>OY998241.1:77031243-78370231 GCA_963922005.1 Cornus suecica
TATGAGGTTCGGTGTTGTTCAGGGCACACATATAGTGTTTCCATTTCCTTTCTTCTTCATTGTTGATGTCACCACCTAGGTGATTTGAGTAGTTACACATGTTAGGGGCATGGATGCCAAGTAGTGGATTTTAATCCTTGTGGATATTAGAGGTGAGTGTGATTCCTTTTGTTTGGATTTTTTGGTTAGCGTTGTAGGCGCTTGATGATTTGTTAGATTGGACCTTAGGGTCGTGTACCTAGTATACATTGGTGAGAGTAGTGTAGACTACTTGTGTGGTGCTTGGAGTACGAGTCTTAGTCGTATCTTATAGGCTCGTGTTGTGTACATATATATATATACATATATATATTTATCCCTGATATATATATTCATTTACGGTAGCATATGAGCACGTACCTTGGATTTTTGTGGCAGGGTTATGTTGTGGGTTATATATATCTTTCTAGATAGATTAGCATTACCTAAACTGCCAGAGGATGTGGTAGTTAGAGTATCTTTTCCCACTGAGCTTATTTGCTCACGGAGGGAATTTCATTTGCCCCCCTGGTATTCCACCCCAGGTTGCAGGAAACATACGGCTATGAGCAGGATGCAGTGCAACGACAGTTTTCTTTAGTTTCTTGTTACAGGTTTTGGAGTTGCGTTGGGTTATGCGGTTACGGATGCATCACGACAGGTTTTGGGGATGGTAGTTGTCTTGTAACACCCCGTTTCATTTTCCCTTTTTTTTGAATTATGTCCGATTTATTTTCATTGATGACGTCACTTGTTCATGACGTCATGGTTACTCTGTGTATTTTACGAGTAAATTTTTCGCGTTTATGTCTTGATACGACGGGATGACGCGACTATTGACTTGTTGATTACTTCGTGGATTGTCGTTGGCGATTATGAGAATTGACGGCAAGTTTAATGTTTCGAACTGGTGAAACGTTGACATGAGTTCAGGATTCGACAACACGATTATATGATTTCTCTTCGTTGACTTCGTGGAATTCTGTAGCTATTACGTGACTGGACGTGACGATAGTATTTCGAGCCTAGTGAAACGCTTACGTGTGTTTTTATTATCGACTACGTGATTGAGTTGTGGCGATTGACAGCTGGGTTATCGACTAAATGGGTTTGTTTCGACGCTTGACATTTAGGGTTTCGACTCAGTGATTTGAGTTCGGTAGTTAGTGCTTTAGGGGTTCGGCGTTTTTGTTTCCCCGGTTATGGGGTTAGTACGTGCCTTGTTTAGCTGACGTGCTTAGGAGTATTGATAGTTCTTTCCGCTCGTTTTATTTATGTTTGTATCTATGTGCTCTGTGTATTGATGTGGCATTAGGTGCCTTAGTTGCTTGACTTACGTGTTTACGTGTATTTGTATTACCTTGTTCGTTTTTCGTGCTTATATGTATGTGATATGTGTTAGTGGATTAATTTGGGATGAAGTGGTTTTATTTGATTATTGTTCGAATAAGTTACGTGCCTTAGTAGTTCGGATTAGTGACGACTCCGATGACCAGGTAGTTGAGTCTCGTACCCGGAGCGTTTATTTCGACTTGTATTATTTCTCGACTATTTGTAGAGTTTACGAGAGCGTGTAGTATAAACCGCTAGGCGATTAGTGATTTAATTTGGTTTTTATAAATATTTATATCCGACTATATAACCGAATTATTCATTTCGGATTATATTAATTATTCGGAGTTCGATGGGGCTTTCAGTGATTTAATTGGTGGATGATTTTTGTGCCCCGGAGTTTTTATTTGGGCCTATATTATTTATTTAGAGTCCGGTGGATTTTATGGGCTCACGTGGAATTATTCGTGTCCCCGGTATATTTTACGGGACTTATTTTATTTATATGAATTTAATTATGATTATATATATATATTTAAGGGTTTCATACCCTAGATTATTTATTTCAGTTATATTATTTATTAGAAGTCCCGTTTATATTTACGGGCACGTGCCATATTATTTCGGGGATCTTAATATATTTTTCGGGATTTATTACTCGTATACATATATATTATTATTAATTAAGAATATATGTATATATGGGTATTAAATGGGTATTTATATATATATATATATATATTTAATTATATAGATAAATATATAGATATATGTATTATTAGTGATAAGTGTCCAAAAACTTCTCCATCTTTCCTTAACCTCCCTCACGCACTGACCTGTTCCTTCTCCTCCACACGACTAATCTATTCCCTATCTGTATCATCCCCAACTGAAATTCCTCTTCATCAATGTTGATCAGTTTGAGATTGAGAGATTGAGAGAGGGAGAGAGAGAAGTTGGAGCAGGCGAAAGGGAGGGCTTCGCTTAGGGTCGTCGGCCAGAATTGACGACGACGGACTGTGTGGCGGTGGCTAGTTGCGCCGGTGATGTCGGCTCGTGCCGCGGCTGTTGGTGTGAATCTAGCAGGCGGTGGTGGTGTTCATGTTGGGGCCTGATGGTGTGGTCGCGTAACAGGGGAGGTGCGAAGTGAACGATCGGTAGCAGGGGTAGCAGGGTCGCTGGAGTTAAGAGGCAGCCATAGCTGAGTTGCTTGTGTGGTGGTCAGCGCGGCTGTAGGTGGCAGCAACCGATGGTTCGCGCAACAGTGGTGGTTCAAACCAGTCCCCTGTTCACTCGGACTGAGTGGAGTCGACTTAGTGCCGAGTCGAGCTGTGTTCGGCACGAAACTTTGAGGGTAGCTCGGCCTCGGTACCGTGTACGCTATATCCGAATTCGGTGCGAAACAGTTGAGCGGTTTGCCGGGAATTTCAGAATTTCGGTAAGAATTTTCGGTTGATATTCTTTAGATTTATTCAAAATTACTTATTGATAATTAATGAGCTTCGGGTATATTAATTAGGTTGAAGAGGCGGATATGTTTCCATATTCGAAAATGGATTAGCGCAACTTTGTTCGGCGAGCTTATTTCCGGTGACGACACTGTTCATTATCGGTTAAAGCGGGACTGTTTGTAAGCATTTAATTTAGGTGGGGAAATTATATATATATATATATATATATATATATATATATATATATATATATATATATATATATATATTTATCTAGCAGTCACTAATAGTGCGTAGAAAATGCTAAGTAGTCCCGTTGTATGTTTATAAATAATAAAAGTATGAAATTAAATTCCTAGTAGTAGACGAATATCTAGGAATTTTATAGAATTTACGGAGTATCCATAAATAGATAAATGAAGTCGGGAATCGGAATTCCCTTGATAAATTAAGTAAATTAATTCCCTGAAAAGTTATAATAAATTAAATCCTACCAAATTTGGATTAAATTAGGTGGTTTAGTACCCCCGAACTTAAAGTGGGATTTTATAGAATTTTGTGTAAAAGATTAGAACTTGTAATTAGCTCCCGGATTTTATATAACTGTTATTAAAATACAGTGTTAGCGGGGCCGATTTGATATTGAGGGACGTAGGGCCGTTTAATAAATATTTCATCTTTTATTTATATTTTATTGAAATTTGAATTAAGATAAGGGGGTATTCACGAGGATGAGGGATGTATAGACGTGATTTTAGTTCCCTAGTTGGTTTTCTCGGAAATCATTAATAAATTAAATTGTGTATTAAATTGTCAAATTTTTCCCCTGAGGCTGATTTGTTTGAAAACAATTATTGGGAATTAAAATTTAAAAGAATGCTGGAATATAAATTCTATAAAGATGGGGTAATTGAGGACCCGAGTATTTTTGTGGAAAAATGGAAATTTAGTTATTGTGTGATTTAAATTGTGAAACATGATTGATATGAGATTGATTGGCTTTGATGCCGTGCTATTGAGCATATTTGATTCATATGGAGGCATTTGACACTCATACAACACCATGTTATATATGTTGTTTCGGTGCATGTTGCATGTCTCATTTATGTCACGTGCATGTCTGGATCGTATGGAATGTCGCAACAACTGGCCAGGGGTGGTCTAGCACCAGGGAGCTAGTAACTCTCAATTCTCTAGACATTTGGGGGTGAGGGCTTGCGCCTCACTTGCCGGTTCCCGGGCGGGCTTGTGGTCCCCGCACTTTCTTTGGCGACGCCCACCCTTCCTGTTGTGGGTTTGTTGCTCCAGCAGTGAACGGTTTGGGATTCCTGGATATTTGTTTCACCCTTTAGTGGCTAGGGTTGCATTGGAGTTGCATTGTCATTGCATTGACATACATATTGAGCATTCATTCGTTTATATGCTCGTTTATGGATATTTTATATTGTCGATATTTGCTGTTATTAAACTGATGATATTGGTAACTTTATTATAAATGGTGGAAATTAATTCAATGTGATTAAAAGTTAAAGCTTTTAAAATTTAAAAGAAATGAAATGTAATAATGTTAAAAACCTGGATTAGTAGAGCCATGGTTGGCATGTGTTCCAGGTGGTTACGTGGATATAGATGAAAAGAGGTTTTGAGAATTAATTGTTTTCCCCTTGAGTTGAGTTGGCTAGTTGTATATTGAGACTTGGTTGTGGTTGTGCCTTTGGCCACAATAGACCTTTGTGATTGGTGATTAGGGTTATCACTGGATGATTATTAGACCACTTTGGTAGTGGAGAGAGTTGTTCAGGTTAAAGGTCGGGTAAGACTCGAGGTCAGTTCTGAGATTTAGATATGTTTTTAGAGTTTGATTGTTTCAGATTCCTCCTAGCTGTTCTGAGGAACACTTGAATCCCGGTGTTGGTTTGGTAACCTTTGAGGATTTGTTTATAGGTTCCTATATTAAGTTGAAGATCTTAGAACCTGTTTCGAAATAAGTTTGAATGTGACTTTAAGGTGATATTCAGTTGAACCCTAGTAGTTTTTTTCCCCGTGTTATAGTTTCTCGGGTTTTAACCCGAACATGTGTTTCTGAGGTTTCATTCCTTAAGGTAAGAAATATGATCATTTGTGGTTGTCTGTGGATCTTCTCGGGTAAGAGAAGTGAGGTTAAGTTAAGCGCACATAGTGCGATTCCTAGTGTTTGGTTGGGTTAGGAGGCATTGGAACCAAATATGATTTGACCGGGCCCTAGCTTTTTCTTAAAAACCGGTTGAATCCTTCGGGGTTCAACATTTTTCTTTAAAAACCCGAGGGCCATGGCATCTGTTTGGGACTTAATGACTCCAGTAACCATTTCTTGCGCCTCGATAGGCGGTATGAGTTAGAGGTGACCTTGTTGATCTGTACCCTTTTTAGTGCCTTGATAGGCAGTGTAAGTTAGAGATAGTTCGGTTGGTTACCGAATCCGATGTGGAGATAGGACCTTCCCTTTTTAGGTTTCTTCGAGTGAACGGGTTGGTTCACTGGTTGTTGTACGTAGAAGAATGGTTTTTCCCTTTCGATAGTCCTAAGGAGGGACCTATATACCTCCTATGAACCTTGAGTAGCGTGCTAGGTGCACGGAATGGTAGATAGCTAGTTCTGGTTGCATCTCTAGATGAGAGTGTGTATTCGACTGGGTGCCTTCCTACACCAGGTGCTAGGATTAGCTGTTGACGGGACTTTTATATATATATATATATATATATATGTGTGTGTATATATATATGACGATTTGACATGCATATATACGAGTGGCAGATATATCTTATGAGTTGTTCTGTTTTATGACTTTTGAGTAGTTTCGAGATTAGTTGAGAGGTTATTGTTGGGTATCTCGGATTAGCGGGGGTGCCACGGTAGACGATAACTTGACCTAGGATAGATGCATGCACACGGGATGGTTAGCATTTTCTAGACGACTATGAGTGTGATGTTTTGATATTACAGTGAGCGCGTGGTTTTTTGCTCACCCCCCGCACACAACATTTTCAGGTTTGCAGGTGGACGCAGCACGGCGCGTACGACGACGATGGTACGGGGGATTTGGGACGGTAGATTTATTCTTCCTTCCGTAATCATATTTATTACTCTTTTATTTTCTTGGGAGCCAGGTTGTTGGCAGATTCCCTTATGTTGTATATTCAGTTCATGTATTTATTGTTTTGGGGTGCCATTGTATCTGTTCGGCACTACCATTTAATTTTATGTATTCTTATTTGAGCTTGGTGGCTCAGTCGGTAGTTGTTAGTTTGGGGTGCCTTTATACCTTTTCGGCATCGCCATTTGATTTTCTTTATAATTTCATTTGAGCATTTGGGGCTCTATTGATTTCTATAAGGGTTTCGGAGAGGTATTGGTGTTCTTTTCCACTACCTCGGCCCTAGTAGGTTTCTGGAACGTTGGGCTACGTGCCGTTGCTTTTATTTTTGTTATTCTGGGCAGGTTGTGCTGTTGTGTTGTTTTTGGGTTGTCCGGATGTTCCAGTTACAAACGGAACTCTGCCGGATTTTCATTAGAATTCCTTTACTGAGTTTCTATCACTCAGGTGACATGGAATACTTCATTTTCATTCCTATTCCATGTATTTTAGTGTTATCGTTAATTTCGGTTGTCATTTTCAATGACGTCATACCCCGGTATTCACTGATTCTCCTGATTGGAGTCTCAGCAATAACGAGGCGTGACATGTCTTCTGTTAGCTTCCTTACCCATGTTTTGTAGGATTGTCATTTTTTTTTTGGGAGCCAGTCTGATGGCATATCTCTATCGGTGTATCATTTATTTCCTGTATTTATTCTTTCAGGATGTTATTGTATCTATTATGTACAGTTAGACACTTTTCTGTATTCTTATTCGAGAATTTGTGGCTCTGTTGATGTTAGTGGGTTTGGAGAGGTTTTGGTTTCTTTCCACTACCTCGGCCCTAGTAGGATTGATGAATGTGGGGCTTGGAAGTCATTGTTATTATCGAATTGCTATTGGCATGTTATTATGTTGTGGTTGGTTGTCCGGATGTTCCATTTACAAACGGAACTCTGCCGGATTTTTGTTAGATTTCGCTGCTTTGTTTATTATTCATTTGGGTATGAAATATACCGTTCTATCATTATTCCATACTTTTTCATGGCTAATGATATGTTAGTTGGTTGTTCATCATAATGATCACATCCTGGATCCCTTGGATGTCCCAGTTCGGGAGTCTTAGGAATTTAGGGACGTGTCAGCATGATATTAGAGCACTTTTACCCTTCTGGGGGTGTTTGATGACTGAAGGTCATTTGTTTTCATTTCTTTTTACTTCCGCATTCACTCCCTTAGCTCTTAGGCTCGGGTTTCAGAGTCCTAGGAATTTGGGGCGTGACAAATAGATTCCAATCAAAATGTTCCCAGACAATCATCTAACTAATTAAAAAGTAGTAACCACAAATTAGGATTAGTTCGTGTCTAAATTCCTAACTACTTAGTTAGTTGGCAAATCACTTTCATAAGTCCTCCTAGCACAACCATAAGCTAAGTTACATTCAGGGGGAATAAGGTTGAATTCAAATTAGAGGTTTATGTATTACCTTTAAAATATATCTTTATTCAAACATCATCAAAAAAAAAAATGGTAATCACAAGAACATTCAATAAATTGCAATACTTGCCTTCTGAAACTTGCAAGCATCTCCCTTGCTAACATACTCATTTGTATTACTTAATTTTTTATTTTTTATTTTGGTAATGCTTCAAAGCAAAGACTATTTCTAGTCTCAGAGAAATATTTTCCAAACATATTTCTCCTACATCACCTTGTGATCATGACTTAGGTGACTATAGAATTCGAAGGCCTCATGGAATTCATTGAAGTTGATGTAAATTAACAAGATATTCATCACTATCTTTCATATTCTAAATTTTTTTAGTTTATTTGACACTGGGCAATTTCTTTCTTCTATAAAATACTAGTAATAGTTTATTCTAGCATGTAAACCACACGGGTTGCGCACAAGCCCAGCTCTAGAAGAAGGGAATACGCTACATTCTAGAAGGGAATACGCTACATCGGTCATGTATCTAATGGAGTTTAGGCCGTATATGGGTGAATAAAGAGCAGGGCGGGGAAGGAACAAAAAAAAAGAAAAAAAAAACTTAAATAATGTAAGTTCAAAATATTAGTTTTAAGAAAGGTAAAAGTTTCAAAATATTAGTTTTTTTTTTCCCAAAAAAAAAAAAAAAAGTTTCACGGTCCCAATGCATGCAAAGGATTGTCACTAACACATTGGGTCTATTTGGATACAAGAAAACATTTTTGTTTTTTTACTGTTCACCCAGTTAAAAAAAAACACGTTTGGCAAACGCGTTTACTGTTCACTTTTTTTTTTCCAAGAAAAATGCTTTATGTGAATAGTGTGTAAAAGTGGTGAAAACACCAAATACAACTTTTAGTTGTTTTTTGAGTTTTTTCACTGTTTAGGGTACCACCTCCGCCACCGCCCCCCCGCCGCCACCATCGCCACCACCACCCCGCCACCAGTCGCCGCTGCAGGCCCCCACCACCTCCGGTCGCCGTCGGGCCCCACCATTTTATTTTTCAGTGCAAATTTTCATCCAAACACTTTTTTGTTTTTAGTTTTTTGCTGAAATAAACAAAGACAAATACAAAAACAGTTTTTATATTTGAAGACAAAAAACAAATACAAAAACAGGCTTTCCAAACGCACCCATTGTATTTTTCTTTCTAAATCCCGTTTCGTGATGGTATCTAATGGAGTTTATTCAGGATTGTTTGCGAGTGCAATGTTTGTAAGAATTGCGTGTTTATTTTCATCGACTGATTGTTTTGTTGTTAGGATGCAATTTTCAGTTGTAAAGTTCTTGGGATGATGATAATGCAGGAGTGATTTGATGATGGTAGAGTAGAAGTATACAACACTTATGGTGTTGATTGAGAGAAAAACACACTCTATTTATATTGAAAATCTCAAATACAAACTCACACAAAGGATTATTCTCTTCCTCTCTATTCTCACTCTCTTACTTCTATATCTCAACACTACACACACACATCTATTTATAGCTCTAATAACTACTGTAGAGCTTTGAATTCAACTTACACATGTTACACAAGGGTAGGCAAAATGAAAGTTAGGCAACCTACCATTGTTGATTTATTTGTAAAGCTTTTTAGATAGTCTTCAAAGGGGTGCTTCTAGATATGCATCAAGTTTACATTTCAATATTCCCCTTTAAACTTGATGCTCTTCATTCCCAACATAAACTTCAATTTGTTGAAGATGTCTTGCTTCAATGGCTTGGTAAAAATATCTGCAATTTGATCATTCATCTTGCAAGATATTAATTCCACTTCTTTGTTCAGCACATGCTCTCTGATGGAATGATACCAAGTATCAATATGCTTGTTTCGTTCATGAAAGACTGGATTCTTTGCAAGTGCAATTGCTGAACGATTATCAATGAATATCTCTGTAGGTTTTTCTTGTGGAAATCCCATATGCTTTAACACATTTCTCAACCAAATAGCATGACATACAGTTGCGTTGGCTGCTACATATTTAGCTTCGCATGATGATAAAGTCACTATCGGTTGTTTCTTGGATGACCATGTGAATGTTGTATTTCCAATGAAAAACACAAATCCAGTTGTGTTTTTTCTTTCATCTAAATCTCTACCCTAGTCGCTATCTGAATAGCCAGTGAATTTTAATTCATCAGTTGAGGTATATAGCAAACCATCATTGATCGTACCTTTGATGTAGCGGAGTATTCTTTTTGCAGCATTCAGGTGTGATTGATCTGGTTCCTCCATGTATTTGCTGATCAATCCAACTCCGTAGATTATATCTGGTCTGGTGCAAGTCAGGTACCGAAGACTTCTAACTAAACTTTTGAAGTATGTTGGATCAACATTTCCTCCGCCTTCATTCTTTCTGAGTTCCACACTGCTTTCCACTGGAGTTGATACTGAATTACTTGATTTCATTCTGAACTTCTTGAGAATCTCCTTTGCATATCTACTTTGGCAGATCGAGATTCCTTCAGCATTCTGTTTCACTTCAATTCCAAGAAAGTGTGACATCAGACCTATGTTTGTCATCTCAAATTCTTGAATCATGATATTCTTGAACTCTTCAAACATGGCAGGGTTGTTTCCAGTGAAGATCAAATCATCAACATACATACCTGCAAATAGTATGCTTCATTCAGGACCTTTCTTCAGGTACAATGCATGCTCATATGGACATTTCTCGAAGCCATTATCATGGAAATACTTGTCAATTCTGGTATTCCATGCACGTGGAGCTTGCTTCAGTCCATAAAGAACTTTCTTCAACCTGTACACCTTGTCTTCATGTCCGTCATTTTCATATCCCAATGGTTGTTCGACATAGATTTCTTATTCTAGAAATCCGTTCAGAAATGCTGACTTCACATCAAGTTGGTACAACTTCCATCTATTCTGAGCAGCAATAGATATCATCAGCCTGATTGTCTCTAATCAGGCAATAGGAACAAATACTTCACCATAGTCTAGTCTTTGTCTCTATTTGTAGCCTTTTGCAACCAGGAGAGCTTTGTATCTCTGAACTTCGCCCTTTTCATTCTTCTTTGTCTTGTAGACCCATTTGACTCCAATAGGTTTTTGACCTTTTGGTAGACTACACAGCTCCCATGTATCATTTTTCTCTATGGCCCTGATTTCTTCATCCATTGCTAACTTCCACTTCTTCTCTTATATGGCTTCTGTGAAGTTGACAGGGTCACTATCCAGAAATAGGCATAGCAAATTCTGGTCTTGATCTTCTTCAGTGGCTTCATATAGTTCCCTTAGACTTCTCACTTTTTTGGGTCTTTCACTTGATCTTTTATCTGGTGACGATGACAAATAATTTCTTACAGGTACAAGAGATTGATGTGGTAGAATTTGCGGCTCCATTGCAGCTTCTTTTTCTACTTCTTCATCTTCTTCAAGTACAAGCTCTTTAGTTTTTCCATCTTCATTCTGATCCGAGCTCCAAGCTTCATTTTCTTCAAAGATCACATCTATGCTCATAATTACTTCCTTTGTGATGGGATTAAACAAATTATATCCCATTGTTCTGTCGCCATAGCCGACAAAGATACATTTATGTCCTTTGTCATCGAGCTTGGTTCTTCTGGCTTCTGGAATCTTGGTGTAAGCATTACACCCAAAAATTATGAGATGATTGACACTTGGCTTGTATGAGCTCCAAGTTTCTTCAGGTGTCTTGAACTGGCGTTTTCTGGTTGGACACCTATTCAGCAGATAGACAGCACACGATACCGCTTCAGCCCAAAATTCTTTGGGCATTGACTTTCCTTTCAGCATACTTCTGACCATGTTTAAGATCCTGCGATTATTCCTTTCAGAAACACCATTTAGCTGAAGTGTATAGGATGGTGTTGTTTGTTGTTGGATGCCGTGCTCTTTGCAGTAATTCTGGAATGCATTTGACATATATTCTCCTCCTTGATCTGACCGCAACGTTTTGATATTGTGGCCACTCTACTTCTCAACAAGAGCTTTAAACTCTTTGAACTTGTCAAATACTTATGATTTCTTCTACAAGAAGTACACCCATGTCTTTCTGCAATAATCATCAGTAAAAGTAAGAAAATACCTGCTTTGTCCATATGACATTGGCTTCAATGGACCACACACATCTGTGTGAATGAGTTCCAACAGCTTTGTTGATCGTCGTTTGACTTCTTCAGCAAAACTCAGTCTGTGATGTTTCCCAAGTACACAACATTCACAAACTTCATTAGGACGGTTGATGTAGGGTAGTCCCTTCACCATCTGCTTGCTTGCGAACAGCTTCAGACCCTCAAAGTTAAGATGTCCGTATCTCATATGCCATAGCCAGTCATTGTCTTCAACAACTGCATTCAAACACTTCGCTGTATCGTGCTGAATGTGAATAGGAAACATCCTATTCTTTGACATCTTTATCCGGGCAATGAGATTTTCATTTGTATCTTTAATTGTAAGACACAAATCCTTCATGCTGATGTCGTAGCCTTTCTCCAGGAGCTGTACGAGACTCAAAATATTGTTCTTCATATCTGCAACATAGGAAACATTTGATATGAAGTCATGATCTCCATTCTTGAGCTTGATCAGAATCTTGCCCTTTCCTTTTACTGGGATTTTCGTGGAGTCACCAAATGAGACTTGCCCTTGCCTAGTCTCATCAAGCTCGACAAACATGTGTTTGTTCCCACATATGTGACTGCTAGCTTCTGAATCTAGATACCATATACCTTCGTCATAGGTATTTTCATTTTGAGCCATCAACAACATTGATCTTGGCTCATTTTCCTCTTTCTCGGCAAAATTTACTTGTTCGCCTCCGTCAGCAACTGCCTTTCCTCTGCATTCGTTGCTGTAGTGTCCATACTTGTTACAGTTATAGCACTGCACATTGCTTTTGTCATAATTCTGACAATTGTTGAAGTTGTTTCCACGACCTCGTCCTCGTCCTCTGGAAGATTGATTTCTCCCGCCTTGATTATTTCTTTCGGTATTGGAATTGGTTCTTCCACCGCCGCCTCTGAATCTAGCACCTCATCCTCGATTGCCATGACCTCTACCTCGGCCTCTTTGCGAACTTCCCCCTCGCCCTTCTTTATTTTCTTTAAATGTTATATTTGACTGAAGAGCTTGCTCTAGAGTACCTGAAGTGTTCTTCTTGTTGATTCTTTGTTCGTGAATCTCTATCATGGCCAACAGCTCATCTACTATCATTGCATCGAGGTCCTTTGATTCTTCAATGGCAACAACTACATTCTCGAACTTTGAGTTGATGGAGCGTATAATCTTTTCAAGCACACGAACATCTTCAATCTTGTCGCCATATCTTCTTATTTGATTCACAATAGTCAATGTTCTAGTAAAGTACTCAGAAATTGACTCTGTGTCTTTCATTTGCAACAGTTCAAATTCACCCCTTAGAACTTGGAGTCGAATTTTAACTGTTTTTTCAATTCCTCGATTTGCTTTTCGAAGAATTTCCCATGCTTGCTTGGCGGTGTTTATGGCTGAAATCTTTTCAAAACTTGTTTCATCGACACTTTGATAAAGCAGGTACAACGCCTTCTTGTCCTTCTTTCTGGCTTCTTTGAGCGTGGCCTTTTGGATCTCGCTCAATCGATCTTCAATTTCTTTTGAAACTGGCTCGTCATAACCAGTCTCGATAAAGTACCACAAATCTTGTGATGCAAGAAGGACTTTCATTTGGATAGACCAATTCTCATAATTGGTTTTATCCAAGCGCGAAAGCTGGGGCTGAAAAAAATTTCCGAAGGATGCCATCGGACTAACTTAAGCACTTGAGATGCTTAGTTCAAAAAATCAGCGTTGAATTTGGTCAAACCGACTGCACGGTTGCGTTTGGAGCATTCCTTTTAGTAAAAAATGACTTTTCGTTTGCTCAACTCAGAGTTGAGATGAGTCCGAAATGAACAAAATACCAATAAGGGGCAATTTGGTAATTTCAGGAAAATTGATGACGTGACACTGCTGACGTGGCAGGTGATGTGGCACTGTTGACGTGGCAGATGATTGGGCGAGATGACGTGGCAGATGACGTCACTGCTGACGTGTCTGACGCATGGGCGCGTGGGTGCGCGTGGTCGTCACGCGCGGCTGAAGGTTGAAGATGACCAGGCTTGTGACTGCGCGTGGTCTTCACTCGCCTCCCTTCTGGTGGCGCATGCGGGTGCGTGCAGCGTCGTATGGACGCGTTCTCTTCAGGAAAATATTTATGGGGAAATGGAGATTCTAGATATGTGTTCAAACTGTTGGTTTGAGCACTGGTGTGTCACGAATAGAGCTTTGAAATTTCGACTCTGCTTTTGAAAAAACTTTTCTGGTTTTTTTTTTTAAACTTCACGAATTTGGCTTTGATACCACTGATTATGGTAGAGTAGAAGTATACAACACTTATGGTGTTGATTGAGAGAAAAACACACTTTATTTATATTGAAAATCTCAAATACAAACTCACACAGATGATTATTCTCTTCCTCTCTATTCTCATTCTCTTACTTCTATATCTCAACACTACACACACACATCTATTTATAGCTCTAATAACTACTGTAGAGCTTTGAATTCGACTTACACATGTTACACAAGCTTAGGCAAAATCAAAGTTAGGCAACCTACCATTGTTGATTTATTTGTAAAGCTTTTTAGATAGTCTTCAAAGGGGTGCTTCTAGATATGCATCAAGTTTACATTTCAACATGATTAAGGTCAATACATTTACATTTCCTATATCACAATTAATGATATATTCTTTGCCCAAGTTACTAGACAACTTAGCATATATATCCAACCTATGACGAACTCAGTGTAAGGACACACGCTTAGTTTTCAGAGTATTGGAGGTGAGGATCAGCTATAACTCAGTTGTATAGCTAAGAAATTAATATCATCGGTAAACATAGGACTTTTCCTTTTAAAGATATAGCGGCATACGGATTTGATAACTTACAAGACAATAATTAAAAATAAGAATTCAATATAACCAAACTAAAATAGAAGTTCACCGTCTCTCTCAGGTTCAGTATATAAAGCATGCACCACAGGTCCACAACTCTATATTAACAAATTTCATTTAGTATAAGCAAATTAGGCATATATCGGATAGGTAGCATTGCCCAAAAATGGAGGCGTCTCAGCAGCGAAAAAAACTGGGAAGATTTATTGGACCCTCTAGACATTGATCTTCGTCATTACATAATTCACTATGGAGAAATGGCTCAAGCAACTTATGACGCCTTTATCTCCGAGAAAGTGTCTAGGTATGCAGGAAGTAGCCGGTATGCAAAGAAGGATTTCTTCTCCGAGGTGAACATAGACAAAGGCAACCCATTCAAGTATCGCGTGACCAAATATTTGTACGCAACATCATCTATTCCAGTCCCAGAGATGATGCAGGGGGATTCGAGTCAGACAATGCCGAGTTGACAGATTGTTCATTGATGGCGCTGAATTACTTGGAGCGGGAGGATCAGCGCAAGGATGGCAAGAAATCGTAATGTAGCCTAATTAGGGCGGTTTTCGTGCACGTGTCGGTTTTTTGGCCATAATTGTGGCTACAAGTGTCCGATTCGCACTCGTGACCCCAATTAGGAAAGCTAATTTCTACGCGCACGTCGTGGCCACCCAGCTACGCTCGGTGCACCTCGTTTCGAGCCCTAAATCTGCTGTTTTTCTTTTCGAATCTCTATTTTTAGTTAATTTTTGCTATTTATGGTAATTTCCTATTTGTCGATTAGGAAATAATTATGAACCCGATTTGTGCCAGATTTTTGGCAATCTTTTGATTTCTTTCCGTATTTCGTTTTGGTAAGACTTTTAGGGTTTTGCTATTTTTGGTAAAATCCTTAATTAATGGTCGATTTTCAACTATTTTAACCCGGCTTGTGGGTTGTTTTTTTGTCATTCACGAATATAAAGAATTTTATTGAATTCCAAAGTGTTCTCTGAATTTTGGGTCGAATTCTCCCATTTTTCCTTCCAAATTACCTATTGCACTAACCTGCAGAATAATCTCTATTCTGTTTGGCGTCAGGAGACCTTCATTATAAATTTGTTATCGAGGGAGGCATGGAGCAAGGAATCGAATTGGATAGGGTATGTTGTGGTAGCCACAGCTGATGGGAAGGCCGGGTTAAGAAGGAGAGACATTGTGGTTGCTTGGAGAGGAACAATCCAGGCCATGGAGTGGGTTAATGATTTTGAATTTATTCTAGTCTCAGCTCCGAAAGTATTTGGGGAGGACAGTGACTCTAAGGTGCACCAAGGTTGGTACTCCATCTACACGTCAGATGATCCAAGGTCACCTTTTAACATCACAAGTGCAAGAGACCAGGTAGGTTCAACTTTTCAATTACTGAACCATTTACAGATATAAAATTACGATACAGTTATTGGGTGAAATTAAGTCAAATCACATAGACAGATAGGGACTGCTTTGTTCAATAAATGAGAACGATACAGTTACTAGTTTTCGACACATGTTTTTGATAACCTAGTTAAAAAATAAAATAAAATAAAAACAAAAAAAGACATTTGTTATGGATATAGCTATTTAAAAATAGTTTTTTTGTGTTTCGAATTATTGAATTTTTTTTAATAACTGAAGAAACAAGCAACACATTTTTTCTATTAGAAACAACAATGAAGATAAAACAAAGACTAAAATCACTTTTCGTTGTATAATACTATAATTCAGGTTCTTGGTGAGGTTAAAAGACTAGTGGAAGAATACAAAAACGAAGAAATCAACATAACCATAGTCGGACACAGTTTGGGTGCAGCTGTTGCCACGCTAAATGCAGTTGACATAGTTGCGAACGGGTTCAACAGGCCTAAAGATCAGCCAAACAATCCCTGTCCGGTAACAGCCTTTGTATTTGCCAGCCCTAAGGTTGGAGATTCGAACTTCAAGAAGGTCTTCTCTGGACTGGAAAATCTACGAGTCTTTCGAGTCCAAAATGCACTTGATGTTATTCCAGAATATCCATTTATAGGCTACTCGGACGTGGGAGAGGAGTTGGCTATTGATACTACAAAGTCTAAATATCTGAAGAGTCCGGGAAATTTCGAGACTTGGCACACTGCCTCTAGTAAGGCTCCAACTTCATTTAAGGAAAATATTTTGAATAAAATTTGGCCATATGAGATTTTCTATAATAATTGTGGCTTGTTGCTTGATGAAAGACAACTATGTAACTAATAATAATAATACTTACAAGAAAAAAACTCATTCAAAAATAAAAATTTGAATGAAAACTAAGAAATAAATGATCAACCTGCAATTTCCATCTTGATAAATATTCAAAAAACTAGACCATTCAATTTTAAATGAATCCAAGGGTTACAAGTTATTGACAATCTTATTTTAAAGGGTTAACACTTGTTGCTTGCCGAAATATATTTGTCTTATATCTTTACTCCATATTTTATGAAATATCCATTAGAGTTACATTTTAATTAATATATATTAATTAATTATTTTTTTTAAAAAAATATGAAAATATTTATAACTCCTTACTCTATATCTTTTGAAATATTCATTAGAGTTACACTTCAAGTAATGCATACTAATTAGTTATTATTATTATTTAAAATTTTTGAAATATTTCCAACATCTTTTCTTTAACTTTTATTTTGAAAAAAATATTTGGAAATATCCCCAAATATTATAAAGTTCTAATCTTGGGGCATGGAGGTAATTTCACCACGTAGATATTCATTTCATGAAATAGGGGAGACAAAACAAGGACATTCCGGTCATTTCACCCCTTTAAGGGAATGTCATTGCAAAGAAAATGAAATCTCAGGGGGCGAGCAAAATTAATAAGAACTTCAGGGGATCCCAGTGCAATTTTATTTAACAGTGTTATAACTGTGCAGGAAAAACTATAGTTTGGGAGGTTTTCAGCACGAAAAATATAATTCAGAGGAACTTAGTGCACACCAGGGGATTTAGTTAGAGAGAGAGTATAGTTGAGGGGTTTTTTTGCTATTAACCCTAAATACAATGATGGGAACGAGCAAAAACTCTAGAGAGTCCTCCTTCGAATTTTTTTATTCGACCAATGGGCACACACATATATATATATATATGTATGAGATATACTCGATCTGTCTTTCCCGATATTGACGAGAGACACCAAAAAATAACAGGAAAGAGAGCACCATGGGATTGCTTGGGTTAAGGTGTTCTCGTTGATTAACATAAAAAGGGCTCATCTAAGCCCCCGCAATGCTTTCTTAGGGCTCCGCCGGAGACAAAAGAAGCTCTAGTTGATTTTTACTCTTGGCAGAAGATAAATAGCAATACTTCTCTTTGGTGAGGAAGGGTTGGTGGATCCCAAGCTTCAATAGAACCATCACTACTCAAAGCATAAAAAAGTTTCTTCTTGCTGAAATACAAGACATCACTGTATGATTCTTCTAACGGCGAATTCAATGCAGTCCACGAAGCGTCCCCAATTCTGCAAAACGCAAGTCCGCTCCAGTATGGGGAACCAGGCCGGTCGATACTAGATAGCCATAACTGTGGGTGGTGGAGAGTCTTGGCCAGCATTGTGACAGTGATTGGGGCCGACGACAAGACAAGCTTTCTAAAAAAATCTGTTAGCACCCTCTATTACCTGTTTGATCGATGGGAGAAATATCAAGTGTGGAGGAGAAATATAAGCTCATTGGACAAAATTATTAATATTTTTTTGACAAACTAAATAATTGATTGGTGTATATATATATGTTTCTTTCTTTGCAAGATGAGACTATTTATTTATATAACAAAATGCTATTAGATACTTTTTCCTTATGAAAAATGAAATTGTAATCTTCTCATATTTGAGAGCATCACAACTTACCATCCTATGTTATATGTTTTAAATAGATAGAGTTTACATATATGTTTCAAATTAACTAATATATCACATCCTAAAACTTATCTGACAAATCTCTCCTTCACTTGTGCACCAAGATTATAACAATGATATTATACACCTGTTTATAAAAATCGTGTTGTGTTATTTTTAACTCCAAATCACTATTCTCACCTTTATAAAATGTTGCAATTTATCCCCTTGTATTTTTCAAAAATTGCAAATTAAATACCCTTGTACTATTTTTAGCTCCAAATCACTACCTTCACCTTTGTAAAACTTAGCAAAATTATCCCATTGGATATGTTTTACTCAAAGCATTGACCATTTTGCCCTCTTATATTGTAATAACTCAGTTTTAGTAATTTTTTACTTTTTTTTCTCCCTTTCAATAGTACAATTAATAATCCAAAACTTCACACACGTATACTTATTTCAGACCTAAATATGGTATTAAAAATCTGTTTAAAAAATTATTATTTTAAAAAATAATATAATTTTAAAATATGACATAAAAATTAAAATATGCCTAAAATTCGCTTTTATTATTTGTTATCACTAAGGAGCTAACAAGACCTGATAAATTATTTTCATTTAAAAGATTACAACACTTGCTATGTGGGAAAGTACTTCATTAATATTGATGCGTGATTATTGTACAATAGATTTAGAGCTAAAAATATGGTATGTGAGAAGTAGTTTTCAACATAGAAAGTATTTTCA
Source organism: Cornus suecica (assembly GCA_963922005.1). NCBI lineage: Eukaryota > Viridiplantae > Streptophyta > Magnoliopsida > Cornales > Cornaceae > Cornus > Cornus suecica. The sequence goes on from OY998241.1 coordinate 77,050,242, forward strand.
AGTGATAAAAGTTTTTTCCAGGTCTTGTTAGTTTTTCTCCCCAGCGAAAACAAATAATAAAAAGCGAATTTCAGACATGGTTTAATTATGTGTCGTATTTTAATTTTTATGGTATTATTATAAATTAATAATAATTTTTAAACAAATTTCCAATACCATATTGAGGTCTGAAGTAAGTATATATGTGTGAAGTTTTGAATTATTAATTGTATTATTGAAAGAGAGAAAAAAAGTAAAAAAAAAATACTAAAAAATGGTTAATTACAAGATAAGGGGGTAAAATGATCAATATTTTGAGTAAAACATCTCCAAAGGGGTGTAATTTGCTAGCTTTTACAAAAATGAGGGTAGTGATTTAGAGCTAAAAATAGCACACGAGATATTTTTCAAGTTTTGAAAAGTGCAAGGGATTAATTTGCTAACTTTTACAAAGGTGAGTGCAACTTTTGAAAAGCGGGAATATTATTCACTTTTGCCTAATTTCTAAGATTCATAACTCGTATAGTGTCCGTTTGGATATGAGAAAATAGTTTTTTTGTTTTTTACTGTTCACCCAGTTAAAAAAAAACACGTTTGACAAACTCGTTTACTGTTCACTTTTTTTTTCTCAAGAAAACTGTTTTATGTGAATAGTGTGTAAAAATGGTGAAAACACCAAATACAACTTTTAATTGTTTTTTAAGTTTTTTCACTGTTTAGGGTACCACCTCCATCGCCGCCGCCGCCACCAACCACCACCACCCCTCGCCACCGGTTGCCGCCGCCGGGCCCCCACCGTCGCCGCCTCCGCCCGCCGCCAGTCACCCACCACCACCGCCCCCCACAGCCGCCGATCACCACCGGCCACCAATACCATTTTATTTTTCAATACAAATTTTCATCCAAATGCTTTTTTGTTTTTAGTTTTTTGCTGAAAAAAAACAAAGACAAATAGAAAAAACAATTTTTATATTTGAAGACAGAAAACAAATACAAAAAACAGGTTTTCGAAACGCACCCATAGTAATATTTACTCTTATCTTTTAAATGTGATTGGAAGACTTGAGAGAGACTTGTTCATGAAGAAAACGTCTCACAATGAGATAGATACGTATCTAAAATCATATTAAAGGAATTGTATACTCATCAAGCAATACATCATTACGTAATTAGTCTCCACTCTCTGACAATAAAATTCCTCTTTATTGAATAGCATACACCATTGTATATCCGAGTTCTTCAATCCAGCAGACCAAACAAATATCCGAGTTCCGAATAAACAATACATACCGGGACAGAAGGAGATTCTTACTCCGGACGATGCAATATGTTTTGGCTCATCTCATGGATGGCTTGCTTTTCTCAACCCTAGCAATTGCAATGCCTACCTTTACAATCCACTAATACAGTCTCCACATGTGCCTTATATCCCTTTCCCGCCATCCGAAACTCTTCCTGGTGTTATATGTCTTCGCGCCCAAAAATCACATCTACTCTCCCCCTCCCCTTCTCTCGTCAAAGACTTTATCTTCCCCAAGTCTTTCCCGGGAAAGAGTAATAGACTCGCGGTTGAGGAGAGTAAGTATTTCATGGAGAAGTTTGTTTTGTCATCCGCCCCGTCCCTACCGCGTTCCTCGTCTCTCCAAGACAACACTGTCATGCTTGCTGATGGTGATTGCTTGCACTTCTTTAAACTCGATGAAGAGAGGTGGCATACCTTGAGGGGCAGCAATAGTGATTACTCTGAAAGAATGTATTATGACAAGCATCAACTCTTTTATGCCATGTCTGAAATCCATAACAGGATTGATGAATGGGATCTCACCGATCCCTCTTGTCCAACACGGTTATAAAATCAACAATCTTCCATGGTATACACCCCGAATGACAATAGGACCCGGACGGTTCATACCCTTAAATTATCTCGGTGGAATGCTCGGGGTATCTTTGTTGGAAATAGTGGCCTGGAGTTTAGGAAGAGAAGTGTATGAAAAAGAATTAGAGAAAATACTTTATTCCTCTTATTCAACTTGATTAAAATATGTAAACTACATACCCTTATATAGGCATCAAAATACATATGTAACTCTAATATCTAAATGCAAATAAAGACCCACTAACCCATAACATAACATTTAGTGGTGTGACTCCCACTATCATATCTATCACTTATTCTACCTTTATTGTCTTACCACTAACACCCCACTAACACAAACATTAAGACACTTAATAAAACTTATGTAACTCCTAAAACACATAATTAAGTTTATTATTTTCAACACCCCCCTTTAAACTTGATTTTCCAACTTCAAGTAAACTCGTCAACTTCAGAAATTCTTTCAAACTTGAGGGCCTTGGTGAAATTATCAGCAACTTGATTTTGTGACTTCATGAACTTGAGGTACACTTCCTTCTTCTTCACTTTGTTCACCTTCTTCACCTTTGTATGCTAATAATAATGTAGCCTCCACTTCTCCATCAACAAAATTAGCCTCTTCTTCTACATTATTAGTAGTATTTCTACATTCCGAAGCATAATGACCATATTTTTGACAATTGTAATATTGAATATAAGACTTGTCATACCTTCTTCCATATGGCCTCGAATTGCTTCCTCTTCCACAACCTCTTCTTTCTTGTTGTGAGTCGTAGTATTTTTCTTCATTAGTGGTTATGTGATGACCACTTTTATCTCCTCTTCCTCTTCCTTGGCTACGTGGACTTCCACGTCCTCTGCCCCTTTGGTTTCCACCATACTTCTTATCTCTATCTTTCAAAGAAAGCTTTGTTTGAAGCACTTGTTCAAAAGCCTCTTGTTTCTTCACCACTTTTTCTTCATGGGCTTGCAACGAACCCATAAGTTCATCAACAGTCATGGAGTCTAAATCCTTTGATTCTTCAATTGCGACAATAATGAAGTTGAATTTATAATCCAACGACCTAAGGATCTTTTCAACGACCCTTGTATCCATTATGGTGACTTCACCATATCTCCTTAGTTGGTTCACAATACTTAGAACCTTTGAAAAATAATCTGAAACTGATTCAGATTCCTTCATTTGCAATGTTTCAAATTCACCCCTTAAACTTTGGAGGCGAATCTTCTTCACTTTCTCCACTCCTTGGAAAGAATTTTGAAGAATCTCCCATAGTTGCTTTGCATTGCTAGCATTAGCAACTCTTTGTAGCATTGCATCATCCAGACATTGGTGGATGATCATGACCTCCTTTTGGTCCTTCTTTCTTGTGGCTTGGAGAGCATCTTTCTAGGCTTGAGATAAGGCCGCCTCATCTTGAGGCTCACTATAACCTTTGTCGACCATCTCCCACACATCTTGTGCTCCCAAAATTGCCTTCAATCGGATACACCAATTTTCATAGTTGTCTTTGGTGAACCTAGGCATGTGAAATGGAATTGAACTGTTTGCCATTTCCTCTCTCTCTCACTCACACCTTCTGGATGCGCCTTGTGCTTTACTCGCACTAGGTGTTTCACTCACACCTTCTGGCTGCGCCCTGTGCTTTACTCGCACTAGGTGTTTCACTCACACTTTTTGGCTGTGCCCTGTGCTTTACTCGCACTAGGTGTTTCACTCACACCTTTTGGCTGTGCCCTGTGCTTTACTCGCACTAGGTGTTTCACTCACACCTTTTGGCTGTGCCCTGTGCTTTACTCGCACTAGGTGTTTCACTCACACCTTTTGGCTGTGCCCTGTGCTTTACTCGCACTAGGTGTTTCACTCACACCTTCTGGCTGCGCCGGCCTACACTGGCTCTCTCGTGCCGACCTGTTCTGGTGGCTCTCACTTTTTGGTATAACGTAGCTCTGATACCACTTTGTTGGAAATAGTGGCCTAGAGTTTAGGAAGAGAAGTGTATGAAGAAGAATTAGAGAAAATACTTTATTCCTCTTATTCAACTTGATTAAAATATGTAAACTACATACCCTTATATAGGCATCAAAATACATATGTAACTCTCATATCTAAATGCAAATAAAGACCCACTAACCCACTAACATAACATTTAGTGGTGTGACTCCCACTATCATACCTATCACTTATTCTACCTTTATTGTCTTACCACTAACACCCCACTAACACAAACATTAAGACACTTAATAAAACTTATGTAACTCCTAAAACACATAATCAAGTTTATTATTTTCAACAATCTTTTGTTGGTTCAGAGGTATTTTTGGAACTCGGTATCAACATGATCGCGATCGGAATTATTATAAAGAGTATCCGACTAATGCAAAGTTTATTTCTCCATTCTGTCATACATTTGGATTTGAGATTTTAAAGTTAAATTTGGATGAAAAGAAATGGGAGCGTGTGAAATGTATCGGTCCCAATTATCCACCCAACAATGAAGTCCGTGATTACGAAGTTCACGATTGTGGCGTTTTTCATTTGAAAGATAAAAGCATCACAACTTATCATTCTTTCACTATGGGGAACACTAAATTAAGGTCAGAAGAAGTACACACTCCTCTTTGGGTTGCCCCCAACTAATTATAATTCCGTAATAAGTTTCTCTCGTTTTTGGTACTACGGAGTATAATATTTTGATATATTAACACATATATTGCTGTTACTTTTTTTTTAAAATACTCATCCGTCTGAATTTCAAGTGCATATATTTATATCTGCAAGTGGCAATTATTTTTTATTGCTCCAATCTCATTAGAATTTCTTAATATTTTTTTTTTGGGTAATTAAGAATTTCTTAATATTGGTATGACTATGGAAAAGGAAACTTGATTAGTTATTGGTGGGCATCTTCTATGTTCCATTTATAAAATAAATGTGTCTTTTGCCCATTTATAAATAATTGTAATTCGTTTGGAAATATTGATCCCAAACTCTATGCACCCTTTTTCGTTCCTGCAACGTCACCAAATTATTCAAAGCAACCCAAATTGCCATACATTTTCCTATAAATTTTACTTGAAATACATTCTTCAATCGTAAATTAATCTTATTTTTTATAATCACTAATGGTGATAGGATTGTATTTCGAAAGTTCATGGCCGATATATCACTTTCATTGCAAGCTTAATTCTAAGCAAAGCAAACTTGCAACCTCTGACTCTTTTACAGTTCTTTTTGTCTTATTTTATAACCCCTTTCTATTTTGGTAACTAGCTATTACCGTGTTAATTTCTATGAAAAGAAGAGCTTAGGAGTGGTAGAAATTGATATATGAACCACTTCCAAATCTTCTACTTGCTTGCAAATGGAGCTAGCCATGCACAGTCTAAAGCAAGTTGCCATAAGTGAAGAGCAATTCTAATCCTACATGCTAGAAGCCCAACTTAGAATACCCCTATGAGAATGATCGCCCAGAAACACTCTATTGGAATTGTCCTACATCGATTTTGGAAAGGGCTGGTGATCAACCCCAACATACCCCACACTTATTCTGGCTCCATTGCCACATCCTGGTAGAGTATTCTTACTTGCATATTAATCGGACAAATTTTTTAATCATTTGATGTGTTAGATAACTCTAGGGTCACATTCATGTTTAAAAGTCCTATACATCACATTTTTTTTAATCTTTTTTTGGGAAAGGTAAAGATGATATTGTATTAAAATAAAGAGGCTAAAGCCCTCCAAACCATAATGGGGCATACCCCATGGAGAAAAGGTGAGATGAAAGCCAAAGAGCCACCAAACAGAATATAACAAGCAAAATGAAAGTAATGGCCATTATGGAGAATCGCATTTTTGTCTAACAAATAGATGCAATTACTATGTATTGAACAATACGTTTGCGTAATATCCATTATGGAGAGTCTTTTTTTTTGAACAATAAGCATGTATAAAGGCAAAAGCCTACGCAAGAACACAAGATGCCTACGCAAGAACACAAGATTACAAGGTAAGTTACTACTCATAAGGGAAGCCCCAAACCCACCAGGCAATCAGAAACCAAAATCTCCAAAAAGCAAAGAGACTAACACGCATGCAAAACATAGACATCATCTGGGCAGCCCAAGCAACCTCAATCACCAGATCCTCCTTCCATTCCCAACACCTATCAGCAATGTCACCAAAGAACATCAAACACCCACAAAAATAGACGTAGGCAGATTCCATGAAGAAGCCAAGAAGATGTTGATAGCAGATTTCCTAACCATCTGCAGAGACAATGCTCTAAACCTCACAGTGTTCAAAATCTCATTTGTCAATTGGACCTCAGTTCTAAACTCTCTAGCATAGAGCCTTCTTCCCCTCTCACCCCAGTAGACATAAATGGTAGCAGAAAGACATCATTTGCTTAACAAAATCAGAAGATTATTCCCTTGATAGATGCGCACCAAGCTATTGAGAAATCACCAATGGTGATTCATTTACCCAGGATCAACACAATGAATGAGAGAAACAAACTTTTATTTCAAAACTCACACTTTTCAAAATACAAATCTTTTTCTCTTTTTCCTTTTTTTTCTTTGCTTCTAACTTCTATTTAATACACTATCATACAACCTGTATATATAGACATGAAATATATAAGCTGACAATGAAACACTTCGTGACAGCCATTCTTGACTTCGGTAGATATAGGTGTGCACAATCTTCACGCATGTTTTGATGCAACCATTCTTGACATTTGGTGCATGCATGTGGAGCTGGAGCTTTGAATGATGCTTATCAAGTTTACTTTTCAACACAAGCAACTTGATCATCCCAAGAATTCTGATGATACCTTAAAACTCCCTTGTCCCTCACCACCCTCCATCCCCTAGCTGTTAGAGGACACTCAAAGAAGAGGTGGTTTATAGTCTCCCTTCCAGAACAAAAAAACACACTAATTAGAAGAGGAAATACCCATAGAGACCATTCTATCTTGAGTAAGAAGCCAGTTATGCATGGCAGTCCAAGCAATGAATGCATGCCTAGGAATAGCTTTCTTGAACCAAATACAAGACACTCGATTCACCAAAGCTTTAGAAGGTCTAATCTCATTCCAAGCTGAATGAATACTGAACATGGGAGCTGGAATCCAGATCAGATAGTCATCTTCCTGAGGAGAAGGTCTAGGAGAGTTCATAGTAACATGATTCAGCAAGGTGACAGCAAGGGAGTTGGCTTGAGGCCAAATCCAATTGTTACCACAAACAATAGAAGACACCTTCGCATTTCTTCCAAGCCCAGAGCTCACAATCACCTGCTCCCCCAGTACATCCACAATAGGCTTACTGAAAAGCCAGGCATCAAACCACAAGTGACACTAGAGCCCTTACCAATCTTGTACTTAAAAAATGCTGTAAATTTATCTCTAAGGCCAAGGATCTTTTTCCAAGACCAAGACCTGTTGCAAGAGTACTTAGGCCATGTTTGGTAGGCGGTCTTTCTGGTATGGTATTGTTTGGTATGGTCCGGTCCGGTCTGGTTTGGTCTAATCTGATCTCGAAAAGTCTGTTTGGTAAGCGGTCTGGTCTTACTATTTATTTATTATTTATTATAATATTTATTTATGTATTATTTATTTCTTTATTTATTGTTTCTTCACTTTATAATACATTTTATTATTTATATTATTAAATTATTATTTATTAATTTATAAATATATTCTATTTATTTATTATTATTTCATTATTTAATTCATTTAATTTATAAATTATTTATTCATTTTTAATTATTTAAAAATATATTTTATTAATTTAATATTAATTTATTATTATTATACTCATTTTTTATTATTATTATGAAGAATTTATTCATTATTATATTTACTTATTATTTATTATTATATTTATTTATTATTATATATATTAATTATTTTTTATTATATTTATTTATTTCATTTTGTTTATTATTTATTATTTTTATTATATTTTTCAATATGTTCTATGTAATTTATTATTTATTTTATTAATTTATTATTATTATTTATTATTTAGTCCATTTTTTATTATTATTGTATTTATTTATTATTATTGTATTCATTTTTTATTATTATTATGTTTTATTTAATTTATTATTTATATTATTAATTATTCATTTTTAATTATTTATAAATATATTTTAGTATTTATTATTATTATATTCATTTTTTATTATTATTAGGTATTATTTATTTCATTTTGTTTATTATTTATTATTTATATTTTATTTTTAAAATATGTTTTATTTAATTTTTTTATTATTATTTATTCATTTTTAATTATTTATAAATATATTTTATTAATAAGACTAGACCGGACCACTAGGAACCACCTTTTTTTTTTGTCTGAAATGAAGCCATTTTGGTCTTACTTGGTCTAACCAAAAATTTGGGACCAATGCTACCAAACACGGTCTGGTCTCATAAAATGCAAGACCAGACCAGACCACCTGGGACCAGACCACCTACCAAACAGGGCCTTAAGATGCCAAAAAGTCTTGTTTTTCACTATAGTGGACTGAGCTCATTTAGCATATAGAGACTTAGTGTAACGGGTGGATGTTTCGCGGTTTAACCCAAAAGTTTAAGTCAATGAGTTAGGCTAACATCCACGTATTATAAACCCCATTCCCTTTTCCATAGTTATCTGATGTGGGACACCTCTAACAACTAGTATTAGGCTGGATAACTCATTACGGAGAATCTTTTAATGGTTCAAACACTTCAAAATATGAGTTATTAAGAATGAGGTGAATTTTCATGGTTGTCAAAATCGCGATTCTAACGCATAAAATTGTACGATTCTACGGTTCTACCACCATTCGATATTATTTTGTACGATTTTACATTTTACTACGATTCTATTCACACGTGTTTTAAGATTTTTGGGTTGAAATAATAGTTTGAGGGTCAGATCTTCCATATGAAAGGCCCAAATTTCAATTATTTAGGCCAATATCCCAATTTATGACCCAAACTTATGAGAAAACAATTAAAGCCCAATTTTTTTAATAGTTTTGTTCATATTTTATATTTTGAGTTTATCTTTATTATATTATAAATATATTATTTTTTTAAAAAATTAACAATTATTTATTGATAATTAGGTAAAATCTTACGAGTTTACCTACAATTTTACGATTCCAATACTACGATTCAGATTCTACGGATCCCCCAACAATCCCACTTAGATTCTCAATTTCAACAACTTTGTGAATTTTATATTAATTTGGCTATATAGGCCTTTGTGACTTTCCCACCAGAATTCAAGTTAATTATGCCCGTAAGTTGGGCCATTACTCCCCATGATCACGACAAAGGACTTTATTTAGGTTCAGTTTGCCTCTCACTGGACTTTAGTCTAGTTGACATCCAACGAACCAAATTAAATCTAATATGAGATTGGACCATACCAATTACATTGGATCCCACCAAATCAATCACTAGATCTAATCTTGGATCTCAACTGAACCTAAATCCGGTGAGAGACAAAGTGGACCTGATTTTTTTCCCACCCCAAAATAAAGAGACCATTCTACTAGCTCTGAGCCATCTTAATAATTAAAATATGATATAGTTATATTTTAAAGTCAATAACTCCAACACGATATGGGATAGAAACCTAATCCTAAAAGGAGAAACCCCAACACTGAACAATCATAGGAATAGAAGAAATGGGTTCAAACCAAGTGAAATCCTATTTGAAACCACCAACACTTATTTATATATGAATTATGTATTTAAATTCTATCACTAAGATCTAATTGAATTTTAACTATATTAAATTCTATTGAATATATACAGTACAAATCTGATTGTAAGAGAATACTAATTAAACTCGTAAATTATTTTTTATAATTAATAATCCTAATCGTAATTGGATTTTAAAAGAAAATAGTGAATCCCATATACAATTGTATTTAACAATCCTAATCATAAATGGAAGAATTCCATATTGTAATTAATAATCCTAATATAGGGGATAACTTTGGACATGTAACTAATAATTCTACTCCTAATGGTATAGGGATAACTTTGGATACATATTAATAATCCTAATTCTTTAGGGATAACTTTGGAACACATAATCTTAATTGTAGTAGCACTCTAATATATTTTTAATATTATCTTTATTGGTTGTTAACTGCAATTATTTATAAAAAAATATTTTTAATAATTGACTAATATATTTAAATGTTTATCATATTTTATATTAGCAATATTTTGTTTTTGAATTTTAATATAATTTATTTATTTATGATGTAGATTTTAAATTACGTGTTTTGCATGTAGTTTTTACTAGTATATGTAAAAAAAATATCTTCGTGAGAAGTCCATTCCCATTACCCACCAGGATTACTTTGTGTTGTTGCTTGCATTAGCTGTTCTACAAATTCTTTGGACTTGGTCACTCCACGAAAATGCTCACTTTTATTTGTTTAAGTTTCAGTCTGCAAGTTCAGAACACCTTAAATGACAATGTTGTAACGTAATCTACTTAATTTTACCCTTATTGATTATTAGTTTGATATTAAACCACAATACATATTCATTATTCACTCTTATAGTGTTTGTTTGTACATATAACAACAAATAAAGAGCGTAAGGGTCCGTTTAGTTGTACGGATTTGAAATGAAATTGGAATTGTACTGGAAATGCAATTTCATGGTATTTTAATTTCACAAATGCAATTTCAAATATATTGTTTGAATATGTTTTGAAATTCAAGTGTAATTGGATTTTAATCCAAAACTCAATTTGAATGTAAAATATCATAACTTTAAAATCAAATTAGAAATATATATATACACATATATATATATACACACATATATATATATATATATGTGTATATATATATATTATAAGTATAAGGATAGGTATGAATATATATGTTTGTGTATGTATGTGTGTATATGCATGTATGTATGTTGATGTATATAAATGTATGAATTTAGATGTATGTGTTTATGTGTGTATATATTTGTATGTGTGGCTATATATTTGTGTGTATATTTATTCATATATGGATATGTATGCCCTCTATGAGTATATATATATATATATGCATACGTATATATATGTATGTGTATATATTTTTAAATATAAGCGTGTGTATATATATTCCAATATATATAGGCATATGTATATATAGGTGTGTGTGTGTGTATAGACGTATGCATATATATAGGTATTTTTCATATATATGTATGTATGTTTGTGGTTGTGAAAAAATTATTCTTAGAGAGAAATTATTTAGTTGATCAAGGTTTGAAGAGGATATGAAATTGTAAATCACAACTTCTTATTGTGAAATTCAAGTTATGAAATTGGTGTCCTTAGAATTGCATTTCAATTTTAATTCTAAAGTATTTTGTTACATCCAAACAATGAATTTGGAATTGAAGCCTCCAATTCCATGCTCCCAAACGGATCCTAAGTGGATTTAAAAAAGGAAAAGAAAATACACCAAATCATGCAAAATTAGAGTACATAGATTCTAGGATTTTGGGTTCGATCAGCTTCTTCAGCGATCGTTCGGTAAGTTCAACGATCGTTCATAACCTCCTCTAATTGATCGGTAATCACCCCGATCGTTCGGTTGACTTTGTGATCGACCGGGTAAAGCTGACCAGAGGGTAATGAATCAATGAGTTTGTGGGTTTGAGCCGCATTTGAATCAAAATCAAGAGTTGGGGATTCTAATGGAGTTTAGTTTTGTCGATTTTAGGGGCCATGGCTGGAGAATTTGAAGGATGGAGGTTTGGAATGAAAAGCTAGGTTTTCTACAGAAAAGTGTGGGATGACACCATCATGACTCATATATTTATTTCTACTATACTATTATACTATCGGATATGTATCATAATAATCACCATTCCCTATTAACATAACATAAGCAGTTGAACGAGTACTAACTATTTCTTGAAACTAAAAAAAAAGAAGGAAAAAATAAGATAATCTTTTTTGTGTTCATGATAAGTTGACATACTAAATATCTTTAATAAGTAAAAGGATTACGAAAAGGATAGTCTGGCCTTTCTTTCTATTACTACTTTCCTAGAGTAGAACTTATTAGGGGGAGGTTTAGGAATTTAAATTTGATTACACACCGTTGTCATTTTCACAAGAATTCCCAATACATATAGGCCAACCAACAGTTGAATTATAAGTTCAATGAATAAAATTAATCACAACTCACAAGTTAAGATTAGTACGTGTTTAAGTCCTAGCTATGTAAATTAGTTGGCATATCTGTTAGTTGGTGACTCATTTCCTCGTGGATCGAGAAGTGATTTGGAGAAAAAATGGGAATTGGTGTAAAGAACCACCGAGTACTTAGTGAGTTCTTTACCGAGTACTTGGTAAAGTGAGATCTCTCGCGCACTTGCGCAAAGTGATGAAAAAGTGGCCGAGAGCTTTTGCCCACTTGCGCGCGTTTGCGTGGACTTGCGCAACCACCGAGTACTCGGTGGGAGTTTCATCAAGTACTCGGTGACTCAGATACGAGATTTTTTATGAAAATACTTTATGACTCCAATTCTGATTGAGATGTGATTCCTATTGACTTGTCCATCAAGTTTACCTCTCTTATAAATATAGGGGTGTGCCCTATTGTATTGTGTGGTGGTGGCAATTGTGTGTGTGACACAAACAGAAGATCGTGGTGTGATCTAGCACAAAAAGTGAGTTTTGTGAGATACAAAGATAGAGAGATAAGAAGAGATACAGAGTGGTATTTCTTGGTGTGAGTGAAACACCAGTGAGGGTGAGCGATACAGGCGTGAGTATATAGTGTGTGTCTATGATCTGCGGATCATCCCCTTGTAATCCTCTCATTGATTATAGTGAAATGATGCTCTCAGTGCACGTAGGCTCGTTTTTGCCGAACCACTATATATATTTGTGTCGTTTGTGTTTGGTATGTGTTTTCTGATTCGCAATTGTTTGTGGCTTGGCTATTAGGGTTAGCAAACCCTAGTTTTTGTTCTTGGACAGATGTAAAAACCCTAACAAGTTGACGCCGGATAGAATAGAGATTATTCTGTAGGCTAGCGCAACGGGTAATTTGCAAGGGAAAAAAGGGAGAAATTCGACCCAAAATCAGAGAACACTCTGAAATTTAATAAAATTCTTAATATTCAGCAAGCATTCAAAACAACCCACAAGCCAGGTTTAAATAGCTAAAAATCGACCCTTAATAGAATTTTACCAAAAATAGCAAAACCCTAAAAGTCTTACCAAAACAAAATACTGAATAAAATCAAAAGATTGCCAAAATTCTGGCCCAAATCGGGTTCAGAATCATTTCTTAATTGACAAATTAAAGATTACCATAAATAAAAATTAACTAAAAATAAAGATTTGAAAAGGAAACCGCCCCAATTAGGCTAGATCACGATTTCCTGTCATCCTTGCGCTGATCCTCCTGCATCAGTCACCCCGGGTTGGAAAGAACTCGTCCTCGAGTTCACAGCAGCATCAGCAGAATCCGCAAAACAAGGGAGATGTAACCTGACGATAATGACTGTCTGCTCGAGTTTTGTACTTGCCATTGCTCTCGTGAATGGCCAGTTTCACCTGCTCATGGATGCCTTCTGGTGGCAGTCCAGGAGGAAGGTCTGAAAACAGCTGCTGGACCTCCGAGGGTAATACTGGAACCTCACCTGCTGCACTATTTCCACAAGGTAGTAAAGCATAGACTACATTCTCACGCTTAACCAAAAACCTGGACATAGAAAGTAGATTGTTACTATTAACAATCGGGGTGGGATTGGGTCCTTCCCGCCGAGGTGCCAACACAATCTTTTTCCCTCTGATGCTAAGGGAATATGTATTCTTCCGTCCGTCATGTACCACACTTCGATCATACTGCCAAGGTCTGCCTAACAATATATGACACGCATCCATGGGCACTACATCACACCAAACATTATCGAAATATTTCTTGCCAACTAAAAAAGACACTAAGCATCGTCTATCTACTGTTACCTCACTGCCTTTATTCAGCCATGACAGTTTGTATGGCTTGGGGTGACGATTTATCTTCAACTGCAATTTCTGGACAGCGTCTTCTGAGACTACGTTCTCGCAACTACCACTGTCAATAATCATCTTGCAGACTTTGTCAGCCACGGTGCAGGTTGTGTGGAAAATATTGGTTCTCAACCAATCATCTTTGGAATCGCCTCTGGGAGTCAGGGGGTACTTACAAATGACCAGAGTTTCATGGTCGTCTTCATAAAACACATCCAACACATCGTCATCTCCTTCTTCGTCATACACTGGCTCTCCAATCTCCTCAGTCTCGTCTTTTTCGTCATACACTGGCTCTCCAACGAAAGTATCGGTTTTCAACCAATCATCTTCGGAATCAGAATCTTTCGAAAATATTGGCCATAACAGTGGATACGGATTTTTGAAGGTGGAATTGTCGGTATCAGAATCTTCCACATCATGATTACCGATTTCCTGCACCGCCAGGCGCTGGGTTAACTCTGCCACTTGCCTTTGCAAATCCTCAATCATAATATCCTTAACGTTACGATCACGGTGCGGGACTTCCTCAATCGGAACCTGCCCACGACGACCACCACGACCACGACCACGATAATAAGCCATCGAAAACTGATGGAAATACCGCCTCAGGAAGATGCTGAGCTCTGATTCCAATTGACGCCGGATAGAATAGAGATTATTCTGTAGGCTAGCGCAACGGGTAATTTGCAAGGAAAAAAGGGGAGAAATTCGACCCAAAAATCAAAGAACACTATGAAATTTAATAAAATTCTTAATATTCAGCAAGCATTCAAAACAACCCACAAGCCAGGTTTAAATAGCTAAAAATCGACCCTTAATAGAATTTTACCAAAAATAGCAAAACCCTAAAAGTCTTACCAAAACAAAATACTGAATAAAATCAAAAGATTGCCAAAATTCTGGCCCAAATCGGGTTCAGAATCATTTCCTAATTGATAAATTAAAGATTACCATAAATAAAAATTAACTAAAAATAAAGATTTGAAAAGGAAACAGCCCCAATTAGGCTAGATCACGATTTCCTGTCATTCTTGCGCTGATCCTCCTGCATCACAAGTGGTATCAGAGCTTCAGATTGAAGCAAATAAGAAGTCTGTACGTTTTGGTCCAGATTCGAAGATCAAAGTTGTTCGAAATAAAAGACCAACCATACTAGGAGCTTTGTCTCATCAAGACGAAGCCAGGATTGTGAAGCGTGTCGCCATCGGAGGTCCCACGCGCCCTCACGCGTTTACCGAAGAAGACGAGTGAAGTCTTCACTGAGTACTCGATGAGAGTCATATCGAGTACTCGACAACGAAGAACTACCAAGTACTCGACGCAGTGTTTATCGAGTATTCGGCCACATCAACAGTGACATCAGGCGTTCTGATCTGCAAGAGGCTCAGTGGGAGCTATGGCTAAAGAAAAGACATTGATGATCTAAAAGTTTGATGGTGCAAACTTTATCTATTGGAATATGCAAATTGAAGATATTTTATACCAGAAGAATTTGTTCTTACCATTAGAAGGGAAAAAGCTAGAATCGATGAAAGAAGAGGATTAGTCAATCTTAGATCGAAAGGCTCTCAATACAATCTGATTGACGTTGTCAAAGTTTGTCGCCTTCAACATCAAGAATCTGAAGGCAACAAAGTCTCTCATGGATGCTCTTTCGAGCATGTACGAACAACCGTCTAGTACGAATATGGTACATCTTATCACTAGATTGATAAATCTGAAGATGTCCGAGAATGGGAATGTTAGTGAACACCTTAGTGCCCTTAATGAAATTGTTGAGCAGTTGGAATCAGTTGATATGCTAATCACTAACAAAATGAAAGCGGTTTTTCTTATAAGTCAATTGTCAGAGAGTTGGAGCGCTACGAAAACTGCAATTAGTAATTGTTCAGGCTTCAACCGTTACAATATGATTTCGTGGTGAGTATGATACTCACATAAGATATCAGAAGACATAGTGAGTCAGACTCTTCTAACAATGGTTCAACATTGAATGTCGACACAAGAGGCAGATGTTCGAATAGAAGGAAGGACGGAAGTCAGAGACGTGGTCGTTCCAAGTCGAGATAGGGGTCTCGAAATTCCATTGAGTGTTGGAATTATGGCAAACTTGGTAATTAGAGAGACCAGTGCAGATCCCCGCAAAGTGTAGCGGATGACAAAACTGAAGTGAATTTTATTTCAGAAGATGATGCGTTGATATGCTCTTTGGAGAGCAAGACAGAGTTTTGGTTCGTGGACTCTGGAACATTATTCCATGCCACCTCAAGTCGTGAGCTCTTCGAGAGCTATACACCTGGAAACCTTGGCAAGGTTTATCTAGGTGATGATCAGCCCTGTAGTGTTATTGGCAAGGGTGAAGTACATATCAGACTCAGTGGATCGATATGGAAGCTGAGGGATGTCAGACATATTCCAGACTTGAGGAAGAACTTGATCTTAGTAGGCCAGTTGGCGAGTGAAGGTTATGTGGCCACTTTTAGTGAAGATAAATGGAAAATTTCCAGAGGGGCTATGACTATATCACGAGGGAAGAAATAAGGTACGCTCTACACAACCACCAATTTTAGCACAGTGATTGCAGTTGCAGAAGGCAAAGAGGATCACAAGTTGTGGCACCAAAGGCCTGGTCATATGAGTGAAAAAGGAACTCGCAGTTATGTTCTCGAAAGGAAAACTACTAGTAAAATCGATTGACATTGACTTCTGCGAGTGTAAGAAGAAGATGGTTAGTTTCAAGAGCAACAACAGAAAGTCTCACAATGGAGAAGCTTGAGCTAGTTCATATGGATATCTGGGGGCCATCAACTGTCTCATCTCTTGGCGAAACGTCTTACTTCGGGACTTTCATTGATGACCATTCCAGGATGATATGAGTTTACTTCTTGTAATATAAAAGTGAAGTGTACGATGTGTTCAAGAAATGGAGAGCCATGGTAGAAAATGAGACAGGGTTGAAGGTAAAGAAACTGAGATCCGACTTTGGTGGAGAAAACGAAGACTCCGAGTTCAAGATTTTTGGCAATGAGAACAATATCGGATTAGAGAAGACTGTTCCAAGTACACTACAGCAGAATGACGTAGCAAAAAGAACGAATCGGAAAGTGACTGAGATAGCCAGAAGTATGCGCATTCAAACAGGGTTGTTAGAACAGTTCTGGGCAGAAGCAGTTAGTATAACAGCGTATCTTATGAATCATGGTCCATCAGTATCATTGGAGCACAAAATACCATAAGAGGTATGGAGCGGTAAGGCACATAGTGATCCTGTGTATATTGAGATAGAAGATGTTCTAGACAGTGAAAAATAGGTTGTAGATGACACTACTCAACAGGGTGATACACCGCAAACTCCGACTCCTAATTATGTGTCTTCACGGCAGCATGTGCCAAAATGGAGATACCTGAATTATTTGTTGTTCTCAGATGAAGATGAACCAGTATATGATGAAAAAGCATGCAGTACAGCAGATACGAGCCAATGGGAGCTTGTGATGGAAGATGAGATGAAGTCCATCAATATATGGAAGCTAATCGAGCTGCCGGTATGGAAAAAAGTTCTCCATTCTTCTGTTGTGAAACAAAATACCATTCATTCTAGTATTGTTGAAGTAAAGGGTTTGCATATAGAGTTGTTAGATGGCAAGTTTGCTTTCATCCAAGGTGACCTAAAAGAGGAGTTTTATATGCAACAACTGAAATGTCTCTTAGTGAAAGGGAGAAAGAAGAGAGACGCGACAAAGTTTGCAAGGCGAAGTCAGAAGCGATAGTGGTTGCAAAACAGAGTAGCCAGACGTAACAAAGATCGCAGGTTTTGTAGAAGGCTAGATATTGCTCATGCAGTGGGAGCTATCAGCATGGTCATGTTGACCAAAGTGGTGAAAATAGAGGAACTGGGGTTGTGCGCAACTTCAGTGGATCTTTAAGCTTGAAGACATAAATGAGAGCATCGTTAGAAGCACTGATCATTGATTGAGTTGATTGATGGATGGAAAGTCATCAAGTGGGAGATTGTTAGTTGGTGACTCATTTCTTCGTGGATCGATAATAGATTTGGAGAAAAAAATGGGAATTGGTGTAAAGAACCACCGAGTACTCAGTGGGTTATTTACCGAGTATTCGGTAAAGTGCGAACTATCGCGCACTTGCGCAAAGTGGTTAAAAAGTGGCCGAGATGTTTTGCGCACTTGCGCGTGTTTGCGCGGACTTGCGTAACCACCGAGTACTCGGTGACCCAAATACGAGATTTTTTATGGAAAGACTTTATGACTCCAATTCTGATTGTGATGTGATTCCTATTAACTTGTCCATCAAGTTTACCTCTCTTATAAATATAAGGGTGTGCCCTATTGTATTGTGTGGTGGTGGCAATTGTTTGTGTGACACAAACAGAAGATCGTGGTGTGATGTACCACAAAAAGTGAGTTTTGTGAGATATAAAGATAGAGAGAGAAGAAGAGATACAAAGTGGTATTTTTTGGTGTGAGTGAAACACCTGTGAGGGTGAGCGATACAGGCGTGAGTATACAGTGTGTGTGTGTGTGTGCGTGTGTATGATCTGTGGATTATCCCCTTGTAATTCTCTCATTGATTATAGTGAAACGGTACTCTCAGTGGACGTAAGCTTGTTTTGGCCGAAGCACTGTATATCTTTGTGACGTTTGTGTTTAATGTGTGTTTTGTGTGTTTTCTGATTCGCAATTGTTTGTGGCTTGGCTATTAGGATTATCAAACCCTAATTTTTGTTCTTGGGCGGGTGTAAAAACCATAATAATATCATTTTCACTATTTCTTATAAACATGCCATAAGCCAAGTTACAATGTTACATTGGACATCGAAGAATTCAAATTAGAGATTTCGTGGAAGACCTAAAATTATGGCTGCATTCAAATATCATATAGGAAAATATTTGTCGTAATCACTATGTCCAAAAAATTGGTGCACTTGTTCTTCTGAAATCTCAAACTTGCAAGCATTTCTTTTCTGACATAGTCCCATACATAACTAATTTTTTTATCATTTATTTTGCTAATACTTCAAAGCAAGGACTTTTTCCAGTCTTGAGAAAATATTTTCGATAAATACACCACCTACATCACCCCATGGTCATGACTTCAATTAATAACCATAAAACTAAAACTCATTGAAGTTGATGCAAATATTTATCAAGATAATGATCATAATATTAACATATATATTTTAATATAGATGACATTTTTAAAAGAACATTTTCATGAGAAGAGTCATGGCCACTTCTATATAAATGATAACTTGATTGATGTATTAATTAACATATTTATTCGACTTTTCACATATATCAAAAAAATGTTTGAGTGGTTAATAATGAAGAATTTACGACTCTTTTCATAAGAGAATTCTCTCAAAGGTAATATATGTAAATAATTTTATTGTAATTATTTATGTTTATTATTATTATTATTATTATTTAATTGATAATATTTTATTCTAGCATGCAACTGTATATGCATGGTGTTGGCGCGCAAAAAAGTAGACTCACTATAGAAGAAGGGTATATGCTTCTTTGATCGTTGAGTGGTAGGTGTTTGGGGAACAAGAACGAGAGATGTGATGAGAACAACAACAACCAGTATACATTCATGTCTATTCAAAATCTAGATTTTATGCGAATAAAATTGACTAATTTGTCAAAATGCAGGCAAAGGATAGAGGCGGTTCAATGATTAAGGCAACTAGGCGTTGCCATACAAAGGCCAAGTACAAAGACCAAGAATAGAGGTGGCTCGACCATGAGGCCGCCACTTAAGCTGTCTAAGGCCAAAAATAGACGTGGCTCAACCATAAGACAATTAATTAAGTAGGTCGTAACAGAAGAAGACATATGCTTATAGAAGTGATATCGATATATTAGTTTTGTATTTCATGTTTTGATTCATGAGATTAGTTTGGAAAAGGAGTGCCTCATTTTTAACCAGGTCTATTGATATTCGTAATCAAAAGTTATTGATATTATATTTTGTGGATCTGATTTCCTCATTGTTCTTATCTTATAGCAGCTTCAGTCATGATGTTTATTTTGAAGGTTTTGAATGTTAGGTTAGATTTCAAAAACAAAAAAACGTGCAATGTTGGTAATAATTGAATTATTTTTTCCACTTGTTTCAATATTTAATTTATGTCAATTCAAAGTAATTGTTTGCATCTGGGGATGTACTAAGGATAATATAGAGGCGGTTCGATCATAAGACAATTAATTAGACCGCGATGAGAAAGAGTCATAAAACTCGTTATACTATACTGTATTTGGTATTTTTATTTATTTATTTATTTGTAAATTAAACTATTAAATACTAAATAAGTATATGGCTTTTTATGACTAATATAATATTTGTTTTATTTTTTAATTTATTTATTATTACATTATATTCTCTCTCAGCAATCTCACACCTTTTGCGTTTAATCTAAAACGATCTCTTGTTCATCGGTGAGTAAAAAAATCATATTCACCTGTCACAATGACAATTTGATGTGATTAACATAAATTAATGAATTATCATTTAAAACTTAAAACTCATATATAACAGTCATAGTCATAGATGAGTATTAATTTTCTTACTCACATGAACAAGATATCATTATTCTTCTTAATCTTATATATACACTTGTTCAACATATATAGCATCTCTTTTGAACTTTCTAATTTATTGAATTTCTTGCAAATCAAATATGTGCATAATTAAATCACAATACCTTTTAAGCTAATACGTTAATAGTGTTTTTATATTCTCTTTATGTTATTACAAGTCAAATAAAAAAATAAAAAAAACTTTTTAAATAAACCTGCCAAGAGGGCCGGTTAGGGAACATTTGGAAAGAGAGCTTAAACCTGCCTTACCCCGAAACCTACCCAAATCACTGACTATTATTTAAATACATAATTATGTTCTTATATGTATAATTTTCATGTTTATTTTACTTTTAGAAATTTTAAGTTTTAACAACATTATTATTATTTTTTTTTGGAAAAGTCAGCATAGAATAAAAGGGAGCATGCTCCAGTAACAATTACAAGAAAAACTCAAAAACAACTCAATAAGGATGAAAAACCCTTAAAGAGATTCCCCACAACCACCATAGCAACAAGAGCCATTGAAAGCCTAAGACCCTCGTGCTAGAAGGAGAGTAACTAGCAGCATCAAACCAGACAACAAGGACAAAGAAGGAATTACTAACCTCCACTGATGAAAAACTCCACCATAAACTCAGAACCAACATTGACATTATACAAAAATAGTGTTGTAAGTTCCAGGCCTGAGCCATCCTTTGATTTGCACCAGAATGCTTGATTCTCTGAAGAGATAGAGCTCTGAATCTGATGGTAACCATAACTTCATTAAACACTTGATTCCCAGATCTTGCAACACCTGTAAAAAATCTTCGATTCCTTTCACTCCAAATGATATACACGGTTGTTGCTATGCACCATTTACTGAGGAGGGAATGGAGATTAAACCTAGTAAGCGAGGAGGACCAAGAGAGCACTTCATTCCAGTTGGTGTAGGGGCAGTTAATCAAACCTCTCTGAGAAATGATATTCCAACCTCTGGCAGAGAATGGGCATTGAAAAAAGAGATGGTCCCTGGTTTCAGTTCCTGAGCAAAAAACACAGATATTTTGGTCTCTTAGCCCCATAAGCTGCATCCGATCTTGAGTGAGGACTCTTTTGTGAATGGCAGTCCACAAAATGAAGGAATGCTTAGGTATGTGCCCTTTGAACCAAACACTAGAGCACCAATCATTTACATATTTCCTATCTCTGATAGCATCCCAAGCAGAAGCAATACTGAATCTTTTGTCCTTTCTCCACAGCAATTGGTCATGATCTTCATTTAAGGGACTAGGGAGGAGGTTACAAGCATCAAAAATCATCTGGATGGCAATGGAGGGAGGCCAAAACCATGTATTATTTTGAATTATGTCTAAAACTTTGGCATGTCTTCCCAACCCAGAAATATCAATCAACTCATCCCCAAACATATCAAAAATGGGTTTATCAAACAACCAACAGTCATACCAAAGAGAAACTTTATGACCATTTCCAATCCTATAGTGAAGATGGTATTTGAACGTCTTGCTCAGCCCCATTAGTTTTTTCCAGGTCCAAGACCTATTGTTAGAATACTTGAGAACCCAAAAACACTTCCCTTTAATGATATTTGAGTGAGCCCATTTTGCCCAGAGGGAGGAAGGGAAAGGTTGGAGCAGTCTCCATAGGTGCTTGGACATAGCAGCATTATTCCATGTAACCAAGTTTTTTATGCCCAGCCCTCCTTCTTCTTTTGGCAGACACACCTCACTCCAAGCCAACTTCTCACCCCCTACTTTAAGGCCAGGCCCTTTCCATAGGAATCTCCTCAATAAGCTTGACAACATTTTCATAATAGATTTAGGAAGGATAAAGGTAGTGGACCAGTAAACCTGAATAGAGAACAACACTAAGTTGATGAGTTGCATTCTCCCTGCAAATGACAAAAATCTGCAGCTCCAAGTCTGAATTCTTTTAGTAATCCTGTGGACAAGCTCATTGCAATCCTCAGTCTTGAGTTTGGTAGAGATTAGAGGAACTCCTAAGTATTTTATAGGAAGCTCCCCAATACTGAAAAGAGTTTGCTGCTGGAAGGATGCTCTTCTTTGATTATCAATACCAGACATAAAGATAGTACACTTACTAGGATTTGGAAATAAGCCAGAAATCATGCTGAAATAATTGATCTTGCTCATAGTGGCTTCCACTGAATTAGAATCGCCATTACAGAAAATCATTACGTCATCAGCAAACATGATATGGTTTAGCTTAGTCTTCTTGCATCTCCAGTGGTACTTAAAATTTTCATCATGCTCAAGTTGGTTTAACAGGCCAGATAGGACCTCCATCGCCATGACAAAAAGATAGGGTGACATTGGGTCACCTTGTCTCACTCCTCTCCCACTTCCAAAAAATCCCTCCAACCCACCGTTGATGTTTATGGAGAAATTAGCAGAACTGATGCATGTTAAAATCAGATTAATGAATCTTTGAGGCATATCAAATCCCTTTAGCACAACTTCTAAGAAATCCCAAGAGATGGTGTCATAAGCTTTCCTAAGATCAATTTTAAGAGCCAGTCTTTCAGGTTTGTTGTTCTTGTGGTAGTGCAGCATAACTTCTTGAGCAAGAAGGACGTTATCAGAGATATTCCTTCCTTTGATGAATGCAGACTGATTTGGACTGATGCAGTCATCAAGCATTGGCTTCATCTTGTTGGCTATGATCTTGGCAATGCATCTATAGATAATATTGCATACCGAAATAGGCCTATAGTCTTCCACTTTAGAGGGGTTAAGCTTCTTGGGGATGAGAGTAATAGATGTGGCATTCACTTCTTTAAGCATCAACCCTGTCTCAAAAAAATTCAGGATAGCATTAGTAACATCATGGCCAATTATAGGCCAAGCATTTTTAAAAAACACTGTGTTTAACCCATCAGGACCCGGGCTGGAGTCTTCTTTCATGTGGAAGAATGTAGCTTTGATCTCATCCCTAGTCACAGGCTTATTTATCCAGTCCTTGTGAGCTTGATTGATAGGGTTTGTTATGAATTGTCTCATCTCAGGCACTGGTTCTTCAAGAGGTTGGAAAGCAAACAGGTTCGAGAAGTAATTCACAATGTTGTTTTTTATACATTCACCATTCCTCTCAATTTGGCCATTCTCATCTGTTAAAGAGAAAATTCTATTTGAAGCCCTCCTTTGGCTCACAATTTTGTGGAAGTAAGATGAGTTTTGATCCCCAAACTTGAGCCATTTATCGTTATTATGGTTAGATAATTTACTGTACTAACAAATTTATCTTATATTTTGTCAAACTTGAAATAATTTTATTTTAAAACTATGCAAATAAAGTAAATAAAAAATAAAAATAAAGACGTTGATATCCCAAGTCAGAAGTCGTTACTATTTTATTTTTTATAAGCGATTTCCTAATTGTTGTTATCCTAGCAGCTTCATTCATAATTTTTTATTTTGAAGGTTTTGAATGTTAGGTTAGACATGGAAAAAAAAACGTGCAATGTTGGTAAGAATTGGATTTCTGTTTTAGTACATGAGTTGATTAATGGTTTATTTTTAATAAAATCAATGATGTAATTTGCCCAAGTATTCACACAATTAGCATACATAACCTATCATTGACTATTTGAGGTGATGGTAATTAAGCTAGCTATAATAATTTAGGAAATAATACTTTTAGTTAAGATTAGAGGTTTTCTTTTTTTTTCTTCCATTTAAAATATAGTAGAATAGAGATAGATAATTTACAAAAAAATTGAACATATAGCCAACTAGTCTATTGACCAGTCAAACCACTTTGTACAACGGTTATGCTTATAATAATCTTAAAACGAATTAGGAGAAAAGGAAAATAAGAACAAGTCAACATATTCAAAACATAAATAGTAGGGGAAAACATCCTCTCTGGACACCATCTCACTGGAGATGTGCGGTGAGGGCCCCATGAGGTTAAAATCAGAAAAGTTACCACAGGGCTAGTTTAGGAACTTCACAACCATATAATATATATATATATATATGTATATATATTTCTGTATATATCGCTATATATATGTATAGCCCATTCGGAGAGCTTTCACAAAGACGAAACTTTTGCCCCAAAATTTTGAATCTTCCCAAAACGAAATCACAATTCCCCCCAAATCCTTTCCCTCTAATTTCTAATTCTCATTTCAAAATAAGCTTATATGTTTTCTATTAACCCAAGATTTGTATTTCTATTTTGAGAGAGAGGAAAACAAGAAGAAGAAAGAGTATATTTTCAAAAAAGTCACCATTGTTGGAAGATCTTGAAGAAGGTATGGCTATGTTGAGCCTTAATTTGAATCAATTTAGTATAGTATAATTAAATATTGGTTTGTATCTTTGAATTTTTGGTGATTTATGGTCTGATTGCAATGGCCGGCAAGAGAACCACCACCAATCTCAATGGACAAAGAACATTGAGCTAGGGTTTTTTACCGCCATCGTTCCTCGGTAAAAGCAAGCAATCCATTAATTTCCAAGTACTTTTAACCTCTCTCTCTCTAATGTATTTTCTTTTTCTATTTCACCATTTTCTCAGCACTCACAATTTGAGTATTCAATTATGCCTGATTAGCATTCAGTCTCTGTTTGGTTGCTGAGAAAATTGTTTTTGCGCGTGAGAAGTCGACTCTATTAGCCGAATTTGGCACATGCATTTGAGTAATCAAGCCATGCATTACTGTTTTCTCATTACCCTTGTTTGGCTGCCGAGAAAATGGTGGAATAGAAAAGCAATTCACAATCTAAATATCTGTTTCTTTGTTGTGGCTTCAGAATTTTTTTCTGTTATTACATTGTAGTCATACTCTGTTTGTCGACTCATGCAAACACACACTTGCACAGATTATTACAGTGCGAGTTGAGATGAGTTGTTAAATTTTAAAAAATATATCAAATTTTGGCTTGATCCTATGATAGTAATCGATTTTAATAAATAAAAAAAAATATTTATTTATTTAAATTCTCCCCCTTTTGATGTATGCATGTTCTATTTTCAGGCTGAAACTTGTATATTTTTTAGGAATCTGTTTATCCTCAGCAAGGTATGATTTTTACAACTCTATTCATCTTTTCTTTACAAAATCCCACCCCATCTTCCAATTCTCTCTAAAATTGCAGCGGAATTCCTAGAAGTGGTCATCACTTGTATTGTTTTTTTCAAAGGAATATATCCTCCTCATCAGTATCTCCTCTCAATTTCAACTTTTAATCCATTTTTATATCACTTTCCAATGAAATAATGCTCCCATACATCCGCGCACACACACACATATATTGAAAGGTAAAAAAAGAGTGAATAAATGAATTCAAGCAAACCCAAAAGCCATGATGTTGAGGGTTTTTTTTGGTTTGGTTTAGTGTTTTAGAATAAATAGAATGTAGATGCCTTTTAGTCAAAGACGACTCATGGCCTACTCATCAGTGTGTGAATGAAAATTATTCAATTTTTAGATTTTGCATGTTGTAGTTTTTATTTATTTAGATGGTAGTGGTACTGAAGTTTGGGGTAACGACTCATTTAAAGGAGGTTATTCAAAATATTTTAAAAATGAAAATGATGGAATAATTTCATACAGTATTCGCTTTGATAAGAAATTTCATACCCAAATTATAATTTGAAACTAGCTAAATTTATTTTTTCTCCAATCTATTTTTATTTTTATTTTTATTATTATCATATTTCAATTCTGGGCCAAAAAGCAAATATAAGAGAGGCAACCACAGACCTCTTCCACTTTCAAGCAAAATATAAAGAACTTTGTCTCTGCTAATCAAATATTTTTGTTGTTCACTGATATTTTTAGGTGGTGGTCTCCATCTCTCTATATCATCTCCAAGTGTTGTAAGTTTTCCTCAGTATTATTTTTATTATTATCAATATCAATGTTATTATTACTACTACTATTCACTATATTTTTAATTATTGTTTTATGATGGATTTTTGTTTTTACATATATAACTTTTTGTATTGTGTAATTGAAGTCAATTGCAAGTACACCTCTTACTTTGTTTAGCTTATTCATGGGTGTATTCTTTTTGTTTATGTTGTATTTTTATATAAAAGAGAAAAAAAAATAACGAAAATAGTAAAAAGAAAAATTTATATTATTTATATCTTCAAAGAATAAAAACTAATCTCGGAGTAACTATATGTTACCGTAGAATTGAAAATATGGAGGATGTTATTACCTAGTTCTTTAATAACTACAATGGGGATAAAAATAAATAAATAAATGTTAGCATTTGATACTCTCTAAGAGTAAAGAGTGTAAATAGTTCTTTTGGCATCGGAGAAGGTCAAGTTAAGAATGGAAGTATATAAAAAATAATATGCTTCTGAATTGGTTATTGCAAAATACTGATTTTGTGTTTATATCCTTTCAACTTACTTAGTTTGCCATTTGGAAAGTGTGCAACCCTTTTCTTTTGTTCTTCTGTTTCAATTAGTTTAATACATTATTTTCACTGTCATGGAGTAGTTAAATTTTTTTTTGTTGATGGAGAATTGAAAGTTAAATAAAAAAAATTGTAGTAGTGAATCCTCTCAAGGCTGATGATAGGTCTCTCTTCGTCCTCGAGAGCTAGTAGTAAAAAATGTGTATTCATGTGACGACGTGTGCAATCATCAGGCATGTTGTTTCTTTCCATTCCATATCTGAAATGCTTTTGCAAATTAATGTACATCTGTTTGTTGTAAAAAAGATTGTCGGAGGATCTTGGCAATTAGCGGGCAAGGCTTTTTTGACCTTCTCCACATTTGAAATGGTTTTGCCAATTTTTATAAACATCTAACAGAAGAAAGTTTATGGTAGGTTTTGACGTTTAACGGGATGCAAATAAAGAACATCCACCGCCTAGCTCGCCCAGGCTAGTTGTGAATTTTACGACAATTACCTCGTTGTTTTGGAGAGGAAGGTGGGTTACTGAAAGATCAGTGCGTTGTCATCATTCTTGTTAGTTGTCTTGTCATTCTTGTTATTTGTGTGATGAGATCATAATCTCTTACTGTGTGTGACACTTTTTACCTTGATCGTGATAATCTTTCGCATGAAATAAATGTTGGTTGTTAGTGCTTGACATTGTTGTGCGATGATGTTTTTTCATGTTTTGATTCTGTTTGGACTGAGTTGTAGTTAGGGATGATATGCTTGACATTCTATTTGGACTGTTGTAGTTAGGGATGCCATGTTTCCATGTTCTCAGATTTTATAAGGAGTGACTACATTCCTCTGATTTGAGTTTTCCAATATGTAATCTCAGTGTTGAGTAGTTTTTCTTACATTTGGATATATGTTATCTTCTTATTTCTGATGTATTTGCTTCAAAAAAAGTTTATTCTGTATCTCTGTTTGATATTGACATGCTGAGTTTTTCAGCTTTTTAATTTGAGTATAATATTTGTTCATACGTTACCGAATTCTTTGTCAGTCTGGGCTAGTTTCAACGTTTCTGCTAAGATATAATCTCTGATGAGTTACCACATAATAGGATTACTCTGCTTCTTTGGTTAGGTTTTCAGGGGAAAAAAAAAACCTTCCTTTAGGTTTACTATTCTACAGAGGCCGACAATGTTGGATCTGTATTCCCCAACTTCAGTCGTTTCTCATTTTTGGAATGACTTTGAGATGAATGGGAAGTACCAAGGCGAATTCTTTGTATCTTTATTTCAGTAAGCAAGTTATTTTATGCTCATCACTATACTTTTTATATGAATTAGTCTTGGTAAATGTATTCATAGATAAAATCACTTGTAGTGTTTTATGGTCCTTAAGGAAAGAATAATAATTTACACTCTCTAATCATGAGTAATGGGGGAACCTTTGTAATAAACTTATCTACGTGACTTCTCAAGCTCTTATTTTATGTCACTTTAAAATGACCTATTTATTATAAAACTTTTATGATTAGTTATGTCTTATAAGAAGATCCATCAGCTGAATCTGCAAGTCACTTTTATGTTGTATTTACAAAGTACACTATTGGTGAAATGTCATATTTCAGCCTCTATGCTGGGCCAGGATTTGTATGTTTGGTTTGATAGCTAAAGCTTTAGAAAACCTTTTGCTCCCGCTTTTCTTTTTTTTTGCCTATGTTGTCTCTCAAGAAATCAAAACTGAAATTACATTTCTCAGCTCCTTAACCCATACTGGGAATGCTACATATAACAAGCCCTAGTAGCTAATAGTCATGAGGTGGAAAACTTCCAAGGAGTCGATGAAACATTTTTTATTCCTTGGCAAGTTACTTTGGTATAGCATGGCCAATTCTGTTTCTCTCTTTCACTCTAGCTTTACTATTCTTACACTAATGTATATTGGGATATGTACAGACTTTTTGGGAGAGTATTTGTTCGGAGCAGCAATATTGTCCCAAAAGATAATGTCAACTCTGGAAAATTAAGCCCACAGTACTTCATAGAAGAGATCCCTGCAATGAAGAGAGTGATTACTGACCCTCCATTCCTCAACGCTGAACTCAACCAATGGTTTGTTTCTCATTTTTTTTCACATATCTTCATTCTCTTGGTTTCCAGGAAAAGCTTCTAAGAAAAAACTAGTATATTTTTTGGTGAGAGACTTCTTGGTTCTTAATTTATTTACTCGTTTGTTCTGGGTCCTGACTCTTCTGAGTGTAGAGTCGGAAGGACTTTGAAAGGCATCTCTTCGTCCTTGAGAGGGTAGTACTAGTAGGTAACGTATGTTTTTGTTAAGTTTTATTGTGGTTTATGTTATATATGGTGACATAGATATAGATATCTGAGTTTATCACTCTACTCTGCTTAGGGTTGTACCATATGTGATCTTGGTGATGATTTTTATTTTATTTTTCATATGCTATGTCATTGGTTTGTATTATAGTTGGTTCAGATGGGTTTGAATTTGTTTCTCAGTTGTTCATTTGTTTAAATCTGATTTTTGTGCTTATATATGATTATAAAATAAATTAGTCATGAAAGAAAACAATTGGAGTTTAAAACAGTGACATCAAAATGCAATTCTAACCTGATAGCGTATTAGTATATCTTTCTTGGTTATTATTATTTTTTAAAGGCTTATTGATTATTGTAAGATGGTATTTTCTTTATAATGTGTTGACATCAAACTTCCTTTATAGTTTATAGATTTGGAGCAGTTTTTAGTGACTACCAGAGGAAGGATATTTATGCTCGTGACCTATACTTCATGTCTGAATTAGGCTTTGACAAATGTCCCCTTTGGCTTAAATAAAAATGACGCTGATAATCATGCAGTGGTAGTGCTTTAAGTCTGGTGGTGGTGGAATTGAAGAAGGTGAATGGGGGAAAAGTTTTGGTGGAACTACTAATTCTGACGATTTGGGCTGGGATGTTGCATTATCTTGGTCAACAGGTGTGACCAAGGAGCATTTTGAAGGAGAGATGGTTGGCCACCAGGTTTCTTCATCGGGCGCTAGAGATGGTACAGAGTCTCAGTTTGCTTCAGCAAGATGGACTTCTGAGGAGATGGATAAGTTGAAAGAATTGGAGGAAGAGAACCGCAGAGGTAAGAAGTTTATAGATGGACGGGATGAGAAGATGCAGGAAATGGGCATATTGATGAAGCAGGTGCGAGAGCCTGGAGCAAGAGGCGCGTATTTGAATGACTCTGTGAAGACTGAGATGTACAAGCTTCACAAGTAAAATAATTGTTAGTGTAATAAACTATATAGCCTTCTGTAATACCCATTTTAATATTATCTAGTATGAGTAAATTAATTGTAAAATGAACTTGCAATGAGGAATGTGGGGATTACCAATGCAAGACACACTTTTATATTTGATTGTGTATGTGAAAACGTTTGTGGATTGGGAAACTTATTACCGATTATACACTATTTCATAACAATACATGCACTTTATTATTCGTTTTGCAACTTGCAATGGGGAAAAAATCCTCTCCGGGCACCTTCTCACTGGAGACGTGCGGTTCGGGCCCCACCGGGTGAAAAAATGAGAATTTACTAGATGGGCATTATTGTAACTTCAGAACCGTATATAATATACCTATATTTATGTATGTATCTTTGTATATGTATATATCCCTTCGGAAAGGAATAAAAATAGCCGAAAGTTGGCCCTAGATATTTGAATCCACAAAATTTTGAATCCTTATTTGTTCGAATGAGAGAGAGAGAGGGTGAGGAGTTTAGAGAGAGAGAGAAACAAATGGAGAGTGCCGCCGTGTTCACTGGGCTTCAGGCCAACCCCACCACCGCTCTCGTCCGTAACTCTCGCGGCGTTCAGACCCTTCTCTCTCCTCTCTTCACTGAGCACCAGAAACAGGCCACTTCTAAATTCAGCGAGGCTGTTGACAAGTATATACATACACGTATATATATATCTCCCCAATTTAATCGTTCTTTATTGCATCGTATCTGGCATAATTTGGAAGTTTTTTTTTTCAGTCATCTTGCAGGGCCTGTAAATGTGTGTATTTTTTTCTTATGAAATCAGTTTGTGCAAGTGATGTTAAATAAATAGACAGGGACATAAGAACTCCACAATGGAGTATGATGATTTGTCTTGGGAATCTTTCTGATGCACAACATTATCATATTTGGCTGAATGATTTTTAGGTTTTGATTGCTTATGTAGTTCAAATTTTTTTTGTTTATTGAGGAATTTAATATGTTTTTATTTTACCTTGTCTCATTCAAGGTTTATATTTCTTCATAATTCAGGTAATTTTATTTAAATATATTCCTTGGTTTTTTGGGTTTGATAAAGGGTACTTACAGATTTGTTTGCCTGCTGAAGAACATGATGGCTGTGGATGTCCTAAGAAGAAATTCCGGATAAACATATTGGATCTAACTCTTTTCCTCAGCTGTGGGTGAAGTAATATTTTCTTTTGTTATTTTTTCTTGTAGATTTTGACTTGGGCATGAGAAGGACTTGGGCATTTATTTTCTTATTAATTTTTGTAATAGTGAATGATACAAAGACATTTAAAATATATATATTTTTTTCTTGTAATGATTTAGTTTAATGCTAAATAAGTTTTTTTTTGGTGCAATATCTATGTATATGTTGAGAGATGTTTTTTTGTACATCACTATCTGAATAATCTAATGCAATAAATTCTGACAAGTATAAAACTAATTTCTTAACAAATTATGTGGAGCTCTGTCAAACTTTTTTCATAATTAATATGACATTATCATGTTAAAAATATAATAAAAACCTTTAAAAAATTTAATGAAACATTCCATATAGAAATTGGAAATTTACTTTCACAAATGTTTAGTTCAAAATTTTCATTTTTTTAGGAGTGGTGTACCTTCTCTACTACGTTTCATAACCGGCAAAGATGATTCGAAAGTTATATCAATCAAAACCCCATTTTTAGGAGTGGGACTTGCACTCGCCATCCCCACAATTACGAATTTATCGCTCTTTCTTGAAATTTTTAACGCATACTACAAAAACATATACATGTACTACAAAAGCTGGTGACCTTTATTACAAAAGTGCATACTGCATATTACAGACCACATCTCTAACCCCTAAGCGGAAAATTTTCCATTGTGTTTGCGTTTGGGGTTAGGGCATGTATTCAAGTTCCTGAACCCCAAGGTCTTGTGAGCAACCACGGTGACCATCCCGCAATAGTTCTTTGCAACTTACATGACCATACGCTCTAAAATCCACTTGTTTTGAAAACAAGTGGATTTTAGAACTCTACCACGTTTCATAACCCGCGAAGATGATTCGTAAGTTATATCAATCAAAACCCCATTTTTAGGAGTGGGACTTCCACTCGCCATCCCGCCAATTACGAATTTATCGCTCTTTCTTGAAAATTTTAACGCATACTACAGAAACATATACATGTACTACAAAATCTGGTGACCTTTATTACAAAAGTGCATACTGCATATTACAGACCACATCTCTAACCCCTAAGCGGAAAAATTTCCATTGTGTTTGCGTTTGGGGTTAGGGCATGAATTCAAGTTCCTGAACCCCAAGGTCTTGTGACCAACCACGGTGACCATCCCGCCATAGTTCATTGCAACTTACATGACCATACGCTCTAAAATCCACTTATTTTGAAAACAAGTGGATTTTAGAACTTTACCACGTTTCATAACCGGCAAAGATGATTCGAAAGTTATATCAATCAAAACCCTATTTTTAGGAGTGGGACTTGCACTCGCCATCCCGCCAATTACGAATTTATCGCTCTTTCTTGAAATTTTTAACGCATACTACAGAAACATATACATGTACTACAAAAGCTGGTGACCTTTATTACAAAAGTGCATACTGCATATTACAGACCACATCTCTAACCCCTAAGCAGAAAAATTTCCATTGTGTTTGCGTTTGAGGTTAGGGCATGTATTCAAGTTCCTGAACCCCAAGGTCTTGTGAGCAACCACGGTGACCATCCCGCAATAGTTCTTTGCAACTTACATGACCATACGCTCTAAAATCCACTTGTTTTGAAAACAAGTGGATTTTAGAACTCTACCACGTTTCATAACCCGCGAAGATGATTCGAAAGTTATATCAATCAAAACCCCATTTTTAGGAGTGGGACTTGCACTCGCCATCCCGCCAATTACGAATTTATCGCTCTTTCTTGAAAATTTTAACGCATACTACAGAAACATATACATGTACTACAAAAGCTGGTGACCTTTATTACAAAAGTGCATACTGCATATTACAGACCACATCTCTAACCCCTAAGCGGAAAAATTTCCATTGTGTTTGCGTTTGGGGTTAGGGCATGAATTCAAGTTCCTGAACCCCAAGGTCTTGTGACCAACCACGGTGACCATCCCGCCATAGTTCATTGCAACTTACATGACCATACGCTCTAAAATCCACTTATTTTGAAAACAAGTGGATTTTAGAACTTTACCACGTTTCATAACCGGCAAAGATGATTCGAAAGTTATATCAATCAAAACCCTATTTTTAGGAGTGGGACTTGCACTCGCCATCCCGCCAATTACGAATTTATCGCTCTTTCTTGAAATTTTTAACGCATACTACAGAAACATATACATGTACTACAAAAGCTGGTGACCTTTATTACAAAAGTGCATACTGCATATTACAGACCACATCTCTAACCCCTAAGCAGAAAAATTTCCATTGTGTTTGCGTTTGAGGTTAGGGCATGTATTCAAGTTCCTGAACCCCAAGGTCTTGTGAGCAACCACGGTGACCATCCCGCAATAGTTCTTTGCAACTTACATGACCATACGCTCTAAAATCCACTTGTTTTGAAAACAAGTGGATTTTAGAACTCTACCACGTTTCATAACCCGCGAAGATGATTCGAAAGTTATATCAATCAAAACCCCATTTTTAGGAGTGGGACTTGCACTCGCCATCCCGCCAATTACGAATTTATCGCTCTTTCTTGAAAATTTTAACGCATACTACAGAAACATATACATGTACTACAAAAGCTGGTGACCTTTATTACAAAAGTGCATACTGCATATTACAGACCACATCTCTAACCCCTAAGCGGAAAATTTTCCATTGTGTTTGCGTTTGGGGTTAGGGCATGTATTCAAGTTCCTGAACCCCAAGGTCTTGTGAGCAACCACGGTGACCATCCCGCAATAGTTCATTGCAACTTACATGACCATACGCTCTAAAATCCACTTGTTTTGAAAACAAGTGGATTTTAGAACTCTACCACGTTTCATAACCCGCGAAGATGATTCGAAAGTTATATCAATCAAAACCCCATTTTTAGGAGTGGGACTTCCACTCGCCATCCCGCCAATTACGAATTTATCGCTCTTTCTTGAAATTTTTAACGCATACTACAGAAACATATTCATGTACTACAAAAGCTGGTGACCTTTATTACAAAAGTGCATACTGCATATTACAGACCACATCTCTAACCCCTAAGCGGAAAAATTACCATTGTGTTTGCGTTTGAGGTTAGGGCATGTATTCAAGTTCCCGAACCCCAAGGTCATGTGAGCAACCACGGTTACCATCCCGCCATAGTTCATTGCAACTTACATGACCATACGCTCTAAAATCCACTAGTTTTGAAAACAAGTGGATTTTAAAACTCTACCACGTTTCATAACCCGCGAAGATGATTCGTAAGTTATATCAATCAAAACCCAATTTTTAGGAGTGGGACTCGCACTCTCCATTCCGCCAATTACGAATTTATCGCTCTTTCTTGAAATTTTTAACGCATACTACAGAAACATATACATGTACTACAAAAACTGGTGACCTTTATTACAAAAGTGCATACTGCATATTACAGACCACATCTCTAACCCCTAAGCGGAAAAATTTCCATTGTGTTTGCGTTTGAGGTTAGGGCATGTATTCAAGTTCCCGAACCCCAAGGTCTTGTGAGCTACCACGGTTACCATCCCGCCATAGTTCATTGCAACTTACATGACCATACGCTCTAAAATCCACTTGTTTTGAAAACAAGTGGATTTTAAAACTCTACCACGTTTCATAACCCGCGAAGATGATTCGAAAGTTATATCAATCAAAACCCCATTTTTAGGAGTGGGACTTGCACTCGCCATCCCGCCAATTACGAATTTATCGCTCTTTCTTGAAATTTTTAACGCATACTACAGAAACATATACATGTACTACAAAAACTGGTGACCTTTATTACGAAAGTGCATACTGCATATTACAGACCACATCTCTAACCCCTAAGCGGAAAAATTTCCATTGTGTTTGCGTTTGAGGTTAGGGCATGTATTCAAGTTCCCGAACCCCAAGGTTTTGTGAGCAACCACGGTTACCACATCGCCATAGTTCATTGCAACTTACATGACCATACGCTCTAAAATCCACTTGTTTTGAAAACAAGTGGATTTTAAAACTCTACCACGTTTCATAACCCGCGAAGATGATTCGAAAGTTATATCAATCAAAACCCCATTTTTAGGAGTGGGACTTGCACTCGTCATCCCGCCAATTACGAATTTATCTCTCTTTCTTGAAATTTTTAACGCATACTACAGAAACATATACATGTACTACAAAAGCTGGTGACCTTTATTACAAAAGTGCATACTGCATATTACAGACCACATCTCTAACCCCTAAGCGGACTACTAAGAGGCTTTAGTTGACTCAATGAAGTGAGGCATTAGTTGACTAGATGGTGGTGCTTAGTCGACTAGATGGTGGTGCTTAGTCGACTACTAAGAGGCTTTAGTTGACTCAATGAAGTGAGGCATTAGTTGACTACATGGAGGGAATTAGTCGACTAGATGGTGGTGCTTAGTCGACTACTAAAAGGATTTAGTCGACTCAATGAAGTGAGGCATTAGTAGACTACATGGATGGACTTAGTCGACTAGATGGTGGTGCTTAGTCGATTACTAAGAGGCTTTAGTCAACTTAATGAAGTGATGAAAATCATATTTTGGAACATAATATTTATTTTTCGCAAAAAAATTATTTTTCGGAAAAAATTCATATTTTGGAACATAATATATACTTTTTCGCAAAAAAAAAAAGATTTTTGGGGAAAAAAAATTATATTTTGGAACATAATATATATTTCTCACAAAAAAAAGTATTTTTTTGTAAAAAAATCATATTTTGGAACATAATATATATTTTTTTCAAAAACATTATTTTACGGAAAAAATCATATTTTCCGGAATATATATATATATATTTTGAAATTTATAGTTTTTACAAAAAATATAATTTATTTTCAAAAAATAATTTTTAGGGTTGATTTCACTAAACCCCCAAATCACTGACTATTATTTAAATACATAATTATGTTCTTATATGTATAATTTTCATGTTTATTTTACTTTTAGAAATTGTAAGTTTTAACAACATTATTATTATTATCGTTATTATGGTTAGATAATTTACTGTACTAACAAATTTATCTTATATTTTATCAAACTTGAAATAATTTTATTTTAAAAACTATGCAAATTAAGTAAATAAAAAAAATAAATAAAGACGTTGATATCCCAAGTCAGAAGTCGTTACTATTTTATTTTGTATAAGCGATTTCCTAATTGTTGGTATCCTAGCAGCTTCATTCATAATTTTTTATTTTGAAGGTTTTGAATGTTAGGTTAGAAATGGAAAAAAAAAACGTGCAATGTTGGTAAGAATTGGATTTCTGTTTTAGTACATGAGTTGATTAATGGTTTATTTTTAATAAAATCAATGATGTAATTTGCCCAAGTATTCACACAATTAGCATACATAACCTATCATTGACTATTTGAGGTGATGGTAATTAAGCTAGCTATAATAATTTAGGAAATAATACTCAGTTAAGATTAGAGGTTTTCTTTTTTTTTCTTCCATTTAAAATATAGTAGAATAGAGATAGATAATTTACAAAAAAAAATGAACATATAGCCAACTTGTCTATTGACCAGTCAAACCACTTTGTACAACGGTTATGCTTATGATAATCTTAAAACGAACTAGGAGAAAAGGAAAATAAGAACAAGTCAACATATTCAAAACATAAATAGTAGTTCAACATCTCCCAAGCTCACTATATAAACCATGCACCACAAGTACTCCATCTTCACAGCTCCATTTCCTTTGAGCAAATTATTATAATTGTCCTAAAGGAACAATTCCGCATACACACACATATATACGTATACAGACATATATAAAAATATAAGATGGGTAGCTTTGCCGAAAAATGGAGGCATCTCAGCGGCGAAAACAAGTGGGAGGGCTTACTGGATCCCCTAGACATTGATCTTCGTCATTACATAATTCACTACGGAGAAATGGCTCAAGCAACTTATGATGCCTTTATCTCCACGAAGGTGTCTAGGTATGCAGGAAGTAGCCGGTATACAAAGAAGGACTTCTTCTCCAAGGTGGGGCTAGAGAAAGGCAATCCATTGAAATATAGTGTGACCAAATATATATATGCAACATCATCCATTCAAGTTCCTGAGGGCTTCCTTTTAAGGTCGTTATCGAGGGAGGCATGGAGCAAGGAATCGAATTGGATTGGGTATGTTGCGGTGGCCACAGACGAAGGGAAGGCCGCGTTAGGGAGGAGAGACATTGTGGTTGCTTGGAGAGGGACAATCGAGGCCTTGGAATGGGCTAATGATCTTGAGTTTCTTCCACTCTCGGCTCCGAAAGTATTTGGAGAGGACCGAGACATTAAGGTGCACCAAGGTTGGTACTCTATCTACACTTCAGATGATCCAAAGGCACTATTCAATAAGACAAGTGCAAGAGACCAGGTAGGTTTTAATTTTTACATATATGTTTTGACACACACACACACAAGCTTAATTAGGTGAGATTTAATAAAAAGCCACAT
Organism: Cornus suecica; assembly: GCA_963922005.1. Lineage (NCBI taxonomy): Eukaryota > Viridiplantae > Streptophyta > Magnoliopsida > Cornales > Cornaceae > Cornus > Cornus suecica. The sequence continues at coordinate 77,088,100 of OY998241.1, forward strand.
ATAAATGCATGCTTAGTTCAGTTTTCAAACAATTTTGAAGAACTCAAAAAACGAAAAAATTATTTTCCGAGAATTATAAAAGAAACTTCCAGAGATGAGTTTTTTTTTCTACTAAATGTTTATCAAGTTTTTCCGACAGTTATTCATAAATATCTGTATATATATTTTAAAACAGAAATCTATTTTCAAAAACTTGAACCATGCAGTCCATGCATGGAAGACAAACATGCATGCATGCCTACATAATTTCTTAGGCTACTGCAAAAAAAAAAAATAATAAAAAATAAATAAAAAAAAAAAGAAGAAGAGAATTCTAAGGTTATAATTATTATTTTCTCTTACAATCTTTACATTTCAGGTTATTGGGGAGCTCAGGAGACTAGTGGAACAATACAAGCATGAAGAAATCAGCATAACTATCACCGGTCACAGCTTAGGTGCAGCGGTTGCAACGCTAAACGCAGTGGATATAGCGGCCAATGGTATCAACACACTAAAAGATCAGCCAAACAAGGTCTGTCCAGTGACAGCCTTCGTATTTGCCAGCCCTAGGGTTGGAGACTCCAACTTCGAGAAGGTCTATGCTGGACTTGACAGTCTACGCGTGTTGCGAATCCATAATGCACTAGATATTGTTCCAAAGTATCCCTTACCGATAAGGTACTCAGATGTGGGAGAAGACTTGGGCATTGATACTACAAAGTCTAACTATTTGAAGGGTCCCGGAAATTTCCAAACATGGCATAACTTAGAGGGTTATTTGCATGGGATAGCAGGAACACGAGGGTCGAAAGGAGGATTCAAATTGGTGATTAATCGCGACATTTCGCTTGTTAACAAAGGAATGGATGCTCTAAAGGATGAGTACTGCGTGCCAGTTTCATGGTTGTGCCAGAAGAACAAGGGCATGGTTCAGCAGATTGATGGCTCTTGGAAGTTGATGGATCATGAGACTGATGATTTTGTTCATGAAATGTTGCATCTGTTTGATTGAATCGCATAGAAGGCTAACTATTGGACGGTGCCATGAAAAATTTGAACATGTTAGACATTTCCTTTAAGCTATTTGTTTATTTTTGTTTGTAAGTTTATTTGGTTCTCATTATTTAACTAATAAATGAAGTATTTGTGCAATATAACCTTTATATTATATTGCACAAATACTTCTATTTGTCGATTATGAAATAATTCTGAACCCGATTTGGGCCAGATTTTTGGCAATCTTTTGATTTCTTTCCGTATTTCATTTTGGTAAGACTTTTAGGGTTTTTTGCTATTTTTGGTAAAATCCTATTAAAGATCGATTTTCAGCTATTTTAACCGGGCTTGTGGGTTGTTTTTTCGGTCCCGAATATAAAGAATTTTATTGAATTCCAGAGTGTTCTCTGAATTTTGGGTCGAATTCTCCCGTTTTTCTTTGCAAATTACCTATTGCACTAGCCTGCAGAATAAACTCTATTCTGTTTGGCGTCACTGGTGTCCTACTTTTTGAAATTTATCGTGTCACGGTGTCCGTGCCGGATCATGTCCGTGTCCTCATTTTCATGCTTCATAGCAGCGGGGAGACCCTGGGCACCAACATACAATAGAAAAGCAATTACAGCAAAATGAAGCTGCATGCAACCTAAAAAGACGGAAAGCTCTACTAGCTTATTAGGTAAAAGATGTAGAATTTTCAGTGGCTTCCTTGCGATATTATTCTTCTACAATTCATAACATTGTTCCACACAAAACACTACCTCTGGAATGAAATCTAAGTAATTGAAAAATACTTGATTATTGTAGAATATTTCAAGGAGTCTTACATAATATCTTTGCATCAAGTATAAAATATTATTGCAGCGCAGGGATAAAGCTTATTCAATTCTATTGGGGAAAACATAATTTGTTTTGATTTTTTTTTTTTTTAAATCAGCATTTATAGAACCAGACCAAAGCAAGGTGGTAAGGGACAAAAGGGAGACCCCAAACCCACCATAACAGAAAAAACCAGAAAAGAAAGCTAACAATGTAAGACCACAACTGAAACAAGCTAGCATGCATACACCCTTTGCCCTTCAGAACTATAGCATGCAAGCTTCAAACTGTTGAGCCAGGTACACCTAGGGGTGGACACGGATCGGATTGAACCGGATTGGAGATATTTTTTATCCAATCCACTAATACCAGATTCCCAATTTTCTGAACCAATCCAATCTATTTGTCCAACGAAACCAATCCAAACCGGACTGCGGTGAGCCGGATTGGTTCGGATCGGTTTCGCGGATTGAAACACAAAATTACATCATCTAAATTGAGAAAACAAATTAATATACTGCACATATATGATGTGAACCACAAGAACAAGTTCATAACAGAGCTATTGTTTTTTCTTTTTTTGTAAAGGCGAGCAAACTTAATCTTAATAGAAAAGGCTAAAAAGCCATGCAAAGATAGTAAGATATGGGAGAAATCCAAGTTTATACAATGCTCCAAGAAGCCCCAAAATCACCATTAATGACAAAGATATTGGGAGAAATCCAAGTTCATACAAAACCCTACAAGGATAGCCAATGAATTTGGGAGAAATTTAAATAATCATACAAAAACATATAGGTTAAAACTTATTTTGGTATGTCTCTTATAATAATATTAAAAATAACCAAACATTGAATGAAGAAAGAAATAACTTTTTTTTTAGTATTTATCATAAATAAATATTATATAAGAATACTAAAAGAATAACCAACCAAACATTGAATAAAGAAATAAATTTTTTTTGTATAATATTATATAAGAATACTAAATATTCATACAAAAGTACTTTTTTTAGTAATAATCATAGTATTTGTTTTTCAATAGATCAAGTTCTATCTTTTCTTATTATAATATTTATTATAACAAATATTTTAATTGAATAAATATAATAAATTCTAGTTAAACTAAGTTATATAAATATTTAAGCATGAAGTTAAAATATTTTAAATTTGAGTGTACATCTATCTCTCTTTGTAGTTGTTGGATAATTCAATTATACTTCATTTTTAAGGAATATATAGGTCTTTAAATAATAAATTCTTAATAGTACATTTTAATTATAGTCCTTTAAATATAATTTATTTTAAAATTTTAAATTTGGGTGTACATCTATCTCCTTTATCTCTCTTTGTTCAAAATACTTTAATTATAATTACTTGCTTGAAGAAGATGCATATATTAAAACAACAGATTGTAATAATGCATTTTAATGATACTTATTTGAATGTAGTTATTTGAATCTTATATTTTAATTATTTTAACTTTTATTCTTTAGTAGATAAATGTATAGAAATAATAAAAAATGTCTTACATGTTTATAATACTATAGATATAAATAGATTCATAAAATATCGGATTCGATGTTTTTGCATCCATGTCCAATCCAATCCATAATCAAACCGATCCAATATGTCCGGACCGGATTGGATTTTTCGGATTCCCCGAATTTTTGTCTACCCCTAGGTACACCACCATAGGAGATTAGAATGGAAGAGAGGCCAGCAATATCCAGAAGCATTATGACTCTCTGAAAGAGCCATCAAATAGCTAAATAGCCTCAGCAAAGATAGAAGGTGGCAGTCCCCAAACCCGAGCCATATTAACATTGTGTGTGAGTAGAGGGCTTGACCTTTTGAATGGAGAACATCAGAGTAGATCTAACCTCATTTTGGATTTGTTGTTATCTTCTAAATTCTCTAGAGTACAGTCTTCTGCTTCTTGCACACCAACAAATGTAGATAGTGGCAGCAATGCTCCATTTGCATAGGATTTTGTGAAGGTTTTTGGCTTTGAGAGAACAACACCAATCAATGATCAGGTCCTCCCAAGTGTTTGTAGAGCAGCACAAGGCCCCATTGGACCTAATAACAGTCCACACTTTGGCAGTATAGGGACAAGAGAAAAATAAGCGATTTCTAGATTCACAACTAGAACAGAAAACACAAAGACGTTCTGACAAATTTCACACAATATATTTCAATGATCCAAAAAGTAAGGTTATTGATATAGACCAAAAAAATTGTTTATGCAAACTGTACAATAAAACAGAAAAACAAAAATTATCAATTGGTGGATAGGGAAAGTCTTTGTTATAATGTTTGTGAGTATCTTGAGTCGAATCCAGTATTGGAGAACAAAGAATTTATAAAGAGTAATTATCAGCGGAGATTTTTGACTTTTTGATATATTTTACCTTTTATTCCCTATCACTCCACCCCAACCAAAACACTGGAGATAAAACAAAATTTTGAAATTTAATTACAGCCCAGACATGCACAACAGACTATCCGTGCAAAATAGATTGACAAGTAACATTAGTGACACGCAAAATTATAAATATATATATTACACTTAATTTTCAATATCTCAAACCAGCCAATCACAACCCCTCTTCTCTCTCTTCTTAGGACCCGTTTGGATAGCAGTGTTTTTGTATTTGTTTTTTGGATGAAAAAACAAAATTGTTTTATGCATTTTTCCCAAAAAACCAAAAACAAATGTGTTTGAAACCAATTTGTATTGATTGTTCTAAAAGGGGGGTTTAGGGCAATTAGGGGTAGAGGGGTTTGCCCCAATTCGGAGTGGAGGTGGTAGTGGCCTGTGGAGAGGGAAGGGTGTGTATGTGTGTGTATATATATATCTGTGTGTGTGTGTATATCGGTGGTGGTGGCGGGTGGCGGGTGGAGAGGGAAGAGTGTGTATGTGTGTGTAGATCTGCGGTGGCGGCGGCGGTGGTGGTGGAGGGTGAGAGTGGTCTTTTTTTTTTTTTTTTTTGAATACAAACAATATTAAAATACTGAGAACACCAAAAAGGTGTTCAAAAAAATGGGCCACTTTTTGTCTTTATTTTTTTACTATTCACCAAAAACGTTTGAACTAAAAATTTACCCAAACATGATTTGTTCTCATTTTTTAGCCAAAAAATAGAAACAAATACAAAAACATTGTTATCCAAACTGGCCCTTAGGCCCCATTTGAAAATGAGTGTTTTTGTTTTTGTTTTTTTCTATTGTTCATGGAATAAATCTATGTTTGACACCCATTTTTCCCAAAACATTTTTGTGAATAGTTGGAAGAACAAAAATAAGTTTGGGCCAAAATCAAATAACAAAAATTTGGTCATTATTTTTTTGTTCTTTGTTTTAACTCTTTTCTCAATTCAACCAAATATACACACACAGCACCACCACCCGCCACCATCTCCACTGTATAAACACACAGATATATATATATACACATACCACCACCACCACCCCCAATGTATACACACACATGTATATATATATACACACACGACTATCACCACCACCACATTCGCAATCCATCACCGGAACCCTAACCCCCAATTCAAAACCCCCAGTTCGAAATCCTAATCCCCAATATATATATGTGTATGTGTGTGAAAGAACCAAATACCTATTAAATTGGGTTGTGTTTGTTCAGGGTTTCTGCTGGTCTCTGGCTTTGTTTCTGTTATGGGATGAAGCTATGTTTCTGTTCCAGAAGGAGATCATTAGCTGGTGCATTTTGGATTTCTGGTTCAGGTGGATGCTGTGTGAGGATTTTGATATGGGTTTTTGCACTAGTAATTTAGTTTGGTTTGGCTTGAGAGCTTTGTCTATTGTTAACATGTTATGTTTGCTTTGTTTCTTTGAACGGTGACCTATGGGTTTCACCTACTGGGTATGCCCCATGGTTCTTGTGTAAAGTTTTTTAACTTTGTTTTCTAATTTTAATCACTTTTATTTTATTTTTTTAAAAAAATCAAATATAATTTTTGCTCCAAACACATATTTCTTTTTATTTTTTTAGGAAAAAATATAAAAATAATTTTTGTTCTCTCATAAAAATAAAAATAAAAATTTCCAAACCACCCTTAGTATTTTATAAAATCCATTTTTTGTTGTGAATAGTTAGATACTACATTAGTATTAACTCAGAAGTTATTAGATATCTTGTTGGAGACCGACATATCCTCCAAGAACGTGTTTGATAGCTCATGTATGATTGGTTTATAACTACAAGTCAAATACATGCAAAGTAGTCATGGCCGGTAGTCTTCAAAATAATATTAATAACAGTATATTTTGCCACAAATGAGGCACAAACTAATCTCGATGCCTGAAATTAACTATCGGTGATCTAGACGTAAACAAGACCTAAAGGACCCAAAAACTCTTCCATCCCACCTACTTATAAAAATAAAATAGTATTAAAACACCATGTCATGTATTGAAATTGATAAATGAACTACTTAGGGTATGTTTGGTAGAGCTGTGTTTGTGTTGAAAAAAACAAAAATCACGTTTTTTGTTTTTTTGTTTATTCATCCAAAAACATAAGTATGTTTGGTAGAGATGTTTTTTGGGTCTAAATTGAAAAATTAAAAATCAATAAACACGTTTGGCAGAGTCCTGTTTTTCATAACATAAACAGAATAACATGTTTGGTAGAGCCTTGTTTTTCCTAACAGAAACAGAAAAACATGTTTGGCAGAGTCTGTTTATTCTGAATTTCAGAGAACAGAAACAGAAAAACACGTTTGGTGACTTCAAATGTATTTTTTTTGTTTTTTGAAAATACAAAAATTAATGATGTCAAATCTTTGGCAATTGAAAGACACTTCTTTACCAAATATTTTCTATGACAAGTTGGTATTGTTCATCATGAACACTTTTGAAAATGAAAAAAATTCGGCAGCACCTCCCCATGAGTTGCTAGGTAAGATTACATATATCAGAAATTAAAAAATAGAAGAATTTTCTACTCTTATATATAAAAAAAATAAATGAAAAAGAAAATAAAGTTGTATGTTTGACTCTCAACCTCATTGTCATTTCTTCGAATTCATCTAAATTAATTTGAATTCACCTAAATTAAAAATCCATCCAGTCACACTATCTATTTTCTCATCTCGAGTGCATAACTTGTGGCATGTGTCAAATATACTTGTCATGTTCATAAAATAAAAATAAAAGGTAGAAAGAAAAAGAAAAATGAGGGTAGATATATGTAAATATCACCACAATCTTTTATTACAATTGCCAAGATAGAGAAATACTCGTTGTTCAATATAGAGGAACAAAAATTATCGTCCATAAAAGATGATTCAAGTCTTTTGCTTCTAAATAAATCTCCCCTTAAAGCTCTTAATAATGTAAATCAAATCCTCACCCCTTGTTAAAAAAAAACATCAACATTAGCCTATATACCCACACACACAGACACACAAAATCTACTATGGGGAAAAAAAAATTCATCTTATTTGTATTTCTGAAAGAAATAAAAATTACATGCTCACATCCTTCTTTTTTGGCCTCTCTGGCTAGAGAATCGTATATTCCATATGAACTGTGGCCGGTTGCTGATGGTGCGCACATTCCAACTGTGCAACAAGTGCTTCAATATGAGCCTCTTCTAAATGAGGAAAGCGGATCGAGCTTCAAGGTGTTTGTTTCTTCCTACCTCAAGAACCTCCCAAGTTATTACGATTTCCAGAAACTTGTTGTGTATTGTATCTTATGCTTCAGTCATGTTTATGTTTATCAAGCAACCTTGCGGTAACCTTGACTCCTTTTTTAGATGAGCAAGTTGGCGCCTCTAGGGGTCGTTATTTAACTTGTACTTTAACACCTGGTCAAGAAAAAAACAGTTCATATCATCAGCTAAGACTCGAAATATATCAGATCTCCAACGAGACAAATAAACTAAGGAAATTGTCTTTGAATTCTTTCATATAAACCACCTTGGAATTTTTATGAATCCAATAAAATTTTAGCTAGACAGTTTCCAAAATCATATATGGCATTGATCTACAAAACAAGATGACAAACACTACTATCTCTGTCCAAAAATACAATGGAACTGAGGTACCTAGCCCATAAACTTAAAGGACAACATCATTGAGCCTACCATAATGATGGGATGATTCATGCCTGCCATCAAGGTTTGCTCATGCAAAAAATTTACACAACCATTCACTAAGAAAAAGGAATGATAAAATAGGACAGCCTTGGGATGGGGGGCAACCTTTTCCTGAACACAGCACAAGGCAGTGCGGAATTTAAAATCTAAAAATAAATATTATTAAGGGTGCGTTTGGATAGGGGTGTTTCCGTTTTTGTTCTTGTTTTTTTCACTGTTCACGGGAACAAAAACGCGTTTGGGAGCCTTTAATGGTTTTTGTTTTCGTGAACAGTAAAAAAAGTGTTTTCTTACCCTTAGTTCAAAATTTGAGAACACCAAAATGGTGTTTTTTTTTTCAACACTGTTTGTTCTCAGCAAAAAAAAATTAATTGTTGCAGATTCCCTAACCTTCATCTTCAACCTCCAAACTCTAACCTCCAAATTTTTTTTCTTTTTTGTTCCCAAAAATTTTTTAGACAAAATTTCCAACCAAACGTGTTTTTGTTTCCGGATTACCCTTAGGACAAGAACAAGAAAATTTTTGTTCTCAAGAGATAAAAAAATAAAAATGAAAACACTAGTTTCCAAACGCACCCTAAGAAACCCATCCAATAGTGTTTTTTTTTTTTTTTTTATCATTTTAAACCTTGAAACTGCAGAATGCATTCAAAACTTTTGACCCGATACCACTACTGATGCCCCTTGGTTTTGATTGTCCATCCTGGACAAGTTGATAGGCAGGAGCTAAATTATAGAAGCCTTGAGGTTTAAAATTCTAATTCTAGCCTATTTACGATAAGGAAGTAGTGCCTCGCAAACCATATACACGGTTCCTTGCACTTGTGTAGCTGATGCAATTGGGGTGGGGAAAGAAGGGCGTTTATCCTTGTGCCTATCATACCCCAACTGTACTTTGGGTTCAATACTTAACCTAGAAGCAACCGACACAGTTAATATACCTCCAGAAACTCACCATATACCTAGCAGACCAACCCTCAAGTGTCTCAAGCTTGTCTACCTATTGTACGTCACCTTCCAAGAGACAAACATCTCCAGAGTAGAAGCTGATAACATCAATTGCATTGCAAACATTGCCTAGAAAAAACCCACACTCCTCTAGCCAATGGACAGTGCAATAAAATATGACTCACGGGCTCCTCATCCCTTTTGCACATGCAAAGCCAATTAACCACAGTTAATGCACATGCAACTCTTCAAGTCTTTAAGTTAAAGACTTGAAGAGTTGCATTTCTTCTTTTACTCTTGGGTTTACCCTATAAGCTATCCATATCCATTACTGCTACTACAATGCTTCTTGTGCAACAATCTAAGAACATGCACCATCCCCTCCACTGCTGGAACTTTTACTACTATTCCAACCATACTCGTATTGCCACTAAAACAGAACTTCATCATGCAGCAATGACAAAACCTAACGCCATCAAGAGCTAGTTATCAATCATGCTTCCAGTGACAAAACTAATACCATCAATCCACAGTCACAGATGTACATGAGCGCACAAATATAAGTTACAACAGGGAAGTAGTTAGAGGAAATTCTAATACCTCATTCCTAAAAGCTTGGCCAATCTGAGCAGCAACAAAAGGGAGTTTGTTACCGTTGTAGTAGTACAAGTCCTTAAACTCACAGAAGATTGACTTTAAAGAGCCTCAAACACAATGAGTAGACCACCCTTTCACGCCAGCCTGAAACTCAATGAGCCAACCCTCTTTTCAAGTCTGGCAGAAAGATCTCATCCTGAACAATGAAAACCAAATTGAAGACACATGAATATGGGATTTAATCATTATAATATCACAAGGTGGATGCATTCATCTGAAAGTTCTCTCTAAAATAACAATAACTTCATTGTCAGCAATCCAGGAATTATCAAAACTTGATATACAATGCAATAAGGTCCCAAAATAAGTATTTTCACCAAATTTGATAAGTAGCATGTTGTAACATGGCCTCAACAAGCAGCTTAAAATCAATGATCAGTTTAACCAAACCAACAATTTATTACTCAAGCTTGTAATTAGCAGAGAAACAATAAAGAGAACAAAATAACCTGAATGAATGTATTAAGAATGTCACGCCCCGTTATTCCTGAGACTCCAATCGGGAGAATCAGCGAATCCCGAGGTGTGACGTCATAGAAAATAACAACAGAAATCAACGATAATATCGAAATACATGGAATAGGAATGAAAATGAAGTATTCCATGTCACCTGAGTGATAGAAACTCAGTAAAGAAATTCTAACGAAAATCCAGCAGAGTTCCGTTTGTAATTGGAACATCCGGACAACTCAAATTCAACACAACACAGAAACCTGCCCAGAATAACAAGAATAAAGCAATGGTACGTAGCCCAACATTCCAGAAACCTAATAGGGCCGAGGTAATGGAAAAGAACACCAATACCTCTCCGAAACCCTTCTAGAAATCAATAGAGCCCCAAATGCTCAAATGAAATTATAAAGAAAATCAAATGGCGATGCCAAAAAGGTATAAAGGCACCCCAAAAACAACAAACACCGACTGAGCCACCGAGCTCAAATAAGAATACAGGAAATCATACGGAAGTGCCGAAATGATACAATGGCACCCCGAAAATAACGAATACATGAACTGAATAGAGATACAATATGAGGGAATCTGCCAACAACCTGGCTCCCAAGATAATAAAATAATATACAAACGTAACTACGGAAAGAATAACAAGACTACCGTCCCAAATCACCCGTGTCGTCGCTGCCGAGCATAATCCTTGCTGCGTCCACCTGCAAACCTGAAAATGTTTTGTGTGGGGGGTGAGCAAAAAACCACGTGCTCACCATAATATCAAAACATCACACTCATAGCCGTCTAGAAAATGCTAACCATCCCGTGTGCATGCATCTATCCTAGGTTAAGCTACCGTCTCCCATGGCACCCCCGCCAACCCGAGACACCCAACAATAACCTCACAACTAATCTCGAAACTACTCAAGAGTCGTAAAACATAACAGCTCATAAGATATATCTACCACTCATATATACGCATATCAAATCATCATATATATATATACACACACACATATATATATATAAGTCCTGTAACAGCTAATCCTAAGACCTGGTGTAGGAAGGCACCCAGTCGAATACACACTCTCATCTAGAGATACAACCAAAACTAGCTATCTATCAGTCCGTGCACCTAGCACGCTACTCAAAGTTCCTAGGAGGTATATATATAGGTCCCTCCTTAGGACTATCGAAAGGGAATAACCATTCTTCTACGTACAACAACCAATGAACCAGCCCGTTCACTCGAAGAAACCTAAAAAAGGAAGGTCCTATCTCCACATCGGATTCGGTAACCAACCGAATTATCTCTCACTCACACTGCCTATCAAGGCACTAAAAAGGGTACAGATCAACAAGGTCACCTCTAACTCATACCGCCAATCGAGGCGCAAGAAAGGGTTACTGGAGTCATTTAGTCCCAAACAGATGCCATGGCCCTCGGGTTTTTAAAGAAAAATGTTGAACCCCGAAGGATTCAACCGGTTTTTAAGAAAAAGTTAGGGCCCGGTCAAATCATATTTGGTTCCAATGCCTCCTAACCCAACCAAACACTAGGAATCGCACTATATGCGCTTAACTTAACCTCACTTCTCTTGCCCGAGAAGATCCACAGACAACCACAAATGATCATATTTCTTACCTTAAGGAATGAAACCTCAGAAACACATGTTCGGGTTAAAACCCGAGAAACTATAACACGGGGAAAAGAATTACTAGAGTTCAACCGAATATCACCTCAAAGTCACATTCAAACTTATTTCGAAACAGGTTCTAAGACCTTCAACTTAATATAGGAACTTATAAACGAATCCTCAAAGGTCACCAAACCAACACCGGGATTCAAGTGTTCCTCGGAACAACTAGGAGGAATCTGAAACAATCAAACTCTAAAAACATATCTAAATCTCAGAACTGACCTTGAGTCTTACCCGACTTTTAACCTAAACAACTCTCTCCACTACCAAAGTGGTCTAATAATCATCCAGTGATAACCCTAATCACCAATCACAACCAAGTCTCAATATACGACTAGCCAACTCAACTCAACTCCAACTCAAGGGGGAAAACAATTAATTATCAAAGCCTCTTTTCGTCTATATCCACGTAACCACCTGGAACACATGCCAACCATGGCTCTACTAATCCAGGTTTTTAACATTATTACATTTCATTTCTTTTAAATTTTAAAAGCTTTAACTTTTAATCACATTGAATTAATTTCCACCATTTATAATAAAGTTACCAATATCATCAGTTTAATAACAGCAAATATCGACAATATAAAATATTCATAAACGAGCATATAAACGAATGAATGCTCAGTATGTATGTCAATGCAATGACAATGCAACTCCAATGCAACCCTAGCCACTAAAGGGTGAAACAAATATCCAGGAATCCCAAACCGTTCACTGCTGGAGCAACAAACCCACAACAGGAAGGGTGGGCGTCGCCAAAGAAAGTGCGGGGACCACAAGCCCGCCCGGGAACCGGCAAGTGAGGCGCAAGCCCTCACCCCCAAATGTCTAAAGAATTGAGAGTTACTAGCTCCCTGGTGCTAGACCACCCCTGGCCAGTTGTTGCGACATTCCAAACGATCCAAACATGCACGTGATATAAATGAGGCATACAACATGCACCGAAACAATATATATATAACATGGTGCTGTATGAATGTCAAATGCCTCCATATGAATCAAATGTGCTCAATAACACGGCATCAAAGCCAATCAATCTCATACCACGCATGCTTCACAATTTCAAATATACAGTAAATAAATTCTCATTTTATCACAGAAATAATCGGGTTCTCTGTTACCCAGTCCTTATAGATTTTATATACCAGCATGCTTTTAAATTTTAATTCCCAATGATTGTTTTCAAACTAATCAGCCTCAGGGGAAAAATTAGACAATTTAACTTACAATTTAATTTATTAATGATTTCCGAGAAAACCAACTAGGGAACTAAAATCACGTCTATACATCCCTCATCCTCGTGAATACCCCCCTATCTTAATTCAAATTTACAATAAAATATAAATAAAAAATGAAATATTTATTAAACGGCCCTACGTCCCTCAATATCAAATCGGCCCCGCTCCCACTGTATTTTAATAACAGTTATATAAAATCCGGGAGCTAATTACAAGTTCTAATTTTTTACACAAAATTCTATAAAATCCCACTTTAAGTTCGGGGGTACTAAACCACCTAATTTAGTCCAAATTTGGTAGGATTTAATTTATTATAACTTTTCAGGGAATTAATTTACTTAATTTATCAAGGGAATTCCGATTCCCGACTTCATTTATCTATTTATGGATACTCCGTAAATTCTATAAAATTCCTAGATATTCGTCTACCACTAGGAATTTAATTTCATACTTTTATTATTTATAAACATACAACCGGGACTACTTAACATTTTCTACGCACTATTAGTGAGTGCTAGATAAATATATATATATATATATATATAAATATATATAAATCCCCACCTAATTTAAACGCTTACAGACAGTCCCGCCGTGAACAGTACCGGCCGTAAATAGTGCTCGCCGCCCAAAATCGTCCGAAAATTATTTTTAATACGTCGAAACGACCGCCTTACCGCCCTATTCAATATAATTAAAATTCATTAGCAATCGATAATTTAATTCGAACAAATCTACAAAAATCGAAACCGAAAATCATACCGAAAATCTGAAATTCCCGGAGAACCGTTCAACGATTTCGCACCAATTTCGGATATAACGTACACGGTACCAAGGCCGAGCTATCCTCCGAAAATCAGCCCGAACCGAGCCCAACTCGCCACTGAGTCGACCCGACTCAGTCTGACCGAACACGGTTCTGGTCGCTGCCGTACCCAACTTCGGCAACCCCGACTACCACCAGTCGTCGCATGACTAACACCCACGTCAACCACCGCTGTTACCGCTTCAGCCATTGTCGACGAGCTCCAGTTGTAACCAGACCGTAGCTCCATCTCCTTAATCGACCGCGATGTCAGTTTCTCAGTTCTCCCTCTTGATCGGGTGGAGATGTAAGAATAAAAAGAGGGAAGTTGCCGTTGCGCACCATTGAAGAGAAGAGAATGCAGTATTTGATCGTGGCTGTGTGAAGGAGAAATGGAGAAGCAGAAAATCTGGTGTTCTAAACAGATACACATGTATATATATATGGTTAATTACCAAAGCAACCCTTGCTTTATCCACAATTGCACAAGTGACTAGTTAGTCTCCCCTAATTACGCAAGTAACCCTCATGACTTGCCAATTCACCATTTTGACCCCAAAACATATACATATATTTCAAATATGTATGGCTAATATACGTATATATATATAATTCAACTCAATTCAATTTTGTAACATCTAATTACTAGGTCCATGTGACCTCAAGTGTGACCAAGATATTAAATAAATGTGTGACATGAGAAAAGAAATGGTTGGTCCACCAAAGTCCACTAATTGCTTCAATTTCATTTATTTAATTATTTAATACCCATATATATATATAATTGCATTTAATTTCTTTTATTAAATACCCACACACATATATATGTATACCCAATTAATAATATATATATATATATATATATATACGAACAATAAATCCCGAAAATATACCGGGAACCCCCAAAATAAAGATTATAGCTGAAATAAATAATCTAGTGTATGAAACCCATATATATATATAATTATAATTAAATTCGTATAAATAAAATAAGTCCCGTAAAATATACCGGGGACACTCAAATAATTCTACGTGAGCCCATCAAATTCACCGGACTCCGAATAAATAATATAGGCCCAAAGAAAAGCTCTGGGGCACAAAATTTATCCATCGATTAAATCACCGAAAGCCCCATCGGACTCCGAATAACTAACACAATCCGGAATAATTAACTCGGTTACAAACTCGGGTATGAATATTTATATAAACCAAATTAAATCACTAATCGCCTAGCGGTTTATATCATGCGTTCCCCATAAATTCTACGGATAGTTAATCAATAATAACAGCCAAATTAAATATTTCGGTACGAGACTCAACTATCGAATCATCGGAGTCGTCCCTAATCCAAACAACTAAGGCACGTAACTTATCCGAACAGTAATCAAATAAAACCACTTCATCCCAAATTAATCCACTAACACGTATCACATACATATAAGCACGAAAAACGAACAAGGTAATACAAATACACATAAACACGTAAGTCAAACATCTAGGGCACATAATGCCACATCAATACACAGAGCACATAGATACAAACATAGCACGTATCTACTAACATAAATAAAACAAGCGAAAGGACTATCAATACTCCTAACCACGCCAGCTAAACAAGGCACGTACTAACCCCTAAAGCACTAACTACCGAACTCGAATCACTGAGTCGAAGCCCTAAACGTCGGTCAACTAAACGTGCCGTCATCCAGTCGAAGCACTAAACGTCGAGCGTCTAAGCGAATCCATATAATCGATACTAAGGCCCACGTAAACCTCTAGCCACGTCCGAAATACAAAACATCAGCTCAAGCAACATAACCACAAAGAAACCCCACGAAGTCACTGAATAGACAGTTGCAGAGTCGTGTCATCGAATCCAGAACTCACGTTAACGTTTCACCAGTTTGAAACATTAAACTCGCCGTCAATTCTCGTAATCGCCAACGATAATCCACGAAGTAGTCAACAAGTCAATAGTCGCGTCATCCTGTCGTATCAAGACATAAACGCGAAAAATTTACTCGTAAAATACACAGAGTAACCATGACGTCATGAACAAATGACGTCATCACCGAAAATAAATCAGGAATAATTCAGAAAAAAAAAGAAAATGAAACGGGTTGTTACAAAGAATATCAACCAGAACACTGAAATTACCTCAGAATTTCCAAAACTAGTCGGAATACAGTATCGATTTGAACAACTTCGAATTAGCAATAGTGCAAAAAAAGCAAAGCAAAGAATAGATAAATATAACATCTATCGTTCGGCCCAAATTAAGTCAGCTATTGTATCGAGAAAGAGGAGGCTGTGAGGAAGACCATACTGTTTGTGGAAATGAGGTACACTCACTCTTCCATTTATGTTGTTCAATCTATTTTTTTTTTTCCCCTTTTCTCAAAAGTAATTTGAAGTTGTAGTTGTTTGATATATAGAGGAGAGAGACCAAATTTTCAATTGTTTTTTTCCCTTTTCTCAAAAGAATGCTTCAAGTGGTAGTTATTTGATCTACAGAGGAGAGAGACCAAATTTTCAAGAGGTTGTTATGGGTTGCCTCAGATCCAGGGAACCAAAGGTTTTTATGTTAAAAATGTTAACTTTTTAATCTTTAGGGTTTGCCTGTGATAATTTGGACTTTGTCTTGCCTTTCTTATTTCTTTTTCATCACCCCTTGTTATATCTCGTGTTCAGAGATAAAGGGTTTTAGTTAATTTTATTTTTATCACCTTTTTATTTCTTTTTTTATTTAGAAATAAGGATCTATCGTGGTTGTTTATCTCTCCGTATGACATTGTAGCTGATGGAAGTAGATAAAAGTTTAGAGAAGAAGTTGGATACAGGTAGAGACTAGTCTAACTAATCGGTTAAATTTCTCAAAAAATTGAGATGGATTTGTTTTTATTCTCCCGATCTCAGTACCCATTTCAATGTCAAACCTTGTAGGTAGATGTGTCTTATATCTTGAATTTTCGTTTTAGTTATATTGAGTTTCTCGAGCATGGAAAATGGTCTTTCGAAACTAATGGTATTGATTTCTATAATATTATTGACGATTGTAGAAGCTAATGAATTATTAATTGTACTAATTTCTATAATATTCTTGATGATTGTAGAAGCTGATGAATTAGTTGTAAAATGATAGGTTTCCTAAATTCAAAGGGGCTAGAGGATAACTTTTACTATTACCCAGTTAGTGATTTCAGAGAGAGAAGTTAGTGATGGAGGTGTGACAGTGACTGAAACAAATCTGAATGGTGGCAAGGTTGCCTTAGGGGATATGGTATCTGAAACATTTGAGGCAGGGACACCAAGTTCCATTGATGTTGAGAAGAGAGTTTGCAACGTCGAAGTTATTGCAAAAGCTGGAGAATTGAGGGAGTCTAATGTTGGCAAGGCTGTCTTTGAGGGTGTTGGTTTGGAGATTGCGCAAGGATCAAATTCAAAATCACCTGCAGTAGGGCTTCAGTTTCCCTTGGAGAAACAAATGAGTGCATCATTTGGGCGGAGTGTTTTTGAGGTGGATTGTGTGGCACTTTGGGGATTTACATTTATTTGTGGAAGGAGACCAGAGATAGAAGATGTTGTTGCAACCTTGCCCCAGTTTTGGAAAATTCCAATTGAAACAAACCATACAAAATTCACAAAACATTATGCAAAACACATATAACCCTTTTTTTTATTTGTTCCAATTTTGTGCATTACAAAATCTGTATGTATAATAAAAAATTTTCAATTATGAGAAAATAAAACATGCATTACTATTCTTAGGTCATGAGATCGATAATAATTTAACCAAACAAGAAATGATAATATATATATATATAAAGGGTCAAGAAAATCATATCATCCTTATTTCTAGTCATCTAAATTTATCTGCCTTTTGATATTAACTTGAAAGACACTCCCTTGAAAAAATATTAATACTATATTCCTTGCCAAAAAAATAGTGCAAGTTCATGACATTTATAATATCCAAAAATGGCATCAATATCTACCCAAAAAAATAAAAGAGTAACTAAAATAATTTTATAGCACAACCCCTGATCATATTTACAAAAAGCACACATCAAATCCAACTATATGGATTAAAAAATTGACGTAACATACACAAATGCCAAACCCCAAACAAATAATTACTATATATATATATATAAACGAAACAAACCTTGATACCATTATTGCACCAAATCCATCTAGGGCAATATATCACATAAACATTTACATCATCCGGTGCAAAAATAAGCAAACGAAAGAGATGAGACGAGCGTTTTTCAAAACACATCAAAAGAAAAACCATGTATCACAAGACAAACAATACACATACGATATATCTATAGTGAAAATCACATATTGGGGGTGCGTGACTCCATATTTGTTACTTCTGTACTTATATCAAAAGAGTATTATTCATATTTTACATACATACGAACCTGATATGAGCTTGAGGATGAAGATCTGCAATTCCCAAATTTATCAAAGCCCTAGATGTCGCGAGCTTGAAGAGGATCGACAAAACCCTAGAATTGAACAATAGAAGCCCTAGGAGGGGATCGAGGAAACCCGAATCGCATGTGTGTCGTCGCCTCCCTCTTCTCCTGCACAAACCCTAGGCCGAAAGAGTGAAGAGAGAAGTGTGTTTCTAATCTGTTTTTTTCTTTTGGTTTTTTGGTTGTTTTTATTTTATTTTATAAGTTGTCCGTGTGTTTTGGAGAGAGTTGGGAAAAACACCAAAAAGGTGTTTATTGGGTTTAGGCTGAAAATAGGCAAAGTTGGGCTGAATGGGTCAACAAACATAAACACATATGTATATAGGGCCAACCAAACAGGCCCTTAAAACACCCCAAGACCACCCCCTCTTCTCTACCATCATCATACGACATACGAATTGCCTCCGCTATAAGTCTTGGTGGGGTACTGAACAATCACATATATGTATATACGTTTCAAAACACCTAATTAATGGCACAACAATATATACTATAGGTGAAATATAAATGCAATAAAATACTTCAAAGAATGGATAATATAAATAGTGTAACACCCCGTGTTATTATCCTTTTTACTGAAATTAATTATAATTTAATTTCGATAATGACGTCACTTGTTCTTGACGCATTGTTTATTCTTGGTATTTCGCGTGTAAATTTTTCGCGTTTAGTTTTTAAAGTCGTCTAGATGATTTTACGGTTTATCTTTGACGAGTTCATGAATTATTATTATCGACTACGCGGTATCGTTTCGACATTTAACGTTTAGTACTTCGACTGGGCAACGACGCATTTTAATTGGATCGGGTCTGTTAGGTGTTCCGATGTTTGGGTTCCTAACCCAGTATATTTAATTGGGAATCCCGTTGTTATTTCGGGTTGCGAGTTTACGATTGGGTATTCCCGGTATTTATTTGGGTTTACTGTATATATATATATATATATATATATATATTTAATTGTAATTATATATATATAGTTTTGGGGGTTGTTTTGTAATTTTGGATATTTAAAGGGTCATTTGTGCAATTAGGGCATATATATGTATATGTGTGTACGAAACCATCTGCTACAGCTTCCCTCTTCTCATTCTCTACACGACTGACGACCTAGCCCTCCTTTCTTCTCCTTCATGCACAACAGGTCTGGCATCTTCTCCATGGCAGCTTGAGAGAGAGAGAGAGAGATGAGTCGGCTGAGGAGTGGTGGTCGCCATAATAGGCGGCTGCGCAGCTAGAGCAACGGAGGCCGAGCTGGGTCGGCGAGCTTGCGGTGGTCGTCGGTTAGGCTAGACGGCGGCGCAAGGTCAGCGAGGAGCTGCGGCTGGTGGCGCAGTCGTGCAGGGGCGAAGCAGTCCGCACGACAGGGGTGGTTCGGCCAGGCTTCGGCCATTTTTTCGGTCAACTTCCGTTGATCGGTTTGGGCCAATTTTTGGTGAGTAGCTTCGTATATATGTAGTATTCATCATAATTTAATTTCGTATTTTTACGTCGAACGATTTGCCCCAAAATTACCTTTATAGGTTATAGTTTTCGTTTGGGGTATTTTAGATTTATCCAATTTAATTAACCTATTGCTAATGGGCTTCGTATATATTGTATAGGTTGTCGAGGCGGACATTTTTATATATATTCAAAATATTTTTCGGACGAATTTGGTCGGCGGGCGTCATATTCGGGCGCCGGTATTGTTCACAGTGGGCCCGAAACGGTTGTTCTGTAAGCGTATTTCAGGTGAGAAATTTTATTTCTCACTCCGTATCGTTCAAGTAGTTTGGGGTGTGCAAAACCTTATTTAATTTAATATAGATATATTAAATTGTTAGTTTAAATATCTATATTTGCTTAGAATCGAAATGAGACTTAGGGATTAGTTTAAGAAAATTAATTAAATTATTTCCTACGAGGTTAATTAAATTCCTATTTGAATTGAATATGAATAGGCGACTTAGAAATTCCCTTGAGAATTAAATGAGCTAGAGGATTTTGTAAACGTTGGACATGAGAAACTTAGACGCTATGCTAGGTTCCTTTCATTATACGTGGATTATCTGTTTAAATTATTTTAAAGGCATATCAAGAGAAATTGAAATATTTTCTAAAGAATTAAAGAAAATATATTTGTGAAAATATGAATAGTATATGAATTTGTTTTCATATGATTTAAATGTTTTATTGTACTTTAAAGCATGCAAAGAGATTTTGAGATTTATGTTAATATTACCATGTGGATATTTTCATAAATATGGTGCACGACATATTTATGTTGAGACACGATTATTATTGAGGCCCTGGATGCATATTGAGTTAATATATGTGGGGTGTTTAATCATGTATGGAGGTCTTTGTGTCGAACCGTCGCAACAACTGGCCAGGTATAGGTGTCTCCCACCTTCGGACTAGTAATCTGGGAATTGGGGATATAGGGTTGGTTGATGCCCCATTGTGGTGGTATGCGCCACTCTCGGGTTCTGAGTATATTGCAGGAAAATGTGTCTCCCACCTATGGAATTGGGGATATAGGGTTGGTTGCTGCCCCATCGTGGTGGTATGCGCCACTCTCGGATCTTTGGAGCATGGGAGTTGCTAGTGGGGCTCACATGCGACCGTCTTCCTTGTTGAAGTGAGAAGTTTCAAAATCACTTGGGAAGAATCGATGCGGTGCTCGTTACTCATAGTATGAGTAACGGTCATTTTTCAAGTTTTGAAAACAAACTCATAGTATTTAAAAGGAAAAACCCGTTTTCGCCTACCCCGTAGTCAGGACAGGCAACAACGGAGACCTGGGGAAAGACGGTCATTTTTACTGTATGGTTTCTTAAAGAAAATATTTTATTATTTCCTTGAGATTCTGAGATTCTGAGACTTCTATCTCAAGATCTCGACCTGTAGAATTTTGAAAGGTGTTCCATTGTTTGACCTTTGTTTCCTATCATTTCTAAGTCTCGGGTATGAGGCTTGGTGTTGTTCAGGGCACACATATAGTGTTGCCATTTCCTTTCTTCTTCGTTGTTGATGTCACCACCTAGGTGATTTGAGTAGTTACACATGTTAGGGGCATGGATGGCAAGTGGTTGATTTTGATCCTTGTGGATATTAGAGGTGAGTGTGATTCCTTTTGTTTGGAGTTTTTGGTTAGCGTTGTAGGCGCTTGATGATTTGTTAGATTGGACCTTAGGGTCGTGTACCTAGTATACGTTGGTGAGAGTAGTGTAGACTACTGGTGTGGTGCTTGGAGTACGAGTCTTATTCGTATCTTATAGGCTCGTGTTGTGTACTTATATATATATACATATATATTTATCCCTGATATATATATATATTCATTTACGGTAGCATATGAGCACGTACCTTGGGTTTTTGTGGCAGGGTTATGTTGTGGGCTATATATATCTTTCTAGATAGTTTAGCATTACCTAAACTGTCAGAGGATGTGGTAGTTAGAGTATCTTTTCCCATTGAGCTTATTTGCTCACGGAGGGAATTTCATTTGCCCCCCTGGTATTCCACGCCAGGTTGCAGGAAACATACGGCTATGAGCAGGATGCAGTGCAACGACAGTTTTCTTTAGTTTCTTGTTACAGGTTTTGGAGTTGCGTTGGGTGATGCGGTTACGGATGCAGCACGACTGGTTTTGGGGACTGTAGTTGTCTTCTGTTAGCTTCCTTACCCATGTTTTGTGGGATTGTCATTTATTCGAGCATTTGTGGCTCTGTTGATGTTAGAGGGTTTGGAGAGGTTTTGGTTTCTTTCCACTACCTCGGCCCTAGTAGGATTGATGAATGCGGGGCTTGGAAGCCATTGTTATTATCGAATTGCTATTGGCAGGTTATTATGTTGTGGTTGGTTGTCCGGATGTTCCATTTACAAACGGAACTCTGCCGGATTTTTGTTAGATTTCGCTGCTTTGTTTATTATTCATTTGGGTATGAAATATACCGTTCTATCATTATTCCATACTTTTTCATGGCTAATGATATGTTAGTTGGTTATTCATCATAATGATCACATCCTGGATCCCTTGGATGTCCCAGTTCGGGAGTCTTAGGAATTTAGGGACGTGTCAGCATGATATTAGAGCACTTTTACCCTTCTGGGGGTGTTTGATGACTGAAGGTCATTTGTTTTCGTTTCTTTTTACTTCCGCATTCACTCCCTTAGCTCTTAGGCTCGGGTTTCGGAGTCCTAGGAATTTGGGGCGTGACAAATAGATTCCAATCAAAATGTTCCCAGACAATCATCTAACTAATTAAAAACTAGTAACCACAAATTAGGATTAGTTCGTGTCTAAATTCCTAACTACTTAGTTAGTTGGCAAATCACTTTCATAAGTCCTCCTAGCACAACCATAAGCTAAGTTACATTCAGGGGGAATAAGGTTGAATTCAAATTAGAGGTTTATGTATTACCTTTAAAATATATCTTTATTCAAACATCATCAAAAAAAAAATGGTAATCACAAGAACATTCAATAAATTGCAATAGTTGCCTTCTGAAACTTGCAAGCATCTCCCTTGCTAACATACTCATTTGTATTACTTAATTTTTTATTTTTTCTTTTGGTAATGCTTCAAAGCAAAGACTATTTCCAGTCTCAGAGAAATATTTTCCAAACATATTTCTCCTACATCACCTTGTGATCATGACTTAGGTGACTATAGAATTCGAAGGCCTCATGGAATTCATTGAAGTTGATGTAAATTAACAAGATATTCATCACTATCTTCCATATTCTAAAAAGTTTTAGTTTATTTGACACTGGGCAATTTCTTTCTTCTATAAAATACTAGTAATAGTTTATTCTAGCATGTAAACCACACGGGTTGCGCACAAGCCCAGCTCTAGAAGAAGGGAATACGCTACATCGGTCATGTATCTAATGGAGTTTAGGCCGTATATGGGTGAATAAAGAGCAGGGCGGGGAAGGAAAAAAAAAAAAAGAAAAAAAGAAAACTTAAATAATGTAAGTTCAAAATATTAGTTTTAAGAAAGGTAAAAGTTTCAAAATATTAGTTTTTACTGTTCACCCAGTTAAAAAAAAAACACGTTTGGCAAACGCGTTTACTGTTCACTTTTTTTTTTCCAAGAAAACTGTTTTCTGTGAATAGTGTGTAAAAGTGGTGAAAACACCAAATACAACTTTTTGTTCTTTTCTGAATTTTTTCACTGTTTAGAGTACCACCTCCGCCACCGCCCCCTGCCGCCACCACCGCCGCCACCACCCCCGCCACCGGTCGCCGCCGCAAGCCCCCACCACCTCCGGTCGTCGTCGGGCCCCACCGTCGCCTCCCGCCGCAGTCACCACCACCACCGCCCGCCGCCCACCAATACCATTTTATTTTTCAGTACAAATTTTCATCCAAACACTTTTTTGTTTTTAGTTTTTTGCTGAAAAAAACAAAGACAAATACAAAACACAGGCTTTCCAAACGCACCCATTGTATTTTTCTTTCTAAATCCCGTTTCGTGATGGTATCTAATGGAGTTTATTCAGGATTGTTTGCGAGTGCAATGTTTGTAAGAATTGCGTGTTTATTTTCATCGACTGATTGTTTTGTTGTTAGGATGCAATTTTCAAGTGTAAAGTTCTTGGGATGATGATAATGCAGGAGTGATTTGATGATGGTAGAGTAGAAGTATACAACACTTATGGTGTTGATTGAGAGAAAAACACACTCTATTTATATTGAAAATCTCAAATACAAACTCACATAGAGGATTATTCTCTTCCTCTCTATTCTCACTCTCTTACTTCTATATCTCAACACTACACACACACATCTATTTATAACTCTAATAACTATTGTAGAGCTTTGAATTCAACTTACACATGTTACACAAGGGTAGGCAAAATAAAAGTTAGGCAACCTACCATTGTTGATTTATTTGTAAAGCTTTTTAGATAGTCTTCAAAGGGGTGCTTCTAGATATGCATCAAGTTTACATTTCAATATTCCCCTTTAAACTTGATGCTCTGCTTTCCCAACATAAACTTCAATTTGTTGAAGATGTATTGCTTCAATGGTTTGGTAAAAATATCTGCAATTTGATCATTCGTCTTGCAAGATATTAATTCCACTTCTTTGTTCAGCACATGCTCTCTGATGGAATGATACCAAGTATCAATATGCTTGCTTCGTTCATGAAAGACTGGATTCTTTGCAAGTGCAATTGCTGAACGATTATCAATGAATATCTCTGTAGGTCTTTCTTGTGGAAATCCCATATGCTTTAACACATTTCTCAACCAAATAGCATGACACACAGTGCGCTGGCTGCTACATATTTAGCTTCGCATGATGATAAAGTCACTATCGGTTGTTTCTTGGATGACCATGTGAATGTTGTATTTCCAATGAAAAACAAAAATCCAGTTGTGTTTTTTCTTTCATCTAAATCTCTACCCCAGCCGCTATCTGAATAGCCAGTGAATTTTAATTCATCATTTGAGGTATATAGAAAACCATCATTGATCGTACCTTTGATGTAGCGGAGTATTCTTTTTGCAGCATTCAGATGTGATTGATCTGGTTCCTCCATGTATTTGCTGATCAATCCAACTCCGTAGAGTATATATGGTCTGGTGCAAGTCAGGTACCGAAGACTTCCAACTAAACTTTTGAAGTATGTTGGATCAACATTTCCTCCGCCTTCATTCTTTCTGAGTTCCACACTGCTTTCCACTGGAGTTGATACTGAATTACTTGATTCCATTCTGAACTTCTTGAGAATCTCCTTTGCATATCTACTTTGGCAGATTGAGATTCCTTCAGCATTCTGCTTCACTTCAATTCCAAGAAAGTGTGACATCAGACCTATGTATGTCATCTCAAATTCTTGAATCATGGTATTCTTGAACTCTTCAAACATGGCTGGGTTGTTTCCAGTGAAGATCAAATCATCAACATACAGACCTGCAAATAGTATGCTTCCTTCTGGACAATTCTTCAAGTACAATGCATGCTCATATGGACATTTCTCGAAGCCATTATCATGGAAATAATTTTCAATTCTGGTATTCCATGCACGTGGAGCTTGCTTCATTCCATAAAGAGCTTTCTTTAACCTGTACACCTTGTATTCATGTCCGTCATTTTCATACCCCAGTGGTTGTTCGACATAGATTTCTTCTTCTAGAAATCCGTTCAGAAATGCTGACTTCACATCAAGTTGGTACAACTTCCATCTATTCTGAGCAGCAATATATATCATCAGCCTGATTGTCTCTAATCGGGCAACAGGAGCAAATACTTCACCATAGTCTAGTCCCTGTCTCTATTTGTAGCCTTTTGCAACCAGGCGAGCTTTGTATCTCTGAACTTCGCCCTTTTCATTCTTCTTTGTCTTGTAGACCCATTTGACTCCAATAGGTTTTTGACCTTTTGGTAGACTACACAGCTCCCATGTATCATTTTTCTCTATGGCCCTGATTTCTTCATCCATTGCTGACTTCCACTTCTTCTCTTGGATGGCTTCTTTGAAGTTGACAGGGTCACTATCCAGAAATAGGCATAGCAAATTCTGGTATTTATCTTCTTCAGTGGCTTCATATAGTTCCCTTAGAATTCTCACTTTTTTGGGTCTTTCACTTGATCTTTCATCTGGTGACGATGAAAGATCATTTCTTGCAGGTACAGGAGATTGATGTGGTAGAATTTGTGACTCCATTGCAGCTTTGTTTTCTACTTCTTCATCTTCTTCAAGTACAAGCTCCTTAGTTTTTCCATCTTCATTCTGATCCCAGCTTCAAGCTTCATTTTCTTCAAAGATCACATCTCTGCTCATAATTACTTCCTTTGTGATGGGATTAAACAAATTATATCCCATTGTTCTGTCACCATAGCCGATAAAGATACATTTATGTCCTTTGTCATCGAGCTTGGTTCTTCTGGCTTCTGGAATCTTGGTGTAAGCATTACACCCAAAAATTCTGAGATGATTGACACTTGGCTTGTATGAGCTCCAAGTTTCTTCAGGTGTCTTGAACTGGAGTCTTCTGGTTGGACACCTATTCAGCAGATAGACAGCACACGATACCGCTTCAGCCCAAAATTCTTTGGGCATTGACTTTCCTTTCAGCATACTTCTGACCATGTCCAAGATCGTGCGATTCTTCCTTTCAGAAACACCATTTAGCTGAGGTGTATAGGCTTATGTTGTTTGTTGTCGGATGCCGTGCTCTTTGCAGTAATTCTGGAATGCATTTGACATATATTCTCCTCCTTGATCTGACCGCAACGTTTTGATATTATGGCCACTCTGCTTCTCAACAAGAGCTTTAAACTCTTTGAACTTGTCAAAAACTTCTGATTTCTTCTACAAGAAGTACACCCATGTCTTTTTGCTATAATCATCAGTGAAAGTAAGAAAATACCTGCTTTGTCCATATGAAATTGGCTTCAATGGACCACACACATCTGTGTGAATGAGTTCCTGCAGCTTTGTTGATCGCCGTTTGACTTCTTCAGTAAAACTC
Source organism: Cornus suecica (assembly GCA_963922005.1). Classification (NCBI taxonomy): domain Eukaryota; kingdom Viridiplantae; phylum Streptophyta; class Magnoliopsida; order Cornales; family Cornaceae; genus Cornus; species Cornus suecica. The sequence goes on from OY998241.1 coordinate 77,114,798, forward strand.
AGTCTGTGATGTTTCCCAAGTACACAACATTCACAAACTTCATTAGGATGGTTGATGTAGGGTAGTCCCTTCACCATCTACTTGCTTGCGAGCAGCTTCAGACCCTCAAAGTTGAGATGTCCGTATCTTATATGCCATAGCCAGTCATTGTCTTCAACAACTGCATTCAAACACTTCGCTGTATCGTGCTGAATGTGAATAGGAAACATCCTATTCTTTGACATCTTTATCCGGGCAATGAGATTTTCATTTGTATCTTTAATTGTTAGACACAAATCCTTCATGATGATGTCGTAGCCTTTCTCCAGGAGCTGTACGAGACTCAAAATATTGTTCTTCATATCTGGAACATAGGAAACATTTGATATGAAGTCATGATCTCCATTCTTGAGCTTGAGCAGAATCTTGCCCTTTTCTTTTACTGGGATTTTCGTGGAGTGACCAAATGAGACTTGCCCTTGCCTAGTCTCATCAAGCTTGACAAACATGTGTTTGTTTCCACATATGTGATTGCTAGCTCCTGAATCTAGATACCATATACCTTCGTCATAGGTATTTTCATTTTGAGCCATCAACAACATTGATCTTGGCTCATTTTCTTCTTTCTCGATAAAATTTACTTGTTCGCCTCCGTCAGCAACTGTCTTTCCTCTGCATTCGTTGTTGTAGTGTCCATACTTGTTACAGTTATAGCACTGCACATTGCTTTTGTCATAATTCTGACGATTGTTGAAGTTGTTTCCACGACCTCGTCCTCGTCCTCTGGAAGATTGATTTCTCCCTCCTTGATTATTTCTTTCGGTATTAGAATTGGTTCTTCCACCACCGCCTCTGAATCCAGCACCTCATCCTCGATTGCCACGACCTCTACCTCGGCCTCTTTGCGAACTTCCCCATCGCTCTTCTTTATTTTCTTTAAATGTTAGATTTGACTGAAGAGCTTGCTCTAGAGTACCTGAAGTGTTCTTCTTGTTGATTCTTTGTTCGTGAATCTCTATCATGGCCAATAGCTCATCTACTGTCATTGCATCGAGGTCCTTTGATTCTTCAATGGCAACAACTACATTCTCGAACTTTGAGTTGATGAAGCGTATAATCTTTTCAAGCACACGAACATCTTCAATCTTGTCGCCATATCTTCTGATTTGATTCACAATAGTCAATGTTCTGGTAAAGTACTCAGAAATTGACTCTGTGTCTTTCATTTGCAACAGTTCAAATTCACCCCTTAGAACTTGGAATCGAATTTTAATTGTTTTTTCAATTCCTCGATTTGCTTTTCGAAGAATTTCCCATGCTTGCTTGACGGTGTTGACGGCTAAAATCTTTTCAAAACTTGCTTCATCGACACTTTGATAAAGTAGGTACAACGCCTTCTTGTCCTTCTTTCTGGCTTCTTTGAGCGTGGCCTTTTGGATCTCGCTCAATCGATCTTCAATTTCTTTTGAAACTGGCTCGTCATAACCAGTCTCGATAAAGTCCCACAAATCTTGTGATGTAAGAAGGACTTTCATTTGGATAGACCAATTCTCATAATTGGTTTTATCCAAGCGCGGAAGCTGGGGCTGAACAAAATTTCCGGAGGATGCCATCGGACTAACTTAAGCACTTGAGATGCTTAGTTCAAAAAATCAGCGTTGAATTTGGTGAAACCGACTGCACGGTTGCGTCCGGAGCGTTCCTTTTAGTAAAAAATGACTCTTCGTTTGCTCAACTCGGAGTTGAAATGAGTCCGAAATGAACAAAATACCAATAAGGGGCAATTTGGTAATTTCAGGAAAATTGATGACGTGACACTGTTGACGTGGCACTGCTGACGTGGCAGGTGACTGGGCGAGATGACGTGGCAGATGACGTCACTGCTGACGTGTCCGGCGCGTGGGTGCGCGTGGTCGTCACGCGCGGCTGAAGGTTGAAGATGACCAGGCGCGTGACTGCGCGTGGTCTTCACTCGCTGCCCTTCTGGCGGGCGTGTGAAGACTTTATCTTCCCCAAGTCTTTCCCGGGAAAGAGTAATAGACTCGCGGTTGAGGAGAGTAAGTATTTCATGGAGAAGTTTGCTTTGTCATCCACCCCGCCCCCTACCGCGTTCCTCGTCTCTCCAAGACTGCACTGTCATGCTTGCTGATGGTGATTGCTTGTACTTCTTTAAACTTGGTTAAGAGAGGTGGCATACCTTGAGGGGCAGCAATAGTGATTACTCTGAAAGAATGTATTATGACAAGCATCAACTCTTTTATGCCATGTCTGAAATCCATAACAGGATTGATGAATGGGATCTCACCGATCCCTCTTGTCCAACACGGTCATAAAATCAACAATCTTCCATGGTATACACCCCGAATGACAACAGGACCCGGACGGTTCATACCCTTAAATTATCTCGGTGGAATGCTCGGGGGATCTTTTGTTGGTTCAGAGGTTTTTTTGGAACTCGGTATCAACATGATCGCGATCGGAATTATTATAAAGAGTATCCGACTAATGCAAAGTTTATTTCTCCATTCTGTCATACATTTGGATTTGTGATTTTTAAGTTAAATTTGGATGAAAAGAAATGGGAGCGTGTGAAATGTATCGGTCCCAATTATCCACCCAACAATGAAGTCCGTGTTTACGAGGTTCACGATTGTGGCTTTTTTCATTTGAAAGATAAAAGCATCACAACTTATCATTCTTTCACTATGGGGAACACTAAATTAAGGTCAGAAGAAGTACCCCCTCCTCTTTGGGTTGCCCCCAACTAATTATAATTCCGTAATAAGTTTCTCTCGTTTTTGGTACTACGGAGTATAATATTTTGATATATTAACACATATATTGCTGTTACTTTTTTTTAAAATACTCATCCGTCTGAATTTCAAGTGCATATATTTATATCTGCAAGTGGCAATTATTTTTTATTGCTCCAATCTCATTAGAATTTCTTAATATATTTTTTTTGGGTAATTAAGAATTTCTTAATATTGGTATGACTATGGAAAAGGAAACTTGATTAGTTATTGGTGGACATCTTCTATGTTCCATTTATAAAATAAATGTGTCTTTTGCCCATTTATAAATAATTGTAATTCGTTTGGAAATATTGATCCCAAACTCCATGCACCCTTTTTCGTTCCTGCAACGTCACCAAATTATTCAAAGCAACCCAAATTGCCATACATTTTCCTATAAATTTTACTTTAAATACATTCTTCAATCGTAAATTAATCTTATTTTTTATAATCACTAATGGTGATAGGATTGTATTTCGAAAGTTCATGGCCGATATATCACTTTCATTGCAAGCTTAATTCTAAGCAAAGCAAACTTGCAACCTCTGACTCTTTTACAGTTCTTTTTGTCTTATTTTATAACCCCTTTCTATTTTGGTAACTAGCTATTACCGTGTTAATTTGTATAAAAAGAAGAGCTTAGGAGTGGTAGAAATTGATATATGAACCACTTCCAAATCTTCTACTTGCTTGCAAATGGAGCTAGCCATGCACAGTCTAAAAGCAAGTTGCCATCAGTGAAGAGCAATTCTAATCCTACATGCTAGAAGCCCAACTTAGAATAGCCCTAAGAGAATGATCGCCCAGAAACACCATGTTGAAGTTGTCCTACCTCAGTTTTGAAAAGGGTTTGTGTCCTAACAAGTGGTATCAGAGCCCCAGGTTGGAACAAATCACGAAGCCCGACGATTTGGTCCAGATCTGATTTTTTTGAGTGCTCTAAATCAGAAACCGACTACACCAGGAGCTTCGTCTCGACGAGACGAAGCCAGCAGTGTCAAGCACGTCGCCGGAAAGTTCCTCACGCGCCGCCTGACGTTCCTTCCAGTTTTTTGGCTCCGTCGAGCAGCAGTTTCGGCTCGGCGTGATTTTCTGGAGTATCGTTTATCGGAACGAGGCTTATAATATATCTACGGAAAGAGAATTAGAAGCCCGACGTATGGCGCAAGAATCAACCCAATCAGAGCAGGGACGCGCCTGCACGCCCCCCGAGAAGGTACTAACTTCGTGATTAAAATTCTGTCTTTTGTGCGAATTTGTTTTGGCCCGTTTGGAGTCGTTTTTGACCCGTTTTGGACGCGGTCAGAGGCGTTCTGAAGGTTTTGAACCGCCCCCGACGCAACCGTATACTCGGTTTTGCACTCCGAATATCTCTAATAGGCTCAGTGGGAGCTATGGGAGAAGAAAAGACAGTAATGATCGACAAGTTTGATGGTACAAACTTTACATATTGGAAGATGCAAATTGAGGGTGTGTTATTCCAGAAACATTTGTATCAACCGCTAGAAGAGACGAAGCCAGATTCGATGAAAGAAGAGGAGTGGAATATCCTAGATCGTAAGGCTCTTGGCACGATCAGATTGACGTTGGCAAAATCTGTTGCCTTTAATATCAGGAAAGAGAAGACTGCAAAGTCTCTCATGGAAGCACTTTCGAAGATGTACGAACAGCCGTCTGGAGCAAATACATTACATCTTATCAGCAGATTGACGAATCTGAAGATGTCCGAGAATGAGAATGTTGGTGAACATCTCAGTAAACTTAATGACATTTATGGGCAGTTGGAATCAATTGAAGTAGTGTTTCAAGACAAGGTGAAATCAGTTTTTCTCCTTAATCAATTGCCAGAGAGCTGGAACGCCACAGTGGCTGCAATCAGTAATTCTTCAGGGATAGACCCGCTGAAGTATGATACCATTGTGAGTATGGTACTCACAGAAGAGATCAGAAGACAGTCGTCAGACTCTTCAAGCAGTGGCACAGCATTGAATGTCGACACCAGAGGCAGAGGTTGGAACAGACAGAAAGGCAGAAACCAAAGGCGTGGCCGTTCCAAGTCGAGACAGGGAAGATCACAGTCTCGAGGTCTGAGAAATTCTAAAGCAATCGAATGTTGGAATTGTGGCAAGACTGGTCATTTAAGGAACCAGTGTAGATCCCCACATAAGGTAGTGGATGACAAGACAAAGGAAAATATTGTCTTAGAAGAAGCAGATAATGCACTGATATGCTCTTTGGAGAGCAAAACAGAGTCTTGGGTTTTGGACTCTGGAGCATCTTTCCATGCCACCTCAAGTCGAGAGCTCTTTGAGAGCTATGCACCTGGAAACCTCGGCAAGGTTTATCTAGGTGACGATCAACCCTGCAGTGTTGTTGGCAAGGGTGGAGTACATATCAGACTCAACGGATCAATATGGAAGCTGAGGGATGTCAGACACATTCCAGACTTGAGGAAGAACCTGATCTCAGTAGGCCAATTAGCGAGTGAAGGTTATATGACCACTTTCAGTGAAGATAAGTGGAAAGTTTCCAAGGGGGCTATGACTATAGCACGAGGAAAGAAAACAGGTACGCTGTACACTACCACCAAGGCTAGCACATTTATAGCAATTGCAGAAAGCAAGGAGGATCATAATTTGTGGCACCAGAGGCTAGGTCACATGAGTGAAAAGGGACTCAAGGTTATGCTCGCAAAGGGAAAGCTACCAGGTCTAAATTCGATTGATATCGATTTCTGTGAAGATTGCGTATTCGGTAAGCAGAAAAGGGTTAGTTTTCAGAAAAGCGGCAGAGAACTTAGAAAGGAGAAGCTTGAGCTAGTTCACACTGATGTCTGGGGGCCAGCAAATGTCTCATCTATTAGCGGAAAGTCCTATTTTGTCACCTTCATCGATGACCATTCCAGAAAGGTATGGGTTTATTTCTTGAAACATAAATCTGAAGTGTACGGTGTGTTCAAGAGTTGGAAGGCTATGATAGAGAATGAGACAGGTTTGAAGATCAAGAGATTACGATCCGATAATGGTGGAAAGTATCAAGACACCGGGTTTAAGAGAATTTGCTATGAGAACGGTATCAGATTAGAGAGAACTGTTCCACGTACACCACAACAGAATGGCGTAGCAGAACGGATGAACCAGACATTGACTGAGAGAGCCAGAAGCATGCGCATTCAGGCAGGGTTGCCGAAACAGTTCTGGGCAGAAGCGGTCAGTACAGCAGTGTACTTAATCAATCGTGGTCCATCAGTACCATTGGAGCACAGAATACCAGAAGAGGTCTGGAGCGGTAGAGAGGTAACACTTTTACATTTAAAAGTTTTTGGTTGTGTTGCATATGTACATGTTAGTGACACTATGAGGGGTAAGCTTGATCCCAAGTCACAAAAGTGTATTTTCATTGGCTATGGCGGTGACGAGTATGGTTACCGCATGTGGGATGATCAGAACCGAAAACTGATCCGAAGCAGAGATGTAGTGTTCAATAAAAAAGTTATGTACAAGGACAGACACACAACAACCTCAGAGCCTACAGCACAGAGTGATCCTGTGTGTGTTGAGTTAGATGATGTTCAAGATAGTGAGAGTACTCAGTCAGACGAACATATTGCAGATGGAAATACTCAACAGGTTGATACACCGCAGTCTCCGACTCCTATTCCTGTACCTAGGAGGTCTTCACGGCAGCATGTGCCGAATCGGAGATACATGAATTATTTGTTGCTCACAGATGGAGGTGAACCAGAGTATTTTGATTAAGCATGCAGTGCAGCAGATGCGAGCCAGTGGGAGCTTGCAATGGAAGATGAGATGAAGTCCCTTATTTCCAACAAGACATGGAAGTTAACCGAGCTGCCGGTAGGAAAGAAAGCTCTCCATAATAAATGGGTCTACAGAGTCAAAGAAGAACATGATGGTTCTAAGAGGTACAAGGCGAGACTTGTAGTAAAAGGCTTTCAGCAGAAAGCAGGAATTGACTACACCGACGTATTTTCGCCGGTTGTGAAACTGACTACCATTCGTTCAGTTCTTAGCATTGTTGCATCAGAGGGTTTGCACCTAGAGCAGTTAGATGTCAAAACTGCTTTCCTCCATGGTGACCTAATAGAGGAGATTTATATGTAGCAACCGGAAGGTTTCTTAGAGAAAGGGAAAGAGAAACTTGTGTGTAAGTTGGAAAAGAGCTTGTATGGTTTGAAACAAGCTCTAAGATAATGGTACAAGAAATTCGATGGATTTATGTAGAGACATGGTTATATCAAGTGCAACGCTGACCATTGTTGCTACTTCAAGAGGTTTGACACGAGTTACATTATCCTCCTACTTTATGTTGATGACATGTTAGTAGCTGGATCTGATTTTGTGGAAATCAGTAAGTTGAAGAAGCAGTTGGCAAAAGAGTTCAAGATGAAGGACTTAGGCACAACGAAACAGATTCTTGGTATGAGAATCATCAGAGACAAGCAGAAGGGAATTTTGCAGTTGTCTCAGGCTTACTACGTTGAACGGGTTTTGAAGCGGTTCAACATGAGTGATACTAAGTCAGTTAGCACACCTTTGGCTAGTCATTTTCGATTATCCAAAAAGCAGTCTCCCAAGTCAGAAGCAGATAGGAACAACATGGCCAGTATTCCATACGCTTCAGCTATTGGTAGCTTGATGTATGCAATGGTTTGTACAAGACCAGATATTGCATATGCAGTGGGAGCAGTCAGCAGGTTCATGTCCAATCCAGGAAAGACTCACTGGGAAGCAGTGAAGTGGATATTGCGATATCTACGAGGTACCACAAACAGATGCCTTTATTTTGGAAAAGGTGAAGTGAATTTACATGGCTATGTAGATTCAGATTTTGCTGGTGAGATAGATCATAGAAGAATCACTACTGGTTATGTCTTTACAGTAGGTACTACAGCAGTTAGTTGGATTTCGCAGATACAGAGGATTGTAGCGTTATCTACTATAGAGGTTGAGTATGTAGCCGTGACAGAGGCTAGCAAAGAGATTATTTGGTTACAGGGTTTGTTGACAGAGTTGGGATTCGAGCAAGGGAAGGGTGTTTTGCATAGTGATAGTCAGAGTGCTATACATCTGGTGAAATATTCAGCATTTCATTTGAGAACCAAGCATATAGATCTTCGTTATCACTTTATCAGATCTCTATTAGAGGATGAAGTATTAACACTTAAGAAGATTCAAGGAAGCAAGAATCCGGCCGACATGTTGACCAAAGTGGTGACAACAGAGAAACTGAAGTTGTGCGCAACTTCAGTTGGTCTTCAAGCTTGAAGACAGAAATGAGGGCACCGAGCACTGATCATTGATGGAGTTGATTGATGAAGGCAAAGTCGTCAAGTGGGAGATTGTTATATATTGGCATATATATATAATATGACTACTTTGTTATATTAACTTGTCCCACATCGGAAGATTGGGAAACCCACCTCTATATCCTCACCTATAAATATAGGGCTTCTCCTATTGAATTGTGTACACAGAAATAGAGAGAGAAAGTTAGGAATAATATACATTTATATTATTCCGGTGATACATGCGTGAATATACACAGTGTGTGTGCGTGTGTGATCTACGAATCACCCTCTTGTAATCTTCTCAGTGATTTTTAGTGAAACGATGCTCTCCGTGGACGTAGACTTATTTGGCCGAACCACGTATATATTCTTATGTCGATTGTTTGGTGTGTTTGTGTGCGTTTTCTTATTTGCAGGTGTGCACGGCTTCGTACATAGGGTGTGCGAACCCTAACACAACCCCAACATACCCCACACCTATTCTGGCTCCATTGCCACACCCTGGTAGAGTATTCTTACTTGCATATTAATGGGGCAAAATTTTTAATCATTTGATTTGTTAGATAACTCATTTGGTAACTCTAGGGTCACATTCATGTTTAAAAGTCCTATACATCACATTTTTTAATTTTTTTTGGGGAAAGGTAAAATAAAGAGGTTAAAGCCTTCCGAACCATAATGGGGCATATCCCATGGAGAAAAGGTGAGATGAAAGCCAAAGAGCCACCAAACAAAATATAGCAAGCAAAATGAAAGTAATGGCCATTATGGAGAATCACATTTTTGTCTAACAAATAGATGCAATTACTACGAATTGAACAATACGTTTGCGTAAAGGCAAAAGCCTAAGCAAGAACACGAGATTACAAGGTAAGTTGTTTCTCATAAGGGAAGCCCCAAACCCACCATGCAATCAGAAACCAAAATCTCCAAAAAGCAAAGAGACTAACACGCATGCAAAACATAGACATCATCTGGGCAGCCCAAGCAACCTCAATCCACAGATCCTCCTTCCATTCCCAACACCTATCAGCAATGTCACCAAAGAACATCAAACACCCACAAAAATAGACGTATGCAGATTCCATGAAGAAGCTAAGAAGAGGTTGATAGCAGATTTCCTAACCATCTGCAAAGACAATGCTCTAAACCTCACAGTGTTCAAAATCTCATTTGTCAATTGGACCTCAGTTCTAAACTCTCTAGCATAGAACCTTCTTCACCTCTCACCCCAGTAGACATAAATGATAGCAGAAAGACACCATTTGCTTAACAAAATCAGAAGATTATTCCCCTTGAGAGATGACCAAGAATTCTGATGACACCTCAAAACTCCCTTGTCCCTCACCACCCTCCATCCCCTAGCTGTTAGAGGACACTCAAAGAAGAGGTGGGTTCTAGTCTTCCTTCCAGAACAAAAAAACATACTAATTAGAAGAGGAAATACCCATAGAGACCATTCTATCTTAAGTAAGAAGCCTGTTATGCATGGCAGTCCAAGCAATGAATGCATGCCTAGGAATAGCTTTCTTGAACCAAATACAAGACACTCGATTCACCAAAGTTTTAGAAGGTCTAATCTCATTCCAAGCTGAATGAATACTGAACATGGGAACTGGAATCCAGATCAGATAGTCATCTTCATGAGGAGAAGGTCTGGGAGAGTTCATAGTAACATGGTTCAGCAAGGTGACAGCAAGGGAGTTGGCTTGAGGCCAAATCCAATTGTTACCACAAACAATAGAAGACACCTTAGCATTTCTTCCAAGCCCAGAGCTCACAACCACCTGCTCCCCCAGTACATCCACAATAGACTTACTGAAAAGCCAGGCATCAAACCACAGACTGATACTAGAGCCCTTACCAATCTTGTACTTAAAAAATGCTCTAAATTTATCTCTAAGGCCAAGGATCTTTTTCCAAGACCACGACCTGTTGCAAGAGTACTTAAGATGCCAAAAAATCTTGTTTTTCACAATAGTGGACTGAGCTCATCTAGCCTATAGAGAATTAGTGTAACGGGTGGATGTTTCGCGGTTTGACCCAAAAGTTTAAGTCAATGAGTTAGGCTAACATTTACGCATTATAAACCCATTCCCTTTCCCATAATTATCCGATGTGGGACACCTCTAACAACTAGAATTAGGCTGGATAACTCATTACGGAGAATCTTTTAATAGTTCAAACACTTCAAAATATGAGTTATTAAGAATGGGGTGAATTTTCATAGTTGTCAAAATCGCGATTTTAACGCATAAAATTGTACGATTTTACCACCATTCGATATTATTTTATACGATTTTACATTTTACTACGATTCTATTCACACGTGTTTTAAGATTTTTGGGTTGAAATAATAGTTTCAGGGTTAGATCTTCCATATGAAAGGCCCAAATTTCAATTATTTAGGCCAATATCTCAATATATGACCTAAACTTATGAGAAAACAATTAAAGCCCAAATTTTTTAATATTTTTGTTCATATTTTATATTTTGAGTTTATCTTTGTTATATTATAAATATATTATTTTTAAAAAAAATTAACAATTATTGATTGATAATTAGGTAAAATCTTACGAGTTTACCTACAATTTTACGATTCCAATACTACCATTCAGATTCTACGGATCCCCCAACAATCCCACTTAGATTCTCAATTTCAACAACTTTGTGAATTTTATGTTAATTTGGCTATATAGGCCTTTGTGGCTTTCCCATCAGAATTCACGTTAATTATGCCCGTAAGTTGGGCCATATACTCCCCGTGATCACGACAAAGGACTTTATTCTGGTCTAGTTTGCCTCTCACTGGACTTTAGTCTAGTTGAGATCCAACGAATCAGATTAAATCTAATATGAGATTGGACCATACCAATTACATTGGATCCCATCAAATTAATCACTAGAACTGATCTGATCTGTTGGATCTTAACTGGACCAAAATCCTATGAGAGGCAAAGTGGACCTGATTTTTTTCCCACCACAAAATAAAGAACCATTCTACAAGCTCTGAGCCATCTTAATAATTAAAATATTATATAGTTATGGGCTCTTGATTTTGGACAGCAGGCCTGGTTATAAAAATATTTTATAAAACAAGCCCATATATCTATATCTATATTTTATATTATTATATGTGATTTTTCAATTCAAATTAAATTCTATAACTCAAATAAAATTTCTACTTAAATTATAAATTAAATTCAATAACTCCAACACGATATTGGATGGAAACCTAATCCTAAAAGGAGAAACTCCAACACTGAACAATCATAGGAATAGAAGAAATGGGTTCAAACCAAGTGAAATCCTATTTGAAAGCACCAACACTTATTTATATATGAATTATGTATTTAAATTCTATCACTAAGATCTAATTGAATTTTAACTATATTAAATTCTATTGAATATATACAATACAAATCTGATTGTAAGAGAATACTAATTAAAATCTTAAATTATTTTTTATATTCTATACCATTTTCTTACTATAATTTAATTATAATTAATAATCGTAATCGTAATTGGATTTAAAAAAAAAAAATAGCGAATCCCATATACAATTGTATTTAACAATCCTAATCATAAATGGATGAATCCCATATTGTAATTAATAATCCTAATATAGGGGATAACTTTGGACATGTAATTAATAATTCTACTCCTAATGGTATAGGGATAACTTTGGATACATATTAATAATCCTAATTCTTTAGGGATAACTTTGGAACACATAATCTTAATTGTAGTAGCACTCTAATATATTTTTAATATTATCTTTATTGGTTGTTAACTGCAATTATTTATAAAAAAAATATTTTTAATAATTGACTAATATATTTAAATGTTTATCATATTTTATAATAGCAATATTTTGTTTTTGAATTTTAATATAATTTATTTATTTATGATGTAGATTTTAAATTACGTGTTTTGCATCTAGTTTTTACTAGTATATATAAAAAATATATCTTCGTGAGAAGTCCATTCCCATTGGCCATTACCCACCAGGATTACTTTGTGTTGTTGCTTGCTTTAGCTGTTCTACAACTTCTTTGGATTTTGGACTTTGGACTTGGTCACTCCATGAAAATGCTCACTTTTATTTGTTTAAATTTTAGTCTGCAAGTTCAGAACACCTTAAATGACAATGTTGTAACGTAATCTACTTAATTTGACCCTTAATGATTATTAGTTTGATATTAAACCACAATACATATTCATTATTCACTCTTATAGCCAGTGATGGATCTAGGAATCTGTGTCAGTGGGGGCTAAATTTTATTTTTTTTGGATTTTTGGGGTATAAATGACATATATTTATTTCAGTGGGGTTTAAAACAAATTTTCAGTGGGGGCTTATTTGTAAAGAAATCTAAATCTTGTGGTACTTAAGGTAAAAAAAAATTTAGTGGGGGCTAAATACTAAATATCTAAAATTTTAGAACAAAAAATATAATAAAAAAAATTCAGTGGGGGCCATGGCCCCCACTGGGCCTGAATTGGATCCGTCCCTTCTTATAGCGTTTGTTTGTACATATAACAACAAATCAAGAGCGTAAGGGTCCGTTTAGTTGTACGGATTTGAAATGAAATTAGAATTGTATTGGAAATAAAATTTTATGGTATTTTAATTTCACAAATGCAATTTCAAATACATTGTTTGAATGTGTCTTGAAATTCAAGTGTAATTGAATTTCAATCCAAAACTCAATTTGAATGTAAAAGATCATAACTTTAAAATCAAATTAGAAATATATGTATATATATATATATACATATATATATTATAAGTATAAGGATATGTATGAATATATATGTTTGTGTATGTATGTGTGTATATGCATGTATGCATATAAATGTATGTGTTTATGTGTGTATATATTTGTATGTGTGGCTATATATTTGTGTGTATATTTATTCATATATGGATATGTATGCCCTCTATGAGTACATATATATATGCATACGTATATATATGTGTGTGTATATATTTTTAAATATAAGCATGTGTATATATATTCCAATATATATAGGTGTGTATATATAGACGTATGCATATATATAGGTAATTTTCATATATATGTATGTATGTTTGTGATTGTGAAAAAATTATTCTTAGAGAGATTCTTTAGTTGGTCAAGGTTTGAAGATGATATGGAATTGTAAATCACAACTACTTCTTGTGGAATTCAAGTTATGAAATTGGTATCTTTAGAATTGCATTTCAATTTTAATTTCAAAGTATTTTGTTACATCCAAACAATGAATTTGGAATTGGAGCCTCCAATTCCATGCTCCCAAACGAACCCTAAGTGGATTTAGAAAAGGAAAAGAAAATACACCAAATCATGCAAAACTCGAGTACATAAATTCTAGGATTATGGGTTCGATTGGCTTCTTCAGCGATCGTTCGGTAAATTCAACGATCGTTTGCAACCTCCTCTAATCAATCGATAATCACCCCGATCGTTCAGTTGACTTTGTGATCGATCGGGTAAAGCTGATCAGGGGGTAATGAATCAATGAATTTGTGGGTTTGAGCCGCATTTGAATCAGAATCAGGAGTTGGGGATTCTAATGGAGTTCAGTTTTGTCCATTTTAGGGGCCATGGCTGGAGAATTTGAAGGATGGAGGTTTGGAATGAAAAGCTAGGTTTTCTATAGAAAAGTGTGGGATGACACCATCATGACTCGTATATTTATTTCAACTATACTATTATACTATCGGATATGTATCATAATAATCACCATTCCCTATTAACATAACATAAGCAGTTGAACGAGTACTAACTATTTTTTGAAACTAAAAAAAAATAGGAAAAAATAAGATAATCTTTTTTTGTGTTCATGACAAGTTGACATACTAAATATCTTTAATAAGTATCAAGTTCATATTTAAAAAAAAAAACTAAAAGGATTACGAAAAGGATAGTCTGGCCTTTCATTCTATTTACTACTTTCCTAGAGTAGAACTTATTAGGGGGAGGTTTAGGAATTTAAATTTGATTACACACCGTTGTCATTTTCACAAGAATTCCCAATATATATAGGCCAACCAACAGTTGAATTATAAGTTCAATGAATAAAATTAATCACAACTCACACGTTAAGATTAGTACGTGTTTAAGTCCTAGCTATGTAAATTAGTTGGCATATCTGTTAGTTGGTGACTTATTTCCTCGTGGATCGAGAAGAGATTTGGAGAAAAAATGCAAATTGGTGTAAAGAACTACCGAGTACTTAGTGGGTTCTTTACTGAGTACTTGGTAAAGTGCGATCTCTCGCGCACTTGCGCAAAGTGATGAAAAGGTGGCAGAGAGCTTTTGCGCACTCGCGCGCGTTTGCATGGACTTGCACAACTCCCGAGTACTCGGTGACCCAGATACGAGATTCTTTATGGAAAGACTTTATGACTCCAATTCTAATTGGGATATGATTCCTATTGACTTGTCCATCAAGTTTACCTCTCTTATAAATATAGGGGCACACCCTATTGTATTGTGTGGTGGTGGCAATTGTGTGTGTGACGCAAGCAGAAGATCGTGATGTGATCTAGCACAAAAAGTGAGTTTTGTGAGATACAAAGATAAAGAGAGAATAAGAGATACATAGTGATTTTTCTTGGTGTGAGTGAAACACTGGTGAGGGTAAGTGATACAGGCGTGAGTATACAGTGTGTGTATGTGCGTGTCTATGATCTACGGATCATCCCCTTGTAATTCTTTCATTGATTATAGTGAAATAATGCTCTCAGTGCACGTAGGCTCGTTTTGGTCGAATCACTATATATCTTTGTGTCGTTTGTATTTGGTGTGTGTTTTCTTATTCGCAATTGTTTGTGGCTTGGCTATTAGGGTTAGTAAACCCTAGTTTTTGTTCTTTGACGGGTGTAAAAACCCTAACAAGTGGTATCAGAGGTTCAGATTGAAGCAAATAAGAAGTCCGTACGTTCTGGTTCAGATTCGAAGATCAAAGTTGTTCGAAATCAAAAACCAACCATACCAGGAGCTTTGTCTCATCAAAACGAAGCCAGGACTGTGAAGCGCGTCGCCATTGGAGGTCCCACGCGTCCTCACGCTTTACCAAAGAAGATGAGTGAAGTCTTCACCGAGTACTCGACAAGAGTCATACCGAGTACTCGACAACGAAGAACTACCAAATACTCGACGTAGTGTTTACCGAGTACTCGACCACATCAGCAGTGACATCAGGTGTTCTGATCAGGAAGAGGCTTAGTGGGAGCTATGGCTAAAGAAAAGACAGTTGTGATCGAAAAGTTTGATAGTGAAAAATTTACCTATTGGAAGATGCAAATTGAGGATGTGTTATACCAGAAGAATTTGTTCTTACCATTATAAGGGAATAAGCTAGAATCGATGAAAGAAGAGGATTAGTCAATCCTAGATCGAAAGGCTTTCAATACAATCAAACTGACGTTGTCAAAGTCCGTCGCCTTCAATATTAAAAATGTGAAGACAACAAAGTCTCTCATGGATGCTCTTTCGAGCATGTACGAACAGCCGTCTGGTGCGAATATGGTACATCTTATTACTAGATTGACAAATCTGAAGATGTTTGAGAATGGGAAGGTTAGTGAACACCTTAGTGCCCTTAATGAAATTGTTGAGTAGTTGGAATCAGTTGATATGCTAATCACTAATAAAATGAAAACGATTTTTCTTATAAGTCAATTGCCAGAGAGTTGGAGTGCTACGAAAACTGCAATTAGTAATTGTTCAAGCTTGAACCATTACATTATGATTCCGTGGTGAGTATGATACTCACATAAGATATCAGAAGACAGAGTGAGTCAGACTCTTCAAACAATGGTTCAGCATTGAATGTCGACACCAGAGGCAGATGTTCGAATAGAAGGAAGGACGAAAGTCAAAGACGTGGTCGTTCCAAGTCGAGATAGGGGTCTCGAAATTCCATTGAGTGTTGGAATTATGGCAAACTTGGTCATTACAGAGACCCGTGCAGATCCCCGCAGAGTGTAGTGGATGACAAAACTGAAGTGAATCTTGTTTCAGAAGATGATGCGTTGATATGCTATTTGGAGAGAAAGACAGAGTTTTGGGTCTTGGACTCTGGAACATTATTCCATGCCACCTCAAGTGGTGAGCTCTTCGAGAGCTATACACCTGAAAACCTTGTCAAGGTTTATCTAGGTGATGATCAGCCCTGTAGTGGGCAAGGGTGAAGTACATATCAGACTCAGTGGATCGATATGGAAGCTGAGGGATGTCAGACATATTCCAGACTTAAGGAAGAACCTAATCTTAGTAGGCCAATTGATGAGTGAAGGTTACGTGACCACTTTTAGTGAAGATAAATGGAAGATTACCAGAGGAGCTATGACTATAGCACGAGGGAAGAAAGAATGTACACTCTACACAACCACCAATTTTAGCACAATGATTGCAGTTGCAGAAGGCAAAGAGGATCACAAGTTGTGGCACCAGAGGCCTGGTCATATGAGTGAAAATGAACTCGCAGTTATGTTCTTGAAAGGAAAACTACTAGTAAAATCGATTGACATCGACTTCTACGAGTGTAAGCAGAAGATGGTTAGTTTCAAGAGTAACAAAGAAGTCTCATGGTAGAGAAGCTTGAGCTAGTTCATATGGGTATCTGGGGGCCATCAACTGTCTCATCTCTTGGCGGAAAGTCTTACTTCGTGACTTTCATTGATGACCATTCCAGGAGGATATGGGTTTACTTCTTGTAACATAAAAGTGAAGTGTACGATGTGTTCAAGAAATGGAGAGCCATGGTAGAGAATGAGACAGGGTTGAAGGTAAAGAAACTAAGATTCGACTTTGGTGGAGAAAATGAAGACTCTGAGTTCAAGATTTTTGGCTATGAGAACAATATCGGATTAGAGAAGATTGTTCCAATTACACTAAAGTAGAATGGCGTAGCAGAAAGTACGAATCGGAAAGTGACTGAGATAACCAGAAGTATGCGCATTCAAACAGAATTGTCAGAACAGTTCTGAGCAGAAACAGTTAGTATAGCAGCGCATCTTATGAATCATGGTCCATCAGTATCATTGGAGCACAAAATACCAGAATAGGTATGGAGCGGTAAGGCACAAAGTGATCATGTGTATGTTGAGATAGAAGATGTTCTAGATAGTGAAGAACATGTTGCAGATGACACTACTCAACAGGGTGATACACCGCAGACTCCAACTCTTAATTATATGTCTTCACGACAGCATGTGCCAAAACGGAGATACCTGAATTATTTGTTGTTCTCATATGAAGATAAACCAGTATATGATGATGAAGCATGCAGTGCAGCAGATACAAGCCAATGGGAGCTTGTGATGGAAGATGAGATGAAGTCCATCAAGATATGGAAGCTAACTGAGCTGCCGGTAGGGAAAAAAGTTCTCCATTCTTTTGGTGTGAAACAGAATACCATTCATTCTAGCATTGTTGAAGTGAAGGGTTTACATCGAGAGCTATTAGGTGGCAAGTCTGCTTTCATCCAAGGTGACATAAAAAAGGAGTTTTATATGCAGCAACCGGAATGTCTCTTAGTGAAAGGGAGAAAGAAGACAGACGCGACAAAGTTTGCAAGGCGAAGTCAGAAGGGATAGTGGTTGCAAGACAGAGTGGCCAGACAAAACAAAGATCGCAGGTTCTGTAGAAGGCTAGATATTGTTCATGTAGTGGGAGCTATCAGCATGGTCATGTTGACCAAAGTGGTGAAAATAGAGGAATTGGAGTTGTGCGCAACTTCAGTGGGTCTTTAAGCTTGAAGATATAAATGAGAGCATCGTTAGAAACACTGATCATTGATTGAGTTGATTGATGGATGGAAGGTCGTCAAGTGGGAGATTGTTAGTTGGTGATTCCTTTCCTCGTGGATCGATAATGGGAATTGGTGTAAAGAACCACCGAGTACTCAGTGGGTTATTTACCGAGTACTCAGTAAAGTACGAACTCTCGCGCACTTGCGCAAAGTGGTGAAAAAGTGCCCGAGATTTTTTGCGCACTTGCGCCCGTTTGCGCAACAACCGAGTACTCGGTGGGAGTTTCACCGAGTAATCGGTGACCCAGATACTAGATTTTTTATGGAAAGACTTTATGACTCCAATTCTGATTGTGATGTGATTCCTATTGACTTGTCCATGAAGTTTACCTCTCTTATAAATATAGGGGTGTGCCCTATTGTATTGTGTGGTGGTGACAATTGTGTGTGTGTGTAACACCCCGTTTCATTTTCCCTTTTTTCTGAATTATTCCCGATTTATTTTCGGTGATGACGTCACTTGTTCATGATGCCATGGTTACTCTGTGTATTTTACGAGTAAAATTTTTTTGTTTACGCTTGGATTCGATTGCACGACTTGGCGATCATCACCTTAACGAATTTATGGAGTATCGATGATGACTATGTCACTTGACAGTAACGTTTAGTAGTTTTGAACTTGGTGAAACGTTTACGTGTGTTCTTATTATTGACTACATGATTGATTTGTGACGATTGACAGCTAGTGTTATCGACTAAATGGATTTGTTTCAATGCTTGCGTTTAGGGCTTCGACTCAGTGATTTGAGTTCGGTAGTTAGTGTTTTAGGGGTTTGATGTTTTTGTTTCCCCGGTTATGGGGTTAGTACGTGTCTTGTTTAGCTGACGTGCTTAGGAGTATTGATAGTCATTTCGCTCATTTTATTTATGTTTGTATATACGTGATCTGTGTGTTGATGCCCTGTGTATTGATGTGGCATTAGGTGTCTTAGTTGCTTGACTTACATGTTTATGTGTATTTATATTGCTATGCTCGTTTTTCATGTTTATACGTACGGGTTAAGTGTTAATGCGATTTTGTTAAAACCTGTAGCGTTTAGTATTTCGACTAAACGAAACGTTTGATTTTGATTCGATTGGGTTAGTGACGATTCCGGTGATCGGATAGTTGAGTCTCGTACCCAGAGTGTTTATTTTGACTTGTATTGTTTCTTGACTATCTGTAGAGTTTACGGGGGGCGCAAGATATACATTGCAAGTCGATTCGTGATTTATTTTAGTTTATATTCGATTATATAGCCGAATTATTTATTCCGGACTTTATTAGTTATTCGGAGTACAGTGGGGTTTTCGTCATTTAATTGGTGGAAGAGTTTCGTACCCGGAGTACTTGTTTAAGCTCGTATTATTATTTGGTGACTCGTGAATTTTATGGATTCACGTGGTATTATTTGAGTGTCCCTGATATATTTATGGGACTTATTTTATTTATGCGAATTTAATTATGATTATATATATATATGGATTTCATATTCTAAATTATTTATTTCAGTTATATTACTTATTGGGCGTCCCGTTTATATTTACGAGCTCGTATGATTTTATTTGGAGGTTCCCGGTGCATTTTGTGATTTATTGTATATATATATTTAATTGAAATTATATATATATATATATATATATATATATATATTTGGGTATTTATATATGTAAATTAATGGGAATATATATATATATATATATATATATATATATATATATATATTGAATAAATGGTGTCTGTAGCCAAGTGGAGACCCGAAACTTCTGGTTCCTTCTCATTTCATCAACAGACCTGTTATTCTCTCTTCTTCATCAGGAATCGGTTAGAGAGAGAGAGAGCGAAAGAGATCGGAGCTGGAGGACAGAGGCGGCGTGCATCAGCGAGCTCGTCGGAGCTGCTGACGACGCGCGACTATGGGGGATGGTGCGTTCCTGTAGGCATTGACCAGGGTTTGACATGGGTGGTAGTTCGACGGTGACGGCAATAGCAAATAAGGGTTGCCGGAGCTGGTAGTGACGGCCAGCGGTGACGCGGTGGAGCAGATCGTTAGTAGTGATGATGAACAGTAGCGAGTACGGACCGAGTTGGGTCGACTCAGTGGCGAGTCGGGCTCGATTTGGGCTGATTTTCGGAGGATAGCTCGGCCTCGGTACCGTGTACGTTATACCCGAATTTGGTACAAAATCATTTATCGGTTTGGCGGGAATTTATGAATTTCCGGTAAGAATTTTCGGTTGATATTCTTTAGATTTGTTCAAAATTACTTATCGATAATTAATAAGCTTCGGGTATATTAATTAGGCTGATGAGGCGGATATTTTTTCGTATTCGAAAATGGATTAGCGCAACTTTGGGCGGCGAACACTATTCATGATCGGTACTGTTCACGGCAGGACTGTTTGTAAGCGAGTAAATTAGGTGGGGAATTTTATATATATATTTACATATATGTTTATCTAGCACTCATTAATAGTGTGTAGAAAATGCTAAGTTGCCCCGTTGTATGTTTATGGATAATAAAAACATGAAAGTAAATTCCTAAGTGATAAATATAATTTAAGAATTTTATAAAATTCACGAAATACCCATAACCGAATAAATGAGGTCGGGAATAGAAATTCCCTGGGAAATTAAATAATTTTGTAACACCCCGTTTCATTTTCCATTTTTTCTGAATTATTCCCGATTTATTTTCGGTGATGACGTCATGGTTACTCTGTGTATTTTACGAGTAAATTTTTCACGTTTACGCTTGGATTCGATTGCGCGACTTGGCGATCATCACCTTAATGACTTTGTGGAGTATCGATGATGACTATGTGACTTGACAGTAACGTTTAGTAGTTTCGGACTCTGTGAAATGTTTACGTGTGTTCTTGTTATCGATTACGTGATTGAGTTGTGACAATTGACAGCTAGTGTTATCCACTAAATGGATTTGTTTCGACGCTTGACATTTAAGGCTTCGACTCAATGATTTGAGTTAGGTAGTTAGTACTTTAGAGGTTCGACGTTTTTGTTTCTCCTAGTTATGGGGTTAGTACGTGCCATATTTAGCTGGCGTGCTTAGGAGTATTGATAGTCCTTTCGCTCATTTTGTTTATGTTTGTATATATGTGTTTTGCGTGTTGATGCCCTGTGTATTGATGTGGCATTAGGTGCCTTAGTTGCTTGACTTACGTGATTATGTGTATTTGTATTGCTATGCTCATTTTTCATGTTTATACGTACGTGATAAGTGTTAGTGCGATTTTTTTTAAACCTGTAGCGTTTAGTATTTCGACTAGATGACACGTTTGGTTAGTTCGGCATTTATGGTTTTGATTCGATTGGGTTAGTGACGACTCCGATGACCGGATAGTTGAGTCTCATACCCGGAGTGTTTATTTTAACTGGTATTATATCTTGACTATCTGTAGAGTTTACGGGGAGCGCGTAGTATAAACCACTAGACGATTAGTGATTTAATTTGGTTTATATAAATTTTCATACCCGAGTTTGTAACCGAGTTAATTATTCCGGATTTTATCAGTTATCCGGAGACCGTGGGTTTTTCGGTGATTTAATAAGTGGATGAGTTTTGAACCCTAACGTATTTATTTAGGTTTATATTATTAGGTTGACGTCCCGAGGACTTACGAGTTCACGTGTTATTATTTGGAGACTCCCGATATATATTAGGATTATTGGGTATCCCATTTATTTTTCGAGTTTGCATGATATACATTGCGAGTCGATTCGTGATTTATTTTAGTTTATACCCGATTATATAACCGGGTTATTCATTTCGGATTGTATTAGTTATTCGGTGTCCGATGGGGCTTTCGGTGATTTAATTGGTGGAAGAGTTTCGTACCTGGAGTACTTGTTTAAGCTCGTATTATTATTTGGTGACTCGTGAGTTTTATGGATTCACGAGGTATTATTTGGGAGTTCTCGGTATATTTTCGGGGTTTATTGTACATGTATATATTATAATTAAGAATATATATATGTGTGAGTATTTATTGGGAATATATATATATATATGGTGAGAAATTTTGGGTTATCATTGACTAGTAATTAAAGTATGCAATAATAATAATCATTTATTGGTTATTAATTGAAATGGGTAATAAAACATGATTGGTGGTTGTATTTATTTGGTTATATAAATATATATATATATATGGAAGACACGTGTGTTGGGATTATACTGTAAATTGGGAAAGCAAGAGAGTCACTAGTGCATTTATGGAGAATTAGAGAGTTGGTTTTGCAATTCACATATATATATATATCTATATGGGTGTTTGAGAGACCACAGATCTGTTACACTTCCTTCTTCTTGACGAATGATTGTATCAGCCTCTCCATCATATTTTTAGTCGTCGATCGAAAGAGAGTGAGAGATAGAGAAGCTCCGGATGAGAGAGGGAGCCACACACAAAGGCGACGGCTGAGTGAAGGAATAACGCGCAGGGGCTGATTTCACGGGACATGGTGGTCGACGGCGGCAGGGCTGGTGTTTGTCGGCGAGAGAGAGAGGCAGCCATGGCTGAGTTGGTTGTGTGGTGGTCGGCACTACTGTAGGTGGCGACAGCCGGTGGTTCGCGCAGCAGCAGTGGTGGATCAAACCAGAACCGTGTTCGGTCGGACTGAGTCAGGTCGACTCAGTGACGAGTTGGCTCGGTTCGGGCTGATTTTTGGAGGATAGCTCGGCCTTGGTACCGTGTACGTTATATCCTAAATTGGTACGAAACCGTTGAACGGTTCTCCGGGAATTTCAGATTTTCGGTATGATTATCGGTTTCAATTTTTGTAGATTTGTTCAAATTTAATTATCGATTGCTAACGAGTTTTAACTATATTGAATAGGACAGTAAGGCGGTCGTTTCGACATATCCGAAATATTTTTCGGGCGACTTTGGGCGGCGAGCACTATTCACGGCCGGTACTGTTTACGGCAGGACCGTTTCTAAGCGTATAAAATTAGGTGGGAATATATATATATATATATATATTCTTATATATATATGCATATCTGACACTCACTAATAGTGCGTAGAAAATGTTAATAAATCCTCTTTGCATGTTTTTAAGTGAATAAAAATATTTAAATTAAATTCCTAGTGATAGACTGAAATCTAGGAATTTTATGAAATTTACGGAGTACCCATAAATAGATAAATGAAGTCGGGAATTGGAATTCCCTTTATAAATTAAGTAAATTAATTCCCTGAAAAATTATAATAAATTAAATCCTACTTAAATTGGATTAAAATAGGCGGTCTAGTACCCCTGGAATTAAAGTAGGATGGTGTAGAATTGTGTGTGAAATTAGAGCCTGTGATTAGCTCCCAGGATTATATTTGGCTGAAGTTAAAATACAGTAGGGGCATATTTGATATTGAGTGACGTAAATTCGATTAATAAGTTTTCCCCTGTTGATATTTTATGTAAATTAAAAATATGTTAGGGGATTCACGAGAATGAGTGACGTTATAGACTTGATTTTAGTTACTGTGTTGATTTTCTCGTAAATTATAAAGAAATTAAATTGTGAATTTAATTGTTTAATTTTCCCTGAGGCGGATTAATTTGAAAACAATTATTAGAAATTGAATTAAATGTGTGCTGGCATATAAAATCTATAAAGATTGGGTAATCGAGAACCCAGAAATTTCTGTGAGAAATGGAATTTACTTATTGTATAATTTAAATTGTGAAGCACGCTTTATATGAGATTGCTTGGCTGTTATGCCGTGTTGTTGAACATATTAAATTTATATGGAGGCATTTTGCATTCATATAGCACCATGTTATATATGTATTGTTTCGGTGCACGTTGCATGCCTCTGTTATATCATGTGCATGTCTGGATCGTTTGGAATGTCGCAACAACTGACCAGGGGGTGGTCTAGCACCCAGGGAGCTAGTAACTCTCAATTCTCTAGACATTTGGGGGTAAGGGCTTGGGCCTCACTTGTCGGTTTCCGCGCAGTCGTGATATCGGCATTCTATTTGGCGACGCCCACCCTTTCTGTTGTGGGTTTGTTGCCCCGGCAGTGAACGGTTTGGGATTCCTGGATATTGGTTTCACCCTTTAGCGGTTAGGGTTGCATTGGAGTTGCATTGTCATGGCATTTACATTCATATTGGACATTTATTTGATATGTACTTGCCTGTTATTATTGATTATCAATATTGAGTATGTGATGTTTGAGTTGTAATTAAATATTTGTATTATTCTCTTTGGCGCTAAGGCGCGGTGTTTGTAATTAATATTTTAACTGTGGTTAAATTATAATGATTATTTAAAGATTTAAAATTGTAAAGAAAGAAAGAAAGTTCGACGATAATAAAAACCTGGATTAGTAGAGCCATGGTTGGCATGTGTTCGAGGTGGTTACATGGATATAGATGAAAAGAGGTTTTGAGAATTAATTGTTTCCCCCTTGAGTTGGAGTTGAGTTGAGTTGGCTAGTCGTATATTGAGACTTGGTTATGGTTGTGCCTTTGGCCACAATAGGCCTTTGGGATTGGTGATTAGTGTTATCACTGGATGATTATTAGACCACTTCGGTAGTGGGGAGAGTTGTTTAGGTTAAAGGTCGGGTAAGACTCATTAGTTTGACCTTGTTTCTCTTGGCTTGTGTATTTTGAGCTTTTCGCTCACCCTTCCATTTTAAAAATGTTTCGAGTAGTAAATGGTTTTTAGCCATGTGACTTGAAAATCTCTTTTCCTACATGTTCTATTAAAGTTAGTGAACTCTGGACATGGTTTGTCCCATTCTTGAGACTCTAGGTTAGTTCTGAGATCTAGATATGTTTTTAGAGTTTGATTGTTTCAGATTCCTCCTAGTTGTTCCGAGGAACACTTGAATCCCTGTGTTGGTTTGGTAACCTTTGAGGAGTTGTTTATAAATTCCTATATTAAGTTGAAGGTCTTAGAACCTGTTTCGAAATAAGTTTGAATGTGACTTTGAGGTGATATTCGGTTGAACTCCAGTAGTTCTTTTCCTCGTGTTATTGTTTCTTGGGTTTTAAACCGAACATGTGTTTCTAAGGTATCATTCCTTAAGGTAAGAAATATAATCATTCGTGTTTGTTTGTGGATCTTCTCGGGTAAGAGAAGTGAGATTATGTTAAGCGCACATAGTGCGATTCCTAGTGGTTGGTTGGGTTAGGAGGCATTGGGACCAAATATGATTTGACTGGGCCCTAACTTTTCCTTAAAAACCGGTTGAATCCTTCGGGGTTCAACATTTTTCTTTAAAAACCCGAGGGCCATGGCATCTGTTTGGGACTAAATGACTCCAGTAACCCTTTCTTGCGCCTCAATAGGCGGTATGAGTTAGAGGTGACCTTGTTGATCTGTACCATTTTTAATGCCTTGATAGGCAGTGTGAGTTAGAGATAGTTCGGTTGGTTACCGAATCCGATGTGGAGATAGGACCTTCCCTTTTTAGGTTTCTTCGAGTGAACGGGTTGGTTCACTGGTTGTTGTACGTAGAAGAATGGTTATTCCCTTTCGGTAGTTCTAATGAGTGACCTATTTACCTCCTAGGAACCGTGAGTAACGTGCTAGGTGCACGGAATGGTGGATAGATAGTCTTGTTGTATCTCTAGATGAGAGCGGAGTTCAGATTGTTTGTCTATAGGCCTAGGCGACAGGCTTAGTTACGTACAAGACGTTATATATATATGTGTACGTAGATATATGTGTTGTTTATGTTTTTGTTGATACGTAGTTCTTATGAGTTTCGTAGTTACTCGAGATTAGTGATGAAGTTATTGATGGGGTCTCTGTTTGGCGTGGGTGCCATATGAGACGACTGACCGACCTAGGATAGATGCATGCACACGGGATGGTTAGCATTTTATAGACGGCTATGAGTGTGATGTTTTGATATTATGGTGAGCCCCCGAGGTTGTGCTCACCCCCACACAGGTTGCAGGTTTGCAGGTGGATACAGTACGGCATGCTCGACGGCGACGACACAGGGGATTTGGGACGGTAGATTTATTCCTCCTTCCGTAATCATATTTATTATTCTTTTATTCTCTTGGGAGCCAGGTTGTTGGCAGATCCCCTTGTGTTGTATCTTCGTTCTGTGTATTTATTATGTTGGGGTGTCATTGTATTTGTTCGGCACTACTATTTAGTTTTATGTATTCTTATTTGAGTTTGGTGGCTCAGTCAGTATTTGTTGTTTTGGGGTGCCTTTATACCTTTTCGGCATCGCCATATGATTTTCTTTATAATTGTATTTGAGCATTTAGGGCTCTATTGATTTTAGAGGGGTTTTGGAAATGTATTGGTGTTCTTTTCCATTACCTCAGCCCTAGTAGGTTTCTCGAATGTTGGGTTGCATGCCATTACTTTTATTCTTGTTATTATGGGCAGGTTGTTCTGTTGTGTTGAATTTGGATTGTCCGGATGTTCCATTTACAAACGGAACTCTGCCGGATTTTCTTTAGAATTCTTTACTGAGTTTATATCACTTAGGTGACATGGAATACTTCATTTTCATTCACATTCCATGTATTTCGATGTTATCGTTGATTTTGGTTGTCGTTTTCTGTGACATTATACCCCGGTATTCACTGACTCTCCTGATTGGAGTCTCAGGAATAACAAGGCGTGACAAAATTAATTCCCTGAAAATTTTTAATAGATTAAATTCTACTTAAATTGGATTAAAATAGGTGGTTTAGTACCCCTGGACTTAAAGTAGGATTTTATAGAATTTTGTGTGAAATTAGAACCTGTAATTAGCCCTGGGATTATATGTAACTAAAATTAAAATACAGTGGGGGCGGGGCAGATTTGATATTGAGGGACGTAGGGTTGGTTAATAAATATTTCCTCTATTATTTATATTTTATCAAAATTAAAAATATGTTAGGGGATTTACGAGAACATGGAACGTTGAAACTTAAACATGAGTCTAGTTTCCTTTTATTTGTTTTTTTCTCGTAAAGGATAAAGAGGTGGAATTACGAATTTGATTGACCCTGAGGTGGGCTTTATTATCCAATGATTATTGGGATATAAATTGAACGCATGCGAGTATATGAAATTATAAAAAAATTGGATAATGGATAATTCGGATAATTTCGGGAGGAAATTATCGTAATTCGTTGTTTCAAGCAGAAACGATTATACATTTTGATATTGTTGTACAACAGTGATTGAAATATATTTGTCATTTGAAAATATTATATATTGATTTTGACTTACTGTTGAGGCATGTTATACATATTTCATACACCATGAGCATTGATATTGCATTAGGTGTGGTTTCATGTCTCGTTCATGTATCATTGGTTTAAGTGAGTCTTCCGGGTCGTCGCAACAACTGGCCAAGCGGTGTCTCTCGCTACCAGCGGACTAGTAATCCGGGAATCAGGGAGGATTTGATCCAAACACGGTGTGTTTTCTTTCACGAGTCGATATGATCCTCGTGGTTGTGTTACTTTGGCGACATTATACCCGGTTGTCCCATGGTAGATAAGGTGTTGTTGGCATTGTCATTGCATGAAATTCATATTGAGCATTCATCATTTTATATTGTTGAAAATTGTTGTTATTAAACTGATAATATTTGTACTTTATTATAAATGATGAATTTAACTCAAGCTGAATGAATATTTAAAGATTTAAAATTGTAAAGAAAGAAAGAAAGTTTGACGATAATGTTAAAACCTGGATTAGTGGAGCCATGGTTGGCATGTGTTCTAGGTGATTACGTGGATATAGATGAAAAGAGGTTTTGATAATTAATTGTTTCCCCCTTGAGTTGGAGTTGAGTTGAGTTGGCTAGTCATATATTGAGACTTGGTTGTGGTTGTGCCTTTGTGGTTGGTGATTAGTGTTATCACTGGATGATTATTAGACCACTTCGGTAGTGGGGAGTGTTGTTCAGGTTAAAGGTCGGGTAAGACTCGTTGGTCTGACCTTGTTTCTCTTGGCTTGTGTATTTTGAGCTTGTCGCTCACCCTTCCACTTTAAAAGTGTTTCGAGTAGTAAATGATTTTTAGCCGTGTGCCTTGAAAATCTCATTTCCTACATGTTCTGGTAAAGTTAGTGAACTCTGGACATGGTTTGTCCCGTTCTTGAGACTCGAGGTCAGTTCTGAGATCTAGATAGGTTTTTAGAGTTTGATTGTTTCAGATTTCTCCTACTTATTTCGAGGAACACTTGAATCTCGGTATTGGTTTGGTAACCTTTGAGGATTTGTTTATAAGTTCCTATATTAAGTTGAAAGTCTTAGAACCTGTTTCGAATAAGTTTGAATGTGACTTTGAGGTGATATTCGGTTGAACTCTAGTAGTTATTTTCCCCGTGTTATTGTTTCTTGGGTTTTAACCCGAACATGTGTTTCTAAGGTTTCATTCCTTAAGGTAAGCAATATGATCATTCGTGTTTGTCTGTGGATCTTCTCGGGTAAGAGAAGTGAGATTAAATTAAGCGCACATAGTGCGATTCATAGTGTTTGGTTGGGTTAGGAGGCATTGGCACCAAATATGATTTGACTAGGCCCTAACTTTTCCTTAAAAACTGGTTGAATCCTTCGGGGTTCAACATTTTTAAAAAAAAAAACGAGGGCCATGGCATCTGTTTGGGACTAAATGACTCTAGTAACCCTTTCTTGCGCCTCGATAGGCGGTGTGAGTTAGAGGTGACCTTGTTGATCTGTACCCTTTTTAGTGCCTCGATAGGCAGTGTGAGTTAGAGATAGTTCGATTGGTTACCGAATCCAGTGTGGTGATAATATATTTCCTTATGTATTTATTTGGGGTGAATGGATTAGTTCACGAAATATTGTAGACAGAAAGGACTGTATTGAGGATACCATTGGACCGTATTGAGGATAGAAATTGTGAGAGTGAGACTCTCCAGGTATGATTTGATAGAGGTGATGTGTAAGAGTTATGAATTAATTGTGGACATGATTATGGTTTTTCTTTTTTGGTAGTCCTAGTGAGTGATCTTACCTCCTAGGAATCTTGAGTGGCGTGCTCGGTGCACGGTATAATAGATAGTTAGTTCTGGTTGTATCCCTAGATGAGAGTGTGTATTCGACTGGGTGCTTTTATACACCAGGTGCTAGGATTAGCTGTTTACGAGACTTTATGTATATATATGTTGATTCGACATGCGTATATACGAGTGGTAGATATATCTTATGATCTGTGCTATTTTATGACTCTTGAGTAGTTTCGAGATTAGTTGTGAGGTTATTGTTGGGTGTCTCGGATTGGCGGGGGTGCCATGGGAGACGATAGCTTGACATAGGATAGATGCATGCACACGGGATGGTTAGCATTTTCTAGACGGCTATGAGTGCGATGTTTTGATATTATAGTGAGCGCGTGGTTTTTTGCTCACCCCCCACACACACAACATTTGCAGGTTTGCAGGCGGATGTAGCACGGCATGCTCGGCGGCGACGATACGGGAGATTTGGGACGGTAGATTTATTCCTCCTTCCGTAATCATATTTATTATTCTTTTATTCTCTTGGGAGCCAGGTTGTTGGCAGATTCCCTTATGTTGTATCTTCAGTTCATGTATTTATTATTTCGGGGTGCCATTGTATCTGTTCGGCACTACCATCAAGTTTTATGTATTCTTATTTGAGCTTGGTGGTTCAGTCGTACTTGTTGTTTTGGGGTGCCTTTACACCTTTTCGGCATCGCCATATGAATTTATTTATAATTTCATTTGAGCATTTGGGGCTCTATTGATTTTAGAGGGGTTTTGGAGAGGTATTGGTGTTCTTTTCCATTACCTCGGCCCTAGTAGGTTTCTTGAATGTTGGGCCGCGTGCCACTGCTTTTATTCTTGTTATTATGGGCAGGTTGTACTGTTGTGTTGAATTTTGGGTTGTCCGGATGTTCCATTTACAAACGGAACTCTGCCGGATTTTCGTTAGAATTCTTTACTGAGTCTTTTTCACTCAGGTGACATGGAATACTTCATTTTCATTCATATTCCATGTATTTCGATGTTATCATTGATTTTGGTTGTTGTTTTATGTGACGTCATACCCCGGTATTCACTGATTCTCCTGATTAGAGTCTCAAGAATAACGGGGCGTGACAGTATGACACAAACAGAAGATCGTGATGTGATCTACCACAAAAAGTGAGTTTTGTGAGATACAAAGATAGAGAGAGAAGAAGAGACACAAAATGGTATTTTTTGGTGTGAGTGAAACACCTGTGAGGGTGAGTGATACATGCGTGAATATACAGTGTGTGTGTGTGTGTGTGTGTGCGTGTGTATGATCTGTGGATCATCCCCTTGTAATTCTCTCATTGATTATAGTGAAACGGTACTCTCAGTGGACGTAAGCTCGTTTTGGCCGAAACACTATATATCTTTGTGTTTGATGTGTGTTTTCTAATTCACAATTGTTTGTGGCTTGACTATTAGGGTTAACAAACCCTAGTTTTTGTTCTTGGACGAGTGTAAGAACACTAACAATATCATTTTCACTATTTCTTATAAATATGCCATAAGCCAAGTTACAATGTTACATTGGACAACGAAGAATTCATATTAGAGATTTCGTGGAAGACCTAAAATTATGGCTGCATTCAAATATCATATAAGAAAATATATATCGTAATCACTATGTCCAAAAAATTGGGTCACTTGTTCTTTTCAATCTCAAACTTGCAAGCATTTCTTTTCTGACATAGTCCCATACATAACTAATTTTTTTATCTTTTATTTTGCTAATACTTCAAAGCAAGGACTTTTTCCAGTCTTGAGAAAATATTTTCGATACATACACCACCTACATCACCCCATGGTCATGACTTCAATTAATAACCATAAAACTAAAACTCATTGAAGTTGATGCAAATATTTATCAAGATAATGATCATAATATTAACATATATATTTTAATATAGATGACATTTTTAAAAGAACATTTTCATGAGAAGAGTCATGGCCACTTCTATATAAATGATAACTTGATTGATGTATTAATTAACATATTTATTCGACTTTTCACATATATCAAAAAAATGTTTGAGTGGTTAATAATGAAGAATTTACGACTCTTTTCATAAGAGAATTCTCTCAAAGGTAATATATGTAAATAATTTTATTGTAATTATTTATGTTTATTATTATTATTTAATTGATAACATTTTATTCTAGCATGCAACTGTATATGCATAGTGTTGGCGCGCAAAAAAGTAGACTCACTATAAAAGAAGGGTATATGCTACTTTGATCGTTGAGTGGTAGGTGTTTGGGGAACAAGAACGAGAGATGGGATGAGAACAACAACAACCAGTATACATTCATGTCTATTCAAAATCTAGATTTTATGCGAATAAAATCTAGACTAATTTGTCAAAATGCAGGCAAAGGATAGAGGCGGTTCAATGATTAAGGCAACTAGGCATTGCCATCACTTAAGCTGTCTAAGGCCAAAAATAGAAGTGGCTCAACCATAAGACAATTAATTAAGTAGGTCGTAACAGAAGAAGACATATGGTTATAGAAGTGATATCGATATATTAGTTTTGTATTTCATGTTTTGATTCATGAGATTAGTTTGGAAAAGGAGTGCTTCATTTTTAACCAGGTCTATTGATATTCGTAATCAAAAGTTATTGATATTATATTTTGTGGATCTGATTTCCTCATTGTTCTTATCTTATAGCAGCTTCAGTCATGATGTTTATTTTGAAGGTTTTGAATGTTAGGTTAGATTTCACAAAAAAAAAAAACGTGCAATGTTGGTAATAATTGAATTATTTTTTCCACTTGTTTCAATATTTAATTTATGTCAATTCAAAGTAATTGTTTGCATCTGGGGATGTACTAAGGACAATACAGAGGCGGCTCGATCATAAGATAATTAATTAGACCGCGATGAGAAAGAGTCATAAAACTCGTTATACTATACTGTATTTGGTATTTTTATTTATTTATTTATTTGTAAATTAAACTATTAAATACTAAATAAGTATATGGCTCTTTTATGACTAATATGATATTTGTTTTATTTTTTAATTTATTTATTATTACATTATATTCTCTCTCAGCAATCTCACACCTTTTGCGTTTAATCTAAAACGATCTCTTGTTCATCGGTGAGTAAAAAATTCATATTCACCTATCAATGACAATTTGATGTGATTAACATAAATTAATGAATTATCATTTAAAACTTAAAACTCATATATAACAGTCATAGTCATAGATGAGTATTAATTTTCTTACTCACATGAACAAGATATCATTATTCTTCTTAATCTTGTATATACACTTGTTCAACATATATAGCATCTCTTTTGAACTTTCTAATTTATTGAATTTCTTGCAAATCAAATATGTGCATAATTAAATCACAATACCTTTTAAGCTAATACGTTAATAGTGTTTTTATATTCTCTTTATGTTATTACAAGTCAAATAAAAAAATAAATTTTTTTTTTTTTAAATAAACCTGCCAAGAGGGCCGGTTAGGGAACATTTGGAAAGAGAGCTTAAACCTGCCTTACCCCGAAACCTACCCAAATCACTGACTATTATTTAAATACAGAATTATGTTCTTATATGTATAATTTTCATGTT
The DNA here is from genome assembly GCA_963922005.1 of Cornus suecica. Lineage (NCBI taxonomy): Eukaryota > Viridiplantae > Streptophyta > Magnoliopsida > Cornales > Cornaceae > Cornus > Cornus suecica. The sequence continues at coordinate 77,147,287 of OY998241.1, forward strand.
TATTTTACTTTTAGAAATTGTAAGTTTTAACAACATTATTATTATTATCGTTATTATGGTTAGATAATTTACTGTACTAACAAATTTATCTTATATTTTATCAAACTTGAAATAATTTTATTTTAAAAACTATGCAAATTAAGTAAATAAAAAAAAAAATAAAGACGTTGATATCCCAAGTCAGAAGTCGTTACTATTTTATTTTGTATAAGCGATTTCCTAATTGTTGTTATCCTAGCAGCTTCATTCATAATTTTTTATTTTGAAGGTTTTGAATGTTAGGTTAGAAATGGAAAAAAAAAACGTGCAATGTTGGTAAGAATTGGATTTCTGTTTTAGTACATGAGTTGATTAATGGTTTATTTTTAATAAAATCAATGATGTAATTTGCCCAAGTATTCACACAATTAGCATACATAACCTATCATTGACTATTTGAGGTGATGGTAATTAAGCTAGCTATAATAATTTAGGAAATAATACTCAGTTAAGATTAGAGGTTTTCTTTTTTTTTCTTCCATTTAAAATATAGTAGAATAGAGATAGATAATTTACAAAAAAAAATGAACATATAGCCAACTTGTCTATTGACCAGTCAAACCACTTTGTACAACGGTTATGCTTATGATAATCTTAAAACGAACTAGGAGAAAAGGAAAATAAGAACAAGTCAACATATTCAAAACATAAATAGTAGTTCAACATCTCCCAAGCTCACTATATAAACCATGCACCACAAGTACTCCATCTTCACAGCTCCATTTCCTTTGAGCAAATTATTATAATTGTCCTAAAGGAACAATTCCGCATACACACACATATATACGTATACAGACATATATAAAAATATAAGATGGGTAGCTTTGCCGAAAAATGGAGGCATCTCAGCGGCGAAAACAAGTGGGAGGGCTTACTGGATCCCCTAGACATTGATCTTCGTCATTACATAATTCACTACGGAGAAATGGCTCAAGCAACTTATGATGCCTTTATCTCCACGAAGGTGTCTAGGTATGCAGGAAGTAGCCGGTATACAAAGAAGGACTTCTTCTCCAAGGTGGGGCTAGAGAAAGGCAATCCATTGAAATATAGTGTGACCAAATATATATATGCAACATCATCCATTCAAGTTCCTGAGGGCTTCCTTTTAAGGTCGTTATCGAGGGAGGCATGGAGCAAGGAATCGAATTGGATTGGGTATGTTGCGGTGGCCACAGACGAAGGGAAGGCCGCGTTAGGGAGGAGAGACATTGTGGTTGCTTGGAGAGGGACAATCGAGGCCTTGGAATGGGCTAATGATCTTGAGTTTCTTCCACTCTCGGCTCCGAAAGTATTTGGAGAGGACCGAGACATTAAGGTGCACCAAGGTTGGTACTCTATCTACACTTCAGATGATCCAAAGGCACTATTCAATAAGACAAGTGCAAGAGACCAGGTAGGTTTTAATTTTTACATATATGTTTTGACACACACACACACAAGCTTAATTAGGTGAGATTTAATAAAAAGCCACATATAAATGCATGCTTAGTTCAGTTTTCAAACAATTTTGAAGAACTCAAAAAACGAAAAAATTATTTTCCGAGAATTATAAAAGAAACTTCCAGAGATGAGTTTTTTTTTCTACTAAATGTTTATCAAGTTTTTCCGACAGTTATTCATAAATATCTGTATATATATTTTAAAACAGAAATCTATTTTCAAAAACTTGAACCATGCAGTCCATGCATGGAAGACAAACATGCATGCATGCCTACATAATTTCTTAGGCTACTGCAAAAAAAAAAAATAATAAAAAATAAATAAAAAAAAAAAGAAGAAGAGAATTCTAAGGTTATAATTATTATTTTCTCTTACAATCTTTACATTTCAGGTTATTGGGGAGCTCAGGAGACTAGTGGAACAATACAAGCATGAAGAAATCAGCATAACTATCACCGGTCACAGCTTAGGTGCAGCGGTTGCAACGCTAAACGCAGTGGATATAGCGGCCAATGGTATCAACACACTAAAAGATCAGCCAAACAAGGTCTGTCCAGTGACAGCCTTCGTATTTGCCAGCCCTAGGGTTGGAGACTCCAACTTCGAGAAGGTCTATGCTGGACTTGACAGTCTACGCGTGTTGCGAATCCATAATGCACTAGATATTGTTCCAAAGTATCCCTTACCGATAAGGTACTCAGATGTGGGAGAAGACTTGGGCATTGATACTACAAAGTCTAACTATTTGAAGGGTCCCGGAAATTTCCAAACATGGCATAACTTAGAGGGTTATTTGCATGGGATAGCAGGAACACGAGGGTCGAAAGGAGGATTCAAATTGGTGATTAATCGCGACATTTCGCTTGTTAACAAAGGAATGGATGCTCTAAAGGATGAGTACTGCGTGCCAGTTTCATGGTTGTGCCAGAAGAACAAGGGCATGGTTCAGCAGATTGATGGCTCTTGGAAGTTGATGGATCATGAGACTGATGATTTTGTTCATGAAATGTTGCATCTGTTTGATTGAATCGCATAGAAGGCTAACTATTGGACGGTGCCATGAAAAATTTGAACATGTTAGACATTTCCTTTAAGCTATTTGTTTATTTTTGTTTGTAAGTTTATTTGGTTCTCATTATTTAACTAATAAATGAAGTATTTGTGCAATATAACCTTTATATTATATTGCACAAATACTTCTATTTGTCGATTATGAAATAATTCTGAACCCGATTTGGGCCAGATTTTTGGCAATCTTTTGATTTCTTTCCGTATTTCATTTTGGTAAGACTTTTAGGGTTTTTTGCTATTTTTGGTAAAATCCTATTAAAGATCGATTTTCAGCTATTTTAACCGGGCTTGTGGGTTGTTTTTTCGGTCCCGAATATAAAGAATTTTATTGAATTCCAGAGTGTTCTCTGAATTTTGGGTCGAATTCTCCCGTTTTTCTTTGCAAATTACCTATTGCACTAGCCTGCAGAATAAACTCTATTCTGTTTGGCGTCACTGGTGTCCTACTTTTTGAAATTTATCGTGTCACGGTGTCCGTGCCGGATCATGTCCGTGTCCTCATTTTCATGCTTCATAGCAGCGGGGAGACCCTGGGCACCAACATACAATAGAAAAGCAATTACAGCAAAATGAAGCTGCATGCAACCTAAAAAGACGGAAAGCTCTACTAGCTTATTAGGTAAAAGATGTAGAATTTTCAGTGGCTTCCTTGCGATATTATTCTTCTACAATTCATAACATTGTTCCACACAAAACACTACCTCTGGAATGAAATCTAAGTAATTGAAAAATACTTGATTATTGTAGAATATTTCAAGGAGTCTTACATAATATCTTTGCATCAAGTATAAAATATTATTGCAGCGCAGGGATAAAGCTTATTCAATTCTATTGGGGAAAACATAATTTGTTTTGATTTTTTTTTTTTTTAAATCAGCATTTATAGAACCAGACCAAAGCAAGGTGGTAAGGGACAAAAGGGAGACCCCAAACCCACCATAACAGAAAAAACCAGAAAAGAAAGCTAACAATGTAAGACCACAACTGAAACAAGCTAGCATGCATACACCCTTTGCCCTTCAGAACTATAGCATGCAAGCTTCAAACTGTTGAGCCAGGTACACCTAGGGGTGGACACGGATCGGATTGAACCGGATTGGAGATATTTTTTATCCAATCCACTAATACCAGATTCCCAATTTTCTGAACCAATCCAATCTATTTGTCCAACGAAACCAATCCAAACCGGACTGCGGTGAGCCGGATTGGTTCGGATCGGTTTCGCGGATTGAAACACAAAATTACATCATCTAAATTGAGAAAACAAATTAATATACTGCACATATATGATGTGAACCACAAGAACAAGTTCATAACAGAGCTATTGTTTTTTCTTTTTTTGTAAAGGCGAGCAAACTTAATCTTAATAGAAAAGGCTAAAAAGCCATGCAAAGATAGTAAGATATGGGAGAAATCCAAGTTTATACAATGCTCCAAGAAGCCCCAAAATCACCATTAATGACAAAGATATTGGGAGAAATCCAAGTTCATACAAAACCCTACAAGGATAGCCAATGAATTTGGGAGAAATTTAAATAATCATACAAAAACATATAGGTTAAAACTTATTTTGGTATGTCTCTTATAATAATATTAAAAATAACCAAACATTGAATGAAGAAAGAAATAACTTTTTTTTTAGTATTTATCATAAATAAATATTATATAAGAATACTAAAAGAATAACCAACCAAACATTGAATAAAGAAATAAATTTTTTTTGTATAATATTATATAAGAATACTAAATATTCATACAAAAGTACTTTTTTTAGTAATAATCATAGTATTTGTTTTTCAATAGATCAAGTTCTATCTTTTCTTATTATAATATTTATTATAACAAATATTTTAATTGAATAAATATAATAAATTCTAGTTAAACTAAGTTATATAAATATTTAAGCATGAAGTTAAAATATTTTAAATTTGAGTGTACATCTATCTCTCTTTGTAGTTGTTGGATAATTCAATTATACTTCATTTTTAAGGAATATATAGGTCTTTAAATAATAAATTCTTAATAGTACATTTTAATTATAGTCCTTTAAATATAATTTATTTTAAAATTTTAAATTTGGGTGTACATCTATCTCCTTTATCTCTCTTTGTAAGGGTTCAAAATACTTTAATTATAATTACTTGCTTGAAGAAGATGCATATATTAAAACAACAGATTGTAATAATGCATTTTAATTATACTTATTTGAATGTAGTTCTTTGAATCTTATATTTTAATTATTTTAATTTTTATTCTTTAGTAGATAAATGTATAGAAATAATAAAAAATGTCTTACATGTTTATAATACTATAGATATAAATAGATTCATAAAATATCGGATTTGGTGTTTTTGGATCCATGTCCAATCCAATCCATAATCAAACCGATCCAATATGTCCGGACCGGATTGGATTTTTCGGATTCCCCGAATTTTTGTCTACCCCTAGGTACACCACCATAGGAGATTAGAATGGAAGAGAGGCCAGCAATATCCAGAAGCATTATGACTCTCTGAAAGAGCCATCAAATAGCTAAATAGCCTCAGAACCTTATGGAGTCTCTGACCACTCCCTGATGCTCATCAAACTTCATACCATTTCCAATAGCAAGGGCAAACCATTTCGATTTAATAATCATCTTCTCCATTACTCTGATTTTCATAGCATTGTTAATAGAGTCTGGAGTTATGATATTTATGGTTCCCTTATGTTCAGGGTTATGCAGAAGCTTAAGCTCTTGAAGTATGAGCTCAAGATGTTAAATGCCACTCACTATTCTGACCTCTCCTCCCAAGTTAAAAATTGCAGAACCTCTCTCCACCATTTGTAATCTCAGCTTGACATCGACCCTCATAATAATGAGTTGAGAAATTAAGAAAGGAATTGCCTCAGTCGTCTCATTCATCTCTCCAATGCTGAAGAGTCCTTCTCTAAACAACAATCTCGTATTCAGTGGCTTCACTTAGGGGACAAAAACACAGCTTTTTTTCACAAGATGGCCGCTCATAGAAGAAGAATCAATAGAATTCTTTCTATTACCACTGAAGATGGATCTAGGTTTGATGATCAACAACAAATTTCAGGTGTTTTTGTAGACTATTTCAAGAATATTCTCGCTTCGGCACATAGAGGAGTTATTCCTAACTTGAGCCAATTTGTCAAAACTCCCCTCAATTCTGAGCAGGTTCGTGCTATGTCATCTCCTATTACCAATGATGAAATCAAAAGCACTTTTTTCTCTCTCAAAGATGACAAATCCCCTGGTGTTGATGGCTTCAATGCCTTCTTCTTTAAGCAATCTTGGGCAACAATAGGTGAAGACATCATTGCTGCTATTAGATCTTTCTTCCACAGTGGGAGGCTCCTTTCAGAGGTAAACTCCACCATTATAACTCTTGTCCCTAAAGTTATTAACCCTTCTAAGCCTTCTGATTACAGACCCATTTCTGTTTGCACAACTATATACAAATGTATTTCTAAACTTCTTGCTAACAGAATTAAGCCCCACCTCAATTCTTGCATAAGCTCCAATCAAAGTACTTTTATTAGGGGCAGAGACATCTCTGATAACATCTTATTAGCCCAAGAGCTCTTAAGAAAGTATCACAGAGATAGCTCTACTCCTAAAGTTGCTCTAAAAGTGGATCTTTCTAAGGCTTTTGATACTGTTAATTGGGATTTCACGAAGGAAACCCTTAAAGCTTTTCGCTTCCCTCCTCTCATGATACAATGGATCATGACATGCATTACAACTCCTAAATTTTCTGTTAATTTGAATGGCACTCTCAATGGCTACTTCCCAAGCACTAGAGGGCTAAGGCAAGGTGATCCTCTTTCCCCATACCTTTTTGTCCTTGGCATGGAGATTCTCACTGGTATTTTGAGCTTTGAAACCAATGCTACTGATTTTGATCACCACTGGAGATGCAAAGAATTGGGGTTGTCTAGTCTTCTTTTTGCTGATGACCTTCTCTTATTCTTTGCTGGGAATCCTTCTTCTGTTAGTCACCTCAAAAGTGGACTAGATAGGTTTTGTAATATTTCTGGTCTTGCTGCCAATACTTCCAAGAGTATGGTTTTTGCTTCTGGTATTCATGAAGAAAATCTAAATCTTATCTATCAGACCCTCAATTTCCAACCTGGCTTTCTCCTTGTGAAGTATTTGGGAGTTCCTCTGCTCTCTTCTAGACTCAAAGCTCAAGATTGCAACATTTTGATTTCTAAAATTACTAACAAAGTGCAGAGCTGGTCCTCCAATTTTCTTTCCTTTGCAGGAAGGTTACATCTTATCAAATCTGTCCTCTTCTCCACTCAAGTGTACTGGTCTTCTCTCTTTATCATTCCTAAGGCTGTTCTGAAAGTTAACAACTCTTTGCTTAGAAAATTCCTCTGGAGTGGTACTAAGCTTGCAAATGGTGGCAATAATGTTGTTTGGAGGGATGTGTGTTGCCCAAAGAATGAAGGTGGTCTGGGAGTTATTGATGTTGTTGAGTGGAATTTGGCTGCCATGGGTAAGCATATTTGGAAGATTATTCAAATCCCTCATTCCACTTCCATTTGGGCCATTTGGGTTAAAACTTACCTCATGAAAGATAGAAATTTCTGGACTTTAACTGCTCCCCCTGATTGCTCTTGGACTTGGAGTAAACTTTTGAAGCTTAGATCTCTCTTTAGGGACTCTTTCAAGCATGTCATAGGCAATGGCAGAGGTACTTCTATTTGGTATGATAATTGGTTACCTTCTGGCCCTATGAATTATGAAGTTCTCCCTAAGCTTATTTTAGCTTTTGGTTTGGGTCATTCTGCCACTGTTAGTAACATTATTAATGGTAACAATTGGAGTATCCGAAGTTCTTTTATTAGGGTTTGGAGGTCTTTTAAAGAGCAATTCCCTTATGACCTTCCTCTCAATCCTTCTATTCCAGACAGAGTTATATGGTCTCCCTCCAATGGCCCTTTTACTATTAAATCAACTTGGAATTTCTTCTGATTCAAGCAATTAGAAATTTCCTGGAATAAGTTGATTTGGTTTCCTTCTTCAGTCCCTAAATATGGATTTATTCTCTGGATGGTCAATCTAAATAAAATCAGAACCAAAGACTTTTTTATGAGGATTGGTCTTCTTACTAGAGGTGAGTGTGATTTTTGTCACTCAAGACTTGAGGATAGAGATCACTTGTTTTTTCAGTGCAGCTTCACTCTCAGACTTTGGAAGAATATCAGCTCTAAGGGGGGTGTACAGTGGCCTCAAAGGGACTGGAATGATCTTATCCAATGGGCTTCTTCCAATTTTCTCCACAATTCTCTCTCTGCTACCATTAATAAACTGATTCTTGCAGCCTCAGTCCATGAAATCTGGATGGAGAGGAATAGGAGAGTGTTCGCCGGGGAGTTTAAAAGTTTTGACGAGCTTGAGAAAAGAATATGCAGTAATGTGCAATTTGCCATTTCCCCTACGAAAGGCTTCAAGCAATCTGGTAGGAATATCAGCATCCAAGAGTCATGGTCTCTTCCTTCATCTATTTTCTCATGATTCTCTTGTGCATCAGGAGGTTGCCTTGCATTTTATTTGGTTGTTGCGCAACAGGACCAAGAGTGTTTTTGAAGAGGAAGTGGTTGTTTCTTGGTTTTGAATTCAATTTTTGCTACAGTCCTGAGGAGAATGCTACTTTCAACTTTGGTAAAGGCTGGGCTGGCTTGATTTTTATTCATGTATTGCTTTGGTTTTTCATTTATGTTGCTAGACTTTTTGGTAGTCTTAGCTATTTCCTTTGGTAGTTATATGGATTGCATATTGTTTTGTCTTTCCTGGGGAATGCCCCTTGAATCTTTGTAAGGCTTTTGCCTTCTTTCCTTTAATATACTTCTTTACCTTTCAAAAAAAGAAAAGAAAAAGATAGAAGGTGGCAGTCCCCAAACCCAAGCCATATTAACATTGTGTGTGAGTAGAGGGCTTGACCTTTTGAATGGAGAACATCAGAGTAGATCTAACCTCATTTTGGATTTGTTGTTATCTTCTAAATTCTCTAGAGTACAGTCTTCTGCTTCTTTCACACCAACAAATGTAGATAGTGGCAGCAATGCTCCATTTGCATAGGATTTTGTGAAGGTTTTTGGTTTTGAGAGAACAACACCAATCAATGATCAGGTCCTCCCAAGTGTTTGTAGAGCAGCACAAGGCCCCATTGGACCTAATAACAGTCCACACGCGATTTCTAGATTCACAACTAGAACAGAAAACACAAAGACGTTCTGACAAATTTGACAAGATATATTTCAATGATCCAAAAAGTAAGGTTATTGATATAGACCAAAAAAATTGTTTATGCAAACTGTACAATAAAACAGAAAAACAAAAATTATCAATTGGAGGATAGGGAAAGTCTTTATTATAATGTTTGTGAGTATCTTGAGTCGAATCCAGTATTGGAGAACAAAGACTTTATATAGAGTAATTATCAGCGGAGATTTTTGACTTTTTGATATATTTTACCTTTTATTCCCTATCACTCTACCCCAACCAAAACACTGGAGATAAAATAAAATTTTGAAATTTAATTACAGCCCAGACATGCACAACAGACTATCCGTGCAAAATAGATTGACAAGTAACATTAGTGACACGCAAAATTATAAATATATATATTACACTTAATTTTCAATATCTCAAACCAGCCAATCACAACCCCTCCTCTCTCTCTTCTTAGGGCCCGATACCAGTGTTTTTGTATTTGTTTTTTGGATGAAAAAATAAAATTTTTTTTTTGCATTTTTTCCAATAAAAACAAAAACAAAAATGTGTTTGGAACCAATTTGTATTGATTGTTCCAAAAGGGGGGTTTAGGGCAATTAGGGGTAGAGGGGTTTGTCCCAATTCGGGGTGGAGGTGGTAGTGGCCTGTGGAGAGGGAAGGGTGTGTATGTGTGTGTGTATATCGGTGGTGGTGGCAGGTGGAGAGGGAAGAGTGTGTATGTGTGTGTAGATCTGCGGTGGCGGCAGCGGTGGTGGTGGAGGGTGGAGAGTGGTTTTTTTTTTTTTTTTTGAATACAAACAATATTAAAATACTGAGAACACCAAAAAAGTGTTCAAAAAAATGGGTCACTTTTTGTCTTTATTTTTTTACTATTCACCAAAAACGTTTGAACTAAAAATTTACCCAAACATGATTTGTTCTCATTTTTGGACCAAAAAACAGAAACAAATACAAAAACATTGTTATCCAAACTGTCCCTTAGGCCCCATTTGAAAATGAGTGTTTTTGTTTTTGTTTTTTTCTATTGTTCATGGAATAAATCTATGTTTGACACCCATTTTTTCCAAAATATTTTTGTGAATAGTTGGAAGAACAAAAATAAGTTTGGGCCAAAATCAAATAACACAAATTTGGTCATTTTTTTTTTGTTCTTTGTTTTAACCCTTTTCTCAATTCAACCAAATATACACACACCACCACCACCCGCCACCGTATAAACACACACACATATATATATACACATACCACCACCACCACCCCCATTGTATACACACACACATGTATATATATACACACACGACCATCACCACCACCACCACATTCGCAATCCATCACCGGAACCCTAACCCCCAATTCAAAACCCCCAGTTCGAAATCCTAATCCCCAATATATACATGTGTGTATGTGTGTGAAAGAACCAAATACCTATTAAATTGGGTTGTCTTTGTTCAGGGTTTCTGCTGGTCTCTGGCTTTGTTTCTGTTATGGGATGAAGCTATGTTTCTGTTCCAGAAGGAGATCATTAGCTGGTGCATTTTGGATTTCTGGTTCAGGTGGATGCTGTGTGAGGATTTTGATATGGGTTTTTGCACTAGTAATTTAGTTTGGTTTGGCTTGAGAGCTTTGTCTATTGTTAACATGTTATGTTTGAACGGTGACCTATGGGTTTCACCTACTGGGTATGCCCCATGGTTCTTGTGTAAAGTTTTTTAACTTTGTTTTCTAATTTTAATCACTTTTATTTTTATTTTTTTTAAAAAAGCAAATATAATTTTTGCTCCAAACACATATTTATTTTTACTTTTTTAGGAAAAAATATAAAAACAAATATAAAAATAATTTTTGTTCTCTCATAAAAAATAAAAAAAAAAAATTTTCCAAACCGCCCTTAGTATTTTATAAAATCCATTTTTTGTTGTGAATAGTTAGATACTACAGTAGTATTAACTCAGAAGTTATTAGATATCTTGTTGGACACCGACATATCATTCAAGAACGTGTTTGATGGCTCATGTATGATTGGTTTATAACTACAAGTCAAATACATGCAAAGTAGTCATGGCCGGTAGTCTTCAAAATAATATTAATAACAGTATATTTTGAGGCACAAACTAATCTCGGTGCCTGAAATTAACTATCGGTGATCCATACGTAAAAGGACCCAAAAACTCTTCCATCCCCCATACTTATAAAAACAAAATAGTATTAAAACACCATGTCATGTATTGAAATTGATAAATGAACTACTTAGAGTCTGTTTGCTAGAGCTGTGTTTGTGTTTGTGTTTGTGTTTGTGTTGAAATAAACAAAAATCACGTTTTTTTTGTTTTTTTGTTTATTTATCCAAAAACATAAGTATGTTTGGTAGAGATGTTTTTTGAGTCGAAGTTGAAAAATTAAAAATCAATAAACACGTTTGGCAGAGTCCTGTTTTCATAACAGAAACAAAAAAACATGTTTGGTAGAGCCCTGTTTTTCCTAACAAAAATAGAAAAACATGTTTGAAAGAGTCTGTTTATTCTGAATTTCAGAGAACAGAAACAGAAAAACACGTTTGGTGACTTCAAATATATATTTTTTTGTTTTTTGAAAATACAAAAATTAATGATGTCAAATCTTTGGCAATTGAAAGACACTTCTTTACCAAATATTTTCTATGACAAGTTGGTATTGTTTATCATGAACACTTTTGAAAATGAAAAAATTTCGGCAGCACCTCCCCATGAGTTGCCAGGTAAGATTACATATATCAGAAATTAAAAAATTGAAGAATTTTCTACTCTTATATATAAAAAAAACAAATGAAAAAGAAAATAAAGTTGTATGTTTGACTCTCAACCTCATTGTCATTTCTTCGAATTCATCTAAATTAATTTGAATTCACCTAAATTAAAAATCCATCCAGTCACACTATCTATTTTCTCATCTCGAGTGTATAACTTGTGGCATGTGTCAGATATACTTGTCATGTTCATAAAATAAAAATAAAAGGTAGAAAGAAAAAGGAAAATGAGGGTAGATATATGTAAATATCACCACAATCTTTTATTACAATTGCCAAGATAGAGAAATACTCGCTGTTCAATATAATGGAACAAAATTATCGTCCATAAAAGATGATTCAAGTCTTTTGCTTCTAAATAAATCTCCCCTTAAAGCTCTTAATAATGTAAATCAAATCCCCACCCCTTGTTAAAAAAAAAACATCAGCATTAGACTATATACCCACACACACAGACACACAAAATCTACTATGGGGAAAAAAAAATTCATCTCATTTGTATTTCTGAAAGAAATAAAAATTACATGCTCACATCCTTCTTTTTTGGCCTCTCCGGCTAGAGAATCGTATATTCCATATGAACTGTGGCCGGTTGCTGATGGTGCGCACATTCCAACTGTGCAACAAGTTCTTCAATCTGAGCCTCTTCTAAATGAGGAAAGCGGATCGAGCTTCAAGGTGTTTGTTTCTTCCTACCTCAAGAACCTCCCAAGTTATTACGATTTCCAGAAACTTGTTGTGTATTGTATCTCATGCTTCAGTCATGTTTATATTTATCAAGCAACCTTGCGATAAACCTGACTCCTTTTTTAGATGAGCAAGTTGGCGCCTCCAGGGGTCGTTATTTAACTTGTACTTTAACACCTGGTCAAGAAAAGAATAGTTCATATCATCAGCTAAGACTCGAAATATATCAGATCTCCAACGAGACAAACAAACTAAGGAAATGGTCTTTGAATTCTTTCATATAAACCACCTTGGCATTTTTATGAATCCAATAAAATTTTAGCTAAACAGCTTCCAAAATCATATATGGCATTGATCTACAAAACAAGATGACAAACACTACTATCTCTGTCCAAAAATACAATGGAACTGAGGTACCTAGCCCATAAACTTAAAGGACAACATCATTGAGCCTACCACGATGATGGGATGATTCATGCCTGCCATCAACGTTTGCTCATGCAAAAAATTTACACAACCATTCACTAAGAAAAGGGAATGATAAAATAGGACATCCTTGGGATGGGGGGCAACCTTTTCCTGAACACAGCACAAGGCAGTGCGGAATTTAAAACCTAAAAATAAATATTATTAAGAAACCCATCCAATAGTGTTTTTTTTTTTTTTTTTTTATCATTTTAAACCTTGAAACTGCAGAATGCATTCAAAACTTTTGACCCGATACCACTACTGATGCCCCTTGGTTTTGACTGTCCATCCTGGACAAGTTGACAGGCAGAAGCTAAATTATAGAAGCCTTGAGGTTTAAAATTCTAATTCTAGCCTATTTACGATAAGGAAGTAGTGCCTCGCAAACCATATACACGGTTCCTTGCACTTGTGTAGCTGATGCAATTGGGGTGGGGAAAGAAGGGCATTTATCCTTGTGCCTATCATACCCCAACTGTACTTTGGGTTCAATACTTAACCAAGAAGCAACCGACACAGTTAATATACCTCCAGAAACTCACCATATACCTAGCAGACCAACCCTCAAGTGTCTCAAGCTTGTCTACCTATTGTACATCACCTTCCAAGAGACAAGCATCTCCAGAGTAGAAGCTGATAACATCAACTGCATTGCAAACATTGCCTAGAAAAAACCCACACCCCTCTAGCCAATGGACAGTGCAATAAAATATGACTTAGGGGCTCCTCATCCCTTTTGCACATGCAAAGCCAATTAACCACAATCTGACGCCGCTTCTTCGAATTGTCCATGGCCAATATCCTCTTCATAGCCATTGTCCAACCAAAAAATGCCACCTTGATTCATGCATGTAGAAATAGAGTTGATCTATTGATAAATAGTACAACCTCACCCTACCAACCCAACTCTGGAAAAAGGAACATAGGCCACTCCAGGGGTACAAGCAGGATGGATACAGAAGCCTCCCAGGGCTGGAAAAATCAGTTGCAAGAAAACTGAGGCAAGTGTAAAAGCGAACTTTAAAAGGCTCAAGTTAAATAGTGTCAAGTGCATGGTGGGATAATCAGATTCGGAACACAAAATGGATTGCTTGCTCCTTCCTTTTTTCTTTTTTAGTTAATCTCCATCATAAATAAAATAAATTAAAAAGAAGTTAATTCTTCAAACAAAAGTACTGGCTATATATATATATGTGTGTCTACATGTATATAGAGATTGTCATAAATAATACACTTAAGAAGAAATACTATTTCAGATGTCATTCCAAAAAGAGAATGAATTTCAGACATTTATAATACACTTAAGAAGAAATGGAAGCATGTAGATGACAAGGACACAAGGGATGCAGACCATCTACTCTATTTATACACGAAATATCATTGTTGTAGTAAAATATGTCATTTCTTGTCATCTCGTGACTCTTTCTTTTTAAGTTAAAGACTGAAGAGTTGCATTTCTTCTTTTACTCTTGGGTTTACCCTATAAGCTATCCATATCCATTACTGCTACTACAATGCTTCTTGTGCAACAATCTAAGAACATGCACCATCCCCTCCACTGCTGGAACTTTTACTACTATTCCAACCATACTCGTATTGCCACTAAAACAGAACTTCATCATGTAGCAATGACAAAACCTAACGCCATCAAGAGATAGTTATCAATCATGCTTCCAGTGACAAAACTAATACCATCGATCCACAGTCACAGATGTACATGAACGCACAAATATAAGTTACAACAGGGAAGTAGTTAGAGGAAATTCTAATACCTCATTCCTAAAAGCTTGGCCAATCTGAGCAGCAGCAAAAGGGAGTTTGTTACCGTTGTAGTAGTACAAGTCCTTAAACTCACAGAATATTGACTTTAAAGAGCCTCAAACACAATGAGTAGACCACCCTTTCACGCCAGCCTGAAACTCAATGAGCCAACCCTCTTTTCAAGCCTATCTGGCAGAAAGATCCCATCCTGAACAATGAAAACCAAATTGAAGACACATGAATATGGGATTTAATCATTATAATATCACAAGGTGGATGCATTCATCTGAAAGTTCTCTCTAAAATAACAATAACTTCATTGTCAGCAATCCAGGAATTATCAAAACTTGATATACAATGCAATAAGGTCCCAAAATAAGTATTTTCACCAAATTTGATAAGTAGCATGTTGTAACATGGCCTCAACAAGCAGCTTAAAATCAATTACCAGTTTAACCAAACCATCAATTTATTACTCAAGCTTGTAATTAGCAGAGAAACAATAAAGAGAACAAAATAACCTGAATGAATGTATTAAGAACATCAACCAGATCACTGAAATTACCTCAGAATTTCCAAAACTAGTCGGAATACAGTATCGATTTGAACAACTTCGAATTAGCAATAGTGCAGAAAAAGCAAAGCAAAGAATAGATAAATATAACATCTATCGTTCGGCCCAAATTAAGTCAGCTATTGTATCGAGAAAGAGGAGGCTGTGAGGAAGACCATACTGTTTGTGGAAATTAGGTACACTCACTCTTCCATTTATGTTGTTCAATCTGTTTTTTTTTTTTTTTTTTTTTCCCCTTTTCTCAAAAGTAATTTGAAGCTGTAGTTGTTTGATATATAGAGGAGAGAGACCAAATTTTCAATTGTTTTTTTTCCCTTTTCTCAAAAGAATGCTTCAAGTGGTAGTAATTTGATCTACAGAGGAGAGAGACCAAATTTTCAAGAGGTTGTTATGGGTTGCCTCAGATCCAGGGAACCAAAGGTTTTATGTTAAAAATGTTAACTTTTTAATCTCTAGGGTTTGCCTGTGATACTTTGGACTTTGTCTTGCCTTTCTTATTTCTTTTTCATGACCCCTTGTTATATCTCGTGTTCAGAGATAAAGGGTTTTAGTTAATTTAATTTTTATCACTTTTTTATTTCTTTTTTTTATTTAGAAATAAGGATCTATCGTAGTTGTTTATCTCTCCGTATGACATTGTAGTTGATGGAAGTAGATAAAAGTTTAGAGAAGAAGTTGGATGGATTTGAGATGGATTTGTTTTTATTCTCCCGATCTCAGTACCCATTTCAATGTCAAACCTTGTAGGTAGATGTGTCTTATATCTTGAATTTTCGTTTTAGTTATATTGAGTTTCTCGGGCATGGAAAATGGTCTTTCGAAACTAATGGTATTGATTTATATAATATTACTGACGATTGTAGAAGCTAATGAATTATTAATTGTACTAATTTCTATAATATTCTTGATGATTGTAGAAGCTGATGAATTAGTTGTAAAATGATAGGTTTCCTAAATTCAAAGGGGCTGGAGGATAACTTTTACTATTACCCAGTTAGTGATTTCAGAGAGAGAAGTTAGTGATGGAGGTGTGACAGTGACTGAAACAAATCTGAATGGTGGCAAGGTTGCCTTAGGGGATATGGTATCTGAAACATTTGAGGCAGGGACACCAAGTTCCATTGATGTTGAGAAGAGAGTTTGCAGCGTCGAAGTTATTGCAAAAGCTGGAGAATTGAGGGAGTCTAATGGTGGCAAGGCTGTCTTTGGGGGTGTTGGTTTGGAGATTACGCAAGGATCAAATTCAAAATCACCTGCAGTGGGGCTTCAGTTTCCCTTGGAGAAACAAATGAGTGCATCATTTGGGCACAGTGTTTTTGAGGTGGATTGTGTGCCACTTTGGGGATTTACATCTATTTGTGGAAGGAGACCAGAGATAGAAGATGTTGTTGCAACCTTGCCCCAGTTTTGGAAAATTCCAATTGAAACAAACCATACAAAATTCACAAAACATTATGCAAAACACATATAACCCTTTTTTTATTTTTTCCAATTTTGTGCATTACAAAATCTGTATGTATAGTAAAAAAATTTCAATTATGAGAAAATAAAACATGCCTTACTATTCTTAGGTCATGAGATCGATAATAATTTAACCAAACAAGAAATGATAATATATATATATATATATATATATATATATATAAAGGGTCAAGAAAATCATATCATCCTTATTTCTAGTCATCTAAATTTATCTACCTTTTGATAGTAACTTGAAAGACACTCCCTTGAAAAAATATTAATGCTATATTCTTTGCCAAAAAAATAGTGCAAGTTCATGACATTTATAATATCCAAAAATGACATCAAGATCTACCCCAAAAAATAAAAGAGTAACTAAAATAGTTTTATAGCACAACCCCTGATCA
The DNA here is from genome assembly GCA_963922005.1 of Cornus suecica. Lineage (NCBI taxonomy): Eukaryota > Viridiplantae > Streptophyta > Magnoliopsida > Cornales > Cornaceae > Cornus > Cornus suecica. The sequence goes on from OY998241.1 coordinate 77,164,233, forward strand.
TATTTACAAAAAGCACACATCAAATCCAACCCTATGGATTAACAAATTGACGTAACATACACAAATGCCAAACCCCAATCAAATAATTACTATATATATATATATATATAAACAAAACAGACCTTGATAGCATTACTGCACCAAATCCATCTAGGGCAATATATCACATAAACATTTACATCATCCGGTGCAAAAATAAGCAAACGAAAGAGATGAGACGAGCGTTTTTCAAAACACATCAAAAGAAAAACCATGTATCACAAGACAAACAATACACATACGATATATCTATAGCGAAAATCACATATTGGGGGTGCGTGACTCCATATTTGTTGCTTCTGTACTTATATCAAATGAGTATTATTCATATTTTACATATATACGAACCTGATATGAGCTTGAGGATGAAGATCTGCAATTCCTAAATCGATCGAAGCCCTAGATGTCGCAAGCTTGAAGAGGATCGACGAAACCCTAGAATCGAACAATAGAAGCCCTAGGAGGGGATCGAGGAAACCCGAATCGCCTATGTGTCGCCGCCTCCCTCTTATCCTGCACAAACCCTAGGCTGAAAGAGTGAAGAGAGAAGTGTGTTTCTAATCTGTTTTTTTCTTTTGGTCTTTTGGTTGTTTTTATTTTATTTTATGAGTTGTCCGTGTGTTTTGGAGAGAGTTGGGAAAAACACCAAAAATGTGTTTATTGGGTTTAGGCTGAAAATAGGCAAAGTTGGGCTGAATGTGTTTTTAATGTTTATAAACAATTTGGCCCAAAAACACTCTGCCAAACACGTGTAATGGGTCAACAAACATAAACGGGCCAACCAAACAGGCCCTTAAAACACCCCAAGACCACCCCCTCTTCTTCTACCATCATCATACGACATACGAATTGCCTCCGCTATAAGTCTTGATGGGGTATTGAACAATCACATATATGTATATAGGTTTCAGAACACCTAATTAATGGCACAACAGTATATACTATAGGTGAAATATAACTGCAAGAAAATACTTCAAAGAATGGATAATATAAATAGTGTAACACCCCGTGTTATTATCCTTTTTACTAAAATTAATTATAATTTAATTTTGGTAATTACGTCACTTGTTCTTGACGCATTGTTTATTCTTGGTATTTCGTGTGTAAATTTTTCGCGTTTAGTTTTTAAAGTCGTCTAGATGATTTTACGGTTTATCTTTGACGAGTTCGCGAATTATTATTATCGACTACGCGGTATCGTTTCTACATTTAACGTTTAGTATTTCGACTGGGCAACAACGCATTTTAATTGGATCGAGCCTGTTAGGTGTTCCAATGTTTGGGTTCCTAACCCGGTATATTTAATTGGGCGTCCCGTTGTTATTTCGGGTTACGAGTTTACGATTGAGTGTTCCCGGTATTTATTGGGGTTTACTGTATATATATATATTTAATTGTAATTATATATATATAGTTTTGGGGGTTGTTTTGTAATTTTGGATATTTAAAGGGTCATTTGTGAAATTAGGGCATATATATGTATATGTGTGTACGAAACCATCTGCTACAGCTTCCCTCTTCTCATTCTCTACACGACTGACGACCTAGCCCTCCTTTCTTCTCCTTCACGCACAGCAGGTCTGGCCTCTTCTCCATGGCAGCTTGAGAGAGAGAGAGATGAGTCGGCTGAGGAGTGGTGGTCGCCACAACAGGCGGCTGCACAGCTAGAGCAAAGGCGGCTGAGCTGGGTCAGCGAGCTTGCGGTGGTCATCAGTTGGGCGTGACGGCGGTGCAGGGTCGGCGAGGAGTTGCGGCTGGTGGCGCAGTCGTGCAGGGGCGAAGTAGTCCGCACGACAGGGGTGGTTCGGCCAGGCTTCGGCCATTTTTTCGGTTTACTTCCGGTGATCGGTTTGGGCCAATATTTGGGGAATAGCTTCATATATATGTTGTATTCATCATATTTTAATTTCGTATTTTTTCGTCAAACGGTTTGCCCGGAAATCTCATTTATAGGTTATAGTTTTCGTTTGGGGTATTTTAGATTTACCCAATTTAATTAACCTATTGCTAATGGGCTTCGTATATATTGTATAGGTTGTCGAGGCGGACATTTTGATATATATTTAAATTATTTTTTGGACGAATTTAGTCGGCGGGCGTCATATTCGGGCGCCGATACTGTTCACAGTGGGCCCGAAACGGTTGTTCTGTAAGTGTATTTCAGGTGGAAAATTTTATTTCTCACTCCGTATCGTTCAAGTAGTTTGGGGTGTGCAAACCCTTATTTAATTTAATATAGATATATTAAATTGTTAGTTTAAATATCTATATTTTCTTATAATCGAAATAGGACTTAGGAATTAATTTAAGAAAATTAATTAAATTATTTCCTACTAGGTTAATTAAATTCCTATTTGAATTGAATATGAATAGGCGGCTTAGAAATTCCCTTGAGAATTAAATGAGCTAGAGGATTTTGTAAACGTTGGACGTGAGAAACTTAGACGCTATGTTAGGGTCCTCTCATTATATGTGGATTATCTGTTTAAATTATTTTAAAGGCATGTTAAGAGAAATTCAAATATTTTCTACAGAATTAAAGAAAATATATTTGTGAAAACATGAATAATATATGAATTTGTTTTCATATGATTTAAATGCTTTATTGTACTTTAAAGCATGCAAAGAGATTTTGAGATTTATGTTGATATTACCATGTGGATATTTTCATAAATATGGTGCATGACATATTTATGTTGAGACACGATTATTATTGAGGCCCTGGATGCATATTGAGTTAATATATGTGGGGTGTTTAATCATGTATGGAGGTTTTTGTGTCGAACCGTCACAACAACTGGCCAGGTATAGGTGTCTCCCACATCCGAACTAGTAATCTGGGAATTGGGGATATAGGGTTGGTTGCTGCCCCATCATGGTGGTATGCGCCACTCTCGGGTTCTGAGTATATTGCAGGAAAATGTGTCTCCCACCTACGGAATTGGGGATATAAGGTTGGTTGTTGCCCCATCGTGGTGGTATGCGCCACTCTCGGATCTTTGAAGCATGGGAGTTGCTACTGGGGCTCTCATGCGACCGTCTTCCTTGTTGAAGTAAGAAGTTTCAAAATCACTTGGGAAGAATCGGTGCGGTGCTCATTACTCATAGTATGAGTGAGTGCGTGTTCGTTAACCTATTTTGGACAAAGAGTGTTTCATGAGATTTCTGCCATGAGGTTTATGAGTCACATTGCCTTGTATAGGATTATGTGATTTCATTTGACATGTATATATGATATTGTTAATTACATGTGATGTTGGAACATGTTTATATGTGTTATTATTACATGTGGATTGTGGAGCATGTTAATTATGTATTTTATTAAATGCTCAACTGATAGTGACTTATGTGAAAGAAAATGATTACACGCGGTAATGAATAAAGTATTATGAAATGTATATTTTTATATACGTGTGACTATATACTTTTGTACCCTTAGGGGAGGTTAAGTATAGTGGCATAGTGACCTCTGTGATTAGTCGAGGTTAGTGATGGACTGCATAGTTGATTTTTGAGTTGATGCCTTAGAGAATGCGGGGTTAACAGTTTTGTGATGGTGATTAATTGTGTGACCTCTTTGAAGATTTGAGGTTATGGATTTATTTTAGTCACTCTTATCTGGCTGTCTGTCGGAAACGGAGTTTTTTAAGTTTTGAAAACAAACTCATAGTATTTAAAAGAAAAAACCCGTTTTCGCCTACCCCGTAGTCAGGACATGCAACAACGGAGACCGGGGGAAAGACGGTCATTTTTACTGTATGGTTACTTAAAGAAAACTATTTTATTATTTCCTCGAGATTCTGAGATTCCGAGACTTCTTTCTCAAGATCTCAACCTGTAGAATTTTGAAAGGTGTTCCATTGTTTGACCTTTGTTTCCTATCATTTCTAAGTCTCGGGTATGAGGTTCGGTGTTGTTCAGGGCACACATATAGTGTTTCCATTTCCTTTCTTCTTCATTGTTGATGTCACCACCTAGGTGATTTGAGTAGTTACACATGTTAGGGGCATGGATGCCAAGTAGTGGATTTTAATCCTTGTGGATATTAGAGGTGAGTGTGATTCCTTTTGTTTGGATTTTTTGGTTAGCGTTGTAGGCGCTTGATGATTTGTTAGATTGGACCTTAGGGTCGTGTACCTAGTATACATTGGTGAGAGTAGTGTAGACTACTTGTGTGGTGCTTGGAGTACGAGTCTTAGTCGTATCTTATAGGCTCGTGTTGTGTACATATATATATATACATATATATATTTATCCCTGATATATATATTCATTTACGGTAGCATATGAGCACGTACCTTGGATTTTTGTGGCAGGGTTATGTTGTGGGTTATATATATCTTTCTAGATAGATTAGCATTACCTAAACTGCCAGAGGATGTGGTAGTTAGAGTATCTTTTCCCACTGAGCTTATTTGCTCACGGAGGGAATTTCATTTGCCCCCCTGGTATTCCACCCCAGGTTGCAGGAAACATACGGCTATGAGCAGGATGCAGTGCAACGACAGTTTTCTTTAGTTTCTTGTTACAGGTTTTGGAGTTGCGTTGGGTTATGCGGTTACGGATGCATCACGACAGGTTTTGGGGATGGTAGTTGTCTTGTAACACCCCGTTTCATTTTCCCTTTTTTTTGAATTATGTCCGATTTATTTTCATTGATGACGTCACTTGTTCATGACGTCATGGTTACTCTGTGTATTTTACGAGTAAATTTTTCGCGTTTATGTCTTGATACGACGGGATGACGCGACTATTGACTTGTTGATTACTTCGTGGATTGTCGTTGGCGATTATGAGAATTGACGGCAAGTTTAATGTTTCGAACTGGTGAAACGTTGACATGAGTTCAGGATTCGACAACACGATTATATGATTTCTCTTCGTTGACTTCGTGGAATTCTGTAGCTATTACGTGACTGGACGTGACGATAGTATTTCGAGCCTAGTGAAACGCTTACGTGTGTTCTTATTATCGACTACGTGATTGAGTTGTGGCGATTGACAGCTGGGTTATCGACTAAATGGGTTTGTTTCGACGCTTGACATTTAGGGTTTCGACTCAGTGATTTGAGTTCGGTAGTTAGTGCTTTAGGGGTTCGGCGTTTTTGTTTCCCCGGTTATGGGGTTAGTACGTGCCTTGTTTAGCTGACGTGCTTAGGAGTATTGATAGTTCTTTCCGCTCGTTTTATTTATGTTTGTATCTATGTGCTCTGTGTATTGATGTGGCATTAGGTGCCTTAGTTGCTTGACTTACGTGTTTACGTGTATTTGTATTACCTTGTTCGTTTTTCGTGCTTATATGTATGTGATATGTGTTAGTGGATTAATTTGGGATGAAGTGGTTTTATTTGATTATTGTTCGAATAAGTTACGTGCCTTAGTAGTTCGGATTAGTGACGACTCCGATGACCAGGTAGTTGAGTCTCGTACCCGGAGCGTTTATTTCGACTTGTATTATTTCTCGACTATTTGTAGAGTTTACGAGAGCGTGTAGTATAAACCGCTAGGCGATTAGTGATTTAATTTGGTTTTTATAAATATTTATATCCGACTATATAACCGAATTATTCATTTCGGATTATATTAATTATTCGGAGTTCGATGGGGCTTTCAGTGATTTAATTGGTGGATGATTTTTGTGCCCCGGAGTTTTTATTTGGGCCTATATTATTTATTTAGAGTCCGGTGGATTTTATGGGCTCACGTGGAATTATTCGTGTCCCCGGTATATTTTACGGGACTTATTTTATTTATATGAATTTAATTATGATTATATATATATATTTAAGGGTTTCATACCCTAGATTATTTATTTCAGTTATATTATTTATTAGAAGTCCCGTTTATATTTACGGGCACGTGCCATATTATTTCGGGGATCTTAATATATTTTTCGGGATTTATTACTCGTATACATATATATTATTATTAATTAAGAATATATGTATATATGGGTATTAAATGGGTATTTATATATATATATATATATATTTAATTATATAGATAAATATATAGATATATGTATTATTAGTGATAAGTGTCCAAAAACTTCTCCATCTTTCCTTAACCTCCCTCACGCACTGACCTGTTCCTTCTCCTCCACACGACTAATCTATTCCCTATCTGTATCATCCCCAACTGAAATTCCTCTTCATCAATGTTGATCAGTTTGAGATTGAGAGATTGAGAGAGGGAGAGAGAGAAGTTGGAGCAGGCGAAAGGGAGGGCTTCGCTTAGGGTCGTCGGCCAGAATTGACGACGACGGACTGTGTGGCGGTGGCTAGTTGCGCCGGTGATGTCGGCTCGTGCCGCGGCTGTTGGTGTGAATCTAGCAGGCGGTGGTGGTGTTCATGTTGGGGCCTGATGGTGTGGTCGCGTAACAGGGGAGGTGCGAAGTGAACGATCGGTAGCAGGGGTAGCAGGGTCGCTGGAGTTAAGAGGCAGCCATAGCTGAGTTGCTTGTGTGGTGGTCAGCGCGGCTGTAGGTGGCAGCAACCGATGGTTCGCGCAACAGTGGTGGTTCAAACCAGTCCCCTGTTCACTCGGACTGAGTGGAGTCGACTTAGTGCCGAGTCGAGCTGTGTTCGGCACGAAACTTTGAGGGTAGCTCGGCCTCGGTACCGTGTACGCTATATCCGAATTCGGTGCGAAACAGTTGAGCGGTTTGCCGGGAATTTCAGAATTTCGGTAAGAATTTTCGGTTGATATTCTTTAGATTTATTCAAAATTACTTATTGATAATTAATGAGCTTCGGGTATATTAATTAGGTTGAAGAGGCGGATATGTTTCCATATTCGAAAATGGATTAGCGCAACTTTGTTCGGCGAGCTTATTTCCGGTGACGACACTGTTCATTATCGGTTAAAGCGGGACTGTTTGTAAGCATTTAATTTAGGTGGGGAAATTATATATATATATATATATATATATATATATATATATATATTATCTAGCAGTCACTAATAGTGCGTAGAAAATGCTAAGTAGTCCCGTTGTATGTTTATAAATAATAAAAGTATGAAATTAAATTCCTAGTAGTAGACGAATATCTAGGAATTTTATAGAATTTACGGAGTATCCATAAATAGATAAATGAAGTCGGGAATCGGAATTCCCTTGATAAATTAAGTAAATTAATTCCCTGAAAAGTTATAATAAATTAAATCCTACCAAATTTGGATTAAATTAGGTGGTTTAGTACCCCCGAACTTAAAGTGGGATTTTATAGAATTTTGTGTAAAAGATTAGAACTTGTAATTAGCTCCCGGATTTTATATAACTGTTATTAAAATACAGTGTTAGCGGGGCCGATTTGATATTGAGGGACGTAGGGCCGTTTAATAAATATTTCATCTTTTATTTATATTTTATTGAAATTTGAATTAAGATAAGGGGGTATTCACGAGGATGAGGGATGTATAGACGTGATTTTAGTTCCCTAGTTGGTTTTCTCGGAAATCATTAATAAATTAAATTGTGTATTAAATTGTCAAATTTTTCCCCTGAGGCTGATTTGTTTGAAAACAATTATTGGGAATTAAAATTTAAAAGAATGCTGGAATATAAATTCTATAAAGATGGGGTAATTGAGGACCCGAGTATTTTTGTGGAAAAATGGAAATTTAGTTATTGTGTGATTTAAATTGTGAAACATGATTGATATGAGATTGATTGGCTTTGATGCCGTGCTATTGAGCATATTTGATTCATATGGAGGCATTTGACACTCATACAACACCATGTTATATATGTTGTTTCGGTGCATGTTGCATGTCTCATTTATGTCACGTGCATGTCTGGATCGTATGGAATGTCGCAACAACTGGCCAGGGGTGGTCTAGCACCAGGGAGCTAGTAACTCTCAATTCTCTAGACATTTGGGGGTGAGGGCTTGCGCCTCACTTGCCGGTTCCCGGGCGGGCTTGTGGTCCCCGCACTTTCTTTGGCGACGCCCACCCTTCCTGTTGTGGGTTTGTTGCTCCAGCAGTGAACGGTTTGGGATTCCTGGATATTTGTTTCACCCTTTAGTGGCTAGGGTTGCATTGGAGTTGCATTGTCATTGCATTGACATACATATTGAGCATTCATTCGTTTATATGCTCGTTTATGGATATTTTATATTGTCGATATTTGCTGTTATTAAACTGATGATATTGGTAACTTTATTATAAATGGTGGAAATTAATTCAATGTGATTAAAAGTTAAAGCTTTTAAAATTTAAAAGAAATGAAATGTAATAATGTTAAAAACCTGGATTAGTAGAGCCATGGTTGGCATGTGTTCCAGGTGGTTACGTGGATATAGATGAAAAGAGGTTTTGAGAATTAATTGTTTTCCCCTTGAGTTGAGTTGGCTAGTTGTATATTGAGACTTGGTTGTGGTTGTGCCTTTGGCCACAATAGACCTTTGTGATTGGTGATTAGGGTTATCACTGGATGATTATTAGACCACTTTGGTAGTGGAGAGAGTTGTTCAGGTTAAAGGTCGGGTAAGACTCGAGGTCAGTTCTGAGATTTAGATATGTTTTTAGAGTTTGATTGTTTCAGATTCCTCCTAGCTGTTCTGAGGAACACTTGAATCCCGGTGTTGGTTTGGTAACCTTTGAGGATTTGTTTATAGGTTCCTATATTAAGTTGAAGATCTTAGAACCTGTTTCGAAATAAGTTTGAATGTGACTTTAAGGTGATATTCAGTTGAACCCTAGTAGTTTTTTTCCCCGTGTTATAGTTTCTCGGGTTTTAACCCGAACATGTGTTTCTGAGGTTTCATTCCTTAAGGTAAGAAATATGATCATTTGTGGTTGTCTGTGGATCTTCTCGGGTAAGAGAAGTGAGGTTAAGTTAAGCGCACATAGTGCGATTCCTAGTGTTTGGTTGGGTTAGGAGGCATTGGAACCAAATATGATTTGACCGGGCCCTAGCTTTTTCTTAAAAACCGGTTGAATCCTTCGGGGTTCAACATTTTTCTTTAAAAACCCGAGGGCCATGGCATCTGTTTGGGACTTAATGACTCCAGTAACCATTTCTTGCGCCTCGATAGGCGGTATGAGTTAGAGGTGACCTTGTTGATCTGTACCCTTTTTAGTGCCTTGATAGGCAGTGTAAGTTAGAGATAGTTCGGTTGGTTACCGAATCCGATGTGGAGATAGGACCTTCCCTTTTTAGGTTTCTTCGAGTGAACGGGTTGGTTCACTGGTTGTTGTACGTAGAAGAATGGTTTTTCCCTTTCGATAGTCCTAAGGAGGGACCTATATACCTCCTATGAACCTTGAGTAGCGTGCTAGGTGCACGGAATGGTAGATAGCTAGTTCTGGTTGCATCTCTAGATGAGAGTGTGTATTCGACTGGGTGCCTTCCTACACCAGGTGCTAGGATTAGCTGTTGACGGGACTTTTATATATATATATATATATATATATATATGTGTGTGTATATATATATGACGATTTGACATGCATATATACGAGTGGCAGATATATCTTATGAGTTGTTCTGTTTTATGACTTTTGAGTAGTTTCGAGATTAGTTGAGAGGTTATTGTTGGGTATCTCGGATTAGCGGGGGTGCCACGGTAGACGATAACTTGACCTAGGATAGATGCATGCACACGGGATGGTTAGCATTTTCTAGACGACTATGAGTGTGATGTTTTGATATTACAGTGAGCGCGTGGTTTTTTGCTCACCCCCCGCACACAACATTTTCAGGTTTGCAGGTGGACGCAGCACGGCGCGTACGACGACGATGGTACGGGGGATTTGGGACGGTAGATTTATTCTTCCTTCCGTAATCATATTTATTACTCTTTTATTTTCTTGGGAGCCAGGTTGTTGGCAGATTCCCTTATGTTGTATATTCAGTTCATGTATTTATTGTTTTGGGGTGCCATTGTATCTGTTCGGCACTACCATTTAATTTTATGTATTCTTATTTGAGCTTGGTGGCTCAGTCGGTAGTTGTTAGTTTGGGGTGCCTTTATACCTTTTCGGCATCGCCATTTGATTTTCTTTATAATTTCATTTGAGCATTTGGGGCTCTATTGATTTCTATAAGGGTTTCGGAGAGGTATTGGTGTTCTTTTCCACTACCTCGGCCCTAGTAGGTTTCTGGAACGTTGGGCTACGTGCCGTTGCTTTTATTTTTGTTATTCTGGGCAGGTTGTGCTGTTGTGTTGTTTTTGGGTTGTCCGGATGTTCCAGTTACAAACGGAACTCTGCCGGATTTTCATTAGAATTCCTTTACTGAGTTTCTATCACTCAGGTGACATGGAATACTTCATTTTCATTCCTATTCCATGTATTTTAGTGTTATCGTTAATTTCGGTTGTCATTTTCAATGACGTCATACCCCGGTATTCACTGATTCTCCTGATTGGAGTCTCAGCAATAACGAGGCGTGACATGTCTTCTGTTAGCTTCCTTACCCATGTTTTGTAGGATTGTCATTTTTTTTTTGGGAGCCAGTCTGATGGCATATCTCTATCGGTGTATCATTTATTTCCTGTATTTATTCTTTCAGGATGTTATTGTATCTATTATGTACAGTTAGACACTTTTCTGTATTCTTATTCGAGAATTTGTGGCTCTGTTGATGTTAGTGGGTTTGGAGAGGTTTTGGTTTCTTTCCACTACCTCGGCCCTAGTAGGATTGATGAATGTGGGGCTTGGAAGTCATTGTTATTATCGAATTGCTATTGGCATGTTATTATGTTGTGGTTGGTTGTCCGGATGTTCCATTTACAAACGGAACTCTGCCGGATTTTTGTTAGATTTCGCTGCTTTGTTTATTATTCATTTGGGTATGAAATATACCGTTCTATCATTATTCCATACTTTTTCATGGCTAATGATATGTTAGTTGGTTGTTCATCATAATGATCACATCCTGGATCCCTTGGATGTCCCAGTTCGGGAGTCTTAGGAATTTAGGGACGTGTCAGCATGATATTAGAGCACTTTTACCCTTCTGGGGGTGTTTGATGACTGAAGGTCATTTGTTTTCATTTCTTTTTACTTCCGCATTCACTCCCTTAGCTCTTAGGCTCGGGTTTCAGAGTCCTAGGAATTTGGGGCGTGACAAATAGATTCCAATCAAAATGTTCCCAGACAATCATCTAACTAATTAAAAAGTAGTAACCACAAATTAGGATTAGTTCGTGTCTAAATTCCTAACTACTTAGTTAGTTGGCAAATCACTTTCATAAGTCCTCCTAGCACAACCATAAGCTAAGTTACATTCAGGGGGAATAAGGTTGAATTCAAATTAGAGGTTTATGTATTACCTTTAAAATATATCTTTATTCAAACATCATCAAAAAAAAAAATGGTAATCACAAGAACATTCAATAAATTGCAATACTTGCCTTCTGAAACTTGCAAGCATCTCCCTTGCTAACATACTCATTTGTATTACTTAATTTTTTATTTTTTATTTTGGTAATGCTTCAAAGCAAAGACTATTTCTAGTCTCAGAGAAATATTTTCCAAACATATTTCTCCTACATCACCTTGTGATCATGACTTAGGTGACTATAGAATTCGAAGGCCTCATGGAATTCATTGAAGTTGATGTAAATTAACAAGATATTCATCACTATCTTTCATATTCTAAATTTTTTTAGTTTATTTGACACTGGGCAATTTCTTTCTTCTATAAAATACTAGTAATAGTTTATTCTAGCATGTAAACCACACGGGTTGCGCACAAGCCCAGCTCTAGAAGAAGGGAATACGCTACATTCTAGAAGGGAATACGCTACATCGGTCATGTATCTAATGGAGTTTAGGCCGTATATGGGTGAATAAAGAGCAGGGCGGGGAAGGAACAAAAAAAAAGAAAAAAAAAACTTAAATAATGTAAGTTCAAAATATTAGTTTTAAGAAAGGTAAAAGTTTCAAAATATTAGTTTTTTTTTTCCCAAAAAAAAAAAAAAAAGTTTCACGGTCCCAATGCATGCAAAGGATTGTCACTAACACATTGGGTCTATTTGGATACAAGAAAACATTTTTGTTTTTTTACTGTTCACCCAGTTAAAAAAAAACACGTTTGGCAAACGCGTTTACTGTTCACTTTTTTTTTTCCAAGAAAAATGCTTTATGTGAATAGTGTGTAAAAGTGGTGAAAACACCAAATACAACTTTTAGTTGTTTTTTGAGTTTTTTCACTGTTTAGGGTACCACCTCCGCCACCGCCCCCCCGCCGCCACCATCGCCACCACCACCCCGCCACCAGTCGCCGCTGCAGGCCCCCACCACCTCCGGTCGCCGTCGGGCCCCACCATTTTATTTTTCAGTGCAAATTTTCATCCAAACACTTTTTTGTTTTTAGTTTTTTGCTGAAATAAACAAAGACAAATACAAAAACAGTTTTTATATTTGAAGACAAAAAACAAATACAAAAACAGGCTTTCCAAACGCACCCATTGTATTTTTCTTTCTAAATCCCGTTTCGTGATGGTATCTAATGGAGTTTATTCAGGATTGTTTGCGAGTGCAATGTTTGTAAGAATTGCGTGTTTATTTTCATCGACTGATTGTTTTGTTGTTAGGATGCAATTTTCAGTTGTAAAGTTCTTGGGATGATGATAATGCAGGAGTGATTTGATGATGGTAGAGTAGAAGTATACAACACTTATGGTGTTGATTGAGAGAAAAACACACTCTATTTATATTGAAAATCTCAAATACAAACTCACACAAAGGATTATTCTCTTCCTCTCTATTCTCACTCTCTTACTTCTATATCTCAACACTACACACACACATCTATTTATAGCTCTAATAACTACTGTAGAGCTTTGAATTCAACTTACACATGTTACACAAGGGTAGGCAAAATGAAAGTTAGGCAACCTACCATTGTTGATTTATTTGTAAAGCTTTTTAGATAGTCTTCAAAGGGGTGCTTCTAGATATGCATCAAGTTTACATTTCAATATTCCCCTTTAAACTTGATGCTCTTCATTCCCAACATAAACTTCAATTTGTTGAAGATGTCTTGCTTCAATGGCTTGGTAAAAATATCTGCAATTTGATCATTCATCTTGCAAGATATTAATTCCACTTCTTTGTTCAGCACATGCTCTCTGATGGAATGATACCAAGTATCAATATGCTTGCTTCGTTCATGAAAGACTGGATTCTTTGCAAGTGCAATTGCTGAACGATTATCAATGAATATCTCTGTAGGTTTTTCTTGTGGAAATCCCATATGCTTTAACACATTTCTCAACCAAATAGCATGACATACAGTTGCGTTGGCTGCTACATATTTAGCTTCGCATGATGATAAAGTCACTATCGGTTGTTTCTTGGATGACCATGTGAATGTTGTATTTCCAATGAAAAACACAAATCCAGTTGTGTTTTTTCTTTCATCTAAATCTCTACCCTAGTCGCTATCTGAATAGCCAGTGAATTTTAATTCATCAGTTGAGGTATATAGCAAACCATCATTGATCGTACCTTTGATGTAGCGGAGTATTCTTTTTGCAGCATTCAGGTGTGATTGATCTGGTTCCTCCATGTATTTGCTGATCAATCCAACTCCGTAGATTATATCTGGTCTGGTGCAAGTCAGGTACCGAAGACTTCTAACTAAACTTTTGAAGTATGTTGGATCAACATTTCCTCCGCCTTCATTCTTTCTGAGTTCCACACTGCTTTCCACTGGAGTTGATACTGAATTACTTGATTTCATTCTGAACTTCTTGAGAATCTCCTTTGCATATCTACTTTGGCAGATCGAGATTCCTTCAGCATTCTGTTTCACTTCAATTCCAAGAAAGTGTGACATCAGACCTATGTTTGTCATCTCAAATTCTTGAATCATGATATTCTTGAACTCTTCAAACATGGCAGGGTTGTTTCCAGTGAAGATCAAATCATCAACATACATACCTGCAAATAGTATGCTTCATTCAGGACCTTTCTTCAGGTACAATGCATGCTCATATGGACATTTCTCGAAGCCATTATCATGGAAATACTTGTCAATTCTGGTATTCCATGCACGTGGAGCTTGCTTCAGTCCATAAAGAACTTTCTTCAACCTGTACACCTTGTCTTCATGTCCGTCATTTTCATATCCCAATGGTTGTTCGACATAGATTTCTTATTCTAGAAATCCGTTCAGAAATGCTGACTTCACATCAAGTTGGTACAACTTCCATCTATTCTGAGCAGCAATAGATATCATCAGCCTGATTGTCTCTAATCAGGCAATAGGAACAAATACTTCACCATAGTCTAGTCTTTGTCTCTATTTGTAGCCTTTTGCAACCAGGAGAGCTTTGTATCTCTGAACTTCGCCCTTTTCATTCTTCTTTGTCTTGTAGACCCATTTGACTCCAATAGGTTTTTGACCTTTTGGTAGACTACACAGCTCCCATGTATCATTTTTCTCTATGGCCCTGATTTCTTCATCCATTGCTAACTTCCACTTCTTCTCTTATATGGCTTCTGTGAAGTTGACAGGGTCACTATCCAGAAATAGGCATAGCAAATTCTGGTCTTGATCTTCTTCAGTGGCTTCATATAGTTCCCTTAGACTTCTCACTTTTTTGGGTCTTTCACTTGATCTTTTATCTGGTGACGATGACAAATAATTTCTTACAGGTACAAGAGATTGATGTGGTAGAATTTGCGGCTCCATTGCAGCTTCTTTTTCTACTTCTTCATCTTCTTCAAGTACAAGCTCTTTAGTTTTTCCATCTTCATTCTGATCCGAGCTCCAAGCTTCATTTTCTTCAAAGATCACATCTATGCTCATAATTACTTCCTTTGTGATGGGATTAAACAAATTATATCCCATTGTTCTGTCGCCATAGCCGACAAAGATACATTTATGTCCTTTGTCATCGAGCTTGGTTCTTCTGGCTTCTGGAATCTTGGTGTAAGCATTACACCCAAAAATTATGAGATGATTGACACTTGGCTTGTATGAGCTCCAAGTTTCTTCAGGTGTCTTGAACTGGCGTTTTCTGGTTGGACACCTATTCAGCAGATAGACAGCACACGATACCGCTTCAGCCCAAAATTCTTTGGGCATTGACTTTCCTTTCAGCATACTTCTGACCATGTTTAAGATCCTGCGATTATTCCTTTCAGAAACACCATTTAGCTGAAGTGTATAGGATGGTGTTGTTTGTTGTTGGATGCCGTGCTCTTTGCAGTAATTCTGGAATGCATTTGACATATATTCTCCTCCTTGATCTGACCGCAACGTTTTGATATTGTGGCCACTCTACTTCTCAACAAGAGCTTTAAACTCTTTGAACTTGTCAAATACTTATGATTTCTTCTACAAGAAGTACACCCATGTCTTTCTGCAATAATCATCAGTAAAAGTAAGAAAATACCTGCTTTGTCCATATGACATTGGCTTCAATGGACCACACACATCTGTGTGAATGAGTTCCAACAGCTTTGTTGATCGTCGTTTGACTTCTTCAGCAAAACTCAGTCTGTGATGTTTCCCAAGTACACAACATTCACAAACTTCATTAGGACGGTTGATGTAGGGTAGTCCCTTCACCATCTGCTTGCTTGCGAACAGCTTCAGACCCTCAAAGTTAAGATGTCCGTATCTCATATGCCATAGCCAGTCATTGTCTTCAACAACTGCATTCAAACACTTCGCTGTATCGTGCTGAATGTGAATAGGAAACATCCTATTCTTTGACATCTTTATCCGGGCAATGAGATTTTCATTTGTATCTTTAATTGTAAGACACAAATCCTTCATGCTGATGTCGTAGCCTTTCTCCAGGAGCTGTACGAGACTCAAAATATTGTTCTTCATATCTGCAACATAGGAAACATTTGATATGAAGTCATGATCTCCATTCTTGAGCTTGATCAGAATCTTGCCCTTTCCTTTTACTGGGATTTTCGTGGAGTCACCAAATGAGACTTGCCCTTGCCTAGTCTCATCAAGCTCGACAAACATGTGTTTGTTCCCACATATGTGACTGCTAGCTTCTGAATCTAGATACCATATACCTTCGTCATAGGTATTTTCATTTTGAGCCATCAACAACATTGATCTTGGCTCATTTTCCTCTTTCTCGGCAAAATTTACTTGTTCGCCTCCGTCAGCAACTGCCTTTCCTCTGCATTCGTTGCTGTAGTGTCCATACTTGTTACAGTTATAGCACTGCACATTGCTTTTGTCATAATTCTGACAATTGTTGAAGTTGTTTCCACGACCTCGTCCTCGTCCTCTGGAAGATTGATTTCTCCCGCCTTGATTATTTCTTTCGGTATTGGAATTGGTTCTTCCACCGCCGCCTCTGAATCTAGCACCTCATCCTCGATTGCCATGACCTCTACCTCGGCCTCTTTGCGAACTTCCCCATCGCCCTTCTTTATTTTCTTTAAATGTTATATTTGACTGAAGAGCTTGCTCTAGAGTACCTGAAGTGTTCTTCTTGTTGATTCTTTGTTCGTGAATCTCTATCATGGCCAACAGCTCATCTACTGTCATTGCATCGAGGTCCTTTGATTCTTCAATGGCAACAACTACATTCTCGAACTTTGAGTTGATGGAGCGTATAATCTTTTCAAGCACACGAACATCTTCAATCTTGTCGCCATATCTTCTTATTTGATTCACAATAGTCAATGTTCTAGTAAAGTACTCAGAAATTGACTCTGTGTCTTTCATTTGCAACAGTTCAAATTCACCCCTTAGAACTTGGAGTCGAATTTTAACTGTTTTTTCAATTCCTCGATTTGCTTTTCGAAGAATTTCCCATGCTTGCTTGGCGGTGTTTATGGCTGAAATCTTTTCAAAACTTGTTTCATCGACACTTTGATAAAGCAGGTACAACGCCTTCTTGTCCTTCTTTCTGGCTTCTTTGAGCGTGGCCTTTTGGATCTCGCTCAATCGATCTTCAATTTCTTTTGAAACTGGCTCGTCATAACCAGTCTCGATAAAGTACCACAAATCTTGTGATGCAAGAAGGACTTTCATTTGGATAGACCAATTCTCATAATTGGTTTTATCCAAGCGCGAAAGCTGGGGCTGAAAAAAATTTCCGAAGGATGCCATCGGACTAACTTAAGCACTTGAGATGCTTAGTTCAAAAAATCAGCGTTGAATTTGGTCAAACCGACTGCACGGTTGCGTTTGGAGCATTCCTTTTAGTAAAAAATGACTTTTCGTTTGCTCAACTCAGAGTTGAGATGAGTCCGAAATGAACAAAATACCAATAAGGGGCAATTTGGTAATTTCAGGAAAATTGATGACGTGACACTGCTGACGTGGCAGGTGATGTGGCACTGTTGACGTGGCAGATGATTGGGCGAGATGACGTGGCAGATGACGTCACTGCTGACGTGTCTGACGCATGGGCGCGTGGGTGCGCGTGGTCGTCACGCGCGGCTGAAGGTTGAAGATGACCAGGCTTGTGACTGCGCGTGGTCTTCACTCGCCTCCCTTCTGGTGGCGCATGCGGGTGCGTGCAGCGTCGTATGGACGCGTTCTCTTCAGGAAAATATTTATGGGGAAATGGAGATTCTAGATATGTGTTCAAACTGTTGGTTTGAGCACTGGTGTGTCACGAATAGAGCTTTGAAATTTCGACTCTGCTTTTGAAAAAACTTTTCTGGTTTTTTTTTTTAAACTTCACGAATTTGGCTTTGATACCACTGATTATGGTAGAGTAGAAGTATACAACACTTATGGTGTTGATTGAGAGAAAAACACACTTTATTTATATTGAAAATCTCAAATACAAACTCACACAGATGATTATTCTCTTCCTCTCTATTCTCATTCTCTTACTTCTATATCTCAACACTACACACACACATCTATTTATAGCTCTAATAACTACTGTAGAGCTTTGAATTCGACTTACACATGTTACACAAGCTTAGGCAAAATCAAAGTTAGGCAACCTACCATTGTTGATTTATTTGTAAAGCTTTTTAGATAGTCTTCAAAGGGGTGCTTCTAGATATGCATCAAGTTTACATTTCAACATGATTAAGGTCAATACATTTACATTTCCTATATCACAATTAATGATATATTCTTTGCCCAAGTTACTAGACAACTTAGCATATATATCCAACCTATGACGAACTCAGTGTAAGGACACACGCTTAGTTTTCAGAGTATTGGAGGTGAGGATCAGCTATAACTCAGTTGTATAGCTAAGAAATTAATATCATCGGTAAACATAGGACTTTTCCTTTTAAAGATATAGCGGCATACGGATTTGATAACTTACAAGACAATAATTAAAAATAAGAATTCAATATAACCAAACTAAAATAGAAGTTCACCGTCTCTCTCAGGTTCAGTATATAAAGCATGCACCACAGGTCCACAACTCTATATTAACAAATTTCATTTAGTATAAGCAAATTAGGCATATATCGGATAGGTAGCATTGCCCAAAAATGGAGGCGTCTCAGCAGCGAAAAAAACTGGGAAGATTTATTGGACCCTCTAGACATTGATCTTCGTCATTACATAATTCACTATGGAGAAATGGCTCAAGCAACTTATGACGCCTTTATCTCCGAGAAAGTGTCTAGGTATGCAGGAAGTAGCCGGTATGCAAAGAAGGATTTCTTCTCCGAGGTGAACATAGACAAAGGCAACCCATTCAAGTATCGCGTGACCAAATATTTGTACGCAACATCATCTATTCCAGTCCCAGAGATGATGCAGGGGGATTCGAGTCAGACAATGCCGAGTTGACAGATTGTTCATTGATGGCGCTGAATTACTTGGAGCGGGAGGATCAGCGCAAGGATGGCAAGAAATCGTAATGTAGCCTAATTAGGGCGGTTTTCGTGCACGTGTCGGTTTTTTGGCCATAATTGTGGCTACAAGTGTCCGATTCGCACTCGTGACCCCAATTAGGAAAGCTAATTTCTACGCGCACGTCGTGGCCACCCAGCTACGCTCGGTGCACCTCGTTTCGAGCCCTAAATCTGCTGTTTTTCTTTTCGAATCTCTATTTTTAGTTAATTTTTGCTATTTATGGTAATTTCCTATTTGTCGATTAGGAAATAATTATGAACCCGATTTGTGCCAGATTTTTGGCAATCTTTTGATTTCTTTCCGTATTTCGTTTTGGTAAGACTTTTAGGGTTTTGCTATTTTTGGTAAAATCCTTAATTAATGGTCGATTTTCAACTATTTTAACCCGGCTTGTGGGTTGTTTTTTTGTCATTCACGAATATAAAGAATTTTATTGAATTCCAAAGTGTTCTCTGAATTTTGGGTCGAATTCTCCCATTTTTCCTTCCAAATTACCTATTGCACTAACCTGCAGAATAATCTCTATTCTGTTTGGCGTCAGGAGACCTTCATTATAAATTTGTTATCGAGGGAGGCATGGAGCAAGGAATCGAATTGGATAGGGTATGTTGTGGTAGCCACAGCTGATGGGAAGGCCGGGTTAAGAAGGAGAGACATTGTGGTTGCTTGGAGAGGAACAATCCAGGCCATGGAGTGGGTTAATGATTTTGAATTTATTCTAGTCTCAGCTCCGAAAGTATTTGGGGAGGACAGTGACTCTAAGGTGCACCAAGGTTGGTACTCCATCTACACGTCAGATGATCCAAGGTCACCTTTTAACATCACAAGTGCAAGAGACCAGGTAGGTTCAACTTTTCAATTACTGAACCATTTACAGATATAAAATTACGATACAGTTATTGGGTGAAATTAAGTCAAATCACATAGACAGATAGGGACTGCTTTGTTCAATAAATGAGAACGATACAGTTACTAGTTTTCGACACATGTTTTTGATAACCTAGTTAAAAAATAAAATAAAATAAAAACAAAAAAAGACATTTGTTATGGATATAGCTATTTAAAAATAGTTTTTTTGTGTTTCGAATTATTGAATTTTTTTTAATAACTGAAGAAACAAGCAACACATTTTTTCTATTAGAAACAACAATGAAGATAAAACAAAGACTAAAATCACTTTTCGTTGTATAATACTATAATTCAGGTTCTTGGTGAGGTTAAAAGACTAGTGGAAGAATACAAAAACGAAGAAATCAACATAACCATAGTCGGACACAGTTTGGGTGCAGCTGTTGCCACGCTAAATGCAGTTGACATAGTTGCGAACGGGTTCAACAGGCCTAAAGATCAGCCAAACAATCCCTGTCCGGTAACAGCCTTTGTATTTGCCAGCCCTAAGGTTGGAGATTCGAACTTCAAGAAGGTCTTCTCTGGACTGGAAAATCTACGAGTCTTTCGAGTCCAAAATGCACTTGATGTTATTCCAGAATATCCATTTATAGGCTACTCGGACGTGGGAGAGGAGTTGGCTATTGATACTACAAAGTCTAAATATCTGAAGAGTCCGGGAAATTTCGAGACTTGGCACACTGCCTCTAGTAAGGCTCCAACTTCATTTAAGGAAAATATTTTGAATAAAATTTGGCCATATGAGATTTTCTATAATAATTGTGGCTTGTTGCTTGATGAAAGACAACTATGTAACTAATAATAATAATACTTACAAGAAAAAAACTCATTCAAAAATAAAAATTTGAATGAAAACTAAGAAATAAATGATCAACCTGCAATTTCCATCTTGATAAATATTCAAAAAACTAGACCATTCAATTTTAAATGAATCCAAGGGTTACAAGTTATTGACAATCTTATTTTAAAGGGTTAACACTTGTTGCTTGCCGAAATATATTTGTCTTATATCTTTACTCCATATTTTATGAAATATCCATTAGAGTTACATTTTAATTAATATATATTAATTAATTATTTTTTTTAAAAAAATATGAAAATATTTATAACTCCTTACTCTATATCTTTTGAAATATTCATTAGAGTTACACTTCAAGTAATGCATACTAATTAGTTATTATTATTATTTAAAATTTTTGAAATATTTCCAACATCTTTTCTTTAACTTTTATTTTGAAAAAAATATTTGGAAATATCCCCAAATATTATAAAGTTCTAATCTTGGGGCATGGAGGTAATTTCACCACGTAGATATTCATTTCATGAAATAGGGGAGACAAAACAAGGACATTCCGGTCATTTCACCCCTTTAAGGGAATGTCATTGCAAAGAAAATGAAATCTCAGGGGGCGAGCAAAATTAATAAGAACTTCAGGGGATCCCAGTGCAATTTTATTTAACAGTGTTATAACTGTGCAGGAAAAACTATAGTTTGGGAGGTTTTCAGCACGAAAAATATAATTCAGAGGAACTTAGTGCACACCAGGGGATTTAGTTAGAGAGAGAGTATAGTTGAGGGGTTTTTTTGCTATTAACCCTAAATACAATGATGGGAACGAGCAAAAACTCTAGAGAGTCCTCCTTCGAATTTTTTTATTCGACCAATGGGCACACACATATATATATATATATGTATGAGATATACTCGATCTGTCTTTCCCGATATTGACGAGAGACACCAAAAAATAACAGGAAAGAGAGCACCATGGGATTGCTTGGGTTAAGGTGTTCTCGTTGATTAACATAAAAAGGGCTCATCTAAGCCCCCGCAATGCTTTCTTAGGGCTCCGCCGGAGACAAAAGAAGCTCTAGTTGATTTTTACTCTTGGCAGAAGATAAATAGCAATACTTCTCTTTGGTGAGGAAGGGTTGGTGGATCCCAAGCTTCAATAGAACCATCACTACTCAAAGCATAAAAAAGTTTCTTCTTGCTGAAATACAAGACATCACTGTATGATTCTTCTAACGGCGAATTCAATGCAGTCCACGAAGCGTCCCCAATTCTGCAAAACGCAAGTCCGCTCCAGTATGGGGAACCAGGCCGGTCGATACTAGATAGCCATAACTGTGGGTGGTGGAGAGTCTTGGCCAGCATTGTGACAGTGATTGGGGCCGACGACAAGACAAGCTTTCTAAAAAAATCTGTTAGCACCCTCTATTACCTGTTTGATCGATGGGAGAAATATCAAGTGTGGAGGAGAAATATAAGCTCATTGGACAAAATTATTAATATTTTTTTGACAAACTAAATAATTGATTGGTGTATATATATATGTTTCTTTCTTTGCAAGATGAGACTATTTATTTATATAACAAAATGCTATTAGATACTTTTTCCTTATGAAAAATGAAATTGTAATCTTCTCATATTTGAGAGCATCACAACTTACCATCCTATGTTATATGTTTTAAATAGATAGAGTTTACATATATGTTTCAAATTAACTAATATATCACATCCTAAAACTTATCTGACAAATCTCTCCTTCACTTGTGCACCAAGATTATAACAATGATATTATACACCTGTTTATAAAAATCGTGTTGTGTTATTTTTAACTCCAAATCACTATTCTCACCTTTATAAAATGTTGCAATTTATCCCCTTGTATTTTTCAAAAATTGCAAATTAAATACCCTTGTACTATTTTTAGCTCCAAATCACTACCTTCACCTTTGTAAAACTTAGCAAAATTATCCCATTGGATATGTTTTACTCAAAGCATTGACCATTTTGCCCTCTTATATTGTAATAACTCAGTTTTAGTAATTTTTTACTTTTTTTTCTCCCTTTCAATAGTACAATTAATAATCCAAAACTTCACACACGTATACTTATTTCAGACCTAAATATGGTATTAAAAATCTGTTTAAAAAATTATTATTTTAAAAAATAATATAATTTTAAAATATGACATAAAAATTAAAATATGCCTAAAATTCGCTTTTATTATTTGTTATCACTAAGGAGCTAACAAGACCTGATAAATTATTTTCATTTAAAAGATTACAACACTTGCTATGTGGGAAAGTACTTCATTAATATTGATGCGTGATTATTGTACAATAGATTTAGAGCTAAAAATATGGTATGTGAGAAGTAGTTTTCAACATAGAAAGTATTTTCAAGTGATAAAAGTTTTTTCCAGGTCTTGTTAGTTTTTCTCCCCAGCGAAAACAAATAATAAAAAGCGAATTTCAGACATGGTTTAATTATGTGTCGTATTTTAATTTTTATGGTATTATTATAAATTAATAATAATTTTTAAACAAATTTCCAATACCATATTGAGGTCTGAAGTAAGTATATATGTGTGAAGTTTTGAATTATTAATTGTATTATTGAAAGAGAGAAAAAAAGTAAAAAAAAAATACTAAAAAATGGTTAATTACAAGATAAGGGGGTAAAATGATCAATATTTTGAGTAAAACATCTCCAAAGGGGTGTAATTTGCTAGCTTTTACAAAAATGAGGGTAGTGATTTAGAGCTAAAAATAGCACACGAGATATTTTTCAAGTTTTGAAAAGTGCAAGGGATTAATTTGCTAACTTTTACAAAGGTGAGTGCAACTTTTGAAAAGCGGGAATATTATTCACTTTTGCCTAATTTCTAAGATTCATAACTCGTATAGTGTCCGTTTGGATATGAGAAAATAGTTTTTTTGTTTTTTACTGTTCACCCAGTTAAAAAAAAACACGTTTGACAAACTCGTTTACTGTTCACTTTTTTTTTCTCAAGAAAACTGTTTTATGTGAATAGTGTGTAAAAATGGTGAAAACACCAAATACAACTTTTAATTGTTTTTTAAGTTTTTTCACTGTTTAGGGTACCACCTCCATCGCCGCCGCCGCCACCAACCACCACCACCCCTCGCCACCGGTTGCCGCCGCCGGGCCCCCACCGTCGCCGCCTCCGCCCGCCGCCAGTCACCCACCACCACCGCCCCCCACAGCCGCCGATCACCACCGGCCACCAATACCATTTTATTTTTCAATACAAATTTTCATCCAAATGCTTTTTTGTTTTTAGTTTTTTGCTGAAAAAAAACAAAGACAAATAGAAAAAACAATTTTTATATTTGAAGACAGAAAACAAATACAAAAAACAGGTTTTCGAAACGCACCCATAGTAATATTTACTCTTATCTTTTAAATGTGATTGGAAGACTTGAGAGAGACTTGTTCATGAAGAAAACGTCTCACAATGAGATAGATACGTATCTAAAATCATATTAAAGGAATTGTATACTCATCAAGCAATACATCATTACGTAATTAGTCTCCACTCTCTGACAATAAAATTCCTCTTTATTGAATAGCATACACCATTGTATATCCGAGTTCTTCAATCCAGCAGACCAAACAAATATCCGAGTTCCGAATAAACAATACATACCGGGACAGAAGGAGATTCTTACTCCGGACGATGCAATATGTTTTGGCTCATCTCATGGATGGCTTGCTTTTCTCAACCCTAGCAATTGCAATGCCTACCTTTACAATCCACTAATACAGTCTCCACATGTGCCTTATATCCCTTTCCCGCCATCCGAAACTCTTCCTGGTGTTATATGTCTTCGCGCCCAAAAATCACATCTACTCTCCCCCTCCCCTTCTCTCGTCAAAGACTTTATCTTCCCCAAGTCTTTCCCGGGAAAGAGTAATAGACTCGCGGTTGAGGAGAGTAAGTATTTCATGGAGAAGTTTGTTTTGTCATCCGCCCCGTCCCTACCGCGTTCCTCGTCTCTCCAAGACAACACTGTCATGCTTGCTGATGGTGATTGCTTGCACTTCTTTAAACTCGATGAAGAGAGGTGGCATACCTTGAGGGGCAGCAATAGTGATTACTCTGAAAGAATGTATTATGACAAGCATCAACTCTTTTATGCCATGTCTGAAATCCATAACAGGATTGATGAATGGGATCTCACCGATCCCTCTTGTCCAACACGGTTATAAAATCAACAATCTTCCATGGTATACACCCCGAATGACAATAGGACCCGGACGGTTCATACCCTTAAATTATCTCGGTGGAATGCTCGGGGTATCTTTGTTGGAAATAGTGGCCTGGAGTTTAGGAAGAGAAGTGTATGAAAAAGAATTAGAGAAAATACTTTATTCCTCTTATTCAACTTGATTAAAATATGTAAACTACATACCCTTATATAGGCATCAAAATACATATGTAACTCTAATATCTAAATGCAAATAAAGACCCACTAACCCATAACATAACATTTAGTGGTGTGACTCCCACTATCATATCTATCACTTATTCTACCTTTATTGTCTTACCACTAACACCCCACTAACACAAACATTAAGACACTTAATAAAACTTATGTAACTCCTAAAACACATAATTAAGTTTATTATTTTCAACACCCCCCTTTAAACTTGATTTTCCAACTTCAAGTAAACTCGTCAACTTCAGAAATTCTTTCAAACTTGAGGGCCTTGGTGAAATTATCAGCAACTTGATTTTGTGACTTCATGAACTTGAGGTACACTTCCTTCTTCTTCACTTTGTTCACCTTCTTCACCTTTGTATGCTAATAATAATGTAGCCTCCACTTCTCCATCAACAAAATTAGCCTCTTCTTCTACATTATTAGTAGTATTTCTACATTCCGAAGCATAATGACCATATTTTTGACAATTGTAATATTGAATATAAGACTTGTCATACCTTCTTCCATATGGCCTCGAATTGCTTCCTCTTCCACAACCTCTTCTTTCTTGTTGTGAGTCGTAGTATTTTTCTTCATTAGTGGTTATGTGATGACCACTTTTATCTCCTCTTCCTCTTCCTTGGCTACGTGGACTTCCACGTCCTCTGCCCCTTTGGTTTCCACCATACTTCTTATCTCTATCTTTCAAAGAAAGCTTTGTTTGAAGCACTTGTTCAAAAGCCTCTTGTTTCTTCACCACTTTTTCTTCATGGGCTTGCAACGAACCCATAAGTTCATCAACAGTCATGGAGTCTAAATCCTTTGATTCTTCAATTGCGACAATAATGAAGTTGAATTTATAATCCAACGACCTAAGGATCTTTTCAACGACCCTTGTATCCATTATGGTGACTTCACCATATCTCCTTAGTTGGTTCACAATACTTAGAACCTTTGAAAAATAATCTGAAACTGATTCAGATTCCTTCATTTGCAATGTTTCAAATTCACCCCTTAAACTTTGGAGGCGAATCTTCTTCACTTTCTCCACTCCTTGGAAAGAATTTTGAAGAATCTCCCATAGTTGCTTTGCATTGCTAGCATTAGCAACTCTTTGTAGCATTGCATCATCCAGACATTGGTGGATGATCATGACCTCCTTTTGGTCCTTCTTTCTTGTGGCTTGGAGAGCATCTTTCTAGGCTTGAGATAAGGCCGCCTCATCTTGAGGCTCACTATAACCTTTGTCGACCATCTCCCACACATCTTGTGCTCCCAAAATTGCCTTCAATCGGATACACCAATTTTCATAGTTGTCTTTGGTGAACCTAGGCATGTGAAATGGAATTGAACTGTTTGCCATTTCCTCTCTCTCTCACTCACACCTTCTGGATGCGCCTTGTGCTTTACTCGCACTAGGTGTTTCACTCACACCTTCTGGCTGCGCCCTGTGCTTTACTCGCACTAGGTGTTTCACTCACACTTTTTGGCTGTGCCCTGTGCTTTACTCGCACTAGGTGTTTCACTCACACCTTTTGGCTGTGCCCTGTGCTTTACTCGCACTAGGTGTTTCACTCACACCTTTTGGCTGTGCCCTGTGCTTTACTCGCACTAGGTGTTTCACTCACACCTTTTGGCTGTGCCCTGTGCTTTACTCGCACTAGGTGTTTCACTCACACCTTCTGGCTGCGCCGGCCTACACTGGCTCTCTCGTGCCGACCTGTTCTGGTGGCTCTCACTTTTTGGTATAACGTAGCTCTGATACCACTTTGTTGGAAATAGTGGCCTAGAGTTTAGGAAGAGAAGTGTATGAAGAAGAATTAGAGAAAATACTTTATTCCTCTTATTCAACTTGATTAAAATATGTAAACTACATACCCTTATATAGGCATCAAAATACATATGTAACTCTCATATCTAAATGCAAATAAAGACCCACTAACCCACTAACATAACATTTAGTGGTGTGACTCCCACTATCATACCTATCACTTATTCTACCTTTATTGTCTTACCACTAACACCCCACTAACACAAACATTAAGACACTTAATAAAACTTATGTAACTCCTAAAACACATAATCAAGTTTATTATTTTCAACAATCTTTTGTTGGTTCAGAGGTATTTTTGGAACTCGGTATCAACATGATCGCGATCGGAATTATTATAAAGAGTATCCGACTAATGCAAAGTTTATTTCTCCATTCTGTCATACATTTGGATTTGAGATTTTAAAGTTAAATTTGGATGAAAAGAAATGGGAGCGTGTGAAATGTATCGGTCCCAATTATCCACCCAACAATGAAGTCCGTGATTACGAAGTTCACGATTGTGGCGTTTTTCATTTGAAAGATAAAAGCATCACAACTTATCATTCTTTCACTATGGGGAACACTAAATTAAGGTCAGAAGAAGTACACACTCCTCTTTGGGTTGCCCCCAACTAATTATAATTCCGTAATAAGTTTCTCTCGTTTTTGGTACTACGGAGTATAATATTTTGATATATTAACACATATATTGCTGTTACTTTTTTTTTAAAATACTCATCCGTCTGAATTTCAAGTGCATATATTTATATCTGCAAGTGGCAATTATTTTTTATTGCTCCAATCTCATTAGAATTTCTTAATATTTTTTTTTTGGGTAATTAAGAATTTCTTAATATTGGTATGACTATGGAAAAGGAAACTTGATTAGTTATTGGTGGGCATCTTCTATGTTCCATTTATAAAATAAATGTGTCTTTTGCCCATTTATAAATAATTGTAATTCGTTTGGAAATATTGATCCCAAACTCTATGCACCCTTTTTCGTTCCTGCAACGTCACCAAATTATTCAAAGCAACCCAAATTGCCATACATTTTCCTATAAATTTTACTTGAAATACATTCTTCAATCGTAAATTAATCTTATTTTTTATAATCACTAATGGTGATAGGATTGTATTTCGAAAGTTCATGGCCGATATATCACTTTCATTGCAAGCTTAATTCTAAGCAAAGCAAACTTGCAACCTCTGACTCTTTTACAGTTCTTTTTGTCTTATTTTATAACCCCTTTCTATTTTGGTAACTAGCTATTACCGTGTTAATTTCTATGAAAAGAAGAGCTTAGGAGTGGTAGAAATTGATATATGAACCACTTCCAAATCTTCTACTTGCTTGCAAATGGAGCTAGCCATGCACAGTCTAAAGCAAGTTGCCATAAGTGAAGAGCAATTCTAATCCTACATGCTAGAAGCCCAACTTAGAATACCCCTATGAGAATGATCGCCCAGAAACACTCTATTGGAATTGTCCTACATCGATTTTGGAAAGGGCTGGTGATCAACCCCAACATACCCCACACTTATTCTGGCTCCATTGCCACATCCTGGTAGAGTATTCTTACTTGCATATTAATCGGACAAATTTTTTAATCATTTGATGTGTTAGATAACTCTAGGGTCACATTCATGTTTAAAAGTCCTATACATCACATTTTTTTTAATCTTTTTTTGGGAAAGGTAAAGATGATATTGTATTAAAATAAAGAGGCTAAAGCCCTCCAAACCATAATGGGGCATACCCCATGGAGAAAAGGTGAGATGAAAGCCAAAGAGCCACCAAACAGAATATAACAAGCAAAATGAAAGTAATGGCCATTATGGAGAATCGCATTTTTGTCTAACAAATAGATGCAATTACTATGTATTGAACAATACGTTTGCGTAATATCCATTATGGAGAGTCTTTTTTTTTGAACAATAAGCATGTATAAAGGCAAAAGCCTACGCAAGAACACAAGATGCCTACGCAAGAACACAAGATTACAAGGTAAGTTACTACTCATAAGGGAAGCCCCAAACCCACCAGGCAATCAGAAACCAAAATCTCCAAAAAGCAAAGAGACTAACACGCATGCAAAACATAGACATCATCTGGGCAGCCCAAGCAACCTCAATCACCAGATCCTCCTTCCATTCCCAACACCTATCAGCAATGTCACCAAAGAACATCAAACACCCACAAAAATAGACGTAGGCAGATTCCATGAAGAAGCCAAGAAGATGTTGATAGCAGATTTCCTAACCATCTGCAGAGACAATGCTCTAAACCTCACAGTGTTCAAAATCTCATTTGTCAATTGGACCTCAGTTCTAAACTCTCTAGCATAGAGCCTTCTTCCCCTCTCACCCCAGTAGACATAAATGGTAGCAGAAAGACATCATTTGCTTAACAAAATCAGAAGATTATTCCCTTGATAGATGCGCACCAAGCTATTGAGAAATCACCAATGGTGATTCATTTACCCAGGATCAACACAATGAATGAGAGAAACAAACTTTTATTTCAAAACTCACACTTTTCAAAATACAAATCTTTTTCTCTTTTTCCTTTTTTTTCTTTGCTTCTAACTTCTATTTAATACACTATCATACAACCTGTATATATAGACATGAAATATATAAGCTGACAATGAAACACTTCGTGACAGCCATTCTTGACTTCGGTAGATATAGGTGTGCACAATCTTCACGCATGTTTTGATGCAACCATTCTTGACATTTGGTGCATGCATGTGGAGCTGGAGCTTTGAATGATGCTTATCAAGTTTACTTTTCAACACAAGCAACTTGATCATCCCAAGAATTCTGATGATACCTTAAAACTCCCTTGTCCCTCACCACCCTCCATCCCCTAGCTGTTAGAGGACACTCAAAGAAGAGGTGGTTTATAGTCTCCCTTCCAGAACAAAAAAACACACTAATTAGAAGAGGAAATACCCATAGAGACCATTCTATCTTGAGTAAGAAGCCAGTTATGCATGGCAGTCCAAGCAATGAATGCATGCCTAGGAATAGCTTTCTTGAACCAAATACAAGACACTCGATTCACCAAAGCTTTAGAAGGTCTAATCTCATTCCAAGCTGAATGAATACTGAACATGGGAGCTGGAATCCAGATCAGATAGTCATCTTCCTGAGGAGAAGGTCTAGGAGAGTTCATAGTAACATGATTCAGCAAGGTGACAGCAAGGGAGTTGGCTTGAGGCCAAATCCAATTGTTACCACAAACAATAGAAGACACCTTCGCATTTCTTCCAAGCCCAGAGCTCACAATCACCTGCTCCCCCAGTACATCCACAATAGGCTTACTGAAAAGCCAGGCATCAAACCACAAGTGACACTAGAGCCCTTACCAATCTTGTACTTAAAAAATGCTGTAAATTTATCTCTAAGGCCAAGGATCTTTTTCCAAGACCAAGACCTGTTGCAAGAGTACTTAGGCCATGTTTGGTAGGCGGTCTTTCTGGTATGGTATTGTTTGGTATGGTCCGGTCCGGTCTGGTTTGGTCTAATCTGATCTCGAAAAGTCTGTTTGGTAAGCGGTCTGGTCTTACTATTTATTTATTATTTATTATAATATTTATTTATGTATTATTTATTTCTTTATTTATTGTTTCTTCACTTTATAATACATTTTATTATTTATATTATTAAATTATTATTTATTAATTTATAAATATATTCTATTTATTTATTATTATTTCATTATTTAATTCATTTAATTTATAAATTATTTATTCATTTTTAATTATTTAAAAATATATTTTATTAATTTAATATTAATTTATTATTATTATACTCATTTTTTATTATTATTATGAAGAATTTATTCATTATTATATTTACTTATTATTTATTATTATATTTATTTATTATTATATATATTAATTATTTTTTATTATATTTATTTATTTCATTTTGTTTATTATTTATTATTTTTATTATATTTTTCAATATGTTCTATGTAATTTATTATTTATTTTATTAATTTATTATTATTATTTATTATTTAGTCCATTTTTTATTATTATTGTATTTATTTATTATTATTGTATTCATTTTTTATTATTATTATGTTTTATTTAATTTATTATTTATATTATTAATTATTCATTTTTAATTATTTATAAATATATTTTAGTATTTATTATTATTATATTCATTTTTTATTATTATTAGGTATTATTTATTTCATTTTGTTTATTATTTATTATTTATATTTTATTTTTAAAATATGTTTTATTTAATTTTTTTATTATTATTTATTCATTTTTAATTATTTATAAATATATTTTATTAATAAGACTAGACCGGACCACTAGGAACCACCTTTTTTTTTTGTCTGAAATGAAGCCATTTTGGTCTTACTTGGTCTAACCAAAAATTTGGGACCAATGCTACCAAACACGGTCTGGTCTCATAAAATGCAAGACCAGACCAGACCACCTGGGACCAGACCACCTACCAAACAGGGCCTTAAGATGCCAAAAAGTCTTGTTTTTCACTATAGTGGACTGAGCTCATTTAGCATATAGAGACTTAGTGTAACGGGTGGATGTTTCGCGGTTTAACCCAAAAGTTTAAGTCAATGAGTTAGGCTAACATCCACGTATTATAAACCCCATTCCCTTTTCCATAGTTATCTGATGTGGGACACCTCTAACAACTAGTATTAGGCTGGATAACTCATTACGGAGAATCTTTTAATGGTTCAAACACTTCAAAATATGAGTTATTAAGAATGAGGTGAATTTTCATGGTTGTCAAAATCGCGATTCTAACGCATAAAATTGTACGATTCTACGGTTCTACCACCATTCGATATTATTTTGTACGATTTTACATTTTACTACGATTCTATTCACACGTGTTTTAAGATTTTTGGGTTGAAATAATAGTTTGAGGGTCAGATCTTCCATATGAAAGGCCCAAATTTCAATTATTTAGGCCAATATCCCAATTTATGACCCAAACTTATGAGAAAACAATTAAAGCCCAATTTTTTTAATAGTTTTGTTCATATTTTATATTTTGAGTTTATCTTTATTATATTATAAATATATTATTTTTTTAAAAAATTAACAATTATTTATTGATAATTAGGTAAAATCTTACGAGTTTACCTACAATTTTACGATTCCAATACTACGATTCAGATTCTACGGATCCCCCAACAATCCCACTTAGATTCTCAATTTCAACAACTTTGTGAATTTTATATTAATTTGGCTATATAGGCCTTTGTGACTTTCCCACCAGAATTCAAGTTAATTATGCCCGTAAGTTGGGCCATTACTCCCCATGATCACGACAAAGGACTTTATTTAGGTTCAGTTTGCCTCTCACTGGACTTTAGTCTAGTTGACATCCAACGAACCAAATTAAATCTAATATGAGATTGGACCATACCAATTACATTGGATCCCACCAAATCAATCACTAGATCTAATCTTGGATCTCAACTGAACCTAAATCCGGTGAGAGACAAAGTGGACCTGATTTTTTTCCCACCCCAAAATAAAGAGACCATTCTACTAGCTCTGAGCCATCTTAATAATTAAAATATGATATAGTTATATTTTAAAGTCAATAACTCCAACACGATATGGGATAGAAACCTAATCCTAAAAGGAGAAACCCCAACACTGAACAATCATAGGAATAGAAGAAATGGGTTCAAACCAAGTGAAATCCTATTTGAAACCACCAACACTTATTTATATATGAATTATGTATTTAAATTCTATCACTAAGATCTAATTGAATTTTAACTATATTAAATTCTATTGAATATATACAGTACAAATCTGATTGTAAGAGAATACTAATTAAACTCGTAAATTATTTTTTATAATTAATAATCCTAATCGTAATTGGATTTTAAAAGAAAATAGTGAATCCCATATACAATTGTATTTAACAATCCTAATCATAAATGGAAGAATTCCATATTGTAATTAATAATCCTAATATAGGGGATAACTTTGGACATGTAACTAATAATTCTACTCCTAATGGTATAGGGATAACTTTGGATACATATTAATAATCCTAATTCTTTAGGGATAACTTTGGAACACATAATCTTAATTGTAGTAGCACTCTAATATATTTTTAATATTATCTTTATTGGTTGTTAACTGCAATTATTTATAAAAAAATATTTTTAATAATTGACTAATATATTTAAATGTTTATCATATTTTATATTAGCAATATTTTGTTTTTGAATTTTAATATAATTTATTTATTTATGATGTAGATTTTAAATTACGTGTTTTGCATGTAGTTTTTACTAGTATATGTAAAAAAAATATCTTCGTGAGAAGTCCATTCCCATTACCCACCAGGATTACTTTGTGTTGTTGCTTGCATTAGCTGTTCTACAAATTCTTTGGACTTGGTCACTCCACGAAAATGCTCACTTTTATTTGTTTAAGTTTCAGTCTGCAAGTTCAGAACACCTTAAATGACAATGTTGTAACGTAATCTACTTAATTTTACCCTTATTGATTATTAGTTTGATATTAAACCACAATACATATTCATTATTCACTCTTATAGTGTTTGTTTGTACATATAACAACAAATAAAGAGCGTAAGGGTCCGTTTAGTTGTACGGATTTGAAATGAAATTGGAATTGTACTGGAAATGCAATTTCATGGTATTTTAATTTCACAAATGCAATTTCAAATATATTGTTTGAATATGTTTTGAAATTCAAGTGTAATTGGATTTTAATCCAAAACTCAATTTGAATGTAAAATATCATAACTTTAAAATCAAATTAGAAATATATATATACACATATATATATATACACACATATATATATATATATATGTGTATATATATATATTATAAGTATAAGGATAGGTATGAATATATATGTTTGTGTATGTATGTGTGTATATGCATGTATGTATGTTGATGTATATAAATGTATGAATTTAGATGTATGTGTTTATGTGTGTATATATTTGTATGTGTGGCTATATATTTGTGTGTATATTTATTCATATATGGATATGTATGCCCTCTATGAGTATATATATATATATATGCATACGTATATATATGTATGTGTATATATTTTTAAATATAAGCGTGTGTATATATATTCCAATATATATAGGCATATGTATATATAGGTGTGTGTGTGTGTATAGACGTATGCATATATATAGGTATTTTTCATATATATGTATGTATGTTTGTGGTTGTGAAAAAATTATTCTTAGAGAGAAATTATTTAGTTGATCAAGGTTTGAAGAGGATATGAAATTGTAAATCACAACTTCTTATTGTGAAATTCAAGTTATGAAATTGGTGTCCTTAGAATTGCATTTCAATTTTAATTCTAAAGTATTTTGTTACATCCAAACAATGAATTTGGAATTGAAGCCTCCAATTCCATGCTCCCAAACGGATCCTAAGTGGATTTAAAAAAGGAAAAGAAAATACACCAAATCATGCAAAATTAGAGTACATAGATTCTAGGATTTTGGGTTCGATCAGCTTCTTCAGCGATCGTTCGGTAAGTTCAACGATCGTTCATAACCTCCTCTAATTGATCGGTAATCACCCCGATCGTTCGGTTGACTTTGTGATCGACCGGGTAAAGCTGACCAGAGGGTAATGAATCAATGAGTTTGTGGGTTTGAGCCGCATTTGAATCAAAATCAAGAGTTGGGGATTCTAATGGAGTTTAGTTTTGTCGATTTTAGGGGCCATGGCTGGAGAATTTGAAGGATGGAGGTTTGGAATGAAAAGCTAGGTTTTCTACAGAAAAGTGTGGGATGACACCATCATGACTCATATATTTATTTCTACTATACTATTATACTATCGGATATGTATCATAATAATCACCATTCCCTATTAACATAACATAAGCAGTTGAACGAGTACTAACTATTTCTTGAAACTAAAAAAAAAGAAGGAAAAAATAAGATAATCTTTTTTGTGTTCATGATAAGTTGACATACTAAATATCTTTAATAAGTAAAAGGATTACGAAAAGGATAGTCTGGCCTTTCTTTCTATTACTACTTTCCTAGAGTAGAACTTATTAGGGGGAGGTTTAGGAATTTAAATTTGATTACACACCGTTGTCATTTTCACAAGAATTCCCAATACATATAGGCCAACCAACAGTTGAATTATAAGTTCAATGAATAAAATTAATCACAACTCACAAGTTAAGATTAGTACGTGTTTAAGTCCTAGCTATGTAAATTAGTTGGCATATCTGTTAGTTGGTGACTCATTTCCTCGTGGATCGAGAAGTGATTTGGAGAAAAAATGGGAATTGGTGTAAAGAACCACCGAGTACTTAGTGAGTTCTTTACCGAGTACTTGGTAAAGTGAGATCTCTCGCGCACTTGCGCAAAGTGATGAAAAAGTGGCCGAGAGCTTTTGCCCACTTGCGCGCGTTTGCGTGGACTTGCGCAACCACCGAGTACTCGGTGGGAGTTTCATCAAGTACTCGGTGACTCAGATACGAGATTTTTTATGAAAATACTTTATGACTCCAATTCTGATTGAGATGTGATTCCTATTGACTTGTCCATCAAGTTTACCTCTCTTATAAATATAGGGGTGTGCCCTATTGTATTGTGTGGTGGTGGCAATTGTGTGTGTGACACAAACAGAAGATCGTGGTGTGATCTAGCACAAAAAGTGAGTTTTGTGAGATACAAAGATAGAGAGATAAGAAGAGATACAGAGTGGTATTTCTTGGTGTGAGTGAAACACCAGTGAGGGTGAGCGATACAGGCGTGAGTATATAGTGTGTGTCTATGATCTGCGGATCATCCCCTTGTAATCCTCTCATTGATTATAGTGAAATGATGCTCTCAGTGCACGTAGGCTCGTTTTTGCCGAACCACTATATATATTTGTGTCGTTTGTGTTTGGTATGTGTTTTCTGATTCGCAATTGTTTGTGGCTTGGCTATTAGGGTTAGCAAACCCTAGTTTTTGTTCTTGGACAGATGTAAAAACCCTAACAAGTTGACGCCGGATAGAATAGAGATTATTCTGTAGGCTAGCGCAACGGGTAATTTGCAAGGGAAAAAAGGGAGAAATTCGACCCAAAATCAGAGAACACTCTGAAATTTAATAAAATTCTTAATATTCAGCAAGCATTCAAAACAACCCACAAGCCAGGTTTAAATAGCTAAAAATCGACCCTTAATAGAATTTTACCAAAAATAGCAAAACCCTAAAAGTCTTACCAAAACAAAATACTGAATAAAATCAAAAGATTGCCAAAATTCTGGCCCAAATCGGGTTCAGAATCATTTCTTAATTGACAAATTAAAGATTACCATAAATAAAAATTAACTAAAAATAAAGATTTGAAAAGGAAACCGCCCCAATTAGGCTAGATCACGATTTCCTGTCATCCTTGCGCTGATCCTCCTGCATCAGTCACCCCGGGTTGGAAAGAACTCGTCCTCGAGTTCACAGCAGCATCAGCAGAATCCGCAAAACAAGGGAGATGTAACCTGACGATAATGACTGTCTGCTCGAGTTTTGTACTTGCCATTGCTCTCGTGAATGGCCAGTTTCACCTGCTCATGGATGCCTTCTGGTGGCAGTCCAGGAGGAAGGTCTGAAAACAGCTGCTGGACCTCCGAGGGTAATACTGGAACCTCACCTGCTGCACTATTTCCACAAGGTAGTAAAGCATAGACTACATTCTCACGCTTAACCAAAAACCTGGACATAGAAAGTAGATTGTTACTATTAACAATCGGGGTGGGATTGGGTCCTTCCCGCCGAGGTGCCAACACAATCTTTTTCCCTCTGATGCTAAGGGAATATGTATTCTTCCGTCCGTCATGTACCACACTTCGATCATACTGCCAAGGTCTGCCTAACAATATATGACACGCATCCATGGGCACTACATCACACCAAACATTATCGAAATATTTCTTGCCAACTAAAAAAGACACTAAGCATCGTCTATCTACTGTTACCTCACTGCCTTTATTCAGCCATGACAGTTTGTATGGCTTGGGGTGACGATTTATCTTCAACTGCAATTTCTGGACAGCGTCTTCTGAGACTACGTTCTCGCAACTACCACTGTCAATAATCATCTTGCAGACTTTGTCAGCCACGGTGCAGGTTGTGTGGAAAATATTGGTTCTCAACCAATCATCTTTGGAATCGCCTCTGGGAGTCAGGGGGTACTTACAAATGACCAGAGTTTCATGGTCGTCTTCATAAAACACATCCAACACATCGTCATCTCCTTCTTCGTCATACACTGGCTCTCCAATCTCCTCAGTCTCGTCTTTTTCGTCATACACTGGCTCTCCAACGAAAGTATCGGTTTTCAACCAATCATCTTCGGAATCAGAATCTTTCGAAAATATTGGCCATAACAGTGGATACGGATTTTTGAAGGTGGAATTGTCGGTATCAGAATCTTCCACATCATGATTACCGATTTCCTGCACCGCCAGG
This sequence comes from Cornus suecica, assembly GCA_963922005.1. Classification (NCBI taxonomy): domain Eukaryota; kingdom Viridiplantae; phylum Streptophyta; class Magnoliopsida; order Cornales; family Cornaceae; genus Cornus; species Cornus suecica. The sequence goes on from OY998241.1 coordinate 77,201,513, forward strand.
CGCTGGGTTAACTCTGCCACTTGCCTTTGCAAATCCTCAATCATAATATCCTTAACGTTACGATCACGGTGCGGGACTTCCTCAATCGGAACCTGCCCACGACGACCACCACGACCACGACCACGATAATAAGCCATCGAAAACTGATGGAAATACCGCCTCAGGAAGATGCTGAGCTCTGATTCCAATTGACGCCGGATAGAATAGAGATTATTCTGTAGGCTAGCGCAACGGGTAATTTGCAAGGAAAAAAGGGGAGAAATTCGACCCAAAAATCAAAGAACACTATGAAATTTAATAAAATTCTTAATATTCAGCAAGCATTCAAAACAACCCACAAGCCAGGTTTAAATAGCTAAAAATCGACCCTTAATAGAATTTTACCAAAAATAGCAAAACCCTAAAAGTCTTACCAAAACAAAATACTGAATAAAATCAAAAGATTGCCAAAATTCTGGCCCAAATCGGGTTCAGAATCATTTCCTAATTGATAAATTAAAGATTACCATAAATAAAAATTAACTAAAAATAAAGATTTGAAAAGGAAACAGCCCCAATTAGGCTAGATCACGATTTCCTGTCATTCTTGCGCTGATCCTCCTGCATCACAAGTGGTATCAGAGCTTCAGATTGAAGCAAATAAGAAGTCTGTACGTTTTGGTCCAGATTCGAAGATCAAAGTTGTTCGAAATAAAAGACCAACCATACTAGGAGCTTTGTCTCATCAAGACGAAGCCAGGATTGTGAAGCGTGTCGCCATCGGAGGTCCCACGCGCCCTCACGCGTTTACCGAAGAAGACGAGTGAAGTCTTCACTGAGTACTCGATGAGAGTCATATCGAGTACTCGACAACGAAGAACTACCAAGTACTCGACGCAGTGTTTATCGAGTATTCGGCCACATCAACAGTGACATCAGGCGTTCTGATCTGCAAGAGGCTCAGTGGGAGCTATGGCTAAAGAAAAGACATTGATGATCTAAAAGTTTGATGGTGCAAACTTTATCTATTGGAATATGCAAATTGAAGATATTTTATACCAGAAGAATTTGTTCTTACCATTAGAAGGGAAAAAGCTAGAATCGATGAAAGAAGAGGATTAGTCAATCTTAGATCGAAAGGCTCTCAATACAATCTGATTGACGTTGTCAAAGTTTGTCGCCTTCAACATCAAGAATCTGAAGGCAACAAAGTCTCTCATGGATGCTCTTTCGAGCATGTACGAACAACCGTCTAGTACGAATATGGTACATCTTATCACTAGATTGATAAATCTGAAGATGTCCGAGAATGGGAATGTTAGTGAACACCTTAGTGCCCTTAATGAAATTGTTGAGCAGTTGGAATCAGTTGATATGCTAATCACTAACAAAATGAAAGCGGTTTTTCTTATAAGTCAATTGTCAGAGAGTTGGAGCGCTACGAAAACTGCAATTAGTAATTGTTCAGGCTTCAACCGTTACAATATGATTTCGTGGTGAGTATGATACTCACATAAGATATCAGAAGACATAGTGAGTCAGACTCTTCTAACAATGGTTCAACATTGAATGTCGACACAAGAGGCAGATGTTCGAATAGAAGGAAGGACGGAAGTCAGAGACGTGGTCGTTCCAAGTCGAGATAGGGGTCTCGAAATTCCATTGAGTGTTGGAATTATGGCAAACTTGGTAATTAGAGAGACCAGTGCAGATCCCCGCAAAGTGTAGCGGATGACAAAACTGAAGTGAATTTTATTTCAGAAGATGATGCGTTGATATGCTCTTTGGAGAGCAAGACAGAGTTTTGGTTCGTGGACTCTGGAACATTATTCCATGCCACCTCAAGTCGTGAGCTCTTCGAGAGCTATACACCTGGAAACCTTGGCAAGGTTTATCTAGGTGATGATCAGCCCTGTAGTGTTATTGGCAAGGGTGAAGTACATATCAGACTCAGTGGATCGATATGGAAGCTGAGGGATGTCAGACATATTCCAGACTTGAGGAAGAACTTGATCTTAGTAGGCCAGTTGGCGAGTGAAGGTTATGTGGCCACTTTTAGTGAAGATAAATGGAAAATTTCCAGAGGGGCTATGACTATATCACGAGGGAAGAAATAAGGTACGCTCTACACAACCACCAATTTTAGCACAGTGATTGCAGTTGCAGAAGGCAAAGAGGATCACAAGTTGTGGCACCAAAGGCCTGGTCATATGAGTGAAAAAGGAACTCGCAGTTATGTTCTCGAAAGGAAAACTACTAGTAAAATCGATTGACATTGACTTCTGCGAGTGTAAGAAGAAGATGGTTAGTTTCAAGAGCAACAACAGAAAGTCTCACAATGGAGAAGCTTGAGCTAGTTCATATGGATATCTGGGGGCCATCAACTGTCTCATCTCTTGGCGAAACGTCTTACTTCGGGACTTTCATTGATGACCATTCCAGGATGATATGAGTTTACTTCTTGTAATATAAAAGTGAAGTGTACGATGTGTTCAAGAAATGGAGAGCCATGGTAGAAAATGAGACAGGGTTGAAGGTAAAGAAACTGAGATCCGACTTTGGTGGAGAAAACGAAGACTCCGAGTTCAAGATTTTTGGCAATGAGAACAATATCGGATTAGAGAAGACTGTTCCAAGTACACTACAGCAGAATGACGTAGCAAAAAGAACGAATCGGAAAGTGACTGAGATAGCCAGAAGTATGCGCATTCAAACAGGGTTGTTAGAACAGTTCTGGGCAGAAGCAGTTAGTATAACAGCGTATCTTATGAATCATGGTCCATCAGTATCATTGGAGCACAAAATACCATAAGAGGTATGGAGCGGTAAGGCACATAGTGATCCTGTGTATATTGAGATAGAAGATGTTCTAGACAGTGAAAAATAGGTTGTAGATGACACTACTCAACAGGGTGATACACCGCAAACTCCGACTCCTAATTATGTGTCTTCACGGCAGCATGTGCCAAAATGGAGATACCTGAATTATTTGTTGTTCTCAGATGAAGATGAACCAGTATATGATGAAAAAGCATGCAGTACAGCAGATACGAGCCAATGGGAGCTTGTGATGGAAGATGAGATGAAGTCCATCAATATATGGAAGCTAATCGAGCTGCCGGTATGGAAAAAAGTTCTCCATTCTTCTGTTGTGAAACAAAATACCATTCATTCTAGTATTGTTGAAGTAAAGGGTTTGCATATAGAGTTGTTAGATGGCAAGTTTGCTTTCATCCAAGGTGACCTAAAAGAGGAGTTTTATATGCAACAACTGAAATGTCTCTTAGTGAAAGGGAGAAAGAAGAGAGACGCGACAAAGTTTGCAAGGCGAAGTCAGAAGCGATAGTGGTTGCAAAACAGAGTAGCCAGACGTAACAAAGATCGCAGGTTTTGTAGAAGGCTAGATATTGCTCATGCAGTGGGAGCTATCAGCATGGTCATGTTGACCAAAGTGGTGAAAATAGAGGAACTGGGGTTGTGCGCAACTTCAGTGGATCTTTAAGCTTGAAGACATAAATGAGAGCATCGTTAGAAGCACTGATCATTGATTGAGTTGATTGATGGATGGAAAGTCATCAAGTGGGAGATTGTTAGTTGGTGACTCATTTCTTCGTGGATCGATAATAGATTTGGAGAAAAAAATGGGAATTGGTGTAAAGAACCACCGAGTACTCAGTGGGTTATTTACCGAGTATTCGGTAAAGTGCGAACTATCGCGCACTTGCGCAAAGTGGTTAAAAAGTGGCCGAGATGTTTTGCGCACTTGCGCGTGTTTGCGCGGACTTGCGTAACCACCGAGTACTCGGTGACCCAAATACGAGATTTTTTATGGAAAGACTTTATGACTCCAATTCTGATTGTGATGTGATTCCTATTAACTTGTCCATCAAGTTTACCTCTCTTATAAATATAAGGGTGTGCCCTATTGTATTGTGTGGTGGTGGCAATTGTTTGTGTGACACAAACAGAAGATCGTGGTGTGATGTACCACAAAAAGTGAGTTTTGTGAGATATAAAGATAGAGAGAGAAGAAGAGATACAAAGTGGTATTTTTTGGTGTGAGTGAAACACCTGTGAGGGTGAGCGATACAGGCGTGAGTATACAGTGTGTGTGTGTGTGTGCGTGTGTATGATCTGTGGATTATCCCCTTGTAATTCTCTCATTGATTATAGTGAAACGGTACTCTCAGTGGACGTAAGCTTGTTTTGGCCGAAGCACTGTATATCTTTGTGACGTTTGTGTTTAATGTGTGTTTTGTGTGTTTTCTGATTCGCAATTGTTTGTGGCTTGGCTATTAGGATTATCAAACCCTAATTTTTGTTCTTGGGCGGGTGTAAAAACCATAATAATATCATTTTCACTATTTCTTATAAACATGCCATAAGCCAAGTTACAATGTTACATTGGACATCGAAGAATTCAAATTAGAGATTTCGTGGAAGACCTAAAATTATGGCTGCATTCAAATATCATATAGGAAAATATTTGTCGTAATCACTATGTCCAAAAAATTGGTGCACTTGTTCTTCTGAAATCTCAAACTTGCAAGCATTTCTTTTCTGACATAGTCCCATACATAACTAATTTTTTTATCATTTATTTTGCTAATACTTCAAAGCAAGGACTTTTTCCAGTCTTGAGAAAATATTTTCGATAAATACACCACCTACATCACCCCATGGTCATGACTTCAATTAATAACCATAAAACTAAAACTCATTGAAGTTGATGCAAATATTTATCAAGATAATGATCATAATATTAACATATATATTTTAATATAGATGACATTTTTAAAAGAACATTTTCATGAGAAGAGTCATGGCCACTTCTATATAAATGATAACTTGATTGATGTATTAATTAACATATTTATTCGACTTTTCACATATATCAAAAAAATGTTTGAGTGGTTAATAATGAAGAATTTACGACTCTTTTCATAAGAGAATTCTCTCAAAGGTAATATATGTAAATAATTTTATTGTAATTATTTATGTTTATTATTATTATTATTATTATTTAATTGATAATATTTTATTCTAGCATGCAACTGTATATGCATGGTGTTGGCGCGCAAAAAAGTAGACTCACTATAGAAGAAGGGTATATGCTTCTTTGATCGTTGAGTGGTAGGTGTTTGGGGAACAAGAACGAGAGATGTGATGAGAACAACAACAACCAGTATACATTCATGTCTATTCAAAATCTAGATTTTATGCGAATAAAATTGACTAATTTGTCAAAATGCAGGCAAAGGATAGAGGCGGTTCAATGATTAAGGCAACTAGGCGTTGCCATACAAAGGCCAAGTACAAAGACCAAGAATAGAGGTGGCTCGACCATGAGGCCGCCACTTAAGCTGTCTAAGGCCAAAAATAGACGTGGCTCAACCATAAGACAATTAATTAAGTAGGTCGTAACAGAAGAAGACATATGCTTATAGAAGTGATATCGATATATTAGTTTTGTATTTCATGTTTTGATTCATGAGATTAGTTTGGAAAAGGAGTGCCTCATTTTTAACCAGGTCTATTGATATTCGTAATCAAAAGTTATTGATATTATATTTTGTGGATCTGATTTCCTCATTGTTCTTATCTTATAGCAGCTTCAGTCATGATGTTTATTTTGAAGGTTTTGAATGTTAGGTTAGATTTCAAAAACAAAAAAACGTGCAATGTTGGTAATAATTGAATTATTTTTTCCACTTGTTTCAATATTTAATTTATGTCAATTCAAAGTAATTGTTTGCATCTGGGGATGTACTAAGGATAATATAGAGGCGGTTCGATCATAAGACAATTAATTAGACCGCGATGAGAAAGAGTCATAAAACTCGTTATACTATACTGTATTTGGTATTTTTATTTATTTATTTATTTGTAAATTAAACTATTAAATACTAAATAAGTATATGGCTTTTTATGACTAATATAATATTTGTTTTATTTTTTAATTTATTTATTATTACATTATATTCTCTCTCAGCAATCTCACACCTTTTGCGTTTAATCTAAAACGATCTCTTGTTCATCGGTGAGTAAAAAAATCATATTCACCTGTCACAATGACAATTTGATGTGATTAACATAAATTAATGAATTATCATTTAAAACTTAAAACTCATATATAACAGTCATAGTCATAGATGAGTATTAATTTTCTTACTCACATGAACAAGATATCATTATTCTTCTTAATCTTATATATACACTTGTTCAACATATATAGCATCTCTTTTGAACTTTCTAATTTATTGAATTTCTTGCAAATCAAATATGTGCATAATTAAATCACAATACCTTTTAAGCTAATACGTTAATAGTGTTTTTATATTCTCTTTATGTTATTACAAGTCAAATAAAAAAATAAAAAAAACTTTTTAAATAAACCTGCCAAGAGGGCCGGTTAGGGAACATTTGGAAAGAGAGCTTAAACCTGCCTTACCCCGAAACCTACCCAAATCACTGACTATTATTTAAATACATAATTATGTTCTTATATGTATAATTTTCATGTTTATTTTACTTTTAGAAATTTTAAGTTTTAACAACATTATTATTATTTTTTTTTGGAAAAGTCAGCATAGAATAAAAGGGAGCATGCTCCAGTAACAATTACAAGAAAAACTCAAAAACAACTCAATAAGGATGAAAAACCCTTAAAGAGATTCCCCACAACCACCATAGCAACAAGAGCCATTGAAAGCCTAAGACCCTCGTGCTAGAAGGAGAGTAACTAGCAGCATCAAACCAGACAACAAGGACAAAGAAGGAATTACTAACCTCCACTGATGAAAAACTCCACCATAAACTCAGAACCAACATTGACATTATACAAAAATAGTGTTGTAAGTTCCAGGCCTGAGCCATCCTTTGATTTGCACCAGAATGCTTGATTCTCTGAAGAGATAGAGCTCTGAATCTGATGGTAACCATAACTTCATTAAACACTTGATTCCCAGATCTTGCAACACCTGTAAAAAATCTTCGATTCCTTTCACTCCAAATGATATACACGGTTGTTGCTATGCACCATTTACTGAGGAGGGAATGGAGATTAAACCTAGTAAGCGAGGAGGACCAAGAGAGCACTTCATTCCAGTTGGTGTAGGGGCAGTTAATCAAACCTCTCTGAGAAATGATATTCCAACCTCTGGCAGAGAATGGGCATTGAAAAAAGAGATGGTCCCTGGTTTCAGTTCCTGAGCAAAAAACACAGATATTTTGGTCTCTTAGCCCCATAAGCTGCATCCGATCTTGAGTGAGGACTCTTTTGTGAATGGCAGTCCACAAAATGAAGGAATGCTTAGGTATGTGCCCTTTGAACCAAACACTAGAGCACCAATCATTTACATATTTCCTATCTCTGATAGCATCCCAAGCAGAAGCAATACTGAATCTTTTGTCCTTTCTCCACAGCAATTGGTCATGATCTTCATTTAAGGGACTAGGGAGGAGGTTACAAGCATCAAAAATCATCTGGATGGCAATGGAGGGAGGCCAAAACCATGTATTATTTTGAATTATGTCTAAAACTTTGGCATGTCTTCCCAACCCAGAAATATCAATCAACTCATCCCCAAACATATCAAAAATGGGTTTATCAAACAACCAACAGTCATACCAAAGAGAAACTTTATGACCATTTCCAATCCTATAGTGAAGATGGTATTTGAACGTCTTGCTCAGCCCCATTAGTTTTTTCCAGGTCCAAGACCTATTGTTAGAATACTTGAGAACCCAAAAACACTTCCCTTTAATGATATTTGAGTGAGCCCATTTTGCCCAGAGGGAGGAAGGGAAAGGTTGGAGCAGTCTCCATAGGTGCTTGGACATAGCAGCATTATTCCATGTAACCAAGTTTTTTATGCCCAGCCCTCCTTCTTCTTTTGGCAGACACACCTCACTCCAAGCCAACTTCTCACCCCCTACTTTAAGGCCAGGCCCTTTCCATAGGAATCTCCTCAATAAGCTTGACAACATTTTCATAATAGATTTAGGAAGGATAAAGGTAGTGGACCAGTAAACCTGAATAGAGAACAACACTAAGTTGATGAGTTGCATTCTCCCTGCAAATGACAAAAATCTGCAGCTCCAAGTCTGAATTCTTTTAGTAATCCTGTGGACAAGCTCATTGCAATCCTCAGTCTTGAGTTTGGTAGAGATTAGAGGAACTCCTAAGTATTTTATAGGAAGCTCCCCAATACTGAAAAGAGTTTGCTGCTGGAAGGATGCTCTTCTTTGATTATCAATACCAGACATAAAGATAGTACACTTACTAGGATTTGGAAATAAGCCAGAAATCATGCTGAAATAATTGATCTTGCTCATAGTGGCTTCCACTGAATTAGAATCGCCATTACAGAAAATCATTACGTCATCAGCAAACATGATATGGTTTAGCTTAGTCTTCTTGCATCTCCAGTGGTACTTAAAATTTTCATCATGCTCAAGTTGGTTTAACAGGCCAGATAGGACCTCCATCGCCATGACAAAAAGATAGGGTGACATTGGGTCACCTTGTCTCACTCCTCTCCCACTTCCAAAAAATCCCTCCAACCCACCGTTGATGTTTATGGAGAAATTAGCAGAACTGATGCATGTTAAAATCAGATTAATGAATCTTTGAGGCATATCAAATCCCTTTAGCACAACTTCTAAGAAATCCCAAGAGATGGTGTCATAAGCTTTCCTAAGATCAATTTTAAGAGCCAGTCTTTCAGGTTTGTTGTTCTTGTGGTAGTGCAGCATAACTTCTTGAGCAAGAAGGACGTTATCAGAGATATTCCTTCCTTTGATGAATGCAGACTGATTTGGACTGATGCAGTCATCAAGCATTGGCTTCATCTTGTTGGCTATGATCTTGGCAATGCATCTATAGATAATATTGCATACCGAAATAGGCCTATAGTCTTCCACTTTAGAGGGGTTAAGCTTCTTGGGGATGAGAGTAATAGATGTGGCATTCACTTCTTTAAGCATCAACCCTGTCTCAAAAAAATTCAGGATAGCATTAGTAACATCATGGCCAATTATAGGCCAAGCATTTTTAAAAAACACTGTGTTTAACCCATCAGGACCCGGGCTGGAGTCTTCTTTCATGTGGAAGAATGTAGCTTTGATCTCATCCCTAGTCACAGGCTTATTTATCCAGTCCTTGTGAGCTTGATTGATAGGGTTTGTTATGAATTGTCTCATCTCAGGCACTGGTTCTTCAAGAGGTTGGAAAGCAAACAGGTTCGAGAAGTAATTCACAATGTTGTTTTTTATACATTCACCATTCCTCTCAATTTGGCCATTCTCATCTGTTAAAGAGAAAATTCTATTTGAAGCCCTCCTTTGGCTCACAATTTTGTGGAAGTAAGATGAGTTTTGATCCCCAAACTTGAGCCATTTATCGTTATTATGGTTAGATAATTTACTGTACTAACAAATTTATCTTATATTTTGTCAAACTTGAAATAATTTTATTTTAAAACTATGCAAATAAAGTAAATAAAAAATAAAAATAAAGACGTTGATATCCCAAGTCAGAAGTCGTTACTATTTTATTTTTTATAAGCGATTTCCTAATTGTTGTTATCCTAGCAGCTTCATTCATAATTTTTTATTTTGAAGGTTTTGAATGTTAGGTTAGACATGGAAAAAAAAACGTGCAATGTTGGTAAGAATTGGATTTCTGTTTTAGTACATGAGTTGATTAATGGTTTATTTTTAATAAAATCAATGATGTAATTTGCCCAAGTATTCACACAATTAGCATACATAACCTATCATTGACTATTTGAGGTGATGGTAATTAAGCTAGCTATAATAATTTAGGAAATAATACTTTTAGTTAAGATTAGAGGTTTTCTTTTTTTTTCTTCCATTTAAAATATAGTAGAATAGAGATAGATAATTTACAAAAAAATTGAACATATAGCCAACTAGTCTATTGACCAGTCAAACCACTTTGTACAACGGTTATGCTTATAATAATCTTAAAACGAATTAGGAGAAAAGGAAAATAAGAACAAGTCAACATATTCAAAACATAAATAGTAGGGGAAAACATCCTCTCTGGACACCATCTCACTGGAGATGTGCGGTGAGGGCCCCATGAGGTTAAAATCAGAAAAGTTACCACAGGGCTAGTTTAGGAACTTCACAACCATATAATATATATATATATATATGTATATATATTTCTGTATATATCGCTATATATATGTATAGCCCATTCGGAGAGCTTTCACAAAGACGAAACTTTTGCCCCAAAATTTTGAATCTTCCCAAAACGAAATCACAATTCCCCCCAAATCCTTTCCCTCTAATTTCTAATTCTCATTTCAAAATAAGCTTATATGTTTTCTATTAACCCAAGATTTGTATTTCTATTTTGAGAGAGAGGAAAACAAGAAGAAGAAAGAGTATATTTTCAAAAAAGTCACCATTGTTGGAAGATCTTGAAGAAGGTATGGCTATGTTGAGCCTTAATTTGAATCAATTTAGTATAGTATAATTAAATATTGGTTTGTATCTTTGAATTTTTGGTGATTTATGGTCTGATTGCAATGGCCGGCAAGAGAACCACCACCAATCTCAATGGACAAAGAACATTGAGCTAGGGTTTTTTACCGCCATCGTTCCTCGGTAAAAGCAAGCAATCCATTAATTTCCAAGTACTTTTAACCTCTCTCTCTCTAATGTATTTTCTTTTTCTATTTCACCATTTTCTCAGCACTCACAATTTGAGTATTCAATTATGCCTGATTAGCATTCAGTCTCTGTTTGGTTGCTGAGAAAATTGTTTTTGCGCGTGAGAAGTCGACTCTATTAGCCGAATTTGGCACATGCATTTGAGTAATCAAGCCATGCATTACTGTTTTCTCATTACCCTTGTTTGGCTGCCGAGAAAATGGTGGAATAGAAAAGCAATTCACAATCTAAATATCTGTTTCTTTGTTGTGGCTTCAGAATTTTTTTCTGTTATTACATTGTAGTCATACTCTGTTTGTCGACTCATGCAAACACACACTTGCACAGATTATTACAGTGCGAGTTGAGATGAGTTGTTAAATTTTAAAAAATATATCAAATTTTGGCTTGATCCTATGATAGTAATCGATTTTAATAAATAAAAAAAAATATTTATTTATTTAAATTCTCCCCCTTTTGATGTATGCATGTTCTATTTTCAGGCTGAAACTTGTATATTTTTTAGGAATCTGTTTATCCTCAGCAAGGTATGATTTTTACAACTCTATTCATCTTTTCTTTACAAAATCCCACCCCATCTTCCAATTCTCTCTAAAATTGCAGCGGAATTCCTAGAAGTGGTCATCACTTGTATTGTTTTTTTCAAAGGAATATATCCTCCTCATCAGTATCTCCTCTCAATTTCAACTTTTAATCCATTTTTATATCACTTTCCAATGAAATAATGCTCCCATACATCCGCGCACACACACACATATATTGAAAGGTAAAAAAAGAGTGAATAAATGAATTCAAGCAAACCCAAAAGCCATGATGTTGAGGGTTTTTTTTGGTTTGGTTTAGTGTTTTAGAATAAATAGAATGTAGATGCCTTTTAGTCAAAGACGACTCATGGCCTACTCATCAGTGTGTGAATGAAAATTATTCAATTTTTAGATTTTGCATGTTGTAGTTTTTATTTATTTAGATGGTAGTGGTACTGAAGTTTGGGGTAACGACTCATTTAAAGGAGGTTATTCAAAATATTTTAAAAATGAAAATGATGGAATAATTTCATACAGTATTCGCTTTGATAAGAAATTTCATACCCAAATTATAATTTGAAACTAGCTAAATTTATTTTTTCTCCAATCTATTTTTATTTTTATTTTTATTATTATCATATTTCAATTCTGGGCCAAAAAGCAAATATAAGAGAGGCAACCACAGACCTCTTCCACTTTCAAGCAAAATATAAAGAACTTTGTCTCTGCTAATCAAATATTTTTGTTGTTCACTGATATTTTTAGGTGGTGGTCTCCATCTCTCTATATCATCTCCAAGTGTTGTAAGTTTTCCTCAGTATTATTTTTATTATTATCAATATCAATGTTATTATTACTACTACTATTCACTATATTTTTAATTATTGTTTTATGATGGATTTTTGTTTTTACATATATAACTTTTTGTATTGTGTAATTGAAGTCAATTGCAAGTACACCTCTTACTTTGTTTAGCTTATTCATGGGTGTATTCTTTTTGTTTATGTTGTATTTTTATATAAAAGAGAAAAAAAAATAACGAAAATAGTAAAAAGAAAAATTTATATTATTTATATCTTCAAAGAATAAAAACTAATCTCGGAGTAACTATATGTTACCGTAGAATTGAAAATATGGAGGATGTTATTACCTAGTTCTTTAATAACTACAATGGGGATAAAAATAAATAAATAAATGTTAGCATTTGATACTCTCTAAGAGTAAAGAGTGTAAATAGTTCTTTTGGCATCGGAGAAGGTCAAGTTAAGAATGGAAGTATATAAAAAATAATATGCTTCTGAATTGGTTATTGCAAAATACTGATTTTGTGTTTATATCCTTTCAACTTACTTAGTTTGCCATTTGGAAAGTGTGCAACCCTTTTCTTTTGTTCTTCTGTTTCAATTAGTTTAATACATTATTTTCACTGTCATGGAGTAGTTAAATTTTTTTTTGTTGATGGAGAATTGAAAGTTAAATAAAAAAAATTGTAGTAGTGAATCCTCTCAAGGCTGATGATAGGTCTCTCTTCGTCCTCGAGAGCTAGTAGTAAAAAATGTGTATTCATGTGACGACGTGTGCAATCATCAGGCATGTTGTTTCTTTCCATTCCATATCTGAAATGCTTTTGCAAATTAATGTACATCTGTTTGTTGTAAAAAAGATTGTCGGAGGATCTTGGCAATTAGCGGGCAAGGCTTTTTTGACCTTCTCCACATTTGAAATGGTTTTGCCAATTTTTATAAACATCTAACAGAAGAAAGTTTATGGTAGGTTTTGACGTTTAACGGGATGCAAATAAAGAACATCCACCGCCTAGCTCGCCCAGGCTAGTTGTGAATTTTACGACAATTACCTCGTTGTTTTGGAGAGGAAGGTGGGTTACTGAAAGATCAGTGCGTTGTCATCATTCTTGTTAGTTGTCTTGTCATTCTTGTTATTTGTGTGATGAGATCATAATCTCTTACTGTGTGTGACACTTTTTACCTTGATCGTGATAATCTTTCGCATGAAATAAATGTTGGTTGTTAGTGCTTGACATTGTTGTGCGATGATGTTTTTTCATGTTTTGATTCTGTTTGGACTGAGTTGTAGTTAGGGATGATATGCTTGACATTCTATTTGGACTGTTGTAGTTAGGGATGCCATGTTTCCATGTTCTCAGATTTTATAAGGAGTGACTACATTCCTCTGATTTGAGTTTTCCAATATGTAATCTCAGTGTTGAGTAGTTTTTCTTACATTTGGATATATGTTATCTTCTTATTTCTGATGTATTTGCTTCAAAAAAAGTTTATTCTGTATCTCTGTTTGATATTGACATGCTGAGTTTTTCAGCTTTTTAATTTGAGTATAATATTTGTTCATACGTTACCGAATTCTTTGTCAGTCTGGGCTAGTTTCAACGTTTCTGCTAAGATATAATCTCTGATGAGTTACCACATAATAGGATTACTCTGCTTCTTTGGTTAGGTTTTCAGGGGAAAAAAAAAACCTTCCTTTAGGTTTACTATTCTACAGAGGCCGACAATGTTGGATCTGTATTCCCCAACTTCAGTCGTTTCTCATTTTTGGAATGACTTTGAGATGAATGGGAAGTACCAAGGCGAATTCTTTGTATCTTTATTTCAGTAAGCAAGTTATTTTATGCTCATCACTATACTTTTTATATGAATTAGTCTTGGTAAATGTATTCATAGATAAAATCACTTGTAGTGTTTTATGGTCCTTAAGGAAAGAATAATAATTTACACTCTCTAATCATGAGTAATGGGGGAACCTTTGTAATAAACTTATCTACGTGACTTCTCAAGCTCTTATTTTATGTCACTTTAAAATGACCTATTTATTATAAAACTTTTATGATTAGTTATGTCTTATAAGAAGATCCATCAGCTGAATCTGCAAGTCACTTTTATGTTGTATTTACAAAGTACACTATTGGTGAAATGTCATATTTCAGCCTCTATGCTGGGCCAGGATTTGTATGTTTGGTTTGATAGCTAAAGCTTTAGAAAACCTTTTGCTCCCGCTTTTCTTTTTTTTTGCCTATGTTGTCTCTCAAGAAATCAAAACTGAAATTACATTTCTCAGCTCCTTAACCCATACTGGGAATGCTACATATAACAAGCCCTAGTAGCTAATAGTCATGAGGTGGAAAACTTCCAAGGAGTCGATGAAACATTTTTTATTCCTTGGCAAGTTACTTTGGTATAGCATGGCCAATTCTGTTTCTCTCTTTCACTCTAGCTTTACTATTCTTACACTAATGTATATTGGGATATGTACAGACTTTTTGGGAGAGTATTTGTTCGGAGCAGCAATATTGTCCCAAAAGATAATGTCAACTCTGGAAAATTAAGCCCACAGTACTTCATAGAAGAGATCCCTGCAATGAAGAGAGTGATTACTGACCCTCCATTCCTCAACGCTGAACTCAACCAATGGTTTGTTTCTCATTTTTTTTCACATATCTTCATTCTCTTGGTTTCCAGGAAAAGCTTCTAAGAAAAAACTAGTATATTTTTTGGTGAGAGACTTCTTGGTTCTTAATTTATTTACTCGTTTGTTCTGGGTCCTGACTCTTCTGAGTGTAGAGTCGGAAGGACTTTGAAAGGCATCTCTTCGTCCTTGAGAGGGTAGTACTAGTAGGTAACGTATGTTTTTGTTAAGTTTTATTGTGGTTTATGTTATATATGGTGACATAGATATAGATATCTGAGTTTATCACTCTACTCTGCTTAGGGTTGTACCATATGTGATCTTGGTGATGATTTTTATTTTATTTTTCATATGCTATGTCATTGGTTTGTATTATAGTTGGTTCAGATGGGTTTGAATTTGTTTCTCAGTTGTTCATTTGTTTAAATCTGATTTTTGTGCTTATATATGATTATAAAATAAATTAGTCATGAAAGAAAACAATTGGAGTTTAAAACAGTGACATCAAAATGCAATTCTAACCTGATAGCGTATTAGTATATCTTTCTTGGTTATTATTATTTTTTAAAGGCTTATTGATTATTGTAAGATGGTATTTTCTTTATAATGTGTTGACATCAAACTTCCTTTATAGTTTATAGATTTGGAGCAGTTTTTAGTGACTACCAGAGGAAGGATATTTATGCTCGTGACCTATACTTCATGTCTGAATTAGGCTTTGACAAATGTCCCCTTTGGCTTAAATAAAAATGACGCTGATAATCATGCAGTGGTAGTGCTTTAAGTCTGGTGGTGGTGGAATTGAAGAAGGTGAATGGGGGAAAAGTTTTGGTGGAACTACTAATTCTGACGATTTGGGCTGGGATGTTGCATTATCTTGGTCAACAGGTGTGACCAAGGAGCATTTTGAAGGAGAGATGGTTGGCCACCAGGTTTCTTCATCGGGCGCTAGAGATGGTACAGAGTCTCAGTTTGCTTCAGCAAGATGGACTTCTGAGGAGATGGATAAGTTGAAAGAATTGGAGGAAGAGAACCGCAGAGGTAAGAAGTTTATAGATGGACGGGATGAGAAGATGCAGGAAATGGGCATATTGATGAAGCAGGTGCGAGAGCCTGGAGCAAGAGGCGCGTATTTGAATGACTCTGTGAAGACTGAGATGTACAAGCTTCACAAGTAAAATAATTGTTAGTGTAATAAACTATATAGCCTTCTGTAATACCCATTTTAATATTATCTAGTATGAGTAAATTAATTGTAAAATGAACTTGCAATGAGGAATGTGGGGATTACCAATGCAAGACACACTTTTATATTTGATTGTGTATGTGAAAACGTTTGTGGATTGGGAAACTTATTACCGATTATACACTATTTCATAACAATACATGCACTTTATTATTCGTTTTGCAACTTGCAATGGGGAAAAAATCCTCTCCGGGCACCTTCTCACTGGAGACGTGCGGTTCGGGCCCCACCGGGTGAAAAAATGAGAATTTACTAGATGGGCATTATTGTAACTTCAGAACCGTATATAATATACCTATATTTATGTATGTATCTTTGTATATGTATATATCCCTTCGGAAAGGAATAAAAATAGCCGAAAGTTGGCCCTAGATATTTGAATCCACAAAATTTTGAATCCTTATTTGTTCGAATGAGAGAGAGAGAGGGTGAGGAGTTTAGAGAGAGAGAGAAACAAATGGAGAGTGCCGCCGTGTTCACTGGGCTTCAGGCCAACCCCACCACCGCTCTCGTCCGTAACTCTCGCGGCGTTCAGACCCTTCTCTCTCCTCTCTTCACTGAGCACCAGAAACAGGCCACTTCTAAATTCAGCGAGGCTGTTGACAAGTATATACATACACGTATATATATATCTCCCCAATTTAATCGTTCTTTATTGCATCGTATCTGGCATAATTTGGAAGTTTTTTTTTTCAGTCATCTTGCAGGGCCTGTAAATGTGTGTATTTTTTTCTTATGAAATCAGTTTGTGCAAGTGATGTTAAATAAATAGACAGGGACATAAGAACTCCACAATGGAGTATGATGATTTGTCTTGGGAATCTTTCTGATGCACAACATTATCATATTTGGCTGAATGATTTTTAGGTTTTGATTGCTTATGTAGTTCAAATTTTTTTTGTTTATTGAGGAATTTAATATGTTTTTATTTTACCTTGTCTCATTCAAGGTTTATATTTCTTCATAATTCAGGTAATTTTATTTAAATATATTCCTTGGTTTTTTGGGTTTGATAAAGGGTACTTACAGATTTGTTTGCCTGCTGAAGAACATGATGGCTGTGGATGTCCTAAGAAGAAATTCCGGATAAACATATTGGATCTAACTCTTTTCCTCAGCTGTGGGTGAAGTAATATTTTCTTTTGTTATTTTTTCTTGTAGATTTTGACTTGGGCATGAGAAGGACTTGGGCATTTATTTTCTTATTAATTTTTGTAATAGTGAATGATACAAAGACATTTAAAATATATATATTTTTTTCTTGTAATGATTTAGTTTAATGCTAAATAAGTTTTTTTTTGGTGCAATATCTATGTATATGTTGAGAGATGTTTTTTTGTACATCACTATCTGAATAATCTAATGCAATAAATTCTGACAAGTATAAAACTAATTTCTTAACAAATTATGTGGAGCTCTGTCAAACTTTTTTCATAATTAATATGACATTATCATGTTAAAAATATAATAAAAACCTTTAAAAAATTTAATGAAACATTCCATATAGAAATTGGAAATTTACTTTCACAAATGTTTAGTTCAAAATTTTCATTTTTTTAGGAGTGGTGTACCTTCTCTACTACGTTTCATAACCGGCAAAGATGATTCGAAAGTTATATCAATCAAAACCCCATTTTTAGGAGTGGGACTTGCACTCGCCATCCCCACAATTACGAATTTATCGCTCTTTCTTGAAATTTTTAACGCATACTACAAAAACATATACATGTACTACAAAAGCTGGTGACCTTTATTACAAAAGTGCATACTGCATATTACAGACCACATCTCTAACCCCTAAGCGGAAAATTTTCCATTGTGTTTGCGTTTGGGGTTAGGGCATGTATTCAAGTTCCTGAACCCCAAGGTCTTGTGAGCAACCACGGTGACCATCCCGCAATAGTTCTTTGCAACTTACAT
This sequence comes from Cornus suecica, assembly GCA_963922005.1. Taxonomy (NCBI): domain Eukaryota; kingdom Viridiplantae; phylum Streptophyta; class Magnoliopsida; order Cornales; family Cornaceae; genus Cornus; species Cornus suecica. The sequence goes on from OY998241.1 coordinate 77,219,330, forward strand.
GACCATACGCTCTAAAATCCACTTGTTTTGAAAACAAGTGGATTTTAGAACTCTACCACGTTTCATAACCCGCGAAGATGATTCGTAAGTTATATCAATCAAAACCCCATTTTTAGGAGTGGGACTTCCACTCGCCATCCCGCCAATTACGAATTTATCGCTCTTTCTTGAAAATTTTAACGCATACTACAGAAACATATACATGTACTACAAAATCTGGTGACCTTTATTACAAAAGTGCATACTGCATATTACAGACCACATCTCTAACCCCTAAGCGGAAAAATTTCCATTGTGTTTGCGTTTGGGGTTAGGGCATGAATTCAAGTTCCTGAACCCCAAGGTCTTGTGACCAACCACGGTGACCATCCCGCCATAGTTCATTGCAACTTACATGACCATACGCTCTAAAATCCACTTATTTTGAAAACAAGTGGATTTTAGAACTTTACCACGTTTCATAACCGGCAAAGATGATTCGAAAGTTATATCAATCAAAACCCTATTTTTAGGAGTGGGACTTGCACTCGCCATCCCGCCAATTACGAATTTATCGCTCTTTCTTGAAATTTTTAACGCATACTACAGAAACATATACATGTACTACAAAAGCTGGTGACCTTTATTACAAAAGTGCATACTGCATATTACAGACCACATCTCTAACCCCTAAGCAGAAAAATTTCCATTGTGTTTGCGTTTGAGGTTAGGGCATGTATTCAAGTTCCTGAACCCCAAGGTCTTGTGAGCAACCACGGTGACCATCCCGCAATAGTTCTTTGCAACTTACATGACCATACGCTCTAAAATCCACTTGTTTTGAAAACAAGTGGATTTTAGAACTCTACCACGTTTCATAACCCGCGAAGATGATTCGAAAGTTATATCAATCAAAACCCCATTTTTAGGAGTGGGACTTGCACTCGCCATCCCGCCAATTACGAATTTATCGCTCTTTCTTGAAAATTTTAACGCATACTACAGAAACATATACATGTACTACAAAAGCTGGTGACCTTTATTACAAAAGTGCATACTGCATATTACAGACCACATCTCTAACCCCTAAGCGGAAAAATTTCCATTGTGTTTGCGTTTGGGGTTAGGGCATGAATTCAAGTTCCTGAACCCCAAGGTCTTGTGACCAACCACGGTGACCATCCCGCCATAGTTCATTGCAACTTACATGACCATACGCTCTAAAATCCACTTATTTTGAAAACAAGTGGATTTTAGAACTTTACCACGTTTCATAACCGGCAAAGATGATTCGAAAGTTATATCAATCAAAACCCTATTTTTAGGAGTGGGACTTGCACTCGCCATCCCGCCAATTACGAATTTATCGCTCTTTCTTGAAATTTTTAACGCATACTACAGAAACATATACATGTACTACAAAAGCTGGTGACCTTTATTACAAAAGTGCATACTGCATATTACAGACCACATCTCTAACCCCTAAGCAGAAAAATTTCCATTGTGTTTGCGTTTGAGGTTAGGGCATGTATTCAAGTTCCTGAACCCCAAGGTCTTGTGAGCAACCACGGTGACCATCCCGCAATAGTTCTTTGCAACTTACATGACCATACGCTCTAAAATCCACTTGTTTTGAAAACAAGTGGATTTTAGAACTCTACCACGTTTCATAACCCGCGAAGATGATTCGAAAGTTATATCAATCAAAACCCCATTTTTAGGAGTGGGACTTGCACTCGCCATCCCGCCAATTACGAATTTATCGCTCTTTCTTGAAAATTTTAACGCATACTACAGAAACATATACATGTACTACAAAAGCTGGTGACCTTTATTACAAAAGTGCATACTGCATATTACAGACCACATCTCTAACCCCTAAGCGGAAAATTTTCCATTGTGTTTGCGTTTGGGGTTAGGGCATGTATTCAAGTTCCTGAACCCCAAGGTCTTGTGAGCAACCACGGTGACCATCCCGCAATAGTTCATTGCAACTTACATGACCATACGCTCTAAAATCCACTTGTTTTGAAAACAAGTGGATTTTAGAACTCTACCACGTTTCATAACCCGCGAAGATGATTCGAAAGTTATATCAATCAAAACCCCATTTTTAGGAGTGGGACTTCCACTCGCCATCCCGCCAATTACGAATTTATCGCTCTTTCTTGAAATTTTTAACGCATACTACAGAAACATATTCATGTACTACAAAAGCTGGTGACCTTTATTACAAAAGTGCATACTGCATATTACAGACCACATCTCTAACCCCTAAGCGGAAAAATTACCATTGTGTTTGCGTTTGAGGTTAGGGCATGTATTCAAGTTCCCGAACCCCAAGGTCATGTGAGCAACCACGGTTACCATCCCGCCATAGTTCATTGCAACTTACATGACCATACGCTCTAAAATCCACTAGTTTTGAAAACAAGTGGATTTTAAAACTCTACCACGTTTCATAACCCGCGAAGATGATTCGTAAGTTATATCAATCAAAACCCAATTTTTAGGAGTGGGACTCGCACTCTCCATTCCGCCAATTACGAATTTATCGCTCTTTCTTGAAATTTTTAACGCATACTACAGAAACATATACATGTACTACAAAAACTGGTGACCTTTATTACAAAAGTGCATACTGCATATTACAGACCACATCTCTAACCCCTAAGCGGAAAAATTTCCATTGTGTTTGCGTTTGAGGTTAGGGCATGTATTCAAGTTCCCGAACCCCAAGGTCTTGTGAGCTACCACGGTTACCATCCCGCCATAGTTCATTGCAACTTACATGACCATACGCTCTAAAATCCACTTGTTTTGAAAACAAGTGGATTTTAAAACTCTACCACGTTTCATAACCCGCGAAGATGATTCGAAAGTTATATCAATCAAAACCCCATTTTTAGGAGTGGGACTTGCACTCGCCATCCCGCCAATTACGAATTTATCGCTCTTTCTTGAAATTTTTAACGCATACTACAGAAACATATACATGTACTACAAAAACTGGTGACCTTTATTACGAAAGTGCATACTGCATATTACAGACCACATCTCTAACCCCTAAGCGGAAAAATTTCCATTGTGTTTGCGTTTGAGGTTAGGGCATGTATTCAAGTTCCCGAACCCCAAGGTTTTGTGAGCAACCACGGTTACCACATCGCCATAGTTCATTGCAACTTACATGACCATACGCTCTAAAATCCACTTGTTTTGAAAACAAGTGGATTTTAAAACTCTACCACGTTTCATAACCCGCGAAGATGATTCGAAAGTTATATCAATCAAAACCCCATTTTTAGGAGTGGGACTTGCACTCGTCATCCCGCCAATTACGAATTTATCTCTCTTTCTTGAAATTTTTAACGCATACTACAGAAACATATACATGTACTACAAAAGCTGGTGACCTTTATTACAAAAGTGCATACTGCATATTACAGACCACATCTCTAACCCCTAAGCGGACTACTAAGAGGCTTTAGTTGACTCAATGAAGTGAGGCATTAGTTGACTAGATGGTGGTGCTTAGTCGACTAGATGGTGGTGCTTAGTCGACTACTAAGAGGCTTTAGTTGACTCAATGAAGTGAGGCATTAGTTGACTACATGGAGGGAATTAGTCGACTAGATGGTGGTGCTTAGTCGACTACTAAAAGGATTTAGTCGACTCAATGAAGTGAGGCATTAGTAGACTACATGGATGGACTTAGTCGACTAGATGGTGGTGCTTAGTCGATTACTAAGAGGCTTTAGTCAACTTAATGAAGTGATGAAAATCATATTTTGGAACATAATATTTATTTTTCGCAAAAAAATTATTTTTCGGAAAAAATTCATATTTTGGAACATAATATATACTTTTTCGCAAAAAAAAAAAGATTTTTGGGGAAAAAAAATTATATTTTGGAACATAATATATATTTCTCACAAAAAAAAGTATTTTTTTGTAAAAAAATCATATTTTGGAACATAATATATATTTTTTTCAAAAACATTATTTTACGGAAAAAATCATATTTTCCGGAATATATATATATATATTTTGAAATTTATAGTTTTTACAAAAAATATAATTTATTTTCAAAAAATAATTTTTAGGGTTGATTTCACTAAACCCCCAAATCACTGACTATTATTTAAATACATAATTATGTTCTTATATGTATAATTTTCATGTTTATTTTACTTTTAGAAATTGTAAGTTTTAACAACATTATTATTATTATCGTTATTATGGTTAGATAATTTACTGTACTAACAAATTTATCTTATATTTTATCAAACTTGAAATAATTTTATTTTAAAAACTATGCAAATTAAGTAAATAAAAAAAATAAATAAAGACGTTGATATCCCAAGTCAGAAGTCGTTACTATTTTATTTTGTATAAGCGATTTCCTAATTGTTGGTATCCTAGCAGCTTCATTCATAATTTTTTATTTTGAAGGTTTTGAATGTTAGGTTAGAAATGGAAAAAAAAAACGTGCAATGTTGGTAAGAATTGGATTTCTGTTTTAGTACATGAGTTGATTAATGGTTTATTTTTAATAAAATCAATGATGTAATTTGCCCAAGTATTCACACAATTAGCATACATAACCTATCATTGACTATTTGAGGTGATGGTAATTAAGCTAGCTATAATAATTTAGGAAATAATACTCAGTTAAGATTAGAGGTTTTCTTTTTTTTTCTTCCATTTAAAATATAGTAGAATAGAGATAGATAATTTACAAAAAAAAATGAACATATAGCCAACTTGTCTATTGACCAGTCAAACCACTTTGTACAACGGTTATGCTTATGATAATCTTAAAACGAACTAGGAGAAAAGGAAAATAAGAACAAGTCAACATATTCAAAACATAAATAGTAGTTCAACATCTCCCAAGCTCACTATATAAACCATGCACCACAAGTACTCCATCTTCACAGCTCCATTTCCTTTGAGCAAATTATTATAATTGTCCTAAAGGAACAATTCCGCATACACACACATATATACGTATACAGACATATATAAAAATATAAGATGGGTAGCTTTGCCGAAAAATGGAGGCATCTCAGCGGCGAAAACAAGTGGGAGGGCTTACTGGATCCCCTAGACATTGATCTTCGTCATTACATAATTCACTACGGAGAAATGGCTCAAGCAACTTATGATGCCTTTATCTCCACGAAGGTGTCTAGGTATGCAGGAAGTAGCCGGTATACAAAGAAGGACTTCTTCTCCAAGGTGGGGCTAGAGAAAGGCAATCCATTGAAATATAGTGTGACCAAATATATATATGCAACATCATCCATTCAAGTTCCTGAGGGCTTCCTTTTAAGGTCGTTATCGAGGGAGGCATGGAGCAAGGAATCGAATTGGATTGGGTATGTTGCGGTGGCCACAGACGAAGGGAAGGCCGCGTTAGGGAGGAGAGACATTGTGGTTGCTTGGAGAGGGACAATCGAGGCCTTGGAATGGGCTAATGATCTTGAGTTTCTTCCACTCTCGGCTCCGAAAGTATTTGGAGAGGACCGAGACATTAAGGTGCACCAAGGTTGGTACTCTATCTACACTTCAGATGATCCAAAGGCACTATTCAATAAGACAAGTGCAAGAGACCAGGTAGGTTTTAATTTTTACATATATGTTTTGACACACACACACACAAGCTTAATTAGGTGAGATTTAATAAAAAGCCACATATAAATGCATGCTTAGTTCAGTTTTCAAACAATTTTGAAGAACTCAAAAAACGAAAAAATTATTTTCCGAGAATTATAAAAGAAACTTCCAGAGATGAGTTTTTTTTTCTACTAAATGTTTATCAAGTTTTTCCGACAGTTATTCATAAATATCTGTATATATATTTTAAAACAGAAATCTATTTTCAAAAACTTGAACCATGCAGTCCATGCATGGAAGACAAACATGCATGCATGCCTACATAATTTCTTAGGCTACTGCAAAAAAAAAAAATAATAAAAAATAAATAAAAAAAAAAAGAAGAAGAGAATTCTAAGGTTATAATTATTATTTTCTCTTACAATCTTTACATTTCAGGTTATTGGGGAGCTCAGGAGACTAGTGGAACAATACAAGCATGAAGAAATCAGCATAACTATCACCGGTCACAGCTTAGGTGCAGCGGTTGCAACGCTAAACGCAGTGGATATAGCGGCCAATGGTATCAACACACTAAAAGATCAGCCAAACAAGGTCTGTCCAGTGACAGCCTTCGTATTTGCCAGCCCTAGGGTTGGAGACTCCAACTTCGAGAAGGTCTATGCTGGACTTGACAGTCTACGCGTGTTGCGAATCCATAATGCACTAGATATTGTTCCAAAGTATCCCTTACCGATAAGGTACTCAGATGTGGGAGAAGACTTGGGCATTGATACTACAAAGTCTAACTATTTGAAGGGTCCCGGAAATTTCCAAACATGGCATAACTTAGAGGGTTATTTGCATGGGATAGCAGGAACACGAGGGTCGAAAGGAGGATTCAAATTGGTGATTAATCGCGACATTTCGCTTGTTAACAAAGGAATGGATGCTCTAAAGGATGAGTACTGCGTGCCAGTTTCATGGTTGTGCCAGAAGAACAAGGGCATGGTTCAGCAGATTGATGGCTCTTGGAAGTTGATGGATCATGAGACTGATGATTTTGTTCATGAAATGTTGCATCTGTTTGATTGAATCGCATAGAAGGCTAACTATTGGACGGTGCCATGAAAAATTTGAACATGTTAGACATTTCCTTTAAGCTATTTGTTTATTTTTGTTTGTAAGTTTATTTGGTTCTCATTATTTAACTAATAAATGAAGTATTTGTGCAATATAACCTTTATATTATATTGCACAAATACTTCTATTTGTCGATTATGAAATAATTCTGAACCCGATTTGGGCCAGATTTTTGGCAATCTTTTGATTTCTTTCCGTATTTCATTTTGGTAAGACTTTTAGGGTTTTTTGCTATTTTTGGTAAAATCCTATTAAAGATCGATTTTCAGCTATTTTAACCGGGCTTGTGGGTTGTTTTTTCGGTCCCGAATATAAAGAATTTTATTGAATTCCAGAGTGTTCTCTGAATTTTGGGTCGAATTCTCCCGTTTTTCTTTGCAAATTACCTATTGCACTAGCCTGCAGAATAAACTCTATTCTGTTTGGCGTCACTGGTGTCCTACTTTTTGAAATTTATCGTGTCACGGTGTCCGTGCCGGATCATGTCCGTGTCCTCATTTTCATGCTTCATAGCAGCGGGGAGACCCTGGGCACCAACATACAATAGAAAAGCAATTACAGCAAAATGAAGCTGCATGCAACCTAAAAAGACGGAAAGCTCTACTAGCTTATTAGGTAAAAGATGTAGAATTTTCAGTGGCTTCCTTGCGATATTATTCTTCTACAATTCATAACATTGTTCCACACAAAACACTACCTCTGGAATGAAATCTAAGTAATTGAAAAATACTTGATTATTGTAGAATATTTCAAGGAGTCTTACATAATATCTTTGCATCAAGTATAAAATATTATTGCAGCGCAGGGATAAAGCTTATTCAATTCTATTGGGGAAAACATAATTTGTTTTGATTTTTTTTTTTTTTAAATCAGCATTTATAGAACCAGACCAAAGCAAGGTGGTAAGGGACAAAAGGGAGACCCCAAACCCACCATAACAGAAAAAACCAGAAAAGAAAGCTAACAATGTAAGACCACAACTGAAACAAGCTAGCATGCATACACCCTTTGCCCTTCAGAACTATAGCATGCAAGCTTCAAACTGTTGAGCCAGGTACACCTAGGGGTGGACACGGATCGGATTGAACCGGATTGGAGATATTTTTTATCCAATCCACTAATACCAGATTCCCAATTTTCTGAACCAATCCAATCTATTTGTCCAACGAAACCAATCCAAACCGGACTGCGGTGAGCCGGATTGGTTCGGATCGGTTTCGCGGATTGAAACACAAAATTACATCATCTAAATTGAGAAAACAAATTAATATACTGCACATATATGATGTGAACCACAAGAACAAGTTCATAACAGAGCTATTGTTTTTTCTTTTTTTGTAAAGGCGAGCAAACTTAATCTTAATAGAAAAGGCTAAAAAGCCATGCAAAGATAGTAAGATATGGGAGAAATCCAAGTTTATACAATGCTCCAAGAAGCCCCAAAATCACCATTAATGACAAAGATATTGGGAGAAATCCAAGTTCATACAAAACCCTACAAGGATAGCCAATGAATTTGGGAGAAATTTAAATAATCATACAAAAACATATAGGTTAAAACTTATTTTGGTATGTCTCTTATAATAATATTAAAAATAACCAAACATTGAATGAAGAAAGAAATAACTTTTTTTTTAGTATTTATCATAAATAAATATTATATAAGAATACTAAAAGAATAACCAACCAAACATTGAATAAAGAAATAAATTTTTTTTGTATAATATTATATAAGAATACTAAATATTCATACAAAAGTACTTTTTTTAGTAATAATCATAGTATTTGTTTTTCAATAGATCAAGTTCTATCTTTTCTTATTATAATATTTATTATAACAAATATTTTAATTGAATAAATATAATAAATTCTAGTTAAACTAAGTTATATAAATATTTAAGCATGAAGTTAAAATATTTTAAATTTGAGTGTACATCTATCTCTCTTTGTAGTTGTTGGATAATTCAATTATACTTCATTTTTAAGGAATATATAGGTCTTTAAATAATAAATTCTTAATAGTACATTTTAATTATAGTCCTTTAAATATAATTTATTTTAAAATTTTAAATTTGGGTGTACATCTATCTCCTTTATCTCTCTTTGTTCAAAATACTTTAATTATAATTACTTGCTTGAAGAAGATGCATATATTAAAACAACAGATTGTAATAATGCATTTTAATGATACTTATTTGAATGTAGTTATTTGAATCTTATATTTTAATTATTTTAACTTTTATTCTTTAGTAGATAAATGTATAGAAATAATAAAAAATGTCTTACATGTTTATAATACTATAGATATAAATAGATTCATAAAATATCGGATTCGATGTTTTTGCATCCATGTCCAATCCAATCCATAATCAAACCGATCCAATATGTCCGGACCGGATTGGATTTTTCGGATTCCCCGAATTTTTGTCTACCCCTAGGTACACCACCATAGGAGATTAGAATGGAAGAGAGGCCAGCAATATCCAGAAGCATTATGACTCTCTGAAAGAGCCATCAAATAGCTAAATAGCCTCAGCAAAGATAGAAGGTGGCAGTCCCCAAACCCGAGCCATATTAACATTGTGTGTGAGTAGAGGGCTTGACCTTTTGAATGGAGAACATCAGAGTAGATCTAACCTCATTTTGGATTTGTTGTTATCTTCTAAATTCTCTAGAGTACAGTCTTCTGCTTCTTGCACACCAACAAATGTAGATAGTGGCAGCAATGCTCCATTTGCATAGGATTTTGTGAAGGTTTTTGGCTTTGAGAGAACAACACCAATCAATGATCAGGTCCTCCCAAGTGTTTGTAGAGCAGCACAAGGCCCCATTGGACCTAATAACAGTCCACACTTTGGCAGTATAGGGACAAGAGAAAAATAAGCGATTTCTAGATTCACAACTAGAACAGAAAACACAAAGACGTTCTGACAAATTTCACACAATATATTTCAATGATCCAAAAAGTAAGGTTATTGATATAGACCAAAAAAATTGTTTATGCAAACTGTACAATAAAACAGAAAAACAAAAATTATCAATTGGTGGATAGGGAAAGTCTTTGTTATAATGTTTGTGAGTATCTTGAGTCGAATCCAGTATTGGAGAACAAAGAATTTATAAAGAGTAATTATCAGCGGAGATTTTTGACTTTTTGATATATTTTACCTTTTATTCCCTATCACTCCACCCCAACCAAAACACTGGAGATAAAACAAAATTTTGAAATTTAATTACAGCCCAGACATGCACAACAGACTATCCGTGCAAAATAGATTGACAAGTAACATTAGTGACACGCAAAATTATAAATATATATATTACACTTAATTTTCAATATCTCAAACCAGCCAATCACAACCCCTCTTCTCTCTCTTCTTAGGACCCGTTTGGATAGCAGTGTTTTTGTATTTGTTTTTTGGATGAAAAAACAAAATTGTTTTATGCATTTTTCCCAAAAAACCAAAAACAAATGTGTTTGAAACCAATTTGTATTGATTGTTCTAAAAGGGGGGTTTAGGGCAATTAGGGGTAGAGGGGTTTGCCCCAATTCGGAGTGGAGGTGGTAGTGGCCTGTGGAGAGGGAAGGGTGTGTATGTGTGTGTATATATATATCTGTGTGTGTGTGTATATCGGTGGTGGTGGCGGGTGGCGGGTGGAGAGGGAAGAGTGTGTATGTGTGTGTAGATCTGCGGTGGCGGCGGCGGTGGTGGTGGAGGGTGAGAGTGGTCTTTTTTTTTTTTTTTTTTGAATACAAACAATATTAAAATACTGAGAACACCAAAAAGGTGTTCAAAAAAATGGGCCACTTTTTGTCTTTATTTTTTTACTATTCACCAAAAACGTTTGAACTAAAAATTTACCCAAACATGATTTGTTCTCATTTTTTAGCCAAAAAATAGAAACAAATACAAAAACATTGTTATCCAAACTGGCCCTTAGGCCCCATTTGAAAATGAGTGTTTTTGTTTTTGTTTTTTTCTATTGTTCATGGAATAAATCTATGTTTGACACCCATTTTTCCCAAAACATTTTTGTGAATAGTTGGAAGAACAAAAATAAGTTTGGGCCAAAATCAAATAACAAAAATTTGGTCATTATTTTTTTGTTCTTTGTTTTAACTCTTTTCTCAATTCAACCAAATATACACACACAGCACCACCACCCGCCACCATCTCCACTGTATAAACACACAGATATATATATATACACATACCACCACCACCACCCCCAATGTATACACACACATGTATATATATATACACACACGACTATCACCACCACCACATTCGCAATCCATCACCGGAACCCTAACCCCCAATTCAAAACCCCCAGTTCGAAATCCTAATCCCCAATATATATATGTGTATGTGTGTGAAAGAACCAAATACCTATTAAATTGGGTTGTGTTTGTTCAGGGTTTCTGCTGGTCTCTGGCTTTGTTTCTGTTATGGGATGAAGCTATGTTTCTGTTCCAGAAGGAGATCATTAGCTGGTGCATTTTGGATTTCTGGTTCAGGTGGATGCTGTGTGAGGATTTTGATATGGGTTTTTGCACTAGTAATTTAGTTTGGTTTGGCTTGAGAGCTTTGTCTATTGTTAACATGTTATGTTTGCTTTGTTTCTTTGAACGGTGACCTATGGGTTTCACCTACTGGGTATGCCCCATGGTTCTTGTGTAAAGTTTTTTAACTTTGTTTTCTAATTTTAATCACTTTTATTTTATTTTTTTAAAAAAATCAAATATAATTTTTGCTCCAAACACATATTTCTTTTTATTTTTTTAGGAAAAAATATAAAAATAATTTTTGTTCTCTCATAAAAATAAAAATAAAAATTTCCAAACCACCCTTAGTATTTTATAAAATCCATTTTTTGTTGTGAATAGTTAGATACTACATTAGTATTAACTCAGAAGTTATTAGATATCTTGTTGGAGACCGACATATCCTCCAAGAACGTGTTTGATAGCTCATGTATGATTGGTTTATAACTACAAGTCAAATACATGCAAAGTAGTCATGGCCGGTAGTCTTCAAAATAATATTAATAACAGTATATTTTGCCACAAATGAGGCACAAACTAATCTCGATGCCTGAAATTAACTATCGGTGATCTAGACGTAAACAAGACCTAAAGGACCCAAAAACTCTTCCATCCCACCTACTTATAAAAATAAAATAGTATTAAAACACCATGTCATGTATTGAAATTGATAAATGAACTACTTAGGGTATGTTTGGTAGAGCTGTGTTTGTGTTGAAAAAAACAAAAATCACGTTTTTTGTTTTTTTGTTTATTCATCCAAAAACATAAGTATGTTTGGTAGAGATGTTTTTTGGGTCTAAATTGAAAAATTAAAAATCAATAAACACGTTTGGCAGAGTCCTGTTTTTCATAACATAAACAGAATAACATGTTTGGTAGAGCCTTGTTTTTCCTAACAGAAACAGAAAAACATGTTTGGCAGAGTCTGTTTATTCTGAATTTCAGAGAACAGAAACAGAAAAACACGTTTGGTGACTTCAAATGTATTTTTTTTGTTTTTTGAAAATACAAAAATTAATGATGTCAAATCTTTGGCAATTGAAAGACACTTCTTTACCAAATATTTTCTATGACAAGTTGGTATTGTTCATCATGAACACTTTTGAAAATGAAAAAAATTCGGCAGCACCTCCCCATGAGTTGCTAGGTAAGATTACATATATCAGAAATTAAAAAATAGAAGAATTTTCTACTCTTATATATAAAAAAAATAAATGAAAAAGAAAATAAAGTTGTATGTTTGACTCTCAACCTCATTGTCATTTCTTCGAATTCATCTAAATTAATTTGAATTCACCTAAATTAAAAATCCATCCAGTCACACTATCTATTTTCTCATCTCGAGTGCATAACTTGTGGCATGTGTCAAATATACTTGTCATGTTCATAAAATAAAAATAAAAGGTAGAAAGAAAAAGAAAAATGAGGGTAGATATATGTAAATATCACCACAATCTTTTATTACAATTGCCAAGATAGAGAAATACTCGTTGTTCAATATAGAGGAACAAAAATTATCGTCCATAAAAGATGATTCAAGTCTTTTGCTTCTAAATAAATCTCCCCTTAAAGCTCTTAATAATGTAAATCAAATCCTCACCCCTTGTTAAAAAAAAACATCAACATTAGCCTATATACCCACACACACAGACACACAAAATCTACTATGGGGAAAAAAAAATTCATCTTATTTGTATTTCTGAAAGAAATAAAAATTACATGCTCACATCCTTCTTTTTTGGCCTCTCTGGCTAGAGAATCGTATATTCCATATGAACTGTGGCCGGTTGCTGATGGTGCGCACATTCCAACTGTGCAACAAGTGCTTCAATATGAGCCTCTTCTAAATGAGGAAAGCGGATCGAGCTTCAAGGTGTTTGTTTCTTCCTACCTCAAGAACCTCCCAAGTTATTACGATTTCCAGAAACTTGTTGTGTATTGTATCTTATGCTTCAGTCATGTTTATGTTTATCAAGCAACCTTGCGGTAACCTTGACTCCTTTTTTAGATGAGCAAGTTGGCGCCTCTAGGGGTCGTTATTTAACTTGTACTTTAACACCTGGTCAAGAAAAAAACAGTTCATATCATCAGCTAAGACTCGAAATATATCAGATCTCCAACGAGACAAATAAACTAAGGAAATTGTCTTTGAATTCTTTCATATAAACCACCTTGGAATTTTTATGAATCCAATAAAATTTTAGCTAGACAGTTTCCAAAATCATATATGGCATTGATCTACAAAACAAGATGACAAACACTACTATCTCTGTCCAAAAATACAATGGAACTGAGGTACCTAGCCCATAAACTTAAAGGACAACATCATTGAGCCTACCATAATGATGGGATGATTCATGCCTGCCATCAAGGTTTGCTCATGCAAAAAATTTACACAACCATTCACTAAGAAAAAGGAATGATAAAATAGGACAGCCTTGGGATGGGGGGCAACCTTTTCCTGAACACAGCACAAGGCAGTGCGGAATTTAAAATCTAAAAATAAATATTATTAAGGGTGCGTTTGGATAGGGGTGTTTCCGTTTTTGTTCTTGTTTTTTTCACTGTTCACGGGAACAAAAACGCGTTTGGGAGCCTTTAATGGTTTTTGTTTTCGTGAACAGTAAAAAAAGTGTTTTCTTACCCTTAGTTCAAAATTTGAGAACACCAAAATGGTGTTTTTTTTTTCAACACTGTTTGTTCTCAGCAAAAAAAAATTAATTGTTGCAGATTCCCTAACCTTCATCTTCAACCTCCAAACTCTAACCTCCAAATTTTTTTTCTTTTTTGTTCCCAAAAATTTTTTAGACAAAATTTCCAACCAAACGTGTTTTTGTTTCCGGATTACCCTTAGGACAAGAACAAGAAAATTTTTGTTCTCAAGAGATAAAAAAATAAAAATGAAAACACTAGTTTCCAAACGCACCCTAAGAAACCCATCCAATAGTGTTTTTTTTTTTTTTTTTATCATTTTAAACCTTGAAACTGCAGAATGCATTCAAAACTTTTGACCCGATACCACTACTGATGCCCCTTGGTTTTGATTGTCCATCCTGGACAAGTTGATAGGCAGGAGCTAAATTATAGAAGCCTTGAGGTTTAAAATTCTAATTCTAGCCTATTTACGATAAGGAAGTAGTGCCTCGCAAACCATATACACGGTTCCTTGCACTTGTGTAGCTGATGCAATTGGGGTGGGGAAAGAAGGGCGTTTATCCTTGTGCCTATCATACCCCAACTGTACTTTGGGTTCAATACTTAACCTAGAAGCAACCGACACAGTTAATATACCTCCAGAAACTCACCATATACCTAGCAGACCAACCCTCAAGTGTCTCAAGCTTGTCTACCTATTGTACGTCACCTTCCAAGAGACAAACATCTCCAGAGTAGAAGCTGATAACATCAATTGCATTGCAAACATTGCCTAGAAAAAACCCACACTCCTCTAGCCAATGGACAGTGCAATAAAATATGACTCACGGGCTCCTCATCCCTTTTGCACATGCAAAGCCAATTAACCACAGTTAATGCACATGCAACTCTTCAAGTCTTTAAGTTAAAGACTTGAAGAGTTGCATTTCTTCTTTTACTCTTGGGTTTACCCTATAAGCTATCCATATCCATTACTGCTACTACAATGCTTCTTGTGCAACAATCTAAGAACATGCACCATCCCCTCCACTGCTGGAACTTTTACTACTATTCCAACCATACTCGTATTGCCACTAAAACAGAACTTCATCATGCAGCAATGACAAAACCTAACGCCATCAAGAGCTAGTTATCAATCATGCTTCCAGTGACAAAACTAATACCATCAATCCACAGTCACAGATGTACATGAGCGCACAAATATAAGTTACAACAGGGAAGTAGTTAGAGGAAATTCTAATACCTCATTCCTAAAAGCTTGGCCAATCTGAGCAGCAACAAAAGGGAGTTTGTTACCGTTGTAGTAGTACAAGTCCTTAAACTCACAGAAGATTGACTTTAAAGAGCCTCAAACACAATGAGTAGACCACCCTTTCACGCCAGCCTGAAACTCAATGAGCCAACCCTCTTTTCAAGTCTGGCAGAAAGATCTCATCCTGAACAATGAAAACCAAATTGAAGACACATGAATATGGGATTTAATCATTATAATATCACAAGGTGGATGCATTCATCTGAAAGTTCTCTCTAAAATAACAATAACTTCATTGTCAGCAATCCAGGAATTATCAAAACTTGATATACAATGCAATAAGGTCCCAAAATAAGTATTTTCACCAAATTTGATAAGTAGCATGTTGTAACATGGCCTCAACAAGCAGCTTAAAATCAATGATCAGTTTAACCAAACCAACAATTTATTACTCAAGCTTGTAATTAGCAGAGAAACAATAAAGAGAACAAAATAACCTGAATGAATGTATTAAGAATGTCACGCCCCGTTATTCCTGAGACTCCAATCGGGAGAATCAGCGAATCCCGAGGTGTGACGTCATAGAAAATAACAACAGAAATCAACGATAATATCGAAATACATGGAATAGGAATGAAAATGAAGTATTCCATGTCACCTGAGTGATAGAAACTCAGTAAAGAAATTCTAACGAAAATCCAGCAGAGTTCCGTTTGTAATTGGAACATCCGGACAACTCAAATTCAACACAACACAGAAACCTGCCCAGAATAACAAGAATAAAGCAATGGTACGTAGCCCAACATTCCAGAAACCTAATAGGGCCGAGGTAATGGAAAAGAACACCAATACCTCTCCGAAACCCTTCTAGAAATCAATAGAGCCCCAAATGCTCAAATGAAATTATAAAGAAAATCAAATGGCGATGCCAAAAAGGTATAAAGGCACCCCAAAAACAACAAACACCGACTGAGCCACCGAGCTCAAATAAGAATACAGGAAATCATACGGAAGTGCCGAAATGATACAATGGCACCCCGAAAATAACGAATACATGAACTGAATAGAGATACAATATGAGGGAATCTGCCAACAACCTGGCTCCCAAGATAATAAAATAATATACAAACGTAACTACGGAAAGAATAACAAGACTACCGTCCCAAATCACCCGTGTCGTCGCTGCCGAGCATAATCCTTGCTGCGTCCACCTGCAAACCTGAAAATGTTTTGTGTGGGGGGTGAGCAAAAAACCACGTGCTCACCATAATATCAAAACATCACACTCATAGCCGTCTAGAAAATGCTAACCATCCCGTGTGCATGCATCTATCCTAGGTTAAGCTACCGTCTCCCATGGCACCCCCGCCAACCCGAGACACCCAACAATAACCTCACAACTAATCTCGAAACTACTCAAGAGTCGTAAAACATAACAGCTCATAAGATATATCTACCACTCATATATACGCATATCAAATCATCATATATATATATACACACACACATATATATATATAAGTCCTGTAACAGCTAATCCTAAGACCTGGTGTAGGAAGGCACCCAGTCGAATACACACTCTCATCTAGAGATACAACCAAAACTAGCTATCTATCAGTCCGTGCACCTAGCACGCTACTCAAAGTTCCTAGGAGGTATATATATAGGTCCCTCCTTAGGACTATCGAAAGGGAATAACCATTCTTCTACGTACAACAACCAATGAACCAGCCCGTTCACTCGAAGAAACCTAAAAAAGGAAGGTCCTATCTCCACATCGGATTCGGTAACCAACCGAATTATCTCTCACTCACACTGCCTATCAAGGCACTAAAAAGGGTACAGATCAACAAGGTCACCTCTAACTCATACCGCCAATCGAGGCGCAAGAAAGGGTTACTGGAGTCATTTAGTCCCAAACAGATGCCATGGCCCTCGGGTTTTTAAAGAAAAATGTTGAACCCCGAAGGATTCAACCGGTTTTTAAGAAAAAGTTAGGGCCCGGTCAAATCATATTTGGTTCCAATGCCTCCTAACCCAACCAAACACTAGGAATCGCACTATATGCGCTTAACTTAACCTCACTTCTCTTGCCCGAGAAGATCCACAGACAACCACAAATGATCATATTTCTTACCTTAAGGAATGAAACCTCAGAAACACATGTTCGGGTTAAAACCCGAGAAACTATAACACGGGGAAAAGAATTACTAGAGTTCAACCGAATATCACCTCAAAGTCACATTCAAACTTATTTCGAAACAGGTTCTAAGACCTTCAACTTAATATAGGAACTTATAAACGAATCCTCAAAGGTCACCAAACCAACACCGGGATTCAAGTGTTCCTCGGAACAACTAGGAGGAATCTGAAACAATCAAACTCTAAAAACATATCTAAATCTCAGAACTGACCTTGAGTCTTACCCGACTTTTAACCTAAACAACTCTCTCCACTACCAAAGTGGTCTAATAATCATCCAGTGATAACCCTAATCACCAATCACAACCAAGTCTCAATATACGACTAGCCAACTCAACTCAACTCCAACTCAAGGGGGAAAACAATTAATTATCAAAGCCTCTTTTCGTCTATATCCACGTAACCACCTGGAACACATGCCAACCATGGCTCTACTAATCCAGGTTTTTAACATTATTACATTTCATTTCTTTTAAATTTTAAAAGCTTTAACTTTTAATCACATTGAATTAATTTCCACCATTTATAATAAAGTTACCAATATCATCAGTTTAATAACAGCAAATATCGACAATATAAAATATTCATAAACGAGCATATAAACGAATGAATGCTCAGTATGTATGTCAATGCAATGACAATGCAACTCCAATGCAACCCTAGCCACTAAAGGGTGAAACAAATATCCAGGAATCCCAAACCGTTCACTGCTGGAGCAACAAACCCACAACAGGAAGGGTGGGCGTCGCCAAAGAAAGTGCGGGGACCACAAGCCCGCCCGGGAACCGGCAAGTGAGGCGCAAGCCCTCACCCCCAAATGTCTAAAGAATTGAGAGTTACTAGCTCCCTGGTGCTAGACCACCCCTGGCCAGTTGTTGCGACATTCCAAACGATCCAAACATGCACGTGATATAAATGAGGCATACAACATGCACCGAAACAATATATATATAACATGGTGCTGTATGAATGTCAAATGCCTCCATATGAATCAAATGTGCTCAATAACACGGCATCAAAGCCAATCAATCTCATACCACGCATGCTTCACAATTTCAAATATACAGTAAATAAATTCTCATTTTATCACAGAAATAATCGGGTTCTCTGTTACCCAGTCCTTATAGATTTTATATACCAGCATGCTTTTAAATTTTAATTCCCAATGATTGTTTTCAAACTAATCAGCCTCAGGGGAAAAATTAGACAATTTAACTTACAATTTAATTTATTAATGATTTCCGAGAAAACCAACTAGGGAACTAAAATCACGTCTATACATCCCTCATCCTCGTGAATACCCCCCTATCTTAATTCAAATTTACAATAAAATATAAATAAAAAATGAAATATTTATTAAACGGCCCTACGTCCCTCAATATCAAATCGGCCCCGCTCCCACTGTATTTTAATAACAGTTATATAAAATCCGGGAGCTAATTACAAGTTCTAATTTTTTACACAAAATTCTATAAAATCCCACTTTAAGTTCGGGGGTACTAAACCACCTAATTTAGTCCAAATTTGGTAGGATTTAATTTATTATAACTTTTCAGGGAATTAATTTACTTAATTTATCAAGGGAATTCCGATTCCCGACTTCATTTATCTATTTATGGATACTCCGTAAATTCTATAAAATTCCTAGATATTCGTCTACCACTAGGAATTTAATTTCATACTTTTATTATTTATAAACATACAACCGGGACTACTTAACATTTTCTACGCACTATTAGTGAGTGCTAGATAAATATATATATATATATATATATAAATATATATAAATCCCCACCTAATTTAAACGCTTACAGACAGTCCCGCCGTGAACAGTACCGGCCGTAAATAGTGCTCGCCGCCCAAAATCGTCCGAAAATTATTTTTAATACGTCGAAACGACCGCCTTACCGCCCTATTCAATATAATTAAAATTCATTAGCAATCGATAATTTAATTCGAACAAATCTACAAAAATCGAAACCGAAAATCATACCGAAAATCTGAAATTCCCGGAGAACCGTTCAACGATTTCGCACCAATTTCGGATATAACGTACACGGTACCAAGGCCGAGCTATCCTCCGAAAATCAGCCCGAACCGAGCCCAACTCGCCACTGAGTCGACCCGACTCAGTCTGACCGAACACGGTTCTGGTCGCTGCCGTACCCAACTTCGGCAACCCCGACTACCACCAGTCGTCGCATGACTAACACCCACGTCAACCACCGCTGTTACCGCTTCAGCCATTGTCGACGAGCTCCAGTTGTAACCAGACCGTAGCTCCATCTCCTTAATCGACCGCGATGTCAGTTTCTCAGTTCTCCCTCTTGATCGGGTGGAGATGTAAGAATAAAAAGAGGGAAGTTGCCGTTGCGCACCATTGAAGAGAAGAGAATGCAGTATTTGATCGTGGCTGTGTGAAGGAGAAATGGAGAAGCAGAAAATCTGGTGTTCTAAACAGATACACATGTATATATATATGGTTAATTACCAAAGCAACCCTTGCTTTATCCACAATTGCACAAGTGACTAGTTAGTCTCCCCTAATTACGCAAGTAACCCTCATGACTTGCCAATTCACCATTTTGACCCCAAAACATATACATATATTTCAAATATGTATGGCTAATATACGTATATATATATAATTCAACTCAATTCAATTTTGTAACATCTAATTACTAGGTCCATGTGACCTCAAGTGTGACCAAGATATTAAATAAATGTGTGACATGAGAAAAGAAATGGTTGGTCCACCAAAGTCCACTAATTGCTTCAATTTCATTTATTTAATTATTTAATACCCATATATATATATAATTGCATTTAATTTCTTTTATTAAATACCCACACACATATATATGTATACCCAATTAATAATATATATATATATATATATATATACGAACAATAAATCCCGAAAATATACCGGGAACCCCCAAAATAAAGATTATAGCTGAAATAAATAATCTAGTGTATGAAACCCATATATATATATAATTATAATTAAATTCGTATAAATAAAATAAGTCCCGTAAAATATACCGGGGACACTCAAATAATTCTACGTGAGCCCATCAAATTCACCGGACTCCGAATAAATAATATAGGCCCAAAGAAAAGCTCTGGGGCACAAAATTTATCCATCGATTAAATCACCGAAAGCCCCATCGGACTCCGAATAACTAACACAATCCGGAATAATTAACTCGGTTACAAACTCGGGTATGAATATTTATATAAACCAAATTAAATCACTAATCGCCTAGCGGTTTATATCATGCGTTCCCCATAAATTCTACGGATAGTTAATCAATAATAACAGCCAAATTAAATATTTCGGTACGAGACTCAACTATCGAATCATCGGAGTCGTCCCTAATCCAAACAACTAAGGCACGTAACTTATCCGAACAGTAATCAAATAAAACCACTTCATCCCAAATTAATCCACTAACACGTATCACATACATATAAGCACGAAAAACGAACAAGGTAATACAAATACACATAAACACGTAAGTCAAACATCTAGGGCACATAATGCCACATCAATACACAGAGCACATAGATACAAACATAGCACGTATCTACTAACATAAATAAAACAAGCGAAAGGACTATCAATACTCCTAACCACGCCAGCTAAACAAGGCACGTACTAACCCCTAAAGCACTAACTACCGAACTCGAATCACTGAGTCGAAGCCCTAAACGTCGGTCAACTAAACGTGCCGTCATCCAGTCGAAGCACTAAACGTCGAGCGTCTAAGCGAATCCATATAATCGATACTAAGGCCCACGTAAACCTCTAGCCACGTCCGAAATACAAAACATCAGCTCAAGCAACATAACCACAAAGAAACCCCACGAAGTCACTGAATAGACAGTTGCAGAGTCGTGTCATCGAATCCAGAACTCACGTTAACGTTTCACCAGTTTGAAACATTAAACTCGCCGTCAATTCTCGTAATCGCCAACGATAATCCACGAAGTAGTCAACAAGTCAATAGTCGCGTCATCCTGTCGTATCAAGACATAAACGCGAAAAATTTACTCGTAAAATACACAGAGTAACCATGACGTCATGAACAAATGACGTCATCACCGAAAATAAATCAGGAATAATTCAGAAAAAAAAAGAAAATGAAACGGGTTGTTACAAAGAATATCAACCAGAACACTGAAATTACCTCAGAATTTCCAAAACTAGTCGGAATACAGTATCGATTTGAACAACTTCGAATTAGCAATAGTGCAAAAAAAGCAAAGCAAAGAATAGATAAATATAACATCTATCGTTCGGCCCAAATTAAGTCAGCTATTGTATCGAGAAAGAGGAGGCTGTGAGGAAGACCATACTGTTTGTGGAAATGAGGTACACTCACTCTTCCATTTATGTTGTTCAATCTATTTTTTTTTTTCCCCTTTTCTCAAAAGTAATTTGAAGTTGTAGTTGTTTGATATATAGAGGAGAGAGACCAAATTTTCAATTGTTTTTTTCCCTTTTCTCAAAAGAATGCTTCAAGTGGTAGTTATTTGATCTACAGAGGAGAGAGACCAAATTTTCAAGAGGTTGTTATGGGTTGCCTCAGATCCAGGGAACCAAAGGTTTTTATGTTAAAAATGTTAACTTTTTAATCTTTAGGGTTTGCCTGTGATAATTTGGACTTTGTCTTGCCTTTCTTATTTCTTTTTCATCACCCCTTGTTATATCTCGTGTTCAGAGATAAAGGGTTTTAGTTAATTTTATTTTTATCACCTTTTTATTTCTTTTTTTATTTAGAAATAAGGATCTATCGTGGTTGTTTATCTCTCCGTATGACATTGTAGCTGATGGAAGTAGATAAAAGTTTAGAGAAGAAGTTGGATACAGGTAGAGACTAGTCTAACTAATCGGTTAAATTTCTCAAAAAATTGAGATGGATTTGTTTTTATTCTCCCGATCTCAGTACCCATTTCAATGTCAAACCTTGTAGGTAGATGTGTCTTATATCTTGAATTTTCGTTTTAGTTATATTGAGTTTCTCGAGCATGGAAAATGGTCTTTCGAAACTAATGGTATTGATTTCTATAATATTATTGACGATTGTAGAAGCTAATGAATTATTAATTGTACTAATTTCTATAATATTCTTGATGATTGTAGAAGCTGATGAATTAGTTGTAAAATGATAGGTTTCCTAAATTCAAAGGGGCTAGAGGATAACTTTTACTATTACCCAGTTAGTGATTTCAGAGAGAGAAGTTAGTGATGGAGGTGTGACAGTGACTGAAACAAATCTGAATGGTGGCAAGGTTGCCTTAGGGGATATGGTATCTGAAACATTTGAGGCAGGGACACCAAGTTCCATTGATGTTGAGAAGAGAGTTTGCAACGTCGAAGTTATTGCAAAAGCTGGAGAATTGAGGGAGTCTAATGTTGGCAAGGCTGTCTTTGAGGGTGTTGGTTTGGAGATTGCGCAAGGATCAAATTCAAAATCACCTGCAGTAGGGCTTCAGTTTCCCTTGGAGAAACAAATGAGTGCATCATTTGGGCGGAGTGTTTTTGAGGTGGATTGTGTGGCACTTTGGGGATTTACATTTATTTGTGGAAGGAGACCAGAGATAGAAGATGTTGTTGCAACCTTGCCCCAGTTTTGGAAAATTCCAATTGAAACAAACCATACAAAATTCACAAAACATTATGCAAAACACATATAACCCTTTTTTTTATTTGTTCCAATTTTGTGCATTACAAAATCTGTATGTATAATAAAAAATTTTCAATTATGAGAAAATAAAACATGCATTACTATTCTTAGGTCATGAGATCGATAATAATTTAACCAAACAAGAAATGATAATATATATATATATAAAGGGTCAAGAAAATCATATCATCCTTATTTCTAGTCATCTAAATTTATCTGCCTTTTGATATTAACTTGAAAGACACTCCCTTGAAAAAATATTAATACTATATTCCTTGCCAAAAAAATAGTGCAAGTTCATGACATTTATAATATCCAAAAATGGCATCAATATCTACCCAAAAAAATAAAAGAGTAACTAAAATAATTTTATAGCACAACCCCTGATCATATTTACAAAAAGCACACATCAAATCCAACTATATGGATTAAAAAATTGACGTAACATACACAAATGCCAAACCCCAAACAAATAATTACTATATATATATATATAAACGAAACAAACCTTGATACCATTATTGCACCAAATCCATCTAGGGCAATATATCACATAAACATTTACATCATCCGGTGCAAAAATAAGCAAACGAAAGAGATGAGACGAGCGTTTTTCAAAACACATCAAAAGAAAAACCATGTATCACAAGACAAACAATACACATACGATATATCTATAGTGAAAATCACATATTGGGGGTGCGTGACTCCATATTTGTTACTTCTGTACTTATATCAAAAGAGTATTATTCATATTTTACATACATACGAACCTGATATGAGCTTGAGGATGAAGATCTGCAATTCCCAAATTTATCAAAGCCCTAGATGTCGCGAGCTTGAAGAGGATCGACAAAACCCTAGAATTGAACAATAGAAGCCCTAGGAGGGGATCGAGGAAACCCGAATCGCATGTGTGTCGTCGCCTCCCTCTTCTCCTGCACAAACCCTAGGCCGAAAGAGTGAAGAGAGAAGTGTGTTTCTAATCTGTTTTTTTCTTTTGGTTTTTTGGTTGTTTTTATTTTATTTTATAAGTTGTCCGTGTGTTTTGGAGAGAGTTGGGAAAAACACCAAAAAGGTGTTTATTGGGTTTAGGCTGAAAATAGGCAAAGTTGGGCTGAATGGGTCAACAAACATAAACACATATGTATATAGGGCCAACCAAACAGGCCCTTAAAACACCCCAAGACCACCCCCTCTTCTCTACCATCATCATACGACATACGAATTGCCTCCGCTATAAGTCTTGGTGGGGTACTGAACAATCACATATATGTATATACGTTTCAAAACACCTAATTAATGGCACAACAATATATACTATAGGTGAAATATAAATGCAATAAAATACTTCAAAGAATGGATAATATAAATAGTGTAACACCCCGTGTTATTATCCTTTTTACTGAAATTAATTATAATTTAATTTCGATAATGACGTCACTTGTTCTTGACGCATTGTTTATTCTTGGTATTTCGCGTGTAAATTTTTCGCGTTTAGTTTTTAAAGTCGTCTAGATGATTTTACGGTTTATCTTTGACGAGTTCATGAATTATTATTATCGACTACGCGGTATCGTTTCGACATTTAACGTTTAGTACTTCGACTGGGCAACGACGCATTTTAATTGGATCGGGTCTGTTAGGTGTTCCGATGTTTGGGTTCCTAACCCAGTATATTTAATTGGGAATCCCGTTGTTATTTCGGGTTGCGAGTTTACGATTGGGTATTCCCGGTATTTATTTGGGTTTACTGTATATATATATATATATATATATATATATTTAATTGTAATTATATATATATAGTTTTGGGGGTTGTTTTGTAATTTTGGATATTTAAAGGGTCATTTGTGCAATTAGGGCATATATATGTATATGTGTGTACGAAACCATCTGCTACAGCTTCCCTCTTCTCATTCTCTACACGACTGACGACCTAGCCCTCCTTTCTTCTCCTTCATGCACAACAGGTCTGGCATCTTCTCCATGGCAGCTTGAGAGAGAGAGAGAGAGATGAGTCGGCTGAGGAGTGGTGGTCGCCATAATAGGCGGCTGCGCAGCTAGAGCAACGGAGGCCGAGCTGGGTCGGCGAGCTTGCGGTGGTCGTCGGTTAGGCTAGACGGCGGCGCAAGGTCAGCGAGGAGCTGCGGCTGGTGGCGCAGTCGTGCAGGGGCGAAGCAGTCCGCACGACAGGGGTGGTTCGGCCAGGCTTCGGCCATTTTTTCGGTCAACTTCCGTTGATCGGTTTGGGCCAATTTTTGGTGAGTAGCTTCGTATATATGTAGTATTCATCATAATTTAATTTCGTATTTTTACGTCGAACGATTTGCCCCAAAATTACCTTTATAGGTTATAGTTTTCGTTTGGGGTATTTTAGATTTATCCAATTTAATTAACCTATTGCTAATGGGCTTCGTATATATTGTATAGGTTGTCGAGGCGGACATTTTTATATATATTCAAAATATTTTTCGGACGAATTTGGTCGGCGGGCGTCATATTCGGGCGCCGGTATTGTTCACAGTGGGCCCGAAACGGTTGTTCTGTAAGCGTATTTCAGGTGAGAAATTTTATTTCTCACTCCGTATCGTTCAAGTAGTTTGGGGTGTGCAAAACCTTATTTAATTTAATATAGATATATTAAATTGTTAGTTTAAATATCTATATTTGCTTAGAATCGAAATGAGACTTAGGGATTAGTTTAAGAAAATTAATTAAATTATTTCCTACGAGGTTAATTAAATTCCTATTTGAATTGAATATGAATAGGCGACTTAGAAATTCCCTTGAGAATTAAATGAGCTAGAGGATTTTGTAAACGTTGGACATGAGAAACTTAGACGCTATGCTAGGTTCCTTTCATTATACGTGGATTATCTGTTTAAATTATTTTAAAGGCATATCAAGAGAAATTGAAATATTTTCTAAAGAATTAAAGAAAATATATTTGTGAAAATATGAATAGTATATGAATTTGTTTTCATATGATTTAAATGTTTTATTGTACTTTAAAGCATGCAAAGAGATTTTGAGATTTATGTTAATATTACCATGTGGATATTTTCATAAATATGGTGCACGACATATTTATGTTGAGACACGATTATTATTGAGGCCCTGGATGCATATTGAGTTAATATATGTGGGGTGTTTAATCATGTATGGAGGTCTTTGTGTCGAACCGTCGCAACAACTGGCCAGGTATAGGTGTCTCCCACCTTCGGACTAGTAATCTGGGAATTGGGGATATAGGGTTGGTTGATGCCCCATTGTGGTGGTATGCGCCACTCTCGGGTTCTGAGTATATTGCAGGAAAATGTGTCTCCCACCTATGGAATTGGGGATATAGGGTTGGTTGCTGCCCCATCGTGGTGGTATGCGCCACTCTCGGATCTTTGGAGCATGGGAGTTGCTAGTGGGGCTCACATGCGACCGTCTTCCTTGTTGAAGTGAGAAGTTTCAAAATCACTTGGGAAGAATCGATGCGGTGCTCGTTACTCATAGTATGAGTAACGGTCATTTTTCAAGTTTTGAAAACAAACTCATAGTATTTAAAAGGAAAAACCCGTTTTCGCCTACCCCGTAGTCAGGACAGGCAACAACGGAGACCTGGGGAAAGACGGTCATTTTTACTGTATGGTTTCTTAAAGAAAATATTTTATTATTTCCTTGAGATTCTGAGATTCTGAGACTTCTATCTCAAGATCTCGACCTGTAGAATTTTGAAAGGTGTTCCATTGTTTGACCTTTGTTTCCTATCATTTCTAAGTCTCGGGTATGAGGCTTGGTGTTGTTCAGGGCACACATATAGTGTTGCCATTTCCTTTCTTCTTCGTTGTTGATGTCACCACCTAGGTGATTTGAGTAGTTACACATGTTAGGGGCATGGATGGCAAGTGGTTGATTTTGATCCTTGTGGATATTAGAGGTGAGTGTGATTCCTTTTGTTTGGAGTTTTTGGTTAGCGTTGTAGGCGCTTGATGATTTGTTAGATTGGACCTTAGGGTCGTGTACCTAGTATACGTTGGTGAGAGTAGTGTAGACTACTGGTGTGGTGCTTGGAGTACGAGTCTTATTCGTATCTTATAGGCTCGTGTTGTGTACTTATATATATATACATATATATTTATCCCTGATATATATATATATTCATTTACGGTAGCATATGAGCACGTACCTTGGGTTTTTGTGGCAGGGTTATGTTGTGGGCTATATATATCTTTCTAGATAGTTTAGCATTACCTAAACTGTCAGAGGATGTGGTAGTTAGAGTATCTTTTCCCATTGAGCTTATTTGCTCACGGAGGGAATTTCATTTGCCCCCCTGGTATTCCACGCCAGGTTGCAGGAAACATACGGCTATGAGCAGGATGCAGTGCAACGACAGTTTTCTTTAGTTTCT
Source organism: Cornus suecica (assembly GCA_963922005.1). NCBI lineage: Eukaryota > Viridiplantae > Streptophyta > Magnoliopsida > Cornales > Cornaceae > Cornus > Cornus suecica. The sequence goes on from OY998241.1 coordinate 77,246,806, forward strand.
TGTTACAGGTTTTGGAGTTGCGTTGGGTGATGCGGTTACGGATGCAGCACGACTGGTTTTGGGGACTGTAGTTGTCTTCTGTTAGCTTCCTTACCCATGTTTTGTGGGATTGTCATTTATTCGAGCATTTGTGGCTCTGTTGATGTTAGAGGGTTTGGAGAGGTTTTGGTTTCTTTCCACTACCTCGGCCCTAGTAGGATTGATGAATGCGGGGCTTGGAAGCCATTGTTATTATCGAATTGCTATTGGCAGGTTATTATGTTGTGGTTGGTTGTCCGGATGTTCCATTTACAAACGGAACTCTGCCGGATTTTTGTTAGATTTCGCTGCTTTGTTTATTATTCATTTGGGTATGAAATATACCGTTCTATCATTATTCCATACTTTTTCATGGCTAATGATATGTTAGTTGGTTATTCATCATAATGATCACATCCTGGATCCCTTGGATGTCCCAGTTCGGGAGTCTTAGGAATTTAGGGACGTGTCAGCATGATATTAGAGCACTTTTACCCTTCTGGGGGTGTTTGATGACTGAAGGTCATTTGTTTTCGTTTCTTTTTACTTCCGCATTCACTCCCTTAGCTCTTAGGCTCGGGTTTCGGAGTCCTAGGAATTTGGGGCGTGACAAATAGATTCCAATCAAAATGTTCCCAGACAATCATCTAACTAATTAAAAACTAGTAACCACAAATTAGGATTAGTTCGTGTCTAAATTCCTAACTACTTAGTTAGTTGGCAAATCACTTTCATAAGTCCTCCTAGCACAACCATAAGCTAAGTTACATTCAGGGGGAATAAGGTTGAATTCAAATTAGAGGTTTATGTATTACCTTTAAAATATATCTTTATTCAAACATCATCAAAAAAAAAATGGTAATCACAAGAACATTCAATAAATTGCAATAGTTGCCTTCTGAAACTTGCAAGCATCTCCCTTGCTAACATACTCATTTGTATTACTTAATTTTTTATTTTTTCTTTTGGTAATGCTTCAAAGCAAAGACTATTTCCAGTCTCAGAGAAATATTTTCCAAACATATTTCTCCTACATCACCTTGTGATCATGACTTAGGTGACTATAGAATTCGAAGGCCTCATGGAATTCATTGAAGTTGATGTAAATTAACAAGATATTCATCACTATCTTCCATATTCTAAAAAGTTTTAGTTTATTTGACACTGGGCAATTTCTTTCTTCTATAAAATACTAGTAATAGTTTATTCTAGCATGTAAACCACACGGGTTGCGCACAAGCCCAGCTCTAGAAGAAGGGAATACGCTACATCGGTCATGTATCTAATGGAGTTTAGGCCGTATATGGGTGAATAAAGAGCAGGGCGGGGAAGGAAAAAAAAAAAAAGAAAAAAAGAAAACTTAAATAATGTAAGTTCAAAATATTAGTTTTAAGAAAGGTAAAAGTTTCAAAATATTAGTTTTTACTGTTCACCCAGTTAAAAAAAAAACACGTTTGGCAAACGCGTTTACTGTTCACTTTTTTTTTTCCAAGAAAACTGTTTTCTGTGAATAGTGTGTAAAAGTGGTGAAAACACCAAATACAACTTTTTGTTCTTTTCTGAATTTTTTCACTGTTTAGAGTACCACCTCCGCCACCGCCCCCTGCCGCCACCACCGCCGCCACCACCCCCGCCACCGGTCGCCGCCGCAAGCCCCCACCACCTCCGGTCGTCGTCGGGCCCCACCGTCGCCTCCCGCCGCAGTCACCACCACCACCGCCCGCCGCCCACCAATACCATTTTATTTTTCAGTACAAATTTTCATCCAAACACTTTTTTGTTTTTAGTTTTTTGCTGAAAAAAACAAAGACAAATACAAAACACAGGCTTTCCAAACGCACCCATTGTATTTTTCTTTCTAAATCCCGTTTCGTGATGGTATCTAATGGAGTTTATTCAGGATTGTTTGCGAGTGCAATGTTTGTAAGAATTGCGTGTTTATTTTCATCGACTGATTGTTTTGTTGTTAGGATGCAATTTTCAAGTGTAAAGTTCTTGGGATGATGATAATGCAGGAGTGATTTGATGATGGTAGAGTAGAAGTATACAACACTTATGGTGTTGATTGAGAGAAAAACACACTCTATTTATATTGAAAATCTCAAATACAAACTCACATAGAGGATTATTCTCTTCCTCTCTATTCTCACTCTCTTACTTCTATATCTCAACACTACACACACACATCTATTTATAACTCTAATAACTATTGTAGAGCTTTGAATTCAACTTACACATGTTACACAAGGGTAGGCAAAATAAAAGTTAGGCAACCTACCATTGTTGATTTATTTGTAAAGCTTTTTAGATAGTCTTCAAAGGGGTGCTTCTAGATATGCATCAAGTTTACATTTCAATATTCCCCTTTAAACTTGATGCTCTGCTTTCCCAACATAAACTTCAATTTGTTGAAGATGTATTGCTTCAATGGTTTGGTAAAAATATCTGCAATTTGATCATTCGTCTTGCAAGATATTAATTCCACTTCTTTGTTCAGCACATGCTCTCTGATGGAATGATACCAAGTATCAATATGCTTGCTTCGTTCATGAAAGACTGGATTCTTTGCAAGTGCAATTGCTGAACGATTATCAATGAATATCTCTGTAGGTCTTTCTTGTGGAAATCCCATATGCTTTAACACATTTCTCAACCAAATAGCATGACACACAGTGCGCTGGCTGCTACATATTTAGCTTCGCATGATGATAAAGTCACTATCGGTTGTTTCTTGGATGACCATGTGAATGTTGTATTTCCAATGAAAAACAAAAATCCAGTTGTGTTTTTTCTTTCATCTAAATCTCTACCCCAGCCGCTATCTGAATAGCCAGTGAATTTTAATTCATCATTTGAGGTATATAGAAAACCATCATTGATCGTACCTTTGATGTAGCGGAGTATTCTTTTTGCAGCATTCAGATGTGATTGATCTGGTTCCTCCATGTATTTGCTGATCAATCCAACTCCGTAGAGTATATATGGTCTGGTGCAAGTCAGGTACCGAAGACTTCCAACTAAACTTTTGAAGTATGTTGGATCAACATTTCCTCCGCCTTCATTCTTTCTGAGTTCCACACTGCTTTCCACTGGAGTTGATACTGAATTACTTGATTCCATTCTGAACTTCTTGAGAATCTCCTTTGCATATCTACTTTGGCAGATTGAGATTCCTTCAGCATTCTGCTTCACTTCAATTCCAAGAAAGTGTGACATCAGACCTATGTATGTCATCTCAAATTCTTGAATCATGGTATTCTTGAACTCTTCAAACATGGCTGGGTTGTTTCCAGTGAAGATCAAATCATCAACATACAGACCTGCAAATAGTATGCTTCCTTCTGGACAATTCTTCAAGTACAATGCATGCTCATATGGACATTTCTCGAAGCCATTATCATGGAAATAATTTTCAATTCTGGTATTCCATGCACGTGGAGCTTGCTTCATTCCATAAAGAGCTTTCTTTAACCTGTACACCTTGTATTCATGTCCGTCATTTTCATACCCCAGTGGTTGTTCGACATAGATTTCTTCTTCTAGAAATCCGTTCAGAAATGCTGACTTCACATCAAGTTGGTACAACTTCCATCTATTCTGAGCAGCAATATATATCATCAGCCTGATTGTCTCTAATCGGGCAACAGGAGCAAATACTTCACCATAGTCTAGTCCCTGTCTCTATTTGTAGCCTTTTGCAACCAGGCGAGCTTTGTATCTCTGAACTTCGCCCTTTTCATTCTTCTTTGTCTTGTAGACCCATTTGACTCCAATAGGTTTTTGACCTTTTGGTAGACTACACAGCTCCCATGTATCATTTTTCTCTATGGCCCTGATTTCTTCATCCATTGCTGACTTCCACTTCTTCTCTTGGATGGCTTCTTTGAAGTTGACAGGGTCACTATCCAGAAATAGGCATAGCAAATTCTGGTATTTATCTTCTTCAGTGGCTTCATATAGTTCCCTTAGAATTCTCACTTTTTTGGGTCTTTCACTTGATCTTTCATCTGGTGACGATGAAAGATCATTTCTTGCAGGTACAGGAGATTGATGTGGTAGAATTTGTGACTCCATTGCAGCTTTGTTTTCTACTTCTTCATCTTCTTCAAGTACAAGCTCCTTAGTTTTTCCATCTTCATTCTGATCCCAGCTTCAAGCTTCATTTTCTTCAAAGATCACATCTCTGCTCATAATTACTTCCTTTGTGATGGGATTAAACAAATTATATCCCATTGTTCTGTCACCATAGCCGATAAAGATACATTTATGTCCTTTGTCATCGAGCTTGGTTCTTCTGGCTTCTGGAATCTTGGTGTAAGCATTACACCCAAAAATTCTGAGATGATTGACACTTGGCTTGTATGAGCTCCAAGTTTCTTCAGGTGTCTTGAACTGGAGTCTTCTGGTTGGACACCTATTCAGCAGATAGACAGCACACGATACCGCTTCAGCCCAAAATTCTTTGGGCATTGACTTTCCTTTCAGCATACTTCTGACCATGTCCAAGATCGTGCGATTCTTCCTTTCAGAAACACCATTTAGCTGAGGTGTATAGGCTTATGTTGTTTGTTGTCGGATGCCGTGCTCTTTGCAGTAATTCTGGAATGCATTTGACATATATTCTCCTCCTTGATCTGACCGCAACGTTTTGATATTATGGCCACTCTGCTTCTCAACAAGAGCTTTAAACTCTTTGAACTTGTCAAAAACTTCTGATTTCTTCTACAAGAAGTACACCCATGTCTTTTTGCTATAATCATCAGTGAAAGTAAGAAAATACCTGCTTTGTCCATATGAAATTGGCTTCAATGGACCACACACATCTGTGTGAATGAGTTCCTGCAGCTTTGTTGATCGCCGTTTGACTTCTTCAGTAAAACTCAGTCTGTGATGTTTCCCAAGTACACAACATTCACAAACTTCATTAGGATGGTTGATGTAGGGTAGTCCCTTCACCATCTACTTGCTTGCGAGCAGCTTCAGACCCTCAAAGTTGAGATGTCCGTATCTTATATGCCATAGCCAGTCATTGTCTTCAACAACTGCATTCAAACACTTCGCTGTATCGTGCTGAATGTGAATAGGAAACATCCTATTCTTTGACATCTTTATCCGGGCAATGAGATTTTCATTTGTATCTTTAATTGTTAGACACAAATCCTTCATGATGATGTCGTAGCCTTTCTCCAGGAGCTGTACGAGACTCAAAATATTGTTCTTCATATCTGGAACATAGGAAACATTTGATATGAAGTCATGATCTCCATTCTTGAGCTTGAGCAGAATCTTGCCCTTTTCTTTTACTGGGATTTTCGTGGAGTGACCAAATGAGACTTGCCCTTGCCTAGTCTCATCAAGCTTGACAAACATGTGTTTGTTTCCACATATGTGATTGCTAGCTCCTGAATCTAGATACCATATACCTTCGTCATAGGTATTTTCATTTTGAGCCATCAACAACATTGATCTTGGCTCATTTTCTTCTTTCTCGATAAAATTTACTTGTTCGCCTCCGTCAGCAACTGTCTTTCCTCTGCATTCGTTGTTGTAGTGTCCATACTTGTTACAGTTATAGCACTGCACATTGCTTTTGTCATAATTCTGACGATTGTTGAAGTTGTTTCCACGACCTCGTCCTCGTCCTCTGGAAGATTGATTTCTCCCTCCTTGATTATTTCTTTCGGTATTAGAATTGGTTCTTCCACCACCGCCTCTGAATCCAGCACCTCATCCTCGATTGCCACGACCTCTACCTCGGCCTCTTTGCGAACTTCCCCATCGCTCTTCTTTATTTTCTTTAAATGTTAGATTTGACTGAAGAGCTTGCTCTAGAGTACCTGAAGTGTTCTTCTTGTTGATTCTTTGTTCGTGAATCTCTATCATGGCCAATAGCTCATCTACTGTCATTGCATCGAGGTCCTTTGATTCTTCAATGGCAACAACTACATTCTCGAACTTTGAGTTGATGAAGCGTATAATCTTTTCAAGCACACGAACATCTTCAATCTTGTCGCCATATCTTCTGATTTGATTCACAATAGTCAATGTTCTGGTAAAGTACTCAGAAATTGACTCTGTGTCTTTCATTTGCAACAGTTCAAATTCACCCCTTAGAACTTGGAATCGAATTTTAATTGTTTTTTCAATTCCTCGATTTGCTTTTCGAAGAATTTCCCATGCTTGCTTGACGGTGTTGACGGCTAAAATCTTTTCAAAACTTGCTTCATCGACACTTTGATAAAGTAGGTACAACGCCTTCTTGTCCTTCTTTCTGGCTTCTTTGAGCGTGGCCTTTTGGATCTCGCTCAATCGATCTTCAATTTCTTTTGAAACTGGCTCGTCATAACCAGTCTCGATAAAGTCCCACAAATCTTGTGATGTAAGAAGGACTTTCATTTGGATAGACCAATTCTCATAATTGGTTTTATCCAAGCGCGGAAGCTGGGGCTGAACAAAATTTCCGGAGGATGCCATCGGACTAACTTAAGCACTTGAGATGCTTAGTTCAAAAAATCAGCGTTGAATTTGGTGAAACCGACTGCACGGTTGCGTCCGGAGCGTTCCTTTTAGTAAAAAATGACTCTTCGTTTGCTCAACTCGGAGTTGAAATGAGTCCGAAATGAACAAAATACCAATAAGGGGCAATTTGGTAATTTCAGGAAAATTGATGACGTGACACTGTTGACGTGGCACTGCTGACGTGGCAGGTGACTGGGCGAGATGACGTGGCAGATGACGTCACTGCTGACGTGTCCGGCGCGTGGGTGCGCGTGGTCGTCACGCGCGGCTGAAGGTTGAAGATGACCAGGCGCGTGACTGCGCGTGGTCTTCACTCGCTGCCCTTCTGGCGGGCGTGTGAAGACTTTATCTTCCCCAAGTCTTTCCCGGGAAAGAGTAATAGACTCGCGGTTGAGGAGAGTAAGTATTTCATGGAGAAGTTTGCTTTGTCATCCACCCCGCCCCCTACCGCGTTCCTCGTCTCTCCAAGACTGCACTGTCATGCTTGCTGATGGTGATTGCTTGTACTTCTTTAAACTTGGTTAAGAGAGGTGGCATACCTTGAGGGGCAGCAATAGTGATTACTCTGAAAGAATGTATTATGACAAGCATCAACTCTTTTATGCCATGTCTGAAATCCATAACAGGATTGATGAATGGGATCTCACCGATCCCTCTTGTCCAACACGGTCATAAAATCAACAATCTTCCATGGTATACACCCCGAATGACAACAGGACCCGGACGGTTCATACCCTTAAATTATCTCGGTGGAATGCTCGGGGGATCTTTTGTTGGTTCAGAGGTTTTTTTGGAACTCGGTATCAACATGATCGCGATCGGAATTATTATAAAGAGTATCCGACTAATGCAAAGTTTATTTCTCCATTCTGTCATACATTTGGATTTGTGATTTTTAAGTTAAATTTGGATGAAAAGAAATGGGAGCGTGTGAAATGTATCGGTCCCAATTATCCACCCAACAATGAAGTCCGTGTTTACGAGGTTCACGATTGTGGCTTTTTTCATTTGAAAGATAAAAGCATCACAACTTATCATTCTTTCACTATGGGGAACACTAAATTAAGGTCAGAAGAAGTACCCCCTCCTCTTTGGGTTGCCCCCAACTAATTATAATTCCGTAATAAGTTTCTCTCGTTTTTGGTACTACGGAGTATAATATTTTGATATATTAACACATATATTGCTGTTACTTTTTTTTAAAATACTCATCCGTCTGAATTTCAAGTGCATATATTTATATCTGCAAGTGGCAATTATTTTTTATTGCTCCAATCTCATTAGAATTTCTTAATATATTTTTTTTGGGTAATTAAGAATTTCTTAATATTGGTATGACTATGGAAAAGGAAACTTGATTAGTTATTGGTGGACATCTTCTATGTTCCATTTATAAAATAAATGTGTCTTTTGCCCATTTATAAATAATTGTAATTCGTTTGGAAATATTGATCCCAAACTCCATGCACCCTTTTTCGTTCCTGCAACGTCACCAAATTATTCAAAGCAACCCAAATTGCCATACATTTTCCTATAAATTTTACTTTAAATACATTCTTCAATCGTAAATTAATCTTATTTTTTATAATCACTAATGGTGATAGGATTGTATTTCGAAAGTTCATGGCCGATATATCACTTTCATTGCAAGCTTAATTCTAAGCAAAGCAAACTTGCAACCTCTGACTCTTTTACAGTTCTTTTTGTCTTATTTTATAACCCCTTTCTATTTTGGTAACTAGCTATTACCGTGTTAATTTGTATAAAAAGAAGAGCTTAGGAGTGGTAGAAATTGATATATGAACCACTTCCAAATCTTCTACTTGCTTGCAAATGGAGCTAGCCATGCACAGTCTAAAAGCAAGTTGCCATCAGTGAAGAGCAATTCTAATCCTACATGCTAGAAGCCCAACTTAGAATAGCCCTAAGAGAATGATCGCCCAGAAACACCATGTTGAAGTTGTCCTACCTCAGTTTTGAAAAGGGTTTGTGTCCTAACAAGTGGTATCAGAGCCCCAGGTTGGAACAAATCACGAAGCCCGACGATTTGGTCCAGATCTGATTTTTTTGAGTGCTCTAAATCAGAAACCGACTACACCAGGAGCTTCGTCTCGACGAGACGAAGCCAGCAGTGTCAAGCACGTCGCCGGAAAGTTCCTCACGCGCCGCCTGACGTTCCTTCCAGTTTTTTGGCTCCGTCGAGCAGCAGTTTCGGCTCGGCGTGATTTTCTGGAGTATCGTTTATCGGAACGAGGCTTATAATATATCTACGGAAAGAGAATTAGAAGCCCGACGTATGGCGCAAGAATCAACCCAATCAGAGCAGGGACGCGCCTGCACGCCCCCCGAGAAGGTACTAACTTCGTGATTAAAATTCTGTCTTTTGTGCGAATTTGTTTTGGCCCGTTTGGAGTCGTTTTTGACCCGTTTTGGACGCGGTCAGAGGCGTTCTGAAGGTTTTGAACCGCCCCCGACGCAACCGTATACTCGGTTTTGCACTCCGAATATCTCTAATAGGCTCAGTGGGAGCTATGGGAGAAGAAAAGACAGTAATGATCGACAAGTTTGATGGTACAAACTTTACATATTGGAAGATGCAAATTGAGGGTGTGTTATTCCAGAAACATTTGTATCAACCGCTAGAAGAGACGAAGCCAGATTCGATGAAAGAAGAGGAGTGGAATATCCTAGATCGTAAGGCTCTTGGCACGATCAGATTGACGTTGGCAAAATCTGTTGCCTTTAATATCAGGAAAGAGAAGACTGCAAAGTCTCTCATGGAAGCACTTTCGAAGATGTACGAACAGCCGTCTGGAGCAAATACATTACATCTTATCAGCAGATTGACGAATCTGAAGATGTCCGAGAATGAGAATGTTGGTGAACATCTCAGTAAACTTAATGACATTTATGGGCAGTTGGAATCAATTGAAGTAGTGTTTCAAGACAAGGTGAAATCAGTTTTTCTCCTTAATCAATTGCCAGAGAGCTGGAACGCCACAGTGGCTGCAATCAGTAATTCTTCAGGGATAGACCCGCTGAAGTATGATACCATTGTGAGTATGGTACTCACAGAAGAGATCAGAAGACAGTCGTCAGACTCTTCAAGCAGTGGCACAGCATTGAATGTCGACACCAGAGGCAGAGGTTGGAACAGACAGAAAGGCAGAAACCAAAGGCGTGGCCGTTCCAAGTCGAGACAGGGAAGATCACAGTCTCGAGGTCTGAGAAATTCTAAAGCAATCGAATGTTGGAATTGTGGCAAGACTGGTCATTTAAGGAACCAGTGTAGATCCCCACATAAGGTAGTGGATGACAAGACAAAGGAAAATATTGTCTTAGAAGAAGCAGATAATGCACTGATATGCTCTTTGGAGAGCAAAACAGAGTCTTGGGTTTTGGACTCTGGAGCATCTTTCCATGCCACCTCAAGTCGAGAGCTCTTTGAGAGCTATGCACCTGGAAACCTCGGCAAGGTTTATCTAGGTGACGATCAACCCTGCAGTGTTGTTGGCAAGGGTGGAGTACATATCAGACTCAACGGATCAATATGGAAGCTGAGGGATGTCAGACACATTCCAGACTTGAGGAAGAACCTGATCTCAGTAGGCCAATTAGCGAGTGAAGGTTATATGACCACTTTCAGTGAAGATAAGTGGAAAGTTTCCAAGGGGGCTATGACTATAGCACGAGGAAAGAAAACAGGTACGCTGTACACTACCACCAAGGCTAGCACATTTATAGCAATTGCAGAAAGCAAGGAGGATCATAATTTGTGGCACCAGAGGCTAGGTCACATGAGTGAAAAGGGACTCAAGGTTATGCTCGCAAAGGGAAAGCTACCAGGTCTAAATTCGATTGATATCGATTTCTGTGAAGATTGCGTATTCGGTAAGCAGAAAAGGGTTAGTTTTCAGAAAAGCGGCAGAGAACTTAGAAAGGAGAAGCTTGAGCTAGTTCACACTGATGTCTGGGGGCCAGCAAATGTCTCATCTATTAGCGGAAAGTCCTATTTTGTCACCTTCATCGATGACCATTCCAGAAAGGTATGGGTTTATTTCTTGAAACATAAATCTGAAGTGTACGGTGTGTTCAAGAGTTGGAAGGCTATGATAGAGAATGAGACAGGTTTGAAGATCAAGAGATTACGATCCGATAATGGTGGAAAGTATCAAGACACCGGGTTTAAGAGAATTTGCTATGAGAACGGTATCAGATTAGAGAGAACTGTTCCACGTACACCACAACAGAATGGCGTAGCAGAACGGATGAACCAGACATTGACTGAGAGAGCCAGAAGCATGCGCATTCAGGCAGGGTTGCCGAAACAGTTCTGGGCAGAAGCGGTCAGTACAGCAGTGTACTTAATCAATCGTGGTCCATCAGTACCATTGGAGCACAGAATACCAGAAGAGGTCTGGAGCGGTAGAGAGGTAACACTTTTACATTTAAAAGTTTTTGGTTGTGTTGCATATGTACATGTTAGTGACACTATGAGGGGTAAGCTTGATCCCAAGTCACAAAAGTGTATTTTCATTGGCTATGGCGGTGACGAGTATGGTTACCGCATGTGGGATGATCAGAACCGAAAACTGATCCGAAGCAGAGATGTAGTGTTCAATAAAAAAGTTATGTACAAGGACAGACACACAACAACCTCAGAGCCTACAGCACAGAGTGATCCTGTGTGTGTTGAGTTAGATGATGTTCAAGATAGTGAGAGTACTCAGTCAGACGAACATATTGCAGATGGAAATACTCAACAGGTTGATACACCGCAGTCTCCGACTCCTATTCCTGTACCTAGGAGGTCTTCACGGCAGCATGTGCCGAATCGGAGATACATGAATTATTTGTTGCTCACAGATGGAGGTGAACCAGAGTATTTTGATTAAGCATGCAGTGCAGCAGATGCGAGCCAGTGGGAGCTTGCAATGGAAGATGAGATGAAGTCCCTTATTTCCAACAAGACATGGAAGTTAACCGAGCTGCCGGTAGGAAAGAAAGCTCTCCATAATAAATGGGTCTACAGAGTCAAAGAAGAACATGATGGTTCTAAGAGGTACAAGGCGAGACTTGTAGTAAAAGGCTTTCAGCAGAAAGCAGGAATTGACTACACCGACGTATTTTCGCCGGTTGTGAAACTGACTACCATTCGTTCAGTTCTTAGCATTGTTGCATCAGAGGGTTTGCACCTAGAGCAGTTAGATGTCAAAACTGCTTTCCTCCATGGTGACCTAATAGAGGAGATTTATATGTAGCAACCGGAAGGTTTCTTAGAGAAAGGGAAAGAGAAACTTGTGTGTAAGTTGGAAAAGAGCTTGTATGGTTTGAAACAAGCTCTAAGATAATGGTACAAGAAATTCGATGGATTTATGTAGAGACATGGTTATATCAAGTGCAACGCTGACCATTGTTGCTACTTCAAGAGGTTTGACACGAGTTACATTATCCTCCTACTTTATGTTGATGACATGTTAGTAGCTGGATCTGATTTTGTGGAAATCAGTAAGTTGAAGAAGCAGTTGGCAAAAGAGTTCAAGATGAAGGACTTAGGCACAACGAAACAGATTCTTGGTATGAGAATCATCAGAGACAAGCAGAAGGGAATTTTGCAGTTGTCTCAGGCTTACTACGTTGAACGGGTTTTGAAGCGGTTCAACATGAGTGATACTAAGTCAGTTAGCACACCTTTGGCTAGTCATTTTCGATTATCCAAAAAGCAGTCTCCCAAGTCAGAAGCAGATAGGAACAACATGGCCAGTATTCCATACGCTTCAGCTATTGGTAGCTTGATGTATGCAATGGTTTGTACAAGACCAGATATTGCATATGCAGTGGGAGCAGTCAGCAGGTTCATGTCCAATCCAGGAAAGACTCACTGGGAAGCAGTGAAGTGGATATTGCGATATCTACGAGGTACCACAAACAGATGCCTTTATTTTGGAAAAGGTGAAGTGAATTTACATGGCTATGTAGATTCAGATTTTGCTGGTGAGATAGATCATAGAAGAATCACTACTGGTTATGTCTTTACAGTAGGTACTACAGCAGTTAGTTGGATTTCGCAGATACAGAGGATTGTAGCGTTATCTACTATAGAGGTTGAGTATGTAGCCGTGACAGAGGCTAGCAAAGAGATTATTTGGTTACAGGGTTTGTTGACAGAGTTGGGATTCGAGCAAGGGAAGGGTGTTTTGCATAGTGATAGTCAGAGTGCTATACATCTGGTGAAATATTCAGCATTTCATTTGAGAACCAAGCATATAGATCTTCGTTATCACTTTATCAGATCTCTATTAGAGGATGAAGTATTAACACTTAAGAAGATTCAAGGAAGCAAGAATCCGGCCGACATGTTGACCAAAGTGGTGACAACAGAGAAACTGAAGTTGTGCGCAACTTCAGTTGGTCTTCAAGCTTGAAGACAGAAATGAGGGCACCGAGCACTGATCATTGATGGAGTTGATTGATGAAGGCAAAGTCGTCAAGTGGGAGATTGTTATATATTGGCATATATATATAATATGACTACTTTGTTATATTAACTTGTCCCACATCGGAAGATTGGGAAACCCACCTCTATATCCTCACCTATAAATATAGGGCTTCTCCTATTGAATTGTGTACACAGAAATAGAGAGAGAAAGTTAGGAATAATATACATTTATATTATTCCGGTGATACATGCGTGAATATACACAGTGTGTGTGCGTGTGTGATCTACGAATCACCCTCTTGTAATCTTCTCAGTGATTTTTAGTGAAACGATGCTCTCCGTGGACGTAGACTTATTTGGCCGAACCACGTATATATTCTTATGTCGATTGTTTGGTGTGTTTGTGTGCGTTTTCTTATTTGCAGGTGTGCACGGCTTCGTACATAGGGTGTGCGAACCCTAACACAACCCCAACATACCCCACACCTATTCTGGCTCCATTGCCACACCCTGGTAGAGTATTCTTACTTGCATATTAATGGGGCAAAATTTTTAATCATTTGATTTGTTAGATAACTCATTTGGTAACTCTAGGGTCACATTCATGTTTAAAAGTCCTATACATCACATTTTTTAATTTTTTTTGGGGAAAGGTAAAATAAAGAGGTTAAAGCCTTCCGAACCATAATGGGGCATATCCCATGGAGAAAAGGTGAGATGAAAGCCAAAGAGCCACCAAACAAAATATAGCAAGCAAAATGAAAGTAATGGCCATTATGGAGAATCACATTTTTGTCTAACAAATAGATGCAATTACTACGAATTGAACAATACGTTTGCGTAAAGGCAAAAGCCTAAGCAAGAACACGAGATTACAAGGTAAGTTGTTTCTCATAAGGGAAGCCCCAAACCCACCATGCAATCAGAAACCAAAATCTCCAAAAAGCAAAGAGACTAACACGCATGCAAAACATAGACATCATCTGGGCAGCCCAAGCAACCTCAATCCACAGATCCTCCTTCCATTCCCAACACCTATCAGCAATGTCACCAAAGAACATCAAACACCCACAAAAATAGACGTATGCAGATTCCATGAAGAAGCTAAGAAGAGGTTGATAGCAGATTTCCTAACCATCTGCAAAGACAATGCTCTAAACCTCACAGTGTTCAAAATCTCATTTGTCAATTGGACCTCAGTTCTAAACTCTCTAGCATAGAACCTTCTTCACCTCTCACCCCAGTAGACATAAATGATAGCAGAAAGACACCATTTGCTTAACAAAATCAGAAGATTATTCCCCTTGAGAGATGACCAAGAATTCTGATGACACCTCAAAACTCCCTTGTCCCTCACCACCCTCCATCCCCTAGCTGTTAGAGGACACTCAAAGAAGAGGTGGGTTCTAGTCTTCCTTCCAGAACAAAAAAACATACTAATTAGAAGAGGAAATACCCATAGAGACCATTCTATCTTAAGTAAGAAGCCTGTTATGCATGGCAGTCCAAGCAATGAATGCATGCCTAGGAATAGCTTTCTTGAACCAAATACAAGACACTCGATTCACCAAAGTTTTAGAAGGTCTAATCTCATTCCAAGCTGAATGAATACTGAACATGGGAACTGGAATCCAGATCAGATAGTCATCTTCATGAGGAGAAGGTCTGGGAGAGTTCATAGTAACATGGTTCAGCAAGGTGACAGCAAGGGAGTTGGCTTGAGGCCAAATCCAATTGTTACCACAAACAATAGAAGACACCTTAGCATTTCTTCCAAGCCCAGAGCTCACAACCACCTGCTCCCCCAGTACATCCACAATAGACTTACTGAAAAGCCAGGCATCAAACCACAGACTGATACTAGAGCCCTTACCAATCTTGTACTTAAAAAATGCTCTAAATTTATCTCTAAGGCCAAGGATCTTTTTCCAAGACCACGACCTGTTGCAAGAGTACTTAAGATGCCAAAAAATCTTGTTTTTCACAATAGTGGACTGAGCTCATCTAGCCTATAGAGAATTAGTGTAACGGGTGGATGTTTCGCGGTTTGACCCAAAAGTTTAAGTCAATGAGTTAGGCTAACATTTACGCATTATAAACCCATTCCCTTTCCCATAATTATCCGATGTGGGACACCTCTAACAACTAGAATTAGGCTGGATAACTCATTACGGAGAATCTTTTAATAGTTCAAACACTTCAAAATATGAGTTATTAAGAATGGGGTGAATTTTCATAGTTGTCAAAATCGCGATTTTAACGCATAAAATTGTACGATTTTACCACCATTCGATATTATTTTATACGATTTTACATTTTACTACGATTCTATTCACACGTGTTTTAAGATTTTTGGGTTGAAATAATAGTTTCAGGGTTAGATCTTCCATATGAAAGGCCCAAATTTCAATTATTTAGGCCAATATCTCAATATATGACCTAAACTTATGAGAAAACAATTAAAGCCCAAATTTTTTAATATTTTTGTTCATATTTTATATTTTGAGTTTATCTTTGTTATATTATAAATATATTATTTTTAAAAAAAATTAACAATTATTGATTGATAATTAGGTAAAATCTTACGAGTTTACCTACAATTTTACGATTCCAATACTACCATTCAGATTCTACGGATCCCCCAACAATCCCACTTAGATTCTCAATTTCAACAACTTTGTGAATTTTATGTTAATTTGGCTATATAGGCCTTTGTGGCTTTCCCATCAGAATTCACGTTAATTATGCCCGTAAGTTGGGCCATATACTCCCCGTGATCACGACAAAGGACTTTATTCTGGTCTAGTTTGCCTCTCACTGGACTTTAGTCTAGTTGAGATCCAACGAATCAGATTAAATCTAATATGAGATTGGACCATACCAATTACATTGGATCCCATCAAATTAATCACTAGAACTGATCTGATCTGTTGGATCTTAACTGGACCAAAATCCTATGAGAGGCAAAGTGGACCTGATTTTTTTCCCACCACAAAATAAAGAACCATTCTACAAGCTCTGAGCCATCTTAATAATTAAAATATTATATAGTTATGGGCTCTTGATTTTGGACAGCAGGCCTGGTTATAAAAATATTTTATAAAACAAGCCCATATATCTATATCTATATTTTATATTATTATATGTGATTTTTCAATTCAAATTAAATTCTATAACTCAAATAAAATTTCTACTTAAATTATAAATTAAATTCAATAACTCCAACACGATATTGGATGGAAACCTAATCCTAAAAGGAGAAACTCCAACACTGAACAATCATAGGAATAGAAGAAATGGGTTCAAACCAAGTGAAATCCTATTTGAAAGCACCAACACTTATTTATATATGAATTATGTATTTAAATTCTATCACTAAGATCTAATTGAATTTTAACTATATTAAATTCTATTGAATATATACAATACAAATCTGATTGTAAGAGAATACTAATTAAAATCTTAAATTATTTTTTATATTCTATACCATTTTCTTACTATAATTTAATTATAATTAATAATCGTAATCGTAATTGGATTTAAAAAAAAAAAATAGCGAATCCCATATACAATTGTATTTAACAATCCTAATCATAAATGGATGAATCCCATATTGTAATTAATAATCCTAATATAGGGGATAACTTTGGACATGTAATTAATAATTCTACTCCTAATGGTATAGGGATAACTTTGGATACATATTAATAATCCTAATTCTTTAGGGATAACTTTGGAACACATAATCTTAATTGTAGTAGCACTCTAATATATTTTTAATATTATCTTTATTGGTTGTTAACTGCAATTATTTATAAAAAAAATATTTTTAATAATTGACTAATATATTTAAATGTTTATCATATTTTATAATAGCAATATTTTGTTTTTGAATTTTAATATAATTTATTTATTTATGATGTAGATTTTAAATTACGTGTTTTGCATCTAGTTTTTACTAGTATATATAAAAAATATATCTTCGTGAGAAGTCCATTCCCATTGGCCATTACCCACCAGGATTACTTTGTGTTGTTGCTTGCTTTAGCTGTTCTACAACTTCTTTGGATTTTGGACTTTGGACTTGGTCACTCCATGAAAATGCTCACTTTTATTTGTTTAAATTTTAGTCTGCAAGTTCAGAACACCTTAAATGACAATGTTGTAACGTAATCTACTTAATTTGACCCTTAATGATTATTAGTTTGATATTAAACCACAATACATATTCATTATTCACTCTTATAGCCAGTGATGGATCTAGGAATCTGTGTCAGTGGGGGCTAAATTTTATTTTTTTTGGATTTTTGGGGTATAAATGACATATATTTATTTCAGTGGGGTTTAAAACAAATTTTCAGTGGGGGCTTATTTGTAAAGAAATCTAAATCTTGTGGTACTTAAGGTAAAAAAAAATTTAGTGGGGGCTAAATACTAAATATCTAAAATTTTAGAACAAAAAATATAATAAAAAAAATTCAGTGGGGGCCATGGCCCCCACTGGGCCTGAATTGGATCCGTCCCTTCTTATAGCGTTTGTTTGTACATATAACAACAAATCAAGAGCGTAAGGGTCCGTTTAGTTGTACGGATTTGAAATGAAATTAGAATTGTATTGGAAATAAAATTTTATGGTATTTTAATTTCACAAATGCAATTTCAAATACATTGTTTGAATGTGTCTTGAAATTCAAGTGTAATTGAATTTCAATCCAAAACTCAATTTGAATGTAAAAGATCATAACTTTAAAATCAAATTAGAAATATATGTATATATATATATATACATATATATATTATAAGTATAAGGATATGTATGAATATATATGTTTGTGTATGTATGTGTGTATATGCATGTATGCATATAAATGTATGTGTTTATGTGTGTATATATTTGTATGTGTGGCTATATATTTGTGTGTATATTTATTCATATATGGATATGTATGCCCTCTATGAGTACATATATATATGCATACGTATATATATGTGTGTGTATATATTTTTAAATATAAGCATGTGTATATATATTCCAATATATATAGGTGTGTATATATAGACGTATGCATATATATAGGTAATTTTCATATATATGTATGTATGTTTGTGATTGTGAAAAAATTATTCTTAGAGAGATTCTTTAGTTGGTCAAGGTTTGAAGATGATATGGAATTGTAAATCACAACTACTTCTTGTGGAATTCAAGTTATGAAATTGGTATCTTTAGAATTGCATTTCAATTTTAATTTCAAAGTATTTTGTTACATCCAAACAATGAATTTGGAATTGGAGCCTCCAATTCCATGCTCCCAAACGAACCCTAAGTGGATTTAGAAAAGGAAAAGAAAATACACCAAATCATGCAAAACTCGAGTACATAAATTCTAGGATTATGGGTTCGATTGGCTTCTTCAGCGATCGTTCGGTAAATTCAACGATCGTTTGCAACCTCCTCTAATCAATCGATAATCACCCCGATCGTTCAGTTGACTTTGTGATCGATCGGGTAAAGCTGATCAGGGGGTAATGAATCAATGAATTTGTGGGTTTGAGCCGCATTTGAATCAGAATCAGGAGTTGGGGATTCTAATGGAGTTCAGTTTTGTCCATTTTAGGGGCCATGGCTGGAGAATTTGAAGGATGGAGGTTTGGAATGAAAAGCTAGGTTTTCTATAGAAAAGTGTGGGATGACACCATCATGACTCGTATATTTATTTCAACTATACTATTATACTATCGGATATGTATCATAATAATCACCATTCCCTATTAACATAACATAAGCAGTTGAACGAGTACTAACTATTTTTTGAAACTAAAAAAAAATAGGAAAAAATAAGATAATCTTTTTTTGTGTTCATGACAAGTTGACATACTAAATATCTTTAATAAGTATCAAGTTCATATTTAAAAAAAAAAACTAAAAGGATTACGAAAAGGATAGTCTGGCCTTTCATTCTATTTACTACTTTCCTAGAGTAGAACTTATTAGGGGGAGGTTTAGGAATTTAAATTTGATTACACACCGTTGTCATTTTCACAAGAATTCCCAATATATATAGGCCAACCAACAGTTGAATTATAAGTTCAATGAATAAAATTAATCACAACTCACACGTTAAGATTAGTACGTGTTTAAGTCCTAGCTATGTAAATTAGTTGGCATATCTGTTAGTTGGTGACTTATTTCCTCGTGGATCGAGAAGAGATTTGGAGAAAAAATGCAAATTGGTGTAAAGAACTACCGAGTACTTAGTGGGTTCTTTACTGAGTACTTGGTAAAGTGCGATCTCTCGCGCACTTGCGCAAAGTGATGAAAAGGTGGCAGAGAGCTTTTGCGCACTCGCGCGCGTTTGCATGGACTTGCACAACTCCCGAGTACTCGGTGACCCAGATACGAGATTCTTTATGGAAAGACTTTATGACTCCAATTCTAATTGGGATATGATTCCTATTGACTTGTCCATCAAGTTTACCTCTCTTATAAATATAGGGGCACACCCTATTGTATTGTGTGGTGGTGGCAATTGTGTGTGTGACGCAAGCAGAAGATCGTGATGTGATCTAGCACAAAAAGTGAGTTTTGTGAGATACAAAGATAAAGAGAGAATAAGAGATACATAGTGATTTTTCTTGGTGTGAGTGAAACACTGGTGAGGGTAAGTGATACAGGCGTGAGTATACAGTGTGTGTATGTGCGTGTCTATGATCTACGGATCATCCCCTTGTAATTCTTTCATTGATTATAGTGAAATAATGCTCTCAGTGCACGTAGGCTCGTTTTGGTCGAATCACTATATATCTTTGTGTCGTTTGTATTTGGTGTGTGTTTTCTTATTCGCAATTGTTTGTGGCTTGGCTATTAGGGTTAGTAAACCCTAGTTTTTGTTCTTTGACGGGTGTAAAAACCCTAACAAGTGGTATCAGAGGTTCAGATTGAAGCAAATAAGAAGTCCGTACGTTCTGGTTCAGATTCGAAGATCAAAGTTGTTCGAAATCAAAAACCAACCATACCAGGAGCTTTGTCTCATCAAAACGAAGCCAGGACTGTGAAGCGCGTCGCCATTGGAGGTCCCACGCGTCCTCACGCTTTACCAAAGAAGATGAGTGAAGTCTTCACCGAGTACTCGACAAGAGTCATACCGAGTACTCGACAACGAAGAACTACCAAATACTCGACGTAGTGTTTACCGAGTACTCGACCACATCAGCAGTGACATCAGGTGTTCTGATCAGGAAGAGGCTTAGTGGGAGCTATGGCTAAAGAAAAGACAGTTGTGATCGAAAAGTTTGATAGTGAAAAATTTACCTATTGGAAGATGCAAATTGAGGATGTGTTATACCAGAAGAATTTGTTCTTACCATTATAAGGGAATAAGCTAGAATCGATGAAAGAAGAGGATTAGTCAATCCTAGATCGAAAGGCTTTCAATACAATCAAACTGACGTTGTCAAAGTCCGTCGCCTTCAATATTAAAAATGTGAAGACAACAAAGTCTCTCATGGATGCTCTTTCGAGCATGTACGAACAGCCGTCTGGTGCGAATATGGTACATCTTATTACTAGATTGACAAATCTGAAGATGTTTGAGAATGGGAAGGTTAGTGAACACCTTAGTGCCCTTAATGAAATTGTTGAGTAGTTGGAATCAGTTGATATGCTAATCACTAATAAAATGAAAACGATTTTTCTTATAAGTCAATTGCCAGAGAGTTGGAGTGCTACGAAAACTGCAATTAGTAATTGTTCAAGCTTGAACCATTACATTATGATTCCGTGGTGAGTATGATACTCACATAAGATATCAGAAGACAGAGTGAGTCAGACTCTTCAAACAATGGTTCAGCATTGAATGTCGACACCAGAGGCAGATGTTCGAATAGAAGGAAGGACGAAAGTCAAAGACGTGGTCGTTCCAAGTCGAGATAGGGGTCTCGAAATTCCATTGAGTGTTGGAATTATGGCAAACTTGGTCATTACAGAGACCCGTGCAGATCCCCGCAGAGTGTAGTGGATGACAAAACTGAAGTGAATCTTGTTTCAGAAGATGATGCGTTGATATGCTATTTGGAGAGAAAGACAGAGTTTTGGGTCTTGGACTCTGGAACATTATTCCATGCCACCTCAAGTGGTGAGCTCTTCGAGAGCTATACACCTGAAAACCTTGTCAAGGTTTATCTAGGTGATGATCAGCCCTGTAGTGGGCAAGGGTGAAGTACATATCAGACTCAGTGGATCGATATGGAAGCTGAGGGATGTCAGACATATTCCAGACTTAAGGAAGAACCTAATCTTAGTAGGCCAATTGATGAGTGAAGGTTACGTGACCACTTTTAGTGAAGATAAATGGAAGATTACCAGAGGAGCTATGACTATAGCACGAGGGAAGAAAGAATGTACACTCTACACAACCACCAATTTTAGCACAATGATTGCAGTTGCAGAAGGCAAAGAGGATCACAAGTTGTGGCACCAGAGGCCTGGTCATATGAGTGAAAATGAACTCGCAGTTATGTTCTTGAAAGGAAAACTACTAGTAAAATCGATTGACATCGACTTCTACGAGTGTAAGCAGAAGATGGTTAGTTTCAAGAGTAACAAAGAAGTCTCATGGTAGAGAAGCTTGAGCTAGTTCATATGGGTATCTGGGGGCCATCAACTGTCTCATCTCTTGGCGGAAAGTCTTACTTCGTGACTTTCATTGATGACCATTCCAGGAGGATATGGGTTTACTTCTTGTAACATAAAAGTGAAGTGTACGATGTGTTCAAGAAATGGAGAGCCATGGTAGAGAATGAGACAGGGTTGAAGGTAAAGAAACTAAGATTCGACTTTGGTGGAGAAAATGAAGACTCTGAGTTCAAGATTTTTGGCTATGAGAACAATATCGGATTAGAGAAGATTGTTCCAATTACACTAAAGTAGAATGGCGTAGCAGAAAGTACGAATCGGAAAGTGACTGAGATAACCAGAAGTATGCGCATTCAAACAGAATTGTCAGAACAGTTCTGAGCAGAAACAGTTAGTATAGCAGCGCATCTTATGAATCATGGTCCATCAGTATCATTGGAGCACAAAATACCAGAATAGGTATGGAGCGGTAAGGCACAAAGTGATCATGTGTATGTTGAGATAGAAGATGTTCTAGATAGTGAAGAACATGTTGCAGATGACACTACTCAACAGGGTGATACACCGCAGACTCCAACTCTTAATTATATGTCTTCACGACAGCATGTGCCAAAACGGAGATACCTGAATTATTTGTTGTTCTCATATGAAGATAAACCAGTATATGATGATGAAGCATGCAGTGCAGCAGATACAAGCCAATGGGAGCTTGTGATGGAAGATGAGATGAAGTCCATCAAGATATGGAAGCTAACTGAGCTGCCGGTAGGGAAAAAAGTTCTCCATTCTTTTGGTGTGAAACAGAATACCATTCATTCTAGCATTGTTGAAGTGAAGGGTTTACATCGAGAGCTATTAGGTGGCAAGTCTGCTTTCATCCAAGGTGACATAAAAAAGGAGTTTTATATGCAGCAACCGGAATGTCTCTTAGTGAAAGGGAGAAAGAAGACAGACGCGACAAAGTTTGCAAGGCGAAGTCAGAAGGGATAGTGGTTGCAAGACAGAGTGGCCAGACAAAACAAAGATCGCAGGTTCTGTAGAAGGCTAGATATTGTTCATGTAGTGGGAGCTATCAGCATGGTCATGTTGACCAAAGTGGTGAAAATAGAGGAATTGG
Organism: Cornus suecica; assembly: GCA_963922005.1. Lineage (NCBI taxonomy): Eukaryota > Viridiplantae > Streptophyta > Magnoliopsida > Cornales > Cornaceae > Cornus > Cornus suecica. Next base: position 77,269,531 of record OY998241.1, read on the forward strand.
AGTTGTGCGCAACTTCAGTGGGTCTTTAAGCTTGAAGATATAAATGAGAGCATCGTTAGAAACACTGATCATTGATTGAGTTGATTGATGGATGGAAGGTCGTCAAGTGGGAGATTGTTAGTTGGTGATTCCTTTCCTCGTGGATCGATAATGGGAATTGGTGTAAAGAACCACCGAGTACTCAGTGGGTTATTTACCGAGTACTCAGTAAAGTACGAACTCTCGCGCACTTGCGCAAAGTGGTGAAAAAGTGCCCGAGATTTTTTGCGCACTTGCGCCCGTTTGCGCAACAACCGAGTACTCGGTGGGAGTTTCACCGAGTAATCGGTGACCCAGATACTAGATTTTTTATGGAAAGACTTTATGACTCCAATTCTGATTGTGATGTGATTCCTATTGACTTGTCCATGAAGTTTACCTCTCTTATAAATATAGGGGTGTGCCCTATTGTATTGTGTGGTGGTGACAATTGTGTGTGTGTGTAACACCCCGTTTCATTTTCCCTTTTTTCTGAATTATTCCCGATTTATTTTCGGTGATGACGTCACTTGTTCATGATGCCATGGTTACTCTGTGTATTTTACGAGTAAAATTTTTTTGTTTACGCTTGGATTCGATTGCACGACTTGGCGATCATCACCTTAACGAATTTATGGAGTATCGATGATGACTATGTCACTTGACAGTAACGTTTAGTAGTTTTGAACTTGGTGAAACGTTTACGTGTGTTCTTATTATTGACTACATGATTGATTTGTGACGATTGACAGCTAGTGTTATCGACTAAATGGATTTGTTTCAATGCTTGCGTTTAGGGCTTCGACTCAGTGATTTGAGTTCGGTAGTTAGTGTTTTAGGGGTTTGATGTTTTTGTTTCCCCGGTTATGGGGTTAGTACGTGTCTTGTTTAGCTGACGTGCTTAGGAGTATTGATAGTCATTTCGCTCATTTTATTTATGTTTGTATATACGTGATCTGTGTGTTGATGCCCTGTGTATTGATGTGGCATTAGGTGTCTTAGTTGCTTGACTTACATGTTTATGTGTATTTATATTGCTATGCTCGTTTTTCATGTTTATACGTACGGGTTAAGTGTTAATGCGATTTTGTTAAAACCTGTAGCGTTTAGTATTTCGACTAAACGAAACGTTTGATTTTGATTCGATTGGGTTAGTGACGATTCCGGTGATCGGATAGTTGAGTCTCGTACCCAGAGTGTTTATTTTGACTTGTATTGTTTCTTGACTATCTGTAGAGTTTACGGGGGGCGCAAGATATACATTGCAAGTCGATTCGTGATTTATTTTAGTTTATATTCGATTATATAGCCGAATTATTTATTCCGGACTTTATTAGTTATTCGGAGTACAGTGGGGTTTTCGTCATTTAATTGGTGGAAGAGTTTCGTACCCGGAGTACTTGTTTAAGCTCGTATTATTATTTGGTGACTCGTGAATTTTATGGATTCACGTGGTATTATTTGAGTGTCCCTGATATATTTATGGGACTTATTTTATTTATGCGAATTTAATTATGATTATATATATATATGGATTTCATATTCTAAATTATTTATTTCAGTTATATTACTTATTGGGCGTCCCGTTTATATTTACGAGCTCGTATGATTTTATTTGGAGGTTCCCGGTGCATTTTGTGATTTATTGTATATATATATTTAATTGAAATTATATATATATATATATATATATATATATATATTTGGGTATTTATATATGTAAATTAATGGGAATATATATATATATATATATATATATATATATATATATATATTGAATAAATGGTGTCTGTAGCCAAGTGGAGACCCGAAACTTCTGGTTCCTTCTCATTTCATCAACAGACCTGTTATTCTCTCTTCTTCATCAGGAATCGGTTAGAGAGAGAGAGAGCGAAAGAGATCGGAGCTGGAGGACAGAGGCGGCGTGCATCAGCGAGCTCGTCGGAGCTGCTGACGACGCGCGACTATGGGGGATGGTGCGTTCCTGTAGGCATTGACCAGGGTTTGACATGGGTGGTAGTTCGACGGTGACGGCAATAGCAAATAAGGGTTGCCGGAGCTGGTAGTGACGGCCAGCGGTGACGCGGTGGAGCAGATCGTTAGTAGTGATGATGAACAGTAGCGAGTACGGACCGAGTTGGGTCGACTCAGTGGCGAGTCGGGCTCGATTTGGGCTGATTTTCGGAGGATAGCTCGGCCTCGGTACCGTGTACGTTATACCCGAATTTGGTACAAAATCATTTATCGGTTTGGCGGGAATTTATGAATTTCCGGTAAGAATTTTCGGTTGATATTCTTTAGATTTGTTCAAAATTACTTATCGATAATTAATAAGCTTCGGGTATATTAATTAGGCTGATGAGGCGGATATTTTTTCGTATTCGAAAATGGATTAGCGCAACTTTGGGCGGCGAACACTATTCATGATCGGTACTGTTCACGGCAGGACTGTTTGTAAGCGAGTAAATTAGGTGGGGAATTTTATATATATATTTACATATATGTTTATCTAGCACTCATTAATAGTGTGTAGAAAATGCTAAGTTGCCCCGTTGTATGTTTATGGATAATAAAAACATGAAAGTAAATTCCTAAGTGATAAATATAATTTAAGAATTTTATAAAATTCACGAAATACCCATAACCGAATAAATGAGGTCGGGAATAGAAATTCCCTGGGAAATTAAATAATTTTGTAACACCCCGTTTCATTTTCCATTTTTTCTGAATTATTCCCGATTTATTTTCGGTGATGACGTCATGGTTACTCTGTGTATTTTACGAGTAAATTTTTCACGTTTACGCTTGGATTCGATTGCGCGACTTGGCGATCATCACCTTAATGACTTTGTGGAGTATCGATGATGACTATGTGACTTGACAGTAACGTTTAGTAGTTTCGGACTCTGTGAAATGTTTACGTGTGTTCTTGTTATCGATTACGTGATTGAGTTGTGACAATTGACAGCTAGTGTTATCCACTAAATGGATTTGTTTCGACGCTTGACATTTAAGGCTTCGACTCAATGATTTGAGTTAGGTAGTTAGTACTTTAGAGGTTCGACGTTTTTGTTTCTCCTAGTTATGGGGTTAGTACGTGCCATATTTAGCTGGCGTGCTTAGGAGTATTGATAGTCCTTTCGCTCATTTTGTTTATGTTTGTATATATGTGTTTTGCGTGTTGATGCCCTGTGTATTGATGTGGCATTAGGTGCCTTAGTTGCTTGACTTACGTGATTATGTGTATTTGTATTGCTATGCTCATTTTTCATGTTTATACGTACGTGATAAGTGTTAGTGCGATTTTTTTTAAACCTGTAGCGTTTAGTATTTCGACTAGATGACACGTTTGGTTAGTTCGGCATTTATGGTTTTGATTCGATTGGGTTAGTGACGACTCCGATGACCGGATAGTTGAGTCTCATACCCGGAGTGTTTATTTTAACTGGTATTATATCTTGACTATCTGTAGAGTTTACGGGGAGCGCGTAGTATAAACCACTAGACGATTAGTGATTTAATTTGGTTTATATAAATTTTCATACCCGAGTTTGTAACCGAGTTAATTATTCCGGATTTTATCAGTTATCCGGAGACCGTGGGTTTTTCGGTGATTTAATAAGTGGATGAGTTTTGAACCCTAACGTATTTATTTAGGTTTATATTATTAGGTTGACGTCCCGAGGACTTACGAGTTCACGTGTTATTATTTGGAGACTCCCGATATATATTAGGATTATTGGGTATCCCATTTATTTTTCGAGTTTGCATGATATACATTGCGAGTCGATTCGTGATTTATTTTAGTTTATACCCGATTATATAACCGGGTTATTCATTTCGGATTGTATTAGTTATTCGGTGTCCGATGGGGCTTTCGGTGATTTAATTGGTGGAAGAGTTTCGTACCTGGAGTACTTGTTTAAGCTCGTATTATTATTTGGTGACTCGTGAGTTTTATGGATTCACGAGGTATTATTTGGGAGTTCTCGGTATATTTTCGGGGTTTATTGTACATGTATATATTATAATTAAGAATATATATATGTGTGAGTATTTATTGGGAATATATATATATATATGGTGAGAAATTTTGGGTTATCATTGACTAGTAATTAAAGTATGCAATAATAATAATCATTTATTGGTTATTAATTGAAATGGGTAATAAAACATGATTGGTGGTTGTATTTATTTGGTTATATAAATATATATATATATATGGAAGACACGTGTGTTGGGATTATACTGTAAATTGGGAAAGCAAGAGAGTCACTAGTGCATTTATGGAGAATTAGAGAGTTGGTTTTGCAATTCACATATATATATATATCTATATGGGTGTTTGAGAGACCACAGATCTGTTACACTTCCTTCTTCTTGACGAATGATTGTATCAGCCTCTCCATCATATTTTTAGTCGTCGATCGAAAGAGAGTGAGAGATAGAGAAGCTCCGGATGAGAGAGGGAGCCACACACAAAGGCGACGGCTGAGTGAAGGAATAACGCGCAGGGGCTGATTTCACGGGACATGGTGGTCGACGGCGGCAGGGCTGGTGTTTGTCGGCGAGAGAGAGAGGCAGCCATGGCTGAGTTGGTTGTGTGGTGGTCGGCACTACTGTAGGTGGCGACAGCCGGTGGTTCGCGCAGCAGCAGTGGTGGATCAAACCAGAACCGTGTTCGGTCGGACTGAGTCAGGTCGACTCAGTGACGAGTTGGCTCGGTTCGGGCTGATTTTTGGAGGATAGCTCGGCCTTGGTACCGTGTACGTTATATCCTAAATTGGTACGAAACCGTTGAACGGTTCTCCGGGAATTTCAGATTTTCGGTATGATTATCGGTTTCAATTTTTGTAGATTTGTTCAAATTTAATTATCGATTGCTAACGAGTTTTAACTATATTGAATAGGACAGTAAGGCGGTCGTTTCGACATATCCGAAATATTTTTCGGGCGACTTTGGGCGGCGAGCACTATTCACGGCCGGTACTGTTTACGGCAGGACCGTTTCTAAGCGTATAAAATTAGGTGGGAATATATATATATATATATATATTCTTATATATATATGCATATCTGACACTCACTAATAGTGCGTAGAAAATGTTAATAAATCCTCTTTGCATGTTTTTAAGTGAATAAAAATATTTAAATTAAATTCCTAGTGATAGACTGAAATCTAGGAATTTTATGAAATTTACGGAGTACCCATAAATAGATAAATGAAGTCGGGAATTGGAATTCCCTTTATAAATTAAGTAAATTAATTCCCTGAAAAATTATAATAAATTAAATCCTACTTAAATTGGATTAAAATAGGCGGTCTAGTACCCCTGGAATTAAAGTAGGATGGTGTAGAATTGTGTGTGAAATTAGAGCCTGTGATTAGCTCCCAGGATTATATTTGGCTGAAGTTAAAATACAGTAGGGGCATATTTGATATTGAGTGACGTAAATTCGATTAATAAGTTTTCCCCTGTTGATATTTTATGTAAATTAAAAATATGTTAGGGGATTCACGAGAATGAGTGACGTTATAGACTTGATTTTAGTTACTGTGTTGATTTTCTCGTAAATTATAAAGAAATTAAATTGTGAATTTAATTGTTTAATTTTCCCTGAGGCGGATTAATTTGAAAACAATTATTAGAAATTGAATTAAATGTGTGCTGGCATATAAAATCTATAAAGATTGGGTAATCGAGAACCCAGAAATTTCTGTGAGAAATGGAATTTACTTATTGTATAATTTAAATTGTGAAGCACGCTTTATATGAGATTGCTTGGCTGTTATGCCGTGTTGTTGAACATATTAAATTTATATGGAGGCATTTTGCATTCATATAGCACCATGTTATATATGTATTGTTTCGGTGCACGTTGCATGCCTCTGTTATATCATGTGCATGTCTGGATCGTTTGGAATGTCGCAACAACTGACCAGGGGGTGGTCTAGCACCCAGGGAGCTAGTAACTCTCAATTCTCTAGACATTTGGGGGTAAGGGCTTGGGCCTCACTTGTCGGTTTCCGCGCAGTCGTGATATCGGCATTCTATTTGGCGACGCCCACCCTTTCTGTTGTGGGTTTGTTGCCCCGGCAGTGAACGGTTTGGGATTCCTGGATATTGGTTTCACCCTTTAGCGGTTAGGGTTGCATTGGAGTTGCATTGTCATGGCATTTACATTCATATTGGACATTTATTTGATATGTACTTGCCTGTTATTATTGATTATCAATATTGAGTATGTGATGTTTGAGTTGTAATTAAATATTTGTATTATTCTCTTTGGCGCTAAGGCGCGGTGTTTGTAATTAATATTTTAACTGTGGTTAAATTATAATGATTATTTAAAGATTTAAAATTGTAAAGAAAGAAAGAAAGTTCGACGATAATAAAAACCTGGATTAGTAGAGCCATGGTTGGCATGTGTTCGAGGTGGTTACATGGATATAGATGAAAAGAGGTTTTGAGAATTAATTGTTTCCCCCTTGAGTTGGAGTTGAGTTGAGTTGGCTAGTCGTATATTGAGACTTGGTTATGGTTGTGCCTTTGGCCACAATAGGCCTTTGGGATTGGTGATTAGTGTTATCACTGGATGATTATTAGACCACTTCGGTAGTGGGGAGAGTTGTTTAGGTTAAAGGTCGGGTAAGACTCATTAGTTTGACCTTGTTTCTCTTGGCTTGTGTATTTTGAGCTTTTCGCTCACCCTTCCATTTTAAAAATGTTTCGAGTAGTAAATGGTTTTTAGCCATGTGACTTGAAAATCTCTTTTCCTACATGTTCTATTAAAGTTAGTGAACTCTGGACATGGTTTGTCCCATTCTTGAGACTCTAGGTTAGTTCTGAGATCTAGATATGTTTTTAGAGTTTGATTGTTTCAGATTCCTCCTAGTTGTTCCGAGGAACACTTGAATCCCTGTGTTGGTTTGGTAACCTTTGAGGAGTTGTTTATAAATTCCTATATTAAGTTGAAGGTCTTAGAACCTGTTTCGAAATAAGTTTGAATGTGACTTTGAGGTGATATTCGGTTGAACTCCAGTAGTTCTTTTCCTCGTGTTATTGTTTCTTGGGTTTTAAACCGAACATGTGTTTCTAAGGTATCATTCCTTAAGGTAAGAAATATAATCATTCGTGTTTGTTTGTGGATCTTCTCGGGTAAGAGAAGTGAGATTATGTTAAGCGCACATAGTGCGATTCCTAGTGGTTGGTTGGGTTAGGAGGCATTGGGACCAAATATGATTTGACTGGGCCCTAACTTTTCCTTAAAAACCGGTTGAATCCTTCGGGGTTCAACATTTTTCTTTAAAAACCCGAGGGCCATGGCATCTGTTTGGGACTAAATGACTCCAGTAACCCTTTCTTGCGCCTCAATAGGCGGTATGAGTTAGAGGTGACCTTGTTGATCTGTACCATTTTTAATGCCTTGATAGGCAGTGTGAGTTAGAGATAGTTCGGTTGGTTACCGAATCCGATGTGGAGATAGGACCTTCCCTTTTTAGGTTTCTTCGAGTGAACGGGTTGGTTCACTGGTTGTTGTACGTAGAAGAATGGTTATTCCCTTTCGGTAGTTCTAATGAGTGACCTATTTACCTCCTAGGAACCGTGAGTAACGTGCTAGGTGCACGGAATGGTGGATAGATAGTCTTGTTGTATCTCTAGATGAGAGCGGAGTTCAGATTGTTTGTCTATAGGCCTAGGCGACAGGCTTAGTTACGTACAAGACGTTATATATATATGTGTACGTAGATATATGTGTTGTTTATGTTTTTGTTGATACGTAGTTCTTATGAGTTTCGTAGTTACTCGAGATTAGTGATGAAGTTATTGATGGGGTCTCTGTTTGGCGTGGGTGCCATATGAGACGACTGACCGACCTAGGATAGATGCATGCACACGGGATGGTTAGCATTTTATAGACGGCTATGAGTGTGATGTTTTGATATTATGGTGAGCCCCCGAGGTTGTGCTCACCCCCACACAGGTTGCAGGTTTGCAGGTGGATACAGTACGGCATGCTCGACGGCGACGACACAGGGGATTTGGGACGGTAGATTTATTCCTCCTTCCGTAATCATATTTATTATTCTTTTATTCTCTTGGGAGCCAGGTTGTTGGCAGATCCCCTTGTGTTGTATCTTCGTTCTGTGTATTTATTATGTTGGGGTGTCATTGTATTTGTTCGGCACTACTATTTAGTTTTATGTATTCTTATTTGAGTTTGGTGGCTCAGTCAGTATTTGTTGTTTTGGGGTGCCTTTATACCTTTTCGGCATCGCCATATGATTTTCTTTATAATTGTATTTGAGCATTTAGGGCTCTATTGATTTTAGAGGGGTTTTGGAAATGTATTGGTGTTCTTTTCCATTACCTCAGCCCTAGTAGGTTTCTCGAATGTTGGGTTGCATGCCATTACTTTTATTCTTGTTATTATGGGCAGGTTGTTCTGTTGTGTTGAATTTGGATTGTCCGGATGTTCCATTTACAAACGGAACTCTGCCGGATTTTCTTTAGAATTCTTTACTGAGTTTATATCACTTAGGTGACATGGAATACTTCATTTTCATTCACATTCCATGTATTTCGATGTTATCGTTGATTTTGGTTGTCGTTTTCTGTGACATTATACCCCGGTATTCACTGACTCTCCTGATTGGAGTCTCAGGAATAACAAGGCGTGACAAAATTAATTCCCTGAAAATTTTTAATAGATTAAATTCTACTTAAATTGGATTAAAATAGGTGGTTTAGTACCCCTGGACTTAAAGTAGGATTTTATAGAATTTTGTGTGAAATTAGAACCTGTAATTAGCCCTGGGATTATATGTAACTAAAATTAAAATACAGTGGGGGCGGGGCAGATTTGATATTGAGGGACGTAGGGTTGGTTAATAAATATTTCCTCTATTATTTATATTTTATCAAAATTAAAAATATGTTAGGGGATTTACGAGAACATGGAACGTTGAAACTTAAACATGAGTCTAGTTTCCTTTTATTTGTTTTTTTCTCGTAAAGGATAAAGAGGTGGAATTACGAATTTGATTGACCCTGAGGTGGGCTTTATTATCCAATGATTATTGGGATATAAATTGAACGCATGCGAGTATATGAAATTATAAAAAAATTGGATAATGGATAATTCGGATAATTTCGGGAGGAAATTATCGTAATTCGTTGTTTCAAGCAGAAACGATTATACATTTTGATATTGTTGTACAACAGTGATTGAAATATATTTGTCATTTGAAAATATTATATATTGATTTTGACTTACTGTTGAGGCATGTTATACATATTTCATACACCATGAGCATTGATATTGCATTAGGTGTGGTTTCATGTCTCGTTCATGTATCATTGGTTTAAGTGAGTCTTCCGGGTCGTCGCAACAACTGGCCAAGCGGTGTCTCTCGCTACCAGCGGACTAGTAATCCGGGAATCAGGGAGGATTTGATCCAAACACGGTGTGTTTTCTTTCACGAGTCGATATGATCCTCGTGGTTGTGTTACTTTGGCGACATTATACCCGGTTGTCCCATGGTAGATAAGGTGTTGTTGGCATTGTCATTGCATGAAATTCATATTGAGCATTCATCATTTTATATTGTTGAAAATTGTTGTTATTAAACTGATAATATTTGTACTTTATTATAAATGATGAATTTAACTCAAGCTGAATGAATATTTAAAGATTTAAAATTGTAAAGAAAGAAAGAAAGTTTGACGATAATGTTAAAACCTGGATTAGTGGAGCCATGGTTGGCATGTGTTCTAGGTGATTACGTGGATATAGATGAAAAGAGGTTTTGATAATTAATTGTTTCCCCCTTGAGTTGGAGTTGAGTTGAGTTGGCTAGTCATATATTGAGACTTGGTTGTGGTTGTGCCTTTGTGGTTGGTGATTAGTGTTATCACTGGATGATTATTAGACCACTTCGGTAGTGGGGAGTGTTGTTCAGGTTAAAGGTCGGGTAAGACTCGTTGGTCTGACCTTGTTTCTCTTGGCTTGTGTATTTTGAGCTTGTCGCTCACCCTTCCACTTTAAAAGTGTTTCGAGTAGTAAATGATTTTTAGCCGTGTGCCTTGAAAATCTCATTTCCTACATGTTCTGGTAAAGTTAGTGAACTCTGGACATGGTTTGTCCCGTTCTTGAGACTCGAGGTCAGTTCTGAGATCTAGATAGGTTTTTAGAGTTTGATTGTTTCAGATTTCTCCTACTTATTTCGAGGAACACTTGAATCTCGGTATTGGTTTGGTAACCTTTGAGGATTTGTTTATAAGTTCCTATATTAAGTTGAAAGTCTTAGAACCTGTTTCGAATAAGTTTGAATGTGACTTTGAGGTGATATTCGGTTGAACTCTAGTAGTTATTTTCCCCGTGTTATTGTTTCTTGGGTTTTAACCCGAACATGTGTTTCTAAGGTTTCATTCCTTAAGGTAAGCAATATGATCATTCGTGTTTGTCTGTGGATCTTCTCGGGTAAGAGAAGTGAGATTAAATTAAGCGCACATAGTGCGATTCATAGTGTTTGGTTGGGTTAGGAGGCATTGGCACCAAATATGATTTGACTAGGCCCTAACTTTTCCTTAAAAACTGGTTGAATCCTTCGGGGTTCAACATTTTTAAAAAAAAAAACGAGGGCCATGGCATCTGTTTGGGACTAAATGACTCTAGTAACCCTTTCTTGCGCCTCGATAGGCGGTGTGAGTTAGAGGTGACCTTGTTGATCTGTACCCTTTTTAGTGCCTCGATAGGCAGTGTGAGTTAGAGATAGTTCGATTGGTTACCGAATCCAGTGTGGTGATAATATATTTCCTTATGTATTTATTTGGGGTGAATGGATTAGTTCACGAAATATTGTAGACAGAAAGGACTGTATTGAGGATACCATTGGACCGTATTGAGGATAGAAATTGTGAGAGTGAGACTCTCCAGGTATGATTTGATAGAGGTGATGTGTAAGAGTTATGAATTAATTGTGGACATGATTATGGTTTTTCTTTTTTGGTAGTCCTAGTGAGTGATCTTACCTCCTAGGAATCTTGAGTGGCGTGCTCGGTGCACGGTATAATAGATAGTTAGTTCTGGTTGTATCCCTAGATGAGAGTGTGTATTCGACTGGGTGCTTTTATACACCAGGTGCTAGGATTAGCTGTTTACGAGACTTTATGTATATATATGTTGATTCGACATGCGTATATACGAGTGGTAGATATATCTTATGATCTGTGCTATTTTATGACTCTTGAGTAGTTTCGAGATTAGTTGTGAGGTTATTGTTGGGTGTCTCGGATTGGCGGGGGTGCCATGGGAGACGATAGCTTGACATAGGATAGATGCATGCACACGGGATGGTTAGCATTTTCTAGACGGCTATGAGTGCGATGTTTTGATATTATAGTGAGCGCGTGGTTTTTTGCTCACCCCCCACACACACAACATTTGCAGGTTTGCAGGCGGATGTAGCACGGCATGCTCGGCGGCGACGATACGGGAGATTTGGGACGGTAGATTTATTCCTCCTTCCGTAATCATATTTATTATTCTTTTATTCTCTTGGGAGCCAGGTTGTTGGCAGATTCCCTTATGTTGTATCTTCAGTTCATGTATTTATTATTTCGGGGTGCCATTGTATCTGTTCGGCACTACCATCAAGTTTTATGTATTCTTATTTGAGCTTGGTGGTTCAGTCGTACTTGTTGTTTTGGGGTGCCTTTACACCTTTTCGGCATCGCCATATGAATTTATTTATAATTTCATTTGAGCATTTGGGGCTCTATTGATTTTAGAGGGGTTTTGGAGAGGTATTGGTGTTCTTTTCCATTACCTCGGCCCTAGTAGGTTTCTTGAATGTTGGGCCGCGTGCCACTGCTTTTATTCTTGTTATTATGGGCAGGTTGTACTGTTGTGTTGAATTTTGGGTTGTCCGGATGTTCCATTTACAAACGGAACTCTGCCGGATTTTCGTTAGAATTCTTTACTGAGTCTTTTTCACTCAGGTGACATGGAATACTTCATTTTCATTCATATTCCATGTATTTCGATGTTATCATTGATTTTGGTTGTTGTTTTATGTGACGTCATACCCCGGTATTCACTGATTCTCCTGATTAGAGTCTCAAGAATAACGGGGCGTGACAGTATGACACAAACAGAAGATCGTGATGTGATCTACCACAAAAAGTGAGTTTTGTGAGATACAAAGATAGAGAGAGAAGAAGAGACACAAAATGGTATTTTTTGGTGTGAGTGAAACACCTGTGAGGGTGAGTGATACATGCGTGAATATACAGTGTGTGTGTGTGTGTGTGTGTGCGTGTGTATGATCTGTGGATCATCCCCTTGTAATTCTCTCATTGATTATAGTGAAACGGTACTCTCAGTGGACGTAAGCTCGTTTTGGCCGAAACACTATATATCTTTGTGTTTGATGTGTGTTTTCTAATTCACAATTGTTTGTGGCTTGACTATTAGGGTTAACAAACCCTAGTTTTTGTTCTTGGACGAGTGTAAGAACACTAACAATATCATTTTCACTATTTCTTATAAATATGCCATAAGCCAAGTTACAATGTTACATTGGACAACGAAGAATTCATATTAGAGATTTCGTGGAAGACCTAAAATTATGGCTGCATTCAAATATCATATAAGAAAATATATATCGTAATCACTATGTCCAAAAAATTGGGTCACTTGTTCTTTTCAATCTCAAACTTGCAAGCATTTCTTTTCTGACATAGTCCCATACATAACTAATTTTTTTATCTTTTATTTTGCTAATACTTCAAAGCAAGGACTTTTTCCAGTCTTGAGAAAATATTTTCGATACATACACCACCTACATCACCCCATGGTCATGACTTCAATTAATAACCATAAAACTAAAACTCATTGAAGTTGATGCAAATATTTATCAAGATAATGATCATAATATTAACATATATATTTTAATATAGATGACATTTTTAAAAGAACATTTTCATGAGAAGAGTCATGGCCACTTCTATATAAATGATAACTTGATTGATGTATTAATTAACATATTTATTCGACTTTTCACATATATCAAAAAAATGTTTGAGTGGTTAATAATGAAGAATTTACGACTCTTTTCATAAGAGAATTCTCTCAAAGGTAATATATGTAAATAATTTTATTGTAATTATTTATGTTTATTATTATTATTTAATTGATAACATTTTATTCTAGCATGCAACTGTATATGCATAGTGTTGGCGCGCAAAAAAGTAGACTCACTATAAAAGAAGGGTATATGCTACTTTGATCGTTGAGTGGTAGGTGTTTGGGGAACAAGAACGAGAGATGGGATGAGAACAACAACAACCAGTATACATTCATGTCTATTCAAAATCTAGATTTTATGCGAATAAAATCTAGACTAATTTGTCAAAATGCAGGCAAAGGATAGAGGCGGTTCAATGATTAAGGCAACTAGGCATTGCCATCACTTAAGCTGTCTAAGGCCAAAAATAGAAGTGGCTCAACCATAAGACAATTAATTAAGTAGGTCGTAACAGAAGAAGACATATGGTTATAGAAGTGATATCGATATATTAGTTTTGTATTTCATGTTTTGATTCATGAGATTAGTTTGGAAAAGGAGTGCTTCATTTTTAACCAGGTCTATTGATATTCGTAATCAAAAGTTATTGATATTATATTTTGTGGATCTGATTTCCTCATTGTTCTTATCTTATAGCAGCTTCAGTCATGATGTTTATTTTGAAGGTTTTGAATGTTAGGTTAGATTTCACAAAAAAAAAAAACGTGCAATGTTGGTAATAATTGAATTATTTTTTCCACTTGTTTCAATATTTAATTTATGTCAATTCAAAGTAATTGTTTGCATCTGGGGATGTACTAAGGACAATACAGAGGCGGCTCGATCATAAGATAATTAATTAGACCGCGATGAGAAAGAGTCATAAAACTCGTTATACTATACTGTATTTGGTATTTTTATTTATTTATTTATTTGTAAATTAAACTATTAAATACTAAATAAGTATATGGCTCTTTTATGACTAATATGATATTTGTTTTATTTTTTAATTTATTTATTATTACATTATATTCTCTCTCAGCAATCTCACACCTTTTGCGTTTAATCTAAAACGATCTCTTGTTCATCGGTGAGTAAAAAATTCATATTCACCTATCAATGACAATTTGATGTGATTAACATAAATTAATGAATTATCATTTAAAACTTAAAACTCATATATAACAGTCATAGTCATAGATGAGTATTAATTTTCTTACTCACATGAACAAGATATCATTATTCTTCTTAATCTTGTATATACACTTGTTCAACATATATAGCATCTCTTTTGAACTTTCTAATTTATTGAATTTCTTGCAAATCAAATATGTGCATAATTAAATCACAATACCTTTTAAGCTAATACGTTAATAGTGTTTTTATATTCTCTTTATGTTATTACAAGTCAAATAAAAAAATAAATTTTTTTTTTTTTAAATAAACCTGCCAAGAGGGCCGGTTAGGGAACATTTGGAAAGAGAGCTTAAACCTGCCTTACCCCGAAACCTACCCAAATCACTGACTATTATTTAAATACAGAATTATGTTCTTATATGTATAATTTTCATGTTTATTTTACTTTTAGAAATTGTAAGTTTTAACAACATTATTATTATTATCGTTATTATGGTTAGATAATTTACTGTACTAACAAATTTATCTTATATTTTATCAAACTTGAAATAATTTTATTTTAAAAACTATGCAAATTAAGTAAATAAAAAAAAAAATAAAGACGTTGATATCCCAAGTCAGAAGTCGTTACTATTTTATTTTGTATAAGCGATTTCCTAATTGTTGTTATCCTAGCAGCTTCATTCATAATTTTTTATTTTGAAGGTTTTGAATGTTAGGTTAGAAATGGAAAAAAAAAACGTGCAATGTTGGTAAGAATTGGATTTCTGTTTTAGTACATGAGTTGATTAATGGTTTATTTTTAATAAAATCAATGATGTAATTTGCCCAAGTATTCACACAATTAGCATACATAACCTATCATTGACTATTTGAGGTGATGGTAATTAAGCTAGCTATAATAATTTAGGAAATAATACTCAGTTAAGATTAGAGGTTTTCTTTTTTTTTCTTCCATTTAAAATATAGTAGAATAGAGATAGATAATTTACAAAAAAAAATGAACATATAGCCAACTTGTCTATTGACCAGTCAAACCACTTTGTACAACGGTTATGCTTATGATAATCTTAAAACGAACTAGGAGAAAAGGAAAATAAGAACAAGTCAACATATTCAAAACATAAATAGTAGTTCAACATCTCCCAAGCTCACTATATAAACCATGCACCACAAGTACTCCATCTTCACAGCTCCATTTCCTTTGAGCAAATTATTATAATTGTCCTAAAGGAACAATTCCGCATACACACACATATATACGTATACAGACATATATAAAAATATAAGATGGGTAGCTTTGCCGAAAAATGGAGGCATCTCAGCGGCGAAAACAAGTGGGAGGGCTTACTGGATCCCCTAGACATTGATCTTCGTCATTACATAATTCACTACGGAGAAATGGCTCAAGCAACTTATGATGCCTTTATCTCCACGAAGGTGTCTAGGTATGCAGGAAGTAGCCGGTATACAAAGAAGGACTTCTTCTCCAAGGTGGGGCTAGAGAAAGGCAATCCATTGAAATATAGTGTGACCAAATATATATATGCAACATCATCCATTCAAGTTCCTGAGGGCTTCCTTTTAAGGTCGTTATCGAGGGAGGCATGGAGCAAGGAATCGAATTGGATTGGGTATGTTGCGGTGGCCACAGACGAAGGGAAGGCCGCGTTAGGGAGGAGAGACATTGTGGTTGCTTGGAGAGGGACAATCGAGGCCTTGGAATGGGCTAATGATCTTGAGTTTCTTCCACTCTCGGCTCCGAAAGTATTTGGAGAGGACCGAGACATTAAGGTGCACCAAGGTTGGTACTCTATCTACACTTCAGATGATCCAAAGGCACTATTCAATAAGACAAGTGCAAGAGACCAGGTAGGTTTTAATTTTTACATATATGTTTTGACACACACACACACAAGCTTAATTAGGTGAGATTTAATAAAAAGCCACATATAAATGCATGCTTAGTTCAGTTTTCAAACAATTTTGAAGAACTCAAAAAACGAAAAAATTATTTTCCGAGAATTATAAAAGAAACTTCCAGAGATGAGTTTTTTTTTCTACTAAATGTTTATCAAGTTTTTCCGACAGTTATTCATAAATATCTGTATATATATTTTAAAACAGAAATCTATTTTCAAAAACTTGAACCATGCAGTCCATGCATGGAAGACAAACATGCATGCATGCCTACATAATTTCTTAGGCTACTGCAAAAAAAAAAAATAATAAAAAATAAATAAAAAAAAAAAGAAGAAGAGAATTCTAAGGTTATAATTATTATTTTCTCTTACAATCTTTACATTTCAGGTTATTGGGGAGCTCAGGAGACTAGTGGAACAATACAAGCATGAAGAAATCAGCATAACTATCACCGGTCACAGCTTAGGTGCAGCGGTTGCAACGCTAAACGCAGTGGATATAGCGGCCAATGGTATCAACACACTAAAAGATCAGCCAAACAAGGTCTGTCCAGTGACAGCCTTCGTATTTGCCAGCCCTAGGGTTGGAGACTCCAACTTCGAGAAGGTCTATGCTGGACTTGACAGTCTACGCGTGTTGCGAATCCATAATGCACTAGATATTGTTCCAAAGTATCCCTTACCGATAAGGTACTCAGATGTGGGAGAAGACTTGGGCATTGATACTACAAAGTCTAACTATTTGAAGGGTCCCGGAAATTTCCAAACATGGCATAACTTAGAGGGTTATTTGCATGGGATAGCAGGAACACGAGGGTCGAAAGGAGGATTCAAATTGGTGATTAATCGCGACATTTCGCTTGTTAACAAAGGAATGGATGCTCTAAAGGATGAGTACTGCGTGCCAGTTTCATGGTTGTGCCAGAAGAACAAGGGCATGGTTCAGCAGATTGATGGCTCTTGGAAGTTGATGGATCATGAGACTGATGATTTTGTTCATGAAATGTTGCATCTGTTTGATTGAATCGCATAGAAGGCTAACTATTGGACGGTGCCATGAAAAATTTGAACATGTTAGACATTTCCTTTAAGCTATTTGTTTATTTTTGTTTGTAAGTTTATTTGGTTCTCATTATTTAACTAATAAATGAAGTATTTGTGCAATATAACCTTTATATTATATTGCACAAATACTTCTATTTGTCGATTATGAAATAATTCTGAACCCGATTTGGGCCAGATTTTTGGCAATCTTTTGATTTCTTTCCGTATTTCATTTTGGTAAGACTTTTAGGGTTTTTTGCTATTTTTGGTAAAATCCTATTAAAGATCGATTTTCAGCTATTTTAACCGGGCTTGTGGGTTGTTTTTTCGGTCCCGAATATAAAGAATTTTATTGAATTCCAGAGTGTTCTCTGAATTTTGGGTCGAATTCTCCCGTTTTTCTTTGCAAATTACCTATTGCACTAGCCTGCAGAATAAACTCTATTCTGTTTGGCGTCACTGGTGTCCTACTTTTTGAAATTTATCGTGTCACGGTGTCCGTGCCGGATCATGTCCGTGTCCTCATTTTCATGCTTCATAGCAGCGGGGAGACCCTGGGCACCAACATACAATAGAAAAGCAATTACAGCAAAATGAAGCTGCATGCAACCTAAAAAGACGGAAAGCTCTACTAGCTTATTAGGTAAAAGATGTAGAATTTTCAGTGGCTTCCTTGCGATATTATTCTTCTACAATTCATAACATTGTTCCACACAAAACACTACCTCTGGAATGAAATCTAAGTAATTGAAAAATACTTGATTATTGTAGAATATTTCAAGGAGTCTTACATAATATCTTTGCATCAAGTATAAAATATTATTGCAGCGCAGGGATAAAGCTTATTCAATTCTATTGGGGAAAACATAATTTGTTTTGATTTTTTTTTTTTTTAAATCAGCATTTATAGAACCAGACCAAAGCAAGGTGGTAAGGGACAAAAGGGAGACCCCAAACCCACCATAACAGAAAAAACCAGAAAAGAAAGCTAACAATGTAAGACCACAACTGAAACAAGCTAGCATGCATACACCCTTTGCCCTTCAGAACTATAGCATGCAAGCTTCAAACTGTTGAGCCAGGTACACCTAGGGGTGGACACGGATCGGATTGAACCGGATTGGAGATATTTTTTATCCAATCCACTAATACCAGATTCCCAATTTTCTGAACCAATCCAATCTATTTGTCCAACGAAACCAATCCAAACCGGACTGCGGTGAGCCGGATTGGTTCGGATCGGTTTCGCGGATTGAAACACAAAATTACATCATCTAAATTGAGAAAACAAATTAATATACTGCACATATATGATGTGAACCACAAGAACAAGTTCATAACAGAGCTATTGTTTTTTCTTTTTTTGTAAAGGCGAGCAAACTTAATCTTAATAGAAAAGGCTAAAAAGCCATGCAAAGATAGTAAGATATGGGAGAAATCCAAGTTTATACAATGCTCCAAGAAGCCCCAAAATCACCATTAATGACAAAGATATTGGGAGAAATCCAAGTTCATACAAAACCCTACAAGGATAGCCAATGAATTTGGGAGAAATTTAAATAATCATACAAAAACATATAGGTTAAAACTTATTTTGGTATGTCTCTTATAATAATATTAAAAATAACCAAACATTGAATGAAGAAAGAAATAACTTTTTTTTTAGTATTTATCATAAATAAATATTATATAAGAATACTAAAAGAATAACCAACCAAACATTGAATAAAGAAATAAATTTTTTTTGTATAATATTATATAAGAATACTAAATATTCATACAAAAGTACTTTTTTTAGTAATAATCATAGTATTTGTTTTTCAATAGATCAAGTTCTATCTTTTCTTATTATAATATTTATTATAACAAATATTTTAATTGAATAAATATAATAAATTCTAGTTAAACTAAGTTATATAAATATTTAAGCATGAAGTTAAAATATTTTAAATTTGAGTGTACATCTATCTCTCTTTGTAGTTGTTGGATAATTCAATTATACTTCATTTTTAAGGAATATATAGGTCTTTAAATAATAAATTCTTAATAGTACATTTTAATTATAGTCCTTTAAATATAATTTATTTTAAAATTTTAAATTTGGGTGTACATCTATCTCCTTTATCTCTCTTTGTAAGGGTTCAAAATACTTTAATTATAATTACTTGCTTGAAGAAGATGCATATATTAAAACAACAGATTGTAATAATGCATTTTAATTATACTTATTTGAATGTAGTTCTTTGAATCTTATATTTTAATTATTTTAATTTTTATTCTTTAGTAGATAAATGTATAGAAATAATAAAAAATGTCTTACATGTTTATAATACTATAGATATAAATAGATTCATAAAATATCGGATTTGGTGTTTTTGGATCCATGTCCAATCCAATCCATAATCAAACCGATCCAATATGTCCGGACCGGATTGGATTTTTCGGATTCCCCGAATTTTTGTCTACCCCTAGGTACACCACCATAGGAGATTAGAATGGAAGAGAGGCCAGCAATATCCAGAAGCATTATGACTCTCTGAAAGAGCCATCAAATAGCTAAATAGCCTCAGAACCTTATGGAGTCTCTGACCACTCCCTGATGCTCATCAAACTTCATACCATTTCCAATAGCAAGGGCAAACCATTTCGATTTAATAATCATCTTCTCCATTACTCTGATTTTCATAGCATTGTTAATAGAGTCTGGAGTTATGATATTTATGGTTCCCTTATGTTCAGGGTTATGCAGAAGCTTAAGCTCTTGAAGTATGAGCTCAAGATGTTAAATGCCACTCACTATTCTGACCTCTCCTCCCAAGTTAAAAATTGCAGAACCTCTCTCCACCATTTGTAATCTCAGCTTGACATCGACCCTCATAATAATGAGTTGAGAAATTAAGAAAGGAATTGCCTCAGTCGTCTCATTCATCTCTCCAATGCTGAAGAGTCCTTCTCTAAACAACAATCTCGTATTCAGTGGCTTCACTTAGGGGACAAAAACACAGCTTTTTTTCACAAGATGGCCGCTCATAGAAGAAGAATCAATAGAATTCTTTCTATTACCACTGAAGATGGATCTAGGTTTGATGATCAACAACAAATTTCAGGTGTTTTTGTAGACTATTTCAAGAATATTCTCGCTTCGGCACATAGAGGAGTTATTCCTAACTTGAGCCAATTTGTCAAAACTCCCCTCAATTCTGAGCAGGTTCGTGCTATGTCATCTCCTATTACCAATGATGAAATCAAAAGCACTTTTTTCTCTCTCAAAGATGACAAATCCCCTGGTGTTGATGGCTTCAATGCCTTCTTCTTTAAGCAATCTTGGGCAACAATAGGTGAAGACATCATTGCTGCTATTAGATCTTTCTTCCACAGTGGGAGGCTCCTTTCAGAGGTAAACTCCACCATTATAACTCTTGTCCCTAAAGTTATTAACCCTTCTAAGCCTTCTGATTACAGACCCATTTCTGTTTGCACAACTATATACAAATGTATTTCTAAACTTCTTGCTAACAGAATTAAGCCCCACCTCAATTCTTGCATAAGCTCCAATCAAAGTACTTTTATTAGGGGCAGAGACATCTCTGATAACATCTTATTAGCCCAAGAGCTCTTAAGAAAGTATCACAGAGATAGCTCTACTCCTAAAGTTGCTCTAAAAGTGGATCTTTCTAAGGCTTTTGATACTGTTAATTGGGATTTCACGAAGGAAACCCTTAAAGCTTTTCGCTTCCCTCCTCTCATGATACAATGGATCATGACATGCATTACAACTCCTAAATTTTCTGTTAATTTGAATGGCACTCTCAATGGCTACTTCCCAAGCACTAGAGGGCTAAGGCAAGGTGATCCTCTTTCCCCATACCTTTTTGTCCTTGGCATGGAGATTCTCACTGGTATTTTGAGCTTTGAAACCAATGCTACTGATTTTGATCACCACTGGAGATGCAAAGAATTGGGGTTGTCTAGTCTTCTTTTTGCTGATGACCTTCTCTTATTCTTTGCTGGGAATCCTTCTTCTGTTAGTCACCTCAAAAGTGGACTAGATAGGTTTTGTAATATTTCTGGTCTTGCTGCCAATACTTCCAAGAGTATGGTTTTTGCTTCTGGTATTCATGAAGAAAATCTAAATCTTATCTATCAGACCCTCAATTTCCAACCTGGCTTTCTCCTTGTGAAGTATTTGGGAGTTCCTCTGCTCTCTTCTAGACTCAAAGCTCAAGATTGCAACATTTTGATTTCTAAAATTACTAACAAAGTGCAGAGCTGGTCCTCCAATTTTCTTTCCTTTGCAGGAAGGTTACATCTTATCAAATCTGTCCTCTTCTCCACTCAAGTGTACTGGTCTTCTCTCTTTATCATTCCTAAGGCTGTTCTGAAAGTTAACAACTCTTTGCTTAGAAAATTCCTCTGGAGTGGTACTAAGCTTGCAAATGGTGGCAATAATGTTGTTTGGAGGGATGTGTGTTGCCCAAAGAATGAAGGTGGTCTGGGAGTTATTGATGTTGTTGAGTGGAATTTGGCTGCCATGGGTAAGCATATTTGGAAGATTATTCAAATCCCTCATTCCACTTCCATTTGGGCCATTTGGGTTAAAACTTACCTCATGAAAGATAGAAATTTCTGGACTTTAACTGCTCCCCCTGATTGCTCTTGGACTTGGAGTAAACTTTTGAAGCTTAGATCTCTCTTTAGGGACTCTTTCAAGCATGTCATAGGCAATGGCAGAGGTACTTCTATTTGGTATGATAATTGGTTACCTTCTGGCCCTATGAATTATGAAGTTCTCCCTAAGCTTATTTTAGCTTTTGGTTTGGGTCATTCTGCCACTGTTAGTAACATTATTAATGGTAACAATTGGAGTATCCGAAGTTCTTTTATTAGGGTTTGGAGGTCTTTTAAAGAGCAATTCCCTTATGACCTTCCTCTCAATCCTTCTATTCCAGACAGAGTTATATGGTCTCCCTCCAATGGCCCTTTTACTATTAAATCAACTTGGAATTTCTTCTGATTCAAGCAATTAGAAATTTCCTGGAATAAGTTGATTTGGTTTCCTTCTTCAGTCCCTAAATATGGATTTATTCTCTGGATGGTCAATCTAAATAAAATCAGAACCAAAGACTTTTTTATGAGGATTGGTCTTCTTACTAGAGGTGAGTGTGATTTTTGTCACTCAAGACTTGAGGATAGAGATCACTTGTTTTTTCAGTGCAGCTTCACTCTCAGACTTTGGAAGAATATCAGCTCTAAGGGGGGTGTACAGTGGCCTCAAAGGGACTGGAATGATCTTATCCAATGGGCTTCTTCCAATTTTCTCCACAATTCTCTCTCTGCTACCATTAATAAACTGATTCTTGCAGCCTCAGTCCATGAAATCTGGATGGAGAGGAATAGGAGAGTGTTCGCCGGGGAGTTTAAAAGTTTTGACGAGCTTGAGAAAAGAATATGCAGTAATGTGCAATTTGCCATTTCCCCTACGAAAGGCTTCAAGCAATCTGGTAGGAATATCAGCATCCAAGAGTCATGGTCTCTTCCTTCATCTATTTTCTCATGATTCTCTTGTGCATCAGGAGGTTGCCTTGCATTTTATTTGGTTGTTGCGCAACAGGACCAAGAGTGTTTTTGAAGAGGAAGTGGTTGTTTCTTGGTTTTGAATTCAATTTTTGCTACAGTCCTGAGGAGAATGCTACTTTCAACTTTGGTAAAGGCTGGGCTGGCTTGATTTTTATTCATGTATTGCTTTGGTTTTTCATTTATGTTGCTAGACTTTTTGGTAGTCTTAGCTATTTCCTTTGGTAGTTATATGGATTGCATATTGTTTTGTCTTTCCTGGGGAATGCCCCTTGAATCTTTGTAAGGCTTTTGCCTTCTTTCCTTTAATATACTTCTTTACCTTTCAAAAAAAGAAAAGAAAAAGATAGAAGGTGGCAGTCCCCAAACCCAAGCCATATTAACATTGTGTGTGAGTAGAGGGCTTGACCTTTTGAATGGAGAACATCAGAGTAGATCTAACCTCATTTTGGATTTGTTGTTATCTTCTAAATTCTCTAGAGTACAGTCTTCTGCTTCTTTCACACCAACAAATGTAGATAGTGGCAGCAATGCTCCATTTGCATAGGATTTTGTGAAGGTTTTTGGTTTTGAGAGAACAACACCAATCAATGATCAGGTCCTCCCAAGTGTTTGTAGAGCAGCACAAGGCCCCATTGGACCTAATAACAGTCCACACGCGATTTCTAGATTCACAACTAGAACAGAAAACACAAAGACGTTCTGACAAATTTGACAAGATATATTTCAATGATCCAAAAAGTAAGGTTATTGATATAGACCAAAAAAATTGTTTATGCAAACTGTACAATAAAACAGAAAAACAAAAATTATCAATTGGAGGATAGGGAAAGTCTTTATTATAATGTTTGTGAGTATCTTGAGTCGAATCCAGTATTGGAGAACAAAGACTTTATATAGAGTAATTATCAGCGGAGATTTTTGACTTTTTGATATATTTTACCTTTTATTCCCTATCACTCTACCCCAACCAAAACACTGGAGATAAAATAAAATTTTGAAATTTAATTACAGCCCAGACATGCACAACAGACTATCCGTGCAAAATAGATTGACAAGTAACATTAGTGACACGCAAAATTATAAATATATATATTACACTTAATTTTCAATATCTCAAACCAGCCAATCACAACCCCTCCTCTCTCTCTTCTTAGGGCCCGATACCAGTGTTTTTGTATTTGTTTTTTGGATGAAAAAATAAAATTTTTTTTTTGCATTTTTTCCAATAAAAACAAAAACAAAAATGTGTTTGGAACCAATTTGTATTGATTGTTCCAAAAGGGGGGTTTAGGGCAATTAGGGGTAGAGGGGTTTGTCCCAATTCGGGGTGGAGGTGGTAGTGGCCTGTGGAGAGGGAAGGGTGTGTATGTGTGTGTGTATATCGGTGGTGGTGGCAGGTGGAGAGGGAAGAGTGTGTATGTGTGTGTAGATCTGCGGTGGCGGCAGCGGTGGTGGTGGAGGGTGGAGAGTGGTTTTTTTTTTTTTTTTTGAATACAAACAATATTAAAATACTGAGAACACCAAAAAAGTGTTCAAAAAAATGGGTCACTTTTTGTCTTTATTTTTTTACTATTCACCAAAAACGTTTGAACTAAAAATTTACCCAAACATGATTTGTTCTCATTTTTGGACCAAAAAACAGAAACAAATACAAAAACATTGTTATCCAAACTGTCCCTTAGGCCCCATTTGAAAATGAGTGTTTTTGTTTTTGTTTTTTTCTATTGTTCATGGAATAAATCTATGTTTGACACCCATTTTTTCCAAAATATTTTTGTGAATAGTTGGAAGAACAAAAATAAGTTTGGGCCAAAATCAAATAACACAAATTTGGTCATTTTTTTTTTGTTCTTTGTTTTAACCCTTTTCTCAATTCAACCAAATATACACACACCACCACCACCCGCCACCGTATAAACACACACACATATATATATACACATACCACCACCACCACCCCCATTGTATACACACACACATGTATATATATACACACACGACCATCACCACCACCACCACATTCGCAATCCATCACCGGAACCCTAACCCCCAATTCAAAACCCCCAGTTCGAAATCCTAATCCCCAATATATACATGTGTGTATGTGTGTGAAAGAACCAAATACCTATTAAATTGGGTTGTCTTTGTTCAGGGTTTCTGCTGGTCTCTGGCTTTGTTTCTGTTATGGGATGAAGCTATGTTTCTGTTCCAGAAGGAGATCATTAGCTGGTGCATTTTGGATTTCTGGTTCAGGTGGATGCTGTGTGAGGATTTTGATATGGGTTTTTGCACTAGTAATTTAGTTTGGTTTGGCTTGAGAGCTTTGTCTATTGTTAACATGTTATGTTTGAACGGTGACCTATGGGTTTCACCTACTGGGTATGCCCCATGGTTCTTGTGTAAAGTTTTTTAACTTTGTTTTCTAATTTTAATCACTTTTATTTTTATTTTTTTTAAAAAAGCAAATATAATTTTTGCTCCAAACACATATTTATTTTTACTTTTTTAGGAAAAAATATAAAAACAAATATAAAAATAATTTTTGTTCTCTCATAAAAAATAAAAAAAAAAAATTTTCCAAACCGCCCTTAGTATTTTATAAAATCCATTTTTTGTTGTGAATAGTTAGATACTACAGTAGTATTAACTCAGAAGTTATTAGATATCTTGTTGGACACCGACATATCATTCAAGAACGTGTTTGATGGCTCATGTATGATTGGTTTATAACTACAAGTCAAATACATGCAAAGTAGTCATGGCCGGTAGTCTTCAAAATAATATTAATAACAGTATATTTTGAGGCACAAACTAATCTCGGTGCCTGAAATTAACTATCGGTGATCCATACGTAAAAGGACCCAAAAACTCTTCCATCCCCCATACTTATAAAAACAAAATAGTATTAAAACACCATGTCATGTATTGAAATTGATAAATGAACTACTTAGAGTCTGTTTGCTAGAGCTGTGTTTGTGTTTGTGTTTGTGTTTGTGTTGAAATAAACAAAAATCACGTTTTTTTTGTTTTTTTGTTTATTTATCCAAAAACATAAGTATGTTTGGTAGAGATGTTTTTTGAGTCGAAGTTGAAAAATTAAAAATCAATAAACACGTTTGGCAGAGTCCTGTTTTCATAACAGAAACAAAAAAACATGTTTGGTAGAGCCCTGTTTTTCCTAACAAAAATAGAAAAACATGTTTGAAAGAGTCTGTTTATTCTGAATTTCAGAGAACAGAAACAGAAAAACACGTTTGGTGACTTCAAATATATATTTTTTTGTTTTTTGAAAATACAAAAATTAATGATGTCAAATCTTTGGCAATTGAAAGACACTTCTTTACCAAATATTTTCTATGACAAGTTGGTATTGTTTATCATGAACACTTTTGAAAATGAAAAAATTTCGGCAGCACCTCCCCATGAGTTGCCAGGTAAGATTACATATATCAGAAATTAAAAAATTGAAGAATTTTCTACTCTTATATATAAAAAAAACAAATGAAAAAGAAAATAAAGTTGTATGTTTGACTCTCAACCTCATTGTCATTTCTTCGAATTCATCTAAATTAATTTGAATTCACCTAAATTAAAAATCCATCCAGTCACACTATCTATTTTCTCATCTCGAGTGTATAACTTGTGGCATGTGTCAGATATACTTGTCATGTTCATAAAATAAAAATAAAAGGTAGAAAGAAAAAGGAAAATGAGGGTAGATATATGTAAATATCACCACAATCTTTTATTACAATTGCCAAGATAGAGAAATACTCGCTGTTCAATATAATGGAACAAAATTATCGTCCATAAAAGATGATTCAAGTCTTTTGCTTCTAAATAAATCTCCCCTTAAAGCTCTTAATAATGTAAATCAAATCCCCACCCCTTGTTAAAAAAAAAACATCAGCATTAGACTATATACCCACACACACAGACACACAAAATCTACTATGGGGAAAAAAAAATTCATCTCATTTGTATTTCTGAAAGAAATAAAAATTACATGCTCACATCCTTCTTTTTTGGCCTCTCCGGCTAGAGAATCGTATATTCCATATGAACTGTGGCCGGTTGCTGATGGTGCGCACATTCCAACTGTGCAACAAGTTCTTCAATCTGAGCCTCTTCTAAATGAGGAAAGCGGATCGAGCTTCAAGGTGTTTGTTTCTTCCTACCTCAAGAACCTCCCAAGTTATTACGATTTCCAGAAACTTGTTGTGTATTGTATCTCATGCTTCAGTCATGTTTATATTTATCAAGCAACCTTGCGATAAACCTGACTCCTTTTTTAGATGAGCAAGTTGGCGCCTCCAGGGGTCGTTATTTAACTTGTACTTTAACACCTGGTCAAGAAAAGAATAGTTCATATCATCAGCTAAGACTCGAAATATATCAGATCTCCAACGAGACAAACAAACTAAGGAAATGGTCTTTGAATTCTTTCATATAAACCACCTTGGCATTTTTATGAATCCAATAAAATTTTAGCTAAACAGCTTCCAAAATCATATATGGCATTGATCTACAAAACAAGATGACAAACACTACTATCTCTGTCCAAAAATACAATGGAACTGAGGTACCTAGCCCATAAACTTAAAGGACAACATCATTGAGCCTACCACGATGATGGGATGATTCATGCCTGCCATCAACGTTTGCTCATGCAAAAAATTTACACAACCATTCACTAAGAAAAGGGAATGATAAAATAGGACATCCTTGGGATGGGGGGCAACCTTTTCCTGAACACAGCACAAGGCAGTGCGGAATTTAAAACCTAAAAATAAATATTATTAAGAAACCCATCCAATAGTGTTTTTTTTTTTTTTTTTTTATCATTTTAAACCTTGAAACTGCAGAATGCATTCAAAACTTTTGACCCGATACCACTACTGATGCCCCTTGGTTTTGACTGTCCATCCTGGACAAGTTGACAGGCAGAAGCTAAATTATAGAAGCCTTGAGGTTTAAAATTCTAATTCTAGCCTATTTACGATAAGGAAGTAGTGCCTCGCAAACCATATACACGGTTCCTTGCACTTGTGTAGCTGATGCAATTGGGGTGGGGAAAGAAGGGCATTTATCCTTGTGCCTATCATACCCCAACTGTACTTTGGGTTCAATACTTAACCAAGAAGCAACCGACACAGTTAATATACCTCCAGAAACTCACCATATACCTAGCAGACCAACCCTCAAGTGTCTCAAGCTTGTCTACCTATTGTACATCACCTTCCAAGAGACAAGCATCTCCAGAGTAGAAGCTGATAACATCAACTGCATTGCAAACATTGCCTAGAAAAAACCCACACCCCTCTAGCCAATGGACAGTGCAATAAAATATGACTTAGGGGCTCCTCATCCCTTTTGCACATGCAAAGCCAATTAACCACAATCTGACGCCGCTTCTTCGAATTGTCCATGGCCAATATCCTCTTCATAGCCATTGTCCAACCAAAAAATGCCACCTTGATTCATGCATGTAGAAATAGAGTTGATCTATTGATAAATAGTACAACCTCACCCTACCAACCCAACTCTGGAAAAAGGAACATAGGCCACTCCAGGGGTACAAGCAGGATGGATACAGAAGCCTCCCAGGGCTGGAAAAATCAGTTGCAAGAAAACTGAGGCAAGTGTAAAAGCGAACTTTAAAAGGCTCAAGTTAAATAGTGTCAAGTGCATGGTGGGATAATCAGATTCGGAACACAAAATGGATTGCTTGCTCCTTCCTTTTTTCTTTTTTAGTTAATCTCCATCATAAATAAAATAAATTAAAAAGAAGTTAATTCTTCAAACAAAAGTACTGGCTATATATATATATGTGTGTCTACATGTATATAGAGATTGTCATAAATAATACACTTAAGAAGAAATACTATTTCAGATGTCATTCCAAAAAGAGAATGAATTTCAGACATTTATAATACACTTAAGAAGAAATGGAAGCATGTAGATGACAAGGACACAAGGGATGCAGACCATCTACTCTATTTATACACGAAATATCATTGTTGTAGTAAAATATGTCATTTCTTGTCATCTCGTGACTCTTTCTTTTTAAGTTAAAGACTGAAGAGTTGCATTTCTTCTTTTACTCTTGGGTTTACCCTATAAGCTATCCATATCCATTACTGCTACTACAATGCTTCTTGTGCAACAATCTAAGAACATGCACCATCCCCTCCACTGCTGGAACTTTTACTACTATTCCAACCATACTCGTATTGCCACTAAAACAGAACTTCATCATGTAGCAATGACAAAACCTAACGCCATCAAGAGATAGTTATCAATCATGCTTCCAGTGACAAAACTAATACCATCGATCCACAGTCACAGATGTACATGAACGCACAAATATAAGTTACAACAGGGAAGTAGTTAGAGGAAATTCTAATACCTCATTCCTAAAAGCTTGGCCAATCTGAGCAGCAGCAAAAGGGAGTTTGTTACCGTTGTAGTAGTACAAGTCCTTAAACTCACAGAATATTGACTTTAAAGAGCCTCAAACACAATGAGTAGACCACCCTTTCACGCCAGCCTGAAACTCAATGAGCCAACCCTCTTTTCAAGCCTATCTGGCAGAAAGATCCCATCCTGAACAATGAAAACCAAATTGAAGACACATGAATATGGGATTTAATCATTATAATATCACAAGGTGGATGCATTCATCTGAAAGTTCTCTCTAAAATAACAATAACTTCATTGTCAGCAATCCAGGAATTATCAAAACTTGATATACAATGCAATAAGGTCCCAAAATAAGTATTTTCACCAAATTTGATAAGTAGCATGTTGTAACATGGCCTCAACAAGCAGCTTAAAATCAATTACCAGTTTAACCAAACCATCAATTTATTACTCAAGCTTGTAATTAGCAGAGAAACAATAAAGAGAACAAAATAACCTGAATGAATGTATTAAGAACATCAACCAGATCACTGAAATTACCTCAGAATTTCCAAAACTAGTCGGAATACAGTATCGATTTGAACAACTTCGAATTAGCAATAGTGCAGAAAAAGCAAAGCAAAGAATAGATAAATATAACATCTATCGTTCGGCCCAAATTAAGTCAGCTATTGTATCGAGAAAGAGGAGGCTGTGAGGAAGACCATACTGTTTGTGGAAATTAGGTACACTCACTCTTCCATTTATGTTGTTCAATCTGTTTTTTTTTTTTTTTTTTTTTCCCCTTTTCTCAAAAGTAATTTGAAGCTGTAGTTGTTTGATATATAGAGGAGAGAGACCAAATTTTCAATTGTTTTTTTTCCCTTTTCTCAAAAGAATGCTTCAAGTGGTAGTAATTTGATCTACAGAGGAGAGAGACCAAATTTTCAAGAGGTTGTTATGGGTTGCCTCAGATCCAGGGAACCAAAGGTTTTATGTTAAAAATGTTAACTTTTTAATCTCTAGGGTTTGCCTGTGATACTTTGGACTTTGTCTTGCCTTTCTTATTTCTTTTTCATGACCCTTTGTTATATCTCGTGTTCAGAGATAAAGGGTTTTAGTTAATTTAATTTTTATCACTTTTTTATTTCTTTTTTTTATTTAGAAATAAGGATCTATCGTAGTTGTTTATCTCTCCGTATGACATTGTAGTTGATGGAAGTAGATAAAAGTTTAGAGAAGAAGTTGGATGGATTTGAGATGGATTTGTTTTTATTCTCCCGATCTCAGTACCCATTTCAATGTCAAACCTTGTAGGTAGATGTGTCTTATATCTTGAATTTTCGTTTTAGTTATATTGAGTTTCTCGGGCATGGAAAATGGTCTTTCGAAACTAATGGTATTGATTTATATAATATTACTGACGATTGTAGAAGCTAATGAATTATTAATTGTACTAATTTCTATAATATTCTTGATGATTGTAGAAGCTGATGAATTAGTTGTAAAATGATAGGTTTCCTAAATTCAAAGGGGCTGGAGGATAACTTTTACTATTACCCAGTTAGTGATTTCAGAGAGAGAAGTTAGTGATGGAGGTGTGACAGTGACTGAAACAAATCTGAATGGTGGCAAGGTTGCCTTAGGGGATATGGTATCTGAAACATTTGAGGCAGGGACACCAAGTTCCATTGATGTTGAGAAGAGAGTTTGCAGCGTCGAAGTTATTGCAAAAGCTGGAGAATTGAGGGAGTCTAATGGTGGCAAGGCTGTCTTTGGGGGTGTTGGTTTGGAGATTACGCAAGGATCAAATTCAAAATCACCTGCAGTGGGGCTTCAGTTTCCCTTGGAGAAACAAATGAGTGCATCATTTGGGCACAGTGTTTTTGAGGTGGATTGTGTGCCACTTTGGGGATTTACATCTATTTGTGGAAGGAGACCAGAGATAGAAGATGTTGTTGCAACCTTGCCCCAGTTTTGGAAAATTCCAATTGAAACAAACCATACAAAATTCACAAAACATTATGCAAAACACATATAACCCTTTTTTTATTTTTTCCAATTTTGTGCATTACAAAATCTGTATGTATAGTAAAAAAATTTCAATTATGAGAAAATAAAACATGCCTTACTATTCTTAGGTCATGAGATCGATAATAATTTAACCAAACAAGAAATGATAATATATATATATATATATATATATATATATATAAAGGGTCAAGAAAATCATATCATCCTTATTTCTAGTCATCTAAATTTATCTACCTTTTGATAGTAACTTGAAAGACACTCCCTTGAAAAAATATTAATGCTATATTCTTTGCCAAAAAAATAGTGCAAGTTCATGACATTTATAATATCCAAAAATGACATCAAGATCTACCCCAAAAAATAAAAGAGTAACTAAAATAGTTTTATAGCACAACCCCTGATCATATTTACAAAAAGCACACATCAAATCCAACCCTATGGATTAACAAATTGACGTAACATACACAAATGCCAAACCCCAATCAAATAATTACTATATATATATATATATATAAACAAAACAGACCTTGATAGCATTACTGCACCAAATCCATCTAGGGCAATATATCACATAAACATTTACATCATCCGGTGCAAAAATAAGCAAACGAAAGAGATGAGACGAGCGTTTTTCAAAACACATCAAAAGAAAAACCATGTATCACAAGACAAACAATACACATACGATATATCTATAGCGAAAATCACATATTGGGGGTGCGTGACTCCATATTTGTTGCTTCTGTACTTATATCAAATGAGTATTATTCATATTTTACATATATACGAACCTGATATGAGCTTGAGGATGAAGATCTGCAATTCCTAAATCGATCGAAGCCCTAGATGTCGCAAGCTTGAAGAGGATCGACGAAACCCTAGAATCGAACAATAGAAGCCCTAGGAGGGGATCGAGGAAACCCGAATCGCCTATGTGTCGCCGCCTCCCTCTTATCCTGCACAAACCCTAGGCTGAAAGAGTGAAGAGAGAAGTGTGTTTCTAATCTGTTTTTTTCTTTTGGTCTTTTGGTTGTTTTTATTTTATTTTATGAGTTGTCCGTGTGTTTTGGAGAGAGTTGGGAAAAACACCAAAAATGTGTTTATTGGGTTTAGGCTGAAAATAGGCAAAGTTGGGCTGAATGTGTTTTTAATGTTTATAAACAATTTGGCCCAAAAACACTCTGCCAAACACGTGTAATGGGTCAACAAACATAAACGGGCCAACCAAACAGGCCCTTAAAACACCCCAAGACCACCCCCTCTTCTTCTACCATCATCATACGACATACGAATTGCCTCCGCTATAAGTCTTGATGGGGTATTGAACAATCACATATATGTATATAGGTTTCAGAACACCTAATTAATGGCACAACAGTATATACTATAGGTGAAATATAACTGCAAGAAAATACTTCAAAGAATGGATAATATAAATAGTGTAACACCCCGTGTTATTATCCTTTTTACTAAAATTAATTATAATTTAATTTTGGTAATTACGTCACTTGTTCTTGACGCATTGTTTATTCTTGGTATTTCGTGTGTAAATTTTTCGCGTTTAGTTTTTAAAGTCGTCTAGATGATTTTACGGTTTATCTTTGACGAGTTCGCGAATTATTATTATCGACTACGCGG
Organism: Cornus suecica; assembly: GCA_963922005.1. NCBI lineage: Eukaryota > Viridiplantae > Streptophyta > Magnoliopsida > Cornales > Cornaceae > Cornus > Cornus suecica. The sequence continues at coordinate 77,302,375 of OY998241.1, forward strand.
TATCGTTTCTACATTTAACGTTTAGTATTTCGACTGGGCAACAACGCATTTTAATTGGATCGAGCCTGTTAGGTGTTCCAATGTTTGGGTTCCTAACCCGGTATATTTAATTGGGCGTCCCGTTGTTATTTCGGGTTACGAGTTTACGATTGAGTGTTCCCGGTATTTATTGGGGTTTACTGTATATATATATATTTAATTGTAATTATATATATATAGTTTTGGGGGTTGTTTTGTAATTTTGGATATTTAAAGGGTCATTTGTGAAATTAGGGCATATATATGTATATGTGTGTACGAAACCATCTGCTACAGCTTCCCTCTTCTCATTCTCTACACGACTGACGACCTAGCCCTCCTTTCTTCTCCTTCACGCACAGCAGGTCTGGCCTCTTCTCCATGGCAGCTTGAGAGAGAGAGAGATGAGTCGGCTGAGGAGTGGTGGTCGCCACAACAGGCGGCTGCACAGCTAGAGCAAAGGCGGCTGAGCTGGGTCAGCGAGCTTGCGGTGGTCATCAGTTGGGCGTGACGGCGGTGCAGGGTCGGCGAGGAGTTGCGGCTGGTGGCGCAGTCGTGCAGGGGCGAAGTAGTCCGCACGACAGGGGTGGTTCGGCCAGGCTTCGGCCATTTTTTCGGTTTACTTCCGGTGATCGGTTTGGGCCAATATTTGGGGAATAGCTTCATATATATGTTGTATTCATCATATTTTAATTTCGTATTTTTTCGTCAAACGGTTTGCCCGGAAATCTCATTTATAGGTTATAGTTTTCGTTTGGGGTATTTTAGATTTACCCAATTTAATTAACCTATTGCTAATGGGCTTCGTATATATTGTATAGGTTGTCGAGGCGGACATTTTGATATATATTTAAATTATTTTTTGGACGAATTTAGTCGGCGGGCGTCATATTCGGGCGCCGATACTGTTCACAGTGGGCCCGAAACGGTTGTTCTGTAAGTGTATTTCAGGTGGAAAATTTTATTTCTCACTCCGTATCGTTCAAGTAGTTTGGGGTGTGCAAACCCTTATTTAATTTAATATAGATATATTAAATTGTTAGTTTAAATATCTATATTTTCTTATAATCGAAATAGGACTTAGGAATTAATTTAAGAAAATTAATTAAATTATTTCCTACTAGGTTAATTAAATTCCTATTTGAATTGAATATGAATAGGCGGCTTAGAAATTCCCTTGAGAATTAAATGAGCTAGAGGATTTTGTAAACGTTGGACGTGAGAAACTTAGACGCTATGTTAGGGTCCTCTCATTATATGTGGATTATCTGTTTAAATTATTTTAAAGGCATGTTAAGAGAAATTCAAATATTTTCTACAGAATTAAAGAAAATATATTTGTGAAAACATGAATAATATATGAATTTGTTTTCATATGATTTAAATGCTTTATTGTACTTTAAAGCATGCAAAGAGATTTTGAGATTTATGTTGATATTACCATGTGGATATTTTCATAAATATGGTGCATGACATATTTATGTTGAGACACGATTATTATTGAGGCCCTGGATGCATATTGAGTTAATATATGTGGGGTGTTTAATCATGTATGGAGGTTTTTGTGTCGAACCGTCACAACAACTGGCCAGGTATAGGTGTCTCCCACATCCGAACTAGTAATCTGGGAATTGGGGATATAGGGTTGGTTGCTGCCCCATCATGGTGGTATGCGCCACTCTCGGGTTCTGAGTATATTGCAGGAAAATGTGTCTCCCACCTACGGAATTGGGGATATAAGGTTGGTTGTTGCCCCATCGTGGTGGTATGCGCCACTCTCGGATCTTTGAAGCATGGGAGTTGCTACTGGGGCTCTCATGCGACCGTCTTCCTTGTTGAAGTAAGAAGTTTCAAAATCACTTGGGAAGAATCGGTGCGGTGCTCATTACTCATAGTATGAGTGAGTGCGTGTTCGTTAACCTATTTTGGACAAAGAGTGTTTCATGAGATTTCTGCCATGAGGTTTATGAGTCACATTGCCTTGTATAGGATTATGTGATTTCATTTGACATGTATATATGATATTGTTAATTACATGTGATGTTGGAACATGTTTATATGTGTTATTATTACATGTGGATTGTGGAGCATGTTAATTATGTATTTTATTAAATGCTCAACTGATAGTGACTTATGTGAAAGAAAATGATTACACGCGGTAATGAATAAAGTATTATGAAATGTATATTTTTATATACGTGTGACTATATACTTTTGTACCCTTAGGGGAGGTTAAGTATAGTGGCATAGTGACCTCTGTGATTAGTCGAGGTTAGTGATGGACTGCATAGTTGATTTTTGAGTTGATGCCTTAGAGAATGCGGGGTTAACAGTTTTGTGATGGTGATTAATTGTGTGACCTCTTTGAAGATTTGAGGTTATGGATTTATTTTAGTCACTCTTATCTGGCTGTCTGTCGGAAACGGAGTTTTTTAAGTTTTGAAAACAAACTCATAGTATTTAAAAGAAAAAACCCGTTTTCGCCTACCCCGTAGTCAGGACATGCAACAACGGAGACCGGGGGAAAGACGGTCATTTTTACTGTATGGTTACTTAAAGAAAACTATTTTATTATTTCCTCGAGATTCTGAGATTCCGAGACTTCTTTCTCAAGATCTCAACCTGTAGAATTTTGAAAGGTGTTCCATTGTTTGACCTTTGTTTCCTATCATTTCTAAGTCTCGGGTATGAGGTTCGGTGTTGTTCAGGGCACACATATAGTGTTTCCATTTCCTTTCTTCTTCATTGTTGATGTCACCACCTAGGTGATTTGAGTAGTTACACATGTTAGGGGCATGGATGCCAAGTAGTGGATTTTAATCCTTGTGGATATTAGAGGTGAGTGTGATTCCTTTTGTTTGGATTTTTTGGTTAGCGTTGTAGGCGCTTGATGATTTGTTAGATTGGACCTTAGGGTCGTGTACCTAGTATACATTGGTGAGAGTAGTGTAGACTACTTGTGTGGTGCTTGGAGTACGAGTCTTAGTCGTATCTTATAGGCTCGTGTTGTGTACATATATATATATACATATATATATTTATCCCTGATATATATATTCATTTACGGTAGCATATGAGCACGTACCTTGGATTTTTGTGGCAGGGTTATGTTGTGGGTTATATATATCTTTCTAGATAGATTAGCATTACCTAAACTGCCAGAGGATGTGGTAGTTAGAGTATCTTTTCCCACTGAGCTTATTTGCTCACGGAGGGAATTTCATTTGCCCCCCTGGTATTCCACCCCAGGTTGCAGGAAACATACGGCTATGAGCAGGATGCAGTGCAACGACAGTTTTCTTTAGTTTCTTGTTACAGGTTTTGGAGTTGCGTTGGGTTATGCGGTTACGGATGCATCACGACAGGTTTTGGGGATGGTAGTTGTCTTGTAACACCCCGTTTCATTTTCCCTTTTTTTTGAATTATGTCCGATTTATTTTCATTGATGACGTCACTTGTTCATGACGTCATGGTTACTCTGTGTATTTTACGAGTAAATTTTTCGCGTTTATGTCTTGATACGACGGGATGACGCGACTATTGACTTGTTGATTACTTCGTGGATTGTCGTTGGCGATTATGAGAATTGACGGCAAGTTTAATGTTTCGAACTGGTGAAACGTTGACATGAGTTCAGGATTCGACAACACGATTATATGATTTCTCTTCGTTGACTTCGTGGAATTCTGTAGCTATTACGTGACTGGACGTGACGATAGTATTTCGAGCCTAGTGAAACGCTTACGTGTGTTCTTATTATCGACTACGTGATTGAGTTGTGGCGATTGACAGCTGGGTTATCGACTAAATGGGTTTGTTTCGACGCTTGACATTTAGGGTTTCGACTCAGTGATTTGAGTTCGGTAGTTAGTGCTTTAGGGGTTCGGCGTTTTTGTTTCCCCGGTTATGGGGTTAGTACGTGCCTTGTTTAGCTGACGTGCTTAGGAGTATTGATAGTTCTTTCCGCTCGTTTTATTTATGTTTGTATCTATGTGCTCTGTGTATTGATGTGGCATTAGGTGCCTTAGTTGCTTGACTTACGTGTTTACGTGTATTTGTATTACCTTGTTCGTTTTTCGTGCTTATATGTATGTGATATGTGTTAGTGGATTAATTTGGGATGAAGTGGTTTTATTTGATTATTGTTCGAATAAGTTACGTGCCTTAGTAGTTCGGATTAGTGACGACTCCGATGACCAGGTAGTTGAGTCTCGTACCCGGAGCGTTTATTTCGACTTGTATTATTTCTCGACTATTTGTAGAGTTTACGAGAGCGTGTAGTATAAACCGCTAGGCGATTAGTGATTTAATTTGGTTTTTATAAATATTTATATCCGACTATATAACCGAATTATTCATTTCGGATTATATTAATTATTCGGAGTTCGATGGGGCTTTCAGTGATTTAATTGGTGGATGATTTTTGTGCCCCGGAGTTTTTATTTGGGCCTATATTATTTATTTAGAGTCCGGTGGATTTTATGGGCTCACGTGGAATTATTCGTGTCCCCGGTATATTTTACGGGACTTATTTTATTTATATGAATTTAATTATGATTATATATATATATTTAAGGGTTTCATACCCTAGATTATTTATTTCAGTTATATTATTTATTAGAAGTCCCGTTTATATTTACGGGCACGTGCCATATTATTTCGGGGATCTTAATATATTTTTCGGGATTTATTACTCGTATACATATATATTATTATTAATTAAGAATATATGTATATATGGGTATTAAATGGGTATTTATATATATATATATATATATTTAATTATATAGATAAATATATAGATATATGTATTATTAGTGATAAGTGTCCAAAAACTTCTCCATCTTTCCTTAACCTCCCTCACGCACTGACCTGTTCCTTCTCCTCCACACGACTAATCTATTCCCTATCTGTATCATCCCCAACTGAAATTCCTCTTCATCAATGTTGATCAGTTTGAGATTGAGAGATTGAGAGAGGGAGAGAGAGAAGTTGGAGCAGGCGAAAGGGAGGGCTTCGCTTAGGGTCGTCGGCCAGAATTGACGACGACGGACTGTGTGGCGGTGGCTAGTTGCGCCGGTGATGTCGGCTCGTGCCGCGGCTGTTGGTGTGAATCTAGCAGGCGGTGGTGGTGTTCATGTTGGGGCCTGATGGTGTGGTCGCGTAACAGGGGAGGTGCGAAGTGAACGATCGGTAGCAGGGGTAGCAGGGTCGCTGGAGTTAAGAGGCAGCCATAGCTGAGTTGCTTGTGTGGTGGTCAGCGCGGCTGTAGGTGGCAGCAACCGATGGTTCGCGCAACAGTGGTGGTTCAAACCAGTCCCCTGTTCACTCGGACTGAGTGGAGTCGACTTAGTGCCGAGTCGAGCTGTGTTCGGCACGAAACTTTGAGGGTAGCTCGGCCTCGGTACCGTGTACGCTATATCCGAATTCGGTGCGAAACAGTTGAGCGGTTTGCCGGGAATTTCAGAATTTCGGTAAGAATTTTCGGTTGATATTCTTTAGATTTATTCAAAATTACTTATTGATAATTAATGAGCTTCGGGTATATTAATTAGGTTGAAGAGGCGGATATGTTTCCATATTCGAAAATGGATTAGCGCAACTTTGTTCGGCGAGCTTATTTCCGGTGACGACACTGTTCATTATCGGTTAAAGCGGGACTGTTTGTAAGCATTTAATTTAGGTGGGGAAATTATATATATATATATATATATATATATATATATATATATATTATCTAGCAGTCACTAATAGTGCGTAGAAAATGCTAAGTAGTCCCGTTGTATGTTTATAAATAATAAAAGTATGAAATTAAATTCCTAGTAGTAGACGAATATCTAGGAATTTTATAGAATTTACGGAGTATCCATAAATAGATAAATGAAGTCGGGAATCGGAATTCCCTTGATAAATTAAGTAAATTAATTCCCTGAAAAGTTATAATAAATTAAATCCTACCAAATTTGGATTAAATTAGGTGGTTTAGTACCCCCGAACTTAAAGTGGGATTTTATAGAATTTTGTGTAAAAGATTAGAACTTGTAATTAGCTCCCGGATTTTATATAACTGTTATTAAAATACAGTGTTAGCGGGGCCGATTTGATATTGAGGGACGTAGGGCCGTTTAATAAATATTTCATCTTTTATTTATATTTTATTGAAATTTGAATTAAGATAAGGGGGTATTCACGAGGATGAGGGATGTATAGACGTGATTTTAGTTCCCTAGTTGGTTTTCTCGGAAATCATTAATAAATTAAATTGTGTATTAAATTGTCAAATTTTTCCCCTGAGGCTGATTTGTTTGAAAACAATTATTGGGAATTAAAATTTAAAAGAATGCTGGAATATAAATTCTATAAAGATGGGGTAATTGAGGACCCGAGTATTTTTGTGGAAAAATGGAAATTTAGTTATTGTGTGATTTAAATTGTGAAACATGATTGATATGAGATTGATTGGCTTTGATGCCGTGCTATTGAGCATATTTGATTCATATGGAGGCATTTGACACTCATACAACACCATGTTATATATGTTGTTTCGGTGCATGTTGCATGTCTCATTTATGTCACGTGCATGTCTGGATCGTATGGAATGTCGCAACAACTGGCCAGGGGTGGTCTAGCACCAGGGAGCTAGTAACTCTCAATTCTCTAGACATTTGGGGGTGAGGGCTTGCGCCTCACTTGCCGGTTCCCGGGCGGGCTTGTGGTCCCCGCACTTTCTTTGGCGACGCCCACCCTTCCTGTTGTGGGTTTGTTGCTCCAGCAGTGAACGGTTTGGGATTCCTGGATATTTGTTTCACCCTTTAGTGGCTAGGGTTGCATTGGAGTTGCATTGTCATTGCATTGACATACATATTGAGCATTCATTCGTTTATATGCTCGTTTATGGATATTTTATATTGTCGATATTTGCTGTTATTAAACTGATGATATTGGTAACTTTATTATAAATGGTGGAAATTAATTCAATGTGATTAAAAGTTAAAGCTTTTAAAATTTAAAAGAAATGAAATGTAATAATGTTAAAAACCTGGATTAGTAGAGCCATGGTTGGCATGTGTTCCAGGTGGTTACGTGGATATAGATGAAAAGAGGTTTTGAGAATTAATTGTTTTCCCCTTGAGTTGAGTTGGCTAGTTGTATATTGAGACTTGGTTGTGGTTGTGCCTTTGGCCACAATAGACCTTTGTGATTGGTGATTAGGGTTATCACTGGATGATTATTAGACCACTTTGGTAGTGGAGAGAGTTGTTCAGGTTAAAGGTCGGGTAAGACTCGAGGTCAGTTCTGAGATTTAGATATGTTTTTAGAGTTTGATTGTTTCAGATTCCTCCTAGCTGTTCTGAGGAACACTTGAATCCCGGTGTTGGTTTGGTAACCTTTGAGGATTTGTTTATAGGTTCCTATATTAAGTTGAAGATCTTAGAACCTGTTTCGAAATAAGTTTGAATGTGACTTTAAGGTGATATTCAGTTGAACCCTAGTAGTTTTTTTCCCCGTGTTATAGTTTCTCGGGTTTTAACCCGAACATGTGTTTCTGAGGTTTCATTCCTTAAGGTAAGAAATATGATCATTTGTGGTTGTCTGTGGATCTTCTCGGGTAAGAGAAGTGAGGTTAAGTTAAGCGCACATAGTGCGATTCCTAGTGTTTGGTTGGGTTAGGAGGCATTGGAACCAAATATGATTTGACCGGGCCCTAGCTTTTTCTTAAAAACCGGTTGAATCCTTCGGGGTTCAACATTTTTCTTTAAAAACCCGAGGGCCATGGCATCTGTTTGGGACTTAATGACTCCAGTAACCATTTCTTGCGCCTCGATAGGCGGTATGAGTTAGAGGTGACCTTGTTGATCTGTACCCTTTTTAGTGCCTTGATAGGCAGTGTAAGTTAGAGATAGTTCGGTTGGTTACCGAATCCGATGTGGAGATAGGACCTTCCCTTTTTAGGTTTCTTCGAGTGAACGGGTTGGTTCACTGGTTGTTGTACGTAGAAGAATGGTTTTTCCCTTTCGATAGTCCTAAGGAGGGACCTATATACCTCCTATGAACCTTGAGTAGCGTGCTAGGTGCACGGAATGGTAGATAGCTAGTTCTGGTTGCATCTCTAGATGAGAGTGTGTATTCGACTGGGTGCCTTCCTACACCAGGTGCTAGGATTAGCTGTTGACGGGACTTTTATATATATATATATATATATATATATATGTGTGTGTATATATATATGACGATTTGACATGCATATATACGAGTGGCAGATATATCTTATGAGTTGTTCTGTTTTATGACTTTTGAGTAGTTTCGAGATTAGTTGAGAGGTTATTGTTGGGTATCTCGGATTAGCGGGGGTGCCACGGTAGACGATAACTTGACCTAGGATAGATGCATGCACACGGGATGGTTAGCATTTTCTAGACGACTATGAGTGTGATGTTTTGATATTACAGTGAGCGCGTGGTTTTTTGCTCACCCCCCGCACACAACATTTTCAGGTTTGCAGGTGGACGCAGCACGGCGCGTACGACGACGATGGTACGGGGGATTTGGGACGGTAGATTTATTCTTCCTTCCGTAATCATATTTATTACTCTTTTATTTTCTTGGGAGCCAGGTTGTTGGCAGATTCCCTTATGTTGTATATTCAGTTCATGTATTTATTGTTTTGGGGTGCCATTGTATCTGTTCGGCACTACCATTTAATTTTATGTATTCTTATTTGAGCTTGGTGGCTCAGTCGGTAGTTGTTAGTTTGGGGTGCCTTTATACCTTTTCGGCATCGCCATTTGATTTTCTTTATAATTTCATTTGAGCATTTGGGGCTCTATTGATTTCTATAAGGGTTTCGGAGAGGTATTGGTGTTCTTTTCCACTACCTCGGCCCTAGTAGGTTTCTGGAACGTTGGGCTACGTGCCGTTGCTTTTATTTTTGTTATTCTGGGCAGGTTGTGCTGTTGTGTTGTTTTTGGGTTGTCCGGATGTTCCAGTTACAAACGGAACTCTGCCGGATTTTCATTAGAATTCCTTTACTGAGTTTCTATCACTCAGGTGACATGGAATACTTCATTTTCATTCCTATTCCATGTATTTTAGTGTTATCGTTAATTTCGGTTGTCATTTTCAATGACGTCATACCCCGGTATTCACTGATTCTCCTGATTGGAGTCTCAGCAATAACGAGGCGTGACATGTCTTCTGTTAGCTTCCTTACCCATGTTTTGTAGGATTGTCATTTTTTTTTTGGGAGCCAGTCTGATGGCATATCTCTATCGGTGTATCATTTATTTCCTGTATTTATTCTTTCAGGATGTTATTGTATCTATTATGTACAGTTAGACACTTTTCTGTATTCTTATTCGAGAATTTGTGGCTCTGTTGATGTTAGTGGGTTTGGAGAGGTTTTGGTTTCTTTCCACTACCTCGGCCCTAGTAGGATTGATGAATGTGGGGCTTGGAAGTCATTGTTATTATCGAATTGCTATTGGCATGTTATTATGTTGTGGTTGGTTGTCCGGATGTTCCATTTACAAACGGAACTCTGCCGGATTTTTGTTAGATTTCGCTGCTTTGTTTATTATTCATTTGGGTATGAAATATACCGTTCTATCATTATTCCATACTTTTTCATGGCTAATGATATGTTAGTTGGTTGTTCATCATAATGATCACATCCTGGATCCCTTGGATGTCCCAGTTCGGGAGTCTTAGGAATTTAGGGACGTGTCAGCATGATATTAGAGCACTTTTACCCTTCTGGGGGTGTTTGATGACTGAAGGTCATTTGTTTTCATTTCTTTTTACTTCCGCATTCACTCCCTTAGCTCTTAGGCTCGGGTTTCAGAGTCCTAGGAATTTGGGGCGTGACAAATAGATTCCAATCAAAATGTTCCCAGACAATCATCTAACTAATTAAAAAGTAGTAACCACAAATTAGGATTAGTTCGTGTCTAAATTCCTAACTACTTAGTTAGTTGGCAAATCACTTTCATAAGTCCTCCTAGCACAACCATAAGCTAAGTTACATTCAGGGGGAATAAGGTTGAATTCAAATTAGAGGTTTATGTATTACCTTTAAAATATATCTTTATTCAAACATCATCAAAAAAAAAAATGGTAATCACAAGAACATTCAATAAATTGCAATACTTGCCTTCTGAAACTTGCAAGCATCTCCCTTGCTAACATACTCATTTGTATTACTTAATTTTTTATTTTTTATTTTGGTAATGCTTCAAAGCAAAGACTATTTCTAGTCTCAGAGAAATATTTTCCAAACATATTTCTCCTACATCACCTTGTGATCATGACTTAGGTGACTATAGAATTCGAAGGCCTCATGGAATTCATTGAAGTTGATGTAAATTAACAAGATATTCATCACTATCTTTCATATTCTAAATTTTTTTAGTTTATTTGACACTGGGCAATTTCTTTCTTCTATAAAATACTAGTAATAGTTTATTCTAGCATGTAAACCACACGGGTTGCGCACAAGCCCAGCTCTAGAAGAAGGGAATACGCTACATTCTAGAAGGGAATACGCTACATCGGTCATGTATCTAATGGAGTTTAGGCCGTATATGGGTGAATAAAGAGCAGGGCGGGGAAGGAACAAAAAAAAAGAAAAAAAAAACTTAAATAATGTAAGTTCAAAATATTAGTTTTAAGAAAGGTAAAAGTTTCAAAATATTAGTTTTTTTTTTCCCAAAAAAAAAAAAAAAAGTTTCACGGTCCCAATGCATGCAAAGGATTGTCACTAACACATTGGGTCTATTTGGATACAAGAAAACATTTTTGTTTTTTTACTGTTCACCCAGTTAAAAAAAAACACGTTTGGCAAACGCGTTTACTGTTCACTTTTTTTTTTCCAAGAAAAATGCTTTATGTGAATAGTGTGTAAAAGTGGTGAAAACACCAAATACAACTTTTAGTTGTTTTTTGAGTTTTTTCACTGTTTAGGGTACCACCTCCGCCACCGCCCCCCCGCCGCCACCATCGCCACCACCACCCCGCCACCAGTCGCCGCTGCAGGCCCCCACCACCTCCGGTCGCCGTCGGGCCCCACCATTTTATTTTTCAGTGCAAATTTTCATCCAAACACTTTTTTGTTTTTAGTTTTTTGCTGAAATAAACAAAGACAAATACAAAAACAGTTTTTATATTTGAAGACAAAAAACAAATACAAAAACAGGCTTTCCAAACGCACCCATTGTATTTTTCTTTCTAAATCCCGTTTCGTGATGGTATCTAATGGAGTTTATTCAGGATTGTTTGCGAGTGCAATGTTTGTAAGAATTGCGTGTTTATTTTCATCGACTGATTGTTTTGTTGTTAGGATGCAATTTTCAGTTGTAAAGTTCTTGGGATGATGATAATGCAGGAGTGATTTGATGATGGTAGAGTAGAAGTATACAACACTTATGGTGTTGATTGAGAGAAAAACACACTCTATTTATATTGAAAATCTCAAATACAAACTCACACAAAGGATTATTCTCTTCCTCTCTATTCTCACTCTCTTACTTCTATATCTCAACACTACACACACACATCTATTTATAGCTCTAATAACTACTGTAGAGCTTTGAATTCAACTTACACATGTTACACAAGGGTAGGCAAAATGAAAGTTAGGCAACCTACCATTGTTGATTTATTTGTAAAGCTTTTTAGATAGTCTTCAAAGGGGTGCTTCTAGATATGCATCAAGTTTACATTTCAATATTCCCCTTTAAACTTGATGCTCTTCATTCCCAACATAAACTTCAATTTGTTGAAGATGTCTTGCTTCAATGGCTTGGTAAAAATATCTGCAATTTGATCATTCATCTTGCAAGATATTAATTCCACTTCTTTGTTCAGCACATGCTCTCTGATGGAATGATACCAAGTATCAATATGCTTGCTTCGTTCATGAAAGACTGGATTCTTTGCAAGTGCAATTGCTGAACGATTATCAATGAATATCTCTGTAGGTTTTTCTTGTGGAAATCCCATATGCTTTAACACATTTCTCAACCAAATAGCATGACATACAGTTGCGTTGGCTGCTACATATTTAGCTTCGCATGATGATAAAGTCACTATCGGTTGTTTCTTGGATGACCATGTGAATGTTGTATTTCCAATGAAAAACACAAATCCAGTTGTGTTTTTTCTTTCATCTAAATCTCTACCCTAGTCGCTATCTGAATAGCCAGTGAATTTTAATTCATCAGTTGAGGTATATAGCAAACCATCATTGATCGTACCTTTGATGTAGCGGAGTATTCTTTTTGCAGCATTCAGGTGTGATTGATCTGGTTCCTCCATGTATTTGCTGATCAATCCAACTCCGTAGATTATATCTGGTCTGGTGCAAGTCAGGTACCGAAGACTTCTAACTAAACTTTTGAAGTATGTTGGATCAACATTTCCTCCGCCTTCATTCTTTCTGAGTTCCACACTGCTTTCCACTGGAGTTGATACTGAATTACTTGATTTCATTCTGAACTTCTTGAGAATCTCCTTTGCATATCTACTTTGGCAGATCGAGATTCCTTCAGCATTCTGTTTCACTTCAATTCCAAGAAAGTGTGACATCAGACCTATGTTTGTCATCTCAAATTCTTGAATCATGATATTCTTGAACTCTTCAAACATGGCAGGGTTGTTTCCAGTGAAGATCAAATCATCAACATACATACCTGCAAATAGTATGCTTCATTCAGGACCTTTCTTCAGGTACAATGCATGCTCATATGGACATTTCTCGAAGCCATTATCATGGAAATACTTGTCAATTCTGGTATTCCATGCACGTGGAGCTTGCTTCAGTCCATAAAGAACTTTCTTCAACCTGTACACCTTGTCTTCATGTCCGTCATTTTCATATCCCAATGGTTGTTCGACATAGATTTCTTATTCTAGAAATCCGTTCAGAAATGCTGACTTCACATCAAGTTGGTACAACTTCCATCTATTCTGAGCAGCAATAGATATCATCAGCCTGATTGTCTCTAATCAGGCAATAGGAACAAATACTTCACCATAGTCTAGTCTTTGTCTCTATTTGTAGCCTTTTGCAACCAGGAGAGCTTTGTATCTCTGAACTTCGCCCTTTTCATTCTTCTTTGTCTTGTAGACCCATTTGACTCCAATAGGTTTTTGACCTTTTGGTAGACTACACAGCTCCCATGTATCATTTTTCTCTATGGCCCTGATTTCTTCATCCATTGCTAACTTCCACTTCTTCTCTTATATGGCTTCTGTGAAGTTGACAGGGTCACTATCCAGAAATAGGCATAGCAAATTCTGGTCTTGATCTTCTTCAGTGGCTTCATATAGTTCCCTTAGACTTCTCACTTTTTTGGGTCTTTCACTTGATCTTTTATCTGGTGACGATGACAAATAATTTCTTACAGGTACAAGAGATTGATGTGGTAGAATTTGCGGCTCCATTGCAGCTTCTTTTTCTACTTCTTCATCTTCTTCAAGTACAAGCTCTTTAGTTTTTCCATCTTCATTCTGATCCGAGCTCCAAGCTTCATTTTCTTCAAAGATCACATCTATGCTCATAATTACTTCCTTTGTGATGGGATTAAACAAATTATATCCCATTGTTCTGTCGCCATAGCCGACAAAGATACATTTATGTCCTTTGTCATCGAGCTTGGTTCTTCTGGCTTCTGGAATCTTGGTGTAAGCATTACACCCAAAAATTATGAGATGATTGACACTTGGCTTGTATGAGCTCCAAGTTTCTTCAGGTGTCTTGAACTGGCGTTTTCTGGTTGGACACCTATTCAGCAGATAGACAGCACACGATACCGCTTCAGCCCAAAATTCTTTGGGCATTGACTTTCCTTTCAGCATACTTCTGACCATGTTTAAGATCCTGCGATTATTCCTTTCAGAAACACCATTTAGCTGAAGTGTATAGGATGGTGTTGTTTGTTGTTGGATGCCGTGCTCTTTGCAGTAATTCTGGAATGCATTTGACATATATTCTCCTCCTTGATCTGACCGCAACGTTTTGATATTGTGGCCACTCTACTTCTCAACAAGAGCTTTAAACTCTTTGAACTTGTCAAATACTTATGATTTCTTCTACAAGAAGTACACCCATGTCTTTCTGCAATAATCATCAGTAAAAGTAAGAAAATACCTGCTTTGTCCATATGACATTGGCTTCAATGGACCACACACATCTGTGTGAATGAGTTCCAACAGCTTTGTTGATCGTCGTTTGACTTCTTCAGCAAAACTCAGTCTGTGATGTTTCCCAAGTACACAACATTCACAAACTTCATTAGGACGGTTGATGTAGGGTAGTCCCTTCACCATCTGCTTGCTTGCGAACAGCTTCAGACCCTCAAAGTTAAGATGTCCGTATCTCATATGCCATAGCCAGTCATTGTCTTCAACAACTGCATTCAAACACTTCGCTGTATCGTGCTGAATGTGAATAGGAAACATCCTATTCTTTGACATCTTTATCCGGGCAATGAGATTTTCATTTGTATCTTTAATTGTAAGACACAAATCCTTCATGCTGATGTCGTAGCCTTTCTCCAGGAGCTGTACGAGACTCAAAATATTGTTCTTCATATCTGCAACATAGGAAACATTTGATATGAAGTCATGATCTCCATTCTTGAGCTTGATCAGAATCTTGCCCTTTCCTTTTACTGGGATTTTCGTGGAGTCACCAAATGAGACTTGCCCTTGCCTAGTCTCATCAAGCTCGACAAACATGTGTTTGTTCCCACATATGTGACTGCTAGCTTCTGAATCTAGATACCATATACCTTCGTCATAGGTATTTTCATTTTGAGCCATCAACAACATTGATCTTGGCTCATTTTCCTCTTTCTCGGCAAAATTTACTTGTTCGCCTCCGTCAGCAACTGCCTTTCCTCTGCATTCGTTGCTGTAGTGTCCATACTTGTTACAGTTATAGCACTGCACATTGCTTTTGTCATAATTCTGACAATTGTTGAAGTTGTTTCCACGACCTCGTCCTCGTCCTCTGGAAGATTGATTTCTCCCGCCTTGATTATTTCTTTCGGTATTGGAATTGGTTCTTCCACCGCCGCCTCTGAATCTAGCACCTCATCCTCGATTGCCATGACCTCTACCTCGGCCTCTTTGCGAACTTCCCCATCGCCCTTCTTTATTTTCTTTAAATGTTATATTTGACTGAAGAGCTTGCTCTAGAGTACCTGAAGTGTTCTTCTTGTTGATTCTTTGTTCGTGAATCTCTATCATGGCCAACAGCTCATCTACTGTCATTGCATCGAGGTCCTTTGATTCTTCAATGGCAACAACTACATTCTCGAACTTTGAGTTGATGGAGCGTATAATCTTTTCAAGCACACGAACATCTTCAATCTTGTCGCCATATCTTCTTATTTGATTCACAATAGTCAATGTTCTAGTAAAGTACTCAGAAATTGACTCTGTGTCTTTCATTTGCAACAGTTCAAATTCACCCCTTAGAACTTGGAGTCGAATTTTAACTGTTTTTTCAATTCCTCGATTTGCTTTTCGAAGAATTTCCCATGCTTGCTTGGCGGTGTTTATGGCTGAAATCTTTTCAAAACTTGTTTCATCGACACTTTGATAAAGCAGGTACAACGCCTTCTTGTCCTTCTTTCTGGCTTCTTTGAGCGTGGCCTTTTGGATCTCGCTCAATCGATCTTCAATTTCTTTTGAAACTGGCTCGTCATAACCAGTCTCGATAAAGTACCACAAATCTTGTGATGCAAGAAGGACTTTCATTTGGATAGACCAATTCTCATAATTGGTTTTATCCAAGCGCGAAAGCTGGGGCTGAAAAAAATTTCCGAAGGATGCCATCGGACTAACTTAAGCACTTGAGATGCTTAGTTCAAAAAATCAGCGTTGAATTTGGTCAAACCGACTGCACGGTTGCGTTTGGAGCATTCCTTTTAGTAAAAAATGACTTTTCGTTTGCTCAACTCAGAGTTGAGATGAGTCCGAAATGAACAAAATACCAATAAGGGGCAATTTGGTAATTTCAGGAAAATTGATGACGTGACACTGCTGACGTGGCAGGTGATGTGGCACTGTTGACGTGGCAGATGATTGGGCGAGATGACGTGGCAGATGACGTCACTGCTGACGTGTCTGACGCATGGGCGCGTGGGTGCGCGTGGTCGTCACGCGCGGCTGAAGGTTGAAGATGACCAGGCTTGTGACTGCGCGTGGTCTTCACTCGCCTCCCTTCTGGTGGCGCATGCGGGTGCGTGCAGCGTCGTATGGACGCGTTCTCTTCAGGAAAATATTTATGGGGAAATGGAGATTCTAGATATGTGTTCAAACTGTTGGTTTGAGCACTGGTGTGTCACGAATAGAGCTTTGAAATTTCGACTCTGCTTTTGAAAAAACTTTTCTGGTTTTTTTTTTTAAACTTCACGAATTTGGCTTTGATACCACTGATTATGGTAGAGTAGAAGTATACAACACTTATGGTGTTGATTGAGAGAAAAACACACTTTATTTATATTGAAAATCTCAAATACAAACTCACACAGATGATTATTCTCTTCCTCTCTATTCTCATTCTCTTACTTCTATATCTCAACACTACACACACACATCTATTTATAGCTCTAATAACTACTGTAGAGCTTTGAATTCGACTTACACATGTTACACAAGCTTAGGCAAAATCAAAGTTAGGCAACCTACCATTGTTGATTTATTTGTAAAGCTTTTTAGATAGTCTTCAAAGGGGTGCTTCTAGATATGCATCAAGTTTACATTTCAACATGATTAAGGTCAATACATTTACATTTCCTATATCACAATTAATGATATATTCTTTGCCCAAGTTACTAGACAACTTAGCATATATATCCAACCTATGACGAACTCAGTGTAAGGACACACGCTTAGTTTTCAGAGTATTGGAGGTGAGGATCAGCTATAACTCAGTTGTATAGCTAAGAAATTAATATCATCGGTAAACATAGGACTTTTCCTTTTAAAGATATAGCGGCATACGGATTTGATAACTTACAAGACAATAATTAAAAATAAGAATTCAATATAACCAAACTAAAATAGAAGTTCACCGTCTCTCTCAGGTTCAGTATATAAAGCATGCACCACAGGTCCACAACTCTATATTAACAAATTTCATTTAGTATAAGCAAATTAGGCATATATCGGATAGGTAGCATTGCCCAAAAATGGAGGCGTCTCAGCAGCGAAAAAAACTGGGAAGATTTATTGGACCCTCTAGACATTGATCTTCGTCATTACATAATTCACTATGGAGAAATGGCTCAAGCAACTTATGACGCCTTTATCTCCGAGAAAGTGTCTAGGTATGCAGGAAGTAGCCGGTATGCAAAGAAGGATTTCTTCTCCGAGGTGAACATAGACAAAGGCAACCCATTCAAGTATCGCGTGACCAAATATTTGTACGCAACATCATCTATTCCAGTCCCAGAGATGATGCAGGGGGATTCGAGTCAGACAATGCCGAGTTGACAGATTGTTCATTGATGGCGCTGAATTACTTGGAGCGGGAGGATCAGCGCAAGGATGGCAAGAAATCGTAATGTAGCCTAATTAGGGCGGTTTTCGTGCACGTGTCGGTTTTTTGGCCATAATTGTGGCTACAAGTGTCCGATTCGCACTCGTGACCCCAATTAGGAAAGCTAATTTCTACGCGCACGTCGTGGCCACCCAGCTACGCTCGGTGCACCTCGTTTCGAGCCCTAAATCTGCTGTTTTTCTTTTCGAATCTCTATTTTTAGTTAATTTTTGCTATTTATGGTAATTTCCTATTTGTCGATTAGGAAATAATTATGAACCCGATTTGTGCCAGATTTTTGGCAATCTTTTGATTTCTTTCCGTATTTCGTTTTGGTAAGACTTTTAGGGTTTTGCTATTTTTGGTAAAATCCTTAATTAATGGTCGATTTTCAACTATTTTAACCCGGCTTGTGGGTTGTTTTTTTGTCATTCACGAATATAAAGAATTTTATTGAATTCCAAAGTGTTCTCTGAATTTTGGGTCGAATTCTCCCATTTTTCCTTCCAAATTACCTATTGCACTAACCTGCAGAATAATCTCTATTCTGTTTGGCGTCAGGAGACCTTCATTATAAATTTGTTATCGAGGGAGGCATGGAGCAAGGAATCGAATTGGATAGGGTATGTTGTGGTAGCCACAGCTGATGGGAAGGCCGGGTTAAGAAGGAGAGACATTGTGGTTGCTTGGAGAGGAACAATCCAGGCCATGGAGTGGGTTAATGATTTTGAATTTATTCTAGTCTCAGCTCCGAAAGTATTTGGGGAGGACAGTGACTCTAAGGTGCACCAAGGTTGGTACTCCATCTACACGTCAGATGATCCAAGGTCACCTTTTAACATCACAAGTGCAAGAGACCAGGTAGGTTCAACTTTTCAATTACTGAACCATTTACAGATATAAAATTACGATACAGTTATTGGGTGAAATTAAGTCAAATCACATAGACAGATAGGGACTGCTTTGTTCAATAAATGAGAACGATACAGTTACTAGTTTTCGACACATGTTTTTGATAACCTAGTTAAAAAATAAAATAAAATAAAAACAAAAAAAGACATTTGTTATGGATATAGCTATTTAAAAATAGTTTTTTTGTGTTTCGAATTATTGAATTTTTTTTAATAACTGAAGAAACAAGCAACACATTTTTTCTATTAGAAACAACAATGAAGATAAAACAAAGACTAAAATCACTTTTCGTTGTATAATACTATAATTCAGGTTCTTGGTGAGGTTAAAAGACTAGTGGAAGAATACAAAAACGAAGAAATCAACATAACCATAGTCGGACACAGTTTGGGTGCAGCTGTTGCCACGCTAAATGCAGTTGACATAGTTGCGAACGGGTTCAACAGGCCTAAAGATCAGCCAAACAATCCCTGTCCGGTAACAGCCTTTGTATTTGCCAGCCCTAAGGTTGGAGATTCGAACTTCAAGAAGGTCTTCTCTGGACTGGAAAATCTACGAGTCTTTCGAGTCCAAAATGCACTTGATGTTATTCCAGAATATCCATTTATAGGCTACTCGGACGTGGGAGAGGAGTTGGCTATTGATACTACAAAGTCTAAATATCTGAAGAGTCCGGGAAATTTCGAGACTTGGCACACTGCCTCTAGTAAGGCTCCAACTTCATTTAAGGAAAATATTTTGAATAAAATTTGGCCATATGAGATTTTCTATAATAATTGTGGCTTGTTGCTTGATGAAAGACAACTATGTAACTAATAATAATAATACTTACAAGAAAAAAACTCATTCAAAAATAAAAATTTGAATGAAAACTAAGAAATAAATGATCAACCTGCAATTTCCATCTTGATAAATATTCAAAAAACTAGACCATTCAATTTTAAATGAATCCAAGGGTTACAAGTTATTGACAATCTTATTTTAAAGGGTTAACACTTGTTGCTTGCCGAAATATATTTGTCTTATATCTTTACTCCATATTTTATGAAATATCCATTAGAGTTACATTTTAATTAATATATATTAATTAATTATTTTTTTTTAAAAAATATGAAAATATTTATAACTCCTTACTCTATATCTTTTGAAATATTCATTAGAGTTACACTTCAAGTAATGCATACTAATTAGTTATTATTATTATTTAAAATTTTTGAAATATTTCCAACATCTTTTCTTTAACTTTTATTTTGAAAAAAATATTTGGAAATATCCCCAAATATTATAAAGTTCTAATCTTGGGGCATGGAGGTAATTTCACCACGTAGATATTCATTTCATGAAATAGGGGAGACAAAACAAGGACATTCCGGTCATTTCACCCCTTTAAGGGAATGTCATTGCAAAGAAAATGAAATCTCAGGGGGCGAGCAAAATTAATAAGAACTTCAGGGGATCCCAGTGCAATTTTATTTAACAGTGTTATAACTGTGCAGGAAAAACTATAGTTTGGGAGGTTTTCAGCACGAAAAATATAATTCAGAGGAACTTAGTGCACACCAGGGGATTTAGTTAGAGAGAGAGTATAGTTGAGGGGTTTTTTTGCTATTAACCCTAAATACAATGATGGGAACGAGCAAAAACTCTAGAGAGTCCTCCTTCGAATTTTTTTATTCGACCAATGGGCACACACATATATATATATATATGTATGAGATATACTCGATCTGTCTTTCCCGATATTGACGAGAGACACCAAAAAATAACAGGAAAGAGAGCACCATGGGATTGCTTGGGTTAAGGTGTTCTCGTTGATTAACATAAAAAGGGCTCATCTAAGCCCCCGCAATGCTTTCTTAGGGCTCCGCCGGAGACAAAAGAAGCTCTAGTTGATTTTTACTCTTGGCAGAAGATAAATAGCAATACTTCTCTTTGGTGAGGAAGGGTTGGTGGATCCCAAGCTTCAATAGAACCATCACTACTCAAAGCATAAAAAAGTTTCTTCTTGCTGAAATACAAGACATCACTGTATGATTCTTCTAACGGCGAATTCAATGCAGTCCACGAAGCGTCCCCAATTCTGCAAAACGCAAGTCCGCTCCAGTATGGGGAACCAGGCCGGTCGATACTAGATAGCCATAACTGTGGGTGGTGGAGAGTCTTGGCCAGCATTGTGACAGTGATTGGGGCCGACGACAAGACAAGCTTTCTAAAAAAATCTGTTAGCACCCTCTATTACCTGTTTGATCGATGGGAGAAATATCAAGTGTGGAGGAGAAATATAAGCTCATTGGACAAAATTATTAATATTTTTTTGACAAACTAAATAATTGATTGGTGTATATATATATGTTTCTTTCTTTGCAAGATGAGACTATTTATTTATATAACAAAATGCTATTAGATACTTTTTCCTTATGAAAAATGAAATTGTAATCTTCTCATATTTGAGAGCATCACAACTTACCATCCTATGTTATATGTTTTAAATAGATAGAGTTTACATATATGTTTCAAATTAACTAATATATCACATCCTAAAACTTATCTGACAAATCTCTCCTTCACTTGTGCACCAAGATTATAACAATGATATTATACACCTGTTTATAAAAATCGTGTTGTGTTATTTTTAACTCCAAATCACTATTCTCACCTTTATAAAATGTTGCAATTTATCCCCTTGTATTTTTCAAAAATTGCAAATTAAATACCCTTGTACTATTTTTAGCTCCAAATCACTACCTTCACCTTTGTAAAACTTAGCAAAATTATCCCATTGGATATGTTTTACTCAAAGCATTGACCATTTTGCCCTCTTATATTGTAATAACTCAGTTTTAGTAATTTTTTACTTTTTTTTCTCCCTTTCAATAGTACAATTAATAATCCAAAACTTCA
This sequence comes from Cornus suecica, assembly GCA_963922005.1. NCBI lineage: Eukaryota > Viridiplantae > Streptophyta > Magnoliopsida > Cornales > Cornaceae > Cornus > Cornus suecica. Next base: position 77,323,754 of record OY998241.1, read on the forward strand.
CACACGTATACTTATTTCAGACCTAAATATGGTATTAAAAATCTGTTTAAAAAATTATTATTTTAAAAAATAATATAATTTTAAAATATGACATAAAAATTAAAATATGCCTAAAATTCGCTTTTATTATTTGTTATCACTAAGGAGCTAACAAGACCTGATAAATTATTTTCATTTAAAAGATTACAACACTTGCTATGTGGGAAAGTACTTCATTAATATTGATGCGTGATTATTGTACAATAGATTTAGAGCTAAAAATATGGTATGTGAGAAGTAGTTTTCAACATAGAAAGTATTTTCAAGTGATAAAAGTTTTTTCCAGGTCTTGTTAGTTTTTCTCCCCAGCGAAAACAAATAATAAAAAGCGAATTTCAGACATGGTTTAATTATGTGTCGTATTTTAATTTTTATGGTATTATTATAAATTAATAATAATTTTTAAACAAATTTCCAATACCATATTGAGGTCTGAAGTAAGTATATATGTGTGAAGTTTTGAATTATTAATTGTATTATTGAAAGAGAGAAAAAAAGTAAAAAAAAAATACTAAAAAATGGTTAATTACAAGATAAGGGGGTAAAATGATCAATATTTTGAGTAAAACATCTCCAAAGGGGTGTAATTTGCTAGCTTTTACAAAAATGAGGGTAGTGATTTAGAGCTAAAAATAGCACACGAGATATTTTTCAAGTTTTGAAAAGTGCAAGGGATTAATTTGCTAACTTTTACAAAGGTGAGTGCAACTTTTGAAAAGCGGGAATATTATTCACTTTTGCCTAATTTCTAAGATTCATAACTCGTATAGTGTCCGTTTGGATATGAGAAAATAGTTTTTTTGTTTTTTACTGTTCACCCAGTTAAAAAAAAACACGTTTGACAAACTCGTTTACTGTTCACTTTTTTTTTCTCAAGAAAACTGTTTTATGTGAATAGTGTGTAAAAATGGTGAAAACACCAAATACAACTTTTAATTGTTTTTTAAGTTTTTTCACTGTTTAGGGTACCACCTCCATCGCCGCCGCCGCCACCAACCACCACCACCCCTCGCCACCGGTTGCCGCCGCCGGGCCCCCACCGTCGCCGCCTCCGCCCGCCGCCAGTCACCCACCACCACCGCCCCCCACAGCCGCCGATCACCACCGGCCACCAATACCATTTTATTTTTCAATACAAATTTTCATCCAAATGCTTTTTTGTTTTTAGTTTTTTGCTGAAAAAAAACAAAGACAAATAGAAAAAACAATTTTTATATTTGAAGACAGAAAACAAATACAAAAAACAGGTTTTCGAAACGCACCCATAGTAATATTTACTCTTATCTTTTAAATGTGATTGGAAGACTTGAGAGAGACTTGTTCATGAAGAAAACGTCTCACAATGAGATAGATACGTATCTAAAATCATATTAAAGGAATTGTATACTCATCAAGCAATACATCATTACGTAATTAGTCTCCACTCTCTGACAATAAAATTCCTCTTTATTGAATAGCATACACCATTGTATATCCGAGTTCTTCAATCCAGCAGACCAAACAAATATCCGAGTTCCGAATAAACAATACATACCGGGACAGAAGGAGATTCTTACTCCGGACGATGCAATATGTTTTGGCTCATCTCATGGATGGCTTGCTTTTCTCAACCCTAGCAATTGCAATGCCTACCTTTACAATCCACTAATACAGTCTCCACATGTGCCTTATATCCCTTTCCCGCCATCCGAAACTCTTCCTGGTGTTATATGTCTTCGCGCCCAAAAATCACATCTACTCTCCCCCTCCCCTTCTCTCGTCAAAGACTTTATCTTCCCCAAGTCTTTCCCGGGAAAGAGTAATAGACTCGCGGTTGAGGAGAGTAAGTATTTCATGGAGAAGTTTGTTTTGTCATCCGCCCCGTCCCTACCGCGTTCCTCGTCTCTCCAAGACAACACTGTCATGCTTGCTGATGGTGATTGCTTGCACTTCTTTAAACTCGATGAAGAGAGGTGGCATACCTTGAGGGGCAGCAATAGTGATTACTCTGAAAGAATGTATTATGACAAGCATCAACTCTTTTATGCCATGTCTGAAATCCATAACAGGATTGATGAATGGGATCTCACCGATCCCTCTTGTCCAACACGGTTATAAAATCAACAATCTTCCATGGTATACACCCCGAATGACAATAGGACCCGGACGGTTCATACCCTTAAATTATCTCGGTGGAATGCTCGGGGTATCTTTGTTGGAAATAGTGGCCTGGAGTTTAGGAAGAGAAGTGTATGAAAAAGAATTAGAGAAAATACTTTATTCCTCTTATTCAACTTGATTAAAATATGTAAACTACATACCCTTATATAGGCATCAAAATACATATGTAACTCTAATATCTAAATGCAAATAAAGACCCACTAACCCATAACATAACATTTAGTGGTGTGACTCCCACTATCATATCTATCACTTATTCTACCTTTATTGTCTTACCACTAACACCCCACTAACACAAACATTAAGACACTTAATAAAACTTATGTAACTCCTAAAACACATAATTAAGTTTATTATTTTCAACACCCCCCTTTAAACTTGATTTTCCAACTTCAAGTAAACTCGTCAACTTCAGAAATTCTTTCAAACTTGAGGGCCTTGGTGAAATTATCAGCAACTTGATTTTGTGACTTCATGAACTTGAGGTACACTTCCTTCTTCTTCACTTTGTTCACCTTCTTCACCTTTGTATGCTAATAATAATGTAGCCTCCACTTCTCCATCAACAAAATTAGCCTCTTCTTCTACATTATTAGTAGTATTTCTACATTCCGAAGCATAATGACCATATTTTTGACAATTGTAATATTGAATATAAGACTTGTCATACCTTCTTCCATATGGCCTCGAATTGCTTCCTCTTCCACAACCTCTTCTTTCTTGTTGTGAGTCGTAGTATTTTTCTTCATTAGTGGTTATGTGATGACCACTTTTATCTCCTCTTCCTCTTCCTTGGCTACGTGGACTTCCACGTCCTCTGCCCCTTTGGTTTCCACCATACTTCTTATCTCTATCTTTCAAAGAAAGCTTTGTTTGAAGCACTTGTTCAAAAGCCTCTTGTTTCTTCACCACTTTTTCTTCATGGGCTTGCAACGAACCCATAAGTTCATCAACAGTCATGGAGTCTAAATCCTTTGATTCTTCAATTGCGACAATAATGAAGTTGAATTTATAATCCAACGACCTAAGGATCTTTTCAACGACCCTTGTATCCATTATGGTGACTTCACCATATCTCCTTAGTTGGTTCACAATACTTAGAACCTTTGAAAAATAATCTGAAACTGATTCAGATTCCTTCATTTGCAATGTTTCAAATTCACCCCTTAAACTTTGGAGGCGAATCTTCTTCACTTTCTCCACTCCTTGGAAAGAATTTTGAAGAATCTCCCATAGTTGCTTTGCATTGCTAGCATTAGCAACTCTTTGTAGCATTGCATCATCCAGACATTGGTGGATGATCATGACCTCCTTTTGGTCCTTCTTTCTTGTGGCTTGGAGAGCATCTTTCTAGGCTTGAGATAAGGCCGCCTCATCTTGAGGCTCACTATAACCTTTGTCGACCATCTCCCACACATCTTGTGCTCCCAAAATTGCCTTCAATCGGATACACCAATTTTCATAGTTGTCTTTGGTGAACCTAGGCATGTGAAATGGAATTGAACTGTTTGCCATTTCCTCTCTCTCTCACTCACACCTTCTGGATGCGCCTTGTGCTTTACTCGCACTAGGTGTTTCACTCACACCTTCTGGCTGCGCCCTGTGCTTTACTCGCACTAGGTGTTTCACTCACACTTTTTGGCTGTGCCCTGTGCTTTACTCGCACTAGGTGTTTCACTCACACCTTTTGGCTGTGCCCTGTGCTTTACTCGCACTAGGTGTTTCACTCACACCTTTTGGCTGTGCCCTGTGCTTTACTCGCACTAGGTGTTTCACTCACACCTTTTGGCTGTGCCCTGTGCTTTACTCGCACTAGGTGTTTCACTCACACCTTCTGGCTGCGCCGGCCTACACTGGCTCTCTCGTGCCGACCTGTTCTGGTGGCTCTCACTTTTTGGTATAACGTAGCTCTGATACCACTTTGTTGGAAATAGTGGCATAGAGTTTAGGAAGAGAAGTGTATGAAGAAGAATTAGAGAAAATACTTTATTCCTCTTATTCAACTTGATTAAAATATGTAAACTACATACCCTTATATAGGCATCAAAATACATATGTAACTCTCATATCTAAATGCAAATAAAGACCCACTAACCCACTAACATAACATTTAGTGGTGTGACTCCCACTATCATACCTATCACTTATTCTACCTTTATTGTCTTACCACTAACACCCCACTAACACAAACATTAAGACACTTAATAAAACTTATGTAACTCCTAAAACACATAATCAAGTTTATTATTTTCAACAATCTTTTGTTGGTTCAGAGGTATTTTTGGAACTCGGTATCAACATGATCGCGATCGGAATTATTATAAAGAGTATCCGACTAATGCAAAGTTTATTTCTCCATTCTGTCATACATTTGGATTTGAGATTTTAAAGTTAAATTTGGATGAAAAGAAATGGGAGCGTGTGAAATGTATCGGTCCCAATTATCCACCCAACAATGAAGTCCGTGATTACGAAGTTCACGATTGTGGCGTTTTTCATTTGAAAGATAAAAGCATCACAACTTATCATTCTTTCACTATGGGGAACACTAAATTAAGGTCAGAAGAAGTACACACTCCTCTTTGGGTTGCCCCCAACTAATTATAATTCCGTAATAAGTTTCTCTCGTTTTTGGTACTACGGAGTATAATATTTTGATATATTAACACATATATTGCTGTTACTTTTTTTTTAAAATACTCATCCGTCTGAATTTCAAGTGCATATATTTATATCTGCAAGTGGCAATTATTTTTTATTGCTCCAATCTCATTAGAATTTCTTAATATTTTTTTTTTGGGTAATTAAGAATTTCTTAATATTGGTATGACTATGGAAAAGGAAACTTGATTAGTTATTGGTGGGCATCTTCTATGTTCCATTTATAAAATAAATGTGTCTTTTGCCCATTTATAAATAATTGTAATTCGTTTGGAAATATTGATCCCAAACTCTATGCACCCTTTTTCGTTCCTGCAACGTCACCAAATTATTCAAAGCAACCCAAATTGCCATACATTTTCCTATAAATTTTACTTGAAATACATTCTTCAATCGTAAATTAATCTTATTTTTTATAATCACTAATGGTGATAGGATTGTATTTCGAAAGTTCATGGCCGATATATCACTTTCATTGCAAGCTTAATTCTAAGCAAAGCAAACTTGCAACCTCTGACTCTTTTACAGTTCTTTTTGTCTTATTTTATAACCCCTTTCTATTTTGGTAACTAGCTATTACCGTGTTAATTTCTATGAAAAGAAGAGCTTAGGAGTGGTAGAAATTGATATATGAACCACTTCCAAATCTTCTACTTGCTTGCAAATGGAGCTAGCCATGCACAGTCTAAAGCAAGTTGCCATAAGTGAAGAGCAATTCTAATCCTACATGCTAGAAGCCCAACTTAGAATACCCCTATGAGAATGATCGCCCAGAAACACTCTATTGGAATTGTCCTACATCGATTTTGGAAAGGGCTGGTGATCAACCCCAACATACCCCACACTTATTCTGGCTCCATTGCCACATCCTGGTAGAGTATTCTTACTTGCATATTAATCGGACAAATTTTTTAATCATTTGATGTGTTAGATAACTCTAGGGTCACATTCATGTTTAAAAGTCCTATACATCACATTTTTTTTAATCTTTTTTTGGGAAAGGTAAAGATGATATTGTATTAAAATAAAGAGGCTAAAGCCCTCCAAACCATAATGGGGCATACCCCATGGAGAAAAGGTGAGATGAAAGCCAAAGAGCCACCAAACAGAATATAACAAGCAAAATGAAAGTAATGGCCATTATGGAGAATCGCATTTTTGTCTAACAAATAGATGCAATTACTATGTATTGAACAATACGTTTGCGTAATATCCATTATGGAGAGTCTTTTTTTTTGAACAATAAGCATGTATAAAGGCAAAAGCCTACGCAAGAACACAAGATGCCTACGCAAGAACACAAGATTACAAGGTAAGTTACTACTCATAAGGGAAGCCCCAAACCCACCAGGCAATCAGAAACCAAAATCTCCAAAAAGCAAAGAGACTAACACGCATGCAAAACATAGACATCATCTGGGCAGCCCAAGCAACCTCAATCACCAGATCCTCCTTCCATTCCCAACACCTATCAGCAATGTCACCAAAGAACATCAAACACCCACAAAAATAGACGTAGGCAGATTCCATGAAGAAGCCAAGAAGATGTTGATAGCAGATTTCCTAACCATCTGCAGAGACAATGCTCTAAACCTCACAGTGTTCAAAATCTCATTTGTCAATTGGACCTCAGTTCTAAACTCTCTAGCATAGAGCCTTCTTCCCCTCTCACCCCAGTAGACATAAATGGTAGCAGAAAGACATCATTTGCTTAACAAAATCAGAAGATTATTCCCTTGATAGATGCGCACCAAGCTATTGAGAAATCACCAATGGTGATTCATTTACCCAGGATCAACACAATGAATGAGAGAAACAAACTTTTATTTCAAAACTCACACTTTTCAAAATACAAATCTTTTTCTCTTTTTCCTTTTTTTTCTTTGCTTCTAACTTCTATTTAATACACTATCATACAACCTGTATATATAGACATGAAATATATAAGCTGACAATGAAACACTTCGTGACAGCCATTCTTGACTTCGGTAGATATAGGTGTGCACAATCTTCACGCATGTTTTGATGCAACCATTCTTGACATTTGGTGCATGCATGTGGAGCTGGAGCTTTGAATGATGCTTATCAAGTTTACTTTTCAACACAAGCAACTTGATCATCCCAAGAATTCTGATGATACCTTAAAACTCCCTTGTCCCTCACCACCCTCCATCCCCTAGCTGTTAGAGGACACTCAAAGAAGAGGTGGTTTATAGTCTCCCTTCCAGAACAAAAAAACACACTAATTAGAAGAGGAAATACCCATAGAGACCATTCTATCTTGAGTAAGAAGCCAGTTATGCATGGCAGTCCAAGCAATGAATGCATGCCTAGGAATAGCTTTCTTGAACCAAATACAAGACACTCGATTCACCAAAGCTTTAGAAGGTCTAATCTCATTCCAAGCTGAATGAATACTGAACATGGGAGCTGGAATCCAGATCAGATAGTCATCTTCCTGAGGAGAAGGTCTAGGAGAGTTCATAGTAACATGATTCAGCAAGGTGACAGCAAGGGAGTTGGCTTGAGGCCAAATCCAATTGTTACCACAAACAATAGAAGACACCTTCGCATTTCTTCCAAGCCCAGAGCTCACAATCACCTGCTCCCCCAGTACATCCACAATAGGCTTACTGAAAAGCCAGGCATCAAACCACAAGTGACACTAGAGCCCTTACCAATCTTGTACTTAAAAAATGCTGTAAATTTATCTCTAAGGCCAAGGATCTTTTTCCAAGACCAAGACCTGTTGCAAGAGTACTTAGGCCATGTTTGGTAGGCGGTCTTTCTGGTATGGTATTGTTTGGTATGGTCCGGTCCGGTCTGGTTTGGTCTAATCTGATCTCGAAAAGTCTGTTTGGTAAGCGGTCTGGTCTTACTATTTATTTATTATTTATTATAATATTTATTTATGTATTATTTATTTCTTTATTTATTGTTTCTTCACTTTATAATACATTTTATTATTTATATTATTAAATTATTATTTATTAATTTATAAATATATTCTATTTATTTATTATTATTTCATTATTTAATTCATTTAATTTATAAATTATTTATTCATTTTTAATTATTTAAAAATATATTTTATTAATTTAATATTAATTTATTATTATTATACTCATTTTTTATTATTATTATGAAGAATTTATTCATTATTATATTTACTTATTATTTATTATTATATTTATTTATTATTATATATATTAATTATTTTTTATTATATTTATTTATTTCATTTTGTTTATTATTTATTATTTTTATTATATTTTTCAATATGTTCTATGTAATTTATTATTTATTTTATTAATTTATTATTATTATTTATTATTTAGTCCATTTTTTATTATTATTGTATTTATTTATTATTATTGTATTCATTTTTTATTATTATTATGTTTTATTTAATTTATTATTTATATTATTAATTATTCATTTTTAATTATTTATAAATATATTTTAGTATTTATTATTATTATATTCATTTTTTATTATTATTAGGTATTATTTATTTCATTTTGTTTATTATTTATTATTTATATTTTATTTTTAAAATATGTTTTATTTAATTTTTTTATTATTATTTATTCATTTTTAATTATTTATAAATATATTTTATTAATAAGACTAGACCGGACCACTAGGAACCACCTTTTTTTTTTGTCTGAAATGAAGCCATTTTGGTCTTACTTGGTCTAACCAAAAATTTGGGACCAATGCTACCAAACACGGTCTGGTCTCATAAAATGCAAGACCAGACCAGACCACCTGGGACCAGACCACCTACCAAACAGGGCCTTAAGATGCCAAAAAGTCTTGTTTTTCACTATAGTGGACTGAGCTCATTTAGCATATAGAGACTTAGTGTAACGGGTGGATGTTTCGCGGTTTAACCCAAAAGTTTAAGTCAATGAGTTAGGCTAACATCCACGTATTATAAACCCCATTCCCTTTTCCATAGTTATCTGATGTGGGACACCTCTAACAACTAGTATTAGGCTGGATAACTCATTACGGAGAATCTTTTAATGGTTCAAACACTTCAAAATATGAGTTATTAAGAATGAGGTGAATTTTCATGGTTGTCAAAATCGCGATTCTAACGCATAAAATTGTACGATTCTACGGTTCTACCACCATTCGATATTATTTTGTACGATTTTACATTTTACTACGATTCTATTCACACGTGTTTTAAGATTTTTGGGTTGAAATAATAGTTTGAGGGTCAGATCTTCCATATGAAAGGCCCAAATTTCAATTATTTAGGCCAATATCCCAATTTATGACCCAAACTTATGAGAAAACAATTAAAGCCCAATTTTTTTAATAGTTTTGTTCATATTTTATATTTTGAGTTTATCTTTATTATATTATAAATATATTATTTTTTTAAAAAATTAACAATTATTTATTGATAATTAGGTAAAATCTTACGAGTTTACCTACAATTTTACGATTCCAATACTACGATTCAGATTCTACGGATCCCCCAACAATCCCACTTAGATTCTCAATTTCAACAACTTTGTGAATTTTATATTAATTTGGCTATATAGGCCTTTGTGACTTTCCCACCAGAATTCAAGTTAATTATGCCCGTAAGTTGGGCCATTACTCCCCATGATCACGACAAAGGACTTTATTTAGGTTCAGTTTGCCTCTCACTGGACTTTAGTCTAGTTGACATCCAACGAACCAAATTAAATCTAATATGAGATTGGACCATACCAATTACATTGGATCCCACCAAATCAATCACTAGATCTAATCTTGGATCTCAACTGAACCTAAATCCGGTGAGAGACAAAGTGGACCTGATTTTTTTCCCACCCCAAAATAAAGAGACCATTCTACTAGCTCTGAGCCATCTTAATAATTAAAATATGATATAGTTATATTTTAAAGTCAATAACTCCAACACGATATGGGATAGAAACCTAATCCTAAAAGGAGAAACCCCAACACTGAACAATCATAGGAATAGAAGAAATGGGTTCAAACCAAGTGAAATCCTATTTGAAACCACCAACACTTATTTATATATGAATTATGTATTTAAATTCTATCACTAAGATCTAATTGAATTTTAACTATATTAAATTCTATTGAATATATACAGTACAAATCTGATTGTAAGAGAATACTAATTAAACTCGTAAATTATTTTTTATAATTAATAATCCTAATCGTAATTGGATTTTAAAAGAAAATAGTGAATCCCATATACAATTGTATTTAACAATCCTAATCATAAATGGAAGAATTCCATATTGTAATTAATAATCCTAATATAGGGGATAACTTTGGACATGTAACTAATAATTCTACTCCTAATGGTATAGGGATAACTTTGGATACATATTAATAATCCTAATTCTTTAGGGATAACTTTGGAACACATAATCTTAATTGTAGTAGCACTCTAATATATTTTTAATATTATCTTTATTGGTTGTTAACTGCAATTATTTATAAAAAAATATTTTTAATAATTGACTAATATATTTAAATGTTTATCATATTTTATATTAGCAATATTTTGTTTTTGAATTTTAATATAATTTATTTATTTATGATGTAGATTTTAAATTACGTGTTTTGCATGTAGTTTTTACTAGTATATGTAAAAAAAATATCTTCGTGAGAAGTCCATTCCCATTACCCACCAGGATTACTTTGTGTTGTTGCTTGCATTAGCTGTTCTACAAATTCTTTGGACTTGGTCACTCCACGAAAATGCTCACTTTTATTTGTTTAAGTTTCAGTCTGCAAGTTCAGAACACCTTAAATGACAATGTTGTAACGTAATCTACTTAATTTTACCCTTATTGATTATTAGTTTGATATTAAACCACAATACATATTCATTATTCACTCTTATAGTGTTTGTTTGTACATATAACAACAAATAAAGAGCGTAAGGGTCCGTTTAGTTGTACGGATTTGAAATGAAATTGGAATTGTACTGGAAATGCAATTTCATGGTATTTTAATTTCACAAATGCAATTTCAAATATATTGTTTGAATATGTTTTGAAATTCAAGTGTAATTGGATTTTAATCCAAAACTCAATTTGAATGTAAAATATCATAACTTTAAAATCAAATTAGAAATATATATATACACATATATATATATACACACATATATATATATATATATGTGTATATATATATATTATAAGTATAAGGATAGGTATGAATATATATGTTTGTGTATGTATGTGTGTATATGCATGTATGTATGTTGATGTATATAAATGTATGAATTTAGATGTATGTGTTTATGTGTGTATATATTTGTATGTGTGGCTATATATTTGTGTGTATATTTATTCATATATGGATATGTATGCCCTCTATGAGTATATATATATATATATGCATACGTATATATATGTATGTGTATATATTTTTAAATATAAGCGTGTGTATATATATTCCAATATATATAGGCATATGTATATATAGGTGTGTGTGTGTGTATAGACGTATGCATATATATAGGTATTTTTCATATATATGTATGTATGTTTGTGGTTGTGAAAAAATTATTCTTAGAGAGAAATTATTTAGTTGATCAAGGTTTGAAGAGGATATGAAATTGTAAATCACAACTTCTTATTGTGAAATTCAAGTTATGAAATTGGTGTCCTTAGAATTGCATTTCAATTTTAATTCTAAAGTATTTTGTTACATCCAAACAATGAATTTGGAATTGAAGCCTCCAATTCCATGCTCCCAAACGGATCCTAAGTGGATTTAAAAAAGGAAAAGAAAATACACCAAATCATGCAAAATTAGAGTACATAGATTCTAGGATTTTGGGTTCGATCAGCTTCTTCAGCGATCGTTCGGTAAGTTCAACGATCGTTCATAACCTCCTCTAATTGATCGGTAATCACCCCGATCGTTCGGTTGACTTTGTGATCGACCGGGTAAAGCTGACCAGAGGGTAATGAATCAATGAGTTTGTGGGTTTGAGCCGCATTTGAATCAAAATCAAGAGTTGGGGATTCTAATGGAGTTTAGTTTTGTCGATTTTAGGGGCCATGGCTGGAGAATTTGAAGGATGGAGGTTTGGAATGAAAAGCTAGGTTTTCTACAGAAAAGTGTGGGATGACACCATCATGACTCATATATTTATTTCTACTATACTATTATACTATCGGATATGTATCATAATAATCACCATTCCCTATTAACATAACATAAGCAGTTGAACGAGTACTAACTATTTCTTGAAACTAAAAAAAAAGAAGGAAAAAATAAGATAATCTTTTTTGTGTTCATGATAAGTTGACATACTAAATATCTTTAATAAGTAAAAGGATTACGAAAAGGATAGTCTGGCCTTTCTTTCTATTACTACTTTCCTAGAGTAGAACTTATTAGGGGGAGGTTTAGGAATTTAAATTTGATTACACACCGTTGTCATTTTCACAAGAATTCCCAATACATATAGGCCAACCAACAGTTGAATTATAAGTTCAATGAATAAAATTAATCACAACTCACAAGTTAAGATTAGTACGTGTTTAAGTCCTAGCTATGTAAATTAGTTGGCATATCTGTTAGTTGGTGACTCATTTCCTCGTGGATCGAGAAGTGATTTGGAGAAAAAATGGGAATTGGTGTAAAGAACCACCGAGTACTTAGTGAGTTCTTTACCGAGTACTTGGTAAAGTGAGATCTCTCGCGCACTTGCGCAAAGTGATGAAAAAGTGGCCGAGAGCTTTTGCCCACTTGCGCGCGTTTGCGTGGACTTGCGCAACCACCGAGTACTCGGTGAGAGTTTCATCAAGTACTCGGTGACTCAGATACGAGATTTTTTATGAAAATACTTTATGACTCCAATTCTGATTGAGATGTGATTCCTATTGACTTGTCCATCAAGTTTACCTCTCTTATAAATATAGGGGTGTGCCCTATTGTATTGTGTGGTGGTGGCAATTGTGTGTGTGACACAAACAGAAGATCGTGGTGTGATCTAGCACAAAAAGTGAGTTTTGTGAGATACAAAGATAGAGAGATAAGAAGAGATACAGAGTGGTATTTCTTGGTGTGAGTGAAACACCAGTGAGGGTGAGCGATACAGGCGTGAGTATATAGTGTGTGTCTATGATCTGCGGATCATCCCCTTGTAATCCTCTCATTGATTATAGTGAAATGATGCTCTCAGTGCACGTAGGCTCGTTTTTGCCGAACCACTATATATATTTGTGTCGTTTGTGTTTGGTATGTGTTTTCTGATTCGCAATTGTTTGTGGCTTGGCTATTAGGGTTAGCAAACCCTAGTTTTTGTTCTTGGACAGATGTAAAAACCCTAACAAGTTGACGCCGGATAGAATAGAGATTATTCTGTAGGCTAGCGCAACGGGTAATTTGCAAGGGAAAAAAGGGAGAAATTCGACCCAAAATCAGAGAACACTCTGAAATTTAATAAAATTCTTAATATTCAGCAAGCATTCAAAACAACCCACAAGCCAGGTTTAAATAGCTAAAAATCGACCCTTAATAGAATTTTACCAAAAATAGCAAAACCCTAAAAGTCTTACCAAAACAAAATACTGAATAAAATCAAAAGATTGCCAAAATTCTGGCCCAAATCGGGTTCAGAATCATTTCTTAATTGACAAATTAAAGATTACCATAAATAAAAATTAACTAAAAATAAAGATTTGAAAAGGAAACCGCCCCAATTAGGCTAGATCACGATTTCCTGTCATCCTTGCGCTGATCCTCCTGCATCAGTCACCCCGGGTTGGAAAGAACTCGTCCTCGAGTTCACAGCAGCATCAGCAGAATCCGCAAAACAAGGGAGATGTAACCTGACGATAATGACTGTCTGCTCGAGTTTTGTACTTGCCATTGCTCTCGTGAATGGCCAGTTTCACCTGCTCATGGATGCCTTCTGGTGGCAGTCCAGGAGGAAGGTCTGAAAACAGCTGCTGGACCTCCGAGGGTAATACTGGAACCTCACCTGCTGCACTATTTCCACAAGGTAGTAAAGCATAGACTACATTCTCACGCTTAACCAAAAACCTGGACATAGAAAGTAGATTGTTACTATTAACAATCGGGGTGGGATTGGGTCCTTCCCGCCGAGGTGCCAACACAATCTTTTTCCCTCTGATGCTAAGGGAATATGTATTCTTCCGTCCGTCATGTACCACACTTCGATCATACTGCCAAGGTCTGCCTAACAATATATGACACGCATCCATGGGCACTACATCACACCAAACATTATCGAAATATTTCTTGCCAACTAAAAAAGACACTAAGCATCGTCTATCTACTGTTACCTCACTGCCTTTATTCAGCCATGACAGTTTGTATGGCTTGGGGTGACGATTTATCTTCAACTGCAATTTCTGGACAGCGTCTTCTGAGACTACGTTCTCGCAACTACCACTGTCAATAATCATCTTGCAGACTTTGTCAGCCACGGTGCAGGTTGTGTGGAAAATATTGGTTCTCAACCAATCATCTTTGGAATCGCCTCTGGGAGTCAGGGGGTACTTACAAATGACCAGAGTTTCATGGTCGTCTTCATAAAACACATCCAACACATCGTCATCTCCTTCTTCGTCATACACTGGCTCTCCAATCTCCTCAGTCTCGTCTTTTTCGTCATACACTGGCTCTCCAACGAAAGTATCGGTTTTCAACCAATCATCTTCGGAATCAGAATCTTTCGAAAATATTGGCCATAACAGTGGATACGGATTTTTGAAGGTGGAATTGTCGGTATCAGAATCTTCCACATCATGATTACCGATTTCCTGCACCGCCAGGCGCTGGGTTAACTCTGCCACTTGCCTTTGCAAATCCTCAATCATAATATCCTTAACGTTACGATCACGGTGCGGGACTTCCTCAATCGGAACCTGCCCACGACGACCACCACGACCACGACCACGATAATAAGCCATCGAAAACTGATGGAAATACCGCCTCAGGAAGATGCTGAGCTCTGATTCCAATTGACGCCGGATAGAATAGAGATTATTCTGTAGGCTAGCGCAACGGGTAATTTGCAAGGAAAAAAGGGGAGAAATTCGACCCAAAAATCAAAGAACACTATGAAATTTAATAAAATTCTTAATATTCAGCAAGCATTCAAAACAACCCACAAGCCAGGTTTAAATAGCTAAAAATCGACCCTTAATAGAATTTTACCAAAAATAGCAAAACCCTAAAAGTCTTACCAAAACAAAATACTGAATAAAATCAAAAGATTGCCAAAATTCTGGCCCAAATCGGGTTCAGAATCATTTCCTAATTGATAAATTAAAGATTACCATAAATAAAAATTAACTAAAAATAAAGATTTGAAAAGGAAACAGCCCCAATTAGGCTAGATCACGATTTCCTGTCATTCTTGCGCTGATCCTCCTGCATCACAAGTGGTATCAGAGCTTCAGATTGAAGCAAATAAGAAGTCTGTACGTTTTGGTCCAGATTCGAAGATCAAAGTTGTTCGAAATAAAAGACCAACCATACTAGGAGCTTTGTCTCATCAAGACGAAGCCAGGATTGTGAAGCGTGTCGCCATCGGAGGTCCCACGCGCCCTCACGCGTTTACCGAAGAAGACGAGTGAAGTCTTCACTGAGTACTCGATGAGAGTCATATCGAGTACTCGACAACGAAGAACTACCAAGTACTCGACGCAGTGTTTATCGAGTATTCGGCCACATCAACAGTGACATCAGGCGTTCTGATCTGCAAGAGGCTCAGTGGGAGCTATGGCTAAAGAAAAGACATTGATGATCTAAAAGTTTGATGGTGCAAACTTTATCTATTGGAATATGCAAATTGAAGATATTTTATACCAGAAGAATTTGTTCTTACCATTAGAAGGGAAAAAGCTAGAATCGATGAAAGAAGAGGATTAGTCAATCTTAGATCGAAAGGCTCTCAATACAATCTGATTGACGTTGTCAAAGTTTGTCGCCTTCAACATCAAGAATCTGAAGGCAACAAAGTCTCTCATGGATGC
This sequence comes from Cornus suecica, assembly GCA_963922005.1. NCBI lineage: Eukaryota > Viridiplantae > Streptophyta > Magnoliopsida > Cornales > Cornaceae > Cornus > Cornus suecica. The sequence continues at coordinate 77,339,626 of OY998241.1, forward strand.
TCTTTCGAGCATGTACGAACAACCGTCTAGTACGAATATGGTACATCTTATCACTAGATTGATAAATCTGAAGATGTCCGAGAATGGGAATGTTAGTGAACACCTTAGTGCCCTTAATGAAATTGTTGAGCAGTTGGAATCAGTTGATATGCTAATCACTAACAAAATGAAAGCGGTTTTTCTTATAAGTCAATTGTCAGAGAGTTGGAGCGCTACGAAAACTGCAATTAGTAATTGTTCAGGCTTCAACCGTTACAATATGATTTCGTGGTGAGTATGATACTCACATAAGATATCAGAAGACATAGTGAGTCAGACTCTTCTAACAATGGTTCAACATTGAATGTCGACACAAGAGGCAGATGTTCGAATAGAAGGAAGGACGGAAGTCAGAGACGTGGTCGTTCCAAGTCGAGATAGGGGTCTCGAAATTCCATTGAGTGTTGGAATTATGGCAAACTTGGTAATTAGAGAGACCAGTGCAGATCCCCGCAAAGTGTAGCGGATGACAAAACTGAAGTGAATTTTATTTCAGAAGATGATGCGTTGATATGCTCTTTGGAGAGCAAGACAGAGTTTTGGTTCGTAGACTCTGGAACATTATTCCATGCCACCTCAAGTCGTGAGCTCTTCGAGAGCTATACACCTGGAAACCTTGGCAAGGTTTATCTAGGTGATGATCAGCCCTGTAGTGTTATTGGCAAGGGTGAAGTACATATCAGACTCAGTGGATCGATATGGAAGCTGAGGGATGTCAGACATATTCCAGACTTGAGGAAGAACTTGATCTTAGTAGGCCAGTTGGCGAGTGAAGGTTATGTGGCCACTTTTAGTGAAGATAAATGGAAAATTTCCAGAGGGGCTATGACTATATCACGAGGGAAGAAATAAGGTACGCTCTACACAACCACCAATTTTAGCACAGTGATTGCAGTTGCAGAAGGCAAAGAGGATCACAAGTTGTGGCACCAAAGGCCTGGTCATATGAGTGAAAAAGGAACTCGCAGTTATGTTCTCGAAAGGAAAACTACTAGTAAAATCGATTGACATTGACTTCTGCGAGTGTAAGAAGAAGATGGTTAGTTTCAAGAGCAACAACAGAAAGTCTCACAATGGAGAAGCTTGAGCTAGTTCATATGGATATCTGGGGGCCATCAACTGTCTCATCTCTTGGCGAAACGTCTTACTTCGGGACTTTCATTGATGACCATTCCAGGATGATATGAGTTTACTTCTTGTAATATAAAAGTGAAGTGTACGATGTGTTCAAGAAATGGAGAGCCATGGTAGAAAATGAGACAGGGTTGAAGGTAAAGAAACTGAGATCCGACTTTGGTGGAGAAAACGAAGACTCCGAGTTCAAGATTTTTGGCAATGAGAACAATATCGGATTAGAGAAGACTGTTCCAAGTACACTACAGCAGAATGACGTAGCAAAAAGAACGAATCGGAAAGTGACTGAGATAGCCAGAAGTATGCGCATTCAAACAGGGTTGTTAGAACAGTTCTGGGCAGAAGCAGTTAGTATAACAGCGTATCTTATGAATCATGGTCCATCAGTATCATTGGAGCACAAAATACCATAAGAGGTATGGAGCGGTAAGGCACATAGTGATCCTGTGTATATTGAGATAGAAGATGTTCTAGACAGTGAAAAATAGGTTGTAGATGACACTACTCAACAGGGTGATACACCGCAAACTCCGACTCCTAATTATGTGTCTTCACGGCAGCATGTGCCAAAATGGAGATACCTGAATTATTTGTTGTTCTCAGATGAAGATGAACCAGTATATGATGAAAAAGCATGCAGTACAGCAGATACGAGCCAATGGGAGCTTGTGATGGAAGATGAGATGAAGTCCATCAATATATGGAAGCTAATCGAGCTGCCGGTATGGAAAAAAGTTCTCCATTCTTCTGTTGTGAAACAAAATACCATTCATTCTAGTATTGTTGAAGTAAAGGGTTTGCATATAGAGTTGTTAGATGGCAAGTTTGCTTTCATCCAAGGTGACCTAAAAGAGGAGTTTTATATGCAACAACTGAAATGTCTCTTAGTGAAAGGGAGAAAGAAGAGAGACGCGACAAAGTTTGCAAGGCGAAGTCAGAAGCGATAGTGGTTGCAAAACAGAGTAGCCAGACGTAACAAAGATCGCAGGTTTTGTAGAAGGCTAGATATTGCTCATGCAGTGGGAGCTATCAGCATGGTCATGTTGACCAAAGTGGTGAAAATAGAGGAACTGGGGTTGTGCGCAACTTCAGTGGATCTTTAAGCTTGAAGACATAAATGAGAGCATCGTTAGAAGCACTGATCATTGATTGAGTTGATTGATGGATGGAAAGTCATCAAGTGGGAGATTGTTAGTTGGTGACTCATTTCTTCGTGGATCGATAATAGATTTGGAGAAAAAAATGGGAATTGGTGTAAAGAACCACCGAGTACTCAGTGGGTTATTTACCGAGTATTCGGTAAAGTGCGAACTATCGCGCACTTGCGCAAAGTGGTTAAAAAGTGGCCGAGATGTTTTGCGCACTTGCGCGTGTTTGCGCGGACTTGCGTAACCACCGAGTACTCGGTGACCCAAATACGAGATTTTTTATGGAAAGACTTTATGACTCCAATTCTGATTGTGATGTGATTCCTATTAACTTGTCCATCAAGTTTACCTCTCTTATAAATATAAGGGTGTGCCCTATTGTATTGTGTGGTGGTGGCAATTGTTTGTGTGACACAAACAGAAGATCGTGGTGTGATGTACCACAAAAAGTGAGTTTTGTGAGATATAAAGATAGAGAGAGAAGAAGAGATACAAAGTGGTATTTTTTGGTGTGAGTGAAACACCTGTGAGGGTGAGCGATACAGGCGTGAGTATACAGTGTGTGTGTGTGTGTGCGTGTGTATGATCTGTGGATTATCCCCTTGTAATTCTCTCATTGATTATAGTGAAACGGTACTCTCAGTGGACGTAAGCTTGTTTTGGCCGAAGCACTGTATATCTTTGTGACGTTTGTGTTTAATGTGTGTTTTGTGTGTTTTCTGATTCGCAATTGTTTGTGGCTTGGCTATTAGGATTATCAAACCCTAATTTTTGTTCTTGGGCGGGTGTAAAAACCATAATAATATCATTTTCACTATTTCTTATAAACATGCCATAAGCCAAGTTACAATGTTACATTGGACATCGAAGAATTCAAATTAGAGATTTCGTGGAAGACCTAAAATTATGGCTGCATTCAAATATCATATAGGAAAATATTTGTCGTAATCACTATGTCCAAAAAATTGGTGCACTTGTTCTTCTGAAATCTCAAACTTGCAAGCATTTCTTTTCTGACATAGTCCCATACATAACTAATTTTTTTATCATTTATTTTGCTAATACTTCAAAGCAAGGACTTTTTCCAGTCTTGAGAAAATATTTTCGATAAATACACCACCTACATCACCCCATGGTCATGACTTCAATTAATAACCATAAAACTAAAACTCATTGAAGTTGATGCAAATATTTATCAAGATAATGATCATAATATTAACATATATATTTTAATATAGATGACATTTTTAAAAGAACATTTTCATGAGAAGAGTCATGGCCACTTCTATATAAATGATAACTTGATTGATGTATTAATTAACATATTTATTCGACTTTTCACATATATCAAAAAAATGTTTGAGTGGTTAATAATGAAGAATTTACGACTCTTTTCATAAGAGAATTCTCTCAAAGGTAATATATGTAAATAATTTTATTGTAATTATTTATGTTTATTATTATTATTATTATTATTTAATTGATAATATTTTATTCTAGCATGCAACTGTATATGCATGGTGTTGGCGCGCAAAAAAGTAGACTCACTATAGAAGAAGGGTATATGCTTCTTTGATCGTTGAGTGGTAGGTGTTTGGGGAACAAGAACGAGAGATGTGATGAGAACAACAACAACCAGTATACATTCATGTCTATTCAAAATCTAGATTTTATGCGAATAAAATTGACTAATTTGTCAAAATGCAGGCAAAGGATAGAGGCGGTTCAATGATTAAGGCAACTAGGCGTTGCCATACAAAGGCCAAGTACAAAGACCAAGAATAGAGGTGGCTCGACCATGAGGCCGCCACTTAAGCTGTCTAAGGCCAAAAATAGACGTGGCTCAACCATAAGACAATTAATTAAGTAGGTCGTAACAGAAGAAGACATATGCTTATAGAAGTGATATCGATATATTAGTTTTGTATTTCATGTTTTGATTCATGAGATTAGTTTGGAAAAGGAGTGCCTCATTTTTAACCAGGTCTATTGATATTCGTAATCAAAAGTTATTGATATTATATTTTGTGGATCTGATTTCCTCATTGTTCTTATCTTATAGCAGCTTCAGTCATGATGTTTATTTTGAAGGTTTTGAATGTTAGGTTAGATTTCAAAAACAAAAAAACGTGCAATGTTGGTAATAATTGAATTATTTTTTCCACTTGTTTCAATATTTAATTTATGTCAATTCAAAGTAATTGTTTGCATCTGGGGATGTACTAAGGATAATATAGAGGCGGTTCGATCATAAGACAATTAATTAGACCGCGATGAGAAAGAGTCATAAAACTCGTTATACTATACTGTATTTGGTATTTTTATTTATTTATTTATTTGTAAATTAAACTATTAAATACTAAATAAGTATATGGCTTTTTATGACTAATATAATATTTGTTTTATTTTTTAATTTATTTATTATTACATTATATTCTCTCTCAGCAATCTCACACCTTTTGCGTTTAATCTAAAACGATCTCTTGTTCATCGGTGAGTAAAAAAATCATATTCACCTGTCACAATGACAATTTGATGTGATTAACATAAATTAATGAATTATCATTTAAAACTTAAAACTCATATATAACAGTCATAGTCATAGATGAGTATTAATTTTCTTACTCACATGAACAAGATATCATTATTCTTCTTAATCTTATATATACACTTGTTCAACATATATAGCATCTCTTTTGAACTTTCTAATTTATTGAATTTCTTGCAAATCAAATATGTGCATAATTAAATCACAATACCTTTTAAGCTAATACGTTAATAGTGTTTTTATATTCTCTTTATGTTATTACAAGTCAAATAAAAAAATAAAAAAAACTTTTTAAATAAACCTGCCAAGAGGGCCGGTTAGGGAACATTTGGAAAGAGAGCTTAAACCTGCCTTACCCCGAAACCTACCCAAATCACTGACTATTATTTAAATACATAATTATGTTCTTATATGTATAATTTTCATGTTTATTTTACTTTTAGAAATTTTAAGTTTTAACAACATTATTATTATTTTTTTTTGGAAAAGTCAGCATAGAATAAAAGGGAGCATGCTCCAGTAACAATTACAAGAAAAACTCAAAAACAACTCAATAAGGATGAAAAACCCTTAAAGAGATTCCCCACAACCACCATAGCAACAAGAGCCATTGAAAGCCTAAGACCCTCGTGCTAGAAGGAGAGTAACTAGCAGCATCAAACCAGACAACAAGGACAAAGAAGGAATTACTAACCTCCACTGATGAAAAACTCCACCATAAACTCAGAACCAACATTGACATTATACAAAAATAGTGTTGTAAGTTCCAGGCCTGAGCCATCCTTTGATTTGCACCAGAATGCTTGATTCTCTGAAGAGATAGAGCTCTGAATCTGATGGTAACCATAACTTCATTAAACACTTGATTCCCAGATCTTGCAACACCTGTAAAAAATCTTCGATTCCTTTCACTCCAAATGATATACACGGTTGTTGCTATGCACCATTTACTGAGGAGGGAATGGAGATTAAACCTAGTAAGCGAGGAGGACCAAGAGAGCACTTCATTCCAGTTGGTGTAGGGGCAGTTAATCAAACCTCTCTGAGAAATGATATTCCAACCTCTGGCAGAGAATGGGCATTGAAAAAAGAGATGGTCCCTGGTTTCAGTTCCTGAGCAAAAAACACAGATATTTTGGTCTCTTAGCCCCATAAGCTGCATCCGATCTTGAGTGAGGACTCTTTTGTGAATGGCAGTCCACAAAATGAAGGAATGCTTAGGTATGTGCCCTTTGAACCAAACACTAGAGCACCAATCATTTACATATTTCCTATCTCTGATAGCATCCCAAGCAGAAGCAATACTGAATCTTTTGTCCTTTCTCCACAGCAATTGGTCATGATCTTCATTTAAGGGACTAGGGAGGAGGTTACAAGCATCAAAAATCATCTGGATGGCAATGGAGGGAGGCCAAAACCATGTATTATTTTGAATTATGTCTAAAACTTTGGCATGTCTTCCCAACCCAGAAATATCAATCAACTCATCCCCAAACATATCAAAAATGGGTTTATCAAACAACCAACAGTCATACCAAAGAGAAACTTTATGACCATTTCCAATCCTATAGTGAAGATGGTATTTGAACGTCTTGCTCAGCCCCATTAGTTTTTTCCAGGTCCAAGACCTATTGTTAGAATACTTGAGAACCCAAAAACACTTCCCTTTAATGATATTTGAGTGAGCCCATTTTGCCCAGAGGGAGGAAGGGAAAGGTTGGAGCAGTCTCCATAGGTGCTTGGACATAGCAGCATTATTCCATGTAACCAAGTTTTTTATGCCCAGCCCTCCTTCTTCTTTTGGCAGACACACCTCACTCCAAGCCAACTTCTCACCCCCTACTTTAAGGCCAGGCCCTTTCCATAGGAATCTCCTCAATAAGCTTGACAACATTTTCATAATAGATTTAGGAAGGATAAAGGTAGTGGACCAGTAAACCTGAATAGAGAACAACACTAAGTTGATGAGTTGCATTCTCCCTGCAAATGACAAAAATCTGCAGCTCCAAGTCTGAATTCTTTTAGTAATCCTGTGGACAAGCTCATTGCAATCCTCAGTCTTGAGTTTGGTAGAGATTAGAGGAACTCCTAAGTATTTTATAGGAAGCTCCCCAATACTGAAAAGAGTTTGCTGCTGGAAGGATGCTCTTCTTTGATTATCAATACCAGACATAAAGATAGTACACTTACTAGGATTTGGAAATAAGCCAGAAATCATGCTGAAATAATTGATCTTGCTCATAGTGGCTTCCACTGAATTAGAATCGCCATTACAGAAAATCATTACGTCATCAGCAAACATGATATGGTTTAGCTTAGTCTTCTTGCATCTCCAGTGGTACTTAAAATTTTCATCATGCTCAAGTTGGTTTAACAGGCCAGATAGGACCTCCATCGCCATGACAAAAAGATAGGGTGACATTGGGTCACCTTGTCTCACTCCTCTCCCACTTCCAAAAAATCCCTCCAACCCACCGTTGATGTTTATGGAGAAATTAGCAGAACTGATGCATGTTAAAATCAGATTAATGAATCTTTGAGGCATATCAAATCCCTTTAGCACAACTTCTAAGAAATCCCAAGAGATGGTGTCATAAGCTTTCCTAAGATCAATTTTAAGAGCCAGTCTTTCAGGTTTGTTGTTCTTGTGGTAGTGCAGCATAACTTCTTGAGCAAGAAGGACGTTATCAGAGATATTCCTTCCTTTGATGAATGCAGACTGATTTGGACTGATGCAGTCATCAAGCATTGGCTTCATCTTGTTGGCTATGATCTTGGCAATGCATCTATAGATAATATTGCATACCGAAATAGGCCTATAGTCTTCCACTTTAGAGGGGTTAAGCTTCTTGGGGATGAGAGTAATAGATGTGGCATTCACTTCTTTAAGCATCAACCCTGTCTCAAAAAAATTCAGGATAGCATTAGTAACATCATGGCCAATTATAGGCCAAGCATTTTTAAAAAACACTGTGTTTAACCCATCAGGACCCGGGCTGGAGTCTTCTTTCATGTGGAAGAATGTAGCTTTGATCTCATCCCTAGTCACAGGCTTATTTATCCAGTCCTTGTGAGCTTGATTGATAGGGTTTGTTATGAATTGTCTCATCTCAGGCACTGGTTCTTCAAGAGGTTGGAAAGCAAACAGGTTCGAGAAGTAATTCACAATGTTGTTTTTTATACATTCACCATTCCTCTCAATTTGGCCATTCTCATCTGTTAAAGAGAAAATTCTATTTGAAGCCCTCCTTTGGCTCACAATTTTGTGGAAGTAAGATGAGTTTTGATCCCCAAACTTGAGCCATTTATCGTTATTATGGTTAGATAATTTACTGTACTAACAAATTTATCTTATATTTTGTCAAACTTGAAATAATTTTATTTTAAAACTATGCAAATAAAGTAAATAAAAAATAAAAATAAAGACGTTGATATCCCAAGTCAGAAGTCGTTACTATTTTATTTTTTATAAGCGATTTCCTAATTGTTGTTATCCTAGCAGCTTCATTCATAATTTTTTATTTTGAAGGTTTTGAATGTTAGGTTAGACATGGAAAAAAAAACGTGCAATGTTGGTAAGAATTGGATTTCTGTTTTAGTACATGAGTTGATTAATGGTTTATTTTTAATAAAATCAATGATGTAATTTGCCCAAGTATTCACACAATTAGCATACATAACCTATCATTGACTATTTGAGGTGATGGTAATTAAGCTAGCTATAATAATTTAGGAAATAATACTTTTAGTTAAGATTAGAGGTTTTCTTTTTTTTTCTTCCATTTAAAATATAGTAGAATAGAGATAGATAATTTACAAAAAAATTGAACATATAGCCAACTAGTCTATTGACCAGTCAAACCACTTTGTACAACGGTTATGCTTATAATAATCTTAAAACGAATTAGGAGAAAAGGAAAATAAGAACAAGTCAACATATTCAAAACATAAATAGTAGGGGAAAACATCCTCTCTGGACACCATCTCACTGGAGATGTGCGGTGAGGGCCCCATGAGGTTAAAATCAGAAAAGTTACCACAGGGCTAGTTTAGGAACTTCACAACCATATAATATATATATATATATATGTATATATATTTCTGTATATATCGCTATATATATGTATAGCCCATTCGGAGAGCTTTCACAAAGACGAAACTTTTGCCCCAAAATTTTGAATCTTCCCAAAACGAAATCACAATTCCCCCCAAATCCTTTCCCTCTAATTTCTAATTCTCATTTCAAAATAAGCTTATATGTTTTCTATTAACCCAAGATTTGTATTTCTATTTTGAGAGAGAGGAAAACAAGAAGAAGAAAGAGTATATTTTCAAAAAAGTCACCATTGTTGGAAGATCTTGAAGAAGGTATGGCTATGTTGAGCCTTAATTTGAATCAATTTAGTATAGTATAATTAAATATTGGTTTGTATCTTTGAATTTTTGGTGATTTATGGTCTGATTGCAATGGCCGGCAAGAGAACCACCACCAATCTCAATGGACAAAGAACATTGAGCTAGGGTTTTTTACCGCCATCGTTCCTCGGTAAAAGCAAGCAATCCATTAATTTCCAAGTACTTTTAACCTCTCTCTCTCTAATGTATTTTCTTTTTCTATTTCACCATTTTCTCAGCACTCACAATTTGAGTATTCAATTATGCCTGATTAGCATTCAGTCTCTGTTTGGTTGCTGAGAAAATTGTTTTTGCGCGTGAGAAGTCGACTCTATTAGCCGAATTTGGCACATGCATTTGAGTAATCAAGCCATGCATTACTGTTTTCTCATTACCCTTGTTTGGCTGCCGAGAAAATGGTGGAATAGAAAAGCAATTCACAATCTAAATATCTGTTTCTTTGTTGTGGCTTCAGAATTTTTTTCTGTTATTACATTGTAGTCATACTCTGTTTGTCGACTCATGCAAACACACACTTGCACAGATTATTACAGTGCGAGTTGAGATGAGTTGTTAAATTTTAAAAAATATATCAAATTTTGGCTTGATCCTATGATAGTAATCGATTTTAATAAATAAAAAAAAATATTTATTTATTTAAATTCTCCCCCTTTTGATGTATGCATGTTCTATTTTCAGGCTGAAACTTGTATATTTTTTAGGAATCTGTTTATCCTCAGCAAGGTATGATTTTTACAACTCTATTCATCTTTTCTTTACAAAATCCCACCCCATCTTCCAATTCTCTCTAAAATTGCAGCGGAATTCCTAGAAGTGGTCATCACTTGTATTGTTTTTTTCAAAGGAATATATCCTCCTCATCAGTATCTCCTCTCAATTTCAACTTTTAATCCATTTTTATATCACTTTCCAATGAAATAATGCTCCCATACATCCGCGCACACACACACATATATTGAAAGGTAAAAAAAGAGTGAATAAATGAATTCAAGCAAACCCAAAAGCCATGATGTTGAGGGTTTTTTTTGGTTTGGTTTAGTGTTTTAGAATAAATAGAATGTAGATGCCTTTTAGTCAAAGACGACTCATGGCCTACTCATCAGTGTGTGAATGAAAATTATTCAATTTTTAGATTTTGCATGTTGTAGTTTTTATTTATTTAGATGGTAGTGGTACTGAAGTTTGGGGTAACGACTCATTTAAAGGAGGTTATTCAAAATATTTTAAAAATGAAAATGATGGAATAATTTCATACAGTATTCGCTTTGATAAGAAATTTCATACCCAAATTATAATTTGAAACTAGCTAAATTTATTTTTTCTCCAATCTATTTTTATTTTTATTTTTATTATTATCATATTTCAATTCTGGGCCAAAAAGCAAATATAAGAGAGGCAACCACAGACCTCTTCCACTTTCAAGCAAAATATAAAGAACTTTGTCTCTGCTAATCAAATATTTTTGTTGTTCACTGATATTTTTAGGTGGTGGTCTCCATCTCTCTATATCATCTCCAAGTGTTGTAAGTTTTCCTCAGTATTATTTTTATTATTATCAATATCAATGTTATTATTACTACTACTATTCACTATATTTTTAATTATTGTTTTATGATGGATTTTTGTTTTTACATATATAACTTTTTGTATTGTGTAATTGAAGTCAATTGCAAGTACACCTCTTACTTTGTTTAGCTTATTCATGGGTGTATTCTTTTTGTTTATGTTGTATTTTTATATAAAAGAGAAAAAAAAATAACGAAAATAGTAAAAAGAAAAATTTATATTATTTATATCTTCAAAGAATAAAAACTAATCTCGGAGTAACTATATGTTACCGTAGAATTGAAAATATGGAGGATGTTATTACCTAGTTCTTTAATAACTACAATGGGGATAAAAATAAATAAATAAATGTTAGCATTTGATACTCTCTAAGAGTAAAGAGTGTAAATAGTTCTTTTGGCATCGGAGAAGGTCAAGTTAAGAATGGAAGTATATAAAAAATAATATGCTTCTGAATTGGTTATTGCAAAATACTGATTTTGTGTTTATATCCTTTCAACTTACTTAGTTTGCCATTTGGAAAGTGTGCAACCCTTTTCTTTTGTTCTTCTGTTTCAATTAGTTTAATACATTATTTTCACTGTCATGGAGTAGTTAAATTTTTTTTTGTTGATGGAGAATTGAAAGTTAAATAAAAAAAATTGTAGTAGTGAATCCTCTCAAGGCTGATGATAGGTCTCTCTTCGTCCTCGAGAGCTAGTAGTAAAAAATGTGTATTCATGTGACGACGTGTGCAATCATCAGGCATGTTGTTTCTTTCCATTCCATATCTGAAATGCTTTTGCAAATTAATGTACATCTGTTTGTTGTAAAAAAGATTGTCGGAGGATCTTGGCAATTAGCGGGCAAGGCTTTTTTGACCTTCTCCACATTTGAAATGGTTTTGCCAATTTTTATAAACATCTAACAGAAGAAAGTTTATGGTAGGTTTTGACGTTTAACGGGATGCAAATAAAGAACATCCACCGCCTAGCTCGCCCAGGCTAGTTGTGAATTTTACGACAATTACCTCGTTGTTTTGGAGAGGAAGGTGGGTTACTGAAAGATCAGTGCGTTGTCATCATTCTTGTTAGTTGTCTTGTCATTCTTGTTATTTGTGTGATGAGATCATAATCTCTTACTGTGTGTGACACTTTTTACCTTGATCGTGATAATCTTTCGCATGAAATAAATGTTGGTTGTTAGTGCTTGACATTGTTGTGCGATGATGTTTTTTCATGTTTTGATTCTGTTTGGACTGAGTTGTAGTTAGGGATGATATGCTTGACATTCTATTTGGACTGTTGTAGTTAGGGATGCCATGTTTCCATGTTCTCAGATTTTATAAGGAGTGACTACATTCCTCTGATTTGAGTTTTCCAATATGTAATCTCAGTGTTGAGTAGTTTTTCTTACATTTGGATATATGTTATCTTCTTATTTCTGATGTATTTGCTTCAAAAAAAGTTTATTCTGTATCTCTGTTTGATATTGACATGCTGAGTTTTTCAGCTTTTTAATTTGAGTATAATATTTGTTCATACGTTACCGAATTCTTTGTCAGTCTGGGCTAGTTTCAACGTTTCTGCTAAGATATAATCTCTGATGAGTTACCACATAATAGGATTACTCTGCTTCTTTGGTTAGGTTTTCAGGGGAAAAAAAAAACCTTCCTTTAGGTTTACTGTTCTACAGAGGCCGACAATGTTGGATCTGTATTCCCCAACTTCAGTCGTTTCTCATTTTTGGAATGACTTTGAGATGAATGGGAAGTACCAAGGCGAATTCTTTGTATCTTTATTTCAGTAAGCAAGTTATTTTATGCTCATCACTATACTTTTTATATGAATTAGTCTTGGTAAATGTATTCATAGATAAAATCACTTGTAGTGTTTTATGGTCCTTAAGGAAAGAATAATAATTTACACTCTCTAATCATGAGTAATGGGGGAACCTTTGTAATAAACTTATCTACGTGACTTCTCAAGCTCTTATTTTATGTCACTTTAAAATGACCTATTTATTATAAAACTTTTATGATTAGTTATGTCTTATAAGAAGATCCATCAGCTGAATCTGCAAGTCACTTTTATGTTGTATTTACAAAGTACACTATTGGTGAAATGTCATATTTCAGCCTCTATGCTGGGCCAGGATTTGTATGTTTGGTTTGATAGCTAAAGCTTTAGAAAACCTTTTGCTCCCGCTTTTCTTTTTTTTTGCCTATGTTGTCTCTCAAGAAATCAAAACTGAAATTACATTTCTCAGCTCCTTAACCCATACTGGGAATGCTACATATAACAAGCCCTAGTAGCTAATAGTCATGAGGTGGAAAACTTCCAAGGAGTCGATGAAACATTTTTTATTCCTTGGCAAGTTACTTTGGTATAGCATGGCCAATTCTGTTTCTCTCTTTCACTCTAGCTTTACTATTCTTACACTAATGTATATTGGGATATGTACAGACTTTTTGGGAGAGTATTTGTTCGGAGCAGCAATATTGTCCCAAAAGATAATGTCAACTCTGGAAAATTAAGCCCACAGTACTTCATAGAAGAGATCCCTGCAATGAAGAGAGTGATTACTGACCCTCCATTCCTCAACGCTGAACTCAACCAATGGTTTGTTTCTCATTTTTTTTCACATATCTTCATTCTCTTGGTTTCCAGGAAAAGCTTCTAAGAAAAAACTAGTATATTTTTTGGTGAGAGACTTCTTGGTTCTTAATTTATTTACTCGTTTGTTCTGGGTCCTGACTCTTCTGAGTGTAGAGTCGGAAGGACTTTGAAAGGCATCTCTTCGTCCTTGAGAGGGTAGTACTAGTAGGTAACGTATGTTTTTGTTAAGTTTTATTGTGGTTTATGTTATATATGGTGACATAGATATAGATATCTGAGTTTATCACTCTACTCTGCTTAGGGTTGTACCATATGTGATCTTGGTGATGATTTTTATTTTATTTTTCATATGCTATGTCATTGGTTTGTATTATAGTTGGTTCAGATGGGTTTGAATTTGTTTCTCAGTTGTTCATTTGTTTAAATCTGATTTTTGTGCTTATATATGATTATAAAATAAATTAGTCATGAAAGAAAACAATTGGAGTTTAAAACAGTGACATCAAAATGCAATTCTAACCTGATAGCGTATTAGTATATCTTTCTTGGTTATTATTATTTTTTAAAGGCTTATTGATTATTGTAAGATGGTATTTTCTTTATAATGTGTTGACATCAAACTTCCTTTATAGTTTATAGATTTGGAGCAGTTTTTAGTGACTACCAGAGGAAGGATATTTATGCTCGTGACCTATACTTCATGTCTGAATTAGGCTTTGACAAATGTCCCCTTTGGCTTAAATAAAAATGACGCTGATAATCATGCAGTGGTAGTGCTTTAAGTCTGGTGGTGGTGGAATTGAAGAAGGTGAATGGGGGAAAAGTTTTGGTGGAACTACTAATTCTGACGATTTGGGCTGGGATGTTGCATTATCTTGGTCAACAGGTGTGACCAAGGAGCATTTTGAAGGAGAGATGGTTGGCCACCAGGTTTCTTCATCGGGCGCTAGAGATGGTACAGAGTCTCAGTTTGCTTCAGCAAGATGGACTTCTGAGGAGATGGATAAGTTGAAAGAATTGGAGGAAGAGAACCGCAGAGGTAAGAAGTTTATAGATGGACGGGATGAGAAGATGCAGGAAATGGGCATATTGATGAAGCAGGTGCGAGAGCCTGGAGCAAGAGGCGCGTATTTGAATGACTCTGTGAAGACTGAGATGTACAAGCTTCACAAGTAAAATAATTGTTAGTGTAATAAACTATATAGCCTTCTGTAATACCCATTTTAATATTATCTAGTATGAGTAAATTAATTGTAAAATGAACTTGCAATGAGGAATGTGGGGATTACCAATGCAAGACACACTTTTATATTTGATTGTGTATGTGAAAACGTTTGTGGATTGGGAAACTTATTACCGATTATACACTATTTCATAACAATACATGCACTTTATTATTCGTTTTGCAACTTGCAATGGGGAAAAAATCCTCTCCGGGCACCTTCTCACTGGAGACGTGCGGTTCGGGCCCCACCGGGTGAAAAAATGAGAATTTACTAGATGGGCATTATTGTAACTTCAGAACCGTATATAATATACCTATATTTATGTATGTATCTTTGTATATGTATATATCCCTTCGGAAAGGAATAAAAATAGCCGAAAGTTGGCCCTAGATATTTGAATCCACAAAATTTTGAATCCTTATTTGTTCGAATGAGAGAGAGAGAGGGTGAGGAGTTTAGAGAGAGAGAGAAACAAATGGAGAGTGCCGCCGTGTTCACTGGGCTTCAGGCCAACCCCACCACCGCTCTCGTCCGTAACTCTCGCGGCGTTCAGACCCTTCTCTCTCCTCTCTTCACTGAGCACCAGAAACAGGCCACTTCTAAATTCAGCGAGGCTGTTGACAAGTATATACATACACGTATATATATATCTCCCCAATTTAATCGTTCTTTATTGCATCGTATCTGGCATAATTTGGAAGTTTTTTTTTTCAGTCATCTTGCAGGGCCTGTAAATGTGTGTATTTTTTTCTTATGAAATCAGTTTGTGCAAGTGATGTTAAATAAATAGACAGGGACATAAGAACTCCACAATGGAGTATGATGATTTGTCTTGGGAATCTTTCTGATGCACAACATTATCATATTTGGCTGAATGATTTTTAGGTTTTGATTGCTTATGTAGTTCAAATTTTTTTTGTTTATTGAGGAATTTAATATGTTTTTATTTTACCTTGTCTCATTCAAGGTTTATATTTCTTCATAATTCAGGTAATTTTATTTAAATATATTCCTTGGTTTTTTGGGTTTGATAAAGGGTACTTACAGATTTGTTTGCCTGCTGAAGAACATGATGGCTGTGGATGTCCTAAGAAGAAATTCCGGATAAACATATTGGATCTAACTCTTTTCCTCAGCTGTGGGTGAAGTAATATTTTCTTTTGTTATTTTTTCTTGTAGATTTTGACTTGGGCATGAGAAGGACTTGGGCATTTATTTTCTTATTAATTTTTGTAATAGTGAATGATACAAAGACATTTAAAATATATATATTTTTTTCTTGTAATGATTTAGTTTAATGCTAAATAAGTTTTTTTTTGGTGCAATATCTATGTATATGTTGAGAGATGTTTTTTTGTACATCACTATCTGAATAATCTAATGCAATAAATTCTGACAAGTATAAAACTAATTTCTTAACAAATTATGTGGAGCTCTGTCAAACTTTTTTCATAATTAATATGACATTATCATGTTAAAAATATAATAAAAACCTTTAAAAAATTTAATGAAACATTCCATATAGAAATTGGAAATTTACTTTCACAAATGTTTAGTTCAAAATTTTCATTTTTTTAGGAGTGGTGTACCTTCTCTACTACGTTTCATAACCGGCAAAGATGATTCGAAAGTTATATCAATCAAAACCCCATTTTTAGGAGTGGGACTTGCACTCGCCATCCCCACAATTACGAATTTATCGCTCTTTCTTGAAATTTTTAACGCATACTACAAAAACATATACATGTACTACAAAAGCTGGTGACCTTTATTACAAAAGTGCATACTGCATATTACAGACCACATCTCTAACCCCTAAGCGGAAAATTTTCCATTGTGTTTGCGTTTGGGGTTAGGGCATGTATTCAAGTTCCTGAACCCCAAGGTCTTGTGAGCAACCACGGTGACCATCCCGCAATAGTTCTTTGCAACTTACATGACCATACGCTCTAAAATCCACTTGTTTTGAAAACAAGTGGATTTTAGAACTCTACCACGTTTCATAACCCGCGAAGATGATTCGTAAGTTATATCAATCAAAACCCCATTTTTAGGAGTGGGACTTCCACTCGCCATCCCGCCAATTACGAATTTATCGCTCTTTCTTGAAAATTTTAACGCATACTACAGAAACATATACATGTACTACAAAATCTGGTGACCTTTATTACAAAAGTGCATACTGCATATTACAGACCACATCTCTAACCCCTAAGCGGAAAAATTTCCATTGTGTTTGCGTTTGGGGTTAGGGCATGAATTCAAGTTCCTGAACCCCAAGGTCTTGTGACCAACCACGGTGACCATCCCGCCATAGTTCATTGCAACTTACATGACCATACGCTCTAAAATCCACTTATTTTGAAAACAAGTGGATTTTAGAACTTTACCACGTTTCATAACCGGCAAAGATGATTCGAAAGTTATATCAATCAAAACCCTATTTTTAGGAGTGGGACTTGCACTCGCCATCCCGCCAATTACGAATTTATCGCTCTTTCTTGAAATTTTTAACGCATACTACAGAAACATATACATGTACTACAAAAGCTGGTGACCTTTATTACAAAAGTGCATACTGCATATTACAGACCACATCTCTAACCCCTAAGCAGAAAAATTTCCATTGTGTTTGCGTTTGAGGTTAGGGCATGTATTCAAGTTCCTGAACCCCAAGGTCTTGTGAGCAACCACGGTGACCATCCCGCAATAGTTCTTTGCAACTTACATGACCATACGCTCTAAAATCCACTTGTTTTGAAAACAAGTGGATTTTAGAACTCTACCACGTTTCATAACCCGCGAAGATGATTCGAAAGTTATATCAATCAAAACCCCATTTTTAGGAGTGGGACTTGCACTCGCCATCCCGCCAATTACGAATTTATCGCTCTTTCTTGAAAATTTTAACGCATACTACAGAAACATATACATGTACTACAAAAGCTGGTGACCTTTATTACAAAAGTGCATACTGCATATTACAGACCACATCTCTAACCCCTAAGCGGAAAAATTTCCATTGTGTTTGCGTTTGGGGTTAGGGCATGAATTCAAGTTCCTGAACCCCAAGGTCTTGTGACCAACCACGGTGACCATCCCGCCATAGTTCATTGCAACTTACATGACCATACGCTCTAAAATCCACTTATTTTGAAAACAAGTGGATTTTAGAACTTTACCACGTTTCATAACCGGCAAAGATGATTCGAAAGTTATATCAATCAAAACCCTATTTTTAGGAGTGGGACTTGCACTCGCCATCCCGCCAATTACGAATTTATCGCTCTTTCTTGAAATTTTTAACGCATACTACAGAAACATATACATGTACTACAAAAGCTGGTGACCTTTATTACAAAAGTGCATACTGCATATTACAGACCACATCTCTAACCCCTAAGCAGAAAAATTTCCATTGTGTTTGCGTTTGAGGTTAGGGCATGTATTCAAGTTCCTGAACCCCAAGGTCTTGTGAGCAACCACGGTGACCATCCCGCAATAGTTCTTTGCAACTTACATGACCATACGCTCTAAAATCCACTTGTTTTGAAAACAAGTGGATTATAGAACTCTACCACGTTTCATAACCCGCGAAGATGATTCGAAAGTTATATCAATCAAAACCCCATTTTTAGGAGTGGGACTTGCACTCGCCATCCCGCCAATTACGAATTTATCGCTCTTTCTTGAAAATTTTAACGCATACTACAGAAACATATACATGTACTACAAAAGCTGGTGACCTTTATTACAAAAGTGCATACTGCATATTACAGACCACATCTCTAACCCCTAAGCGGAAAATTTTCCATTGTGTTTGCGTTTGGGGTTAGGGCATGTATTCAAGTTCCTGAACCCCAAGGTCTTGTGAGCAACCACGGTGACCATCCCGCAATAGTTCATTGCAACTTACATGACCATACGCTCTAAAATCCACTTGTTTTGAAAACAAGTGGATTTTAGAACTCTACCACGTTTCATAACCCGCGAAGATGATTCGAAAGTTATATCAATCAAAACCCCATTTTTAGGAGTGGGACTTCCACTCGCCATCCCGCCAATTACGAATTTATCGCTCTTTCTTGAAATTTTTAACGCATACTACAGAAACATATTCATGTACTACAAAAGCTGGTGACCTTTATTACAAAAGTGCATACTGCATATTACAGACCACATCTCTAACCCCTAAGCGGAAAAATTACCATTGTGTTTGCGTTTGAGGTTAGGGCATGTATTCAAGTTCCCGAACCCCAAGGTCATGTGAGCAACCACGGTTACCATCCCGCCATAGTTCATTGCAACTTACATGACCATACGCTCTAAAATCCACTAGTTTTGAAAACAAGTGGATTTTAAAACTCTACCACGTTTCATAACCCGCGAAGATGATTCGTAAGTTATATCAATCAAAACCCAATTTTTAGGAGTGGGACTCGCACTCGCCATTCCGCCAATTACGAATTTATCGCTCTTTCTTGAAATTTTTAACGCATACTACAGAAACATATACATGTACTACAAAAACTGGTGACCTTTATTACAAAAGTGCATACTGTATATTACAGACCACATCTCTAACCCCTAAGCGGAAAAATTTCCATTGTGTTTGCGTTTGAGGTTAGGGCATGTATTCAAGTTCCCGAACCCCAAGGTCTTGTGAGCTACCACGGTTACCATCCCGCCATAGTTCATTGCAACTTACATGACCATACGCTCTAAAATCCACTTGTTTTGAAAACAAGTGGATTTTAAAACTCTACCACGTTTCATAACCCGCGAAGATGATTCGAAAGTTATATCAATCAAAACCCCATTTTTAGGAGTGGGACTTGCACTCGCCATCCCGCCAATTACGAATTTATCGCTCTTTCTTGAAATTTTTAACGCATACTACAGAAACATATACATGTACTACAAAAACTGGTGACCTTTATTACGAAAGTGCATACTGCATATTACAGACCACATCTCTAACCCCTAAGCGGAAAAATTTCCATTGTGTTTGCGTTTGAGGTTAGGGCATGTATTCAAGTTCCCGAACCCCAAGGTTTTGTGAGCAACCACGGTTACCACATCGCCATAGTTCATTGCAACTTACATGACCATACGCTCTAAAATCCACTTGTTTTGAAAACAAGTGGATTTTAAAACTCTACCACGTTTCATAACCCGCGAAGATGATTCGAAAGTTATATCAATCAAAACCCCATTTTTAGGAGTGGGACTTGCACTCGTCATCCCGCCAATTACGAATTTATCTCTCTTTCTTGAAATTTTTAACGCATACTACAGAAACATATACATGTACTACAAAAGCTGGTGACCTTTATTACAAAAGTGCATACTGCATATTACAGACCACATCTCTAACCCCTAAGCGGACTACTAAGAGGCTTTAGTTGACTCAATGAAGTGAGGCATTAGTTGACTAGATGGTGGTGCTTAGTCGACTAGATGGTGGTGCTTAGTCGACTACTAAGAGGCTTTAGTTGACTCAATGAAGTGAGGCATTAGTTGACTACATGGAGGGAATTAGTCGACTAGATGGTGGTGCTTAGTCGACTACTAAAAGGATTTAGTCGACTCAATGAAGTGAGGCATTAGTAGACTACATGGATGGACTTAGTCGACTAGATGGTGGTGCTTAGTCGATTACTAAGAGGCTTTAGTCAACTTAATGAAGTGATGAAAATCATATTTTGGAACATAATATTTATTTTTCGCAAAAAAATTATTTTTCGGAAAAAATTCATATTTTGGAACATAATATATACTTTTTCGCAAAAAAAAAAAGATTTTTGGGGAAAAAAAATTATATTTTGGAACATAATATATATTTCTCACAAAAAAAAGTATTTTTTTGTAAAAAAATCATATTTTGGAACATAATATATATTTTTTTCAAAAACATTATTTTACGGAAAAAATCATATTTTCCGGAATATATATATATATATTTTGAAATTTATAGTTTTTACAAAAAATATAATTTATTTTCAAAAAATAATTTTTAGGGTTGATTTCACTAAACCCCCAAATCACTGACTATTATTTAAATACATAATTATGTTCTTATATGTATAATTTTCATGTTTATTTTACTTTTAGAAATTGTAAGTTTTAACAACATTATTATTATTATCGTTATTATGGTTAGATAATTTACTGTACTAACAAATTTATCTTATATTTTATCAAACTTGAAATAATTTTATTTTAAAAACTATGCAAATTAAGTAAATAAAAAAAATAAATAAAGACGTTGATATCCCAAGTCAGAAGTCGTTACTATTTTATTTTGTATAAGCGATTTCCTAATTGTTGGTATCCTAGCAGCTTCATTCATAATTTTTTATTTTGAAGGTTTTGAATGTTAGGTTAGAAATGGAAAAAAAAAACGTGCAATGTTGGTAAGAATTGGATTTCTGTTTTAGTACATGAGTTGATTAATGGTTTATTTTTAATAAAATCAATGATGTAATTTGCCCAAGTATTCACACAATTAGCATACATAACCTATCATTGACTATTTGAGGTGATGGTAATTAAGCTAGCTATAATAATTTAGGAAATAATACTCAGTTAAGATTAGAGGTTTTCTTTTTTTTTCTTCCATTTAAAATATAGTAGAATAGAGATAGATAATTTACAAAAAAAAATGAACATATAGCCAACTTGTCTATTGACCAGTCAAACCACTTTGTACAACGGTTATGCTTATGATAATCTTAAAACGAACTAGGAGAAAAGGAAAATAAGAACAAGTCAACATATTCAAAACATAAATAGTAGTTCAACATCTCCCAAGCTCACTATATAAACCATGCACCACAAGTACTCCATCTTCACAGCTCCATTTCCTTTGAGCAAATTATTATAATTGTCCTAAAGGAACAATTCCGCATACACACACATATATACGTATACAGACATATATAAAAATATAAGATGGGTAGCTTTGCCGAAAAATGGAGGCATCTCAGCGGCGAAAACAAGTGGGAGGGCTTACTGGATCCCCTAGACATTGATCTTCGTCATTACATAATTCACTACGGAGAAATGGCTCAAGCAACTTATGATGCCTTTATCTCCACGAAGGTGTCTAGGTATGCAGGAAGTAGCCGGTATACAAAGAAGGACTTCTTCTCCAAGGTGGGGCTAGAGAAAGGCAATCCATTGAAATATAGTGTGACCAAATATATATATGCAACATCATCCATTCAAGTTCCTGAGGGCTTCCTTTTAAGGTCGTTATCGAGGGAGGCATGGAGCAAGGAATCGAATTGGATTGGGTATGTTGCGGTGGCCACAGACGAAGGGAAGGCCGCGTTAGGGAGGAGAGACATTGTGGTTGCTTGGAGAGGGACAATCGAGGCCTTGGAATGGGCTAATGATCTTGAGTTTCTTCCACTCTCGGCTCCGAAAGTATTTGGAGAGGACCGAGACATTAAGGTGCACCAAGGTTGGTACTCTATCTACACTTCAGATGATCCAAAGGCACTATTCAATAAGACAAGTGCAAGAGACCAGGTAGGTTTTAATTTTTACATATATGTTTTGACACACACACACACAAGCTTAATTAGGTGAGATTTAATAAAAAGCCACATATAAATGCATGCTTAGTTCAGTTTTCAAACAATTTTGAAGAACTCAAAAAACGAAAAAATTATTTTCCGAGAATTATAAAAGAAACTTCCAGAGATGAGTTTTTTTTTCTACTAAATGTTTATCAAGTTTTTCCGACAGTTATTCATAAATATCTGTATATATATTTTAAAACAGAAATCTATTTTCAAAAACTTGAACCATGCAGTCCATGCATGGAAGACAAACATGCATGCATGCCTACATAATTTCTTAGGCTACTGCAAAAAAAAAAAAAAAAAAAAAATAAATAAAAAAAAAAAGAAGAAGAGAATTCTAAGGTTATAATTATTATTTTCTCTTACAATCTTTACATTTCAGGTTATTGGGGAGCTCAGGAGACTAGTGGAACAATACAAGCATGAAGAAATCAGCATAACTATCACCGGTCACAGCTTAGGTGCAGCGGTTGCAACGCTAAACGCAGTGGATATAGCGGCCAATGGTATCAACACACTAAAAGATCAGCCAAACAAGGTCTGTCCAGTGACAGCCTTCGTATTTGCCAGCCCTAGGGTTGGAGACTCCAACTTCGAGAAGGTCTATGCTGGACTTGACAGTCTACGCGTGTTGCGAATCCATAATGCACTAGATATTGTTCCAAAGTATCCCTTACCGATAAGGTACTCAGATGTGGGAGAAGACTTGGGCATTGATACTACAAAGTCTAACTATTTGAAGGGTCCCGGAAATTTCCAAACATGGCATAACTTAGAGGGTTATTTGCATGGGATAGCAGGAACACGAGGGTCGAAAGGAGGATTCAAATTGGTGATTAATCGCGACATTTCGCTTGTTAACAAAGGAATGGATGCTCTAAAGGATGAGTACTGCGTGCCAGTTTCATGGTTGTGCCAGAAGAACAAGGGCATGGTTCAGCAGATTGATGGCTCTTGGAAGTTGATGGATCATGAGACTGATGATTTTGTTCATGAAATGTTGCATCTGTTTGATTGAATCGCATAGAAGGCTAACTATTGGACGGTGCCATGAAAAATTTGAACATGTTAGACATTTCCTTTAAGCTATTTGTTTATTTTTGTTTGTAAGTTTATTTGGTTCTCATTATTTAACTAATAAATGAAGTATTTGTGCAATATAACCTTTATATTATATTGCACAAATACTTCTATTTGTCGATTATGAAATAATTCTGAACCCGATTTGGGCCAGATTTTTGGCAATCTTTTGATTTCTTTCCGTATTTCATTTTGGTAAGACTTTTAGGGTTTTTTGCTATTTTTGGTAAAATCCTATTAAAGATCGATTTTCAGCTATTTTAACCGGGCTTGTGGGTTGTTTTTTCGGTCCCGAATATAAAGAATTTTATTGAATTCCAGAGTGTTCTCTGAATTTTGGGTCGAATTCTCCCGTTTTTCTTTGCAAATTACCTATTGCACTAGCCTGCAGAATAAACTCTATTCTGTTTGGCGTCACTGGTGTCCTACTTTTTGAAATTTATCGTGTCACGGTGTCCGTGCCGGATCATGTCCGTGTCCTCATTTTCATGCTTCATAGCAGCGGGGAGACCCTGGGCACCAACATACAATAGAAAAGCAATTACAGCAAAATGAAGCTGCATGCAACCTAAAAAGACGGAAAGCTCTACTAGCTTATTAGGTAAAAGATGTAGAATTTTCAGTGGCTTCCTTGCGATATTATTCTTCTACAATTCATAACATTGTTCCACACAAAACACTACCTCTGGAATGAAATCTAAGTAATTGAAAAATACTTGATTATTGTAGAATATTTCAAGGAGTCTTACATAATATCTTTGCATCAAGTATAAAATATTATTGCAGCGCAGGGATAAAGCTTATTCAATTCTATTGGGGAAAACATAATTTGTTTTGATTTTTTTTTTTTTTAAATCAGCATTTATAGAACCAGACCAAAGCAAGGTGGTAAGGGACAAAAGGGAGACCCCAAACCCACCATAACAGAAAAAACCAGAAAAGAAAGCTAACAATGTAAGACCACAACTGAAACAAGCTAGCATGCATACACCCTTTGCCCTTCAGAACTATAGCATGCAAGCTTCAAACTGTTGAGCCAGGTACACCTAGGGGTGGACACGGATCGGATTGAACCGGATTGGAGATATTTTTTATCCAATCCACTAATACCAGATTCCCAATTTTCTGAACCAATCCAATCTATTTGTCCAACGAAACCAATCCAAACCGGACTGCGGTGAGCCGGATTGGTTCGGATCGGTTTCGCGGATTGAAACACAAAATTACATCATCTAAATTGAGAAAACAAATTAATATACTGCACATATATGATGTGAACCACAAGAACAAGTTCATAACAGAGCTATTGTTTTTTCTTTTTTTGTAAAGGCGAGCAAACTTAATCTTAATAGAAAAGGCTAAAAAGCCATGCAAAGATAGTAAGATATGGGAGAAATCCAAGTTTATACAATGCTCCAAGAAGCCCCAAAATCACCATTAATGACAAAGATATTGGGAGAAATCCAAGTTCATACAAAACCCTACAAGGATAGCCAATGAATTTGGGAGAAATTTAAATAATCATACAAAAACATATAGGTTAAAACTTATTTTGGTATGTCTCTTATAATAATATTAAAAATAACCAAACATTGAATGAAGAAAGAAATAACTTTTTTTTTAGTATTTATCATAAATAAATATTATATAAGAATACTAAAAGAATAACCAACCAAACATTGAATAAAGAAATAAATTTTTTTTGTATAATATTATATAAGAATACTAAATATTCATACAAAAGTACTTTTTTTAGTAATAATCATAGTATTTGTTTTTCAATAGATCAAGTTCTATCTTTTCTTATTATAATATTTATTATAACAAATATTTTAATTGAATAAATATAATAAATTCTAGTTAAACTAAGTTATATAAATATTTAAGCATGAAGTTAAAATATTTTAAATTTGAGTGTACATCTATCTCTCTTTGTAGTTGTTGGATAATTCAATTATACTTCATTTTTAAGGAATATATAGGTCTTTAAATAATAAATTCTTAATAGTACATTTTAATTATAGTCCTTTAAATATAATTTATTTTAAAATTTTAAATTTGGGTGTACATCTATCTCCTTTATCTCTCTTTGTTCAAAATACTTTAATTATAATTACTTGCTTGAAGAAGATGCATATATTAAAACAACAGATTGTAATAATGCATTTTAATGATACTTATTTGAATGTAGTTATTTGAATCTTATATTTTAATTATTTTAACTTTTATTCTTTAGTAGATAAATGTATAGAAATAATAAAAAATGTCTTACATGTTTATAATACTATAGATATAAATAGATTCATAAAATATCGGATTCGATGTTTTTGCATCCATGTCCAATCCAATCCATAATCAAACCGATCCAATATGTCCGGACCGGATTGGATTTTTCGGATTCCCCGAATTTTTGTCTACCCCTAGGTACACCACCATAGGAGATTAGAATGGAAGAGAGGCCAGCAATATCCAGAAGCATTATGACTCTCTGAAAGAGCCATCAAATAGCTAAATAGCCTCAGCAAAGATAGAAGGTGGCAGTCCCCAAACCCGAGCCATATTAACATTGTGTGTGAGTAGAGGGCTTGACCTTTTGAATGGAGAACATCAGAGTAGATCTAACCTCATTTTGGATTTGTTGTTATCTTCTAAATTCTCTAGAGTACAGTCTTCTGCTTCTTGCACACCAACAAATGTAGATAGTGGCAGCAATGCTCCATTTGCATAGGATTTTGTGAAGGTTTTTGGCTTTGAGAGAACAACACCAATCAATGATCAGGTCCTCCCAAGTGTTTGTAGAGCAGCACAAGGCCCCATTGGACCTAATAACAGTCCACACTTTGGCAGTATAGGGACAAGAGAAAAATAAGCGATTTCTAGATTCACAACTAGAACAGAAAACACAAAGACGTTCTGACAAATTTCACACAATATATTTCAATGATCCAAAAAGTAAGGTTATTGATATAGACCAAAAAAATTGTTTATGCAAACTGTACAATAAAACAGAAAAACAAAAATTATCAATTGGTGGATAGGGAAAGTCTTTGTTATAATGTTTGTGAGTATCTTGAGTCGAATCCAGTATTGGAGAACAAAGAATTTATAAAGAGTAATTATCAGCGGAGATTTTTGACTTTTTGATATATTTTACCTTTTATTCCCTATCACTCCACCCCAACCAAAACACTGGAGATAAAACAAAATTTTGAAATTTAATTACAGCCCAGACATGCACAACAGACTATCCGTGCAAAATAGATTGACAAGTAACATTAGTGACACGCAAAATTATAAATATATATATTACACTTAATTTTCAATATCTCAAACCAGCCAATCACAACCCCTCTTCTCTCTCTTCTTAGGACCCGTTTGGATAGCAGTGTTTTTGTATTTGTTTTTTGGATGAAAAAACAAAATTGTTTTATGCATCTTTCCCAAAAAACCAAAAACAAATGTGTTTGAAACCAATTTGTATTGATTGTTCTAAAAGGGGGGTTTAGGGCAATTAGGGGTAGAGGGGTTTGCCCCAATTCGGAGTGGAGGTGGTAGTGGCCTGTGGAGAGGGAAGGGTGTGTATGTGTGTGTATATATATATCTGTGTGTGTGTGTATATCGGTGGTGGTGGCGGGTGGCGGGTGGAGAGGGAAGAGTGTGTATGTGTGTGTAGATCTGCGGTGGCGGCGGCGGTGGTGGTGGAGGGTGAGAGTGGTCTTTTTTTTTTTTTTTTTTGAATACAAACAATATTAAAATACTGAGAACACCAAAAAGGTGTTCAAAAAAATGGGCCACTTTTTGTCTTTATTTTTTTACTATTCACCAAAAACGTTTGAACTAAAAATTTACCCAAACATGATTTGTTCTCATTTTTTAGCCAAAAAATAGAAACAAATACAAAAACATTGTTATCCAAACTGGCCCTTAGGCCCCATTTGAAAATGAGTGTTTTTGTTTTTGTTTTTTTCTATTGTTCATGGAATAAATCTATGTTTGACACCCATTTTTCCCAAAACATTTTTGTGAATAGTTGGAAGAACAAAAATAAGTTTGGGCCAAAATCAAATAACAAAAATTTGGTCATTATTTTTTTGTTCTTTGTTTTAACTCTTTTCTCAATTCAACCAAATATACACACACAGCACCACCACCCGCCACCATCTCCACTGTATAAACACACAGATATATATATATACACATACCACCACCACCACCCCCAATGTATACACACACATGTATATATATATACACACACGACTATCACCACCACCACATTCGCAATCCATCACCGGAACCCTAACCCCCAATTCAAAACCCCCAGTTCGAAATCCTAATCCCCAATATATATATGTGTATGTGTGTGAAAGAACCAAATACCTATTAAATTGGGTTGTGTTTGTTCAGGGTTTCTGCTGGTCTCTGGCTTTGTTTCTGTTATGGGATGAAGCTATGTTTCTGTTCCAGAAGGAGATCATTAGCTGGTGCATTTTGGATTTCTGGTTCAGGTGGATGCTGTGTGAGGATTTTGATATGGGTTTTTGCACTAGTAATTTAGTTTGGTTTGGCTTGAGAGCTTTGTCTATTGTTAACATGTTATGTTTGCTTTGTTTCTTTGAACGGTGACCTATGGGTTTCACCTACTGGGTATGCCCCATGGTTCTTGTGTAAAGTTTTTTAACTTTGTTTTCTAATTTTAATCACTTTTATTTTATTTTTTTAAAAAAATCAAATATAATTTTTGCTCCAAACACATATTTCTTTTTATTTTTTTAGGAAAAAATATAAAAATAATTTTTGTTCTCTCATAAAAATAAAAATAAAAATTTCCAAACCACCCTTAGTATTTTATAAAATCCATTTTTTGTTGTGAATAGTTAGATACTACATTAGTATTAACTCAGAAGTTATTAGATATCTTGTTGGAGACCGACATATCCTCCAAGAACGTGTTTGATAGCTCATGTATGATTGGTTTATAACTACAAGTCAAATACATGCAAAGTAGTCATGGCCGGTAGTCTTCAAAATAATATTAATAACAGTATATTTTGCCACAAATGAGGCACAAACTAATCTCGATGCCTGAAATTAACTATCGGTGATCTAGACGTAAACAAGACCTAAAGGACCCAAAAACTCTTCCATCCCACCTACTTATAAAAATAAAATAGTATTAAAACACCATGTCATGTATTGAAATTGATAAATGAACTACTTAGGGTATGTTTGGTAGAGCTGTGTTTGTGTTGAAAAAAACAAAAATCACGTTTTTTGTTTTTTTGTTTATTCATCCAAAAACATAAGTATGTTTGGTAGAGATGTTTTTTGGGTCTAAATTGAAAAATTAAAAATCAATAAACACGTTTGGCAGAGTCCTGTTTTTCATAACATAAACAGAATAACATGTTTGGTAGAGCCTTGTTTTTCCTAACAGAAACAGAAAAACATGTTTGGCAGAGTCTGTTTATTCTGAATTTCAGAGAACAGAAACAGAAAAACACGTTTGGTGACTTCAAATGTATTTTTTTTGTTTTTTGAAAATACAAAAATTAATGATGTCAAATCTTTGGCAATTGAAAGACACTTCTTTACCAAATATTTTCTATGACAAGTTGGTATTGTTCATCATGAACACTTTTGAAAATGAAAAAAATTCGGCAGCACCTCCCCATGAGTTGCTAGGTAAGATTACATATATCAGAAATTAAAAAATAGAAGAATTTTCTACTCTTATATATAAAAAAAATAAATGAAAAAGAAAATAAAGTTGTATGTTTGACTCTCAACCTCATTGTCATTTCTTCGAATTCATCTAAATTAATTTGAATTCACCTAAATTAAAAATCCATCCAGTCACACTATCTATTTTCTCATCTCGAGTGCATAACTTGTGGCATGTGTCAAATATACTTGTCATGTTCATAAAATAAAAATAAAAGGTAGAAAGAAAAAGAAAAATGAGGGTAGATATATGTAAATATCACCACAATCTTTTATTACAATTGCCAAGATAGAGAAATACTCGTTGTTCAATATAGAGGAACAAAAATTATCGTCCATAAAAGATGATTCAAGTCTTTTGCTTCTAAATAAATCTCCCCTTAAAGCTCTTAATAATGTAAATCAAATCCTCACCCCTTGTTAAAAAAAAACATCAACATTAGCCTATATACCCACACACACAGACACACAAAATCTACTATGGGGAAAAAAAAATTCATCTTATTTGTATTTCTGAAAGAAATAAAAATTACATGCTCACATCCTTCTTTTTTGGCCTCTCTGGCTAGAGAATCGTATATTCCATATGAACTGTGGCCGGTTGCTGATGGTGCGCACATTCCAACTGTGCAACAAGTGCTTCAATATGAGCCTCTTCTAAATGAGGAAAGCGGATCGAGCTTCAAGGTGTTTGTTTCTTCCTACCTCAAGAACCTCCCAAGTTATTACGATTTCCAGAAACTTGTTGTGTATTGTATCTTATGCTTCAGTCATGTTTATGTTTATCAAGCAACCTTGCGGTAACCTTGACTCCTTTTTTAGATGAGCAAGTTGGCGCCTCTAGGGGTCGTTATTTAACTTGTACTTTAACACCTGGTCAAGAAAAAAACAGTTCATATCATCAGCTAAGACTCGAAATATATCAGATCTCCAACGAGACAAATAAACTAAGGAAATTGTCTTTGAATTCTTTCATATAAACCACCTTGGAATTTTTATGAATCCAATAAAATTTTAGCTAGACAGTTTCCAAAATCATATATGGCATTGATCTACAAAACAAGATGACAAACACTACTATCTCTGTCCAAAAATACAATGGAACTGAGGTACCTAGCCCATAAACTTAAAGGACAACATCATTGAGCCTACCATGATGATGGGATGATTCATGCCTGCCATCAAGGTTTGCTCATGCAAAAAATTTACACAACCATTCACTAAGAAAAAGGAATGATAAAATAGGACAGCCTTGGGATGGGGGGCAACCTTTTCCTGAACACAGCACAAGGCAGTGCGGAATTTAAAATCTAAAAATAAATATTATTAAGGGTGCGTTTGGATAGGGGTGTTTCCGTTTTTGTTCTTGTTTTTTTCACTGTTCACGGGAACAAAAACGCGTTTGGGAGCCTTTAATGGTTTTTGTTTTCGTGAACAGTAAAAAAAGTGTTTTCTTACCCTTAGTTCAAAATTTGAGAACACCAAAATGGTGTTTTTTTTTTCAACACTGTTTGTTCTCAGCAAAAAAAAATTAATTGTTGCAGATTCCCTAACCTTCATCTTCAACCTCCAAACTCTAACCTCCAAATTTTTTTTCTTTTTTGTTCCCAAAAATTTTTTAGACAAAATTTCCAACCAAACGTGTTTTTGTTTCCGGATTACCCTTAGGACAAGAACAAGAAAATTTTTGTTCTCAAGAGATAAAAAAATAAAAATGAAAACACTAGTTTCCAAACGCACCCTAAGAAACCCATCCAATAGTGTTTTTTTTTTTTTTTTTATCATTTTAAACCTTGAAACTGCAGAATGCATTCAAAACTTTTGACCCGATACCACTACTGATGCCCCTTGGTTTTGATTGTCCATCCTGGACAAGTTGATAGGCAGGAGCTAAATTATAGAAGCCTTGAGGTTTAAAATTCTAATTCTAGCCTATTTACGATAAGGAAGTAGTGCCTCGCAAACCATATACACGGTTCCTTGCACTTGTGTAGCTGATGCAATTGGGGTGGGGAAAGAAGGGCGTTTATCCTTGTGCCTATCATACCCCAACTGTACTTTGGGTTCAATACTTAACCTAGAAGCAACCGACACAGTTAATATACCTCCAGAAACTCACCATATACCTAGCAGACCAACCCTCAAGTGTCTCAAGCTTGTCTACCTATTGTACGTCACCTTCCAAGAGACAAACATCTCCAGAGTAGAAGCTGATAACATCAATTGCATTGCAAACATTGCCTAGAAAAAACCCACACTCCTCTAGCCAATGGACAGTGCAATAAAATATGACTCACGGGCTCCTCATCCCTTTTGCACATGCAAAGCCAATTAACCACAGTTAATGCACATGCAACTCTTCAAGTCTTTAAGTTAAAGACTTGAAGAGTTGCATTTCTTCTTTTACTCTTGGGTTTACCCTATAAGCTATCCATATCCATTACTGCTACTACAATGCTTCTTGTGCAACAATCTAAGAACATGCACCATCCCCTCCACTGCTGGAACTTTTACTACTATTCCAACCATACTCGTATTGCCACTAAAACAGAACTTCATCATGCAGCAATGACAAAACCTAACGCCATCAAGAGCTAGTTATCAATCATGCTTCCAGTGACAAAACTAATACCATCAATCCACAGTCACAGATGTACATGAGCGCACAAATATAAGTTACAACAGGGAAGTAGTTAGAGGAAATTCTAATACCTCATTCCTAAAAGCTTGGCCAATCTGAGCAGCAACAAAAGGGAGTTTGTTACCGTTGTAGTAGTACAAGTCCTTAAACTCACAGAAGATTGACTTTAAAGAGCCTCAAACACAATGAGTAGACCACCCTTTCACGCCAGCCTGAAACTCAATGAGCCAACCCTCTTTTCAAGTCTGGCAGAAAGATCTCATCCTGAACAATGAAAACCAAATTGAAGACACATGAATATGGGATTTAATCATTATAATATCACAAGGTGGATGCATTCATCTGAAAGTTCTCTCTAAAATAACAATAACTTCATTGTCAGCAATCCAGGAATTATCAAAACTTGATATACAATGCAATAAGGTCCCAAAATAAGTATTTTCACCAAATTTGATAAGTAGCATGTTGTAACATGGCCTCAACAAGCAGCTTAAAATCAATGATCAGTTTAACCAAACCAACAATTTATTACTCAAGCTTGTAATTAGCAGAGAAACAATAAAGAGAACAAAATAACCTGAATGAATGTATTAAGAATGTCACGCCCCGTTATTCCTGAGACTCCAATCGGGAGAATCAGCGAATCCCGAGGTGTGACGTCATAGAAAATAACAACAGAAATCAACGATAATATCGAAATACATGGAATAGGAATGAAAATGAAGTATTCCATGTCACCTGAGTGATAGAAACTCAGTAAAGAAATTCTAACGAAAATCCAGCAGAGTTCCGTTTGTAATTGGAACATCCGGACAACTCAAATTCAACACAACACAGAAACCTGCCCAGAATAACAAGAATAAAGCAATGGTACGTAGCCCAACATTCCAGAAACCTAATAGGGCCGAGGTAATGGAAAAGAACACCAATACCTCTCCGAAACCCTTCTAGAAATCAATAGAGCCCCAAATGCTCAAATGAAATTATAAAGAAAATCAAATGGCGATGCCAAAAAGGTATAAAGGCACCCCAAAAACAACAAACACCGACTGAGCCACCGAGCTCAAATAAGAATACAGGAAATCATACGGAAGTGCCGAAATGATACAATGGCACCCCGAAAATAACGAATACATGAACTGAATAGAGATACAATATGAGGGAATCTGCCAACAACCTGGCTCCCAAGATAATAAAATAATATACAAACGTAACTACGGAAAGAATAACAAGACTACCGTCCCAAATCACCCGTGTCGTCGCTGCCGAGCATAATCCTTGCTGCGTCCACCTGCAAACCTGAAAATGTTTTGTGTGGGGGGTGAGCAAAAAACCACGTGCTCACCATAATATCAAAACATCACACTCATAGCCGTCTAGAAAATGCTAACCATCCCGTGTGCATGCATCTATCCTAGGTTAAGCTACCGTCTCCCATGGCACCCCCGCCAACCCGAGACACCCAACAATAACCTCACAACTAATCTCGAAACTACTCAAGAGTCGTAAAACATAACAGCTCATAAGATATATCTACCACTCATATATACGCATATCAAATCATCATATATATATATACACACACACATATATATATATAAGTCCTGTAACAGCTAATCCTAAGACCTGGTGTAGGAAGGCACCCAGTCGAATACACACTCTCATCTAGAGATACAACCAAAACTAGCTATCTATCAGTCCGTGCACCTAGCACGCTACTCAAAGTTCCTAGGAGGTATATATATAGGTCCCTCCTTAGGACTATCGAAAGGGAATAACCATTCTTCTACGTACAACAACCAATGAACCAGCCCGTTCACTCGAAGAAACCTAAAAAAGGAAGGTCCTATCTCCACATCGGATTCGGTAACCAACCGAATTATCTCTCACTCACACTGCCTATCAAGGCACTAAAAAGGGTACAGATCAACAAGGTCACCTCTAACTCATACCGCCAATCGAGGCGCAAGAAAGGGTTACTGGAGTCATTTAGTCCCAAACAGATGCCATGGCCCTCGGGTTTTTAAAGAAAAATGTTGAACCCCGAAGGATTCAACCGGTTTTTAAGAAAAAGTTAGGGCCCGGTCAAATCATATTTGGTTCCAATGCCTCCTAACCCAACCAAACACTAGGAATCGCACTATATGCGCTTAACTTAACCTCACTTCTCTTGCCCGAGAAGATCCACAGACAACCACAAATGATCATATTTCTTACCTTAAGGAATGAAACCTCAGAAACACATGTTCGGGTTAAAACCCGAGAAACTATAACACGGGGAAAAGAATTACTAGAGTTCAACCGAATATCACCTCAAAGTCACATTCAAACTTATTTCGAAACAGGTTCTAAGACCTTCAACTTAATATAGGAACTTATAAACGAATCCTCAAAGGTCACCAAACCAACACCGGGATTCAAGTGTTCCTCGGAACAACTAGGAGGAATCTGAAACAATCAAACTCTAAAAACATATCTAAATCTCAGAACTGACCTTGAGTCTTACCCGACTTTTAACCTAAACAACTCTCTCCACTACCAAAGTGGTCTAATAATCATCCAGTGATAACCCTAATCACCAATCACAACCAAGTCTCAATATACGACTAGCCAACTCAACTCAACTCCAACTCAAGGGGGAAAACAATTAATTATCAAAGCCTCTTTTCGTCTATATCCACGTAACCACCTGGAACACATGCCAACCATGGCTCTACTAATCCAGGTTTTTAACATTATTACATTTCATTTCTTTTAAATTTTAAAAGCTTTAACTTTTAATCACATTGAATTAATTTCCACCATTTATAATAAAGTTACCAATATCATCAGTTTAATAACAGCAAATATCGACAATATAAAATATTCATAAACGAGCATATAAACGAATGAATGCTCAGTATGTATGTCAATGCAATGACAATGCAACTCCAATGCAACCCTAGCCACTAAAGGGTGAAACAAATATCCAGGAATCCCAAACCGTTCACTGCTGGAGCAACAAACCCACAACAGGAAGGGTGGGCGTCGCCAAAGAAAGTGCGGGGACCACAAGCCCGCCCGGGAACCGGCAAGTGAGGCGCAAGCCCTCACCCCCAAATGTCTAAAGAATTGAGAGTTACTAGCTCCCTGGTGCTAGACCACCCCTGGCCAGTTGTTGCGACATTCCAAACGATCCAAACATGCACGTGATATAAATGAGGCATACAACATGCACCGAAACAATATATATATAACATGGTGCTGTATGAATGTCAAATGCCTCCATATGAATCAAATGTGCTCAATAACACGGCATCAAAGCCAATCAATCTCATACCACGCATGCTTCACAATTTCAAATATACAGTAAATAAATTCTCATTTTATCACAGAAATAATCGGGTTCTCTGTTACCCAGTCCTTATAGATTTTATATACCAGCATGCTTTTAAATTTTAATTCCCAATGATTGTTTTCAAACTAATCAGCCTCAGGGGAAAAATTAGACAATTTAACTTACAATTTAATTTATTAATGATTTCCGAGAAAACCAACTAGGGAACTAAAATCACGTCTATACATCCCTCATCCTCGTGAATACCCCCCTATCTTAATTCAAATTTACAATAAAATATAAATAAAAAATGAAATATTTATTAAACGGCCCTACGTCCCTCAATATCAAATCGGCCCCGCTCCCACTGTATTTTAATAACAGTTATATAAAATCCGGGAGCTAATTACAAGTTCTAATTTTTTACACAAAATTCTATAAAATCCCACTTTAAGTTCGGGGGTACTAAACCACCTAATTTAGTCCAAATTTGGTAGGATTTAATTTATTATAACTTTTCAGGGAATTAATTTACTTAATTTATCAAGGGAATTCCGATTCCCGACTTCATTTATCTATTTATGGATACTCCGTAAATTCTATAAAATTCCTAGATATTCGTCTACCACTAGGAATTTAATTTCATACTTTTATTATTTATAAACATACAACCGGGACTACTTAACATTTTCTACGCACTATTAGTGAGTGCTAGATAAATATATATATATATATATATATAAATATATATAAATCCCCACCTAATTTAAACGCTTACAGACAGTCCCGCCGTGAACAGTACCGGCCGTAAATAGTGCTCGCCGCCCAAAATCGTCCGAAAATTATTTTTAATACGTCGAAACGACCGCCTTACCGCCCTATTCAATATAATTAAAATTCATTAGCAATCGATAATTTAATTCGAACAAATCTACAAAAATCGAAACCGAAAATCATACCGAAAATCTGAAATTCCCGGAGAACCGTTCAACGATTTCGCACCAATTTCGGATATAACGTACACGGTACCAAGGCCGAGCTATCCTCCGAAAATCAGCCCGAACCGAGCCCAACTCGCCACTGAGTCGACCCGACTCAGTCTGACCGAACACGGTTCTGGTCGCTGCCGTACCCAACTTCGGCAACCCCGACTACCACCAGTCGTCGCATGACTAACACCCACGTCAACCACCGCTGTTACCGCTTCAGCCATTGTCGACGAGCTCCAGTTGTAACCAGACCGTAGCTCCATCTCCTTAATCGACCGCGATGTCAGTTTCTCAGTTCTCCCTCTTGATCGGGTGGAGATGTAAGAATAAAAAGAGGGAAGTTGCCGTTGCGCACCATTGAAGAGAAGAGAATGCAGTATTTGATCGTGGCTGTGTGAAGGAGAAATGGAGAAGCAGAAAATCTGGTGTTCTAAACAGATACACATGTATATATATATGGTTAATTACCAAAGCAACCCTTGCTTTATCCACAATTGCACAAGTGACTAGTTAGTCTCCCCTAATTACGCAAGTAACCCTCATGACTTGCCAATTCACCATTTTGACCCCAAAACATATACATATATTTCAAATATGTATGGCTAATATACGTATATATATATAATTCAACTCAATTCAATTTTGTAACATCTAATTACTAGGTCCATGTGACCTCAAGTGTGACCAAGATATTAAATAAATGTGTGACATGAGAAAAGAAATGGTTGGTCCACCAAAGTCCACTAATTGCTTCAATTTCATTTATTTAATTATTTAATACCCATATATATATATAATTGCATTTAATTTCTTTTATTAAATACCCACACACATATATATGTATACCCAATTAATAATATATATATATATATATATATATATACGAACAATAAATCCCGAAAATATACCGGGAACCCCCAAAATAAAGATTATAGCTGAAATAAATAATCTAGTGTATGAAACCCATATATATATATAATTATAATTAAATTCGTATAAATAAAATAAGTCCCGTAAAATATACCGGGGACACTCAAATAATTCTACGTGAGCCCATCAAATTCACCGGACTCCGAATAAATAATATAGGCCCAAAGAAAAGCTCTGGGGCACAAAATTTATCCATCGATTAAATCACCGAAAGCCCCATCGGACTCCGAATAACTAACACAATCCGGAATAATTAACTCGGTTACAAACTCGGGTATGAATATTTATATAAACCAAATTAAATCACTAATCGCCTAGCGGTTTATATCATGCGTTCCCCATAAATTCTACGGATAGTTAATCAATAATAACAGCCAAATTAAATATTTCGGTACGAGACTCAACTATCGAATCATCGGAGTCGTCCCTAATCCAAACAACTAAGGCACGTAACTTATCCGAACAGTAATCAAATAAAACCACTTCATCCCAAATTAATCCACTAACACGTATCACATACATATAAGCACGAAAAACGAACAAGGTAATACAAATACACATAAACACGTAAGTCAAACATCTAGGGCACATAATGCCACATCAATACACAGAGCACATAGATACAAACATAGCACGTATCTACTAACATAAATAAAACAAGCGAAAGGACTATCAATACTCCTAACCACGCCAGCTAAACAAGGCACGTACTAACCCCTAAAGCACTAACTACCGAACTCGAATCACTGAGTCGAAGCCCTAAACGTCGGTCAACTAAACGTGCCGTCATCCAGTCGAAGCACTAAACGTCGAGCGTCTAAGCGAATCCATATAATCGATACTAAGGCCCACGTAAACCTCTAGCCACGTCCGAAATACAAAACATCAGCTCAAGCAACATAACCACAAAGAAACCCCACGAAGTCACTGAATAGACAGTTGCAGAGTCGTGTCATCGAATCCAGAACTCACGTTAACGTTTCACCAGTTTGAAACATTAAACTCGCCGTCAATTCTCGTAATCGCCAACGATAATCCACGAAGTAGTCAACAAGTCAATAGTCGCGTCATCCTGTCGTATCAAGACATAAACGCGAAAAATTTACTCGTAAAATACACAGAGTAACCATGACGTCATGAACAAATGACGTCATCACCGAAAATAAATCAGGAATAATTCAGAAAAAAAAGGAAAATGAAACGGGTTGTTACAAAGAATATCAACCAGAACACTGAAATTACCTCAGAATTTCCAAAACTAGTCGGAATACAGTATCGATTTGAACAACTTCGAATTAGCAATAGTGCAAAAAAAGCAAAGCAAAGAATAGATAAATATAACATCTATCGTTCGGCCCAAATTAAGTCAGCTATTGTATCGAGAAAGAGGAGGCTGTGAGGAAGACCATACTGTTTGTGGAAATGAGGTACACTCACTCTTCCATTTATGTTGTTCAATCTATTTTTTTTTTCCCCTTTTCTCAAAAGTAATTTGAAGTTGTAGTTGTTTGATATATAGAGGAGAGAGACCAAATTTTCAATTGTTTTTTTCCCTTTTCTCAAAAGAATGCTTCAAGTGGTAGTTATTTGATCTACAGAGGAGAGAGACCAAATTTTCAAGAGGTTGTTATGGGTTGCCTCAGATCCAGGGAACCAAAGGTTTTTATGTTAAAAATGTTAACTTTTTAATCTTTAGGGTTTGCCTGTGATAATTTGGACTTTGTCTTGCCTTTCTTATTTCTTTTTCATCACCCCTTGTTATATCTCGTGTTCAGAGATAAAGGGTTTTAGTTAATTTTATTTTTATCACCTTTTTATTTCTTTTTTTATTTAGAAATAAGGATCTATCGTGGTTGTTTATCTCTCCGTATGACATTGTAGCTGATGGAAGTAGATAAAAGTTTAGAGAAGAAGTTGGATACAGGTAGAGACTAGTCTAACTAATCGGTTAAATTTCTCAAAAAATTGAGATGGATTTGTTTTTATTCTCCCGATCTCAGTACCCATTTCAATGTCAAACCTTGTAGGTAGATGTGTCTTATATCTTGAATTTTCGTTTTAGTTATATTGAGTTTCTCGAGCATGGAAAATGGTCTTTCGAAACTAATGGTATTGATTTCTATAATATTATTGACGATTGTAGAAGCTAATGAATTATTAATTGTACTAATTTCTATAATATTCTTGATGATTGTAGAAGCTGATGAATTAGTTGTAAAATGATAGGTTTCCTAAATTCAAAGGGGCTAGAGGATAACTTTTACTATTACCCAGTTAGTGATTTCAGAGAGAGAAGTTAGTGATGGAGGTGTGACAGTGACTGAAACAAATCTGAATGGTGGCAAGGTTGCCTTAGGGGATATGGTATCTGAAACATTTGAGGCAGGGACACCAAGTTCCATTGATGTTGAGAAGAGAGTTTGCAACGTCGAAGTTATTGCAAAAGCTGGAGAATTGAGGGAGTCTAATGTTGGCAAGGCTGTCTTTGAGGGTGTTGGTTTGGAGATTGCGCAAGGATCAAATTCAAAATCACCTGCAGTAGGGCTTCAGTTTCCCTTGGAGAAACAAATGAGTGCATCATTTGGGCGGAGTGTTTTTGAGGTGGATTGTGTGGCACTTTGGGGATTTACATTTATTTGTGGAAGGAGACCAGAGATAGAAGATGTTGTTGCAACCTTGCCCCAGTTTTGGAAAATTCCAATTGAAACAAACCATACAAAATTCACAAAACATTATGCAAAACACATATAACCCTTTTTTTTATTTGTTCCAATTTTGTGCATTACAAAATCTGTATGTATAATAAAAAATTTTCAATTATGAGAAAATAAAACATGCATTACTATTCTTAGGTCATGAGATCGATAATAATTTAACCAAACAAGAAATGATAATATATATATATATAAAGGGTCAAGAAAATCATATCATCCTTATTTCTAGTCATCTAAATTTATCTGCCTTTTGATATTAACTTGAAAGACACTCCCTTGAAAAAATATTAATACTATATTCCTTGCCAAAAAAATAGTGCAAGTTCATGACATTTATAATATCCAAAAATGGCATCAATATCTACCCAAAAAAATAAAAGAGTAACTAAAATAATTTTATAGCACAACCCCTGATCATATTTACAAAAAGCACACATCAAATCCAACTATATGGATTAAAAAATTGACGTAACATACACAAATGCCAAACCCCAAACAAATAATTACTATATATATATATATAAATGAAACAAACCTTGATACCATTATTGCACCAAATCCATCTAGGGCAATATATCACATAAACATTTACATCATCCGGTGCAAAAATAAGCAAACGAAAGAGATGAGACGAGCGTTTTTCAAAACACATCAAAAGAAAAACCATGTATCACAAGACAAACAATACACATACGATATATCTATAGTGAAAATCACATATTGGGGGTGCGTGACTCCATATTTGTTACTTCTGTACTTATATCAAAAGAGTATTATTCATATTTTACATACATACGAACCTGATATGAGCTTGAGGATGAAGATCTGCAATTCCCAAATTTATCAAAGCCCTAGATGTCGCGAGCTTGAAGAGGATCGACAAAACCCTAGAATTGAACAATAGAAGCCCTAGGAGGGGATCGAGGAAACCCGAATCGCATGTGTGTCGTCGCCTCCCTCTTCTCCTGCACAAACCCTAGGCCGAAAGAGTGAAGAGAGAAGTGTGTTTCTAATCTGTTTTTTTCTTTTGGTTTTTTGGTTGTTTTTATTTTATTTTATAAGTTGTCCGTGTGTTTTGGAGAGAGTTGGGAAAAACACCAAAAAGGTGTTTATTGGGTTTAGGCTGAAAATAGGCAAAGTTGGGCTGAATGGGTCAACAAACATAAACACATATGTATATAGGGCCAACCAAACAGGCCCTTAAAACACCCCAAGACCACCCCCTCTTCTCTACCATCATCATACGACATACGAATTGCCTCCGCTATAAGTCTTGGTGGGGTACTGAACAATCACATATATGTATATACGTTTCAAAACACCTAATTAATGGCACAACAATATATACTATAGGTGAAATATAAATGCAATAAAATACTTCAAAGAATGGATAATATAAATAGTGTAACACCCCGTGTTATTATCCTTTTTACTGAAATTAATTATAATTTAATTTCGATAATGACGTCACTTGTTCTTGACGCATTGTTTATTCTTGGTATTTCGCGTGTAAATTTTTCGCGTTTAGTTTTTAAAGTCGTCTAGATGATTTTACGGTTTATCTTTGACGAGTTCATGAATTATTATTATCGACTACGCGGTATCGTTTCGACATTTAACGTTTAGTACTTCGACTGGGCAACGACGCATTTTAATTGGATCGGGTCTGTTAGGTGTTCCGATGTTTGGGTTCCTAACCCAGTATATTTAATTGGGAATCCCGTTGTTATTTCGGGTTGCGAGTTTACGATTGGGTATTCCCGGTATTTATTTGGGTTTACTGTATATATATATATATATATATATATATATATTTAATTGTAATTATATATATATAGTTTTGGGGGTTGTTTTGTAATTTTGGATATTTAAAGGGTCATTTGTGCAATTAGGGCATATATATGTATATGTGTGTACGAAACCATCTGCTACAGCTTCCCTCTTCTCATTCTCTACACGACTGACGACCTAGCCCTCCTTTCTTCTCCTTCATGCACAACAGGTCTGGCCTCTTCTCCATGGCATCTTGAGAGAGAGAGAGAGAGATGAGTCGGCTGAGGAGTGGTGGTCGCCATAATAGGCGGCTGCGCAGCTAGAGCAACGGAGGCCGAGCTGGGTCGGCGAGCTTGCGGTGGTCGTCGGTTAGGCTAGACGGCGGCGCAAGGTCAGCGAGGAGCTGCGGCTGGTGGCGCAGTCGTGCAGGGGCGAAGCAGTCCGCACGACAGGGGTGGTTCGGCCAGGCTTCGGCCATTTTTTCGGTCAACTTCCGTTGATCGGTTTGGGCCAATTTTTGGTGAGTAGCTTCGTATATATGTAGTATTCATCATAATTTAATTTCGTATTTTTACGTCGAACGATTTGCCCCAAAATTACCTTTATAGGTTATAGTTTTCGTTTGGGGTATTTTAGATTTATCCAATTTAATTAACCTATTGCTAATGGGCTTCGTATATATTGTATAGGTTGTCGAGGCGGACATTTTTATATATATTCAAAATATTTTTCGGACGAATTTGGTCGGCGGGCGTCATATTCGGGCGCCGGTATTGTTCACAGTGGGCCCGAAACGGTTGTTCTGTAAGCGTATTTCAGGTGAGAAATTTTATTTCTCACTCCGTATCGTTCAAGTAGTTTGGGGTGTGCAAAACCTTATTTAATTTAATATAGATATATTAAATTGTTAGTTTAAATATCTATATTTGCTTAGAATCGAAATGAGACTTAGGGATTAGTTTAAGAAAATTAATTAAATTATTTCCTACGAGGTTAATTAAATTCCTATTTGAATTGAATATGAATAGGCGACTTAGAAATTCCCTTGAGAATTAAATGAGCTAGAGGATTTTGTAAA
The DNA here is from genome assembly GCA_963922005.1 of Cornus suecica. Classification (NCBI taxonomy): domain Eukaryota; kingdom Viridiplantae; phylum Streptophyta; class Magnoliopsida; order Cornales; family Cornaceae; genus Cornus; species Cornus suecica. Next base: position 77,382,134 of record OY998241.1, read on the forward strand.
CGTTGGACATGAGAAACTTAGACGCTATGCTAGGTTCCTTTCATTATACGTGGATTATCTGTTTAAATTATTTTAAAGGCATATCAAGAGAAATTGAAATATTTTCTAAAGAATTAAAGAAAATATATTTGTGAAAATATGAATAGTATATGAATTTGTTTTCATATGATTTAAATGTTTTATTGTACTTTAAAGCATGCAAAGAGATTTTGAGATTTATGTTAATATTACCATGTGGATATTTTCATAAATATGGTGCACGACATATTTATGTTGAGACACGATTATTATTGAGGCCCTGGATGCATATTGAGTTAATATATGTGGGGTGTTTAATCATGTATGGAGGTCTTTGTGTCGAACCGTCGCAACAACTGGCCAGGTATAGGTGTCTCCCACCTTCGGACTAGTAATCTGGGAATTGGGGATATAGGGTTGGTTGATGCCCCATTGTGGTGGTATGCGCCACTCTCGGGTTCTGAGTATATTGCAGGAAAATGTGTCTCCCACCTATGGAATTGGGGATATAGGGTTGGTTGCTGCCCCATCGTGGTGGTATGCGCCACTCTCGGATCTTTGGAGCATGGGAGTTGCTAGTGGGGCTCACATGCGACCGTCTTCCTTGTTGAAGTGAGAAGTTTCAAAATCACTTGGGAAGAATCGATGCGGTGCTCGTTACTCATAGTATGAGTAACGGTCATTTTTCAAGTTTTGAAAACAAACTCATAGTATTTAAAAGGAAAAACCCGTTTTCGCCTACCCCGTAGTCAGGACAGGCAACAACGGAGACCTGGGGAAAGACGGTCATTTTTACTGTATGGTTTCTTAAAGAAAATATTTTATTATTTCCTTGAGATTCTGAGATTCTGAGACTTCTATCTCAAGATCTCGACCTGTAGAATTTTGAAAGGTGTTCCATTGTTTGACCTTTGTTTCCTATCATTTCTAAGTCTCGGGTATGAGGCTTGGTGTTGTTCAGGGCACACATATAGTGTTGCCATTTCCTTTCTTCTTCGTTGTTGATGTCACCACCTAGGTGATTTGAGTAGTTACACATGTTAGGGGCATGGATGGCAAGTGGTTGATTTTGATCCTTGTGGATATTAGAGGTGAGTGTGATTCCTTTTGTTTGGAGTTTTTGGTTAGCGTTGTAGGCGCTTGATGATTTGTTAGATTGGACCTTAGGGTCGTGTACCTAGTATACGTTGGTGAGAGTAGTGTAGACTACTGGTGTGGTGCTTGGAGTACGAGTCTTATTCGTATCTTATAGGCTCGTGTTGTGTACTTATATATATATACATATATATTTATCCCTGATATATATATATATTCATTTACGGTAGCATATGAGCACGTACCTTGGGTTTTTGTGGCAGGGTTATGTTGTGGGCTATATATATCTTTCTAGATAGTTTAGCATTACCTAAACTGTCAGAGGATGTGGTAGTTAGAGTATCTTTTCCCATTGAGCTTATTTGCTCACGGAGGGAATTTCATTTGCCCCCCTGGTATTCCACGCCAGGTTGCAGGAAACATACGGCTATGAGCAGGATGCAGTGCAACGACAGTTTTCTTTAGTTTCTTGTTACAGGTTTTGGAGTTGCGTTGGGTGATGCGGTTACGGATGCAGCACGACTGGTTTTGGGGACTGTAGTTGTCTTCTGTTAGCTTCCTTACCCATGTTTTGTGGGATTGTCATTTATTCGAGCATTTGTGGCTCTGTTGATGTTAGAGGGTTTGGAGAGGTTTTGGTTTCTTTCCACTACCTCGGCCCTAGTAGGATTGATGAATGTGGGGCTTGGAAGCCATTGTTATTATCGAATTGCTATTGGCAGGTTATTATGTTGTGGTTGGTTGTCCGGATGTTCCATTTACAAACGGAACTCTGCCGGATTTTTGTTAGATTTCGCTGCTTTGTTTATTATTCATTTGGGTATGAAATATACCGTTCTATCATTATTCCATACTTTTTCATGGCTAATGATATGTTAGTTGGTTATTCATCATAATGATCACATCCTGGATCCCTTGGATGTCCCAGTTCGGGAGTCTTAGGAATTTAGGGACGTGTCAGCATGATATTAGAGCACTTTTACCCTTCTGGGGGTGTTTGATGACTGAAGGTCATTTGTTTTCGTTTCTTTTTACTTCCGCATTCACTCCCTTAGCTCTTAGGCTCGGGTTTCGGAGTCCTAGGAATTTGGGGCGTGACAAATAGATTCCAATCAAAATGTTCCCAGACAATCATCTAACTAATTAAAAACTAGTAACCACAAATTAGGATTAGTTCGTGTCTAAATTCCTAACTACTTAGTTAGTTGGCAAATCACTTTCATAAGTCCTCCTAGCACAACCATAAGCTAAGTTACATTCAGGGGGAATAAGGTTGAATTCAAATTAGAGGTTTATGTATTACCTTTAAAATATATCTTTATTCAAACATCATCAAAAAAAAAATGGTAATCACAAGAACATTCAATAAATTGCAATAGTTGCCTTCTGAAACTTGCAAGCATCTCCCTTGCTAACATACTCATTTGTATTACTTAATTTTTTATTTTTTCTTTTGGTAATGCTTCAAAGCAAAGACTATTTCCAGTCTCAGAGAAATATTTTCCAAACATATTTCTCCTACATCACCTTGTGATCATGACTTAGGTGACTATAGAATTCGAAGGCCTCATGGAATTCATTGAAGTTGATGTAAATTAACAAGATATTCATCACTATCTTCCATATTCTAAAAAGTTTTAGTTTATTTGACACTGGGCAATTTCTTTCTTCTATAAAATACTAGTAATAGTTTATTCTAGCATGTAAACCACACGGGTTGCGCACAAGCCCAGCTCTAGAAGAAGGGAATACGCTACATCGGTCATGTATCTAATGGAGTTTAGGCCGTATATGGGTGAATAAAGAGCAGGGCGGGGAAGGAAAAAAAAAAAAAGAAAAAAAGAAAACTTAAATAATGTAAGTTCAAAATATTAGTTTTAAGAAAGGTAAAAGTTTCAAAATATTAGTTTTTACTGTTCACCCAGTTAAAAAAAAAACACGTTTGGCAAACGCGTTTACTGTTCACTTTTTTTTTTCCAAGAAAACTGTTTTCTGTGAATAGTGTGTAAAAGTGGTGAAAACACCAAATACAACTTTTTGTTCTTTTCTGAATTTTTTCACTGTTTAGAGTACCACCTCCGCCACCGCCCACCGCCGCCACCACCGCCGCCACCACCCCCGCCACCGGTCGCCGCCGCAAGCCCCCACCACCTCCGGTCGTCGTCGGGCCCCACCGTCGCCTCCCGCCGCAGTCACCACCACCACCGCCCGCCGCCCACCAATACCATTTTATTTTTCAGTACAAATTTTCATCCAAACACTTTTTTGTTTTTAGTTTTTTGCTGAAAAAAACAAAGACAAATACAAAACACAGGCTTTCCAAACGCACCCATTGTATTTTTCTTTCTAAATCCCGTTTCGTGATGGTATCTAATGGAGTTTATTCAGGATTGTTTGCGAGTGCAATGTTTGTAAGAATTGCGTGTTTATTTTCATCGACTGATTGTTTTGTTGTTAGGATGCAATTTTCAAGTGTAAAGTTCTTGGGATGATGATAATGCAGGAGTGATTTGATGATGGTAGAGTAGAAGTATACAACACTTATGGTGTTGATTGAGAGAAAAACACACTCTATTTATATTGAAAATCTCAAATACAAACTCACATAGAGGATTATTCTCTTCCTCTCTATTCTCACTCTCTTACTTCTATATCTCAACACTACACACACACATCTATTTATAACTCTAATAACTATTGTAGAGCTTTGAATTCAACTTACACATGTTACACAAGGGTAGGCAAAATAAAAGTTAGGCAACCTACCATTGTTGATTTATTTGTAAAGCTTTTTAGATAGTCTTCAAAGGGGTGCTTCTAGATATGCATCAAGTTTACATTTCAATATTCCCCTTTAAACTTGATGCTCTGCTTTCCCAACATAAACTTCAATTTGTTGAAGATGTCTTGCTTCAATGGTTTGGTAAAAATATCTGCAATTTGATCATTCGTCTTGCAAGATATTAATTCCACTTCTTTGTTCAGCACATGCTCTCTGATGGAATGATACCAAGTATCAATATGCTTGCTTCGTTCATGAAAGACTGGATTCTTTGCAAGTGCAATTGCTGAACGATTATCAATGAATATCTCTGTAGGTCTTTCTTGTGGAAATCCCATATGCTTTAACACATTTCTCAACCAAATAGCATGACACACAGTGCGCTGGCTGCTACATATTTAGCTTCGCATGATGATAAAGTCACTATCGGTTGTTTCTTGGATGACCATGTGAATGTTGTATTTCCAATGAAAAACAAAAATCCAGTTGTGTTTTTTCTTTCATCTAAATCTCTACCCCAGCCGCTATCTGAATAGCCAGTGAATTTTAATTCATCATTTGAGGTATATAGAAAACCATCATTGATCGTACCTTTGATGTAGCGGAGTATTCTTTTTGCAGCATTCAGATGTGATTGATCTGGTTCCTCCATGTATTTGCTGATCAATCCAACTCCGTAGAGTATATATGGTCTGGTGCAAGTCAGGTACCGAAGACTTCCAACTAAACTTTTGAAGTATGTTGGATCAACATTTCCTCCGCCTTCATTCTTTCTGAGTTCCACACTGCTTTCCACTGGAGTTGATACTGAATTACTTGATTCCATTCTGAACTTCTTGAGAATCTCCTTTGCATATCTACTTTGGCAGATTGAGATTCCTTCAGCATTCTGCTTCACTTCAATTCCAAGAAAGTGTGACATCAGACCTATGTATGTCATCTCAAATTCTTGAATCATGGTATTCTTGAACTCTTCAAACATGGCTGGGTTGTTTCCAGTGAAGATCAAATCATCAACATACAGACCTGCAAATAGTATGCTTCCTTCTGGACAATTCTTCAAGTACAATGCATGCTCATATGGACATTTCTCGAAGCCATTATCATGGAAATAATTTTCAATTCTGGTATTCCATGCACGTGGAGCTTGCTTCATTCCATAAAGAGCTTTCTTTAACCTGTACACCTTGTATTCATGTCCGTCATTTTCATACCCCAGTGGTTGTTCGACATAGATTTCTTCTTCTAGAAATCCGTTCAGAAATGCTGACTTCACATCAAGTTGGTACAACTTCCATCTATTCTGAGCAGCAATATATATCATCAGCCTGATTGTCTCTAATCGGGCAACAGGAGCAAATACTTCACCATAGTCTAGTCCCTGTCTCTATTTGTAGCCTTTTGCAACCAGGCGAGCTTTGTATCTCTGAACTTCGCCCTTTTCATTCTTCTTTGTCTTGTAGACCCATTTGACTCCAATAGGTTTTTGACCTTTTGGTAGACTACACAGCTCCCATGTATCATTTTTCTCTATGGCCCTGATTTCTTCATCCATTGCTGACTTCCACTTCTTCTCTTGGATGGCTTCTTTGAAGTTGACAGGGTCACTATCCAGAAATAGGCATAGCAAATTCTGGTATTTATCTTCTTCAGTGGCTTCATATAGTTCCCTTAGAATTCTCACTTTTTTGGGTCTTTCACTTGATCTTTCATCTGGTGACGATGAAAGATCATTTCTTGCAGGTACAGGAGATTGATGTGGTAGAATTTGTGACTCCATTGCAACTTTGTTTTCTACTTCTTCATCTTCTTCAAGTACAAGCTCCTTAGTTTTTCCATCTTCATTCTGATCCCAGCTTCAAGCTTCATTTTCTTCAAAGATCACATCTCTGCTCATAATTACTTCCTTTGTGATGGGATTAAACAAATTATATCCCATTGTTCTGTCACCATAGCCGATAAAGATACATTTATGTCCTTTGTCATCGAGCTTGGTTCTTCTGGCTTCTGGAATCTTGGTGTAAGCATTACACCCAAAAATTCTGAGATGATTGACACTTGGCTTGTATGAGCTCCAAGTTTCTTCAGGTGTCTTGAACTGGAGTCTTCTGGTTGGACACCTATTCAGCAGATAGACAGCACACGATACCGCTTCAGCCCAAAATTCTTTGGGCATTGACTTTCCTTTCAGCATACTTCTGACCATGTCCAAGATCGTGCGATTCTTCCTTTCAGAAACACCATTTAGCTGAGGTGTATAGGCTTATGTTGTTTGTTGTCGGATGCCGTGCTCTTTGCAGTAATTCTGGAATGCATTTGACATATATTCTCCTCCTTGATCTGACCGCAACGTTTTGATATTATGGCCACTCTGCTTCTCAACAAGAGCTTTAAACTCTTTGAACTTGTCAAAAACTTCTGATTTCTTCTACAAGAAGTACACCCATGTCTTTTTGCTATAATCATCAGTGAAAGTAAGAAAATACCTGCTTTGTCCATATGAAATTGGCTTCAATGGACCACACACATCTGTGTGAATGAGTTCCTGCAGCTTTGTTGATCGCCGTTTGACTTCTTCAGTAAAACTCAGTCTGTGATGTTTCCCAAGTACACAACATTCACAAACTTCATTAGGATGGTTGATGTAGGGTAGTCCCTTCACCATCTACTTGCTTGCGAGCAGCTTCAGACCCTCAAAGTTGAGATGTCCGTATCTTATATGCCATAGCCAGTCATTGTCTTCAACAACTGCATTCAAACACTTCGCTGTATCGTGCTGAATGTGAATAGGAAACATCCTATTCTTTGACATCTTTATCCGGGCAATGAGATTTTCATTTGTATCTTTAATTGTTAGACACAAATCCTTCATGATGATGTCGTAGCCTTTCTCCAGGAGCTGTACGAGACTCAAAATATTGTTCTTCATATCTGGAACATAGGAAACATTTGATATGAAGTCATGATCTCCATTCTTGAGCTTGAGCAGAATCTTGCCCTTTTCTTTTACTGGGATTTTCGTGGAGTGACCAAATGAGACTTGCCCTTGCCTAGTCTCATCAAGCTTGACAAACATGTGTTTGTTTCCACATATGTGATTGCTAGCTCCTGAATCTAGATACCATATACCTTCGTCATAGGTATTTTCATTTTGAGCCATCAACAACATTGATCTTGGCTCATTTTCTTCTTTCTCGATAAAATTTACTTGTTCGCCTCCGTCAGCAACTGTCTTTCCTCTGCATTCGTTGTTGTAGTGTCCATACTTGTTACAGTTATAGCACTGCACATTGCTTTTGTCATAATTCTGACGATTGTTGAAGTTGTTTCCACGACCTCGTCCTCGTCCTCTGGAAGATTGATTTCTCCCTCCTTGATTATTTCTTTCGGTATTAGAATTGGTTCTTCCACCACCGCCTCTGAATCCAGCACCTCATCCTCGATTGCCACGACCTCTACCTCGGCCTCTTTGCGAACTTCCCCATCGCTCTTCTTTATTTTCTTTAAATGTTAGATTTGACTGAAGAGCTTGCTCTAGAGTACCTGAAGTGTTCTTCTTGTTGATTCTTTGTTCGTGAATCTCTATCATGGCCAATAGCTCATCTACTGTCATTGCATCGAGGTCCTTTGATTCTTCAATGGCAACAACTACATTCTCGAACTTTGAGTTGATGAAGCGTATAATCTTTTCAAGCACACGAACATCTTCAATCTTGTCGCCATATCTTCTGATTTGATTCACAATAGTCAATGTTCTGGTAAAGTACTCAGAAATTGACTCTGTGTCTTTCATTTGCAACAGTTCAAATTCACCCCTTAGAACTTGGAATCGAATTTTAATTGTTTTTTCAATTCCTCGATTTGCTTTTCGAAGAATTTCCCATGCTTGCTTGACGGTGTTGACGGCTAAAATCTTTTCAAAACTTGCTTCATCGACACTTTGATAAAGTAGGTACAACGCCTTCTTGTCCTTCTTTCTGGCTTCTTTGAGCGTGGCCTTTTGGATCTCGCTCAATCGATCTTCAATTTCTTTTGAAACTGGCTCGTCATAACCAGTCTCGATAAAGTCCCACAAATCTTGTGATGTAAGAAGGACTTTCATTTGGATAGACCAATTCTCATAATTGGTTTTATCCAAGCGCGGAAGCTGGGGCTGAACAAAATTTCCGGAGGATGCCATCGGACTAACTTAAGCACTTGAGATGCTTAGTTCAAAAAATCAGCGTTGAATTTGGTGAAACCGACTGCACGGTTGCGTCCGGAGCGTTCCTTTTAGTAAAAAATGACTCTTCGTTTGCTCAACTCGGAGTTGAAATGAGTCCGAAATGAACAAAATACCAATAAGGGGCAATTTGGTAATTTCAGGAAAATTGATGACGTGACACTGTTGACGTGGCACTGCTGACGTGGCAGGTGACTGGGCGAGATGACGTGGCAGATGACGTCACTGCTGACGTGTCCGGCGCGTGGGTGCGCGTGGTCGTCACGCGCGGCTGAAGGTTGAAGATGACCAGGCGCGTGACTGCGCGTGGTCTTCACTCGCTGCCCTTCTGGCGGGCGTGTGAAGACTTTATCTTCCCCAAGTCTTTCCCGGGAAAGAGTAATAGACTCGCGGTTGAGGAGAGTAAGTATTTCATGGAGAAGTTTGCTTTGTCATCCACCCCGCCCCCTACCGCGTTCCTCGTCTCTCCAAGACTGCACTGTCATGCTTGCTGATGGTGATTGCTTGTACTTCTTTAAACTTGGTTAAGAGAGGTGGCATACCTTGAGGGGCAGCAATAGTGATTACTCTGAAAGAATGTATTATGACAAGCATCAACTCTTTTATGCCATGTCTGAAATCCATAACAGGATTGATGAATGGGATCTCACCGATCCCTCTTGTCCAACACGGTCATAAAATCAACAATCTTCCATGGTATACACCCCGAATGACAACAGGACCCGGACGGTTCATACCCTTAAATTATCTCGGTGGAATGCTCGGGGGATCTTTTGTTGGTTCAGAGGTTTTTTTGGAACTCGGTATCAACATGATCGCGATCGGAATTATTATAAAGAGTATCCGACTAATGCAAAGTTTATTTCTCCATTCTGTCATACATTTGGATTTGTGATTTTTAAGTTAAATTTGGATGAAAAGAAATGGGAGCGTGTGAAATGTATCGGTCCCAATTATCCACCCAACAATGAAGTCCGTGTTTACGAGGTTCACGATTGTGGCTTTTTTCATTTGAAAGATAAAAGCATCACAACTTATCATTCTTTCACTATGGGGAACACTAAATTAAGGTCAGAAGAAGTACCCCCTCCTCTTTGGGTTGCCCCCAACTAATTATAATTCCGTAATAAGTTTCTCTCGTTTTTGGTACTACGGAGTATAATATTTTGATATATTAACACATATATTGCTGTTACTTTTTTTTAAAATACTCATCCGTCTGAATTTCAAGTGCATATATTTATATCTGCAAGTGGCAATTATTTTTTATTGCTCCAATCTCATTAGAATTTCTTAATATATTTTTTTTGGGTAATTAAGAATTTCTTAATATTGGTATGACTATGGAAAAGGAAACTTGATTAGTTATTGGTGGACATCTTCTATGTTCCATTTATAAAATAAATGTGTCTTTTGCCCATTTATAAATAATTGTAATTCGTTTGGAAATATTGATCCCAAACTCCATGCACCCTTTTTCGTTCCTGCAACGTCACCAAATTATTCAAAGCAACCCAAATTGCCATACATTTTCCTATAAATTTTACTTTAAATACATTCTTCAATCGTAAATTAATCTTATTTTTTATAATCACTAATGGTGATAGGATTGTATTTCGAAAGTTCATGGCCGATATATCACTTTCATTGCAAGCTTAATTCTAAGCAAAGCAAACTTGCAACCTCTGACTCTTTTACAGTTCTTTTTGTCTTATTTTATAACCCCTTTCTATTTTGGTAACTAGCTATTACCGTGTTAATTTGTATAAAAAGAAGAGCTTAGGAGTGGTAGAAATTGATATATGAACCACTTCCAAATCTTCTACTTGCTTGCAAATGGAGCTAGCCATGCACAGTCTAAAAGCAAGTTGCCATCAGTGAAGAGCAATTCTAATCCTACATGCTAGAAGCCCAACTTAGAATAGCCCTAAGAGAATGATCGCCCAGAAACACCATGTTGAAGTTGTCCTACCTCAGTTTTGAAAAGGGTTTGTGTCCTAACAAGTGGTATCAGAGCCCCAGGTTGGAACAAATCACGAAGCCCGACGATTTGGTCCAGATCTGATTTTTTTGAGTGCTCTAAATCAGAAACCGACTACACCAGGAGCTTCGTCTCGACGAGACGAAGCCAGCAGTGTCAAGCACGTCGCCGGAAAGTTCCTCACGCGCCGCCTGACGTTCCTTCCAGTTTTTTGGCTCCGTCGAGCAGCAGTTTCGGCTCGGCGTGATTTTCTGGAGTATCGTTTATCGGAACGAGGCTTATAATATATCTACGGAAAGAGAATTAGAAGCCCGACGTATGGCGCAAGAATCAACCCAATCAGAGCAGGGACGCGCCTGCACGCCCCCCGAGAAGGTACTAACTTCGTGATTAAAATTCTGTCTTTTGTGCGAATTTGTTTTGGCCCGTTTGGAGTCGTTTTTGACCCGTTTTGGACGCGGTCAGAGGCGTTCTGAAGGTTTTGAACCGCCCCCGACGCAACCGTATACTCGGTTTTGCACTCCGAATATCTCTAATAGGCTCAGTGGGAGCTATGGGAGAAGAAAAGACAGTAATGATCGACAAGTTTGATGGTACAAACTTTACATATTGGAAGATGCAAATTGAGGGTGTGTTATTCCAGAAACATTTGTATCAACCGCTAGAAGAGACGAAGCCAGATTCGATGAAAGAAGAGGAGTGGAATATCCTAGATCGTAAGGCTCTTGGCACGATCAGATTGACGTTGGCAAAATCTGTTGCCTTTAATATCAGGAAAGAGAAGACTGCAAAGTCTCTCATGGAAGCACTTTCGAAGATGTACGAACAGCCGTCTGGAGCAAATACATTACATCTTATCAGCAGATTGACGAATCTGAAGATGTCCGAGAATGAGAATGTTGGTGAACATCTCAGTAAACTTAATGACATTTATGGGCAGTTGGAATCAATTGAAGTAGTGTTTCAAGACAAGGTGAAATCAGTTTTTCTCCTTAATCAATTGCCAGAGAGCTGGAACGCCACAGTGGCTGCAATCAGTAATTCTTCAGGGATAGACCCGCTGAAGTATGATACCATTGTGAGTATGGTACTCACAGAAGAGATCAGAAGACAGTCGTCAGACTCTTCAAGCAGTGGCACAGCATTGAATGTCGACACCAGAGGCAGAGGTTGGAACAGACAGAAAGGCAGAAACCAAAGGCGTGGCCGTTCCAAGTCGAGACAGGGAAGATCACAGTCTCGAGGTCTGAGAAATTCTAAAGCAATCGAATGTTGGAATTGTGGCAAGACTGGTCATTTAAGGAACCAGTGTAGATCCCCACATAAGGTAGTGGATGACAAGACAAAGGAAAATATTGTCTTAGAAGAAGCAGATAATGCACTGATATGCTCTTTGGAGAGCAAAACAGAGTCTTGGGTTTTGGACTCTGGAGCATCTTTCCATGCCACCTCAAGTCGAGAGCTCTTTGAGAGCTATGCACCTGGAAACCTCGGCAAGGTTTATCTAGGTGACGATCAACCCTGCAGTGTTGTTGGCAAGGGTGGAGTACATATCAGACTCAACGGATCAATATGGAAGCTGAGGGATGTCAGACACATTCCAGACTTGAGGAAGAACCTGATCTCAGTAGGCCAATTAGCGAGTGAAGGTTATATGACCACTTTCAGTGAAGATAAGTGGAAAGTTTCCAAGGGGGCTATGACTATAGCACGAGGAAAGAAAACAGGTACGCTGTACACTACCACCAAGGCTAGCACATTTATAGCAATTGCAGAAAGCAAGGAGGATCATAATTTGTGGCACCAGAGGCTAGGTCACATGAGTGAAAAGGGACTCAAGGTTATGCTCGCAAAGGGAAAGCTACCAGGTCTAAATTCGATTGATATCGATTTCTGTGAAGATTGCGTATTCGGTAAGCAGAAAAGGGTTAGTTTTCAGAAAAGCGGCAGAGAACTTAGAAAGGAGAAGCTTGAGCTAGTTCACACTGATGTCTGGGGGCCAGCAAATGTCTCATCTATTAGCGGAAAGTCCTATTTTGTCACCTTCATCGATGACCATTCCAGAAAGGTATGGGTTTATTTCTTGAAACATAAATCTGAAGTGTACGGTGTGTTCAAGAGTTGGAAGGCTATGATAGAGAATGAGACAGGTTTGAAGATCAAGAGATTACGATCCGATAATGGTGGAAAGTATCAAGACACCGGGTTTAAGAGAATTTGCTATGAGAACGGTATCAGATTAGAGAGAACTGTTCCACGTACACCACAACAGAATGGCGTAGCAGAACGGATGAACCAGACATTGACTGAGAGAGCCAGAAGCATGCGCATTCAGGCAGGGTTGCCGAAACAGTTCTGGGCAGAAGCGGTCAGTACAGCAGTGTACTTAATCAATCGTGGTCCATCAGTACCATTGGAGCACAGAATACCAGAAGAGGTCTGGAGCGGTAGAGAGGTAACACTTTTACATTTAAAAGTTTTTGGTTGTGTTGCATATGTACATGTTAGTGACACTATGAGGGGTAAGCTTGATCCCAAGTCACAAAAGTGTATTTTCATTGGCTATGGCGGTGACGAGTATGGTTACCGCATGTGGGATGATCAGAACCGAAAACTGATCCGAAGCAGAGATGTAGTGTTCAATAAAAAAGTTATGTACAAGGACAGACACACAACAACCTCAGAGCCTACAGCACAGAGTGATCCTGTGTGTGTTGAGTTAGATGATGTTCAAGATAGTGAGAGTACTCAGTCAGACGAACATATTGCAGATGGAAATACTCAACAGGTTGATACACCGCAGTCTCCGACTCCTATTCCTGTACCTAGGAGGTCTTCACGGCAGCATGTGCCGAATCGGAGATACATGAATTATTTGTTGCTCACAGATGGAGGTGAACCAGAGTATTTTGATTAAGCATGCAGTGCAGCAGATGCGAGCCAGTGGGAGCTTGCAATGGAAGATGAGATGAAGTCCCTTATTTCCAACAAGACATGGAAGTTAACCGAGCTGCCGGTAGGAAAGAAAGCTCTCCATAATAAATGGGTCTACAGAGTCAAAGAAGAACATGATGGTTCTAAGAGGTACAAGGCGAGACTTGTAGTAAAAGGCTTTCAGCAGAAAGCAGGAATTGACTACACCGACGTATTTTCGCCGGTTGTGAAACTGACTACCATTCGTTCAGTTCTTAGCATTGTTGCATCAGAGGGTTTGCACCTAGAGCAGTTAGATGTCAAAACTGCTTTCCTCCATGGTGACCTAATAGAGGAGATTTATATGTAGCAACCGGAAGGTTTCTTAGAGAAAGGGAAAGAGAAACTTGTGTGTAAGTTGGAAAAGAGCTTGTATGGTTTGAAACAAGCTCTAAGATAATGGTACAAGAAATTCGATGGATTTATGTAGAGACATGGTTATATCAAGTGCAACGCTGACCATTGTTGCTACTTCAAGAGGTTTGACACGAGTTACATTATCCTCCTACTTTATGTTGATGACATGTTAGTAGCTGGATCTGATTTTGTGGAAATCAGTAAGTTGAAGAAGCAGTTGGCAAAAGAGTTCAAGATGAAGGACTTAGGCACAACGAAACAGATTCTTGGTATGAGAATCATCAGAGACAAGCAGAAGGGAATTTTGCAGTTGTCTCAGGCTTACTACGTTGAACGGGTTTTGAAGCGGTTCAACATGAGTGATACTAAGTCAGTTAGCACACCTTTGGCTAGTCATTTTCGATTATCCAAAAAGCAGTCTCCCAAGTCAGAAGCAGATAGGAACAACATGGCCAGTATTCCATACGCTTCAGCTATTGGTAGCTTGATGTATGCAATGGTTTGTACAAGACCAGATATTGCATATGCAGTGGGAGCAGTCAGCAGGTTCATGTCCAATCCAGGAAAGACTCACTGGGAAGCAGTGAAGTGGATATTGCGATATCTACGAGGTACCACAAACAGATGCCTTTATTTTGGAAAAGGTGAAGTGAATTTACATGGCTATGTAGATTCAGATTTTGCTGGTGAGATAGATCATAGAAGAATCACTACTGGTTATGTCTTTACAGTAGGTACTACAGCAGTTAGTTGGATTTCGCAGATACAGAGGATTGTAGCGTTATCTACTATAGAGGTTGAGTATGTAGCCGTGACAGAGGCTAGCAAAGAGATTATTTGGTTACAGGGTTTGTTGACAGAGTTGGGATTCGAGCAAGGGAAGGGTGTTTTGCATAGTGATAGTCAGAGTGCTATACATCTGGTGAAATATTCAGCATTTCATTTGAGAACCAAGCATATAGATCTTCGTTATCACTTTATCAGATCTCTATTAGAGGATGAAGTATTAACACTTAAGAAGATTCAAGGAAGCAAGAATCCGGCCGACATGTTGACCAAAGTGGTGACAACAGAGAAACTGAAGTTGTGCGCAACTTCAGTTGGTCTTCAAGCTTGAAGACAGAAATGAGGGCACCGAGCACTGATCATTGATGGAGTTGATTGATGAAGGCAAAGTCGTCAAGTGGGAGATTGTTATATATTGGCATATATATATAATATGACTACTTTGTTATATTAACTTGTCCCACATCGGAAGATTGGGAAACCCACCTCTATATCCTCACCTATAAATATAGGGCTTCTCCTATTGAATTGTGTACACAGAAATAGAGAGAGAAAGTTAGGAATAATATACATTTATATTATTCCGGTGATACATGCGTGAATATACACAGTGTGTGTGCGTGTGTGATCTACGAATCACCCTCTTGTAATCTTCTCAGTGATTTTTAGTGAAACGATGCTCTCCGTGGATGTAGACTTATTTGGCCGAACCACGTATATATTCTTATGTCGATTGTTTGGTGTGTTTGTGTGCGTTTTCTTATTTGCAGGTGTGCACGGCTTCGTACATAGGGTGTGCGAACCCTAACACAACCCCAACATACCCCACACCTATTCTGGCTCCATTGCCACACCCTGGTAGAGTATTCTTACTTGCATATTAATGGGGCAAAATTTTTAATCATTTGATTTGTTAGATAACTCATTTGGTAACTCTAGGGTCACATTCATGTTTAAAAGTCCTATACATCACATTTTTTAATTTTTTTTGGGGAAAGGTAAAATAAAGAGGTTAAAGCCTTCCGAACCATAATGGGGCATATCCCATGGAGAAAAGGTGAGATGAAAGCCAAAGAGCCACCAAACAAAATATAGCAAGCAAAATGAAAGTAATGGCCATTATGGAGAATCACATTTTTGTCTAACAAATAGATGCAATTACTACGAATTGAACAATACGTTTGCGTAAAGGCAAAAGCCTAAGCAAGAACACGAGATTACAAGGTAAGTTGTTTCTCATAAGGGAAGCCCCAAACCCACCATGCAATCAGAAACCAAAATCTCCAAAAAGCAAAGAGACTAACACGCATGCAAAACATAGACATCATCTGGGCAGCCCAAGCAACCTCAATCCACAGATCCTCCTTCCATTCCCAACACCTATCAGCAATGTCACCAAAGAACATCAAACACCCACAAAAATAGACGTATGCAGATTCCATGAAGAAGCTAAGAAGAGGTTGATAGCAGATTTCCTAACCATCTGCAAAGACAATGCTCTAAACCTCACAGTGTTCAAAATCTCATTTGTCAATTGGACCTCAGTTCTAAACTCTCTAGCATAGAACCTTCTTCACCTCTCACCCCAGTAGACATAAATGATAGCAGAAAGACACCATTTGCTTAACAAAATCAGAAGATTATTCCCCTTGAGAGATGACCAAGAATTCTGATGACACCTCAAAACTCCCTTGTCCCTCACCACCCTCCATCCCCTAGCTGTTAGAGGACACTCAAAGAAGAGGTGGGTTCTAGTCTTCCTTCCAGAACAAAAAAACATACTAATTAGAAGAGGAAATACCCATAGAGACCATTCTATCTTAAGTAAGAAGCCTGTTATGCATGGCAGTCCAAGCAATGAATGCATGCCTAGGAATAGCTTTCTTGAACCAAATACAAGACACTCGATTCACCAAAGTTTTAGAAGGTCTAATCTCATTCCAAGCTGAATGAATACTGAACATGGGAACTGGAATCCAGATCAGATAGTCATCTTCATGAGGAGAAGGTCTGGGAGAGTTCATAGTAACATGGTTCAGCAAGGTGACAGCAAGGGAGTTGGCTTGAGGCCAAATCCAATTGTTACCACAAACAATAGAAGACACCTTAGCATTTCTTCCAAGCCCAGAGCTCACAACCACCTGCTCCCCCAGTACATCCACAATAGACTTACTGAAAAGCCAGGCATCAAACCACAGACTGATACTAGAGCCCTTACCAATCTTGTACTTAAAAAATGCTCTAAATTTATCTCTAAGGCCAAGGATCTTTTTCCAAGACCACGACCTGTTGCAAGAGTACTTAAGATGCCAAAAAATCTTGTTTTTCACAATAGTGGACTGAGCTCATCTAGCCTATAGAGAATTAGTGTAACGGGTGGATGTTTCGCGGTTTGACCCAAAAGTTTAAGTCAATGAGTTAGGCTAACATTTACGCATTATAAACCCATTCCCTTTCCCATAATTATCCGATGTAGGACACCTCTAACAACTAGAATTAGGCTGGATAACTCATTACGGAGAATCTTTTAATAGTTCAAACACTTCAAAATATGAGTTATTAAGAATGGGGTGAATTTTCATAGTTGTCAAAATCGCGATTTTAACGCATAAAATTGTACGATTTTACCACCATTCGATATTATTTTATACGATTTTACATTTTACTACGATTCTATTCACACGTGTTTTAAGATTTTTGGGTTGAAATAATAGTTTCAGGGTTAGATCTTCCATATGAAAGGCCCAAATTTCAATTATTTAGGCCAATATCTCAATATATGACCTAAACTTATGAGAAAACAATTAAAGCCCAAATTTTTTAATATTTTTGTTCATATTTTATATTTTGAGTTTATCTTTGTTATATTATAAATATATTATTTTTAAAAAAAATTAACAATTATTGATTGATAATTAGGTAAAATCTTACGAGTTTACCTACAATTTTACGATTCCAATACTACCATTCAGATTCTACGGATCCCCCAACAATCCCACTTAGATTCTCAATTTCAACAACTTTGTGAATTTTATGTTAATTTGGCTATATAGGCCTTTGTGGCTTTCCCATCAGAATTCACGTTAATTATGCCCGTAAGTTGGGCCATATACTCCCCGTGATCACGACAAAGGACTTTATTCTGGTCTAGTTTGCCTCTCACTGGACTTTAGTCTAGTTGAGATCCAACGAATCAGATTAAATCTAATATGAGATTGGACCATACCAATTACATTGGATCCCATCAAATTAATCACTAGAACTGATCTGATCTGTTGGATCTTAACTGGACCAAAATCCTATGAGAGGCAAAGTGGACCTGATTTTTTTCCCACCACAAAATAAAGAACCATTCTACAAGCTCTGAGCCATCTTAATAATTAAAATATTATATAGTTATGGGCTCTTGATTTTGGACAGCAGGCCTGGTTATAAAAATATTTTATAAAACAAGCCCATATATCTATATCTATATTTTATATTATTATATGTGATTTTTCAATTCAAATTAAATTCTATAACTCAAATAAAATTTCTACTTAAATTATAAATTAAATTCAATAACTCCAACACGATATTGGATGGAAACCTAATCCTAAAAGGAGAAACTCCAACACTGAACAATCATAGGAATAGAAGAAATGGGTTCAAACCAAGTGAAATCCTATTTGAAAGCACCAACACTTATTTATATATGAATTATGTATTTAAATTCTATCACTAAGATCTAATTGAATTTTAACTATATTAAATTCTATTGAATATATACAATACAAATCTGATTGTAAGAGAATACTAATTAAAATCTTAAATTATTTTTTATATTCTATACCATTTTCTTACTATAATTTAATTATAATTAATAATCGTAATCGTAATTGGATTTAAAAAAAAAAAATAGCGAATCCCATATACAATTGTATTTAACAATCCTAATCATAAATGGATGAATCCCATATTGTAATTAATAATCCTAATATAGGGGATAACTTTGGACATGTAATTAATAATTCTACTCCTAATGGTATAGGGATAACTTTGGATACATATTAATAATCCTAATTCTTTAGGGATAACTTTGGAACACATAATCTTAATTGTAGTAGCACTCTAATATATTTTTAATATTATCTTTATTGGTTGTTAACTGCAATTATTTATAAAAAAAATATTTTTAATAATTGACTAATATATTTAAATGTTTATCATATTTTATAATAGCAATATTTTGTTTTTGAATTTTAATATAATTTATTTATTTATGATGTAGATTTTAAATTACGTGTTTTGCATCTAGTTTTTACTAGTATATATAAAAAATATATCTTCGTGAGAAGTCCATTCCCATTGGCCATTACCCACCAGGATTACTTTGTGTTGTTGCTTGCTTTAGCTGTTCTACAACTTCTTTGGATTTTGGACTTTGGACTTGGTCACTCCATGAAAATGCTCACTTTTATTTGTTTAAATTTTAGTCTGCAAGTTCAGAACACCTTAAATGACAATGTTGTAACGTAATCTACTTAATTTGACCCTTAATGATTATTAGTTTGATATTAAACCACAATACATATTCATTATTCACTCTTATAGCCAGTGATGGATCTAGGAATCTGTGTCAGTGGGGGCTAAATTTTATTTTTTTTGGATTTTTGGGGTATAAATGACATATATTTATTTCAGTGGGGTTTAAAACAAATTTTCAGTGGGGGCTTATTTGTAAAGAAATCTAAATCTTGTGGTACTTAAGGTAAAAAAAAATTTAGTGGGGGCTAAATACTAAATATCTAAAATTTTAGAACAAAAAATATAATAAAAAAAATTCAGTGGGGGCCATGGCCCCCACTGGGCCTGAATTGGATCCGTCCCTTCTTATAGCGTTTGTTTGTACATATAACAACAAATCAAGAGCGTAAGGGTCCGTTTAGTTGTACGGATTTGAAATGAAATTAGAATTGTATTGGAAATAAAATTTTATGGTATTTTAATTTCACAAATGCAATTTCAAATACATTGTTTGAATGTGTCTTGAAATTCAAGTGTAATTGAATTTCAATCCAAAACTCAATTTGAATGTAAAAGATCATAACTTTAAAATCAAATTAGAAATATATGTATATATATATATATACATATATATATTATAAGTATAAGGATATGTATGAATATATATGTTTGTGTATGTATGTGTGTATATGCATGTATGCATATAAATGTATGTGTTTATGTGTGTATATATTTGTATGTGTGGCTATATATTTGTGTGTATATTTATTCATATATGGATATGTATGCCCTCTATGAGTACATATATATATGCATACGTATATATATGTGTGTGTATATATTTTTAAATATAAGCATGTGTATATATATTCCAATATATATAGGTGTGTATATATAGACGTATGCATATATATAGGTAATTTTCATATATATGTATGTATGTTTGTGATTGTGAAAAAATTATTCTTAGAGAGATTCTTTAGTTGGTCAAGGTTTGAAGATGATATGGAATTGTAAATCACAACTACTTCTTGTGGAATTCAAGTTATGAAATTGGTATCTTTAGAATTGCATTTCAATTTTAATTTCAAAGTATTTTGTTACATCCAAACAATGAATTTGGAATTGGAGCCTCCAATTCCATGCTCCCAAACGAACCCTAAGTGGATTTAGAAAAGGAAAAGAAAATACACCAAATCATGCAAAACTCGAGTACATAAATTCTAGGATTATGGGTTCGATTGGCTTCTTCAGCGATCGTTCGGTAAATTCAACGATCGTTTGCAACCTCCTCTAATCAATCGATAATCACCCCGATCGTTCAGTTGACTTTGTGATCGATCGGGTAAAGCTGATCAGGGGGTAATGAATCAATGAATTTGTGGGTTTGAGCCGCATTTGAATCAGAATCAGGAGTTGGGGATTCTAATGGAGTTCAGTTTTGTCCATTTTAGGGGCCATGGCTGGAGAATTTGAAGGATGGAGGTTTGGAATGAAAAGCTAGGTTTTCTATAGAAAAGTGTGGGATGACACCATCATGACTCGTATATTTATTTCAACTATACTATTATACTATCGGATATGTATCATAATAATCACCATTCCCTATTAACATAACATAAGCAGTTGAACGAGTACTAACTATTTTTTGAAACTAAAAAAAAATAGGAAAAAATAAGATAATCTTTTTTTGTGTTCATGACAAGTTGACATACTAAATATCTTTAATAAGTATCAAGTTCATATTTAAAAAAAAAAACTAAAAGGATTACGAAAAGGATAGTCTGGCCTTTCATTCTATTTACTACTTTCCTAGAGTAGAACTTATTAGGGGGAGGTTTAGGAATTTAAATTTGATTACACACCGTTGTCATTTTCACAAGAATTCCCAATATATATAGGCCAACCAACAGTTGAATTATAAGTTCAATGAATAAAATTAATCACAACTCACACGTTAAGATTAGTACGTGTTTAAGTCCTAGCTATGTAAATTAGTTGGCATATCTGTTAGTTGGTGACTTATTTCCTCGTGGATCGAGAAGAGATTTGGAGAAAAAATGCAAATTGGTGTAAAGAACTACCGAGTACTTAGTGGGTTCTTTACTGAGTACTTGGTAAAGTGCGATCTCTCGCGCACTTGCGCAAAGTGATGAAAAGGTGGCAGAGAGCTTTTGCGCACTCGCGCGCGTTTGCATGGACTTGCACAACTCCCGAGTACTCGGTGACCCAGATACGAGATTCTTTATGGAAAGACTTTATGACTCCAATTCTAATTGGGATATGATTCCTATTGACTTGTCCATCAAGTTTACCTCTCTTATAAATATAGGGGCACACCCTATTGTATTGTGTGGTGGTGGCAATTGTGTGTGTGACGCAAGCAGAAGATCGTGATGTGATCTAGCACAAAAAGTGAGTTTTGTGAGATACAAAGATAAAGAGAGAATAAGAGATACATAGTGATTTTTCTTGGTGTGAGTGAAACACTGGTGAGGGTAAGCGATACAGGCGTGAGTATACAGTGTGTGTATGTGCGTGTCTATGATCTACGGATCATCCCCTTGTAATTCTTTCATTGATTATAGTGAAATAATGCTCTCAGTGCACGTAGGCTCGTTTTGGTCGAATCACTATATATCTTTGTGTCGTTTGTATTTGGTGTGTGTTTTCTTATTCGCAATTGTTTGTGGCTTGGCTATTAGGGTTAGTAAACCCTAGTTTTTGTTCTTTGACGGGTGTAAAAACCCTAACAAGTGGTATCAGAGGTTCAGATTGAAGCAAATAAGAAGTCCGTACGTTCTGGTTCAGATTCGAAGATCAAAGTTGTTCGAAATCAAAAACCAACCATACCAGGAGCTTTGTCTCATCAAAACGAAGCCAGGACTGTGAAGCGCGTCGCCATTGGAGGTCCCACGCGTCCTCACGCTTTACCAAAGAAGATGAGTGAAGTCTTCACCGAGTACTCGACAAGAGTCATACCGAGTACTCGACAACGAAGAACTACCAAATACTCGACGTAGTGTTTACCGAGTACTCGACCACATCAGCAGTGACATCAGGTGTTCTGATCAGGAAGAGGCTTAGTGGGAGCTATGGCTAAAGAAAAGACAGTTGTGATCGAAAAGTTTGATAGTGAAAAATTTACCTATTGGAAGATGCAAATTGAGGATGTGTTATACCAGAAGAATTTGTTCTTACCATTATAAGGGAATAAGCTAGAATCGATGAAAGAAGAGGATTAGTCAATCCTAGATCGAAAGGCTTTCAATACAATCAAACTGACGTTGTCAAAGTCCGTCGCCTTCAATATTAAAAATGTGAAGACAACAAAGTCTCTCATGGATGCTCTTTCGAGCATGTACGAACAGCCGTCTGGTGCGAATATGGTACATCTTATTACTAGATTGACAAATCTGAAGATGTTTGAGAATGGGAAGGTTAGTGAACACCTTAGTGCCCTTAATGAAATTGTTGAGTAGTTGGAATCAGTTGATATGCTAATCACTAATAAAATGAAAACGATTTTTCTTATAAGTCAATTGCCAGAGAGTTGGAGTGCTACGAAAACTGCAATTAGTAATTGTTCAAGCTTGAACCATTACATTATGATTCCGTGGTGAGTATGATACTCACATAAGATATCAGAAGACAGAGTGAGTCAGACTCTTCAAACAATGGTTCAGCATTGAATGTCGACACCAGAGGCAGATGTTCGAATAGAAGGAAGGACGAAAGTCAAAGACGTGGTCGTTCCAAGTCGAGATAGGGGTCTCGAAATTCCATTGAGTGTTGGAATTATGGCAAACTTGGTCATTACAGAGACCCGTGCAGATCCCCGCAGAGTGTAGTGGATGACAAAACTGAAGTGAATCTTGTTTCAGAAGATGATGCGTTGATATGCTATTTGGAGAGAAAGACAGAGTTTTGGGTCTTGGACTCTGGAACATTATTCCATGCCACCTCAAGTGGTGAGCTCTTCGAGAGCTATACACCTGAAAACCTTGTCAAGGTTTATCTAGGTGATGATCAGCCCTGTAGTGGGCAAGGGTGAAGTACATATCAGACTCAGTGGATCGATATGGAAGCTGAGGGATGTCAGACATATTCCAGACTTAAGGAAGAACCTAATCTTAGTAGGCCAATTGATGAGTGAAGGTTACGTGACCACTTTTAGTGAAGATAAATGGAAGATTACCAGAGGAGCTATGACTATAGCACGAGGGAAGAAAGAATGTACACTCTACACAACCACCAATTTTAGCACAATGATTGCAGTTGCAGAAGGCAAAGAGGATCACAAGTTGTGGCACCAGAGGCCTGGTCATATGAGTGAAAATGAACTCGCAGTTATGTTCTTGAAAGGAAAACTACTAGTAAAATCGATTGACATCGACTTCTACGAGTGTAAGCAGAAGATGGTTAGTTTCAAGAGTAACAAAGAAGTCTCATGGTAGAGAAGCTTGAGCTAGTTCATATGGGTATCTGGGGGCCATCAACTGTCTCATCTCTTGGCGGAAAGTCTTACTTCGTGACTTTCATTGATGACCATTCCAGGAGGATATGGGTTTACTTCTTGTAACATAAAAGTGAAGTGTACGATGTGTTCAAGAAATGGAGAGCCATGGTAGAGAATGAGACAGGGTTGAAGGTAAAGAAACTAAGATTCGACTTTGGTGGAGAAAATGAAGACTCTGAGTTCAAGATTTTTGGCTATGAGAACAATATCGGATTAGAGAAGATTGTTCCAATTACACTAAAGTAGAATGGCGTAGCAGAAAGTACGAATCGGAAAGTGACTGAGATAACCAGAAGTATGCGCATTCAAACAGAATTGTCAGAACAGTTCTGAGCAGAAACAGTTAGTATAGCAGCGCATCTTATGAATCATGGTCCATCAGTATCATTGGAGCACAAAATACCAGAATAGGTATGGAGCGGTAAGGCACAAAGTGATCATGTGTATGTTGAGATAGAAGATGTTCTAGATAGTGAAGAACATGTTGCAGATGACACTACTCAACAGGGTGATACACCGCAGACTCCAACTCTTAATTATATGTCTTCACGACAGCATGTGCCAAAACGGAGATACCTGAATTATTTGTTGTTCTCATATGAAGATAAACCAGTATATGATGATGAAGCATGCAGTGCAGCAGATACAAGCCAATGGGAGCTTGTGATGGAAGATGAGATGAAGTCCATCAAGATATGGAAGCTAACTGAGCTGCCGGTAGGGAAAAAAGTTCTCCATTCTTTTGGTGTGAAACAGAATACCATTCATTCTAGCATTGTTGAAGTGAAGGGTTTACATCGAGAGCTATTAGGTGGCAAGTCTGCTTTCATCCAAGGTGACATAAAAAAGGAGTTTTATATGCAGCAACCGGAATGTCTCTTAGTGAAAGGGAGAAAGAAGACAGACGCGACAAAGTTTGCAAGGCGAAGTCAGAAGGGATAGTGGTTGCAAGACAGAGTGGCCAGACAAAACAAAGATCGCAGGTTCTGTAGAAGGCTAGATATTGTTCATGTAGTGGGAGCTATCAGCATGGTCATGTTGACCAAAGTGGTGAAAATAGAGGAATTGGAGTTGTGCGCAACTTCAGTGGGTCTTTAAGCTTGAAGATATAAATGAGAGCATCGTTAGAAACACTGATCATTGATTGAGTTGATTGATGGATGGAAGGTCGTCAAGTGGGAGATTGTTAGTTGGTGATTCCTTTCCTCGTGGATCGATAATGGGAATTGGTGTAAAGAACCACCGAGTACTCAGTGGGTTATTTACCGAGTACTCAGTAAAGTACGAACTCTCGCGCACTTGCGCAAAGTGGTGAAAAAGTGCCCGAGATTTTTTGCGCACTTGCGCCCGTTTGCGCAACAACCGAGTACTCGGTGGGAGTTTCACCGAGTAATCGGTGACCCAGATACTAGATTTTTTATGGAAAGACTTTATGACTCCAATTCTGATTGTGATGTGATTCCTATTGACTTGTCCATGAAGTTTACCTCTCTTATAAATATAGGGGTGTGCCCTATTGTATTGTGTGGTGGTGACAATTGTGTGTGTGTGTAACACCCCGTTTCATTTTCCCTTTTTTCTGAATTATTCCCGATTTATTTTCGGTGATGACGTCACTTGTTCATGATGCCATGGTTACTCTGTGTATTTTACGAGTAAAATTTTTTTGTTTACGCTTGGATTCGATTGCGCGACTTGGCGATCATCACCTTAACGAATTTATGGAGTATCGATGATGACTATGTCACTTGACAGTAACGTTTAGTAGTTTTGAACTTGGTGAAACGTTTACGTGTGTTCTTATTATTGACTACATGATTGATTTGTGACGATTGACAGCTAGTGTTATCGACTAAATGGATTTGTTTCAATGCTTGCGTTTAGGGCTTCGACTCAGTGATTTGAGTTCGGTAGTTAGTGTTTTAGGGGTTTGATGTTTTTGTTTCCCCGGTTATGGGGTTAGTACGTGTCTTGTTTAGCTGACGTGCTTAGGAGTATTGATAGTCATTTCGCTCATTTTATTTATGTTTGTATATACGTGATCTGTGTGTTGATGCCCTGTGTATTGATGTGGCATTAGGTGTCTTAGTTGCTTGACTTACATGTTTATGTGTATTTATATTGCTATGCTCGTTTTTCATGTTTATACGTACGGGTTAAGTGTTAATGCGATTTTGTTAAAACCTGTAGCGTTTAGTATTTCGACTAAACGAAACGTTTGATTTTGATTCGATTGGGTTAGTGACGATTCCGGTGATCGGATAGTTGAGTCTCGTACCCAGAGTGTTTATTTTGACTTGTATTGTTTCTTGACTATCTGTAGAGTTTACGGGGGGCGCAAGATATACATTGCAAGTCGATTCGTGATTTATTTTAGTTTATATTCGATTATATAGCCGAATTATTTATTCCGGACTTTATTAGTTATTCGGAGTACAGTGGGGTTTTCGTCATTTAATTGGTGGAAGAGTTTCGTACCCGGAGTACTTGTTTAAGCTCGTATTATTATTTGGTGACTCGTGAATTTTATGGATTCACGTGGTATTATTTGAGTGTCCCTGATATATTTATGGGACTTATTTTATTTATGCGAATTTAATTATGATTATATATATATATGGATTTCATATTCTAAATTATTTATTTCAGTTATATTACTTATTGGGCGTCCCGTTTATATTTACGAGCTCGTATGATTTTATTTGGAGGTTCCCGGTGCATTTTGTGATTTATTGTATATATATATTTAATTGAAATTATATATATATATATATTGAATAAATGGTGTCTGTAGCCAAGTGGAGACCCGAAACTTCTGGTTCCTTCTCATTTCATCAACAGACCTGTTATTCTCTCTTCTTCATCAGGAATCGGTTAGAGAGAGAGAGAGCGAAAGAGATCGGAGCTGGAGGACAGAGGCGGCGTGCATCAGCGAGCTCGTCGGAGCTGCTGACGACGCGCGACTATGGGGGATGGTGCGTTCCTGTAGGCGTTGACCAGGGTTTGACATGGGTGGTAGTTCGACGGTGACGGCAATAGCAAATAAGGGTTGCCGGAGCTGGTAGTGACGGCCAGCGGTGACGCGGTGGAGCAGATCGTTAGTAGTGATGATGAACAGTAGCGAGTACGGACCGAGTTGGGTCGACTCAGTGGCGAGTCGGGCTCGATTTGGGCTGATTTTCGGAGGATAGCTCGGCCTCGGTACCGTGTACGTTATACCCGAATTTGGTACAAAATCATTTATCGGTTTGGCGGGAATTTATGAATTTCCGGTAAGAATTTTCGGTTGATATTCTTTAGATTTGTTCAAAATTACTTATCGATAATTAATAAGCTTCGGGTATATTAATTAGGCTGATGAGGCGGATATTTTTTCGTATTCGAAAATGGATTAGCGCAACTTTGGGCGGCGAACACTATTCATGATCGGTACTGTTCACGGCAGGACTGTTTGTAAGCGAGTAAATTAGGTGGGGAATTTTATATATATATTTACATATATGTTTATCTAGCACTCATTAATAGTGTGTAGAAAATGCTAAGTTGCCCCGTTGTATGTTTATGGATAATAAAAACATGAAAGTAAATTCCTAAGTGATAAATATAATTTAAGAATTTTATAAAATTCACGAAATACCCATAACCGAATAAATGAGGTCGGGAATAGAAATTCCCTGGGAAATTAAATAATTTTGTAACACCCCGTTTCATTTTCCATTTTTTCTGAATTATTCCCGATTTATTTTCGGTGATGACGTCATGGTTACTCTGTGTATTTTACGAGTAAATTTTTCACGTTTACGCTTGGATTCGATTGCGCGACTTGGCGATCATCACCTTAATGACTTTGTGGAGTATCGATGATGACTATGTGACTTGACAGTAACGTTTAGTAGTTTCGGACTCTGTGAAATGTTTACGTGTGTTCTTGTTATCGATTACGTGATTGAGTTGTGACAATTGACAGCTAGTGTTATCCACTAAATGGATTTGTTTCGACGCTTGACATTTAAGGCTTCGACTCAATGATTTGAGTTAGGTAGTTAGTACTTTAGAGGTTCGACGTTTTTGTTTCTCCTAGTTATGGGGTTAGTACGTGCCATATTTAGCTGGCGTGCTTAGGAGTATTGATAGTCCTTTCGCTCATTTTGTTTATGTTTGTATATATGTGTTTTGCGTGTTGATGCCCTGTGTATTGATGTGGCATTAGGTGCCTTAGTTGCTTGACTTACGTGATTATGTGTATTTGTATTGCTATGCTCATTTTTCATGTTTATACGTACGTGATAAGTGTTAGTGCGATTTTTTTTAAACCTGTAGCGTTTAGTATTTCGACTAGATGACACGTTTGGTTAGTTCGGCATTTATGGTTTTGATTCGATTGGGTTAGTGACGACTCCGATGACCGGATAGTTGAGTCTCATACCCGGAGTGTTTATTTTAACTGGTATTATATCTTGACTATCTGTAGAGTTTACGGGGAGCGCGTAGTATAAACCACTAGACGATTAGTGATTTAATTTGGTTTATATAAATTTTCATACCCGAGTTTGTAACCGAGTTAATTATTCCGGATTTTATCAGTTATCCGGAGACCGTGGGTTTTTCGGTGATTTAATAAGTGGATGAGTTTTGAACCCTAACGTATTTATTTAGGTTTATATTATTAGGTTGACGTCCCGAGGACTTACGAGTTCACGTGTTATTATTTGGAGACTCCCGATATATATTAGGATTATTGGGTATCCCATTTATTTTTCGAGTTTGCATGATATACATTGCGAGTCGATTCGTGATTTATTTTAGTTTATACCCGATTATATAACCGGGTTATTCATTTCGGATTGTATTAGTTATTCGGTGTCCGATGGGGCTTTCGGTGATTTAATTGGTGGAAGAGTTTCGTACCTGGAGTACTTGTTTAAGCTCGTATTATTATTTGGTGACTCGTGAGTTTTATGGATTCACGAGGTATTATTTGGGAGTTCTCGGTATATTTTCGGGGTTTATTGTACATGTATATATTATAATTAAGAATATATATATGTGTGAGTATTTATTGGGAATATATATATATATATGGTGAGAAATTTTGGGTTATCATTGACTAGTAATTAAAGTATGCAATAATAATAATCATTTATTGGTTATTAATTGAAATGGGTAATAAAACATGATTGGTGGTTGTATTTATTTGGTTATATAAATATATATATATATATGGAAGACACGTGTGTTGGGATTATACTGTAAATTGGGAAAGCAAGAGAGTCACTAGTGCATTTATGGAGAATTAGAGAGTTGGTTTTGCAATTCACATATATATATATATCTATATGGGTGTTTGAGAGACCACAGATCTGTTACACTTCCTTCTTCTTGACGAATGATTGTATCAGCCTCTCCATCATATTTTTAGTCGTCGATCGAAAGAGAGTGAGAGATAGAGAAGCTCCGGATGAGAGAGGGAGCCACACACAAAGGCGACGGCTGAGTGAAGGAATAACGCGCAGGGGCTGATTTCACGGGACATGGTGGTCGACGGCGGCAGGGCTGGTGTTTGTCGGCGAGAGAGAGAGGCAGCCATGGCTGAGTTGGTTGTGTGGTGGTCGGCACTACTGTAGGTGGCGACAGCCGGTGGTTCGCGCAGCAGCAGTGGTGGATCAAACCAGAACCGTGTTCGGTCGGACTGAGTCAGGTCGACTCAGTGACGAGTTGGCTCGGTTCGGGCTGATTTTTGGAGGATAGCTCGGCCTTGGTACCGTGTACGTTATATCCTAAATTGGTACGAAACCGTTGAACGGTTCTCCGGGAATTTCAGATTTTCGGTATGATTATCGGTTTCAATTTTTGTAGATTTGTTCAAATTTAATTATCGATTGCTAACGAGTTTTAACTATATTGAATAGGACAGTAAGGCGGTCGTTTCGACATATCCGAAATATTTTTCGGGCGACTTTGGGCGGCGAGCACTATTCACGGCCGGTACTGTTTACGGCAGGACCGTTTCTAAGCGTATAAAATTAGGTGGGAATATATATATATATATATATATATTCTTATATATATATGCATATCTGACACTCACTAATAGTGCGTAGAAAATGTTAATAAATCCTCTTTGCATGTTTTTAAGTGAATAAAAATATTTAAATTAAATTCCTAGTGATAGACTGAAATCTAGGAATTTTATGAAATTTACGGAGTACCCATAAATAGATAAATGAAGTCGGGAATTGGAATTCCCTTTATAAATTAAGTAAATTAATTCCCTGAAAAATTATAATAAATTAAATCCTACTTAAATTGGATTAAAATAGGCGGTCTAGTACCCCTGGAATTAAAGTAGGATGGTGTAGAATTGTGTGTGAAATTAGAGCCTGTGATTAGCTCCCAGGATTATATTTGGCTGAAGTTAAAATACAGTAGGGGCATATTTGATATTGAGTGACGTAAATTCGATTAATAAGTTTTCCCCTGTTGATATTTTATGTAAATTAAAAATATGTTAGGGGATTCACGAGAATGAGTGACGTTATAGACTTGATTTTAGTTACTGTGTTGATTTTCTCGTAAATTATAAAGAAATTAAATTGTGAATTTAATTGTTTAATTTTCCCTGAGGCGGATTAATTTGAAAACAATTATTAGAAATTGAATTAAATGTGTGCTGGCATATAAAATCTATAAAGATTGGGTAATCGAGAACCCAGAAATTTCTGTGAGAAATGGAATTTACTTATTGTATAATTTAAATTGTGAAGCACGCTTTATATGAGATTGCTTGGCTGTTATGCCGTGTTGTTGAACATATTAAATTTATATGGAGGCATTTTGCATTCATATAGCACCATGTTATATATGTATTGTTTCGGTGCACGTTGCATGCCTCTGTTATATCATGTGCATGTCTGGATCGTTTGGAATGTCGCAACAACTGACCAGGGGGTGGTCTAGCACCCAGGGAGCTAGTAACTCTCAATTCTCTAGACATTTGGGGGTAAGGGCTTGGGCCTCACTTGTCGGTTTCCGCGCAGTCGTGATATCGGCATTCTATTTGGCGACGCCCACCCTTTCTGTTGTGGGTTTGTTGCCCCGGCAGTGAACGGTTTGGGATTCCTGGATATTGGTTTCACCCTTTAGCGGTTAGGGTTGCATTGGAGTTGCATTGTCATGGCATTTACATTCATATTGGACATTTATTTGATATGTACTTGCCTGTTATTATTGATTATCAATATTGAGTATGTGATGTTTGAGTTGTAATTAAATATTTGTATTATTCTCTTTGGCGCTAAGGCGCGGTGTTTGTAATTAATATTTTAACTGTGGTTAAATTATAATGATTATTTAAAGATTTAAAATTGTAAAGAAAGAAAGAAAGTTCGACGATAATAAAAACCTGGATTAGTAGAGCCATGGTTGGCATGTGTTCGAGGTGGTTACATGGATATAGATGAAAAGAGGTTTTGAGAATTAATTGTTTCCCCCTTGAGTTGGAGTTGAGTTGAGTTGGCTAGTCGTATATTGAGACTTGGTTATGGTTGTGCCTTTGGCCACAATAGGCCTTTGGGATTGGTGATTAGTGTTATCACTGGATGATTATTAGACCACTTCGGTAGTGGGGAGAGTTGTTTAGGTTAAAGGTCGGGTAAGACTCATTAGTTTGACCTTGTTTCTCTTGGCTTGTGTATTTTGAGCTTTTCGCTCACCCTTCCATTTTAAAAATGTTTCGAGTAGTAAATGGTTTTTAGCCATGTGACTTGAAAATCTCTTTTCCTACATGTTCTATTAAAGTTAGTGAACTCTGGACATGGTTTGTCCCATTCTTGAGACTCTAGGTTAGTTCTGAGATCTAGATATGTTTTTAGAGTTTGATTGTTTCAGATTCCTCCTAGTTGTTCCGAGGAACACTTGAATCCCTGTGTTGGTTTGGTAACCTTTGAGGAGTTGTTTATAAATTCCTATATTAAGTTGAAGGTCTTAGAACCTGTTTCGAAATAAGTTTGAATGTGACTTTGAGGTGATATTCGGTTGAACTCCAGTAGTTCTTTTCCTCGTGTTATTGTTTCTTGGGTTTTAAACCGAACATGTGTTTCTAAGGTATCATTCCTTAAGGTAAGAAATATAATCATTCGTGTTTGTTTGTGGATCTTCTCGGGTAAGAGAAGTGAGATTATGTTAAGCGCACATAGTGCGATTCCTAGTGGTTGGTTGGGTTAGGAGGCATTGGGACCAAATATGATTTGACTGGGCCCTAACTTTTCCTTAAAAACCGGTTGAATCCTTCGGGGTTCAACATTTTTCTTTAAAAACCCGAGGGCCATGGCATCTGTTTGGGACTAAATGACTCCAGTAACCCTTTCTTGCGCCTCAATAGGCGGTATGAGTTAGAGGTGACCTTGTTGATCTGTACCATTTTTAATGCCTTGATAGGCAGTGTGAGTTAGAGATAGTTCGGTTGGTTACCGAATCCGATGTGGAGATAGGACCTTCCCTTTTTAGGTTTCTTCGAGTGAACGGGTTGGTTCACTGGTTGTTGTACGTAGAAGAATGGTTATTCCCTTTCGGTAGTTCTAATGAGTGACCTATTTACCTCCTAGGAACCGTGAGTAACGTGCTAGGTGCACGGAATGGTGGATAGATAGTCTTGTTGTATCTCTAGATGAGAGCGGAGTTCAGATTGTTTGTCTATAGGCCTAGGCGACAGGCTTAGTTACGTACAAGACGTTATATATATATGTGTACGTAGATATATGTGTTGTTTATGTTTTTGTTGATACGTAGTTCTTATGAGTTTCGTAGTTACTCGAGATTAGTGATGAAGTTATTGATGGGGTCTCTGTTTGGCGTGGGTGCCATATGAGACGACTGACCGACCTAGGATAGATGCATGCACACGGGATGGTTAGCATTTTA
Source organism: Cornus suecica (assembly GCA_963922005.1). Taxonomy (NCBI): domain Eukaryota; kingdom Viridiplantae; phylum Streptophyta; class Magnoliopsida; order Cornales; family Cornaceae; genus Cornus; species Cornus suecica. The sequence goes on from OY998241.1 coordinate 77,414,292, forward strand.
TAGACGGCTATGAGTGTGATGTTTTGATATTATGGTGAGCCCCCGAGGTTGTGCTCACCCCCACACAGGTTGCAGGTTTGCAGGTGGATACAGTACGGCATGCTCGACGGCGACGACACAGGGGATTTGGGACGGTAGATTTATTCCTCCTTCCGTAATCATATTTATTATTCTTTTATTCTCTTGGGAGCCAGGTTGTTGGCAGATCCCCTTGTGTTGTATCTTCGTTCTGTGTATTTATTATGTTGGGGTGTCATTGTATTTGTTCGGCACTACTATTTAGTTTTATGTATTCTTATTTGAGTTTGGTGGCTCAGTCAGTATTTGTTGTTTTGGGGTGTCTTTATACCTTTTCGGCATCGCCATATGATTTTCTTTATAATTGTATTTGAGCATTTAGGGCTCTATTGATTTTAGAGGGGTTTTGGAAATGTATTGGTGTTCTTTTCCATTACCTCAGCCCTAGTAGGTTTCTCGAATGTTGGGTTGCATGCCATTACTTTTATTCTTGTTATTATGGGCAGGTTGTTCTGTTGTGTTGAATTTGGATTGTCCGGATGTTCCATTTACAAACGGAACTCTGCCGGATTTTCTTTAGAATTCTTTACTGAGTTTATATCACTTAGGTGACATGGAATACTTCATTTTCATTCACATTCCATGTATTTCGATGTTATCGTTGATTTTGGTTGTCGTTTTCTGTGACATTATACCCCGGTATTCACTGACTCTCCTGATTGGAGTCTCAGGAATAACAAGGCGTGACAAAATTAATTCCCTGAAAATTTTTAATAGATTAAATTCTACTTAAATTGGATTAAAATAGGTGGTTTAGTACCCCTGGACTTAAAGTAGGATTTTATAGAATTTTGTGTGAAATTAGAACCTGTAATTAGCCCTGGGATTATATGTAACTAAAATTAAAATACAGTGGGGGCGGGGCAGATTTGATATTGAGGGACGTAGGGTTGGTTAATAAATATTTCCTCTATTATTTATATTTTATCAAAATTAAAAATATGTTAGGGGATTTACGAGAACATGGAACGTTGAAACTTAAACATGAGTCTAGTTTCCTTTTATTTGTTTTTTTCTCGTAAAGGATAAAGAGGTGGAATTACGAATTTGATTGACCCTGAGGTGGGCTTTATTATCCAATGATTATTGGGATATAAATTGAACGCATGCGAGTATATGAAATTATAAAAAAATTGGATAATGGATAATTCGGATAATTTCGGGAGGAAATTATCGTAATTCGTTGTTTCAAGCAGAAACGATTATACATTTTGATATTGTTGTACAACAGTGATTGAAATATATTTGTCATTTGAAAATATTATATATTGATTTTGACTTACTGTTGAGGCATGTTATACATATTTCATACACCATGAGCATTGATATTGCATTAGGTGTGGTTTCATGTCTCGTTCATGTATCATTGGTTTAAGTGAGTCTTCCGGGTCGTCGCAACAACTGGCCAAGCGGTGTCTCTCGCTACCAGCGGACTAGTAATCCGGGAATCAGGGAGAATTTGATCCAAACACGGTGTGTTTTCTTTCACGAGTCGATATGATCCTCGTGGTTGTGTTACTTTGGCGACATTATACCCGGTTGTCCCATGGTAGATAAGGTGTTGTTGGCATTGTCATTGCATGAAATTCATATTGAGCATTCATCATTTTATATTGTTGAAAATTGTTGTTATTAAACTGATAATATTTGTACTTTATTATAAATGATGAATTTAACTCAAGCTGAATGAATATTTAAAGATTTAAAATTGTAAAGAAAGAAAGAAAGTTTGACGATAATGTTAAAACCTGGATTAGTGGAGCCATGGTTGGCATGTGTTCTAGGTGATTACGTGGATATAGATGAAAAGAGGTTTTGATAATTAATTGTTTCCCCCTTGAGTTGGAGTTGAGTTGAGTTGGCTAGTCATATATTGAGACTTGGTTGTGGTTGTGCCTTTGTGGTTGGTGATTAGTGTTATCACTGGATGATTATTAGACCACTTCGGTAGTGGGGAGTGTTGTTCAGGTTAAAGGTCGGGTAAGACTCGTTGGTCTGACCTTGTTTCTCTTGGCTTGTGTATTTTGAGCTTGTCGCTCACCCTTCCACTTTAAAAGTGTTTCGAGTAGTAAATGATTTTTAGCCGTGTGCCTTGAAAATCTCATTTCCTACATGTTCTGGTAAAGTTAGTGAACTCTGGACATGGTTTGTCCCGTTCTTGAGACTCGAGGTCAGTTCTGAGATCTAGATAGGTTTTTAGAGTTTGATTGTTTCAGATTTCTCCTACTTATTTCGAGGAACACTTGAATCTCGGTATTGGTTTGGTAACCTTTGAGGATTTGTTTATAAGTTCCTATATTAAGTTGAAAGTCTTAGAACCTGTTTCGAATAAGTTTGAATGTGACTTTGAGGTGATATTCGGTTGAACTCTAGTAGTTATTTTCCCCGTGTTATTGTTTCTTGGGTTTTAACCCGAACATGTGTTTCTAAGGTTTCATTCCTTAAGGTAAGCAATATGATCATTCGTGTTTGTCTGTGGATCTTCTCGGGTAAGAGAAGTGAGATTAAATTAAGCGCACATAGTGCGATTCATAGTGTTTGGTTGGGTTAGGAGGCATTGGCACCAAATATGATTTGACTAGGCCCTAACTTTTCCTTAAAAACTGGTTGAATCCTTCGGGGTTCAACATTTTTTAAAAAAAAAACGAGGGCCATGGCATCTGTTTGGGACTAAATGACTCTAGTAACCCTTTCTTGCGCCTCGATAGGCGGTGTGAGTTAGAGGTGACCTTGTTGATCTGTACCCTTTTTAGTGCCTCGATAGGCAGTGTGAGTTAGAGATAGTTCGATTGGTTACCGAATCCAGTGTGGTGATAATATATTTCCTTATGTATTTATTTGGGGTGAATGGATTAGTTCACGAAATATTGTAGACAGAAAGGACTGTATTGAGGATACCATTGGACCGTATTGAGGATAGAAATTGTGAGAGTGAGACTCTCCAGGTATGATTTGATAGAGGTGATGTGTAAGAGTTATGAATTAATTGTGGACATGATTATGGTTTTTCTTTTTTGGTAGTCCTAGTGAGTGATCTTACCTCCTAGGAATCTTGAGTGGCGTGCTCGGTGCACGGTATAATAGATAGTTAGTTCTGGTTGTATCCCTAGATGAGAGTGTGTATTCGACTGGGTGCTTTTATACACCAGGTGCTAGGATTAGCTGTTTACGAGACTTTATGTATATATATGTTGATTCGACATGCGTATATACGAGTGGTAGATATATCTTATGATCTGTGCTATTTTATGACTCTTGAGTAGTTTCGAGATTAGTTGTGAGGTTATTGTTGGGTGTCTCGGATTGGCGGGGGTGCCATGGGAGACGATAGCTTGACATAGGATAGATGCATGCACACGGGATGGTTAGCATTTTCTAGACGGCTATGAGTGCGATGTTTTGATATTATAGTGAGCGCGTGGTTTTTTGCTCACCCCCCACACACACAACATTTGCAGGTTTGCAGGCGGATGTAGCACGGCATGCTCGGCGGCGACGATACGGGAGATTTGGGACGGTAGATTTATTCCTCCTTCCGTAATCATATTTATTATTCTTTTATTCTCTTGGGAGCCAGGTTGTTGGCAGATTCCCTTATGTTGTATCTTCAGTTCATGTATTTATTATTTCGGGGTGCCATTGTATCTGTTCGGCACTACCATCAAGTTTTATGTATTCTTATTTGAGCTTGGTGGTTCAGTCGTACTTGTTGTTTTGGGGTGCCTTTACACCTTTTCGGCATCGCCATATGAATTTATTTATAATTTCATTTGAGCATTTGGGGCTCTATTGATTTTAGAGGGGTTTTGGAGAGGTATTGGTGTTCTTTTCCATTACCTCGGCCCTAGTAGGTTTCTTGAATGTTGGGCCGCGTGCCACTGCTTTTATTCTTGTTATTATGGGCAGGTTGTACTGTTGTGTTGAATTTTGGGTTGTCCGGATGTTCCATTTACAAACGGAACTCTGCCGGATTTTCGTTAGAATTCTTTACTGAGTCTTTTTCACTCAAGTGACATGGAATACTTCATTTTCATTCATATTCCATGTATTTCGATGTTATCATTGATTTTGGTTGTTGTTTTATGTGACGTCATACCCCGGTATTCACTGATTCTCCTGATTAGAGTCTCAAGAATAACGGGGCGTGACAGTATGACACAAACAGAAGATCGTGATGTGATCTACCACAAAAAGTGAGTTTTGTGAGATACAAAGATAGAGAGAGAAGAAGAGACACAAAATGGTATTTTTTGGTGTGAGTGAAACACCTGTGAGGGTGAGTGATACATGCGTGAATATACAGTGTGTGTGTGTGTGTGCGTGTGCGTGTGTATGATCTGTGGATCATCCCCTTGTAATTCTCTCATTGATTATAGTGAAACGGTACTCTCAGTGGACGTAAGCTCGTTTTGGCCGAAACACTATATATCTTTGTGTTTGATGTGTGTTTTCTAATTCACAATTGTTTGTGGCTTGACTATTAGGGTTAACAAACCCTAGTTTTTGTTCTTGGACGAGTGTAAGAACACTAACAATATCATTTTCACTATTTCTTATAAATATGCCATAAGCCAAGTTACAATGTTACATTGGACAACGAAGAATTCATATTAGAGATTTCGTGGAAGACCTAAAATTATGGCTGCATTCAAATATCATATAAGAAAATATATATCGTAATCACTATGTCCAAAAAATTGGGTCACTTGTTCTTTTCAATCTCAAACTTGCAAGCATTTCTTTTCTGACATAGTCCCATACATAACTAATTTTTTTATCTTTTATTTTGCTAATACTTCAAAGCAAGGACTTTTTCCAGTCTTGAGAAAATATTTTCGATACATACACCACCTACATCACCCCATGGTCATGACTTCAATTAATAACCATAAAACTAAAACTCATTGAAGTTGATGCAAATATTTATCAAGATAATGATCATAATATTAACATATATATTTTAATATAGATGACATTTTTAAAAGAACATTTTCATGAGAAGAGTCATGGCCACTTCTATATAAATGATAACTTGATTGATGTATTAATTAACATATTTATTCGACTTTTCACATATATCAAAAAAATGTTTGAGTGGTTAATAATGAAGAATTTACGACTCTTTTCATAAGAGAATTCTCTCAAAGGTAATATATGTAAATAATTTTATTGTAATTATTTATGTTTATTATTATTATTTAATTGATAACATTTTATTCTAGCATGCAACTGTATATGCATAGTGTTGGCGCGCAAAAAAGTAGACTCACTATAAAAGAAGGGTATATGCTACTTTGATCGTTGAGTGGTAGGTGTTTGGGGAACAAGAACGAGAGATGGGATGAGAACAACAACAACCAGTATACATTCATGTCTATTCAAAATCTAGATTTTATGCGAATAAAATCTAGACTAATTTGTCAAAATGCAGGCAAAGGATAGAGGCGGTTCAATGATTAAGGCAACTAGGCATTGCCATCACTTAAGCTGTCTAAGGCCAAAAATAGAAGTGGCTCAACCATAAGACAATTAATTAAGTAGGTCGTAACAGAAGAAGACATATGGTTATAGAAGTGATATCGATATATTAGTTTTGTATTTCATGTTTTGATTCATGAGATTAGTTTGGAAAAGGAGTGCTTCATTTTTAACCAGGTCTATTGATATTCGTAATCAAAAGTTATTGATATTATATTTTGTGGATCTGATTTCCTCATTGTTCTTATCTTATAGCAGCTTCAGTCATGATGTTTATTTTGAAGGTTTTGAATGTTAGGTTAGATTTCACAAAAAAAAAAAACGTGCAATGTTGGTAATAATTGAATTATTTTTTCCACTTGTTTCAATATTTAATTTATGTCAATTCAAAGTAATTGTTTGCATCTGGGGATGTACTAAGGACAATACAGAGGCGGCTCGATCATAAGATAATTAATTAGACCGCGATGAGAAAGAGTCATAAAACTCGTTATACTATACTGTATTTGGTATTTTTATTTATTTATTTATTTGTAAATTAAACTATTAAATACTAAATAAGTATATGGCTCTTTTATGACTAATATGATATTTGTTTTATTTTTTAATTTATTTATTATTACATTATATTCTCTCTCAGCAATCTCACACCTTTTGCGTTTAATCTAAAACGATCTCTTGTTCATCGGTGAGTAAAAAATTCATATTCACCTATCAATGACAATTTGATGTGATTAACATAAATTAATGAATTATCATTTAAAACTTAAAACTCATATATAACAGTCATAGTCATAGATGAGTATTAATTTTCTTACTCACATGAACAAGATATCATTATTCTTCTTAATCTTGTATATACACTTGTTCAACATATATAGCATCTCTTTTGAACTTTCTAATTTATTGAATTTCTTGCAAATCAAATATGTGCATAATTAAATCACAATACCTTTTAAGCTAATACGTTAATAGTGTTTTTATATTCTCTTTATGTTATTACAAGTCAAATAAAAAAATAAATTTTTTTTTTTTTAAATAAACCTGCCAAGAGGGCCGGTTAGGGAACATTTGGAAAGAGAGCTTAAACCTGCCTTACCCCGAAACCTACCCAAATCACTGACTATTATTTAAATACAGAATTATGTTCTTATATGTATAATTTTCATGTTTATTTTACTTTTAGAAATTGTAAGTTTTAACAACATTATTATTATTATCGTTATTATGGTTAGATAATTTACTGTACTAACAAATTTATCTTATATTTTATCAAACTTGAAATAATTTTATTTTAAAAACTATGCAAATTAAGTAAATAAAAAAAAAAATAAAGACGTTGATATCCCAAGTCAGAAGTCGTTACTATTTTATTTTGTATAAGCGATTTCCTAATTGTTGTTATCCTAGCAGCTTCATTCATAATTTTTTATTTTGAAGGTTTTGAATGTTAGGTTAGAAATGGAAAAAAAAAACGTGCAATGTTGGTAAGAATTGGATTTCTGTTTTAGTACATGAGTTGATTAATGGTTTATTTTTAATAAAATCAATGATGTAATTTGCCCAAGTATTCACACAATTAGCATACATAACCTATCATTGACTATTTGAGGTGATGGTAATTAAGCTAGCTATAATAATTTAGGAAATAATACTCAGTTAAGATTAGAGGTTTTCTTTTTTTTTCTTCCATTTAAAATATAGTAGAATAGAGATAGATAATTTACAAAAAAAAATGAACATATAGCCAACTTGTCTATTGACCAGTCAAACCACTTTGTACAACGGTTATGCTTATGATAATCTTAAAACGAACTAGGAGAAAAGGAAAATAAGAACAAGTCAACATATTCAAAACATAAATAGTAGTTCAACATCTCCCAAGCTCACTATATAAACCATGCACCACAAGTACTCCATCTTCACAGCTCCATTTCCTTTGAGCAAATTATTATAATTGTCCTAAAGGAACAATTCCGCATACACACACATATATACGTATACAGACATATATAAAAATATAAGATGGGTAGCTTTGCCGAAAAATGGAGGCATCTCAGCGGCGAAAACAAGTGGGAGGGCTTACTGGATCCCCTAGACATTGATCTTCGTCATTACATAATTCACTACGGAGAAATGGCTCAAGCAACTTATGATGCCTTTATCTCCACGAAGGTGTCTAGGTATGCAGGAAGTAGCCGGTATACAAAGAAGGACTTCTTCTCCAAGGTGGGGCTAGAGAAAGGCAATCCATTGAAATATAGTGTGACCAAATATATATATGCAACATCATCCATTCAAGTTCCTGAGGGCTTCCTTTTAAGGTCGTTATCGAGGGAGGCATGGAGCAAGGAATCGAATTGGATTGGGTATGTTGCGGTGGCCACAGACGAAGGGAAGGCCGCGTTAGGGAGGAGAGACATTGTGGTTGCTTGGAGAGGGACAATCGAGGCCTTGGAATGGGCTAATGATCTTGAGTTTCTTCCACTCTCGGCTCCGAAAGTATTTGGAGAGGACCGAGACATTAAGGTGCACCAAGGTTGGTACTCTATCTACACTTCAGATGATCCAAAGGCACTATTCAATAAGACAAGTGCAAGAGACCAGGTAGGTTTTAATTTTTACATATACGTTTTGACACACACACACACAAGCTTAATTAGGTGAGATTTAATAAAAAGCCACATATAAATGCATGCTTAGTTCAGTTTTCAAACAATTTTGAAGAACTCAAAAAACGAAAAAATTATTTTCCGAGAATTATAAAAGAAACTTCCAGAGATGAGTTTTTTTTTCTACTAAATGTTTATCAAGTTTTTCCGACAGTTATTCATAAATATCTGTATATATATTTTAAAACAGAAATCTATTTTCAAAAACTTGAACCATGCAGTCCATGCATGGAAGACAAACATGCATGCATGCCTACATAATTTCTTAGGCTACTGCAAAAAAAAAAAATAATAAAAAATAAATAAAAAAAAAAAGAAGAAGAGAATTCTAAGGTTATAATTATTATTTTCTCTTACAATCTTTACATTTCAGGTTATTGGGGAGCTCAGGAGACTAGTGGAACAATACAAGCATGAAGAAATCAGCATAACTATCACCGGTCACAGCTTAGGTGCAGCGGTTGCAACGCTAAACGCAGTGGATATAGCGGCCAATGGTATCAACACACTAAAAGATCAGCCAAACAAGGTCTGTCCAGTGACAGCCTTCGTATTTGCCAGCCCTAGGGTTGGAGACTCCAACTTCGAGAAGGTCTATGCTGGACTTGACAGTCTACGCGTGTTGCGAATCCATAATGCACTAGATATTGTTCCAAAGTATCCCTTACCGATAAGGTACTCAGATGTGGGAGAAGACTTGGGCATTGATACTACAAAGTCTAACTATTTGAAGGGTCCCGGAAATTTCCAAACATGGCATAACTTAGAGGGTTATTTGCATGGGATAGCAGGAACACGAGGGTCGAAAGGAGGATTCAAATTGGTGATTAATCGCGACATTTCGCTTGTTAACAAAGGAATGGATGCTCTAAAGGATGAGTACTGCGTGCCAGTTTCATGGTTGTGCCAGAAGAACAAGGGCATGGTTCAGCAGATTGATGGCTCTTGGAAGTTGATGGATCATGAGACTGATGATTTTGTTCATGAAATGTTGCATCTGTTTGATTGAATCGCATAGAAGGCTAACTATTGGTGCCTAGTTAGTTTTGTTTTCAATTGCGACTACCTACATTTTTAGAATACTCCTAGAATTTAAAGTACTGTTCCTTATAAACAAATAAATACAAATAAAATAAAAATGAGATGTTGCATTACCATACATTTGTTTCATCCCAATAAGCTGAAAAACCAACCAACCTGTTTGATTAATTAATTTCTCTTCTTTGTAATTCAGCTGGCTAGCTAGCAAGTTTTCATTTATAAGAATGTGTACCTTCCAACTTTTTTTTTAATTGATATATTTAGTTGTCTATTATTAAGATTTATTGTACTTCAAGGTCGAGATGGTGTCTAAGAGTTTTAAAGAAAATATGAGTTTCAAGAAGGAATGTTTTATCTGTGTAAAAATTCATGAATAAAGTGCTAGATATGGAAGTGGTATTTGTGGTAGAGAGATCCTTGAGTAGTTTAAAAGTACATTTTAATTATAGTCATTTAAATATAATTTATTTTAAAATTTTAAATTTGGGTGTACATCTATCTCCTTTATCTCTCTTTGTAAGGGTTCAAAATACTTTAATTATAATTACTTGCTTGAAGAAGATGCATATATTAAAAAAACATATTGTAATAATGCATTTTAATGATACTTATTTGAATGTAGTTATTCGAATCTTATATTTTAATTATTTTTATTTTTATTCTTTAGTAGATAAATGTATAGAAATAATAAAAAATGTCTTACATGTTTATAATACTATAGATATAAATAGATAATTCTTTAGAGTAAAATAAAATATTATGATTTAGTTTAAAATTGTATATTAGTGATATAAGATATTATAATTTAGTTTAAGATAATATATTATTTGATATATATTAAAATATATATGAACAATACCGGATTTGACGGATTATTGAAAATCAAATCCATAACCGATTTGTGAAATACCAGATTCGGTGTTTTTGGATCCATGTCCAATCCAATCCATAATCAAACCGATTCAATATGTCCGGACCGGATTGGACGGATTGAATTTTTCGGATTCCCCGGATTTTTGTCCACCCCTAGGTACAGAAGCATTATGACTCTCTGAAAGAGCCATCACATAGCTAAATAGCCTCAGCAAAGATAGAAGATGGCAGTCCCCAAACCCGAGCCATATTAACATTGTGAGTAGAGGGCTTGACCTTTTGAATGGAAAACATCAGAGTAGATCTAACCTCATTTTGGATTTGTTGTTCACTTCTAAATTCTCTAGAGTACAGTCTTCTGCTTCTTTCACACCAACAAATGTAGATAGTGGCAGCAAGGCTCCATTTGCATAGGATTTTGTGAAGGTTTTTGGCTTTGAGAGAACAACACCAATCAATGATCAGGTCCTCCCAAGTGTTTGTAGAGCAGCACAAGGCCCCATTGGACCTAATAACAGTCCACATAGACGTTCTGACAAATTTGACACCATATATTTCAATGATCCAAAAAGTAAGGATATTGATATAGACCAAAAAAATTGTTTATGCAAACTGTACAATAAAACAGAAAAACAAAAATTATCAATTGGAGGATAGGGAAAGTCTTTGTTATAATATTTGTGAGTATCTTGAGTCGAATCCAGTATTGGAGAACAAAGAATTTATAAAGAGTAATTATCAGCGGAGATTTTTTACTTTTTGATATATTTTACCTTTTATTCCCGATCACTCCACAATGGTTCGCCGTAATGGTAACGGTCACTGTAACGGTAACGGTTTCGGTGTAACGGTAACGAGTCCGTAACGGGACTCGGTTATCGCAATCGTGAATTTTTTAAAATCTTGCACATCTGACCCAAAATGTTATAATTGGATATTTTTGGCAACATGAATGAATATAGATGATTTTTTGATAGATTTAAGTGAATTTTATTTAATTTTTTAAAGAATTTTAATATCAAAAAATGAGTTATTAATAAATCTAATGGTGTCGTCGTTATTTGAATGTTTATGATATACTTGTTATGATATTATAAAATTAAATTTAAATTTAAATTTAAATAAATAATTAATTAAAATTACAAAAGATATAATTTATTTCCAACAATGTAAAATAATTTCGGAACATTTATCATATCATATACATTTATCAAAGATTACCAATGCAAATCAAATATATATTTTTTTACTACTTCTCAATAATTTAATAATGGAGTAACATTTATCATATCATATACATAATAGAAAGTTTTTTAACCTAAAATTTTGAAAAACTTCAAAAATGTTAACCGTTACGATATTTTCGGAACCGGTAAAAATCGGGATCCCGGTCACCGTAACCGTAACGGCCGTTACGGTTGTGAGAAACGGAAAACGGTGCCGTAACGACCCGTAACAATAACGAAAAACCGTAAAACCGTTAAGTAACGGCCGTTACGGCGAACCATACACTCCACCCCAACCAAAAACTGGAGATAAAATAAAATTTTGAAATTTAATTACAGCCCAGACATATGCACAACAGATTATCCTTGCAAAATAGATTGACAAGTAACATTTATATATATATATATATATATATATATATCTCAAACCAGCCAATCACAACCCCTCCTCTCTCTCTCTCTCTCTCTCTCCTTAGGGCCCGTTTGGATAGCAGTGTTTTTGTATTTATTATTTGGGTGAAAAAATAAAAAAAACCTTCTTTGTATTTTTTCCCTGAAAAATAAAAACAAATATATGTTTGGAACCAATTTGTATTGATTGTTCCAAAAGAGGGGTTTAGGGCAATTAGGGGTGGAGGGGTTTTCCCCAATTCAGAGTGGAGGGTGGTGGTGGCGGGTGGAGAGAGAAGGGTGTGTATGTGTGTATATATATATATGTGTGTGTATATCGGTGTTGGTGGCGGGTGAAGAGGGAAGGGTGTGTATGTGTGTAGATTTGTGGTGGTGGTAGTGGTGATGAAGGGTGGAGAGCGATTTTTTATTTTTATTTTTTTATTTGTGTTGAATACAAACAGTATTAAAACATTGAGAACACCAAAAAGGTATTCTAAAAAATGGGCTACTTTTTGTCTTTATTTTTTTACTGTTCACCAAAAACATTTGGGCTAAAAATTTACCCAAACATGATTTGTTTCCGCTTTTGGGCCAAAAAACATAAACAAATACAAAAACACTGTTATCCAAACGGGCCCTTATGCCCCATTTGGAAATGGGTGTTTTTGTTTTTATTTTTTTCTACTATTCATGGAACAAATCCATGTTTGACACCTATTTTTCCCAAAATATTTTTGTGAATAGTTGGAAGAACAAAAACAAATTTGGGCCAAAATCAAATAACACAAATTTGATATTTTTTTTTTTGTTCTTTGTTCTAACCCTTCTCTCAATTCAACGAAATACACACATATATATATACACACACCACCACCCCCACCAGCACCGGTGCATACACACACACACGTATATATATACACACACGACGACCACCACCACCACCTTCGCAACCCCCCATCGGAACCCTAACCCCCAATATATATGTGTGAATGTATTTGTGTGAAAGAACCAAATAAATATTAGTTTGGGTTGTCTTTGTTCAGGGTTTCTGCTGGTCTCTGGCTTTGTTTCTGTTATGGGATGAAGCTATGTTTCTGTTCCAGAAGGAGATTGTCAGCTGGTGCATTTTGGATTTCTGGTTCAGGTGGATGGTGTGTGAGGATTTTGATATAGGTTTTTGCACTAGTAATTTAGTTTGGTTTAGCTTGAGAGCTTGGTCTATTGTTAACATGTTATGTTTGTTTTGTTTCTTTGAATGGTGGACTTATGGGTTTCACCTCCTGGGTATGCCCCATGATTCTTGTGTAAATTTTAGCTTTGTTTTTAAATTTTAATCATTCTTATTAATTAGAAAAAAAAAAAAAAAAAAAAGAATCAAATACAATTTTTGTCCTAAACACATTTTTGTTTTAGTTTTTATTTTTTTGGGAAAAAATACAAAGACAAATACAAAAATATTTTTTGTTTTTTCATCCAATAAAACAAATACAAAAAAAAAAAAGATTTTATAAAAACCATTTTTTGTTGTGAATAGTTAGATACTACAGTAGTAGTAACTCGTAAGTTATTAGATATCTTGTGGGACACCGACATATCATTCAAGAACTTGTTTGATAGCTCATGTATGATTGGTTTATAAATACAAGTCAAATACATGCAAAGTTGTCATGCCCGGTAGTCTTCAAAATAATATTAACAGTATATTTTGCAACAAATGAGGCACAAACTAATTCCGGTGTTAACGGTCGGGTGGTCCAGACGAAAACGTAATTGGAAAAATTTGAATCTAGGATCTTATGGTAAATTATCCAAGAACTCTTCTATCCAACTCACTCATCCGAATTATGAAAACAAAAAAGTATTACAACACCATGTCATGTATTGAAATTGATAAATGAACTACTTAAAACACCCCTAGACCACCCCCTCTTCTTCTACCTTCATCATACGAATTGCCTCCGCTATAAGGCCCTGTTTGGTAGGTGGTCTGGTCCCAGGTGGTCTGGTCTGATCTTGCGTTTTATGGGACCAGACCGTGTTTGGTAGCATTGGTCCCAAATTTTTGGTTAAATAAGTAAGACCAAATCAGACCAAAATGGCCTCATTTCAGACAAAAAAGAAAGGTGGTTCCAGGTGGTCCAGTCTGGTCTTATTAATAAAATATATTTATAAATAATTAAAAATTAATAAATAATAAAAAAAAATTAATAATAATAATAATAAATTAAATAAAACATATTTTCAAAATAAAATATAAATAATAAATAATAAACAAAATGAAATAAATAATACCTAATAATAATAAAAAATGAATATAATAATAATAAATAAATGAATAAATAATAAAATATATTTATAAATAATTAAAAATGAATAATTAATAATATAAATAATAAATTAAATAAAACATAATAATAATAAAAAAAATGAATACAATAATAATAAATAAATATAATAATAAAAAAAATGGACTAAATAATAAATTACATAAAAACATATTTAAAAATATAATAAAAATAATAAATAATAAACAAAATGAAATAAATAATAATAATAAATAAATATAATAAAAAATAAAAAATAGATATAATAATAAATAATAAGTAAATATAATAATGAATAAATACTTCATAATAATAATAAAAAATGAGTATAATAATAAAAAATTAATATTAAATTAATAAAATATATTTTTAAATAATTAAAAATGAATAAATAATTTATAAATAAAATGAATTAAATAATGAAATAATAATAAATAAATATAATATATTTATAAAATAATATATAAATTAATAAATAATAATTTAATAATAAAATATTTTATAAAGTGAAGAAATAATAAATAAATAATACATAAATAAATATTATAATAAATAATAAATAAATAGTAAGACTAGACCGCTTACCAAACAGACTTTTCCAGATCAGATTAGACCAGACCAGACCGGACCGGACTGAACCAAACCAAACCAAACCAGACCAGACCAGAAAGACCGCCTACCAAACATGGCCTAAGTCTTGGTGGTGTATTGAACAATCACACATATATATATAGGTTTCAGAACACCTAATTAATGGCACAGCAGTATATACTATAGGTGAAATATAACTGCAAGAAAATACTTCAAAGAATGGATAATATAAATAGATTCCAATCAAAATGTTCCGAGACAATCATCTAACTAATTAAAAACTATTAACCACAAATTAGGATTAGTTCGTGTCTAAATTCCTAACTACTTAGTTAGTTGGCAAATCACTTTGATAAGTCCTCCTAGCACAACCATAAGCCAAGTTACATTCAGGGGGAATAAGGTTGAATTCAAATTAGAGGTTTATGTAGTACCTTTAAAATATATCTGTATTCAAACATCATCAAAGAAAAAAATGGCAATCACAAGAACATTCAATAAATTGCAATACTTGCCTTCTGAAACTTGCAAGCATCTCCTTTCCTAACATACTCATTTGTATTACTTAATTTTTTATTTTTTCTTTTGGTAATGCTTCAAAGCAAAAGACTATTTCCAGTCTCAGAGGAATATTTTCCAAACATATTTCTTCTACATCACCTTGTGATCATGACTTGGGTGACTATAGAATTCGAAGGACTCATGGAATTCATTGAAGTTGATGTAAATTAACAAGATATTCATCACTATCTTCCATATTCTAAAAAATTTTAGTTTATTTGACACTGGGCAATTTCTTTCTTCTATAAAATACTAGTAATAGTTTATTCTAGCATGTTAACCACACGGTTTGCGCACAAGCCCAGCTCTAGAAGAAGGGAATACGCTACATCGGTCATGTATCTAATGGAGTTTAGGTCGTATATGGGTGAATAAAGAGAAGGGCGGGGAAGGAACAAAAAAAAAAAAGAAAAAGAAAAACTTAAATAATGTAAGTTCAAAATATTAGTTTTTTTTTTTTACCAAAAAAAAAAAAAAAAATTCACGGTCCAAATGCATGCAAAGGATTGTCACTAACACATTGTATTTTTCTTTTTAAATCCCGTTTCGTGATGGTATCTAATGGAGTTTATTCAGGATTGTTTGCGAGTGCAATGTTTGTAAGAATTGCGTGTTTATTTTCGTGGAGTACTGATTGTTTTGTTGTTAGGGTGCAATTTTCAAGTGTAATGTTCTTGGGATGATGATCATGACAAGAGTGATTAAGGTCAATACATTTACATTTCCTATATCACAATTAATGATATATTCTTTGCCCAAGTTACTAGACAACTTAGCATATATATCCAACCTATGACGAACTCAGTGTAAGGACACACGCTTACAATAATTAAAAATAAGAATTCAATATAACCAAACTAAAATAGTATTTCAACGTCTCTCTCAGGTTCAGTATATAAAGCATGCACCACAGGTCCACAACTCTATATTAACAAATTTCATTTAGTATAAGCAAATTAGGCATACATCGGATGGGTAGCATTGCCCAAAAATGGAGGCGTCTCAGCGGCGAAAAAAACTGGGAGGATTTATTGGACCCTCTAGACATTGATCTTCGTCATTACATAATTCACTATGGAGAAATGGCTCAAGCAACTTATGACGCCTTTATCTCCGAGAAGGTGTCTAGGTATGCAGGAAGTAGCCGGTATGCAAAGAAGGATTTCTTCTCCGAGGTGAACATAGACAAAGGCAACCCATTCAAGTATCGCGTGACCAAATATTTGTACGCAACATCATCTATTCCAGTCCCGGAGACCTTCATTATAAAGTCGTTATCGAGGGAGGCATGGAGCAAGGAATCGAATTGGATAGGGTATGTTGCGGTAGCCACAGATGAAGGGAAGGCCGCGTTAGGGAGGAGAGACATTGTGGTTGCTTGGAGAGGAACAATCCAGGCCATGGAGTGGGTTAATGATTTTGAATTTATTCTAGTCTCAGCTCCGAAAGTATTTGGGGAGGACAGTGACTCTAAGGTGCACCAAGGTTGGTACTCCATCTACACTTCAGATGATCCAAGGTCACATTTTAACATCACAAGTGCAAGAGACCAGGTAGGTTCAACTTTTCAATTACTGAACCATTTACAGATATAAAATTGCGATACAGTTATTAGGTGAAATTAAGTCAAATCACATAGACAGATAGGGACTTCTTTGTTCAATAACTGAGAACCGAACCGAAAAAAATGTACTAGTTTTCGACACATATTTTTGATAACCTAGTTAAAAAACAAAAAAAGACATTTGTTATGGATATAGCTATTTAAAAATAGTTTTTTTGTGTTTCGAATTATTGAATTTTTTTTAATAACTGAAGAAACAAGCAACACATTTTTTCTATTAGAAACAATAATGAAGATAAAACAAAGACTAAAATCACTTTTCGTTGTATAATACTATAATTCAGGTTCTTGGTGAGGTTAAAAGACTAGTGGAAGAATACAAAAACGAAGAAATCAGCATAACCATAGTCGGACACAGTTTGGGTGCAGCTGTTGCCACGCTAAATGCAGTTGACATAGTTGCGAACGGGTTCAACAGGCCTAAAGATCAGCCAAACAATCCCTGTCCGGTAACAGCCTTTGTATTTGCCAGCCCTAAGGTTGGAGATTCGGACTTCAAGAAGGTCTTCTCTGGACTGGAAAATCTACGAGTCTTTCGAGTCCAAAATGCACTTGATGTTGTTCCAAAATATCCATTTATAGGCTACTCGGACGTGGGAGAGGAGTTGGCTATTGATACTACAAAGTCTAAATATCTGAAGGGTCCGGGAAATTTCGAGAGTTGGCATAACTTGGAGGCTTACATGCATGGGGTTGCAGGAACACAAGGGTCTAAGGGCGGATTTGAACTGGAAGTTAATCGCGATGTTGCACTTGTTAACAAAAACTTGGATGCATTGAAGGATGAGTATCGTGTGCCGGTTATATGGAGGTGTGAGAAGAACAAGGGCATGGTTCAGCAGAATGATGGCTCTTGGAAGTTGATGGATCATGAGACAGATGACTTTTTTAATGAAAGCTTGAATGAAAATGGTAGAAGGTTACATCAGGTGCCTGCTAGTCAGTTCTGTTCCTGTATACCAAGTATATGTTCGACTATAGTACATTTGTTCCATTAAGGGTATCTAAAACGAAGCTGAATGCTCTTCGGTGCACTGGATAGCGGAGATAACTCTACGTGGTCTCGTATGAAGTGATCTCCACTCTTGCCTGTGCACTGATACCAAGAGCACATATAATGATGTTAATTATTCAACTAGGGTAGTTTCTCACTTCTTTGTAATTTGGATATGAAGTTTATATTTGTCAGAACCGTCCCTTCCAACCATAGTTGTATCTATAGTTGTCAATAAGATTTGGTGTAAAATCCAAGGGTTGGATTGTGTCTAGAAGTTTAAATAATCTTAGTTTCTAAAAGAATGATGTGTGTAGAAAATATACCGTTGATGGATGGAGCTGTTGAAACGTATTTGGGGTATGTACATACATGTCTTGTTGTACAAATCTTCTTTTTATTTTTGGGTAAATAAATAAGTTGGTTGAATTTTTACCATCTAACTTTTATAGTTCCTGCTTAAGCTCCAGCATGATAGCCTAATTACTCATCTTTATAAGGCTCAACATTTCATGTGTATTGTGTATAATTATAAACCCCAAATTTTAGTAAATTGGGCTTCTACTTTCATTTTTTAAATTATTATTCTTGTTATTATCATTATTGATTTATATACAGATTCTATATTTGTTGTTGATCACTTTGTAAGAACATGTATTTATTAATGACATGATTCTGATAAAAAAATCATGTTAAGAGTTGTGAATTTAGATCGAGTTGTTAAGTGTTAAATGTGTGTATAAAGTGGTGACGATACAAAAGATATCGAGTGGAATAATGGTTGGAAGCGGCAGTGTAAATAAGCAAATATTTCAAATAAATTTATATTTTGTTCCACCGAGTACTCGGTGAGAGTACATTGCAACTTGGCGCTTAATAGCGTGAATTTCCAGAAAATTGTGCGTCTTATCACACAATTGCGCACGCATACAGGTTCACCGAGTAATCGGTAGAACAGTTACCGAGTACTCGGTAAGTGGCGACTACGAAAATTTTTGGAAGACTTAATGGTGGAAATACGAATCCCGAACGGAAAATGATTCTTACCATTAATTGATCAATTCTTCTCTATATATATGAGTTAAATCAAAGAGAAGGGGGTGACTTTTGAGAGATTTCTGCAATTCTTCTACAGATAGAGAGAGAAAATCATTGAGTGATCAGATATATTCGAGTTCTTTCTTGGTTTTGAGTTTCTCCAATTGTGTTTCTACACATGATATCTTTATGCACAATTGGATGATTCATTGGTGAAAAATCATTACACCACCTTGTGCAACGTGGTTGCATTGATCTGTTGAGAAACGGAGTCATCTGAATACAGAGATCGAAACAAGAGGCTTCATGGTTCTTTGATCCGTTGAGAAGCGGAGCCGTCAGAGTACGGAGATCGTAGCGAGAGCTTCATGATAGTGCGAGTGATTCAAGACTTGCAGACATCGAGTGATAACGGCAAGTCAGAGCGATTTTGTAAGTCCTAACTTCATACAGTCTGTGTCCTTCTTGATTCATAATGCATCGATACCCAAGCGTATCCGTAATTTTTTACTTGGAGTCTTTCCACATAAAAATATTGGTGTTTACTATCATCATTATGGTTTAAAACTATGAAACTTTTGTAAGGATTGTCTAAAATGTGATGGAATTAATACCACAATCACTACACTTCATTTTAGGTGGCATAATTTCTTCGAGCCAAACAATAAGAATCTGAACAAACCGAGCAAATCAGAATCTGAAATCACGCACACATCTCTCCCATTCTTTCTTTGGACATTTATTTACCTAGAAATATGTGGGCCAGAGAGCTAAAACGCAAATTGCAAAATTTGTAAGTTAGGGTTTTCCTTTTGTTGTTTTTCATGCCCTCATTTACTCTATACTTATACATAGCACATACACAAGTCAATATATATATATATAGTTCATATTATATTAGTACACTCATAGTTGCAGAGAATTTTATATACTCCATAAAACAAAATATCACCATAAAAATAGAAATTTAATCAGAACAGTAATAGGACATTTCATTAAGTATATAAGTATTACATATAATATATATTGAAAGGGGCACAGAGAAATGGGAAACATACCTCTTGCCCAATAAACAATGTTAAAGAGTTTGAGAGCATTACATCACAATTTATACAGTTGAATCAAACGTAATAATATGGCTGAGAACAAGTAAGGTGTGGCTGAAACAGAAACACAAGAATAAAACAGCAAGCCCAAGAATAACAAATTTACCAATTAGGGCTCAATTCAAACACGTGATAGAGAAAATTAAAATTATGTTCTATCCATGAAAAGGCCCTGACAAAGAGGATGAGGAAACAGGGCTAAGAATATCCAAGATGGACGAATATTATGCAGGGCCCAAACAAGTAGACCGAGAGGCCCATGCAAAATCGTATAAACTGAGAGTGTATCTATTGGGCGGATTTCCCTCCTCTGTGGAGGATGGCCGGATGATGCTTATGTGGGTTTTAAATAAAAGCTCACATGAAAGAAAAGCCCTAATATTTATTAGAAGCAAATAATACATGAAAAGGA
This sequence comes from Cornus suecica, assembly GCA_963922005.1. Taxonomy (NCBI): domain Eukaryota; kingdom Viridiplantae; phylum Streptophyta; class Magnoliopsida; order Cornales; family Cornaceae; genus Cornus; species Cornus suecica. Next base: position 77,434,703 of record OY998241.1, read on the forward strand.
ATAGAGAGAAAAATTGAACAGCCTCCCAAAATTCGAGTTTTCTCAAGTCTATCCGCATTTGATCCAGGTTTCCGATGGACAGGCATTTGTTGTCTAATTAAGCTGAAATTTGGCAGATGTGTTCACAACATATTATTTTCTTTTCGAATGGGAAAACAAATTTTAGAAATTTTCTGAAACAATTTTTGGGTCCGTGAAGGGCAGCTCTATTTTGGTGAGGGGTCTCCTTATTCTTGATCAATAGTTGCTTTGTTCCCAAGAAATTTTGTTTCTGGAGATAGTTTAACTCTAGTTCTAACTAGAGAGAACACTTGTGTACTCATTATTTATTGATAGTGGAAATTTGGCTGGACTACAGTTCCGTGGTTTTTACTTCCCACAACGGGAAGGTTTTCCACGTAAAAATTGGTTGTGTGTTTTGCGTGTGTCACTTTGATTCTAATTTATAATCTATTTAATTGCTTCCTAATTTTTACACAAAAAGGGATAATTTATTATTTCCGCAATTTAGTGTGATTTCGGTTGTCGAATCGGAACGGTTTCTCCTAACAGTATCATATGATGCTTCACACATTGGAAGGGAAGCCTAGTGTTACCCGGGGATCAACCCGAAATGTGTTGTGGCATGCCAGTGTGACATGGGGAGGTGGCAGAGTGACAGTTTTGTAAATAAAGTCCATTATGACTCCTCCAGCATAGCTGATATTTGTTCTGGGTATAGTGACGATTGTGTTTTCTGCATATATATGGAGGGCAGTGTCCCTCATTTCGGTGGGCATTCAACCACTTAGTAAGGTTGTGGCAAGTTTTGGCTAAGACAAGTATGGGGAAGTTTGTTGACATGTTTTGACATGGTTCGGTGGCACGGTTGGTGAAGATGGCTCGGTGATGACACGGTGGGTTGTGCTAGAGCACGCATGGCTTGGCAAGCTATGTGTGCATGCCCACAAGTGTACCAACTTGCCTTTGACAAGGTGATGTCTCAGCTTGACATGCATTAGTGTGCATGCAATGCACTTGGCTCGATAAGCCATGTGCACACCAAGCTTTGGCTAGGCCAACTTGCCATAGGGGCAAGATTGTGACACGAAACAAGCAACGGTTGGTGCTGACAGGTTCAAAACATAAGCATAGCGCAACATGACTTATGTGCCAAGGCATTGAATAGACCAAGACATGGCATGACGCGGTGCATGCTAGCTAGTGAGGGCTCTTGGTGTAAACTTGGCAAGGATAGACTCTCATGTGCGTGAAGACATGAGAGGGTTGGGGCATTGATATTGGCTCAACAAATGTAAGCATTGTGCACTTATGGTACATGTTTGACACAAAGATGGCTCGTTTTGGTGCTACTTGGCTCAGACATTTGGGTAAATACAAGGCTAGTCAAGACAAGGCAGTTGGTGCAGTTTTGGACACTCAACCACCAAGAGGGCATGTGGCATTGCAGGAAAATGCCAAGACATCCAGCAGTTGAGAGTGCAACTGCATTGTTAGTGTTGACAGCCTTTGAATGGTGCCAACACTTGGCCTAGGTGGATGGGGTTGTCATTCACATAGATATGCAGTTTTTTTTTTTTTTTGTATGTCTATATAGGCATATGTATGGCATTGTATAGGACATAATATTCAGAAAGTGAGTGAATGTATATGTTCTAAATGTTGTAGTGTGTCCTATGAGTGAGAGAAATCCTTGTATTATTTCGTGTTTATAGTAAAAGGTTGGGGAATCATTAATTATGGTTGCCTGTAAATTGTGGGTGTTTGTTTTATATTGCATTCATATATACAGTGTGTGTGTGTGTGTGTGTGTGGTGCAGGAGCACTAAGTGTGTGGATTGACTAACTTGGTGTGTGTCCAAATGCCATCATAGGGCAAATTTTGGGAGTGAATATTGACCCCTGTGACACCTAGTGACTAGTTATTAGAGGTCTTTGTCCCACATGGGATCCGGATGGGAAAGTAAATGCGTATATAATGGGTGGATGTTAACCATCACCTGTCAGCTTAAGTTTTTTAATCGAACCGCGAAACATTCGATTAGTTATAGTTGATATCAGAGATAAACCTACACATAAATATGTATAAACAGCCTTAAAACACCATTGTTATTCCATTTAAAAAATATATGAAAATATATCAATTACCGGGGGGTAGAAAAGGGCCAATATACTTTGTGACCCAATTATTTACAAAATATAAAAATAAAAAGTCCTTTTGATGTCCTATAAAATAAATATCAATTAATTAAAAAAAAATTCTCTTTGAAACTCTTGTGAAGGTGCGACGGTTTATGGGAGTTGTATTTCTTACTCAAATTTTATATTCTGGAGAATTTGATTATATAATTACATACATTGAATTGTCTATTTATCTTTAAAAGTTAAAATTTTATGACATTACACACACTGAGTATTAGTTGAATAATTACTACTTATTTCACAAATATCTCTACGTTCATGAGAGCACAAGCACACAATTTCGTTATATTGGTTAAATGAGTTATGAATAGCTATTATTGTGGCATTATGTGCATATAATACATAAGCGCGTGATTATTTTGGATTAGTGAATTTGTGTAATTATCAAAATTCGTATTATGTATGATTCACATGGGACACTTTTGTTCGTTTTAACTTTACTAATAATTATATTATGGTAATTCTTTCAAATTATTTAAATATCAATATTAGGAAAAAAAATTGCTCGGAATTTAGTTTGGATTCTTTAAAAGGTGATTTTTATTTTTCAAAAAATTGTTGGACTCAATTTTATTACTAACTATTATATTTTTCAATCTCGGATTTCGTAGTAGCTACAATATTTTGATCCTTTTTTTATTTTCCTTTTATGTAAGAATTAGATATTGGTTGTTTTTCGGTATAAGCAAATAGACCAAAATATAACTACCTATATTTTTATGTGTATATTATCAGTATTTGAATATATTGAGCTTCGTCTCCCCTATGTTTAAATCCTAGCTCTGCCCTGTCAATTACAACTGTTTGTGATTGCTCACAACACTCGGAGTGTAAATGGACACTCAACTACCTTTAGGTCTTGTTTGGTTAACTCTTTGATTTCGTTATTTCTGCTTCCAAGTGCATGTTATAGTACCGCTTTTAAACAACAGAATGTTAATTGGTGACAGGATATTTATGCTTTTCACAATACCGACATTTTTGGAAGTAGAACCGCAAATTTCAAAAGCACCAATTTTATACTATGTAAAGTTTTACGAATTGTTGTGGAAAAAAAAATGTTTTATTTACAATTTCAATTTTTATAGTAAATTAATGATAAGGAACACGCATTTGATTTCGATTCACAACCCTTCACAATTCTTTTAATGAAAAGTAAAACGCGGAAAGCATGGCACGACCGCAGTTGGTTAAGTTAAAAGTTTGTTGTAGAAGAATGTCATCCTAAAGTATGAGTGACTTTTTTTTTTTGGTAAATAAATAAATTAAATACGAGCGATTGACTTGAACGAAGCCAAAACGTAGGAAGTTTGTTTGAGGTGCATTTTCTTTGGGGAGTGTCCTACAAACAAAAGATCGGTCCGTCAATTTGCTACACTGATAAATTAATTTTATCTTTATATGAAGTTGCATAATTGACTGGCAATCCTAAATGTTGTCTTGTAATTCACAGTCTGGAAAGCATTATGATTGAACAGGTCTCTCTGAAAAATTCTGTCGCTCAACCACTTCATTCTTTTTTTTTTTCCCGGCAATTTTTAAAAAAATTCGGTAATTAACAACTTCATTCTTTGGTCGACCTATATCTATATATATGTGCATAATTGATTAATTATCAAAGCCGGCCATGAATTTACTTCATAGAAAGTGTTCCTTCATAGAGTTAAAATAAATTGTATGTTAAGCAAATACTATCATTGACCGGGCAATCACTGAAAGGGATGATGAACCATGCATAAAAAAAAATGCGATAAAAGGATGTTAAAAACCATGGTGATGAGACCATGCATATAATGGATGTCGATCGAACCATTACGATATATAAGAGGAAATAGATTTCGAACCACTATCATTGAGGTTTCCATATCGTCAACTGTGCTAATAAGGTAGTTATTTCTAAGATATGCTCAAAATTATCTAAGTCATTATTCCTTGATGAGGCCATGTCGAGGACTTGCTCTTCGATCTGAGAGATCTGCCCTTCCTTTTGAAGCCGGGATTGATGTAATTTCGTCCTAAACCATTTAATCTAGTTTTCTAAGTAATCAGGGCTAAAGCCCATACAGAGACAAGTCGTGTAATTTCTTGTTTTATTTTATTTTTTCGGGTAAGAAAGTTTTTTTTTTGATAAATAAAAAGAAATTTTTAAAAGGGGTGCAATACGATAATTTCTTAGGGAGTCACCTAGTACTACTCTCGCCTAAACACATTTTACTATAGAGTTCTGATGGGATCCGGTGCATTAATGCTGGTATGATCGTACCAAAGTAAAAAAAGTAATTTGTTTCAAATAATGTCACTTTCTTATTTATTCAAAAACGAAAGACAAATGTCAACTTCTATTTTCTAGAAACGTAACATGCTAAAAGTCTCTAGTGCATAATACATTGACAACATTTAACGAGTCAATATGTAATTCCAAGTTTTTATTTTTATTTTTTATTCTTTAGATTTATAAAGCCTCGAATTGGCATATAATCCACTTCGTTCATGCATGTTGAATGTAATTGCCCTATAATGGAAGGTACTAGAATGATTCTATCGGCCTATAAATTACTATCCTTTAGTTTATAAAATTTTTGAAAGGTGTTCATACTTCATACCATTACCTAATATTGTCATACAATATTTAGGTCATGTCTGTGAGAAAAAGTTTGTCCTATCTTATGAGGTGGAACATTAAAAAAGTAACACCTATATAAATTATTAAAAATATTAAAACATAAGTATAACTCATATTTATGGGTTTAAACCCATTACAGATTTCGTCATATTTTTTAGATTATTTTCTTTTGGGTCTCCTCTCTCACACCATCTCATCATCTTTCTCCGTCTCAATTAAATAGGAACATTTATATACATATATATGTGTATGTATATATGTAACATAATACTACAGTACTCTTCAAAAAAACCCAAGCAAATTAATATGTTTAAAATTCAAAACTGACATATATAGACAGACATATACGTGTATATATATGTATACCTTTAGGGAACAACCCCATATAACTTCTTCACTTCTCCTCCACTCAATCAAGCTTACAACTCCAAAATTGGAATATTTAACTACCCAATTTGATTACAGAAATTGAATCTGTATCGGGTTTAATCCATAAATATGGATTATACCCATGTTTTAATATTTTTGATAATTTGTATAAGTGACAGTTTTTTAGTGATGCATTCCATGGGAAATGATCTAAATATTATCTTATTTTTAACAATCACTTTTAAAATTAATATCATTTAAATCAGTCACGCCATTACCACAATTGAAATTTTCTATAAAAAAGTGACTGGTTAGAGAGCCACCAGATTTTGTATCCCATGAAGCAAACAAATTAATCTTTTCCTGGCAAGCTTTTTGTGGCAAAAAATCTATAATTTATTTTTAAATAATTATTTTATAAAAAATATATATAATAAATATATTTTGCACTCACTAAAAATCGATCATGAGATATGAGATATAATACTTTGGACAATATTACTCAAACCTTTTCCCAAAGGACCAATCTATTCAAATTTACTTTCTTCTTGTATTGTTAGATATATCAAACATATATAGGAATTAGCGATAATTGGGTTAAGAATCATCTTTTGGCGAATTTAAGTATTTATGCTCGAAATGCATTTTCATGCTAAGTCACCCTTCATGCACTTCATTTATAGAGCTTTGCTAAAAGCGGATGTAATTTTTATTTTGATTTTTTTTTGATAATAAGGGTCCGTTTGGGATCATGGAATTGGAGTCTTAGAATTGGAATTGGGGGCTCCAATTCCAAATTCATTATTTGAATGTAACAAAATACTTTGGAAATGGAATTGAAATGCAATGATTTTCAATTTCATATCTTCTCCATACCTTGACCCACTAAATACCCACTAAATATTCACTCTCTAACAACAAATTTTTCACAACCACCAACATACATACATATACATAAATATCTATATATATACATATGCCTATATATATATGCACACACCTATATATATACAAATATATATATAAACACGCTTATATATAGAAACATATATACACATTTATATTTACGTATGCATATATATATATGAACTCAAAGACACATATATATACAAATATAAATATATCTACACTCAAATATATAGTCACACACGCACATATATACTCATAAACACATACATATAAATTTACGCATATATACACATTCACATACATACATGTATATACGCACATACATACACATGTATATGTATGAATTCCTATATTTGTATACTTATATCTATCTATATATATTGTCTATTTTAATTTTAAAATTATGACCTTTTACATTTAAATTGAGTTGACTTTGAGATTGAATTACAATTACACTTAAATTTCAAAACACATCTAAACAACGTATTTGAATTGAATTTGTGGAATTGAGATACCATAACATTCCAATTTCAATGTAATTTCAATTCAATTCGAAATTCGCACACCAAACGGACTTGGGAGTATTTGGAGTTCTCACCGTTATTAATTTATGAAACTCATGCAAATGGTAAGACTTGAATTGTGTCTTGTAACCTTAAAAAGTTATTTTCACTCAATAAAAATCGAATCTGAAATTGAAAACTTCCTATGGTATTAAATCCAAAATCCTTTTAAATTGGGTGAACCATTATAATTTCTCTAAATTGAAATTGTATGAAGGCTTTGTTTCGGTCCACTTCAAAACAATGATCTTAAAACGTACGTCAAACAAAATGAATTTGTCATAACTCGCGGTGATCTCACACCATAATAAGAGAAAGATCTTAGTAGTTGTTATTAGTATAACAAAATGTTCTATAAGTAGATAATTAGCATTGTATAGCTCGACCCAAGAACATTCATGTTAGCCCATATTTATTAACCACCATTACTAATTTATCATTTTGTAATGTGATCATCTAAGTGTCACTGGGAATAAATTATTTGCAAAAGTGCATAATACCTCCTTATGCTTTGGTTCAGTTGTAAAATAATCTCCTGTGTTATTTTTTTATCCCAAATCACTATTTTGTGTTTTTCAAAAGTTACAAAATACCCTCATGCACTTTGCTTAGCTCTAAATCATTACCTTGTGTTTTTTAAAAGTTGTAAAATACCTCCATTTGTTATGTTTAACACAAAAATATTGACCATTTTGTCCCCTTGTCCTGTAATAAATCATTTTTAGTATTTTGTTTACTTTTGTTTTTCTCTTTTTCAATAATATATCTAATAATTCAAAACTTCACACACGGATATTTATTTACAGGGGTGTTCAAACCGGTTCGGTTCATTAAAAATAGGAATTGAAACCGAACCGAACCGAAACCAAAAATTCACTTCCGGTTCCGATTCGTACTATCATTTTTTTTAAAAAGTAAAAAACACCAAATATAAAAAAATAATATAATTTTATATATGTTTCTATACTTAATTCATGAAAAATATATATATAATTCGTGAAAAACTATTTAAAGCTACCAAGAAAAAGCTACAAAAAATATAAGTAAAAGAGCTATCAAAAGTATTTCGTGAATAGCTACCAAAAAAAATATATAAATTTGTTAAATTATAAGTAACATTATATTGAATTACGGATTTCATTAAATCTTAGCCCTCCTCCTCCTTTCTTTCTCTCCCTTTTTCCTCATTCTGTTTACAAATCAAAATATTAACATATATAAAATTATATTATCTTTTGATATTTGGTGTTTTTTATTTATTTATTTTAAAAAAATGATAGTTCGAATCGGAACCGGAACCGGAACCGAAATTTTGGATCAGGTTCGGTTCGGTACCGATTCTTATTTTTCCAGGAACCGAACCGTTTTTGAACACCCATGTAATAAATATATGTGTGTGAAGTTTTGAATTATTAATTATATTATTGAAAAAGAGAAAAAAAAAAGTAAAGAAAATACTAAAAATGAGTTATTACAAGATAAGGGGGACAAAATGATCAATATTTTTGTGTAGAACATAATCAAATGGGTATTTTGCAACTTTTGAAAAGCATAGGGTATTGGTTTGGAGCTAAGCAAAGCACAATATTTTATAACTTTTGAAAAGCAAAAGGTAGTGATTTAGGCAAAAAATAACACAAGGGGGTATTTTGCAACTCAACCAAACCACAGTGGATATTATGCACTTTTGTCTAAATTAGTTAAGGGATCTTTGTATTAAAATTAGTAGAATAATTAGACTTATTTAATTCTGTTGTGTTAGTATAATTATAGTAACTCAAGTCCGTACATTACGTAATTTTAATATTTGATTTCACCAAGAATAATTTTCGGCTGTCAGCTTTGCTGACATCTGTTGGCTCATCTCTCAAGCTTTCTTCTCTTTTCTTTATTCTTTTTCCTTTATTTTTTTTTCATATCTATAATTGTGAATTAGGGTATTTCTAAACATCTTTGACATTGTGATTGGTATCCACCTACCTAACAACAACAAAAGAAATATTAGGGAATCACTTTAATCAACGTCTTTAGCATGGTACCTAACACTAACATTACAAGTTCAGTTTATTTACAGTATATGATTGTCGACATAGAAGATGAAAATGTTACTTAATTGAACCAATGAAAAAAAAAATTGATCACCTTTTCAGTTTAACTAATTAACAGTTTCGTTTGTGACTATTGATGTCAACTTCTTTGCTTTTGCCAAGACAAAACCTTGCATGACCAAGAATTTGAGGGAAATATTACCGAGCCCGTGTTTAGAGTGTCTGATTTGCCATATTGTTCATTTTGTAACAATTGTGGAAGGTACCGATGCAATTATATCGTACGTTCTATACTCTCATTATAAATTGATATTGTTGTGACATGGGGACCATGTTTGAGGGTAATGTTTCAAATTAATTAAGTTGACTTTGCAAGGTTAACTTAATGCATGTTGAATAGATCAAGGGTTGTTTCCACTTATTTACCCAAAAAAAAGGGACTGTTTCCACTGCCATAGCATCACATTATTTCTTCCAAGAAAGTGAAATGGTGGATTCCTCATAAGTACCTGGAAAATTATGCTTACTGCAAATTGGATAGTGGTGTGTAATATACTAATATATATGGTAATGGACGTATTTAGTACATTAAGGCCTATTTTGATTGGTTGTTCAAACGTTGTTTTTGGCTTTCTGGAAGGAAAATATATTTTGAATAGTGTTTGACAAAATTTTTAGAAGAGCTTATACGACTTGGAAGAACATTTTAAAGAAGCTTTCAAAATAGCTTATGTTACTCTTTTTCTTCTGCGAAAAATTAGAAGCAAAAATTATGTCAAACAAGATCCAAGTCAATAGTCATGTAACTTTTCCGGAAAATAAAAAACACCCAATTGTAAAGTTCTACGAATTAAAGAAAGGGTTGATTAAATAATTGAATGTATTATGGTGACACTTGCAATATTTTTGAGAGCTCGATCACCATTTTGAGAAACAGCCTCTGAACTTTCTTCACCAAGACAACGCAACTCTAACAACTAATTAAGAACACATTACCATCAATTGCTGAACACTTCATAAAGCTTAAATTATTTGAATTCATATGCTGTCCTGGTATGCTAATGCACATTGATTCTAACAAAAAAAAATCCAAGAAAGCACATCTAGTTGATAATTGGTTTTGTGGTAGAGATGAGGACGGATTTATCGTGGAATTAATGAGGCCATTGATTTTATTTTTCTGTGCATTGCATGGAGGCCCAATGTATATAGAATTAGCCCTTATGTGTTTATAAAATTCTATATTTATGAATATTTACTGTTTATTCATAGTAAATATCATGCACATAAATTACAGTTTCGCTGCCTCGAGATATGTTAAATTAACACCCACACCCCCTTTCTTTTAAATATTTACTATTTCACCACATATAGTTTGTAAGTAGTAACAAATACCCTCTTCCGACATGATTAACGCTTACATCAGCAAGTTTGTAGGGATGAAATGACTATTATACCATCCGTTATTTGTAAAAACCTTGTTGCCCATCCAAAAATATGCATGTGTATATCAATAATCTCACATCTCCGGTCATGATATGAACGCCAATCAATTTGAGAGGGTGAAACTGTAAGTATCCAAAGGAGAAGGAGTACAAGTGTAATTTAACATATTTTAAGGGGATGAAATTAACTGTAATTATTTCAAATCATAAAAAAAAAACCATTGTGTAAATTAGCCCTCTGTCACGTGCTTAGAATATTGGCACTACTCACATCTGCGCGGCACCAAGTTGTCCTTCTTCTCTTATAAGAGCTTGGTCAACCTTACTACATAGGGGGAAAAAAGAAAGAAAAAAAACTTACTACCATGCTTGCTCTTGGAAGATAAGAAATAGCTAGCCACTTGGTGTTGCATGGGTGTGGCTCTTGGTCAACCTTACTACCATAGGGAAAAAAAAAAAAAAAAAGCCTTACCACCATGCTTGCTCTTGGAAGATAAGAAATAGCTAGCGACTTGGTGTTGCATGGGTGTAGCTTGAGTAGTGCCAAAACTTTAAGCTCGTGACATCTCTCTTTGAATAAATTTTTGGATCCGTGATTAGAGAGTGTTAATCTCCATCATTGAGTTTCTAACTTATCTATAAAATTGGAATTTTTTTCTTCATTTATCATGCTAGTTAAATGAAACTAATCATAGCATTATGAGAAGGCTTATCTTAAATCAATGATGTGAAATAATTTCCTTGATGCTTTCAGATTCTAGTTATGAGTAAATAAATTTCAAGCAACTATGTGTCGAAACGATGACATCATCATCACGTAATATTTACATCAGGAGCCTGCATTTAGTTAATGATATTCGATCCAGAGTGATATAGGAGTGAGATTCAATTATTTGATGGATTGCGAGACGTATTGAGGTTTCACTTATTATCTCTATATATTTCTCACAAAATAGTACTGACCAGCTGTTTGTTTATAACTTATCACAAGTGGGACTCTTCATTGATGTATCCCAAAATTTATTCAAAAAGCATCAAAGGATGTGAAATTTATTCAAATCGGGTGACCAAAACTTATATACATATATATGTGACAAGTATATATTTTTTATAATCAGACTTTTGCTCTTGCAATGCATATATTTATTTTAAACAAAACGTACCAGCATAAGGAAACATGAAAATAAGTCTAAAATGACCCTATAAACTACTAAATACCCCAAAAAAACATAATAATCATAATTCAAAAAAAAAACAAAAACTACTCCTTCTAGACCTATAACAAAATTCAAAGATACTATATTTGTCTTGAAAACTTGTGTTTTAAATCCTAAATGATCTGGTTTAGTTTTTTTTTTTTTTAAAATAAAAAAAAAAATCAGCATTGTTGATTGGCTTGATTCCGATTGAAAATGGGTACAAAGTTGAACCGGGATATTCAAAACTGTATAAAAACATCTCTCTCCAAACGGTCGTATAAAATTAAGAACTTGATCAAAACCAAAACCATTTAGATTATTTTAAGCAACTATTATGTAGATATCTTGTCCTCAAAAATGTGAATCCATGACAAAATATTTTTACGTCAAATCTGTTCACTTATGTTTGGCTTTATATCTAGCAATCCATGCAAGATTCATATTACAAGACAAGACATTTTGTTTCTCCATAAGCAAATTCATCAAAATCAGGGAAGATAAGTGGTAGACGAAGAGAAAATTTCATGAGTCGGTGGAGTATCAATATGGAGAAGAAGATATACTATATAAACATCTATTAGTTAATTACCATATATTGACCAAATCAAAATTCAAGCAATAAAAGTATTAAATCTCAAAATCATCGTCAAAGTAGTGGTCCATATATAAGTTGGAGACAGAATGAAGCAAGACAAAAACTTAATAATTCTAACATTATTAAGCAAGCATATAGTTGACTTGGTCTACTTGATGAATTGTGTTAGAGAATGTAAAACCCTAACTAATATTCCACAGTGCACAGTCACACACATATATACACTATATCTATTGCCTATTGGTTCATTCACCAAGTAAACGGAAGCAAATTAAATGATTGAATGATTATATTTCTTTAAGACTAAATCAACTACACCTCATAGACATGCTTATAAATACTGTTCTCAACATTCTCATGATACACCAAGAGCTAGAAAGAACATTTTAGCTATATTTTGCAAGCTATTGTTTTTATACTGATAAGTGAAAACAATGGCAAAACAAGAAACGTTTGAGAGGTTTTCGAGTTGCCGAGGCGTGTCATTTGAGATTAAACCTCATTTGGATCCATTCGCCATCCCAAGTCGCAACATAAATGAGCCTCCTCGCGGAAGCAAACGGTTCTGGCTTCCATGGGGAAGCAATTCCAAAATTGTTCCTTCTTCGGGCGTGCTCGAAAGGACCATGAGTCGAGCCAGTAGTCATTTCTGTGACCTTGAACTCGACGATGATGAAGACGACGACGATGAAACATTGAGGGCGATAGAAGAAGGCCATGATGAGGAGGATGTGCTCAAGGCAATGTCACTTCCTCTGCCACCATCAAAGAGCAAACGCGAACAATCATCGAAGCCTTCTAAGGCGAAAGAATCGAGACTGTCTGTTATATTGCTTGATAAAGGCTTGTTCACTGTCTACAAGCGACTCTTTGTTGTTTGCTTGGCTTTGAACATCACTGCCTTGGTTCTTGCAGCAACTGGGCACTTCCCTTATGCAAGAAACAGAGCTGCCCTATTCTCAATAGCCAACATTCTTACCTTGACACTATGCAGGAGCGAGGCGTGCCTTCGTATCGTCTTCTGGCTCGCGGTGAACGTCTTGGGCTGGTCATGGGTGCCTCTAAGACTCAAGACAGCCACCACATCCCTCTTGCAATGCCTTGGCGGGATACATAGTGGTTGTGGCGTCTCGTCCGTCGCGTGGCTCGTGTATGCCTTAGTCCTCACTCTCAAAGACAGAGACAACACTTCACCTGAGATCATTGGTGTCGCCTCAGCCATTCTGTCTCTCCTCTGCCTATCGTCGTTAGCAGCATTCCCTCTCGTTCGACATCTCCATCATAACATATTCGAGAGGACTCATCGATTCGCTGGATGGACAGCTCTAGGTTTATTATGGGCATTTATCATCCTCACAATCTCGTATGACCCTATGACCAAATATTATAGCAATGAGCTCAAGTCTAGGCTGATTAAACGACAAGAATTTTGGTTAACAGTCGCCATAACGGTACTAAACATCATCCCATGGGTGACTGTGAGGCGTGTCCCGGTTAAGGTCTCTGCGCCTTCTGGACACGCCTCGATAATCAAGTTTGAAGGAGGAGTGAAAGCCGGTATCTTGGGGCGAATTAGTCCATCACCATTATCGGAATGGCACGCGTTTGGCATCATTTCTGATGACAAGCAAGAGCACATGATGTTGGCTGGTGCAGTTGGTGACTTCACTAAGTCCTTAGTGTCCAATCCACCAAGCCATCTATGGGTTAGACAGGTGCCTTTCGCGGGCTTGCCTTATCTTACCAACATGTACGATAGGGTTTTGTTGGTGGCGACTGGTTCGGGTATATGTGTGTTCTTGTCATTTCTATTACAGCCATGTTCGGCTGATGTTTGCGTGCTCTGGGTGGCGAAAGGGATTGAACAGAACTTTGGGAAGGAAATTAAAGAGATGATGAGTGGACACCCTAAGGAGAAAGTGATTGTGCACGACACAGCTGTGCTTGGGCGGCCTAACGTCTCTCAGATGAGCGTCGACACTGCGAAAAGATGGGGAGCTCAAGTTGTGATTGTTACTAGCAATCCTGAAGGGAGCAGAGATGTTGTCAATTCATGCAAGGCTGCAGGCATTCCTGCCTTTGGTCCCATTTGGGACTCTTAAAGTTCATCTTGCAACTATCTATATATATATATATATATATGCATGTCCCTTTTTCAACAGGCATCATCAAAAGGGATAGCAGTTAATAAGGGACTTAGATAATTAAGATGTGTTGTTAATATGTGTGTTCTTTCTCAGTGTGCTATAGACATTTATGCTTGGTGTGATAAGTGCCTTTCCCGGATTTGATCGTTAAGAATGGATTAACTGTTACTCTTTACATGTGGCTCATGTTATTTAATATAATTAAACTGTTAAAATTGGTCAAAAGAGTTATGATCACATTATGATATTTACTTTGTGATTGTATGGCTCATTCTCTGGCAGCTCTGAGGGATCAATCAGTAGAGTAATATTTGTGGAAAGTTGATAGCAATGTTTTGCATGGCAAATCACTTGCCTTTTTCAAGTCAAATTATTATACTAATATATATGTGTATGTGCTTAGTGGAAGATACACGGTCTTGATCTCAAGGTTATAAAGTGAAGGGTATTTTGCAATCACACCCCTTAGGTTTGGGTCAATTTTACCTAGAGGTCCGTTAAAACACTTTTAAGACATTTTTACCCATGCCTATATTTCATTTAAAAGATCTAAAAATTATTATTTTGTCAATTAATTATTTACAAAGGTAATTTTTTTTTTTTTTTTTTTTTGAAAAATCAGCTTTTGTATAAGGGAAAAGGAGGGCAAGCCTCAAGAACAAGGAACAAAGTTCCAGTTACTTTGGTCATATTATAAACTTTGAATGATGGTATTTTGGTCTTTTTACATATCCTTTGCATATACTCGAGGGTATTTAAGATATTTTACATCTAAAAAAGTGTTGACATCAGCATTGACCGAGTTTGACCACGCCGGTAGGGGGTATTTGTTACAACATATAAACTTGAGGGGGTCTAGCTGTAATTTATCAAACGACAAGGGGTCTACCTGTTATTTGATATATCTCGAGGGGGTCTAGCTATAGTTAACCCTTATTAATTTATATATTTTATTATTGATGAAATATTTTTAGGGGTAAAATTTACTTTTAAATATTTTTTTAGTATATTTTAGTTATTGAATTTTCGTATTAAAGTAAAATTATATATATTGTATTTTTTTTTTTTATTGTAATTTTTTTAATAATAAAGGTTTGGTGATAAAGGTGGTTGGTGTAGTGGGGGTAACATAGATATTTTACATGAAAAGTAAAATAAGCAAGGGCACTAAAGTCATTTCATGCTTCCAGGGGAGTGTCATTGCAATACTTTACAAACCTCTTGGTGTCTCCATTCAAAAATACTTTGACCAACTTCTAAGTGGAATTGACCAAAACTTCAAGGGTATCATTGCAAATTACCCTAAAGTTCAAAGATGCTTGCACAACTCTGTGTCAACTTCTTTCCAATCTGATGGCAAAAACATGTGACGTGGCCTTCTTCATATATAACATACATATAATAAAATCTGTAACACTAACAGAATAACAATCATTTTCTTTTTCACTTATCATTTTTCATTTTTTTTTCTCTGCAATGGATTAGTACTTGAAAGCTGAGGAGGGGAGGAGGAATTTTTGAATACCCTATATATTGTTTCCCTCCATGTATATTAAATGGTGTGTGTGTTTGCCACAAACACCATGTCCACGAAACAAACCACTTAATCCGTACATTCCATCATTTAATATACCCTAGTTATTATCTTTAATAATATACTTTTTTCCTTTTAAATTAAAGGAGCAAACTGAAGATGTCAAAATTTTCCACCTAAGCATGCTTTAGGATTGAATTGTTTAGTATAGGGTAATAGTCTAGTAGACATACATGCCTATAGCTGCTCCTAATCAAGCAAGAAATCATTTAAAAGATGGGAAACACATCAAAAGGAAATTAGTATTTCATATATATATGTATCTATATATATATATATACATATCTTAAGATATTAGCTCTAAAAATCCATCAAAAACTTTAGGTAAATAGAAAGAGAAAAAATCGTAGCCAAGTATGTTTACGAAATAAAACTTTATCCATCGAACTTATATAGCATCTATATATATATATATATATAGAATGCATTATTAAACTGTTTAGGAAGTAATTGTATTAATTTTTTGGTGATTACTTGTTAAATTAACTTTCCATTAATAATTTTAAATCAATCACAATCACAATCTCTCTCTCTCTCTCTCTCACACACACACACACACACACACAATGTCGACCGGAAAGAATGGATCCATGCAATCTTGTTTAATTACCGGAAATAATGGATCGATTCATGCAATCTTGTTTAACATCTTGTGTTAACATGCAAAATGGATGATTGAAGCAATTGAAATGGGTAACCTAAAAATAAAATAATAGTGTGCATAGCATGATTAATCACATAATTCATGTATTGACTTTCTTGCAAGTGAAGGCATGTGTTCCTGCTTCTAGTACATATAATATTCATGTTAAACCATATTATAAATTAATGTGCTCTCTGTTTTACATAACTGTCTTCAAATTTTCAATATTCAACATCTGGAAATTAAGCGTACTATTTCTAGAATGGTAATGCTTTTAACACGGAAGAACTCCAATGAAATGAAGAACAATAATAGATCGACTTCTGATTCAATGAATACCATCAACTAAATTGGTCATCAATTTTGAGTGTATTCAATGAATATAGAGCTTTTGACTCTCCATTTTATTCAAACTCTTTTACTTTAAATCGTTATCTATGGTATGCTAGTTATTGTAAAGATATATATATATACTATTCTAAAAATGTAAGCCCTTGGATTATTTCTTTCCATTTTAATATAATATTTTAAATAAAAAAACATTTGAATATTAATATTAACTATTTTGAATATTAAATGCATGGTAATGTTTAATGAGTAATGCTTTTGAGTTTTCCAATAGGATATTATTATCATAAAATAAAAAATTAATTAATTAATAGGCATTATTAGAGAGGTGTAACTTAATGGGTATTTCAAAGGATATAGAATAAAAAGACATAAGAAAATCGTCTTGATCATTTTCATATGTTAAATCTTATCTTTTAAATGAAGAAATAATACATTAGTCAATGTGTATAATCATTAATGTAATAAATAAGTCTAAGACTATATTATTTTATATAATGGTTAACACAACTCAATTAAAAAGTTTTAAGTGATATATATTTATGTGCATATATATATATACACATGTATATGTGTTGAGGAAACTTGATTATTCTTTTAAGAAATTATTATTATTTATAATATAAATATCGAATTACAAGGTCTTAATAAAAGTGATCACAATTTAAGAAATACAAATATATTGTTAAAATCCTCATTATTATTTGCTTGGTAAGAAACTGAAGGGAAAAAGGACTATAGCCATTTTTACATACCATCCAACACAATGAATGAAATTTATTATTGCATAATCTCTCATCAGTTTTGGATTTGTGGCATTCTTAAACTTTTTTTTTCCTTTTGTCATTTAAAACTCACTCATTAGTTTCTGATACAAGATATTAATCGACCACATTGACATAAGAAGTTTGATAGTCAGGTCATGTCTTTGCATATCTATCATTTTCTCCCAACTGTTACGATTTTTTAGTAATTTTTTTGATAAATTTAAACTTATTTTCAAAAGAAATTGTATTAAATGATTCTACTTATTAACTTATTAAATGTTAATAATGTACCATTTCAATTTCTTCCAACAGTTACAAACTTACAATTATAAGTATCTAATTGTAGAACCAAAAATAATGTCTACACCTCTTCGATCGAAATTTGATGATTAGATCTACAAAACAAACTGAAGAACCCAAAATCAAAATTGTCAAAGGTAAGTATGAAGATTCGTAACTTTCTTTTTGATGTCAAAAACATATTCCTCCTTTTCTTTTTTTGGATCAAACTCATTTTTAAAAAAAAAAATAGCTTAATTTATATTTCATTTGGCGAATTTGCTTTGTGAACAGGTTAAAAGAATGAATTGGATTTGATGTCACATTCGAACTCCAAATGCGTGATTGGTATAAGCATTATCTTCGATATCCAATTTGTTTTGCTTGTGCTTTGCTTGTGCTTTGCCATTAATCATAAGATAATTAGATACGAATAATTCTATAAATTTTTTGTGAATAATTAGAAAAATTTTGGAAATGCGTAAAGGTATTCTATTGTACTAGCATTGAGAAACATTTGGTCTAGAGATTTCTTTATTAGTGCAAATTCTTGATACTTATTTAGATATGGTAATTGTATTAGTGTATGTTATTTTATGGCGGACTTCAATAAACGACCCAATCTTCTAAAAGTTACTTTGATTATTGTTTGAAAAGTAATTTTCATTCTTGGTAGTTGTTCTCTTTACCAATCTCACTATTTTAATAGTTTCACATTATTTAAACGAATTTTTCGTTAAAGAATTCTTTTGTTATTGGCATCCAATGTCTTCTAAATTCGAATGTTAAAGTTTATTATTACCTATTTATTTACATTGGGCTCTCGGTATAAAATATTCATATTTATATGCAATGCAAAGCTTGTTTATATGAAATAAATAATCATTAATTGTTATTATCATTACAAATTAGTAACTTGATATTGTTGAAAATCAGTACTTCTATTTAACTGATGCAACATATGGCAACAAAAGAACATTTTAACTCATAAAGTCAGTAATTCATGTGAGGTTTCGATTTAGGATAAATAAGAATTTTTTAAAGACTTAAATTGATTGCACTAATTGCATCATCGTGGTTCTTGCAACTTAAAGAGTACATCAATCAATTGACTCAAAATTAAGTGTAATTTTAGTTTTCTTCACGTGCATCTTTTACTTTTATAATGGAGTAGGTCTTATGGAGGTAAAAAAATAACTTTTTGTGACATAATTTGAAGGTTTTGGAGATTCAATAAGGATCAATGTCCTTGACAATCATTTATGTAATTTTTATATAATCTATATTACAATTTTTTTATTATTGCACATGCTCTATGCTAGTATATATATATATATATATATATATATATATATATATATATATATATATATATATATATATTCCATTTTTGGATAAGACTAATTTGTCTTGTTTTATATTTTATGCAGGAATGTATTGAAACCTTCAAGGTAGCTAGAAAATTTAAAGCAAAAATTATTGGAAATGACATCACTTAACTGGCCTCCACAGATTTGGAGATCATTGTGTTAGACTAGATCGATCTTCCCCTTGGAACAATTCTTTTAATTTATTTAGTCAAGGACAATGCTTGGGTCTTCACCAGTGAGGACTAACTTGGTCCTCACTCCTTTGAGCCAATAAAATTAAGACACATGTCTAATATCAATTAAAAAATAAGATTAATTTCATTTACATCATTTTGAACCCCAAGATTTGCATAATTGCATTTACACTCCTTACTTAAGGAAAAATAACTCACTTACACTCTAATCACTTTTGGTATCTTTTCACACCTAACATAATTTTGAATACCTAAACTACCCTTGCCATATCCCTATTTTAATATATCAATTTGACCCCTCAGTTTAAAAAAGACTATATTGTTCAAAATTCATACGGTGTAAATGAAATTAACCAAAAAAATTATTTACATATTTAACTAACACAAGTATTTACATTTAAAATATTTACATTTATATTTATCAAACTTGTAAACTAACACAAGATTTCATTATTTACATTTATTTTTTATTTTAAAATATTTATATTTATATTTATCAAACTTGTAAACTAACATAAGTTTTTATTATTTATATTTACATTTATTTTTTTTGAAAAATATTTATATTCATATTTCTATTTATCAAACTTGTAAACTAACATAAGTTTTTATTATTTATATTTACATTTATTTGTTTTAAAAAATATTTATATTCATATTTATATTTATCAAACTTGTAAACTAATACAAGTTTTCGTTGTTTATTTTAATTTTGAAACATATTTCCAATAATATTAGACACACTTCACAAAATAAAATAAAATACAAAATATTTGAATTCACCCAAAAAAATATTAAATTACACACATAAATAGCAATTCTTTATGATAATACAATAATACAAATGGCGGTGGAGAGTGGCGGATGAGAGTGGTTACTAGTGCCAAGTTTAAGAATAACTCGGTTGAAAGACTCACCATATCACAAATACTTTTCTGGACATGGGTAATATATAATATATTATTATATGTTTTTCAATATTCAAATATGTGTGTAATTTAATATTTTTTTGGGTGAATTCAAATATTTTTTATTTTTATTTTATTTTAATTCAAAATAAAATATTTTTATTTTATTTTGTGAAGTGTGTCTAATATTATTGGAAATATGTTTCAAAATTAAAATAAACAATGAAAACTTGTGTTAGTTTACAAGTTTGATAAATATAAATATGAATATAAATATTTTTCAAAAAAATTAAATGTAAATATAAATAATAAAAACTTATGTTAGTTTACAAGTTTGATAAATATAAATATTTTAAATTAAAAAATAAATGTAAATATAAATAATGAAATCTTGTGTTAGTTTACAAGTTTGATAAATATAAATGTAAATACTTGTGTTAGTTAAATATGTAGATAAATTGTTTTTGTTAATTTCATTTACACCATCTGAATTTTGAATAATATAGTCTTTTTTAAACTGAGGGGTCAAATTGATATATTAAAATAGGGATATAGTAACGGTAGTTTAGGTATTCAAAATTATGTTAGGTGTGAAAAGATACCAAAAGTGGTCAGGGGGTATAAGTGAGTTATTTTTTCTTAAGTAAGGAGTGTAAATGTAATTATGCAAACCTTGGGGTTCAAAATGATGTAAATGAAATTAATCTTATTTTTTTAATTGATATTGGACATGTGTCTTAATTTTATTGGTTCAAATAAGAGGTGAGGACCAAGTTGGTCCTCACCGGTGAGGACTCAAGCTTTGTCCTTTAGTCAAATTATTTTATGGACTAAAGTTTATATTTGTCAGAACCGTCCCTTAGTCAAATTATTTTATGGACAATGCTTGAGTCCTCACCGGTGAGGACCAACTTGGTCATCACCTCTTATTTGAACCAATAAAATTAAGACACATGTCCAATATCAATTAAAAAAATAAGATTAATTTCATTTACATCATTTTGAACCCCAAGGTTTGCATAATTACATTTACACTCCTTACTTAAGAAAAAATAACTCACTTATACCCCCTGACCACTTTTGGTATCTTTTCACACCTAACATAATTTTGAATACCTAAACTACCGTTACTATATCCCTATTTTAATATATCAATTTGACCCCTCAGTTTAAAAAAGACTATATTGTTCAAAATTCAGATGGTGTAAATGAAATTAACAAAAATAATTTATTTACATATTTAACTAACACAAGTATTTACATTTATATTTATCAAACTTGTAAACTAACACAAGATTTCATTTTTTATATTTACATTTATTTTTTAATTTAAAATATTTATATTTATCAAACTTGTAAACTAACATAAGTTTTTATTATTTATATTTACATTTAATTTTTTTGAAAAATATTTATATTCATATTTATATTTATCAAACTTGTAAACTAACACAAGTTTTCATTGTTTATTTTAATTTTGAAACATATTTCCAATAATATTAGACACACTTCACAAAATAAAATAAAAATATTTTATTTTAAATTAAAATAAAATAAAAATAAAAAATATTTGAATTCACCCAAAAAAATATTAAATTACACATATTTGAATATTGAAAAACATATAATAATATATTATATATTACCCATGTCCAGAAAAGTATTTGTGATATGGTGAGTCTTTCAACCGAGTTATTCTTAAACTTGGCACTAGTAACCACTCTCATCCGCCACTCTCCACCGCCATTTGTATTATTGTATTATCATAAAGAATTGCTATTTATGTGTGTAATTTAATATTTTTTTGGGTGAATTCAAATATTTTGTATTTTATTTTATTTTGTGAAGTGTGTCTAATATTATTGGAAATATGTTTCAAAATTAAAATAAACAACGAAAACTTGTATTAGTTTACAAGTTTGATAAATATAAATATGAATATAAATATTTTTTAAAACAAATAAATGTAAATATAAATAATAAAAACTTATGTTAGTTTACAAGTTTGATAAATAGAAATATGAATATAAATATTTTTCAAAAAAAATAAATGTAAATATAAATAATAAAAACTTATGTTAGTTTACAAGTTTGATAAATATAAATATAAATATTTTAAAATAAAAAATAAATGTAAATAATGAAATCTTGTGTTAGTTTACAAGTTTGATAAATATAAATGTAAATATTTTAAATGTAAATACTTGTGTTAGTTAAATATGTAAATAATTTTTTTGGTTAATTTCATTTACACCGTATGAATTTTGAACAATATAGTCTTTTTTAAACTGAGGGGTCAAATTGATATATTAAAATAGGGATATGGCAAGGGTAGTTTAGGTATTCAAAATTATGTTAGGTATGAAAAGATACCAAAAGTGGTTAGGGTGTAAGTGAGTTATTTTTCCTTAAGTAAGGAGTGTAAATGCAATTATGCAAACCTTGTGATTCAAAATGATGTAAATGAAATTAATCTTATTTTTTAATTGATATTGGACACGTGTCTTAATTTTATTGACTCAAATAAGGGCTGAGGACCAAGTTAGCCCTCAGAGGACCCAAGCATTGTCCTTATTTTATATTCAAAAGTTGATACCATTATTGCTCGACTGGCAGGTGTTTCTGTCCATGCGTCCTTTAGGAGGATCAATAATAAAAGCTTGTAACTGAAAGAAAAAAAAAAAAAAAAAAAACCTTCTGAAAAAATGAAGTTGGATCTATTAAAAAAATAAAAATCTTAAATTCTACAACTCTTATTTTTAAAATAATTTTATCACCTAATTTATTTATCTTCAAATCATTGAGAGGTATTAAAAATAAATAAACGTAGACTCCTAAATCTTTAAACTTACCTATGTTATTATCTCTATCATTTTTTTAAATATAAATTTATATCTTCACCAATTTTATATTAAATATATTCTTCAACAACAACAATCATATTAATAATCTACCAAACTTGAGCTCCTTCCCCTCCCTATTGCCGGCAGATCATACCCCGTCTCTCTCAAATCTTAGGCCTTTTTCTTTTTTTATCATATTTAAATATAATTTCTCCTTCTCTCATGTAACTCTTCTTTATTACTAAAATTATATTTTATTTGTAGAATTTGATTTAACATGTCTCGCCCAACTAGGCAATACTTTAATTTCTACTCAATGTATTTAATAGGGGTGAGTACGGACCGGATTGGAGGTATTTTCAATCCAATCAGCTAATACCAGATTCACCATTTATGAATCCAGTCCAATCCATTTGTCCAACGGATCCAATCCAAACCGGACCGCGATGAGCCGGATTGGTTCGGATCGGATTCACGAATCGAAAGTTTAAAAAAATAAAGATAGTAAAAGAAGAAATAAATATCTATTAGTGGGTCTATTACATTTATTTTTTTATTGGTACCATATTGTTAACTGTTAGTTACTACCTACACATTTTCAAACAAATTGACATACTTTTGTTCACAAGCAAAATGATCCATCATGTAACTTTGTAAGTTACTGCCTGCACATTTTCAAGCAAATTGACATACTTGTTCCCAAGCAAAATGACAGATTACCACTAATAATTTGTTCCCAAGTAAATTGACATAGTTTTAGTAGCAAATTACATATAAACCAAATAATAAAAGTTGGAGTAAATAAACAAAATATTCATATAACATCCAAAAACTTCAACGGATTTGTAGTCATAGGTATTATTTTAGAGTGCACTCGACTCGTAAAGGGGTCTCATTTAGGGTACTGGGCTACTGGGTAGAGCCTCGGACCCGCCCCACCGAAGTTGGTATACGGGTTGACCCAATGTGTCCGACTTCGAGGCGGATTACTCGTGGCAACTCAAAAGCCTTCTAAAGGTGGTCCTATTGTGGCAGCGCACCTGTGGAGCTGAAGAGCGTACATGGGAGTAGTACCTCCATGGTCTTCGGGTCCTGATGACGTAGCAGTCTCTCAAAGGCGTTTACCACCATTTTTGCACAGCTCTAGCGGTATATGCATGTACTGCGAAGGTTATTGGGGAGTGATCCATTGCACGACTGATCCAGATGTGGCCATAGATGTTGCGTAGCCGTGACACGTGGACAACGCTACACCATCCTCACATTATGAAGGGATTGGAAAGAGCATGTGGCATGGAGGCTTGGAGTGTAGTTTAGTCATGATAAAGGCACATAATGTGGATTCTACCCATTATTCATAATGTGGAAAGAATTCTCCTTATAGGCCCACATCATGACCCTCATCACCTTATTAGAGAAAAGTAGAGCATTGGTAGGACTTGGGGACCACAACAATTAGGGCAACATTTGAAGCCAAGTCACATATAAATAGAGGGCAATAGTGCATTGCCTAGGGATCATCTCCTCTCTTTCGGCTGACTCATTTTCTTTTCACCACATTCCCTTTCCTTTTTTTCTCTCTTTGCTTGGAGGCTACTTCTTCAAGGACGGCTACCATTTTTCTTCTCTGTTTTCTGGTTCTCTCTGTGCTTCGGCCATGGAGAGCTGATTTCGCCTTCTTCACGTCTGGCCCTTCTTCTTCTCCACTTGCCTTTTCTTTCTCCATCTCTTGGTCTTTAGCTATTTTTTGGGTATTTCATTCTTGGGGCTTTTTGTGATTTTAGATATATCAATGCTCACTACCCATTCTCTAGCTGTGATGAGACTACACTATTTGCTCTTCTCCACCATCTATTTTCTCTTATTTCCTTCTATTTGCTTGAGATTTTCGATCATGGACTGTGACCTCTTTGTTCTGACTTGCTAGTGGAGCTTTATCTCCATTTTTCTCTTGTTTCCTACCTTTTGCAACCCACAATTTTTGGCGACCACAGTGGGAGAGAAAGGCGGGCCATATAGCATGACCAGAAGGTCATCCCGCATAGCCATGACGTCTTAAGCGCCTTCTTCTTCTGCATTTCCTCTACCCCCTCCTCTTTCATCCAGGCCGGAGTCAGCCGCACCTATTGGAGTTGAGAGCCACACTCCTGGAGAGGCAAGCCAGCCTCCACGAGGGCTCCTTTTGATCAATCGACCCCCACCAAGTCCGACGGCGACCCAGCCATAGCCCCAGGGCATCGCCGCAACGGAGCCAAAGCTCAGGGAGCCACCGCTCGACCATCCCCCGGTCGCTCGCGAGCAGGAGAAGACCAGTGCTCGTTCATCTAGCCGCACTGTCACCAGGACGCAGCACCATAGGACGGCTCGGAGCAGGTCCCATAGCGCTGCCACCTCGAGGTCAGCCGGCAGGCGCGACCGCGACGCGCTTCTCATGGAAAATTGCTCACTATGCAGGCCACCCAACAACAAATGTGGGAGGAGCAGAAAACAATGTTTGCCTCTGCCAAGCCCAACACAGCCACTGGTGCAGCGCTCACGCTAGCGATGGCGTCGGCATCTATCCTTTGTCGTGACGTTATGGTGATGCCCCCACGTTCAGCTTCAGCATTACCCCAAGGCCACACTATGGTGGTGTCATTGACCCCTTTTGGCTCGGCTCAACAGAGCATTTCCCCCTACGTCACGTTCGATCAGTTGCGCGCCATGATGGGGTCGGGACGTGTCTCGACCGGGGCGGATCTTATCGGCGACCCGTTGCCTCCATTTCCTGTTTCTGTCCTCCAGCAACCGTACCCTGCTGAGTACATTACGCCTAAGTTCCGACAATTCGATGGAAGGAAGGGCAATGCCAAAGATCATGTTGGACGTTTCATTAGTCATTTAGGGGACCATGCCTCCAACGAGGCATTGAAGTTGAGGGAGTTCCCCAAGTCACTGACTGACCGTGCATACACTTGGTATCATAACCTCGAGCCTGGGTCGGTGACCAGTTGAGAGGAGATGACGCAACATTTTTATAGCAAGTACTACCAGGTTGACGAGAAGGTTACTCTGCTATCCCTTACTAAGCTCACTCAGAAGAGTAATGAGGATGTGATGGCTTATGTGAGGCGATTCAAAGAGCGCACATTGGAATGTTACGAGGCCGCCAAGGAGGAGGATTTGGTCAGGATTTGCATCGATGGGATGGATAGAGAGTACTGCCTCTATCTAGTCGCCCTCGATATCCGCATCTTTTCCGATCTCATGGTCAAAACTAGATGTTTGGCTGATCCGGTGACCAGTCCCCGAGGAGGTCGTGTTTGGCGAGCACCACGCACCGTCTCCATTACAGCGGCTGTTGTCGAGGATGATGAGCAGTTTTCTGAGGAACCCACCGAGGACGAGGATGCCTTCATGGCATTGGCTAACCAGCAAAGGAAGCGATTTTGGATGACTCCACCGCCTTTCCCTTGTAGCCGTAGGCAGGTTCTTGTTGTGCTGAACCAGTGGATCCGCGATAAGGTCGTCAGCCTTCCACCTACTTTAGAGGAAAATCATAAGGACTTGGTGAATGATCCATGCTTCTGTCATTTCCACCGTGGTACCAGGCATCCATTAATAGAGTGTTGGAGTCTGCACGATCTTTTTCAAAGGAAGATAAAGTCTAGGGAGCTGGAGCTTTTAAAGAGGCAAGACATGCATGACAATCCTTTCCCCTGCCACGATGCAGGGGTTCATGTCATCTCATGTGAGGATCGTGTCACTCTGGAGGAGCTTCAAGGCGAGGAGGTAGCCTGGTTGGGTAAGTAAGTTCAAAGGGGCACTCAGGACCGTATGGCCCAAATGACTGGCCTTATGAAGGAGTTCTCTGACAAGCTCAAACTTGACTCAGACTACAGAGCTGAGGTAACTAAGGTGTTGTTTAAGGTTGTTTGCAAGGCAGGAGCGGAAGTTAAGAGGGATGAGCCCGCCATCTCGGTGAAGTCTGACCATAATAGAGAGATCACCTTCACCGAGGCGGACAAGCTTATCGAGGGCCCTCACAACCGCCTGTTGTACGCGCCTGCAACCATTAACGGGGTCAATTTTAAGAGGGCGTTCCTGGACAATGGCGCTTCTGTCAACGTCATGCCAGTCACCGTCATGAGGCAGGCCGGTATTAAGGATGAGGTTGTGACCGGGAGGCCAATCGACATTTCAGGTTTCAATGGAATAAGACAGAGGACCTTGGGTTATGTCACTGCCGAGTTGCAGGTGGGGGACATCCGAGGGCCTGTCCGATTCCACATCATCGAGGGGGAGCAATATTACCATGTTCTACTGGGGAGGTCGTGGATGCACCTCCACGGTGTGGTCCCTTCTTCGTATCATCAGGTGATGAAGGCCAATTGGGGCACAGGGACTACTACTGTCAAGGCCACAAGGAACCCCTTCTCTCTCAGCGAGGTTCATTTATCGGATGCTATTTACTTCACCAACTTTTCGGCTATGGACGAAGGCCTTGAGGAAGGCGAGACTTATACTACCCCGTTGCCCGACTGGGAGGATATTGCCCAGTTCGATGACGACGACATTATGATGGTCATCTCATCTCTCAGAAGGGAAAGCGGAAGGTCGAGAATGACGAGGATCTCTACAGGAGGGTGCGTAGGGCTGATGGAAGCTAATGTTTACCAGTTATGGCGGTGCGAGGGGCCAGACACCCCAGTGCAGGCGCACGACCCCTGCAACGACCATTTTCTGGCGGAGGCATCCGTTCCTATTGAGGATTCAGTGAGGCAGGATGATCAGCAATCAGGTCTAGCTGCAGCCCAGAAAAAGGGTGTTGAGGAGGTCGATCTGGCTAAGGCAGGGGAGCAGCCCCGTATGGTTTTTATCAATCGTGAGTTATCTGTCGAGTTCAAGTAGTGACTTGTGGGCCTACTCAAAGAGTATCAAGATGTATTCGCTTGGAGCTACGACCAGATGTTGGGACTCGACCCCGACCTGGTCGTGCACCGTTTGAATGTTGAACCAATAGCCGTACCAAAGAAGCAGGCTTCCCGAGTATTTTCGCCGGAGATTGAAGGTCAGATTAAGGAGGAGGTCCAGCGTTTATTGCAGGCCGGTTTCATCAGGCCCATTCAACATCCGACTTGGTTGGCCAATATGGTACCTGTATGAAAGAAGAATGGAAAGGTTCGGGTCTACATCGATTTCAGGGACATCAACAAGGCGTGCCCAAAGGACGAGTTTCCATTGCCAAATGTCGACGCCATTGTGGATGTCACTGCTGGGCATGGGATGTTCTCTTTTATGGACGGTTTTAGTGGTTACAATCAAATCAGGATGTCTGAGGAGGACGCACCCAAAACCTTTTTTCGCACTCCAATGGGGAAATTTCACTTCACCGTAATGCCGTTTGGACTGAAGAATGCCGGAGCGACGTACCAAAGGGCCATGATTGTTGTCTTCCACGACATGATTCACGATTCTGTTGAATGCTATGTTGATGATCTGGTGGTAAAGTCAAAGCATCCAGTAGACCACATTGATGATTTGAGGAAGGTCTTCGACAGGTGCAGGTGCTACCAGCTGAAGATGAACCCAGCCAAGTGCGTTTTTAGTTTGACAAGAGGGAACTTCTTGGGTTTTGTCGTACATCAGCAAGGTATTGAAGTCGATGGCGACAAGACAGCGGCTATCATCGCTTTGGATCCACCACGCTCATTGAAGCAACTTAGAGGATTTATTGGCAAGATCTCCTACCTACGACGCTTCATTCCTGATCTCACCGAGCTCATGCAGTCGTTTTTACCTCTTCTTAAGAAGAACGTTGTTTATGTTTGGACCCCCGAGTGCCAGCAGAGCTTTGAGGCCATCAAGAGGATCTTGGCTGCACCGGATATCATGACTGCACCCAGGAGGGGAGTGCCCCTCCGACTTTATGTTTTTGCGACCGACCATTCACTGGGGGCAATCCTCGCCCATGAGGAGGATGGGCGCGAACGTCCCATTTATTATGCTAGTAGGGTCATCCGTGGTGCCGAACTTTGGTACACTGCAGCTGAGAAGCAGTGCCTCGCGTTGGTTTTCGCCGCAAAGAAGTTATGGCATTATTTGTCTACGCACACTGTGGAGCTGATGACCAGGAGTGAACCAGTGCGCTACATGGTGACCCAGCCTCCTTCTGGTGGACATCTTACCAAGTGGTTGATGGGTTTGTTAGGGATCGACATTCAGTGTGTGCGATCCATGGCCATCAAAGGGCAGGCTCTGGCGGATCTTCTATCTCACTCTTCTTGTAGCCGGGGCTCGACCGACCTGTTCATGGCCGAGGCCGAGGAATGGGAGTTTTCATTCGATGGAGCATCCACTGCCCGTAATGGTGGGGCCGGTATTGTCCTTACACCGAGCGGCGGTGAGCCTCAGGTCCATCTTTCTTATCAGTTGGATTTCTCGTGCTCCAACAACGAGACAGAGTATGAGGCATTGTTTTTAGGGCTGAGAGAGGCACAGAGACGGGGTGTTCGACGCTTAAAGGTCAAGGGGGACTCTTAGCTCATCATCAAGTAGGTCACAGGCGAGTTCGCTGTGAAGGAGGCCAACCTTGCTCCCTATGATACCCAGACGCAGCTGTTGCTTAAGCATTTCGACATTGTGGAGTTCACCCATGTTTCTAGATGTAGGAATCGTTTCCCCGACGCTCTGGCATAAAAAATCAGACTTGAGGAGGAAGGATTATCATTGGAGGTACGGAAGTGCTCTACCCCCGCCACGGCGGAAGGTTCCGACTTGGTAAAGGTTGACGATTGGCGTGTCTCTATTATGGAAGGCTTAGCAAAGGAGGACTGCGATAGGCCAGCGACCAAAGGATTCGTACTTATCAAAGGGGACCTCTACTTCAAGGGACCCGAAGGCGTACTGGCTCGATGTGTCTCCGAGGAGGAAGGTGCCATCATTCTTGAGGAGACTCACCGGATTGTATGCGGCGTGGAGGACGTTAGTCTTTACCAGAGGATCCAACGCAGAGGTTTCTATTGTCCTAGTATGATGGCGGCCGCTAAGGACGTTCAAAGGAGCTGTGTTCTCTGTGCTCGCACCCCTCAAGGTGGTGAGAGTGTTTTTCAGGCCGACTTATCTGATTGGCGAAGGCCGTACATCGACTTCCTCCAGGAGGGTAAGCTACCCGACCACCGAATGGATGTGACACTTGTCAGGAAGAAGGCGACACGTTTCTTCCTCCATGAAGGCGCACTTTATCGTAAACGATTTTGTGGGAAGCCGTTGAAATGCATCAACCATGAGGAGGCCACCATTGTCATGACGGAGGCACACCAGCGTGACCATCAGGGTGGTGCAAAACTATATCAGCACTTGGTTACCTGTGGTTATTATTGGCCCACGATGGAGAAGGACAATGATACTCACCTACGGTGGTGTGAGGCTTGCCAGAAGCATGGCAACCTTATCCATGCACCTGCCGTTAGTCTTCATTTTTTATCCACGCCTTGGCCGTTCCATACTTGGGCATTGGATATTGTCGGACCCATCACCCCCAAGTCCGGAGGGCACGCTTGGATCTTGGCTGCTACCGAGCTCTTCACTAAATGGGTCGAGGTTGTTCCACTAAGGCGGACCATCGCGGTTGTTGTGGTCCGGTTTATAAAAAAGTAGATCATTTGTCGGTTCGAGGTGCCACACACCATTCTATCTGACAATGGAATGCCCTTCGCAAACAAGGACGTGGGGGCACTTTTGGAGCAGTATCAGGTGCTGCATCACACTTCCACGCCGTACTACCCCAAGGGTAATGGCCAGGCTGAAGCCACCAACAAGACACTGATCCAGATCTTGAGCAAAATGTTGCACGATCATGGCAAGGGTTGAGTTGATCAATTACCAATGGCATTATGGGCTTATCGCACTTCCAGGCGACGGGCAACCCAGGAGACTCCATTCACCTTAGTGTATGGAATTGATGTCGTATTACCCGAGGAGTTGGCGGTACCCTCTGCACGTTTCGCGGCCTCATGTGGGCTGACAGCGGTCAGCAAAGGTGATGTTTTAGAAGTCTTGGATGAAAGGAGGGATGCTGCATCAGCAGCGTCACAGAAGTATAGGGCCAGAATTGCAAGGGCCTACAATACTTCTGTCATAGAAAGGGTTTTCGCTAAGGGTGACTTAGTCCTGAAGACAGTTAGCGCTGTGATAAGGGGCCAAAACCCAGGGAAATTTGCACCCAAGTGGGAAGAACCTTATACTGTAGCCAAAGCCTCACCTAACGGTTACTATGAGTCGACTGAGGTTGGAACCGGATTCAGGACTGGCCCCCTTAATGCCAAGTGGATCAAAAGATTTTATCCTTAGGGAAATCTCATCTGACCACCTCTGACTTCGTCGTGTCTCATCCAAGACGTTTTATTCCTTATCTTCACTTCTTTATCCCCTTATTTCTTTTTTATTGCCTAAGACAGATAGGTTGCCAGAATAGTTGGGCCTTCTC
Source organism: Cornus suecica (assembly GCA_963922005.1). Lineage (NCBI taxonomy): Eukaryota > Viridiplantae > Streptophyta > Magnoliopsida > Cornales > Cornaceae > Cornus > Cornus suecica. Next base: position 77,466,216 of record OY998241.1, read on the forward strand.
CTCTCAACCTTTTGTCCTTGTAGTTATTTTCTTTTAGTTAGGTTATTTGCACAAATGAGTCGCAACATATATGTAGGCATACAAGTAAACAAAAAATATATATATAATATATATAGAGACAAATATTTACTTAATGAAGGATATTTTATTCACAAAGACATGTGTTACATTATTTTGTATTACAAACGTTGTTTTAAAATAAATGTTACAGAAGACAAGGCTCAAGCCTCTATCAGGGCGAAACTTCGATACAAGAGAATCGCCTTGAACGTGTGCTTTAGTCTTCTTTTCCGTGCAAGGGTCACAAAAAAGCGCGTGTGCCACGACGGCGTCTCCCCTTTTTATGTACGTACATGAATAGCTGTCAAGCCGGCGCCTTCCATGTTGCAACTTGCACATTTAAAAAAAAAAACAACAACGAACAAACAAAAAACAAAGCATATGCAGAACAAATAAAATAAAAATAAAAAACAAAACAACACATCAACGGATGGACGTTAATTTAAACAAAATGTTAGATAACAAAAATATGTGTCGCTCAAAAGAGCGCAAGGTTAAGCATGCCAAGGCACGCTTCCAAAAATAAAGCCCGCCTTCAGGTAGGCGCAGTGTTGTACCTGTGTTAATGTTTACATTTCCCAAAATATATTATCAAAATGTGTGAAATTATTTCTAATACCGAAAAAAAAAATTGTTCTTAAAGAGTTAGCAGGGTTTAGGTAGCAGAATGGATCTTCAGGGCAGGAGGAAAGGGTAGGTATCTCGCACACGGTCCACCACCAGTTGCTCATTAGCGGCCTCCAGTAGCCGAACAGCCTCCGCCTCCTTGTGCGCCGCCTCAGCGTCGTTCTTTGCAGCATTTTCCAGCAGCACTTCGGCGTCCCTCCTCATTTGGGTTGCCTCTTCCCTTAGTTTCACCGATTCGGCATGGGCATTCTCACCGGCAAGGCGTAGGATGCCACCTTCGTCCCTCATCTCTATCTTATCCAGCCTGTCAAGGAACCAGTCCATATTAAAGTTGAATTGTACAGCCTGGGCAGCCAACCTCCTGGCACTATCTAAAGTCTACAGAGTCACATCCCCTACAGTGGACTTGACCACCTACTGGAAGTACCGAGCGATCCCATCAAGCATAGGAGCCTGGGCTAGTTCGAAGGCTATATTGAAGTCGTCAAACATCCCAGGGTGGGCGATGGCCAGGCAATTCAGGGTCGGAATGGAGCTCCCGCTGCAGTAGAAGCCCCTCCATCTGGGCAGGTCTGGTGGTCCACAGTCAAGCATAGGATTTCCCGCCTGAAGACCTGAACCTCCTGGTGCAGCATCGGGTCTAGGATCTACGGTGGCGGTTTGGCGGGGAGTGCCTCTGGGAGTCTGATGAGGGGAACTTTCTGGAGCACGAGGAGAAGCTGAACGGCCACCCTTGGAAGGAGCAGCTGCCTCCTCATCAAAGGATACTTCAACAGGGACAGAGTCTGAAGGGGCTGAAAAAGGAGACTTGAATGCACTGGATTTGCGGGCGGAACGCCGTGGCTTCTTCGTTGCCGGACCGGGAGCATTTGGGGACGCCTATCTCTTGGGACGCCGTTGGCCAAGGGGAACTTCATCCTAACTGTCCCCCTCCTCTGGAATAGGGGTCTTCCTGGCAGGGACACTCCTCTTGAAGCGATCTGCAAGAGGAACACCATCATCACTGAGGATGAGGAAGAAATGTAGAGAGGGCGATTGGTCTTCCCCATGGCCACCATTTTCACTATCTCTCTCTTTCTTTCCTTTTTTCTTTTTTTCTCTCTCTAAACTTATAGACTTCTCTATGATTTTTTATCTCTAAAAGTGTCCAACACTTGTGTTTGAAATGTGAATGAAAAAATAGGTAAGGGGAGGGGGTATTTGTACCTGAACAAATGGACTCTTGGGTGCCTGAAGAATGCGAGGCGACGGATCCTGCATTTAAGGAGGAACCGATTAGCGCATTTAAATCTTCCGAAGTTGGGATCCTCTGCGTTGTGCCCCGTGGAGTCTCAGTACGAAGCAGGTCCGCGTCCTTGAAAACGTCAGCAATATTGTCAGGAGGAACTGCCAGACTGGGGGCATCAGCCCTCCTCCTCGACGACCTTGTCCTGCTCGCAACTAATGGAGTCTACGACCCTGAGGAGGCATTTGGCTAAAAAAAATAAAAATAAAGAAAGAAAGAGGGAAGGAAGGTTTATTTAAAATTTCTGCAAGTTTATATTTCTTTCATTCTTTATATATATACGTATATATATAATATAAAGAAAACCCCACTCAAGAGGGGGCAATAAATGTACTAATGAATTTATTTTAAGTACGGGTTTAGATATCTTCCATTGACAGATGCACTGGGACGTCTATGGGTAGGAACTGAGGGCCCCGCTTCATCCTGGGTAGGCCTTTGCCTTGACGGGGTCGGATGGTTTTGCGCTGTAGGAGGTTGAGGAATTGGTTGCTCAGGGGCTGCAGGAGCTTGGCCTTGTGGGGGCAGTACATCGAAAGGTTCCAATGGAATGGTGCGAACTACCCTTTTTGACCTTGACCTTCGCCTTGGCGGGAACATGTCGCGAGAAAACGTCGGCAATAGTATGCCCCACCATATATCTAAGACTTCCTCTGGAAAAGGAGGCAGAAGAGTAGTGCACCACCATGTCGTCTTTGTCAATAACCCTGGGCTCACTTCTGCGAGCCGACGACTGGACAAAGGCCTGCAGGGCGTCAAGGTTTGACCTCCAGAAAATGCCGAATGACGGTGTGATGTCACCACGACGGAGGCGTGACGGTATAGCAAGAGGATGAGGAGGATTGTTAAGGGATGGCAGGTTCCCGGCAAGAAATCGGTCTGAGTTGAGGGCGAAACTTAAAGCAGCGGCTGGAGCTGAAGGAACGCCCTGGTCAAAGTCAAATTGGTGGGAGACCCTATGAGGATTGTAAATGGCAAGAGGCACACTTTCCTCAAACCAGGAAGGCAGTGTACATTTTCTCAGGACCAGTAGGAGTTCGAAATCTGAACGGGGCGAGTTAGGGGCAGGATTAAGCATGCGCGGCTCTTCACCAAATAAGGACTGAACAGGGAAACCAGGCAGTATTGTAGAGTAGGGCCTGAATTGGAATTCATCTTCCAGGTCCAGCACCAGGCTGAGATCATCCCGGAGGATAATGTCGGACCATCTAGGGGCACGACAAAAGCCCCAAGGGTCTTCAAACGGTCTGGCAGCCTCTAGAGTGTGTGGCGCGGGGAAGAACTCAGGAAAACGATCCATTATGAATAGAGATAGGAAAAGGCTGGACACAGGCGTTTTCACTTCATAGCGGCCTATCTAGCGACGCATCTCCGCCACCACCGAGTCGAGTCTCTTGTACAGTGTCCCAAGGAAGAGTGGCCCTAGCGCAATGGTCCTGCCAAGAGCCATTTGGGCCGCCAAATTGAAGACCCTCTTACTCATGAAATCGTTGGGGCGCCCTTCGAACACATGGCGTGCAAGCCAAAGTGCCAGAAAGGTGGCCAAATGATGAGGGCTATCAAGAAGCACACCTTGGGTATTGTCGGGGCGAAGAGGTCGGCCTGATGCAGGGTAGGTGAAAAAGTACCTGGCCCAGTTTGCAAATTTGCATTTGCCCTTCTTCTTCACAATGGTATTCAGGTAGGCGGCGTGAGTAAAGGAGGCCTCCAGGAAGTCTACTGTGGCTTGACACTCTGAAGGAATTATGTGGGGTCTGAAACTGTGTTCGCCGATCAAAGGCAGGTGCATTAGGGATTTCACATCTTCTAGTGTAGGGGTAAACTAACCCCAGGTGGCAGCAAAAGTATGGGTGTCAGTATTTCAAAGGGAAATTAGGGCTTGCAAATAGGGGTTTGAGCGCCGGATGTTGACACGGCGACTTGAATCGATGGCCGTCAGGACTGAGGCACGGCTGAGGGTTTCCACATACTCTGGTCTTGAAATAATGTGCTCGCACCAGTAGTCCCACTCTGAAATTGGCGTTGTGTGGCCTTCGAATTGGAGATGCGAGTAGGGGAAATCACCCCTCTCGATGGGAAACCGCATATTCTTCCCCGGCTTCCAATGGGTACCTAACGTGGAGGGGGCATCGCCCTCTAACAGCACGGGCTCCCCCAAAATTACAGAATTTGGTTGGTAATGCCTGGCCCGGTGCCAGAAGAAATCGACCTCCTTGCCAAATAAAGGGGCATGTCGCCATTCGTCGTCGCTTGGAACTGTGACGTCGTGCGCCTTCGAAGGTAGCATGGCTTCTACATAAAAGGGGTTTTTGTCTCTCTCTCTCCTTTTCACTTTCTCTCTCTCGTATTCCCTCTTCCTTTCTCTTCTTTCTTTCTCTTTTTTCTTTTTCTCTTGATTTCCCTCTTTATCTCTTTGGTTCACTCTTTCTTCAAGCTTTTGTTTTCTCTCTCTGTGAAATACGTAGTTGCAAAGTTGTACACTTGATCATTTTTGTCCCATTTCCCTAACCTGGAGAGGTATTTGTAAGTCGTCTCTCTGCGCACTCCCCAACCACGACTGCACCAATTTCGGGGAGTGGCGTCTAGCAAAGCGTCGCCATAATGGGGGCGGCGAAAAGACACCTTTTTGCAGGGGGCTGCCATTATTGCTTTGTCTCACTGCCCTTTTCCACTCCTGTGTTTTGGCACCAGTTCGTCTTTGAGAAGGAAACTGTTGGTTCAAAATTTCTAAACTTACTCCTTTTTATATACTAATATATCTATATACACACACGTGGGTATACGCACACGTGTACAGTTTTTAAATAAATAAAAAACTTAAAAAAAAAACTTAACTTACTTACTTATTCAAAATAATACATATATATATGTATATGTACTATTGCAATTTAGTTATTTTCTTATTTTTACCATGTTACTTATGGTGATTACTAATCAAATATAAATTCCCTTTGAAAATTACTATTATACCCTTCCAGGTGGTTTTCAAAAGAATGTGTGTATTTGAAAAAAATGGTTGTTTGCATTTCCTATATTTGGCTTTGATTTGTTTTACTTCCTTCTTTCCCATTTACACATTTTACTTCTCAATTTCACATTTGAAAATTTCATATTTACATCATTTATTTTCTTTTTATTTTCTTTCATTTTTGTTTCTTTTACCTTGTCATTGCTTATTTTCATTCCTTGTTGTCGTATTTACCGTTCTTTTGATCACCTATACTTTTCTATTGTGTTTATTACTTTTCGTGACATACTTTTAATATACATATGTACGTTATAACTATGTATTCATATGCGTAAATAGGGACAATGGGAATATAAATATTGTATATACGGGGCCTGCTGTGTGCATGCAAGCCCAACTTCGAGGTGGTGCCTCGCATGCACAAGGGGAAAATTGTAGGCATATGTATTATTTTAGGGTGCACTCGACTCGTAGAGGGGTCTCATTTAAGGTACTGGGCTACTGGGTAGAGCCTCGGACCCGCCCCACCGAAGTTGGTATACGGGTTGACCCAATGTGTGCGATTTCGAGGCGGATTACTTGTGGCAACTCAAAAGCCTTCTAAAGGTGGTCCTATTGTGGCAGTGCACCTGTGGAGCTGAAGAGCGTACACGGGAGTAGTACCTCTATGGTCTACGGGTCCTGATGACGTAGCAGTCTCTCAAGGGCGTTTACCACCATTTTTGCACAGCTCTAGCGGTATATGCATGTACTGCGAAGGCTATTGGGGAGTGATCCGTTACACGACTGATCCGGCTGTGGCCATAGATGCTGCATAGTCGTGACACGTGGACATCGCGACACCATCCTCACATTATGAAGGGATTGGAAAAAGCATGTGGCATGGAGGCTTGGAGTGTAGTTTAGTCATGATAAAGGCACATAATGTGGATTCTACCCATTATTCATAATGTGGAAAGAATTCTCCTTATAGGCCCACATCATGGCCCTCATCACCTTATTAGAGAAAAGTAGAGCATTGGTAGGACTTGGGGACCACAACAATTAGGGCAACATTTGAAGCCAAGTCACATATAAATAGAGGGCAATAGTGCATTGCCTAGGGATCATCTCCTCTCTTTCGGCTGACTCATTTTCTTTTCACCACATTCCCTTTCCTTTTTTTCTCTCTTTGCTTGGAGGCTACTTCTTCAAGGACGGCTACCATTTTTCTTCTCTGTTTTCTGGTTCTCTCTGTGCTTCGGCCATGGAGAGCTGATTTCGCCTTCTTCACGTCTGGCCTTTCTTCTTCTCCACTTGCCTCTTCTTTCTCCATCTCTTGGTCTTTTGTTATTTTAGGGGTATTTCATTCTTGGGGCTTTTTGTGGTTTTAGATCTATCAATGCTCACTACCCATTCTCTAGCTGTGATGAGGCTACACTCTTTGTTCTTCTCCACCATCTCTTTTCTCTCATTTCCTTCTCTTTGCTTGAGATTTTCGATCATGGACTGTGACCTCTTTATTCTGACTTACTAGTGGAACATTCTCTCCATTTTTCTCTTGTACCTTTTGCAACCCACAGGATTGATTAAAAAATGCTGCATCACCTTCAAAGCTCCTCAAGCATCAATTATGCCTACAAAAGTAAAACTAATTTTAGTTAATTATGAACAAATAACTATAAATAAATTGTAAGGAATAAATAAAGTATACTTAATATATAATGAATAAATAAACCTACTCGATTGGAAATCATATGAGTCGGGTGCTTCAATTTCGTCCATTTGTGCTTCAATTTGAATCGGCACTTGCGAGACACGTAACCAATCTTGTGCACAAATCAAGGCTTCAACAACTTTAGGAGTAAGAGAACTATGGAATTGATCAAGGACACGACCCCCAATGCTAAAGGCGGACCCAGAAGCAACAGTTGAAACGAGAATAGCTAAGATATCACGTGCAACATTAGATAGAATTTTATACCTTGAAGAATTTACTTTCCACCACAATAAGATGTCAAAAGTAACCATATCGTCGTTATAAGTAGATTCTTCCAAATATCTTTCACAATTAAGTTAAGGATATGTGCGCAACACCTTATGTGAAAGTATTCACCTCCTAAAATAAAAGATTCACTTTTTCTATTGAAACTCTCCTTTAAGTGGGACATAGCGGTATCATTTGAACTTGCATTGTCAACCGTCAGTGTAAGAAGTTTATCTATTCCCCACTCTCTCAAACATGTATCCATCATATCTCCAATCGCTTTGCCTTTGTGACTTGAAACTACACAAAAGTTAAGAATCATCTTGTGTAATTTCCAACCCTTGTCAATAAAGTGAGCCGTTAGACACATGTAAGAAAGATTTTGGAGTGAGGTCCATGAATCCGTAGTGATGCAAATTATTTGGTTTGATATAGCTAATAAATTCTTAATCTTTTTTTCTCATTAGCATACAAGACCAAACAATCCTTTGCAACTGTAAAACGGTTATTGAGCTTAAACCTAGGTTGCAACACTTTAAGAAGATTGCGAAAACCTTCACGCTCCACAAAACTAAAAGGCAACTCATCTATAATTATCATCTTGTTAACGGCTTCTCTACCAAGTTCTTGGTCGAACTTCCAAACACCCAAATTACTTGCACCGCCTTCTTCCTTTACTGATTGAAATGATAAAGTTGTTTGACTCTTATCCATATTGTAAGGATACTTAGAACACTTTACAATATGTTTTCTTAGTGTAGTAGTTTCATTCTCACTTATCCATTGATAAGTTTGATTACAATATTTACATGTAACACCTCATCCATCTTTCTTAGAAATTTCTATGAAATGATCTCAAACATCATATTTTTTACGATTTTTTCTCTTAGGAGAACTCACTTGTACTTATTCTTCATGAATATCAATAGGATTTCCTGCATCTCCAACACTCGACATCTACAATAAATGAAATCATATATAAATTAACTGTTTATATCAACCAATAATTGTCTTCTGTTCAAGAGAAATGACTCAAACAGGAAAAAAATGTGTAGGATCACAATCCAGATTTTAAATTGTAAAAAATCTAAAAATCTAAGAATATGATCAGCAATTACTTCAATACATAAATTATTGATCAGCAATTTGAGTATTTCAAGAAACATTACCTCCAAATGAAAGCTATTACTTCAATACATTAATTTGTGTACCATAAATATGTGTAGGATCAAGCTATTACTTCAATACATTAATTATTGATCAGCAATTTTCGCATTATATATTCAAAAATTCTCCAAATTTATCTTTTACCCTACTAAATTCTATTAGTATCATATATACACACAGACAGGAAAAAAAAATAAAAAGTCCCCAAATTGAGTATTTCAGGAAACATTACCTCCAAATGAAAATGAAATTTTAGATGGTAAACACACAGACTCACATACATAGATATATATATTTCAAAATCAACGTACAAAAAAAGAAAGAAACCTATAGCATATGGTATTTTAGAATCTGCAACTTCCAATTGAGAATGAGTTGTTACATATTACACAAACATATACATATAATATTCACATGATATAGACAACTTCTAGTTTATAAGTGGAATATCCAATTAAACAATTACACTATCGTAAAATTCATAACCCAAAATTTAACAAGTATAATTCCAAACTTTAAAATTGCAGAAATTAAACTTTAAAATTAGCATATAAGAAATATTACCGTTGTAGAAGAGGACGAGTAAGCCTTCGCTGGAGGTAAGAGAATAAACCAGAGCGGGTGAAAATCGGTGAAAAAAAAGAAACGGTGAGAATCGGCGTGAAAGGGATGGGTGTCTCGTTCGTGAGAGAGAAAGAGGCGTGAGATATAAAGGCGCTAAGTTTCTAACCTAGTGAAGACCTCTTAGGGCTTTTAGAAGCCGTTGGATGAACAATCTGATGGTTGTTATAAATTATCCTTATATTATTTTAAAAAATATAATTTAATTAATTACCTTTTTCAATTAAATTACCCTCAATTTAAAAAAATATATATATATATACTACTTTAAATCAATTATCTTAAAATTAAAAATTAAAAAAATTAAAATTAAAGTAATAAGTGTTGTTGTTTAAACTTTAAAATTATTTTTAAAATAAAATAGTAAAAACTTTTAACTATATCTTTCATATACCGTAATATTTAAACAAAATAAGAAAAATAATTCAAGTAATTACCCTTTTCAATTAAATTACCCTCAATTTTAAAAAACAATATATATATATATACTAATTTAAATCAATTATCTTAAAATTAAAAATTAAAAATGAAGTAATAAGTGTTGTTGTTTAAACTTTAAAATTATTTTTAAAATAAAATAGTAAAAACTTTTAACTATATCTTTCATATACCGTAATATTTAAACAAAATAAGAAAAATATATAAACTTTTGAGTTATTTTTAAAAAAATAAACTATATATTTAAACTATACAAAAACTATGTGTTTAAAAAAAATTAAGTTATTTAAACTTTAAAATTATTTTTAAAATAAAATTGTGAAAACTTTTAACTATATATTTCATTTGAGGGTTTAGAGTTTAGGGTGCGTTTGGAAAGCCTGTTTTTTGTATTTGTTTTCTGTCTTCAAATATAAAAACTGTATTTGTATTTGTTTTTATTTTTTTCAGTAAAAAACTAAAAATAAAAAAGCGTTTGGATCAAAATTTGTATTGAAAAATAAAATGGTATTGGTGGGCGGCGGCGGTGGTGGGTTACCGGCGGTGACCAGAGGTGGTGGGGGCCGGCGGCGGTGACCGGTGGCGGGGGGTGGTGGTGGTTGGTGGCGGCGGCGGTGGCGGCGGTGGCGGAAGTGGTACCCTAAACTGTGAAAAAACTCAAAAAACAACTAAAAGTTGTATTTTGTGTTTTCACCACTTTTATCCACTATTCACATAAACACATTTTTCTTGGAAAAAAAAAAAGTGAACAGTAAACGCGTTTGTCAAACGTGTTTTTGTTTTTGAAATGGGTGAACAGTAAAAAAAAATAGAAAACAAGTGAGCCAAACGGACCCTTAGGGTTTACGGTTTAGGGTTACTATATCTTCGGCTCTCAATCTTGATAAATTATCTTTTTTATTCATTCTAGTTTAATTTATTCATTTATTTAGTTCAAGACACTTATACACACAACAAGCTCAACTTATTTAGCCATTGAAATATACATAACTTAAAATTTTGACTTATATTGAAACCTTGCATGAAAAATATTTCACACCACAATAATATTTTAGTAATAATTATAAAATATCATTTTTGGGGGTATTCATTCATTTTATTTTATAATTGTTATATACACTTTCTTTTAAAGAAAATACTTGCATTGAAATAATAAAATGTATTAATGTACTTTAATTATATTTTTTGGATTTTGTTATTAAAGTCTTAATATATTAAAACTTAATTGTAATTTTTCAAATAGAATAAATGTATAAGAATATTTTAGAGGTCCTATATAATGGTAAATAACTAATAGAAAGTCTTCCTTTTTATTTTTTCTGAAAATTGTAATAGTGGCGAATGTTTTAATGTATGAAAATATTAGAAATGACTTACATTTTTACAATAGTATGGATAGATATGGATAATTATTTATATAAAATAAGATATTATGATTTATTTTTGAATAGTATATTACTGATTTAAGATATTATAATTTAATTTAAAATAATATATTATGTGATATATTATTAATATTATATATTGAAATATATATGAACAGTACCGGATTAACCGGATTATTGAAAATGTAATTCAGGACCGATCCGTAAAATACCGGATTGGGTGTTTTTGAATCCATGTCCAATCCAATCCATAAAAAATCCAATCCAAAATATCCGGATCGGATTAGATGGATTGGACATACGAATTTTGCGAATTTTTGCTCACCCCTAGTATATAATGAGTAGGACAATTATGAGTATATGTTTGAATGTGGAAGTTAAACTTTGAATTACGAGGATAGTGTAGGTCAATTTGATTATTCAAAATGGAGAAAGTTGGATTCAAGGGGTTTGGGAATATATAGATCAATGACCTCTGAGCCCTCCTATATAACTCAAGGTGGTTCTTCAGGCTGCAGTGATATTTGTTTTATATTTGTAAATTGTACATGATATGTGTTTTATATTTGTAATATATTTGAATTGGTTCTGAGTTCAGTTATTTTGTGTTTTGTTTTTGAAGTAGTGTTTGATTAAATGCCATATTTTATTTTATTTTATTTTGAAAAAATGCCATAGTAACTAGTGTTCATTTTAAGGCTATTGCATGAAAAAAAAAAAAAAAAAAAATTACCCAAAAATAAGTTCAGAGTTGTTTGAGAATGCACACTATGGAGTACTTGTAACAGTCAATTTCGTCACATGGTATGATATGTCTCGCACTATTTTGTTCCAATGGTCTATCATTATATGTTTATAATGGGTGGCTTCTTTCTTTTATAAACTAATTTATTTAATGTTAAACAAAACACTGTTATAATTTGTTTTTAATGTTACTTAAAATTTATTTTACAAATTTCCTTGATGGCATCTTTAATCTTTTTCTCTTTTTAACTCTACTGTACATATATTTTAAATATATTTTCTTTCTAACTATATAAAATTATGTTTCAATTATACTGTTATACACATTCTACTAAATTAATAAACTTCACTAGTTAACCATCTATACTTCAATATGTATGATTATTTTCTATTTAATATATGTATATAGTGAGTTCTTTATTCTCAAGTAGTTTATTATGTTTCTTAGCTTTGATTTCTGATTTCCTAACATTTATTAGTATAAATATACTTTTTTAAAAATCTTCTTCTTCATTCTAATTTTCTTTGGACTCTCAAATAGAAAACAAAAAAAAAAAGTTCAATTTTTTTATTAAAATAATATTAGCTTAAGAGTTGATTATCCCAATTATTGACAAAAGAAAACATTTGATTTCTTTTTTTTTCCTCATGTACTAAAGAAACAATTATGGTTTTATTTATTTTTTCACTTTGTTAAAATAGACTTCATTATCAAAAACATGATGAAGTACAGAAAAATTATTTTGAAAAACACTATAGATTAGTTTTATGAAAAGTAATCACACTTATTTACCGGGAAAAAAAGGGTAATCACACTTATTTGTAATCATATTATTTTTAATTTTTTTAAATAATATCTCACCAGTTTTTTAATAGTATTATATTTCTAACTATAATTATATTAATAGAGTTCTCTATTAGCTGTACAGTTGCATGTACTCCTTAACGGTACTTTTATATATTTATCTATTACAGTTTATTCTAGATTTTAATTATTGTTAATTAGAACGGTAAAACAAAGTGTTTCAATTCATTTAACAAAATAAATAATTCAAGTTAAGAGTCAACTATACCATCTATTTAACAAGTAAAATAAATTAAAAAAATGCATGTGCTAAAGTAATCCCTATGTGCGTTTGAAAACTGGTGTTTCCGTTTTTTTTCTTGTTTTTTCCAATGTTCACAGGAACAAAAACGCGTTTGGGAGCCTTTGATGGTTTTTGTTTTCGTGAACAATAAAAAAATGTTTTCTCACCCATGGTGTTTTTTTATTTTCGGCACTGTTTGTTCTCAGCAAAAAAATAAAATAATTGTTGTAGATTCCCTAACCGCCATCTTCAACCTCCAAACCCTAACCTTCATCTTCAACCTCCAAACCCCACCACCACCACCACCACCACCACCACCAACACAAACCCTTACCTCTGCAACTTGACACCCCCAATCAAATTGGGGTGATGTGGTATTTATATATGCTACTACTTATATATATATATATATATATATATATATATATATTCCTGTATGCTAATCTTTTGAACAGCAGAAGAGTGGTCTTGTTCATTATTGTATGGAAGACTTGGAAGTGTACATTGTAGCTGGTTTGTATAAGGGATGACAATCAAGTCAAACTTAATATCACCCTTTGACCATTTGTTTTCTACTTTTTATTCCAAATAAATCTCAAAAATGTGTTTTTTTTTTGTTCCCGAAAAGTTTTTAGACAAAATTTCCAACCAAACATGTTTTTGTTTCCGGATTACCCTTAGGACAAGAACAAGAAAATTTTTTGTTCTCAAGAGATGAAAAACGAAAACGAAAACACTAGTTTCCAAACGCACGATTTTTTTTTTGTTTTTTTTAAAAAATTAAATTCTCTTACTAGATGAACTATAACATCTATCCAACAACCTTTATGACTCTTTTTCAGATATATAGTAATACTACACATCAAACCCTAAAGAAAACAATAGAGTAATAATTTTATACTTATATAGTTTTAAAAAGCTTCTAATTTTAATTTCAGTTTTATAATTATTATAATTTAAATACTCCCTCCGTCCATTTTTAGTTGTCCACGTTTGAAAAATCAACAATTTTTTTATATTATTTTCTTTCCTATTTTGCCCTTGATAATATAGTATAGTTGTAGTTTTTAGCGGGCTCATTGCCTCTTGAAGTTAATGAAGAGGGATAATTTGGGAAAGTATATGATAATATTGTATTGGGATTTAAAACTGGACAACTAATTTTGGACAAGTAAATTAGATAAAGTGGACAACTAAAAATTGACGGATGGAATAATATGCTTTTGTTTCATTTTTTATACAACAATAAATTTTAATTGCATTAAGGTTTACGTATCGACTCATTGATGTAAACGCATTCACTAAACTTATCGACTCATTCATGTATTGTTTCATCGAGATCATAAAAGTTGTGAAGCAAAGACACAACTAATGACACAAACAACTCTTTCTTGACTAGGTCTACAGTCTACACGACTGGTAGGCAAATATATAAAGCCGTTTATGCATTTATTCCTACTATAATCTACATTAACTAAGAAAACAAACAAACCGAAACATACATTCACGCAAAATGGAAGTTGATTAGCCCCATTGATCTAGTCAATTACAGAAAGTTGATTATATATAACTGTATATCACTATATTCCAGCTACGTACATTTGGTACATGCACATTACACAATTCACATGCTCATTTATAAATACTCACCCTTTCATTAGAGAACAACACGCTAGCCTCTCTCAAGCTCTACTACATTTCACTAGCGAAGTATTATTCTCTCTTGAGAAAAAATCAGTCAATTCAAAAATGGAAACTCAGAAAAGAATTGATCGGTTTTCGAGTTGCAGAGGTGTTGCGTTCGAGATCAAACCTCATTTAGATCCATTTGCCATACCTACAAGGCAAATAAATCAGCACAGTGGAAGCAAAAAATCTTGGGTTCCTTGGGGAAGTTTTTCCAAGGTGTTCCCATCTTCTGATATGATACAAAGGTCTGCGAGTCGTGCAAGTAGCCATTTCTGTGACTTGGATGTCGAGGATGATGAGGATGATGATGACGAGGATGGCCACTATTTGGAGTCCTTAGAAGAAGGCCTAGAAGAGGAGGCACTTAACAAGCAAGTTTTGGCGCCTCCTCTTCCACAAGCTAAAACCAAGCGCGAACAACCATCGAAGCCAAAAGGGTCGAGACTGTCTGTTATATTGCTTGATCAAGGCTTGTTCACAGTCTACAAGAGACTCTTTGTGGTCTGCTTTGCTTTCAACATCACTTGCTTGGTTCTTGCAGCAAGTGGGAACTTCCCTTACGCGAAGCGCAAAGCTGTCCTTTTCTCCATTGCCAACATTTTCGCTCTGACACTTTGTCGAAGCGAGGCTTGCTTGAGAGTTGTGTTCTGGCTTGCGGTGAATGTGTTGGGCTGGTCGTGTGTGCCTCTACGACTCAAGACCGCCACCACGTCCCTCTTGCAGTCTCTCGGAGGGATACATAGTGGTTGTGGTGTGTCATCAATAGCATGGCTCATCTATGGCTTGGTCCTTACTCTAAATGACAGAGAGAACACTTCACCTGCGATCATTGGTGTTGCCTCAGCCATTTTATCTCTGCTCTGTCTGTCGTCGTTGGCAGCATTCCCTCTTGTTCGACATCTCCATCATAATGTATTCGAAAGGACTCATCGCTTCGCTGGTTGGACAGCTCTCGGACTCCTCTGGGCCTTTATCCTCCTCAAAATATCTTATGATCCCATAACCAAGTCCTACAGAGAACAATTTGGTTCTAGGTTGGTTAAGAACCAGGATTTTTGGTTCACACTTACCATTACAGTACTAATCATCGTCCCATGGGTGACTGTGAGGCGTGTCCCGGTTAAGGTCTCTGCGCCTTCTGGGCACGCCTCCATAATCAAGTTTGAAGGAGGGGTGAAATCCGGTATATTGGGGAGAATTAGCCCTTCACCCTTATCGGAATGGCACGCCTTTGGCATCATTTCCGATAACAAGCAAGAGCACATGATGCTGGCTGGTGCAGTTGGTGACTTCACTAAGTCCTTGGTCTCCAACCCACCAAGCCACCTATGGGTTAGACAGGTGCATTTCGCGGGCTTGCCTTACTTAACCAACATGTATGACAGGGTTTTGTTGGTGGCAACTGGTTCTGGCATATGCGTGTTCCTGTCATTTCTACTGCAGCCATGCTCGGCTGATGTTTGCGTGCTCTGGGTGGCTAAAGGGATTGAGCAGAACTTCGGGAAGGAAATCAAGGAGATGATGAGTGGACACCCTAAAGAGAAAGTGATTGTCCATGACACAGCTGTGCTTGGGCGGCCTAACGTCTCTCAGATGAGCGTTGACGCTGCTAAAAGATGGGGAGCTCAAGTTGTGATTGTTACCAGCAATCCTCAAGGGAGCAGAGATGTTGTCAATGCATGCAAGGATGCTGGAGTTCCTGCATTTGGCCCCATTTGGGACTCCTAAATTACGTATGGAAAAAACCAGTGCTTTCGAATTTCCTCTGTTCATTTTCTTTTCAGAATTGATATGTTTCAGTGTCTTTTGCGTGAACCAAAGGGATAACTATTTGTTGGTATAGTACTCTAATCAGGGACTGTACATGGTTTGTTAGTAAAAGTTGTTTATTTATGTCACTTTGTTTTACATTTCTATTCTTTATGTAAAAGCCTTATTTTGGGACTATACATGCTATGTTAATAAGAAGTGTTAGCCAATACTGTTCTTTCCAGATGCCTTCATTTTTGTTTTGATAATAAGCTTTATTCAATATATAAGAGTGTTACAAGAACAGGTCTAAATTAAGTTAGCCCCAGAAGGGCCAAGCCATCAGAACAATTCAACTTGTAAAATACTATATATGAACAGTACATAGCATAAAGCCAATTACTACAATCAAAACAACAAAAAACCAAGCAAAAGCTGAAGAAAGCTTATTAAAACACCAAACGGCATCACCAAATGACAACTGCAGCACTAAGAGCACACACAATCTAAACAACATTCACACAAAGCAAAAGGCATTTCAAAGCCCAAATTGGCAGCATTTCTAGAACAACTACTTAGATTCAGCAAAATGTGTCATATTGAATATGCAAAATCCCATACTATAGTTCAAGTCATAGTTATTAAAAGCTCAAGGCGCACTAAGGCGCTAGAGGTCCTCTAGAACCTAGGCGTGAAGCGCTAGAAGAGCGTGTCTGAATGAAGTGAGGCACACAATGGAAAACCCAATAAAAAAATAACATTATTACTAAAACATTCATACTCCATAATAAAGGCGCAAATGTTGTCAAATGCGCTCTTGTTTACACTTGAGGGTTGAGGCGCAAGTCTTGCGCATTAAGGAACTTGGAGCCTAGGCGCGCGCCTTTAACAACACTGGTTCAAGTTCCTTTTCTCTCGCCTAAGCTTCGTGGATGGGAGGAGGTTCTAATTTTCATGGTAATATATGCACTTAAAATTGGACATAGAATCATGATTATCTGACCATCCTAGCTCTTGCTAGGTATATATTTTTTCAGCACCTTGCGCTTGGCTCATTCTCTAGTGGCTCTAGACTCTGAAAGGTGAATCCAATTTTTCCAGGTAACAATCTTAATTGCTCCCAGTCACAGAATAACGCCTCAGCATGCTTAATTTGTCGACTTTGTCAGAGTAAGAGGGTTTGTTTCTTCGAAGAAGACGGAATCTAATAACGAGAAGAACTGTAAAAAATGAAGCAGAGCTGCTCTGTCACAGCCACTAGAGACTATACCATAATCTGGAAGTGCTTGATGAAATTAAACGGGAACTAGTCAAGTTAATTGAAGGTACATACATGATAATATACGAGCAGAAAGGAAATGAGCTTATCAAAAGAACAATTACAATCCACTGATATTTATTGATTTCATCGCTAGAGTAAATAATACCCAGTTCTCAGCTCTGACAGGCAGGCAAAAAGTTACATGAAATACAAATTCTCTTTTGCAGAAGCAAAATTGCAATGACTTTAAACAGAGTAACAGAGAATTAGCAAACAACAAACGTTACAACATTACCCTAGCTATTGGTTGGCAAATTTGATTCCTTTCTCAATTGAAGATTTGAGCTCCGGGATGAGACTTTCAAGACCTTGTTTCTCGTAGTCTGATAGGGTACCCAGTCCAAAAACTTCCTCCACCCCACTCTTTCCAAGCCTTACCTGTTGCATCAAGATGTAAACAAACATGTCAGAACATCTGATGCTTGAATATAAGTTATACGACGAGGGATGCTTGGTGGTTGCAAGATAGCAAGCGATCTCCAAAACTAATATAACATGAGGGTAGAATGCAAAGTTACACACTAAGACTAGTAAGCTACCAAGAACCAATTATAATTCAGGGCATTCACTCATTTCACAAATTAACTCCTAAAGGGTTCAAAACCCTCACATCTTTGTTGGGACAGGAGAGGTTATAACATTAGGCTAGTGGCCATTGGTTGTGTACAATTTTCCATTGCACTATAATACTATCAAACTAGTATAACTGACCTCCCAATCATCACAAAGATCATTACTGGATTATATCAACACCAAAGCCTTCTCTCTCTTTTTTTAAACCTTTCTTTTTTTCTTTTTTGGCAATTCAAATCATTAAACCAAAAAAGAAACGATAAAAGAAGAAGGGCGAAGCCCAGAGGAAGAATACAAATCTCAAAAAGCCTGAGGCAACAAGAAAGATAAAAAAGTCCACCCAACCAACATTAACCAAAGCCAACAAACATGTAAAAAGGATGGCTGCAAGGATTTCACCACTAATCCAACTAATTTCAGTGGCTGCATTGAAGGCTATCCAGCTAACATCAAATGATTGCAATTATGGCTACGAAAATACAAAATAATCAGGTAAAAATAATCCAACTAGATTTATTGGATTTCGACGCTATTCTCATATGACATAACATGCAATATCATATATATTCGAGTGACACAAAAAATTCAACAAACTCAAATTTCTCACCTTAGAGGCAAAGAAAGGCAATTCAGTGATGCTTGATTGAACAAAAGAGCATTCGATTATATCTGGTACTCCATTAAGCCCTTTCAAGCAGGCATCAGCAAAAATGGCTCCAGCATAACTGCAAAAGAGATGACTACCATGATTCTCTTCTATGATAGCAGATAATTTAATCAACAAAACTAGCACAAAACTTCATCTGAAAGAGAAAAGATATTCCAACTCACGTAATATGAAAATAAAATGCAAGGATGGTACAACAAGTCCAACTCACACAACAGGATGGGTAGTGAACTTAAGTAGTATAGAAAAGGATAGGTAATATAATACTGGAAAATACAAAGGGTAAAAGACTTCATCCCGATACAAGTACCCTCCATGTAGTCTCCATAAAAACATTAAATTTTGCATAAAAATAAACTACTATTTCCATATAAAACATGGGATGCACCCATGTACTAGAGGAATTGCCAAGATGAGCTCACTTTAGGTACAAGGCATACTGCTGAGTTAGATCTGTAAGAACATTTATAGTATTATTTGTGTTTGGCATGTTCTAGACAATAACCATGTTGAGTGAATTGTCATGTTGAGTGAATTGAGGAGTCGGGTAGGTTTTATAGGCATTGTTAAGCTTCGTCAAATTCAAATCAAGTCTAAAGAAGTGAAGAATGCAAGAGAATTCAAGAGGAATCAAGTTTGAGTAAAAAGTATCTCCAAAAGGGCAAAAACGGCATTTTCTGAAACCGTCATCTAAAGCAAAAAGTCTTGTGAAATCAAGACGGTCATTTTGGCACAGTTGCGGAGAAAAATAATTTTCATGAAGAATCTACGCTCAGAACCTAAGCCTAAGGCGTAGCTCCTCTACGCCTAAGGCATAAGTGCGGTAGGAAATTTATTTACTGTTACAATGTCTATTCTGCCCCTGTTTTAATTCCATGATGTGCCTATAACTCCCACACCTCGAAGTACGTGCAATACACATTATATTCATCAGAATATAGGGTTTAACTTGATTTGGTGTGAAATTATGAAAAATGAGAAGATTAGGGTTTCTACTCAATTGTGTTTATAAATACCAAAGTCTTCTATAGATGAGAAGGAGCTTGGGAGCCCTAGAGCCTTTGAGAGATCTCTGCAAGTTTTCTACAGATCCATATTCATCTACAGAGATAGAGATAAAGAGAGAAAATATCATTGAGTGATTTTATATCTTATAGTTTTCTCTTAATTAGGGTTTGTTCAATTATGTTTTTACATCGACGATCTCTATGTACAATTGAATGAACTAGTTGTTAAAAAATCTACACACCTTGTGCAACTTGGTTGTTTTTATCCGTTTAAGAAACAGAGCCGTCTGAGTACGGAAATCAGAGCAGGAGGCTTCGTGGTTCATTGATCCGTTGAGAAGTGGAGCCGTCAGAGTATGGAGTGAAGCGAGAGCTTCGTGGAGCGCGAGTGATTCAAGGTCATCAGACGTCGAGTGAAGAAAGGCAGATCTGGAGGGATTTGTAAGTCTAAAGCTTCATAGAGTCTGTATATCTCTTGATTCATAGTGCATCGATACCCGAGCGTATCCGTGATTTTCACTTAAAGTCTTTCCAAGATTTTTCACGTATAAATATCGTGTCTCTATTGCTTTATATTCTGCACTTCGATTAATCTTTGCATGATTTATCTTGTTAGAGATTTGGATTAAAATTGATTTTTCTACAATTAATATTAATTTGTCAATAAATGTGCAAAAAGCCTATTCCCCACCCCCCCCCCCCCCCCCCCCTTTTAGGCTATTTTCATTGATCGTCTAAGTAATTTCAAGATCGGAGGACTACTTTCATCGCCCATTGACCTGATAATCCTAAGAACCAATAAATTTGTAGATTTGCCTTAAAACTGATCATGACAAACCAATCATGCCTCTTCATCATTGTTTATACATCAAGCTAAACTTACTAATAGAATATCTAACATAAATGTTCATCAGCAGATAAAGAATATTATTATTTAAACCCAGATATGTAAAGACCCATTTTGTGCATCATTTTCACCTAATTCAAATTAGTCGGTCCATCCATATAACCTCCAAAAAACATCAAGTCTCTCCCAAATATAGTGTAATAGTTGCAATACAAAATCTAAAAAAATCTCCAGCTCAAAATAAAATAAAATAAAATGCCCTGGAGACAAGTCTAAAGAACCATTGATCATCTCGCATGTGAAATGCTGCTCCACATTCAGGTGTTAAAGTATACAAACACACTGAAGCAGGTTCTAAAAACACCAAATGACTACTTCAAATTCTCCTATTAATTGTCCAAACTATATCAAGCTACAGCAAACAACTCAAATATAGGACAAAACTTATTGGTTAATTTAGAACATAAGTATTTTGAAGAAATAATATATATAATTGTTATTCTCACTCACGCCATAGATAATGTAGCAGATCCCTTTCCAGCCTTTGCTTCAACAACCTCTGTCCCCCCATCTTGCGTTCTCTTAGTAAGGGCTATAATCTCTTCCTCTGATAAATTGGATGTTGGTGTCGCCTAAAATATCATTCACCGATGACAACGTGAATGTCAAACTGCTTGAACTAGTAAGCAATTGAACTTTTACAAAAGAGTGACATTCTTATCTTCATTCAGGTGAGAATATAAAGTGAAATCAACAGAAAAGAAAGACAAGGCCATACTTGTGAAAATAGTGGGAGAATCGTTATGCCAGCGTGACCACCAACCACAGGTACATTCACTCCTGAAGTAGAAACATAGGCAGAGTTTCAAGTTAAGAAACATAGTCTTATAGGAAGATGCATTTTTCCTTAACCATCAGTTTAGTTGCAAGGAAAACTGACATAAAGTAGTAGACTTAGATAGTTTGAACATATAATACAGTAGAGGCCTAGTGATGCAACCCGTCACACAAGTCGTAGAATAATTTCTATGTAAAAAGCCTCGAGAGAGAGAATTCATGTGATCAACCCCAATCATTTGGGATTAGGACGAGGAGGAAGAAGAGGATGATGATTTTCTCTTTTGCTAATTTGGATTATTTTTAAAAAGTAAATAGACGAAAATCAGCAAAATTAAACACAATGATGTGATTAGGGTCAGTTCTGACTTGGGAGTTCAGATAAATAAAAGAAAATTTTAAATTTACAGGGTATGCTCTGATAAGGATCAATATAGGAAATGTAGTACTAATTGTTTAAAATGATTATAGACTATAGTTTATCTATAACTCTACTGTTGAAGCATTTGCACCAGACATGTTAATTCAAAGACCAAACAAAGTCTAATTGGGCTTTCTTTTACTACTTTTACCAGCAACTAAACAAAGCAAGAAAAGAGGAAAAAAGAGAAGATACCAGCCACCGGAACATTTGCCTTGCCGGCATAGAAAGTTTTAGCCCTGACCACATCAAGAGTAGTCACACCAAACAGCTTCTTCTCATCATAAGTCCCAGCCTTTTTAAAAACCTCTGCTGCAATTGGCACCGTGGAATTCACCGGATTGCTTATCATAGTCACCAGTGCCTAATCAAATAAAAAAGTTCAAATACTCCTTAAACTTACCACAGTTGACATTATGTATTTATACTAAATGAATATATCAATGTTGAATTCAGGGGAAAAAAATTAAACTAGGCATTTATAATAAATGAATATACCAATGTTGAATTCAGGGGGGGAAATGAAATTCTGAATGCTGAGATACGTGGAGATGATGAAACTTAATTAATGATCAGTTAAATTAAGTATTTAAACTCACAAACATATATTTATACATATGTATATATACACAGTTTGAAAAGAAATGAGCAGAAAAAGACTCACATTGGGGCAGTATTTGGCAATTCCAATACAGAGAGACTTGACAATGCCGGCATTGATGTTGAAGAGATCGTCGCGAGTCATGCCGGGCTTCCTCGGAACGCCGGCCGGTATGATCACCACATCGGCTCCCTCCAAGGCCAGCCCTAGCTGATCCTCTCCCACATACCCCTTAACCTATCATAAAACACACACACATCAATTTCACACACTGACACACACAAAAGCACACACACATAGATATATAGAGATATATTGAGATGGATACTTGGGAGCGGGTGTTGATATGGCTGACGTCGGCGGCGACGCCGGGAGTGGCGGCGATGTCGTAGAGGGAGAGGGAGGAGACGAGGTGGTTGAGCTTCATGAGGAGGGAGAGGGGTTGGCCGATGCCGCCGGCGGCCCCCAAGACGGCGACTTTGCGTTCGGGGTGGGTGTCGGAGGAGTAAGATCGGCGGCGAAGGAGCTGAGTAGAAGAAGCAGGTGCTCTTCTGAGAGCTGATTGGGCCACTGATCTCAACATTGTGACAGTTGTTTCTAGAGAGAGAGATAAAGATGAGGTGATACTTGTTGATACAGCTTTATGAGGGGGAGTGGAAAAGGAGGACAAAAAGGAGTGGTTTTTGAGATGTCCGCCTCTTTTCATATTCAATATATGGGCTTTTTACAGTTACCTCCCTGAGATTTGCCCTTATATCAGGGACCTCCCCTAATATTTGAAATTTATCAAAGTTCTCCCTTAAAATTAAAACGTTTCATCACACACACCTCAAACTAACGGTCAAACCTAGTCAATGACGGAAAATGCTGACACTAGAATATATTTGAAATATCTCTAAAATGTCCCTCAGTGTGTTAAATGACCTACATGTCCTTGAGTCCTCCTTGTGAAATGTCCAAGCAACCCTTCATATATAAATTTTGAAAAAAAAAAAAAACAATATATATTTTCGAAATAAATATAAACTTTGAAAATAATATATAAAATTCGAAAAAAATACATAAAATTTGAAAATATATATATATAATTTGAAATAATATATAAAATTTGAAATATATATATATAATTCAAATAAATATATAAACTTCAAAAACTAATATATAAATTTTGAAATATATATATTAAATTCGAAAATACATATAAAATTCGAGAAATATATATAAAATTCAAAAATAAGATATAAAATTCAAAAATAATATTTAAATTTTGAAATATATATATAATTCGAAAAATAATATATAAAATTCGAAAAAATATATATTTTATAAAATTTGAAAAAAATATTGTATAAAATTTGAAAATAATATATATTTTTTTGTATCATATGCTTGATATTGTATTACACCAAATCTTGACATGTAAAAGTGAAAGTTTCATAAACTGATATGCAGGTGTATACTTTAATATCAACAAACCAATATTTGTATAGAATTTGAAAATAATATATATATTTTATTTTTGAATTTTATATATTATTTTAGAATTTTTATTTTTATTTCAAATTTTATATATTATTTTTGAATTATATATATTTCAAATTTTATATATTTTTTCGAATTTTATATATTTTTTTGAATTTTATATATTATTTTCAAATTTTATATATTATTTTTGAATTATATATATATTTCAAATTTTATATATATTTTTTGAATTTTATATATTGTTTTCGAATTTTATATATTTTGAAAATTTGAGGGGAGGTCCCTGATATAAGGCTAAACCTTAGGGGAGGTAACTGTAAAATGCCCTATATATATTTGAGGGTAAATTTGTCATTTCGCATACTCCGTTACCCTATTTGACGGTAAGGGGTGTGTGTGATGAAACGTTTCAATTTCAAGGGAGGTCTGTGATAAATTCTAAACTTCAGGAAAGGTTCCTGATATAAGGGCAAACCTTAAGGGAGGTAACTGTAAAAAGCCCTCAATATATTTATATATATATATATTTAGTAAATATGAAACAAATAACAAAATTAAATGAATGTCGTGGAACAGCATTAGAGAACAAAAACAAGGGAGTCAAACATGTTTTTATCTATTGTAACATATATGTGTATGTGTAGTAGGGATGCAAATAAATCGAGTCGAGTCCAATTTTGAGAAGTTTAAGTTCGGTTCATTTACTTAATGAGCTTAGAAAATGTGTTCGGCTCATTTACTAAGCAAATGAACCTGAATCAAGCACTATATTTAAAAAGTCGAGCTTGTTCATGAACAACTAGATTTAGTTGCATGCAACATATATTACTCTTATCAATAGTCTTTTAGATTGAGTTGTAATAAGTTTGTTTTTAACATATTTTTATTTTTCGAATACCATATTTCTTGATTCTTGTTTATTTTCCTTTATCTAGATTATTTTCTACTAGTATAAACTTTTCAGAAGTGATTTTTGTGCAATTACCACATCAGTCATATAATTCTCCATGACACTCTTCATATATGTATTTTTAATTTGAACACATTCTTTTGTCGAATATGAGATAATTTTGTTATTTAACTTAAATGAATTTATTCACAAGCTTAGTGAGCCAAACTTAGCAATGTTCAAGTTTGTCTCATTTACTAAACGAGTTTAAAAATTATGCTCAAACTCGACTCATTTACTAAACAAACGAGCTCGAGGCAAGCTCATTTACTAAACGAATCTAAGAATTGTGCTCAAATTTGGCTTGTTTACTAAACGAACGAACTCGAGCCGAGCTCTTAACAAGTCGAATATGAGTTTACACACAAACAATTTGGTTCATTTGCAATCCTATCCCTTTGTGATTTGGATATATTTGTACTTTATGGATCTCCTTAGCTATTTAAGCATCAATTTTTTTTTTAAGAGTGACAGAGTATAGAAACATGCGCATTACAACAAAATTCATTTAAATAATTTTATCTTGCTCAAAGGATTTGGACTATGCATAATTCTCCTCCAAACTAGCTGGTGGTTGGTAATGGGATTTGTTCCTTTTGCTACTAAATATATTATTCATAAAAATTTCATTGAGTTGTTCAGATGATAATTAATTAATAACATAGACCAAAGTTGAAACCACCTGACAAACACTAGGCTCAACTTCAACAAAAAAAAAGAAGCAGCTATAGTGGCAATGTGGCATATAGACCTGTCAATGGATTGGATTTTGACCCGAATTCGATTCGAATTCGATCCGATTAGCCGAATTTGGATTGAAAAAAAAAATCCAATAACCCGAATACGATCCGAATCCGATAATCCGATTACTTAACAAATTGGATTTGGATTTGCCTAATCCGATCCGATAATAACCCGATCCGATTAATTTTATATATACACATATATATTATGTTATTAATTTGTAAATATTAAATGATATAATTAATTATATTTCAATTTTTTTTTTCGCTTTTTCATTTTTATATTTTTATAGTCATGTATTATAAGCATTGATTGTAAAATATATAATTTAGTGTTTAATATTCTTAAAAAATAACATAAAAATAAATAAAAAAATAATAATTTTTTGTATTTTTTTTTTACTTAATCGGATCGGGTTATCGGATCGGATATCCGAAAATTAACAAATTCGGATTTGGATCAATAAAATAAAAATTCATCGGATTATCGGGTCAAATCGGATCGGATATAAGCTTATCGGGTTCGAATCGAATCAGGACAGATCCGATCCGAATCCGACCGTTTACAGTGGCATAGATGTGTGATATTAACATACCAAGGTACCAACTCTTTCAAGTAGAGGCCACCTTACATCGAAAGCGCCTTAAAATATCTCTAAAGTATCAGGCAGTGATAGAGTGGTACGGTGGTTTTAATTATTTTATGTGTCAAATATCAAAGGGAAACAAATGAATAACACACTTGGGATATTTTTTGTTAGGAACTTACCCAATAAAAAGATTTGTAATCACCCATATTATTTAATTTCTCTTCTGTTTTGTGTCATTGGTATATTGAGAGTTCGCCTATTTGACATGATCAACTACCCTCCAGTTTGTTCCTTGCTAGTCGTTAAACAAAACTTGAATTATTGAGAGCACAAAGTGGTCAATTTAGTTGCTATATTGCTTTGAACGATATTTGACAAAAAATTTACAATAATTTTTGAACTTTGAAATAACGTTTAGAAGAAATTATAAGGTACTACCTTCCCAAAACAATTTTTGTTTAGCCGTTTTTATGAAAGATTTATCATAATTAAGTCAATGCACGAGACTCTTGTCATTATAATATTTAGTAACTATGAAACCATACTAATATCAAATACGTGCTAAGGTCAGAAAATAAAACCCTTTTATATTATATTTTTAATATATATATAGAACTCTTTATTTATTTTTTTCTTTTGACAACTTTAATTTTTGAATAATAATATTATAATAGGTGGAAAATGACAAAACAAAAAAATGGAGGTAAACAAGGTCCTCCACGATACTAGTGGGCTAGGTGTTGGGCAAATGGTCTGCCTCGATTACAGTTCGGGTGGGCTGGGCAGGCTGGCCCAATTCTAAGCGTAGGACGCTTATCATGGATCTTTCAAGATTCTGAGATCAGCTCAATTTGTACCTAGCGGCCTACTCGATCTCAAATGATAAGGAACATTATCGGCAACTTGCTTTGTATTTTTAAAAGCGAAATAGTTTTTTGCGATCAATAAAAATAAATTATTTGATGAAAACACAATCATTTTTATATTTGAGATTTGCAAAAAACAAAATCAGGCAAAATATTTTTCAGTTTTAGAAATGCAAACCAAATAGCCTTTGTATTTTTTAAATTTTACTTAAATAAATATTATCGCTATTTTTTTTATACTATATATATATATATATATATATATGCATATAAACATACAATTAAATTTATTTATTTTTGTCGAAAAGTTATTTTTAATAACAAATTTAATTTAGTTCTTTATAAAAATAGCCCAAAATCAAAACTTTTACACTCTTTCTAATTTAGAAAAAAAACAAATATACATATAGATATGAAGAAATTGAAGTAGGCAAAGACAACAAAATTTAGGGGCCTATAAATTGAGAGACTGAAAAGAAACTAATTGTTAAGTAATTGCTCTAAAACAATTGTTCACATCCCAATGTCCACCCAACCCAACGGAAGTTTTTATCCAAGAAATAAAAAATAAAAAAATTGGATAAAGTTTATTTTAAAGAATAGAAACCCTTCGATTGGATGAGCACACTGAGATTACTTGCATGAATTACTTAAAATTCTTCTACTAGGATGAATATATGAAGATCAATAATGATTACGGTGAAGAAATCAACATTAAGTACAAAAATAATTGAATAATTCAGGTGAGCTAACACAATAAATTTACCAACGAAGAATGTCTCTCACAACCCTAGCTAGTACATGGTAGGAAAAAAAAATATGAATAATAGAAAATTGAAGAGTAAAATTAACAAGGGATCTGATCAGTGAACCACTTGATGACATGAATAGGAGCCTTGATCATGCATAGAGCCATCTCTACTATCACCGTCACGCACAAGCAACACGGACATATGCAAGTCAACGACAACCTGCAATCACCCCAATCCCCAATTAATAAATTCCACCTTATATATATTTATACACACACACATCTATATACATCTATATATATAATATATGTATGTATAGAGAAAGAGAATAAGAACTAAGAAGGACTAATTACCCAACGATCCAGATGACGATTCCGACAAGGGAGAGGATGAGAGAGAGGAAGGCGAAGGGGAGGCCCAAAAGAAAGCCCAATGGGTGACACTGGCACTCTTCACCACAACAATTGCCCATCTTTTCTCACTTCCCTCACTTTGTTTTACTAGTTGTTAAAAGAGAGCACAAGCTAATAATAATAAGAACATAGAAACCCAATCCACAACCACCAATACCAATAATAGAAAGTTGACCCACAAGCGCACTAACATCCCACGTCACATTCCCACTTCCAAGATCACCATTTAATATCTTGGGTTAATTATACCGACACCCCCGAGGTTTGGGAAAATTACACTCAGATGTGACATTTGGAACATATAATCCACTTGCTCAGGTTTGAAAAAATAATTAATTTCACAAAATCATCTTATACTATTTAATTTAATTAATTAATTTCTACTGTGTTCACTTTGCTTCATATAATATTCAATTTCATCACTATGTCCCCTCCGCTCACATTTTGAGTCATAATACCTAAACTACCCTCAATAGTAGTACAGGGGGTTTAGTGAAATCAAACATTTAAAAAAATTATTTTTCCAAAATCAATTATATTTTTTGAAAAAACTATAAATTTAAAAAATATATAAATATTTCGAAAAAAAATATTTTTCAAAAATAATATATATTTTGAAAATATATATATATTTCAGAAAATATATATATATATTGTAAAATGATATATATTTCGGAATAAATATATATAATTCGTCAAATATATATATATAATTCGTAAAAAATATATATTTTTTGAATTGTTTTAAAAAAAATATGATTTTTTTCTGAAAAATAATTTTTTTGTGAAAAATAGACATTATTTTTCAAAATATATAAAATATATATTTCGCAAAAATAATATTTATTTTTCGCAAAAAAAAAATCGATAAAAATTCATATTTTGGAAAATAATATAATTTTTTCTCAAAAAAATTATTTTTCAGAAAAAATTCATATTTTTTGAAAATAATTCGAAAAATATATATTTTTTACGAATTATATATATTTCGAAATATATATCATTTTCCAATATATATATATATATATATTCCAAAATATATATTATTTTTAAAAAATATTTTTTCCCGAAATATATATATATATTTTTAAATTTATAGTTTTTACGAAAAATATAATTAATTTTTGAAAAATAATTTTTTTTAAAACTTGATTTCACTAAACCCTCCTATAATGGTAGTTTAGGTATTATGATTCAAAATATAAAGGGAAGAAACATAATAATCAAATTATATAATATAAAAAATAAAGTGAACACAATAAAAATTAAAAAATAAAGTGAACACAATAAAAATTAATTAATTAAATAAAATAATATACAAGGTTTTGTGAAATTATCCCTCGAAAAAACTAACAAAGAAAAGACACCCCCTAACGCTGGTCTCCAACATCTGACACAAGCTAAAATGACTCTACTACGTTTTGACTTTTTATTTGACTCAACCAAAGTTGTAACTTACCTTTTTAACCCTTATCCTTATTTTACTTGACCAAACTAATCCCAAATGGAATGGCTACAGGCCACCTTGACAAATGTCACACCACCACCTCCACAACTTCATAGCCGGACATACTATTTCTAAGGCATATCACACCCACCACCACCATGACCATTTTATAGCCTCAATAATACCACCTCAAAGCCCCAACACCACCACGGCACCACCACCGCTTCAATGCCCACCACACCGACCACCATCACTTCACACCCCCTTAACTGAACTATTAGGGTTCTTCGGTGGGCGGTCTGCAATTCATTGGTGACTTGCAATTAGGGATTTTGAGTAAAATTTGATGAGAATAATCGAGGATAATTAGAGAGCTTTGATAAATATTTGCATATTTATACATGCACACACACATATATACCTATGTATGTATATATTACAAAGAGTTATAGATAAATCTTTGATTGGTAATAGTGAAATGCTCCCATCAATGTCTTTGATACATGAGTTTGAGAGAAAAGGATGATGGGTGAGGTGAGATGATTGTCAGTTCTTTTGTTGTGGAGTTTAGAGGTGACGAAATACGAGGAGGTTGAATTATATAGAAGGTTTGAGAACAGAGAGAGAAGTTGGGTAAATGGGTTTGCACATGTAACTGCAAAGTTGTCCATGATTAAAAGTATACTTTGCATTTTCAAGTAATAAATTAAGGAGGGGCAAAAAAGACCTTTTATACTCACTTTAGGGCACGTTTGGATACAAAAATTAACAGGGGTGTCATTGTCCACAAAACTCAAACATTGCATCTACCTGTAATTGTTTTAAATCTTAGGGTGTCATTGTAATTAACCCTAATATCTTTGAAACTCTCGTATCATAAAATTAATTTTTTTTTAATAAAATTAATTATTATTATTTTGTTGTTGCTATATGGTGTTGTGAATTTTGTGATTTTTTAATCTATCATTAAATGTCAATAAATATAAATAATTTCTAGATATGAGAATTCCAATTAAATATGTCAAGTTGTACAATTAAATTATATGAAAATGATTGAAGATAGATAGACAAACCATTACTTGTTTTTTTTTTAATGTTAATGAATCACACGTGAGCGAACCTAGACCTCTTCTAATTTGGTGAGGAATGCAAATACCATTACACTAGAAGGTCATTAGTCAAAATTTATTTTTTTTCTCTACTAAATTAAAAAATAATAACCTTTGTGAACTGTTTTTTCTAACGTACCAAAAAATTGTGCAAAGTGACTCTGATTTTAAGGCCCCTTATAAGCCCATGCTGGAAGTTTGGAATTGCCATTAGAGTGAGAGAAATACTATAAAAGAATATAAAAAATATATTTATAAAACATAAAAATAATTTATCATTTAAAATTATAACATCTAAAATCCACATCTTTTAATTTTCTCACAGACATAGCTACACTCGCGAATTAAATATTTAAAGGTTAGTTTAGGTATATAGTCACCATCATTCAGGCCCTAACCTATTTAATATGTGGGCGGGTTTGTTGAGAAGATTTTTTTTTGCAAGTTGAGAAGAGATTGGATAAGGTCTTCTGGACCTTTACGTTTTATAAAAGCCCGTTTGGTAGGGGTTTCAATTCAAATCTTTACTTGTTTATAAATTCTATTAATGTTACTTTATCAGGGATTAATTGTTCTCCAAAACTGACTAAAAATTTAAGGAAACTGATGAATATAAGAATGTGGGTGAGAACATATATAATACAATAAATGCAAGATAAAGTGACGGACTAACCATTAATAAATAAAAATATTGCCACACCGAATCCGTATTTGTTTTGGATAAAAGTGGACTCCGTGTTATAGTCTTAACCCGTAACAGTAGTATTACAACTGTAACACTAATTTAGTTTCACGCCAAGACCCGCATGATTGTTCGGTCCGTTATCAGAATAAACGGGTAAGACAGAATGATCCAACCAACAAAAATATTACGAAATTACTTAAATGGAGGACATTAGGAGTCCCCACTTGGACACTTAGACCATGTTTCGGAAGCTGACCTGCTTTGGTTTGGTCTGATTTGATCTCTTATTTGAAATTTTATTTGGTAAGCGGTCTGGTTTGGTTTGAGAAAACTAAAACCAAACCATGTTTAGCAAACTGTTTCATTCCAAAAAATGGTCTGGTTTGAAATATTTTTACTGAAATATATATATATATATTCAACTTTTATATATTGTTTTCAAAATTTATATATTTTTTCAAATTTTATATTTTTTTCAAATTTTATATATGTTTTCGAATTTTATATATTTGTTTCAAAATTTATATATCTATTTTTTAATTTTATATATATATTTTTTGAATTTTATATATTATTTTCGAATTTTATATATATTATGTTTTCGAATTTTATATATATTTTTTCAAATTTTATATATTTATATATTATTTTATTTTCAAATTTTAAGTGTGTGTTTATATATATATATATATGGATATATGTATAATAATAAACTAGTGAAAGAGAGTAATGCAATTTTTATTGCATAAATTAAGACGACTTCAATATTATTTTGTCCAAGATAAATCACTCTCCAATACATGAATTTTAGAAAGTAAAAAATGGAGGCTCAAGTGTATATTATTAGAGGAAGTAAAAAATGGAGGCTGACCACATAAAAAAAACCATTATTTTGATGATCTTGATTTTTGGCTATTTTGGGCCTGATGATTTTGTTTGGTTTGAATTCAATAATAGAAACCAAGCCCGCCAAATATGATCTAGTTTGAAAAATAAAGAAACATGCCTTTAAGTGCAAAAATATATCCACGCTAGGTATGCATTTACTAACTTTTCCTTTCTTGAGATTGGAAAACAATTTCCAATTTCCTTCTATTGACGCTTCACACTCTTCTATGTGAACCAATTATATTATTTTTCTTCAAGTGGACAAAAAGTCTAATGCTGCTAATCAATACTTATGTCACATATTAGTTGTTTATTATTGTATTTTTATTTGTCCTAAAATACTTGTTCAGTTCAAATTTTATATAATTTTACATTTCATTTTCCCCAACTATTATTCTTTCACTATTTTTAAATAAATAACGGACCACATCATAATACTATATCATTAAGAATAAAATTAAAAATTATTCACTAGTCAATCAAAATTAATAAAATATTAAAAAAATCAAATTGAATAACTATTTTGGGAAGGAGAGAATATATATTTTCGGATCTGATATTAACAGAAGAATTAGTTTTATAAGTTGGGAACTTTAGGTCTTACATCAATCTATTCAACTTCACTTTAGTCTTCTTATAATTTTGGTTTTAGAAGTGGAGCCATGGATTATGCTTTAGGAAACCTAACAAATTGTCGTCTATTGTGAAAACGAAATACGCACAAAGGCATTTGAGATATAATATCACAATTTATTATTTATAAAAATACGCGATTATAAAAGATTATAAGTTTACCTGAAATCTTAATCATATTTATTTTATTCCAGTTATATTTTATTTTATTTTGAGTAAATAATAAAATAGTGAAACAAATTACACGATCTATGAAAGTAACTGTAACTTCAAAATACTTCATTTTGACGGTGACAAAATATAATTTGTATATATTGAACTGATGATTAAGTTATAATTCACACATTTCAGTCAATTATTTAACATAATTCGTCTCTTTATTAAAAAAAAAACATACTAAAACAAAAGATTAAGCTTGAGATTGAATTAGTTAGATCTTAGGAAAATTTAAACTCAAATTGAGTTTGTCAATATATTCAATAACTCAAACTTGACTACTTTTACTAAGGGTCCGTTTGGATACCCAGAAAATTGTTTTGTTTTCTTACTGTTCACCCATTTAAAAAAAAACATATATTTTTGGCAAACGCGTTTACTGTTCACTATTTTTTTGCCCAAAACCTGTTTTTTGTGAATAGTAAATAAAAGTGGTAAAAACACAAAATACAACTTTTAGGGTGCGTTTGGATAGGGGTGTTTCCATTTTTTTTTCTTGTTTTTTCCACTGTTCACGGGAACAAAAACTTGTTTGGGAGCCTTTGATGGTTTTTGTTTTCGTGAACAGTAAAAAAACGTTTTCTCACTCATAGTTCAAAATTTGAGAGCACCAAAATGGTGTTTTTTTGGTTTTCGGCACTGTTTGTTCTCAACAATTTTTTTTTTTAATTATTGCAGATTCTCTAACCTCCATCTTCAACCTCCAAACCCTAACATTCATCTTCAACCTCCAAACTCTAACCTCCAAATTTTATTTTTTTTTTGTTCCCGAAAAGTTTTAGACAAAATT
Source organism: Cornus suecica (assembly GCA_963922005.1). Lineage (NCBI taxonomy): Eukaryota > Viridiplantae > Streptophyta > Magnoliopsida > Cornales > Cornaceae > Cornus > Cornus suecica. The sequence goes on from OY998241.1 coordinate 77,499,843, forward strand.
TCCAACCAAACATGTTTTTGTTTCCGGATCACCCTTAGGATAAGAGCAAGAAAAATTTTTGTTCTCAAAAGATAAAAAACGAAAAACGAAAACACTAGTTTCCAAACGCACCCTTAGTTGTTTTTTGAGTTTTTTCACTGTTTAGGGTACCACCTCTGCCACCACCACCACCCCCCGCCACCAGTCGCCGCCGCTGGCCCCCACCACCTCCGCTCGCCGTCGGGCCCCACCGCCGCCAATCACCCACCACCACCGCCGCCCACCAATACCATTTTATTTTTCAATACAAATTTTGATTCAAATGTTTTTTTGTTTTTTATTTTTTGCTGAAAAAAGCAAAAAACAGGCTTTCCAAACCCACCCTAAAAAATTTATCATACATATGTAAGTTACTAGACTCAATATGGAACTGCATTGAAGATCACTGTAAAATACATTATTCTTGATTTGAGTAATGCATGAAACATGAACTTAAACTATATTTTTTTCCTTGTATTTATTTTCCACCTAGTGTATATTGAAGTACTTGTTTTAGCTTCTAAAAATGGAAAAAATCAAAACAAAATGCTGTAGTTGGTTACTTTGAATCCCACGTGTTAATGATTTTGGATTTAAATTATCGGAGCCAACCAAAGGTCAACTTGAAAGAGCAAAATATATTTTATTTGAAGATCCGATCTAAAATTCAATTTAAATATTCACAAAGGTGTCCAAAATCCCAAGAATCTTAAATGATCATTGTGAATTGTTTAATCCAGTCAAATTACAAATTGAAGGTTGGGCTCATGGGATTTTGTAAATATATTATATCTCAATGTTTGCTTCTAAACTATTTATTTTTTTAATTAAAGCAAGATCATATTTGAATATTTAAATATTAATTATAATATGTTATATGGACCACGGCATTGATAGTAACTTTTGAATTTAGAAAGCTTAACACACAGTATGAGCACTCTTAATGATTTCGCGTGTAACGCATGCAGGAATAATGATAATTTTATTTGCTTTCTTTCTAACAACAGTGATGATATAATCCACAATAGAATGTTATCTTACGTTATAATCTGAATATTCAGTGAAAGCTTTTTTCTTTTAAGCTGTTTGGCTGGATAGAAATTACATTAAAAAGTGATTGGATATAAGAAAGAAAAAAAAATTATCATGTATTTGGTAAACATTTTTTTCTTTTTAAAAAGCGAACCTTTTTGTAATTTGATTAAAATGGAACTTCTTGTAAAAGGGCATTATTAGAACTTTTTTTATTACAAATATAAACAATATCGATATTCTCCTTACCAATGTATGAAGTAATTTGGAAGGCCCATTTTAATCCGCAAGATAGATGCATCAACTCAAACTCAGCTTATTCATTATGAAAGTTAAAATTTCATTCAAATAATTTCTAAATTAATTAACTTCTTGTCAAATAATTCTTAAGAATTATTTATTTTTATTTTTTTGGTAGGCAAGGTAATTCTTAAGAAATCAATAGCAATCAAATTGTAAAAATCCTGGTTATAACTGAAAAGGAATTAATCTTGATTTTAAGTACTCCACAATGATTAACTTGATCAGAAATAATATTTTTTGCAATAAAGTGACGATCAATCTCTATACATTCATTTATGTCAGTTTAAACATGATAGTCATGTCATGCTAAATTGAATTTACCGCAATGCCAATGACATACTTTTTCTTTATTTTTGAAAGTTAAGATAATATTAAAAGAAAAAAAAGCAAAGCCTTACAAGCATATTAGGGCATACCCTAATGTTCAAACCAAGGGGTTATGTGAAACCCCCAAATCCACCAAATGAATAAACTCCAATCCCCTAGGGCCTGTTTGGCAGGCATGTTTATGTGTTTGTTTATGTTTTTCTGTTTATAAAACTTGTTTGGTTGAAGTGTTTTTGTCCATGTGTTGATTGAACAGTTAAAAAACCCAAAACACACTTATCCAAATTTTAGGCATGTTAAATAAACACCAAATTGGTGTTTATTGGGTTTGTTTGTGAACACAAAAATTATTTTCGTTATTACACCTATTTCACACTACACCAGTTCAGTACCTTCACCATCTTCAGCTCACAAACCTTACCAGTCACCGTCGATAATGGCGCCACCGTCTTCACTAAGCCAGTTTCCACCCTCCCACACCCTCATTTTGTCTTTCCTAACCTTAATTTCACTACCCATTTCCTCATTTTCGTTCCCAACGCTCCAAAACAACCCCAACTTCGATTCCAACATTGCCCTCTTCGGCGACGCCCTTTCGTCAATGGCGGTTCCTCCGTACAGCTCACTCTTCCACTCGCCTCCAGCTTCGGCCTCATAACCCACAACAAACCCTTTAAATTTCTCGACCCAACAACCCCCTCTCCGACGTCGTTTTCCACTGACTTCACCTTCTCAATCTCACCCCAAACCGGCAATGGCCTCTCTCTGATTTTCGCCCCCACTAGTTCTGAACAGTGGGTTGAAATTGAGGGCATGGGTTGATTATGATGCAAGTTCGAAGAGATTGGAGGTTAGGTCTAGTGAATTGGTTGTTTCGAGGCCGTATGATCCGTTGCTAACGTATCCGATCAATTTGTCGGAAATGTGGAAAGGGGAAAAGGTTTTTGTGGGTATAAGTTCATCCAGTGGCAATTTGTCACAGACCAGTAATGGAGTTTTAGTGTTATGAAAAATATCTTTATTGATTTTTAATTTTTTAATTTTGACCCAAAAAACATCCCTACCAAACATACTTATGTTTTTGGATGAATAAACAAAAAAACAAAAAACGTGTTTTTTGTTTTTTTCAACACAAACACAAACACAACTCTACCAAACAGACCCCTAGTGTTAATGCCAAAAAATGCACAACACAACAATAATGGCTTTTATTAACTTTTGACTTTCCTTATATACATTTTTTTGGGCCTTAGGCCCATTAGGGCAATACCACCTTGATTACATCATCATGACATCACTATTTCTATTTTCCAAAGAAATACAAAAATGAAATGCGCCTAGTTATCGGACTTATAAAAATTTTACTGGGCCATTAGTCTGATGGGCCTGATGCTTGATGAATTTAAGTGGGCTTGGACATTTCCACTTTTACACCTAGAGACTTGAAAAAGAACATATCAAAACCATCCCCAAAGTAAAAACCAACATCACAACACCCTATTCTATAAATTAGAATACAAGTGAAGTCCCTCACATGGACACAGAAACACACAGAGGCAAGTCTCCTCAAGCACCAGAGCTGGAACATAACACTAAGAGAAAATAACATCAGGAAGAAACCACTCTTGTTTGAGCCACACATTGACATTTGAAGATTTAAAACTCTGCATAGAGAAGAGCTTGAATCTGACATTGTCAATAACCTTATTCTTCAAATGATCAAAGGACAAGAACTCATTTTCAAACACCCTTCGATTCCTTTCCATCCATATTTCATAAATAGTGGAAGCAAAGGACAATTTGTTGATAACAGAGGTTAGAGTGCTACCTTGAAGGGTAAAGGACATCCAATAAAACAGCTCAATCACATCTCCATCAGGCCACTAAATGAAACCTTTGATCTTGATAGCATCCCAAAGTTTGGAGGTGAAACTACATTGAAAGTATAAGTGTTTTCTGTCCTCCATTCTCATGTGGCAAAAAGAACAAGAAGCATCATCAATCATCCCAATAAAAAGCAAAAACATTTTAATTATAAACTTGTTCATATTGACCATCCACAGGTGGAATGAGTGTTTGGGGATAGTTTCCTTGAACCACACAATGACATACTTGTTGTCACAATTAAGTGATAATGGAATACACAAGTCTGTCATTGAGATTTCAGCCACAACAACTCTTCACAAAAGAATTATCTAGTGCTATGCACGCATCGATAGAATTCGTTACTATCATATGGAATCTGGTCCATCCTATGAAGCACGAACACTTCGTTTAGGATTATCGTACCCATGTCGAACATGCCAAAAATGTGTCCATTAATTTTTTAAAATTGGACACACGCGTGTCTGCGTATTGGACACGCGGTGGGTCGGTTGATTCCATGAAAGATAGATGACTTATGAAGTCCGTAATTTAGTGGATCACTTATGGAACTTCAATACCCCTAATCCAATCTTTTGACTTTGAAGATACTTGAATATCTTTGTTCATCCTCAGCTTGTGAGAGGAATTGAAGCACCTATTCATTTATCCACTATTTGAAGAGGAATAAGATAACACCACAAAGAGCATAAGATTTGGTATTTGTACATTCCAGTCTTCATCTTCAATCAGAAATTTTCACAATATAACAAGAGAGAGATTAAGATGTTGGATATTGGTAGAGATACATTTGTTTCCTTGAATTTTAGTGGAATCAAAATTTTTAAACATGTTAGAGATTTCATTTAACCTATTTATTTATTTTTGTTTATAAGTTTATTTTGTTCTCATTGTTTAAGTTATAAATGAAGTATTTGTGCAATATAATATGTATATATATAAAAAAATTATATTATTTTATAGACGTGTTGGAAGTGTGTGTCCTACTTTTTTTAAATTTACCGTATCTGTTCCCGTGTCAGTGTTTCATAGGGTCCATCAGATGGACTGTATTTTATTTCCTATCCAACCATACATATGTTAATAACAACATGGATTAAAACTAACTTAACAAGAATCATTGCACATGATTTTGATGTCCATAGTACTCCTCTTGCATATTTGAAGTAATATTGTATTCAATCTATATATCTTCGAATCACAAAGAGTGCATCTAGAATCTAAACTTAATTAGGGTCTGATTGGTAGAGTTGTGTTTGTGTTTGTGTTTGTATTGAAATAAACAAAAAACACTTTTTTGTTTTTTTGTTTATTTATTCAAAAACATAAGTACGTTTGGTAGGGATGTTTTTTGGGTTGAAATTGAAAAATTAAAAATCAATAATTAAAAATTAATAATATAAATAATAAATAAAATATAATATAATAATAATAAAAAATGAATACAATAATAATAAATAAAATAATAAAATAAATAATAAATTACATAAAACATATTTAAAAATATAATAAAAATAATAAATAATAAAACAAAATGAAATAAATAATAATAATAAATAATAAATAAATATAATAAATAATAAGTAAATATAATAAAAAATAAATACTTCATAATAATAATAAAAAATGAGTATAATAATAATAAATTAATATTAAATTAATAAAATATATTTTTAAATAATTAAAAATGAATAAATAATTTATAAATAAAATGAATTAAATAATGAAATAATAATAAATAAATAAATATAATATATTTATAAATTAATATATAAATTAATAAATAATAATTTAATAATATAAATAATAAATAAAATATAATATAATAATAATAAATGAATACAATAATAATAAATAAATATAATAATAAAAAATGGACTAAATAATAAATAATATTAATAAATTAATAAAATAAATAATAAATTACATAAAACATATTTAAACATATAATAAAAATAATAAATAATAAACAAAATGAAATAAATAATAATAATAAATAAATATAATAAATATAATAATAAATAATAAGTAAATATAATAACAAATAAATACTTCATAATAATAATAATAATAAATAAATAGAATATATTTATAAATTAATATATAAATTAATAAATAATATTTTAATAATATAAATAATAAAATATATTATAAAGTGAAGAAAGTGTATGTGAGAAACACCCCAATAAACGCCAAATTCATGTTTATTGGAATATGCCTAAAATTTGCAAAAAATATTTTTTAACACACATATCCCAAAAACACTAACCAAACAAGTTTATAAACACAAAACATATAAACAGACACAAAAACACTGCTACCAATCATGGGCTTAGACTTCTCATGACTAATTAAATGCTTTACCATTTTTATTTGACAGAAATATGGTTGGAAGCATTAAAATAGTGGCGTATGATAGGGCAGAGTCATGATGGCTACACCTCTCCCCGCTGGTGTTAATACCTTTGAAGGGCGGCCACATTCAATCTATTCAATTGTTCGTACTCTGTTTCTCTCTCACACACACTCTGCCTCCGATAGCGATATATAACACGCAGAGGATGCTTTGATTTTACAGTGAATTTAATGTAAAGTCAAACAAAACGTCCCTCTAGTTATCAAGATTTTATAGTTGAAATGATGACGGATCGTACTTAGTGGAACCCATCAGTGTAACACCATCAAAAATGGATCTCTTTGGAAGTTAGACTTTTTTTTTCTTTTACTTATCAAGACATATGAAGCATGGGTTCATTAGTCATTTTGACATATGATGACGGATCGTACTTAGTGGAACCCATCAGTGTAACACCATCAAAAATGGATCTCTTTGGAAGTTAGACTTTTTTTTTCTTTTACTTATCAAGACATATGAAGCATGGGTTCATTAGTCATTTTGACATTATTATATTCATTTGGATATGAATGTGATTTATGTTGGATATGGGTAAGGCAGGATTTGGCTAAAAAAAAATTACCCTTATTTACTTATAAAAGACGAGTCAATTCTTAAAAATATTAGAAAAATGCAATCATTATTAAAACATGAGTTTCTTTCCTAACGTAAGTAATTTACTGGGAGAAAGAGAAATTGATGAGGAGTTCATTATTTTCGTCCTTAAACGAGTTCGAGGCTATTTCTGGTTGGGGGTCGAGGTGATGATTGTAGAATTGTGATAGGAATGTGTTCCATGAAGTCGTACTTAAAACAAGCATATGTAAGCAATACTTCATAAAAATAGAAATTACTATAGTACATCATGATATTGTTGAAAAAATAACCTTCTAATGTTCATAAATTGTTAAAAATGTATTATTTGGTATTTAACAAGCATTGGATACGTGTTCGAAGTATCATATAAGTATTGGATACATGATTGAAATATCTTAGAAGTATCGGATACGTATTATAAATTGAAGAATATAATTTAAAATTATGATACGTTTAAGAAGTATCAGACACGTATTCGCGAGTATTTAAGAAATATTAGTATGCGACACATATCCGATACATGTCCGTTGCTCTTGTAGTAGTATCCGTGATTTATAGACTGTGATACAATTTACTTAATTACTCCATATATTACTAATAAAAAAATTAATATTAAATGAAAGAAACACAAATGACAACTATTAATTATTTCTTTATAATTTCTTTATTTTATTCATTGTTACATGAATATTGAATAAAAGTTAGTGTTCATATACTTATCTTTAAAAAATTATGACAAGCTAAGACACCATGTTGTACTAATTTTTTGTCTAAATTCTGTATTGTGCATACCAAGTCATGGCATGTTAAACCAATTGCGATGCACTATCTAAACTGATTAACAATAATCTTGATATATAACTGAAATCGTTTTTCTAAATAATGATTGTTTTGTTAGATGAACCCATTTTCTTTTCTTTTCTTAAATAGCACATTATCAATCGACAGACATACCAATAGCATACGAATAACATGATATATAGGAAGCACTCAGAATTTTCTCTATTTTAATAAATGATACTCGTGTGCTTAAATAAACATACTAATAAGGTGATATATATGGTCCAACTAAGTCTTTCTCATTTTTTTTGGGTGAGTTTGAATAACATGAAAATATGTTTTGATAGAGTGAAAAATTCCAATTAATTCTTTCTCAAAAAATTTCGGTGAATTTGAATATCATGAAAATATGTCACACAGAGAAAATATTTGACAGAGTGAAAAATTCATGTATAGAGAATTAGAGATGGAGTTTACTCATGTTATATCCTTAACTTTAATAATTTGATTGAGTTTTCATTTCTTCGAAAATAATAATAATAAAAATAAAAACATTCTTTAAAAGTTGATACTTACTAATTTATTCAAAATAAAAAAACCAAATTAAACATTAATGATAAAATCACTTTTCTATAAAAAAAATTAAAAAATATCAATTCAAACCAAACCTACGACCTCAATAACCAATAATATATGTTCCAGTTGACGGTATGGGCGCTTGGTAGATACTAGACCCAAAAATGGTATGTTCGTAGTTTTACAATATTACGTAGGCTATTTACGTCATTAAACGCGATGATTTTTTTGCAAAGTGCGACCCTCAGAAACAAATACGTCAACGTCTCAACACCAACCAGCCTTGCTGAGTTGTTGGAAGTGCCAAATTAAGCCGTAGAAGCTATTTTTGGATGCAATTAATTGGGCATTCAATTATATATATTATATATGTGTATATATATAGCAGTGCAGCTTTTATGGCCAAACTTTAATCCACACTTGTATGTGTCTGTCTATATATCTGTAACAGCGAAAGGGCAATACATAAGTTCAGACTCTGAAGCTGTGACTCTCAGTTTTTTTTTTTTTGCAGGTCTAATTAATTTTTCGTTTACATACATATATATAGATATATAACTAAGATCGTTCAAAATCAAGTGAGACCCACCACATATTTCTCAAAAATGAGACCGAAGATTTATCTCTTTGGAGATTCAATTACCGAAGAGTCCTTTGGTGATGGAGGCTGGGGTGCTTCTCTTGCCCACCACTTCTCTCGCATGGTATATACATATATTTATATATATATATATGTGTGTGTGTTCTGATGTTGGGTTGTTGTGGAACTTAATTTGTGGGATTTGTGGTGATCAGGTTGATGTGGTGCTTAGAGGGTATAGTGGGTACAATACGAGGTGGGCCCTACGGGTGGTGGAGAGGGTGTTTCCGGCGGCAGAGAGTGGCGGTGGTGCGCCGCTAGCGGTGACGGTGTTCTTCGGCGCAAATGACGCTTGCCTTCCGGATAGGTGCTCTGGTTTTCAACACGTGCCCCTTGACGAGTATAAGCAAAATCTCCACGCCATTGTCTCCTTTCTGAAGGTAACTTCACACGTGACACGTGTGTATATATATATATACACATATATGATATATCCGTATCTCACATGGACAGACATGATAAGTTTGGAAATATTTGAGTTCTATTTAGTTGTATAACATGTTCTAGAGATAGTAGTATGTTTTGCACTAGTATATTACACATGAGGGGTTCATGATATGCTAACATGAATCATATGGGAGGGCATCTTTGGATTTATATATATTTTATTAGTTTTTATTTTTGAGTTTGACCTTGTGTTCATAAACATTTTTTCCAGAGCCTAACAAATCGAAAAACGTATTGTTGGAAGAACTGAACTTTAATCAAGTCGAATTTAATACAATTATGAACAACTCGGTTCATTTACCGTCCAATCAAAGAAAGCCTCAATGACTTATTTTGTGTGTAGTCACTAAAATGTTAATGTAATCAAGTCGAATTGAGCTATTCATGAAAACTTTCGTTGGGGAATGCATCAATAACTTCCGTCTAGTCACTATTTAGGTCGGCTCTTTAAACAAACTATTTATTCGCAGCGGAAGGGACTCTTATTCAGTCATGTTACCATATGACTCGAATCATTCCAGTGCCAAATGGCAGATTCCACTCGCATTTCACAATCATATAACAGCTTGCAAGACCATTTTTTTTATTATTAGACAATGTACATAAAGTGATTTACACTACACAAACTTAATTCATTAGCTTACACAAATCTCATCTCACTAGATCAATACCATTGAGATGGTAAACAGATTAGATCATTTTCCCTGACGAAGAAGGCCTCAATGATTGAGTTGGTGTAGAGTCACTATTTAGGTAGTTTCTCTCTTGAACTTGATATGAGCAAGATTGTTTGTATCTAACTTTGATATATATATATATATATATATAGATTGCTCAATTTCTTAATGAGTGGTTAGAAATTAGAATATAGTAAGCGTGCATCATATAGGAGCATAAATTAGAATAGAATGATTGAATGTGCATGAATTGCTCAAGTGGCAGATGATGTAACTTTGAGGGAGTTTATAAATTGCGCCTTCTTTATTCCATGTCCTACACTATAATATAGAATTGCAGAATATACAATAAGGCTAACTCATTCATTGAAAGTTATTGAATTTTATAGCGGTAATTGAGTGACATCGTATTATTTGCCTTTCTTCACTTGAAGGAACCTACTTTGTTCGTTAACAATTGTAATTCTCTGTCCTACTATTCAGTGGATTTTTCATATGTACGTGACGGTTTAATTTGATATTGGATTTCAGAACCGATGGCCAGCAACTCAGATTCTTCTCATCACTCCTCCCCCTATCGACGAAGTTGCACGGCTTCTGTAAAGTTCTAACACACCATTTTATATGTTTAAAGTAATATTTATTTGATTCAGGCTTGCGTGTTCTGTTACCCTCTTTTAACAACGCATGATGATTGATGTGATCATAAGATGACGAGAAATTTTATTATTGTGAGAACTAAAACAATGCAGATACCCTTTCATTGAAAATAAATTGGGCTTGTCAGAGAGGACAAACGAGGCGGCTAGTGCTTATGCCAAAACATGTGTTTCCGTTGCTGGAGAATGTGGGCTCCCGGTGGTGGATCTTTGGAACAAAATGCAGCAGAATGCTGATTGGCAAAAGGCTTATCTAAGGTACTTACCAAATTTTATATTTGACAGTTTGCGCCTTATAATATTTCTTTGCCATCACAATTTATCTTTTGTATGGGAATTTGAAAATGTTCTTTTGGCTTTACTTATTTGTTCCAAATATTTATGTTCTTTGGCCTTATGATTTCTGTTGTTGGCATGTGGTATTTGTAGCTAAGTGGTGCGTAGATTACTCCATTGACCAACGTTGAAATTGTGGATTTAGAGATCAATCCTGGTTTAATGATGTAGTTTGATTTGATTTCTTATTCAATTTGTATCATGCCTCTAATTAGTGTATTATTGATGAATGATAGTATTGTCTTGTATGGATGCAGAGATGGTTTGCACTTGACTGAGCTCGGCAACAAAGTTGTTTTCGAGGAAGTGATTAACAAGCTGAGAGAGACCGGATTGAGTCTTGAAACTTTACCGGTGGATCTCCCGCTCATAGCAGACATTGACCCTACTGATCCCCTCAGTGCCTTTCGGATGTGAAACCATGCATATCCCCCTAGTAGCATCTTTTTGTTATTGTAAGTTATTTTGCTGCTACTTTGCTTACAACATGATGTTATGAATCAGGCAACTTGGACATCAAATCATGTTAAACTTGTTTGTCAGATGCTCTAGTGTAGTTCTTTTGGACTTTTTTTTTTTTTTTTTTTTTCTGATGCAGTTCTTCTTGGTACCTCCTTTTTTTTTTTTTTTTTGGGTAATGGATATAACCTTTTTCAGAACCCATTTTTCTATATAAGTTTTCCTTGACAATACCATGCTTGGAAGTTTGAATCAGTGAGGTTTTTTTTTTTTAGATGGTTATATACAACAAAATAAAGTTACTATATATGCTCAATATAGGATTTAGCCTGCACTGTTGTAATCAGTTTCCTCTTATATGGGCTGGTAGTGAAATTGCAAAGGTAATTAGGCTTGCTGTACCAGAGCAGTTTCTCTCTGTTTGATCGAATTCGAATGATTATTGAAACTCATTTTTTTTTTTTAAAAAAAATAAATTAAATGTGGCCCTGCAAAGACTAATTTAGGTAACTTCCATAAGTGTCATCCTTCTATCAAATACATTTGACTGATTGTATTCGGATTAGAAGAAAATAAATGAATTAGTGATTGGTGAATAAACCTCATGTGCATTATTGCAAAAAAGGGTAAAAAATAAAGGAGCTGTGATGAACTCTCAACTTGTTTGTCAAGTTTTTGATGCTCAAGTTGCTAACAAGAAGCAGCTCCACTGTCATGGTTCCTTATGGAATGCCAAACTCCCTTGAGTCCCTTACTTTTACTTGGAAAGCAATACACAATGCACTGAAATTACTTGGGAAACAGATTGCAGAAAGAAATTCATATGTTCTGTCATCTATAGCAAGCCATATCAGTAGTCTCGAACGCTTATATTATGCGTATTGCATGATATTATTTGATAATCCTCCCATCTGAGAGTTAGGGTCCGATACCGCTTTGCTATAGGCCTTTGGTACTGCTGTGCCTTTATTATTTAAACTACTGCTAGTTTCGTTGTGAGGAAAAACCATTTTCATTGTGGATTATAAGTCCAAGCCCTCCTCCACCAGTGTGGGCACAATTCAACAATATGATAGTGTGATATACTTGAGATTGATTTTCTCATTTTTTAATTTTATGGCCAGATTTATTGAGTCCTTTGGTAAGAGTAAAAAAATTTGGGACTCTTCATTAATTGATAAACCAGCATTAAGAATTCAATAAATAAGGAAAAACTATAGACACAATGCATAAATCATTTTTGCAAATATTTTCTTCCATTAATACTAGGATAACAATGTTAAAATAACTTGACCCCTTTTATAATAAAAAGAGAAGACAAATTATTCACATCTACATTTGTTTGGAAGAAACTACCCTGCAGTGTCATCCTTATACTATAGGCTATAGCCATTCTTCCTTTGAGTGTCATTAACCGCGTTGTAGAAATTTGCTAGTGATGTTTAGGGTCTGGCCCTCCTGGTGGAAGCCTCTCTGTATCTATCATTGACCTTCTGTAACTAAGTTCCAACTTTGCCAAATCGAAGCCTAATTCGCGAAAAATTTGTTCACTGACTAACTTCTTATGAAGCGGTTTAAGCCCCCGATAACTTTCTGCCCTTGAACTAGTTACATGGGCTAATAAAATGAAAATGATCAATATCGAAACTCCAAATATTGTTGATTTTGCCATGTAAATGCATATATAGTAGAGAGAAATCAACTAGTTTAGTTAGTAGAGAGAGTGAATGAAGTATATGACATAACATAACAAGTTATATATAACCATATATATATAGTGCAAATGCAGGGGATATGTCCAAGACATATGACAATTCCAAACATAGAGAGGATGATAATGGTAGGGCTTCTTCTACAAGATGACAAATACAACATGGTTCTTGTCTTTCCCTGAAAATGGAGTTGCTTTTTTATGCAATGTTTGTAGTATCTTCTTCTTCCTCTTTGTCTTCTACTCCTTGAAGCTTCAATATATTGAATTTTTATTTGTGTGTCTACTCATCTTCCTCTTTCATTAGTGTCTCCATGGAGTGTCCTAAAACATAAATTAACAACAGGGTATAACACTCAAAAGTATATAAAGACAGAGATTGCTTTGAGCCAAAAGACAAAAATATGCAAAACCCAAGTTTTATTATGTCATTTTGTAATAAAGTTGGGCCTCTTTTACACATCCGAATTGCCAGAACCTGGTATGGAATGCCCTCTTTGACTCTTGAACATTGTCTTTTTCATGTGTGGTACTTTATAAAATCTTACAAATAAAAAAAACTGTTGCTTTCTATACCTGAATTGGGAATCTGTTGAGGTTTGTTTTTTTTGTGGATTTGCTAATCCAACTGTGTTTTTGTTTGTTTGCTTCTGCAAAAAGGTCTTTCACGTTTCAGAGGTTCTAGTGGACATCATTAGGAATTCAATGAAGAGTATAATGCTAGATTAAAATAGTGAGTGGACATGGAGGCTAAATAATAATTTTTCATTCTTTCTTTTTTTGCTAGAAAATACAATAGACATTTGAAACTTTGAAGAGACTTAGGAAAACAAGCTTGAAATTACCTAGGCGAATAAGGAAAACAACTTAGAGGGGGTGAATAGGTTTTTTGTGAATTTATTGACAATTTAAAATTAATTGCGAAAAAATCAATTTTAATCAAATTCTCTAACAAGATAAATCATGCAAAGATTAATCTAAGTGCAGAAAATAATGGGATAGAGACACACGCTATTTTTACGTGGAAAACATTGGAAAACGCTCCAAGTAAAAATCACGGATACGCTCGGGTATCGATACACTATGAATTAAGAAGTACATAAACTCTATAAAGTTTTAGACTTACAAATCACTTATGATCTACATTTCTTTACTCGACGTCTAACAAACTTGAATCACTCGCGCTCCACGAAATTCTCGCTTCACTCCGTACTTTGACGGCTCCGCTTCTCAACGGATCAATGAACCACGAAGCCTCTTGCTTCGATCTCTGCACTCAGATGACTCCATTTCTCAATGGATCAATGCAACCACGTTGCAATAGGTGGTGTGATGATTTTTTAGCAACGGATCATCCAATTGTGCATAAAAATCTTCGATGTAGAAACACAATTGGATAATCACCAAAAACTAGAGAAACCCTTGATATAGAATAATCAAACGATCTTTTTTTTTCTCTCTGCTGACATATATGATCTATCAAAGTATTGCAGAGATCTCACAAAAGTCACCCCCAAATCTGTAGAGACTCCTCTTATTTATAGAGAGAGAAATCGTATATTGAGTAAACTTGTATCCTTTTTGGACTAGAATTCCTCCCTTATTTAATCCTCTTGTAATTTGGAGTGAATTTGACCAATATTGATGTATATATCCTTTATACAAGTGCTAGGATATGTTGGAGTGTAACCCAAATTGATAAAAGTTGAAACGAATTAAGACTTGCAATTTCAAACAAACACGATTTTACCTACGCTTGGGCCCTACGCTTAAGCGTAGTTCATGTTTAGCCCAAAATCCATAAGCGTAGGTAAAATTTATGGAAATTACTTTTCCCAATTTTTCTTTCATTTGAACCCCCTCGATTCCATTGATATATTTCTCGAAGTTTCGGCTCCAAAAAATATCGTTTATGCCATCCGAAATGCATTTTTCGCTCAAACTTGTTTCCTCTTCACTACTTTAATCTTGATTTGAATTTGACGAACTTTGTTGATGCCTTTGTTTGACCACTTTAATTTTCCTAAACTTACCCGACCTCACAAGTCACTCAATATAATTAATGTGGAAAACATGCCATCAATGAACAATATACAAATGTTCTTACAAAGCCAATGATGTAATCCTATCCTCCTTTAGTGACACTAGACAGATTAATCAAACAAGTGATCAATTTTTTAATGCAAAGTGTTCTTATCATAGTTTCTTCTTTTTTGCAGTAGTTCTCTTTATCATTGGAGAGGTCATTTGTCTGCAGTAGCTATTTTCTTTTATAATATATATTTTTTAAAGCAATCTTTCCACAAGAATCACTTAAAATCGTAAGCTATATCTGGGATTGTGGACTTTAACTAATCATTTACTCCATATGAAAATTGGATTTGAGAGAACTTTAACTAATCATTTACTCCATATGAAAATTGGATTTGAGAGAACTTTAACTAATACTTTTTGGAGCACTACACCCTAAATCCTTCTCAATTGGGATTAACCTTGCAGATATGCCAGTAGGAGTTTTGTCATGTACATAACAATACAAACGAAAATATTATTCTTAAATGATTCTCTGAACTATTCATTTTATTTTCGAAACTTGTAATACTTTGTTTTTATCACAAACTACCATACAATTTCAAATACCATTGAATACACTCAATTATAACATTAAATTGTATCAACTTAAAGTAAAAACACAACCAAATCAAAAATTTGGAATGCAAGTTATTTGTGCGCGTGCATGGACGTGTAAGCATGTATAGTCATGAATATTTGTCCATTATCATTCATAATGGAATGAAAATCCTCCTAAAGTTTTCAACCTTTAGCATTTAAGTTAAATTAGTTAATCCAATCCTACTGTATCTAAGTGCCATGCCATCTCATGATAAACACCCAAAATTTCAGATTATATATATATATATATGTATGTTCTAGTGTTATCCTATATCTATATGCCAAGATGAGTGTCCACTGTCCCCACCATGAATTTTAAGGTAATTGGATGATCATTTCTGGAGGGTGTGATGTATGACGTGGTCACCAATTTGCTGTTGGTGCATGCTTAACAGTGTTTAATAAGGCAGTCAACTCCATTAATTGAAGATTAACAATTTAACAAAGAGGAAAAAAAACTTTTGCTGATGTGAAGCTTGTAATGACAGCTAGAATATGAAGAAACGTGTAGTGATATGACAGCTAGTTATGTATCATTTTCTTCATAATCTTTTACTTTTTAGAAGATATTGGTATGATATTATTACTTAGTACTGATACTTATTTACTTACACCGTTATCACAACATATACTACAATCAGGGAACCATGTTTCTACAATCATGACCATGTTTTGGATACAGAGGAAGGGTTTCAAGAATATATCATAATCAAGTGAAATGTCATCCAGGTCTCGCAACATTAATGATCGTGATAACTGGTGTTAATGAGAATCGTTCAAATGAGTTAAGCTTCCAACTATATGAGAAATTTATCATCAGATTTGATCCTTAATAATACTTGATTGCAATAATGCGTCAAAGTGAAGAACTTTTTCAATTTGTATTTTGCCGGGAAGAGCAATATCAAATGGATAAATATTCGCAATCCATTTTTAGTTATTCCTTTGGAGTGTGGAGCTAAATCTTAGGTTAGTCACTGGAAGATGTATTTTTTCTTTTTGTTTTCGATTAATCGAAAAAAAAAAAAACACACAAACATAGCACACACTAATGAATTTGAAGCAGGATGCATTATAGATCCTCAGTCAACATCGAGCATGAGCTACATTTTCATTGCTTTTCGACTAAATCAGTAAAACTGATATCTATATCTATATCTATATATATATTTTCTGATCGGCAAGAAACTCATACACCATTTACCCATTGCGAGATTTGAACCCTCTAAGTTGTGAAGTACATGATATATTTCAAGGACACAAACGTTGGCAATAAAAATTCCGAATTAGTAATGCTTAAAATGGTGATGAGGGTCAGGTCCTCCGGGACTTGTTCGCTCTGGATGCTCAGAGTTGTTTCTATAAGTCTTCACTCTGAATTCTACCTCGAATGCTTCTCTGGCAATAGCAATCGGCTTGAGAGGGCGAGCTGCACCAACTGAAAATAAAAGCAAGATCAGTATAAAGCACGTTAAGAAATTGAAGCTAGCCATTGAACTTGAAAGCTCTTATTAGCTACAGAATAGAGAAAGTATTCAAAGAGAGAAAATTTTGCTATATATAGATATACTTACATGGTCTTACTTTCACACTTGCTAAAAAATAATAGCATAGTGATTGAAAGGCACATTCCCTAGTTGTCTTCTTTTCTAAAGTGGTTACATCATACATGCATATTTAACTATATCGCATATAAAGATACTGGAAAGCTAGTCAATTGTATGCAATTACTTCATGTAAATCTAAAGAATCAATTCAAAGCTTTATTTCATACCATGTTGGTGGATAAACTTAGTACCACACTGATCAAATCAAGTGGAGATTGAGAAGGATAGCTACCAATATGGGACGGGTCGATGACACGTCTGGACACATATTTACAGCAAATGATGATTTGTAATTGAAGCACGCTGATGCAAATATGAAAAGCTATTGGTAGGACAGCATATGCATTGCAGACAAAATTTAGATCTTTTCGATCCATAAACCGATCTCACTTTGGATAAGCCAAGCATAAACAGAGTAAGTTTCTTTTATTAAATGAAAATAAAAGGTATGCCTTTTACTTCACCTTTCATTGATAATGTCATAACAAGGGTTTGCTGTGTCATTTCATTAGATAAAGTGCTATATGGAAACAAAAATCAAGCTCTATTGACTTGTTTCCTAGCTCAGAGTTGCATAATGGCCTTGAGCACCAATGTTTTATTGGTAATGCGCCTTGAAAACAAGGGGCCATAAAACTGGGGATCTTTATCCATATAAAACAACTAACAAGGTCATTATCCATCATGCATAAAGTAAATTTTAACTAAGCCCATTCAAAATCACATAGCTCCCAATGAAAACACAACAAATCAATATCTTGTCAGTTTTTAATCTGAGCACTTTAACGGGCTGGATACTTCGGGATTTGACCCAATTGCTGAAGTCATTCGGTGGTTAGATATCGATCAACTTTTCCTAAATTAAGCTATTGCATTATCACGTAAACAGACTAACCACATCCTAAAGCTTCTCACCGTCTGCATTCCTTGATGATAAATTGGCAAGAAAAATTTGCCAAGGCATCTTAAAGAAGGCTCAGAATCAATTACTTATTTCCCATCCCCAACGATAACAAAATATGTACCATCATCTACAGACGAACAATGGTGCAGCATGGCCTCAGGGCTTCACCAAGTCATATGATATTCATGTAACATCACACAATTAATTTTCACTGTTGTCATAACATGTGTTTTTCCATGGCATGAAAATTAAGTACCAACCCATCCTTGATACTGAGATGTTTATTTTTCACGGTCTATATATGTCTCTGCCTCCCAACAAGGTAAAGGAGCTCAACTAGAGAAACCTTCAATATAACAGGGAAAGTTTTTTTAAAACTTATTATACAACCTGAAAGAAGGAATCTGCATGATGACAAATATGAAGCATTAACATTTGGTGAGGTGGCGTCTTTTGAGCAGAAACCGGGAGCAAACTTTTGATGAGTCTTCTATTAGTTTGATCTTCATCTGATTTCTTACTATCATTATTCTGCATACATAATAGAAAGAAGGAAAAACTAAGACAACGGACGGAAAACAGAAGGCCAAGCAAAGCGAGAGTCTAGAAATTTCAATGTAGCGTCACAAGTTACTAAACCTTAATAGGATAATTACCCAACCAAATGTAAGTAACTTAGTAATAAAAGGACAGTGACAGTTTCATCTGAGGGAAATCTGATGCATGAGAAAGCTTGCATCGGCTCCATGCAATTAAAACAGGAGAAAAGAACATGCAAAGGCCGATAATTTATAGCATTAAAGAAATCCAAAACTAAAAGACCACATTTGTGAAACTCATCTCATTCATAGTTCAGCACTTCAACTGCATAAAACAGGAAGGGTAGAAAATGAGATAATCTTATTGTCCAGAATATAATCGGAAGTTGAACAAATAGCCGTCTTTAATAAAGCATGGACTAAAATCATCAACTAAAATGAAGCACAAGAACAGGAATACATAATGAGGAAATCTAAATAAAACCACATTAGAATGCTCAGATGCAGACACTTCAAGGGAGAACGTACCTTCATACAAAAAGTTGCTGTTATAGCCGCTCAAGTTCACGCGTGAATCTCCTTGGACATCAGCTGGGCAGCAAATTTCTTAACCATGCGGATGTTTTCATAGTGAAGGAATATACAACTTCAAAGATATTTCCAAATAAAGCAACATGCAATAGCGAAGATAGTTTTAGAAGGATATATTCTCTTCATAGATTGGATGGTTGAGCATCAGAAGGTTATTGTTGTTTACAATAGCTCGAACTAAAATTTCTTTTGTCTCCTCGTGTTTCTTTTTCAGCATGTTGCAGATCTGCAAAAGCAAAAGCATCCTCACCGTGATGTCTAATATTCTCTATTTATAATTCCACATCTACGGATAAATGGAATGTGTATATATATATATATATATATTTTCCGGAAGGACAACACAACTCATTCTATCTAAACAATGTAGAAGCCTGAAAGAATTATTAGGGTTCTAGGGCATTGTAAAGAAAGGTCCTCATATGAAAATAGGCTGCACAACACAGATAACCCTCACACTAACAAGAACTACTCCTTTAGGTGTTATAGGTATTCTGCACTTGTACAGGTTCACAATTCTCAAGTCCCTTGACATGTTTGGAGCTCAAGGTGTAACTGTAATGTGCTTTATGGAGCACTCATACTCAACAACAAATGAAGTTCATACTTACATCTTCAAGCCCCTTTGAACAGGCCTCTGCTTTTTCAACATTACCATCATTTTCTATTCCTGAAGATATCTCTAGTTCTGCAATGTTCATCTTCGGTGAAATATCAACCTTGGATATCTGGCAGCCATTGAAAACATATTCTGTGTTAACATGAGTCAGATTCTAATGGTTGTAGACCTAGATGTATCAGAATACGGAAATAATAGTATACTGATATTTTGAATGTCAAACTTCATCCGTCTAGAGGCTGCATAAACTCTTAAGCAGCCATCTTAGATGAAAAAGATAAAAGCTTCTTCATTAGGCTACCTGCTTCACAACAACTCTTTCCGGTTCACCAAGATTTCTGAAGATTTCAACGAGAGAACATAAAGAAGTGTGATTAAAATCCCAGAATAATCAATTTAGCAAATAAATAGCCAAAAAAACTTATGGCACCTGCTTCCGGAAGGCGACTGTGAGAGACGTTTCAAGGGATTTAAGTTCAGAAAATCTGCACTTGGTGCCTGCAAAATAGACTATTATACACTGTAGCATGTATTGAAGGATTTTTTCCCCTGAACATCAAAAATTTTTCGTTATGCATTTGATACCAACTTTGTATAACTTATACAATTTTGTTACCTATTATCCTGTCATAAACAAAACTGCATTTTGGGAGAAAAGGAAATACAGAGGAGTATTAAAGGAGGAAAAAAAAACCTCAGGCGTTTTCCGTTTCAGAGACGGGGTGGATGGCGTTTCCTTCCCTGAGCCAACAGAATGGCCCCCCTTGAAAGCTCTATTTCCTTCTAATTCCAGGATATTCTCAGCATTTTTCGAGGATTTAATTTCTTTCTGACTTCCAGAACTTGGATCATTACTTGTTCCCAGCCTCCTATATTAGGAGATATGTCCAATTAAAAAACAGCCACAATATTTATTGATTAAACATGCATCAAAGAAGAATTTAATGCAAAATAAGCATGCTACCTAGCAATCTTCAAGCTAGAGAGTTCAGGAGTCCTCCAATCAAGTTTTAAAGGAGAGATTCTCTTCCCTTCATCACAAACTTTATTCAAGTTCTTAGGCACCACACTAGAAACCTGAAGTCTGTGATTCATATACTTCTGCGTAGTAGATTTTTCCATCTTCTCATTTGAGCTGGAAGGATTTAACTCAGAGCTGCATCAGAACAGGTCCTTCATAATTATTAATGTTCCCCCGAAGATCACATGTACCAACTGAGATATATGACTATTTCTAGCAGATAACATAACTAAATGAACTTCTCACAGGACATACTATTATATACGAGATATCTCATTCAATGCAGACATAAATATCTAGAAACCTATTATTAGAATGAGGGAATCAAATGATTAGACTAAGATGAGAAAATAAAGTGCGAAGAAAAGAATTACAGTAATGAGGAAACTCCAGATAACATTATGTCATTCCCTAGAATGGCATTTCTACATTATCTGACTCCTATAAACATTTTGTGCTTTACTAAGAGCCTGAGAGGGCATAAAAAATGACAAGTATAATAGTCAATGGGTGTCTAAAATAGAAGTTTAGGTCAACAAAGTAAAGAATCACTTAAAATGTTTCACCTGAAAGTATCAAGATCTTCAGAGTTCTTTTCACTTTGATGTGAAACAGGTTTTCCTTTTGCTATTTCTTCATCATGTGGCCTTGAAGAACCAATCAACTTAACCCTGTTTTGTGCACCATCAGCATTGAAGGACTCTCTGCTGGATATTATAAGAATCACTGTCATTAGTTGCATTGTTCCTATCTTCCACAATCCAATTCTGTTTTTGTCAAGCAACAAAGTCTAACAAAAATATAGCGGAAAACCATGATATAGAACACAAATTCCCTCACCTAATACTCTTGAGGCCTTTAACACCATATCCACTTTCAGAATGAACAGGCTCAACTTTGTTTAGTTCTCCAGAGTGTGAACATGGGATACCGTCCAAGTTCCTATCACTATCTCCATCTCTAACATCAACACCCTCTCTGTTGAAAGCCATAAGGAGCATTTCACCATTTAAACACTAATTGCTTCACGACTATGAAAAGAATAGCTCACCTTCTTTCATCTGTAGGATTTGATTGCACACCAAGTCTTTTGCTGCCAAATGAGGAATGTTTTGTCTGAGTTGACGATGCCTGCTGCCGCAGGGATTTAGTTTCATTAGTTTTCTTGAAAAATTTGGATCGCAGAACACCAGATTCTTCTTCTTTCACAGAAATAAACTTATTGGCCTTGGTTCCACTGCATCAAGTGAAGAAATTCACATGCCAATGCATTTATCAAATCTCTTCACCAGAATTTACGGTCACAATGATGGCAAACAGTATGGCCTTATTTCAATAAATTCCATCCAATATAGTCTAAAAAAGATAATAGCATCCCATCTCAAACAAACATTATGCTTCTATATGATACTTACGACTTAGAAAGTAGCATTAGCAACTTTAACCCACATTTTCAAGTGCATGTGATTGGATAACTACGTCCTCAAGCTCTAGGTTTCAACTTCGTAAAACGCAAAATACCTGTACTAAGAGCTAAACTGGCCAAATGTATTGGTCACAATTATGAAAAAGAGCCCGCATTTCACAATGACCAGTATCCACTACTCGGAGTACCCTCCCAAAAGGAAAAAGATGTAAGATCTACTCCTTACTCAAGTTACCAGTGCAAAAAGAGTTATAAATTTAACTTTCTAGTTCAGATAATCCATGTATTCTAATCCAACTTACTGTTAAATAATAACTGTAAAAAATATTTGAATATGTTCCCATCACCATAATTTGATTCAAACAAAACTTGTCTACTAAATTGGATCATAGAGCAACGTAATTGATCGACTAACCAGCTCACTGGGGCCAAAAGGAGCTTTGAAGTTGAATTCTGTTTTTCTCTGTTGGTCACCGAGTCCTGGAGTAATTCCCTTGAGACACATGTGAAGGGAATATGTTCAATAACTGAATCAGCCTGAGCTGGTTCAGCATCAACCATACTGCCTGTTGGAGCATGATCCTCACCCGCAAACTTACTGTTTTCACCAGAATTGCTCATTGATATTTCCATAAGTTGTGGAGGGGGATTCTCTAATTGCAATTTTTCATGTTTAGGTCCCAAACCCGTAACCAATTTGCCATTTATATTCCGTTCTCCATCTGAAATGGTGCTCACTTTTGTGACCAGTGAACTAACTTCCCCCTCTAATTGTGAATCAGTATCTCGAGTTGACTCACAGCCAGATACAGATTGGACAGAAAGATCCCGAATCTTTTCCAAA
Source organism: Cornus suecica (assembly GCA_963922005.1). Lineage (NCBI taxonomy): Eukaryota > Viridiplantae > Streptophyta > Magnoliopsida > Cornales > Cornaceae > Cornus > Cornus suecica. Next base: position 77,522,908 of record OY998241.1, read on the forward strand.
ACATATGTTTCTGGGGGAATTGTCTTATCTGATCGGTGATTCTCTTGATCTTTTTCCTGTGTCCTGGTAGTACTTGTTTTCACTGAGGAAGTTATTGCTCCCTGTGATGCAACTGAAATTTGTGAAGATTTTGGAAGGCAATTGTCATGTATCACTGATTTCGAAGGGCAATCCTCACTTATGGGATCAAGAACCCCATGACCTCCTGGCACAATCTCAATCTTTGAAGTGGTCACAATCCCTGATACCGGAAGCTTTGCAGAGACAGCATCTACTTTTGCACCAATTTCTTCATTCCGGTGGATTGCAGAACCTTGGAACTCGCTCGTATTTGAAACTCCTTTGCTATCTTGTTTTTCCATTTTATCTACTTTCATTAGGTTTGGCTCAAAACCAAAATTATCCATCCTGAATTGATAGAAAAAAAATGAGAGAGCTACAAAATTCCTAGCTGCCAAATTACAATATGAAGATATCGGAAGGAGCCTTGAAAGAAATTTACCACTTACTCATTAAAATCAAATGAGAAATTCATGCGATCTTGTTTGCCTTGAGAATTTCCAGTGGTAGATTCACCTTTAGATCTTTCCTTTCCCATTTTCTTCAAGGGGGAGGAGATATCAAGATCTGACATGTCTATTTTGAATGATGATATCTTGTCAAAATCACCATCAAGTCCGAAATCCATATCCCTAGAAAACATTATAGCTTCATGAGTTCTATCTGGTGATGATAAGTTACGGAATAATCCATATGATTGTTGAAGCACCACAAACGCCAGTGACCTAATAATATCTCCTCTCTTTTCAGAGAGAAGATGGATTCAAGTCCCCTCGATAGCATTGTGAGAGTTCTTTGCCATGGGGGAAAAAGAGTACAATTGTTGTCCGGGAAAATTAGTTTTGTTGCAAAGCCATCTCTAGGCATGACAGGTTTGGTTAATAATGGATCGAACTGATGATCAGCATGTAGCACATCATTCAAATAGGGGATACAGTGTATACGATTGTGCAAAAGGAAGGAAAATAAGGAACTACAAAAAAATTCAGGTTGTTAATGCAAAGAAAGCTGAGAGTTCTACCAAAAAACCAAGTCAGTGTTACTTCTCAAAGAATCAAGGTCTTTAATTATATATCACCTTTAAAGATCCTTATACAGTTCTTATACATGCTGTGCTGGCAGAGATAGAGAGGTTATAAGACATAAAGTTCTGGAATTATTTGCTCGAAGTGGTTACTTCAAACCCAAACCAGTGTTATTACAATATTTTCTTCAGCATGCTTTTATAACCAACCAAAACAGCAGCCAACATGGAGGAACCCTCCAAGATACAAGAAGATTAAAAACACTTAGTTCCAAAAGTTGACAAGCAGGAGAAGATACATAAAAAGAAAGGAAACTCCCAACCAAACCAACAAACACAAACAAGGTCAAGTATTAGCTCAAGCATTTTGCCATTAAACCCACAATGTTTCATAATGATTAATATTTTAAATCAAAACTAACATAACTGAAGGTTTTTTTTGTGGCACTTACAATTTGTCAAAATCGAATGTCTTTTTCTTTCCTTTGGTGCTGGTGTCAAAGTCAAAATCCATAGCGTCATTTTCTGCCACAGACATTGATTTCCAGGAGCTAAGAAAGTCCTTCCCAAATTCTACATCTGCTTCAATTGTATGTAGAAGCTCATTAGTTGATTATCTTCTACTTGAGAAATGAATGACTTAAAAGGTTTGACTTCATTATATTGCAGGATGTGAAGGTTGTTGTACATATTACGGATATCTACTTTTTAGCTACGCTATATATCTCATTTGTGCCTTTCAACTATTTTTTCGCCTTCCTTGAATAATGTTGTTGCTGCTCCACATCCTTTTTAGGCTTTCCATCTGAATCTAACATTGCCAGCTACCTCAAATTTTGGCAATGTCAGTGGGAGACAGAACTGTGAACGACCTCCACTTGTTTGTTCTTGTATAGCTATTATTTCCATACCAACAATCCTAGAAACACTAAGTTGACAATAATATTTGTTTAAGTGACTAAAGGGCTATGGAAATAATACCCAGTAGAGAATCCTTCTCTTTTGCATTGACAGATGAAGAAGCTCCCTTCTGAGATTCTGCCATCAACAATGATAGATTGAACTAATACTTCAGTCCTGCAAACATTAACAATACTGTCAAGTGTAGGTTTAGAAGGAGACACATGTAGCAGTTCAACTTCAAGGTTTATCAACAGCAAAACAGTGATATAGTTATTTATTGAGGAAATAATTTTAAGATATTACCCAAAAAATAATCATTTTTCTTTAGAAGGAGAAACATGTAGTAGTTTTACAAGGTCCATCAACAGCAAATCAGTGAGACAGTTATTTAATGAGAAAATTAATTTGGAGATAATACCCAAAAAAATAGTTGCGAGTAAAATCTGCAATTTGTAACCACAACATTATACAATAGATAGCCTCTCACAACCCACAAGTGAAACCATTAACTTCAATATTCATATATTATATATGTATAATATATTACTTTGCCGCTGAATGAGCCACTGGATAGCATATTATTTAAATCTAAAGAGTAAAGAGAATCTTTAGACTCATTGCTATAAACCTTCATCTATATTGGAGAAGTTCCTATATTATAAAGAGTGAAACCAATACATATTTTCAACTTGTTCTGAAAGCATCACATTACTGGAGGAATAGAAGATCTTGTCACCATGTAATTGCACAAGCACAATCATCTGAGGCCCTATTTTATTGTATTTAATTTCGCAAGAATAGTCAGGCCTATGATCAGATTCTATCATCAAGCCACCCGATGGAAATTGGAATGTTTCTAGAATTTCACAAAAATTTGAACGAGCTTCAAGATTAAAATGATCAGAACAACAGATGTTCGAGAACTCGGCGAGCGAATCTGAAAATTAGACAAAATCAACAGGTAGCAGAACAGCGAACCAATATAAACACCGACAAACTTCAGTTCAAACAACTCCATAAATTCAGTACAAAGAGGCATTACCAATCTATATAACCTAATTTATCATGAAACCTGCTTATCCATTCATAGCACAAGACTTTACTACTCAAGCTGCGTTATACAATAACAGTTAAAAAAATAAACGAAGTGAAATTTGAAGTGCAAAAACTTACAAGATTGCATTCAAACAAGCTTCCACGTTAAAATGATAAGGACATATATCGTACACTCACATAGATCAAATTTCAAAATTAGACAAAATAAATAATAACATAACAGAAAACCAACATAACCGCCGCCGACCTTTTTTCAACCAATTTCTTAAGATCAAAACACAAAGGCACTAGGATTCTGCATAACCTAGTTTTAAAAAGAAAAACAAATATGAACTGGAATTTTCAAATTTTGATGTGCAAACTTCTGATGTTTCTGAAAAAATGCATGAAAATCTGAACGAGCTTCAAATTCAAGACGGTAAAAAGAGAGACATTTGCAACACAGAGTGAATTGGTAAAGTACACAAACAAAAGGTAGCAAAACATAGATTGAAACGAAACAACACTAACGAACATTTCAAGCAATCTCTGATATCAAAACATAGAGGCATTACAAATCTATATGACCTAAGTTTTCAAATAAACAATGCACCAAACTGACATTTTCAAAGATTAGAGTGCAAACTTAGGCGTACACTCGCATGGGGCAAATAAAAAGTTAGACCCAAAATAAACACCAGTTAATTTTACTTCAAACAATTCTCTAAGATCAACACAGGAGGCATTATCTATATAACCTAAGTATATATATATATATATGTATATTACCAAACTTAAAATTTCAAAGATTTGAAGTGCGAAGCAACAAAGTTCCTAGAATTTCATGAAATTCGAAGGAACTTGAAAATTGAAATAACGATAACAGAGATCGATACAATCACAATGCGCGAAACTAAAAATTAGAAAATGCGACAGTAACGGAACCAAAAACCACTATATACAACGAAAAACTTTACTTCAAGCAATTATCTGAGATCAACACAAAGAGGCATTACGAATCTGTATAACCTAAGTTTTCAACACATACACATATACACGTATATATATATATATATATCGAACAGAAATTTTCGAAGATTTGAAGTGCCAACTTACAAAGTTTCTAGTCTTCCATGAAATTCGAAGAACTTGAAAATTGAAATCACGATAACAAAGATCTTCGTACACTCACATTGCGCGAAACTAAAAGTTATAAAATATCAACAAGTAACGGAACAAAAAACCATTACAAACACCTACGAACTTTGCTTCAAGCAATTATCTAAGATCCACACACAGGGGCATCACGAATCTGCATAACCTAGGTTTACAACACATACAGATACAGATACAGATACACACGTATATATATATATATATATATATATATATATAACGAACAGAAATTTTCGAAGAATTGAAGTGCGAACTTACAAACTTTCTCAAATTTCATGAAATTCGAACGAAATATTGCTTTAGATGAAACGGAGAGAAAACTCCTCTTTCAGAAGGAGAAATGGGCTCGTGTGTGATGTGTTCCAACTTCGAATGCGTTGTTTATATAGCACCGTTGCTGAAATAAGGTGGGAACACGGATGTAATTGCCTTTTAGGTCCGCTTCGTTAGAAAGGAAAATAATATGGATTTTTTTTTTCCTTTTTTTTTTTCTTTCGGGGGGGGTTGTTTAAGATTAGGGCTGCAAATGAACCCAGCCGTTCATGAGCAGACTCGGGTTCGGCTTGTTAAAAGCTCGGCTCGTGCTCGTTCATTTAGTAAACGAATCGAGTCTGAGCACAATTTTTAGGCTTGTTTAGTAAACGAGTCGAGCTTAAATATTACTAAGCTCGGCTCGCCAAGCTCGTGAACAGGCTCGTCTAAGTTAAATAGTAAAATTATATCATATTTGACAAAAGAAAGTGTTCAAATTGAACAAATTATGAAGATTATTATGAAAAGATTATAGAAATTAGGTGGTCATAACATAAAATTCATTCATAAAAAATTATACTAGTGAAAATATGTTAAAACATACATGCAACAACTCAACCCAGACAACTATTAGGAAGATTATAATATATTGCATCGAAACGAGTCGTTCGTGAACAAGATCGGGCTCGTTCGTTAAGCAAATGAGCCGAGCTTGAACACATTTTCTAGGCTCGTTTAGTAAATGAACCGAGCTTGAACATTTAAAAGCTCGGCTCGGCTCGGTTCATTTGCAGCCCTAGGTAAGATACTGTATCATATAAGGAAAATAAACGGAATAGATGTTAGATAAGTTGATTTTTTTTTTATCTTCTCAAAATTGAAAATAAAGAGATTAGTATTTGTAGTAAAATTTCTTAGTGTTAAATTTGTCCTTATTTATGTAAAAATTTAAAATTATGAAAAAAATATGATTGTAATCTATTAAAATACTTTTTTTTTTCAAACATAATTACCATCACATTATATATATCACATATATATATATTTCTCCATTAATTAAACAATATATTAAATAGTTAATATTTTTTTCTGAACTTCTTTCGTTTATATTGTCATGCTGTTTTTATCATTTCACTTTAGTCAGTAAATATCATGCTCTATTGCATAATTAAAATTTGAAAACTCCCAAAAGAAAAATGTATGAATACATATATGCCCCTATATAATACTTATTTTTGGACTAAATCAGTCATTGAAATTTGGAATACGCATATACTATAAACTTTATCTTACATATTATATAAATGTATTTTAGTAGATAAAATATATAAATAATAGAGGAAATTATTTAAACCTTAAGCAATTCGATATTGTATAAAGCATAAATATATATTTTTTATCAAACATATTGTAAGTAAAAATAATGCTATAATACCAATAAAAACACGAAACAGAAACATATGTAAAATAACATGTACTAATGCAAAAAGACTAAGGGTGCGTTTGGAAACTACTATTTTCGTTTTCGTTTTTTTATCTCTTGAGAACAAAAAAATTTCTTGTTCTTGTCCTAAGGGTAATCCGGAAACAAAAACACGTTTGGTTGAAAATTTTGTCTAAAAAATTTTTAGGAACAAAAAATAATAATAATAATTTTTGAGGTTAGGATTTGGAGGTTGAAGATGGAAGTTAGGGTTTGGAGGTTGAAGATGAAGGTTAGGGAATCTGCAATAATTAATTTTTTTTTTGCTGAGAACAAACAGTGCCGAAAACATAAAAACACCATTTTGGTGTTCTCAAATTTTGAACTAAGGGTGAGAAAACACTTTTTTTACAGTTCACGAAAACAAAAACCATCAAAGGCTCCCAAACGCGTTTTTGTTCTCGTGAACAGTGGGAAAAACAAGAACAAAAACGGAAACACCTCTATCCAAACGCACCCTAAAAATTTATTAACTTTCTACAGTGGATATCGCACCACTAGTTAAGACTTTTATTTTATTTTATAATGCGTATTGAGTAGTGTATTTATAAATATATTGATACTTAAACTTTGTATTTATATTTAGTTAAGACTTTTTCTTTTTTTCGTTTCAAAATTGAATGTATTCTTGCTTCTTTCATCTCTTTCCTTTAATCTAATTAAGTACAAAACTATTGCTTTATCTCTCTTCCTCCATCTTAAGGCTGAAAATTATATGCATAAGTTTTTATAATTATCTAATAGAGTATCCCTTACCTAAGTGAAGCTTCGGTGAATGATTTGATTTTGTGGTTTTCATTGAACAATCATCGTTTTTGAATAAGTCCGATCATACAATAAAATTCAGGTAAATTATAATTGAATTAATTTTATTTACTATTAGGGGTCTAAGCTCATTTCATCATAATTGAAGGTATATATTAGGAAAAAAGAATAAACTTAGGTTTTTTTTTTTAGCAATTTACCCAAGAAATTTGGACAGCAAATTCCAAGTAGTTGGTGGTTGTTGGCACAAACAGCAGGTGAGATCCAACAAGCTCCGCGTCGTCTCTGCAACTAGAGCATTGAATAAACTCCTCTCTCTCTCTCTCTCTCCTCATTCCTCTTTCTCTCTCCACGTTTGGTGTGAGCCATCTATAAATCTAAAGCTCCATCACCAAACCAATCACGAACCCCAAAACAGCCACCCAATTCCACCAAATCACCGCCACCAATGGAGGTCAAGCCATCGGAAACCACCACCATTTACCCCTCCACACCACCCTTCAACCACGACCATGTCCTCCCTCTCTCCCACCTCGACAACGACCACAACCTCTACGTCACATTCCGTTACGTTCGCGCGTATATTAGCACCCACCACCAGCACGCCGACCCCTTTCAAGTAATCACCACAGCTCTCTCCGCCGCCCTCGTCCACTACTACCCTTTCACCGGCACCATTCGCCGCCGTGATGACAGCGGTCGTCTCGAGCTACATTGCGCTGTGGGGAAAGGAGTGCCCGTGATTCGTGCAAGTGTGAATAGCTCGTTGGAGTCGGTGAACTACCTCGACGACTCGGCTGAGCATTTTCTCGAACAGTTGGTGCCCAACCCGGATTCGGAAGAAGGGCTTGCCAATCCCTTGATTTTGCAAGTTACGGAGTTTGATTGTGGCGGGTTTTGTCTTGGGGCGGCGGTGCACCACTCGACGTCGGACGGACTCGGTGCGACTCAGTTTTTCAATGCGGTGGCTGAGTTGGCTCGTGGGGCGACTCGGTTGTCGGCGGAGCCGGTTTGGGACCGGACGGATTTGCTTGGGCCGAGAGAGCCACCGAAGGTGGAGTTTCCGGTTCAGGAGTTTTTGAGCTTGGATAAGGGGTTTTCCCCATACTCGCAGTCGAGCGGACCTGTTGTGAGGGAGTGCTTTCCGGTGAGGGACGAGTGGTTGGATCGGTTCAAGGGGTTACTACGTGAACGGTCCGGTTCGAGCTTTACCACTTTCGAAGCTTTGGGCGCTTACATATGGCGAGCAAGGTACGTGTTGCAAATGACTAACCAATCATCTTTAATTGTTATATTATATATATATATATATTTGTTGAGGAAATTAGTCAAAATTTGGTTTATTGTAGTACCTCAAAAGTGTTTCACTAGTAAAATCGTAAGAGTGTTTTAAGGATGAGAAATGATGAGCAATCTAAAGATGTAACACTTGAGACATTATTAACAGTGACTTCACATTTGGTAGTGCAAAGGAATGGGTACAAGAATAATAATCTTAGTTTGGAGAAAAAGAAAGAAAAAGAAATTAACGTTTTCCTACTGTGTTCAATGCCTTAATTGAATATTTGTAGAGAAAAAGTTTGAATTTGTTCATAGTAGTGTAAGGGGTGGGAACCGACTTATCATTGCCATGGCGGGGTGGTGGTGACGGTGGGGGTGGTGTTTAAAGGCATGGCAGTATGCTTTCATAAGACAAGAATTGTCCCATAATCCCTGCTAAGAGGATGCACTGACATTTCCATATTTTTCAATATCCTCATTTTTTTTTTTCACCCTGGAGAGTTCAAGGACATGAGGAAAGTTGAAATATATTGAAGGCAAACTCCTTTCAATGGTTTGAATATTTCTTATAGAATGGTTTCAATGCAATTCTATATCCATAAAATGTGTTTGATTTTTCAATTTTATTAATTTATTATTTATTTATGCAATAGAAGTGCTTGTTGGCTTAGGAATTGGAAGCTTCTCAGTAATATGATAGGAGTACTGGATTAAATTGTTGACTGGGAATTTTTATTTATGGAACAGGGTTAAGGCAACGGGGCTTCCAGGTCATGAGAAGGTGAAATTTGCATACTCTATCAATGTCAGGAAGCTAGTGAAACCTTCACTACCAGTAGGCTACTGGGGCAATGGATGTGTAGTATTGTATGTTCAACTCAGTGCCAAAGACTTGGTTGAGCAACCTATTTGGGTAACTGCCGATCTGATAAAAAAGAGCAAGCGCAATGCTACTGATGAGTATGTGCGCTCATTCATCGACTTTCAGGAAGTAAATTATGAAAAGGGGATCACTGCTGGAAGAGGAGTGAGTGGATTCACTGATTGGAGACATTTAGGCCATTCAACAGTGGACTTTGGTTGGGGAGGACCTGTAACTGTTTTACCTCTCTCAAGACACCTTCTTGGGAGTGTTGAGCCTTGCTTCTTCTTGCCTTATTCTTCAGCAAGTGAGGGCAACAAGGATGGGTTCAAGGTTTTAGTGTACGTCCAAGAACCTGCAATGCCTGCTTTCAGGGCGGAGATGGATAAGTTTAGCATCCAAGAGTTTGGGTTATGTTGATTGTACTTTCCCATTCTTCTTCTTGTTGTCTTGTTCTCGAGTGGGGCTGATAGTCAAACCAAGACTACTGTTCATGTTTTGTGAAAATAGTTTCCGGTGAGAACCAGAATCAACAAATATATTTTTCTTTGGTGTTTAAGTTTCCCATTATGACTCGGTATTAATTTTTGTTAGATACCTGATACAAATGTAATGGCGTTGGTGCAATTCACTCTGTTTGCAATCTAAATCCATGAAGTGTTTGGAGTTCCCTATTGCTTTACTGCAATGTATAGTAGGGTTAACTTTCAAAATATTGACAAAGCAGAGGCAGGACTTTCATGCATATCCTAGTAATTTGCATCTAATGGAGCAGTACCAGAAAATTAATACCGTGTCAAACCTAGAATCTCACTAATCACCCGAGACTTTGCAGTTTCGAACAGCTGTAGTTTGCCAGAGTACTGGAAACTTCTTCTGCTGCTATCTTGGCTTCTCAACTCTTTTTGTGTCTTTTTATATTTCCACTTACGTGCTTGCATGTTTGTACATGTATCTGTGTATAATATCATTAATTATCTTCACAAGCTTGCATTGTTGAATTTTTGTTAATCTTGTCTTCAAATTTGAAGTTCTGTTCATTCCTTACAATTGACTAAGATCATAGATGAAATTTGCAGAACATCATGTAGTTTTGGAACCAAGCACATTTCCCAGAATGATGGTAGGAAGTCCTATGGAGTTACAGGAATCCCAGCCAAGGATGGTAGAACTCAAACCCAGTGTTTTAGTTCCCAACGTGGTCTTCAAAATTTCTGTCCTGCACGAGAGCAGGTATGAGTTTCTTAAACCGAATTGATATATTTCAAATATGATTCAACATCATATTTGTTTTTTAATATTACAGTCCTAATTCTCTCTCTGAGATCATTCAAATTGTCTATCTGAACTAATTATCACGTTCATGAAATTTCATGCCATTCGTAACATCTAATGCTTGGTTTTGAGTAAGTTCGAGATTCTTGTAATTCACATAAATGTTTAGTGAAAGATTTGATTCTAAACTGTCCTATGTACTTCTGACCTCTGGTATGGTCCCTCTTTTTCATATCAAGCGACACATTCTTTCATTTTTATTCAAACGCTTGTGCTTTGTTACCGCCCCCCCCCCCCCCCCCCCCCCCCCCGCGTCTAATACATATTTATTCGGTCGTGTCCTGGCTTGTCAGGTTGGAGTGGAGATAAATTTGATATAATAACATTCCAGTTACACATTTTGGTTGCATATTGATTTTTCATAAAATTATACATATGACATATGGAAACAGTATCTTATTTCTGATTGGTGCTTTATAGGCTTTTCGGATAGTACCTTCTTGCAACGGCCTTATAGGGTGTCTCTCCACTGCTCAAGGGCAAAATAGCAACAAAACAGGGGTTTTGCATTGTAAGATTTTCATCTTATGCTGTAAGTTGCATTGCCTTTTGTTATAGGTATCTTATTATTCAAATATTTGAGTTCTTCCATCGTAGCATTAAAAAACCTGTTGCTTCTCAAATCATGCCGGGTGAACCCTCAGGTCCATCATTCTGATTATTGGTACCAGCATCGATTTTGACACTTCTGTAATTTAAAAAATCCAAAATTTCCTAGAAAGCTTTCCGAATGATTAACCTCGCATAAAAAACTTATAATTTTTTTAAATATCAAATGTACCTTACTACAGTAGTAAATCCCAACACTTTAGAAAATTTAAATAATGTTTAGAGCCATCTATAGGAGGTTTGAGGCAAGGGTGTCCTCTTTTGGTTACTGAATATTTATCCGCCTTAGTTCGAAGACAAGTTGATAAGGCCAGAATGGAGGTTTGTGCTGCAGTTCAAAAAGCTGGTTTAGATTTTACCCAGTATTTCTATGCTGATGATCTAATCCTAATTACTAAGGCTGGGTGTGGTTCTGCTAGAAGCCTATATGTAGTGTTCTGCAAGTTTTTTCTCTAGCATCTAGGGTAAAGATTAGTTCTCAGGTTGTTTGGAGGAAAAGACTAAAGAGGGATTCTTAATATTCTTTAGATGGAAAGTGGTGAGCTTCCTACAATCTACCTAGGCCAGCCTATGTTGTATAAAGGTCTAAAGATTAGAGACTGCAAGAGGTTGGTGGATTAAGCCCATGCTAAAATCAATAACTGGAATACCATGAACTTGTTCCTTGCTGTGAGGGTTGAGCTGATTAGAACTGTAGATTCTTCCTTTTTGTATCACTGGCGTGTTGCTTTTAAAGCTTCGTTTGACCATATTGAGAAGAAATTCAAGAATTTTTTGGGAGTGCAGAGAGAGATAAGTCTGAGAAAATTCATGTTTCTGAAATGGAGTCATGTTATAAAACCTAAAGCGAAAGGTGGGATTAAATTGAGGAGGATTATGGATATTAGCAAAGCTGCTAAGTCTAAGCTTCTTTGGGATTGGTGCAAAAAAAAAAATCTGTGGATTGAATGGGGAAAGCTGTGTATTTGCGAACTCAATCAGTATGGAGTCTGAGGACAGGCAACTCTTCCTATGCTCCTTTGAAAATTTTGATGGAAATAAATAAGGAATATTGTGGTTGAGAAACCTATTTTCAAGATTGGTAATGGGGATTCTTTGAAGTTTCTTCTTGAGACTTGGTGGCATCTATTTTGAAGCTTGTTTTAGCTAGGTTGTTTTTCTGCTGTATATGCTGTATTTCTCTTTGGCTTTGGCCTTGGCCTAGGTCTAGAGTGTATTGCTCTGTTGGGGTGGGTTAACAAAATTTGATTTACAAATAAATAAATAGTCTTAAATTTCTTTACAAAAAAAAGAAAGAACAGGGTTTCGGACCTCGAGGGAAAGTTTTATGGAACCTCAAAGTCGAGGATATAGCAATAAAGACTAGTTAGGGCAAACTCCACAATAGGAAAAGAAAAGGACATGGGTGGTCGGTAAAAAAAGAGTGAGTGAATTGGGCTAATTTGATGTTATTAGGAAATTTGCTTCCAATTAGGAAACTCTCCACCAGTGATACTGGATTCTGACATAGAGATACGATGAAAAGAGTCCTTATGGATTAGAACCAAAGGTTATGAAACAATTCAATTTTTATACGGAAGTTTAGAGATGGAAACAGCAAGTGTTTGATCAAAGTCAAATGACCTCATGGATGGTATATAAGGTGTGATGCTCTTAAATATGAAAAGATTGCAATTTCATTTTGTGTGAGGAAAAGGTATCCTATCATTTTGGTATATATATCATTTTGGAAGAAACAAACATACCCAATCAATTTAATACTCAAAAGATCTTATTTTTGTCCTTGCTGGTTCCGCTTCAAACAGGTAAAAGAGGCTGCTAGTATAGCACGGAGAGATGGCTATATATTCCAATACTCAAAAGATGAGTTTACTCCTTGGAGGCAGAGTAGTCTCCATCAAAGATGTACTCATCTCGTCCACCATCAAACGTTGTTTTTCATCTTCTCTTCATAGATCAGCAACCACTAATCCGCCTTTATCCACCTCGGCATGGCTGATGGTACCTCCTACTTTGGTTGCTGACCACTCCATGGATCTTAAGCACTGTCCTCACTGCAAGAAAATAGTTGGATCTGTGGATAGATCCGCACACTTCAAGGTTAAGAGTAATTCGGAGTTGAAGCCGGAGGACAATGATTACCATTACTTCTTGAATGCTGCAGACTGTAAGATTGTTTTTAAGAAGCGAAAGAATCTATGGATGCCATGGCAAACCGATCAGCTCTCTCCCGACGAGGTCATCTGCATTGGTTCCTCTCATGGTTGGCTTGCTTATATCCACCAGCGCAATTGCTCCCTCTATATCTACAATCCCTTTACCGACTCCTCCTTGCCCTACCTTCCCCTCCCTCCCATCGAAACCCTCCCTCCAGTTATGTCAAGCCGACGTCTTAATGGCATGCACATTGATTCCTCAGCCTCATCCTCGTCCTCGGTTGTTACAGAGTTCACGCTATGGAGACAGATGACACCCATATCTGCTAAAGACCTGGCTAAGGAACTTTTTAGGAAGCTTGTCATGTCCTCAGCCCCAATCACTCCCAACCACTATCATAATGCTGATCAAGACTCTCAAACCATAGTTATGGCCATCTACCAGGATCGTCATCCGAGCCGACTTGCATTTTGCAGAATTGGGGACACTTCATGGACTGCATTGAATTCGCCGTTAAAAGACTCGTACAGTGATGTCCTGTATTTCAGCAAGAAGAAACTTTTTTATGCTCTGTGTAATCATGGTTCTATAGAATCTTGGGATCTCACCAACCCTTCCTCACCGAAGAGAAGTCTTTCTATTTCTAAAGTGCCCTACTACTCTTCTAGTGACACAAGGTATTTGGTGGAATCTTTAGGGGATCTGTTAACGGTTTCAAGGCATGACGCTTATTACCCTGACTCTGATGACAATATCATGACCTCTCACTTTAGGGTGTATAAGTGGGACTTTGATGATAACAAGTGGGTACGTGTGACTAGCTTAGGTGATCGTCTATTGTTTGTTGGCCAAAATCATGCTGTTTCTCTATCGGCTCATGATATTCCGGGGCTGACAAAGAATTCTGTTTACTTCACTTCAGAATATCTCGAGATGGATGGGGATGTTTTGATTTGGGGGTGTTTAACTTGGATGATGAGAAGCTTTATCGGTTCGACTTGAGATTGGAGATTCAAGCTTTTTCTCCTATTTGGGTTCTCCCTAGCGCTTGAAGAAAACTCAATAAATCTTTGAGTTTGTTCAATTCGAAAATTCTTAAAATCTAGTTTCTCATTATTGATTATCTGAAAAACAGAATCTAGGCTATGTTTAAGTTTTTGCTTGGTCCCTGCTCTCTTTTTAGTTAGCTCTTAGCATTCTTGTTTACCATATTCAATTAGGTCCATATTGAATCGCATTTTTATAATGTAATTACACTATTGTCTTGAATAATTTTGTTGGTTTCTGAGGCTGTTTCAATGCTTTCGAAAAAATTGTATGCAGTAATGAGTATGATTGTGCCTTATGCAACAAACATCCTAGCATTAAACCACGCTTTTTATATTATTAGAATTTGTTACTGGAAACCGTGCCTTTTATATTATTAGAATGTGTACCGTAATTATTTAGACGTGAAGAGATGAACACAAATGAATAGATTTTTTTTTAATTCTAACCAAAAGTCTAAAATAATGATATCATGCAGGTATTCAGCTTGCATGACTTTGGCAAGACAAAGTCACAGTAAAAAAAACTTCCGTCTTCTCGTCCTAATTTTTTGGGACATCTTTCAGAAAAGTTGAATTTCTTTGTCTTGAATAAAATTATTTTCTTACCAAACTTTCAGAATATTGAGTTGATTCCTTTACATATGAGAAAAGACTTTCATAACAATGGTCATGAATATTAGGAAACTTTTACGGCTAATATTTTTCTTTCTGATAATAAAATTTTCAATTTATTGCCATATAATATACAAAATGGGTTAATTTTCGAAATTATAGTCATTAATGTCCATAATATACAAAATGGGTAAACTTCCAAAATATAGTCATGAATATTAGGAACTTTCATGACAATATATGATTTTTTGTAGTAATCTTTTTTATTGATTCTTGTATACTAAATTTATTAGAATTCTAAGGGGTCGAACACATCATTCTTGGGAATCAAGTAGATTAGAGCTCTCCATGAGGAAACGACAACAGTGTTATTTTCTGAGAAAAATGGCGATTTCATTTCATCGAACTGCATTGAAGACATGGTTCCATTCTTCAACTCTAACCAAGTTTCACAACTTCATTACGGTTGGTTTGCAACGTTGTTTCTCTTCCTCAATGGATTTGGTTGACAAACATTCTTTATGTACCTCCTAGGCTTCGTGTTGACCACGATGTTAATGAATCAGAGTGGTTGGCGGACCACGACGATTATTTTCATTTCTTCAGTCCTGCAGAGCAAACAAAAATCCGAGTTCCGAAGAAACAATACATACCGGGACAGAAGGAAATTCTTACTGCCATGTGTGTTGGCTCTTCTCATGGCTGGCTTGGTTTTGTCAACCCTAGCAATTGCATGGCCTACCTTTACAATCCACTAATACAGTTTTCTTCACATGTCCCTTATATCCCTCTCCCTCCCTTCGAAACCTTTCCCGGTGTAGTGGCATTCCTTGGATGCCGACGCTAGTGCTTATGGTGAAATCATGTATTTTAGCAAGCATCAACACTTTTACGCCATGGCTGTCCCACAAATGATTGATGCTTGGGATCTCACCGATCTCTCTTGTCCAAAACGTGAAATCATCAGTCCTTCACATCCTACACGCCAGAATGGATTCCCTCTTCCCTGAATTATCTTGTGGAATGCTCAGGCTTTTTTTGGTTCAGAGGTTTGTCTGTGAGCCGGATGGAACTCAACACGAAGACGAACGCTATCACAATGATAATAAGGAGGATTGGGTTAATGCGGAGGACATTTCTCCATTCGGTCAGACATTGAGATTTGAGGTTTATAAGTTAAATTTTGATGAAAATAAGTGGGAACCTGTGGAATGCATCGGTGATCATGCATTGTTTGTAGGTCGCAATCACTCATTTTCTCTCTCAGCTAGTGACTATCCGGCTAAGTAAGAATTCCATATACTTTGCGGTCAATTATGCAAGCAGTTGTGGTGGTCACGACTGTGGCGTTTTTCACTTGGAAGATAACAACATCACAAGTTATCATTCACTCACTTTGAGGAACACTAAATTACGGTTACTTGAAGTACCCCATCCTCTTCCCAACTAGTTGTAGTTCCGCAATTAGTTTACCTTGCCTTTTGAACTCTATAAAATTTTGAGTAATAGATATACATACACGTATGTATGGCTGGTCTTTAAACTTTTTGGAAGTGCCAATTATTGTTGGCTTTTGTGCTAAATTTGTTTAATATCCTTAGCAGTAAGTTTGAAGTCCATTTAGTTATATGTAAGTGGCAAATATATGGATATATGAGCATTGCTGAGACTTTCTAATTTTTCTGTTTTGCTTATGATGTTACTGTTTTCACTGCTCTCTGTGATATTAGCTGTGGCATTAGGTGAGTGGTAGGGGTAAAAGTTGGGGCGAACCAATCTGGCCCGACATGCCCTTATTTCAAATTCTTGTTGAACTACACCCGAATTACTCGAGACGGATAGGATTTTTTATTCTTTTTTGTTTTCTTTTTTAAAAAAAAAAAACTGATGATGGGATGTAAATTATAATCTTATTCAAAACAAGAAATCTGTGAAAAAGGAAAAATATACCATATTACATTACATTATATATATGTATAGAAAAAAAACAAGAAAAAAAAATGTAATGTGAATTAATATATTAATTATATATATGTGAAGAAGCTTTGCGTACCTGTGTTTATCTATATATATATATGTATGAAAATTATTTATTTTTCTCTCTATATATATCTATGTATACGGAATAAATCAAGATCTAATTTTTCTTTCCATCTGAGCATGGAGAAGCAGACCAGGTCGGGATTCGGGACCCAAACCCAACCCGAAATTGGTCGGGTTAAACCCGAATGGGTCCGAAGTTAAACATTTATGAGTTGGGTTCGGATTGGGAACCCAGTCCAAGTTGGAGCCCTAGGCTAATTTGCTGTTTTATTAGGTAATTTGCTTCCAATTAAGAAACTCTCCACAGTGACACGACTTTCTTCAATAGATATATATGAAGAGAGTCCTTATAGTCGGTCAATACACCTTGGTCTACAAGAATGATAATAATATTGTTTAGACGCCTTTAATTTCACACTATGCCTTTAATTTCACATTATTAAAAGATTAGAACCATAGTTTGCGAAAAACAATCCACTTTTATTGAGAAGTTTAAAGATGGAAACTATAAGATTTTGATCAAAGTCAAATTACCTTATGGACAGTACGGTATATATTTTTCTTGCGGAAAAAGGATTTTATCATTTCGGTATATATTTATTACTCGCCTTGGAAATAAATTTTTCAAAAAATATCTATTTTGACCCATGAGTTTTGTTGCTTCTCCTCCACACTTATTTATTTTTCATGGTTCCAAATCAAACAGGGAATAGAGGCTGCTAGCAGAGAAGGGAGAGATGACTATCCTTTCCAATACTCAAAAAATGAGTTCACTCTTTGGTAGCAGAGGAGTCTCCCTGAAACAACCTCTGATCTCTTTCACCATAAACCATTGCTTTTCAGCTTCTCTTTAAAGATCAGCAACCACTACTCCTCCTTTGTCCGCCTCGGCGTGGCTGATGGTACCTCCTACTTTGGTTGCTGACCATTCCATGGATATTATGCACTGTCCTCATTGCAAGAGAACAGCTGGATCTGTGGATAGATCCGCACAATTCAAGGTTAAAAGTATTTCGGAGGTGAAGCCGGAGGACAATGATTACCATCACTTGTTGAATGTTGCAGAAGGTAAGATTGTTTTTAAAAAGTGAAAGAATTTATGGATGCCATGGCAAACTGATCACCTATCTCCCGACGAGGCCATCTGCATTGGCTCCTCTCATGGCTGGCTTGCTTATATCCACTCTCGCAATTGCTCCCTATATCTCTACAATCCCTTTACCGATTCCTCCTTGCCCTACCTTCCCCTCCCTCCCATCGAAACCCTCCCTCCCGTTATGTCAAGCCGACGTCTTAATAGTATGCACATTGATTCCTCATCCTCGTCCTCGTCCTCGGTTGTTACAGAGTTCACGTTATGGAGACAGATGGCGCCCATATCTGCTAAAGACCTGGCTAAGGAAATTTTTAGGAAGCTTGTCATGTCCTCAGCCCCAATCACTCCCAACCACTATCACAATGCTGATCAAGACTCTCAACCCACAGTTATGGCCATCTACCAGGATCGTCACCCGAACCGACTTGCATTTTGCAGAATTGGGGACACTTCATGGACTGCATTGAATTCGCCGTTACGAGACTCATACTGTGATGTCTTGTATTTCAGCAAGAAGAAACTTTTTTTATGCTTTGTGCAATGCTGGTTCTATAGAATCTTGGGATCTCACCAACCCTTCCTCACCACAGAGAATTCTTGCTATTTCTAAAGTGCCCAACTACTATTCTCATGACACAAGGTATTTGGTGGAATCTTCAGGGGATCTGTTAATGGTTTTAAGGCATGAATCTGAATACTCTACCACTCTACCACTCACTTTAAGGTGTATAAGTGGGACTTTGATGATAACAAGTGGGTACCTGTGACGAGCTTAGGCGATCACCTATTGTTTATTGGCCAAAATCATGCTGTTTCTCTAGCGGCTCATGATATCGCAGGGCTGACAAAGAATTCTGTTTACTTTACTTCTGAATATCTTGAAGATGGTTATGGGTGTTGTGATTTGGGCGTGTTTAACTTGGATGATAAGAGGCTTTATCGGTTCGACTTGAAATCAGAAATTCAAGCTTTCCCTCCTATTTGGGTTGTTCCTAGCGTTTAAAGAGAATTCAATGAATCCTTAAGTTTGTTCCATTGGAAAAGATGTCTGGTGTTTCATTCAATATCATATAAGTCCAAACACCTTGCTTATCAAATAATCGTTAAATTTTTTTCTTTAGAAAAGACATGAACTTGTGTTTCATTTAGTGTCAGATCGGTCCGAAAACCTTGCTTATCAAAGGAAAACAAAATCTATGCTATATTTAAGTTTTGCTCGGTCCCTGCTCTCTTCTTAGGTAGTTCTCAGCATTCTTGTTTATCATAGTCACGTAATTCTAAGTTGTTGTTTTTTGTTTGTTTGTTTGTTGAAAGGTAAGCTTTTTCCCAAATGCACACATTTTGTCTTGTAGGAGATTCGAACTCTGAACTTCCCATAACTTTGTTGGTTGCTTCAATTCAGTCAATTCTTATTGCTGTGAACAGTATAGTAAGAGTAATTTCAAGAGAACAGAATCAGGTTATTCAAGAAAAGGAGAAGGAGGACAACAAAGGAGGAGGAGTTGATTATGAGAATGTTGAATGTTGGTTCTGCAATAAGAAAGGACATCGAAAGAAAGACTGTTACGGTTATAAAAATTGGTTGAACAAGAAGAAAATAGCTGTTCAGGAGCCAGGAAAGCTCAAGGATTGAGGAACAGATAGTGTTAGGTAATGTAGATTTAGTTCAAGTAGGAGACCTAGTTTGTTTTCTACTAGAGTTACTTGCTATTATTTTTCTTGTCTTAGGTTTCGAGATTATAGGTTGTTAGGATTTCGTTGTTTATTGAAGTTATGGATCAATTATTATTTATTATGACAATAATATAGTTATTTTTAAAGTAACTGGGGATATCTACAATTTCAAATTATGTTGAATGGAGGAACATGTTATCTGAATTTCTTTGGGTTGAGGAACTTTAGACAATTATCTATGTTTGTTGAGGGGGACTAATAATTTAGTGGGAGATTAGAGAACGTGAGTGTAGCCGGTTTGCAGATTTTATACACCTCAATTTTAGTGGGAGTTAATGTGTTGTTGTGGTTCGCGGTATCGATACTAAAGATCCATAAGATGATTCTAGGTTTTTTCTCGCTAAAGGGGCATGTGATTTGGATGGGTATTCGTGAACCGTTATGTTGTGATCATTGATATTCTTTATATATCTTGTTGGTTTTCAGGTTTAGGCTTTTATGATATTGGCTTATATTTATTTCAGGATGTGGAAAAACACAACATCACAATCTGAGATGCTCCTAATTGCAACTGTTTATACAGTTGCAAATTAGCTTAAGTACAACTGTTGTGGATCTTTGACACAACAACAACTCTTGACTTTGTATACCCTAGAGATAGCTATTATTTATTTGTCTTATACTTGTATTTATGTCCTTAGTATAACTATTATTTATTGTATATATAGAGACCTTGTAATATTTGAAAAACTAAGAAGAATAGAAATATAATTCTCTATTCAAGATCTTTTTCATGGTATCAGAGCCCTCTTTTAGTTATGGGTTCATTTTTCTTCTACGTTAACCATCCTTCATTGCTGGTTAACTTCCTTCAAAAACCCATCTGAAGTTACATATGTTAGTGCTTCAGGTAAGATGACTAATTGGGAGACCTCATGTCTTATAGAAAGTCATACCATTCTGATTACTACACATAAACAGCAAGGCATTGGAGAAGGAATGAGTCATGGCAACAATAAATCCATTTCAGCAAGTTAATAATTTTTTCATTGCTTTACAAATTACAAATTCAAAAACCAGCCCTTGGATCATAGATTCCGGGGCGTCAGACCACATGACATGTTCATCCAGCCTCTTCAATACCTATTTTCCAACCTCTGGACACCAAAATGTTAAGATTGTGGATGGTACTCTATCATCAGTTGCGGGGAAATGTTCTATATTATTTCTAAGGATTTTGTCCTTGAATTTGTCCTACATGTTCCAAATCTCTCTAGCAACCTTATATTAGTTTCTAAACTAACTCGAGATTTGAATTGTATAGCCAAATTCTCTTATACTCATTGTGAATTTCAAGAACCGCATATGGGGAAGATGATTGGCAGTGCTAGAGAAATAGATGACTTGTTTATCTTTGAAGGAAGCAAAGCTGAAGAAGAAGGCATGAAAGCTATGCAATGTGGGAGTTTCAATCTGGATAGTAAGAATGACATTGTTTTGTAGCACCTTAGGTTAGGACATTCTACTTTTCCCTATTTGGAAAAATTATTTCCTTCGTTATTTACAAATAAAAATATTTCAGATTTCAAGTGTGAAACATGTGAGTTATATAAGCATCATAGAGTGCCTTTTCCAGCATTGAATTACATCGAGTCTAAACCTTTGCCCCCGTGGCAAAAATGAATACAATTCGGGTTCTACTGTCCATAGCTGTAAACCGGGATTGGCTGATGCACCAACTTAAAATAAAAAATGCATTTCTCCATGAAGACCTTGAGGAAGAAGTGTATATGGAGTTGCCACCGGGATTTGAAGGCAATTTTGGAAGAAATAAAGTGTGCAGATTAAAGAAATCTCTTTATGGATTGAAGCAATCCCCACGTGGTTGGTTTGAAAAATTCACCAAGGTTGTCCGGAGAGAGGGGTATATGCAAATCCAAGGAGATCACACAATGTTTTACAAACACAAATGAGATAAGGTAATTGTATTAATTGTGTATGTTGATGACATCATTGTAACTAGAAATGATGACATTGAAATAGAGAAATTGAAGAAGTCTCTTGCAAAAGAATTTGAGACTAAGGACTTGGGAAATTTGAGGTATTTCTTGGGAATAGAAGTTGCAAGGTCAAAAAAAGGAATATTTCTATCACAAAGGAAGAGACCAGTTTATTGGGATGCAATCCAGAAGATACTTCTATTGACTTCAACCACAAACTTGATGGTATAACCACAAGTCCAATGGTAGAAAAGGAGAGATACCAACGATTAGTTGGAAAACTCATTTACCTATATCATACTAGGCCTGATATTGCCTATGCCGTTGGAATTGTCAGTAGTTTTATGCATGCTCCTAATTAAGACCATCTCAACGCTGCACTCAGAATCTTAAGATATCTCAAGGGCACTCCAAGAAAATGAATTATATTCTCAAAAAATGGGAATATGGAGATTGAAGCCTATACACTGGGGAGGATCACTCAGTGATAGATGCTCTATTTCCGAATATTGTACCTTTGTAGGAGGTAATTTGGTGACATGGATGAGTAAGAAGCAAATGGTTGTGGCCAGATCAAACGCCGAAGTTGAGATTCGTGCGATGACTTTGGGAATTTGTGAGTTATTATGACTAAAGTCTATCTTAAAAGAACTGAAGTTTGAAAGCTGTAATCCCATGAAACTATACTGTGACAACAAAGTAGCTATTAGTATCACGCATAATCCAGTCCAACACGATAGAACAAAACATATCGAAATCGACAGACATTTCATCAAAGATAAAATTGAATGGGGCCTTATATGTACTCCCTACATCAGATCTGAAGAACAACTAGCTGATGTCTTGACTAAAGGATTGGCTAAAAGACAGTTTCAGGAGTTAATTGGCAAGCTGAGCATGATAGATATCTATATGCCAGCTTGAGGGGGAGTGTGGAAAAACACAACACCACAACATCACAATTTGAGATGCTCCTAATTGCAGCTGTTTATACACCTGCAAATTTGCAAATCTTTGACTTAGCTTAAGTACAACTGTTGTGGATCTTTGACACAACAACAGATCTTGACTTTGTATACCCTAGAGATAACTATTATTTATTCGTTTTGTACTTGTATTTATGTCCTTAGTATAGTTGTTATTTATTATATATATAGAGGCCTTGTAATATCTGAAAAACCAAGAAGAATATAAATATAATTCTCTATTCAAGATATTCTTTATAGGATTATTTATTTGCATGCGAAATACTGTTATTATATGTCCGCTAGCAGGGTTTCCTGGAGTGTTTTCTCACTCATGAAAATATTTGAGCTTGATGTGAGATAGGCACCACATTGGTAAATTCAAAAGCCTGTGATAACTTGGGCTACATATGGGATTGACTTCATATCGGTACACCCTTTACTCTGAACAACATGTTGGCGGTTTGTGTAATGTGTTCAAAGTGACATACCATTTAGACTAATATTAATTATCTACGCATTCATGATCCACTATTGAGAAAGTTTATGAAGGAGAATGTTTCACCCATTAATTTCAATAATTTTGTTTTCAAAATAATGAGTGATCATTTGATTTTTAATGTTGTGATATTGCAATCCACATGTCATTTTATTATTTTTTCGAGGTGCATGGACCAAGTGGGAGATTGTTGAGTTTTTAATTAATGAATTATACTTCATATTAAAAATTATTTTATGGTCTTATGCAGAGTTTTACTTAAAATAGGATTGCAATGTGATTGTTGATAATTAATGGGTCGGACACATTTGTCAACTGTGGTCTAATTTACAATATGACATGAGGTCTCATGTTTGACTCCTTACTAATTGAAACAATTCGTTATGGCCACGACCGACACTTTAGGTTGCCGTCCCCCCAGTTGTTACTCTATATAGAGGATACTGCACCCTATTCAGCCCCATCGGTTTTGAAAACAGAAAGACGGGGGTAGTGCGCTACACACTTTCAGGGTACAAAGAGGAGCACTTGAAGGTATATTTTGCGGTTTTCTTTTCTTCTCGATTGAGGTATGTGGATTAATAATGTTAATTACGAGTAATAATATTTTAGATTTCTTGTATATTTAAAGATCCAACAGATACGAGTGCAGGTTTGATGGAGACTACTCCACCTCCAAGGAGTGCAGTCATCTTTTGAGTTTTGGAAAACAAGTCATCTCTCCCTTCTCTACGCAGTGTCTATACCAAGAAAAATAAGTATGGAGGAGAAGCAACATAGTTAATTTGACAAAATAAATATTTTTTGAAGAATTATATTTGATTGGTATGTTTCTTCCTTTCCACGATGAGATTAAATATAATACCAAAATGATAAGATGGTTTTTTCCTTGCGAAAAATGAAATTATAATCTTCTCATTTGAGAGCATCACAACTTACCATCCATGAGTTATTTTGAATTTGATCAAACACTTGCTATTTCTATCTCTAAACCTTCCGAATATTTTCTTTTTGCCCTTTTTCTTAATTACTTTAGCGGATTGTGCTCATTAGATACTCTGGTCAAATGGTATTATCTCTCCTCTCTAATATATAACATCCTAGAACTTTTCTGCCAAATCTGTCCTTAACTTGTGCACCAAGATTATCACAATGGTACTATTATATTATATGCCTAGTGATAAGAAACGTCTTGAATTAATTTCAAGATTATAGTAATATTTACTATCCTATTTAAATGAAATCAGAAGATAATTCTACTTGCCGGAAGAAAAGAATATATATATCTCAGTATACGTAATTATTCTCCGACTCTCCACATTAAAATTCCTCCATATTGATTTATGAATATCATGCACCATTTTAATACAGAAATGTCTACTTTTTGCTATCGAACTCCTTTAAAGACATGGCTCAATTGTCGCTCTCTAACCAAATTTCACAACTTCTCTTATGATTTTACTAGACGTTATTTCTCTTCCTCTTCACAAGCAGATTTAATATACACACATTCTTCTTCGTTTCAATCACTCTCGTCCCCATTGCTATATATCCCTCCTAGGTTTCGTATCGATGACAATGTTGATGAATCAGAGTGGTCGGCTGACCACGACGATTATTTTCACTTCTTTAGTCTTGCAGAGCAAACGAAAATCCGAGTTCCGAAGAAACAATACATACCGGGACAGAAGAAGATTCTTATGCCGGAAGATGTCATGTGTGTTGGCTCTTCTCATGGATGGCTTGCTTTTGTGAACCCTAGCAATTGCATTGCCTACCTTTACAATCCACTAAAACAGTCTTCCCATATGCCTTATATCCCTCTCCCTCCTTACGAAACTTTTCCCGGTGTAATATGTCTTCGTGCCCACAAATCAAATATCCTTTCCCCCTCCCCTTCCCTTGTCAAAGATTTCATGTTCTACGGGGAGGTAACGGATGTCTTGTTCATTGTAGTAAATATTTCATGGAAAAGTTTGCTTTGTCATCCGGCCCTTGGCTACCACGTTATTCATCTCTACAAGACTGCACTCTCTTGCTTGCTGATAATTTCTCTAAACTCGGCGAAGAGAGGTGGCATTCCTTGGGGGTCGACAGCGATGAAATCATGTATTTTAGCACGCATCAACGCTTTTATGCCATGTGCCATCCGGAAAGGGTTGATGCTTGGGACCTCACTGTGGGTGAAAAAGGGAAAAATGGAAAGAAGGCTCCACTAGCAAGTCAGAACAAAGATGTCACAATCCATGATAAAAAATCTCAAGCAAAGAGAAGGAAATGAGAGGAAAGAAATGGTGGAGAAGAGCAAAGAGTGTAACCTCATCACAGCTAGAGAATGGGTAGTGAGCATTGATAGATCTAAACCACAAAAGCCCCAAGAGTGAAATACCCCCAAAATAGCTAAAGACCAAGAGATGGAGAAAAGGGAAGCAAATAGAGGAGAAGGGTTAGACGTGAAGAAGGCGAAATCAAAGCTCCTTGGCCGAAGCACAGAGGAAGCAAAAACAGTGAGAAAATGGTAGCCGTCCCTGGAGGAGTAGCCTCCAAGCAAAGAGAGAAGAAAATGAAAAAGGGAATGTTGTGAAAAGAAAGGAGTCTGCCAAAAAGATGGAGGAGAGGATCCCTAGGCAATGCACTATTGCCCTCTATTTATAGGTGACTTGGCTCAAAATGTTGCCCTAATTGTAGTGGTCCCCAAGTCCTACCAATGCTCCACTTTTCTCTAATAAGGTGATGAGGGTCATGATGTGGGCTTATAAGGAGAATTCTTTCCACATTATGAATAATGGGTAGAATCCACATTATGTGCCTTTATCATGACTAAACTACACTCCAAGCCTCCATGCCACATGCTCTTTCCAATCCTTTCATAATGTGAGGATGGTGTTGCGCGTCCACGTGTCACGGCTACGCAGCATCTATGGCCACAGCCGGATCAGTCGTGCAACGGATCACTCTCCAATAACCTTCGTAGTACATGCATATACCGCTAGCTGTGCAAAAATGGTGGTAAACGCCCTTGAGAGACTGCTACGTCATCAGGACCCGTAGACTATGGAGGTACTACTCCCGTGTACGCTCTTTAGCTCCACAGGTGTGCTGCCACAATAGGACCACCTTTAGAAGGCTTTTGAGTTGCCACGAGTAATCCGCCTCGAAGTCGGACATATTGGGTCAACCCGTATACCAATTTCGATGGGGCGGGTCCGAGGCTCTACCCAGTAGCCCAGTACCCTAAATGAGACCCCTTTACAAGTCGAGTGCACTCTAAAATAATACCTATGCCTACACTCACCGATCCCTCTTGTCCAAAACATGAAATCATCAATCCTTCATATCCTACGCGCCTAGAGATGACAAAAGGAGGAGGATGGATCAGAGATATCACAATAGGAGAATGGATCAGATCCCTGAATTATCTTGTGGAATCCTCGGGGATCTTCTGTTGGTTCAACAATTTGTTTGTGAGGAGGATGAAACTGATTGCGATGATAATGAAGTGGATTGGATTGATGTAGCGTTCATTCATCCATTCAGTCAAACATTGAGATTTGAAGTTATATAAGTTAAATTTTGATGAAAATAAGTGGGAGCGTGTGGAATGCATAGGTGACCAGGCATTGTTTGTGGGTCGTAATCACTCATTTTTTCTCTCAACTAGCGACTATCCAGGTCTAAGTAAGAATTCCATATACTTCGCCGTCAATTATTCAGACGGGGTTAAAGGTCACGATTGTGGCGTTGTTGACTTGAAAGATAACAACATCACAACTCATCATTCAATTACTCTGAGGAACACTAAATTAAGGTCAGAAGAAGTACCCCATCCTCTTTGGGTTGCCCCGAACTAGTTGTAGTTCCGCAATAAGTTTATCTCATTTGGTACTCTGTAATATTTTGATATATACACACTTATATTGCTGCTACTTTGTTTCAAATCCTCATCAGTCGGAGTATGAAGTGTGTTTATGACTATGTAAGTGGCGAATAGGAGGATTGCTTTAATGTCGTTCAAATTTCTTCATAATGCTATGGCTATGGAAGATGAAACATGATTAGTTATTGGTGCGGATCTTCTAGGTTCCATCTATAAGTACATTAATAAGTCACTTCCTCTCGTTGATTTATGGTACGGTTCGATTCTTCAGTTTGGTTGGTTTTTTTGTGCAGTCCTAGATATAAGTCACTTTCTCTCGTTGGTAATAAGAGATTCACATACATCTAAGATAGTGATTTTAGTAAATTTTAGTAAGACACAAAAGGTTGAATGGCATCTGGAGACTAATAAATGACTATTTGGTTGGTGTACAAACGAGATGAGATTACACTTTAAAATTTTGTTGTTGGAAAGGTGCGAGTTATGCTTAAATCAACGAGAATTGACCTGGCTAAGGAACTTTTTAGGAAGCTTGTCATGTCCTCGGCCCCAATCACTCCCAACCACTATCACAATGCTGATCAAGACTCTCAACCCACAGTTATGGCCATCTACCGGGATGGTCGCCTGCATGGACTTGCATTTTGCAGAATTGGGGACACTTCATGGACGAATTCACAGTTGCTAGGCCCATACTGTGACGTCTTGTATTTCAGCAAGAAGAAACTTTTTTATGTAGTTTGTGAATATGGGTCTATAGAATCTTGGGATCTCACCAACCCTTCCTCACCAAAGAGAAGTCTTGCTATTTCTAAAGGGCCCAACTACCATTCTAGTGACCCAAGGTATTTGGTGGAATCTTCAGGGGATCTGCTAATGATTTTTTTAAGGTATGGGTCTGACAACTCTACCACTCACTTTAGGGTGTATAAGTGGGAATTTGATGATAACAAGTGGGTACCTGTGTAGAGCTTAGGCGATCACTTATTGTTTGTTGGCCAAAATCATGCTGTTTCTCTATCGGCTCATGATATCCCCGGGCAAACAAAGAATTCTATTTACTTTACTTCTGAATATCTTGAAGATGGAGATGAGTGTTGTGATTTGGGCGTGTTTAATTTGGATGATGAGAGGCTTTATCGGTTCGACTTGAAATCAGAGATTCAAGCTTTCCCTCCTATTTGGGTTATTCCTAGCGTTTGAAGAGAACACAATGAATCCTTAAGTTTGTTTCATTGGAAAAGACTTGAAATCTGGTGTTTCATTCAATATCATCAGTCCAAACACCTTGCTTATCAATAAATCCTTAAGTTTTTTTCTTTGAAAAAGACTTGAAATCTATGCTTTATTTAAGTTTGCTCGGTCCCTTCTCTCTTCATAGGAAGTTCTCACCATTCTTTTTTTTTTTTTTTGGATAAGAGTTCTCAGCATTCTTGTTTATCGTAGTCACGTAACTCCATGTGGAATTTCATTTTTATAATGTAATTATGCTATTGTCTTGAATAACTTCTGAGAAAAATTTAGCTGGTAGTGATTAGTATAATTGTGGCTTATGCAACAAAACATCCTAGCATTAAACTGTGCTTTTTATATTATTAGAATTTGGTACTGCTTGTCATCCTTTAATTATTTAGAAAGATAATTATGGGAAAAAAATACATTGTCTTTTATTTTATTTTTAACTAAAAGTCTAAAATAATGATATCATCCTCGTATTCAGCTGGCATGACATAATTTCAGTCGTCTATCTTTCAGAATCTTCAATAAAATTATTTCTTTCCAACTTTATATTTCTATATATATATTCTATTCCCATGTTGGCCATATATTAATAACTTTATAAAATTATTTCTTTCATAAGGTTTTTTGTCTAAAGTTTTCGTCAATCAATGATTTGGAAAAAAAGATTGCTAAAATAATTGTTAGAAATTGTCAACTTTCAAAATATTGTGTTAGTTCCTTTATATATGATAATTTTTTGGGATAACTTCATTTACACCCCCTGAGGTTTGTCCTATTATCACTTACACCCCCTCAGGTTTGCATATCTTCATTTACACCCCTTATGGTGTGAAATGTCTAAAATACCCTTATACCAAACACCCCTTAAATCAATTTAATCCCTAAATCAATTTAAACCCTAAACCAAACACCCCCTTAAAATCAATTTAACTCTCAAACCAAACACCCAACTCCAACATTTATTCAATTTAAATTTATATATCTCTCTCCTCTCTCTCTCTCTCAAACTCACACACACACACACACACACACACGCACACACACATATATATATACACACACAAATATATATAGATCTGTACATATATATACACACACATATTTTCGACCCATTGGTCGAAAATAGGGGGAGATGGTGGTGGGAAGGGGGGGCGCCGACGGGGCGGCGCCGACGGGGAGCGGTGGGAGGGGCTCGGCATCGGCACCGTATATATATACATACATATATAGATATATGTATAGATCTATATATATGTGTGTGTGTATATATATATATATATGTATAGATCTATATATATATGTGTGTGTATATATATATCTGTGTGTGCGTCTGTGTATGTGTGTGTGTGTGGGCTGTGTGGGCATCTCAGAGAGAGAGAGAGAGAGAAGAGAGAGAGAAAGAGTTAAATTTTTTTTTAAAATTTTATATTTATTTTCGAATTTAGTATTTTTTTATATTTAATATATATATATTTGAATTTTATATTTATTTTCGAATTTTATAATTATTTATATTTTTTTCGAATTTTATAATTATTTTCGAAATTTAATATATATTATTAGAATTTTATATGGTTTTTTTTTTAATTTTATATATTTGTCTTGAATTTAATATGTTTTTTAAAAAAATTCTAAATATATATATATTTTTTATTTTATATTTATTTTCGATTTTATAATTTTTTTTGAAATTTAATATTTTTTTTTGAATTTTATATGTTTTTTTGAATTTTTTATATTTTTTTATGTTTTTTGTGATTTTTATATTTATTTTCGAAATTTAATATGTTTTTTTGAAAAAAAAAATAATTTCGAAATTTATATATTTTTTAATTTTATATTTATTTACGAATTTATAATATTTTTCAAATTTTATTATATATATTTTTGAATTTTATATATATTTTGAAAATTTAATACAAATTAAATTATTAAATGATGGGAGGGGGTCTAATTGATAAAAGCACTATCCTTGTTTCCAAACAGAACAAGGATAACACATTGAGGGTAGTTTAGGGATTTAAAAAAAAATTCAGGCTGATGTCATCGTTCAGGGGATCTAAATGATGAGAATATTGAACAGTAGGGGGTGTAAATGAAGATATGCAAATCTGAGAGGGTCAAAATGAAGATAGAACAAACCTCAGGGGTGTAAATGAAGTTATCCCTAATTTTTTTTAGGTTAATCTTAATAAAGTAACTTTCAGAATAATGGTCATCAATATTAGGGTTAATGATGAGCATTAATGTATGGTGATAAATATTAGGAAACTTTGATGACAATTTTTTTTTTGTAGTAATCTTTTTCATTGGTTGTTGTATACTATATTTATTAGAAGTCTATAAGCAGTTGAACACATCATTCTTGGGAATCAAGGTTTAACTTTTGCAGATCAACCTTTCGAGCGACCATTATTTCTGAGAAAAATGGCGATTTTCTTTCATCGAACTGCGTTGAATACATGGTTCAACCGTTCAACTCCGACCAAGTTTCACTACTTCTCTACGGTTGTTCCACGACGTCGTTTATTTTCCTCTTCTCAAGCAGATTCTTCTTCACCTCAATCACTCTCTTCTCCATTGATATATGTACCTCCTAGGCTTCGTGTTGACGACAATATTGATGAATCCGAGTCCTTGGTGGACCATGACTGTAACACCCCGTTTCATTTTTCCTTTTTTCTGAATTATTCCTGATTTATTTTCGGTGATGACGTCACTTGTTCATGACGTCATGGTTATTCTTAAGGTTTCACGTGTAAATTTTTCGCGTTTATGTCTTGATACGACGGGATGACGCGACTATTGACTTGTTGACTACTTCGTGGATTGTCGTTGGCGATTACGAGAATTGACGGCGAGTTTAATGTTCCGAACTGGTGAAACGTTGACGTGAGTTCAGGATTCGACAGCACGATTATGCGATTTCTCTTCGTTGACTTCGTGGAATTCTGTGGCTATTACGTGGCTTGACGTGACGATAGTATTTTGAACCTAGTGAAACGTTTACGCGTGTTTTGTTGTCGACTACGTGATTTAGTTGTAACGATTGACAACTAGTGTTATCGACTAAATGGATTTGTTTCGACGCTTGACGTTTAGGGCTTCGACTCAGTGATTTGAGTTCGGTAGTTAGTGCTTTAGGGATTCGACGTTTTTGTTTCCCCTGGTTATAGGGTTAGTACGTTCCTTGTTTAGCTGACGTGCTTAGGAGTATTGATAGTCCTTTCGCTCGTTTTATTTATGTTTGTATATACGTGCTATGTGTGTTGATGCCCTGTGTATTGATGTGGCATTAGGTGCCTTAGTTGCTTGACTTACGTGCTTATGTGTATTTGTATTGCTATGTTCGTTTTTCATGTTTATACGTACGTGATAAGTGTAATGCGATTGTGTTTAAACCTGTAGCGTTTAGTACTTCGACTTGACGACACGTTTGGTTAGTTCGGCACTTATGGTTTTGATTCGATTGGGTTAGTGACGACTCGGGTGATCGGGTAGTTGAGTTTCGTACTCGGAGTGTTTAGTTTGATTTATATTATTTATTAGTTATTCGTAGAGTATACGGGCTTGCGTGATATACATTGCGAGTCGATTCGTGATTTATTTTAGTTTACATCCGACTATATAGATGAATTATTTATTCCGGACGTTATTAGTTATTCGGAGTACCGTGGAATTTTCGGTGAGTTAATTGGTGGAAGAGTTTCGTACCCGGAGTACTTGTTTAAACTCGTATTATTTATTTGGAGTCTGGTGAATTTTATGGGCTCACGTGAAATTATTTGAGTGTCCCCGGTATATTTTACGGGACTTATTTTATTTATACGAATTTAATTATGATTATATATATATGGGTTTCATACCCCAGATTATTTATTTCAGTTATACTATTTATTTGGACGTCCCGTTTATTTTTCGGGCACGCGATATTTTATTTGGGGATTCCCGGTACATTTTCGGGATTTATTATACCTATATTATTAATTGGGGGAAATATATATATATATATATAGAGATATAATATATGTCTTGGGGTTAAAGTGTGAATTGGCAAGACATGAGAGTCACACATGTAAATATGGAAATTAGAGAGTTACTTTAGTAATTTTGGAAAATGGAAAAGTCACTTGTGCAGTTATGTTAAAATGGAGAGTTGCTTTCGTAATTAACCAAAATATATATCTAAGTGTGTCTCTAATTGAGTCTGGCAGACACGAAATAGAAACATACATATTTTTTTTTTATTTTCTTTCTCCTGCTCTGCGAAACCAACCACTCCTTTCTCTTCTTCATCAGGAATCGGTTAGAGAGAGAGAGAGAGAGAGGGAAATCGGAGCTGGAGAGTAGCGGTCACGTAGAGGAGGCGCGACCTGTGGGTGGTGTCGTCGGTTACTGTAGGTGTCGACGATGGCTGGAGGTGGTGCGATGACTGGCGGTGCAGTCGTGAGCAGGAGGGTCCTCGGTTTAGGGAGGTCTTCGTCGGAGAGAAGACCAGTGACGATGACGGCGCTGGTGACGAACAAGGAGGTGTTCGGACGGACTGAGTCGAGTCGACTCAGTGGCGAGTCGGGCTCGGTATGGGCTGATTTTCGGAGGATAGCTCGGCCTCGGTACCGTGTACGTTATATTCGAATTTGGTGCGAAACCGTTGAGCGGTTTGCCGGGAATTTCAGATTTTCGGTATGAATTTCAGTTTTGATTTTTTGTAGATTTGTTCCGATTTAATTATAGATTACTGACGAGTTGCAACTATATTGAATAGGACGGTAATGCGGTCGTTTAGGTATATCCGAAATATTTTTCGAACGACTTTAGGCGGCGAGCACTATTCACGGCCGGTATTGTCACAGCGGGACTGTTTGTAAGCGTATATAATTAGGTGGGGAATTATATATATATTTATATATATATATATATATATATATATTTATCTAGCACTCACTAATAGTGCGTAGAAAATGCTAAGTTGTCCCGTTGTATGTTTACGGATAATAAAAACATGTAATTAAATTCCTAAGCGATAAATGGAATTTAAGAATTTTATAAAATTCACGAAATACCCATAATCGAATAAATGAGGTTGGGAATAGAAATTCCCTGGGAAATTAAATAAATTAATTCCCAGAGAATTTTTAAGTAATTAAATCCTACTTAAATTGGATTAGAATAGGTGGTTTAGTACCCCTGGACTTAAAGTAGGATTTTGTAGAATTTTTGTGTGAAATTAGAACCTGTGATTAGCTCCCGGATTATATGTAACTGAAATTAAAATACAGTGGGAGCGGGGCAGATTTGATATTGAGGGATGTAGAGCCGACGAGTAAATTATCCCCTGTTATTTATAGTTTATTGAAATTGAAAATATAAGCTAGGGGATTCACGTAGAACTTAGACACGGTTTCAGTTCCCTTTATAATTTATTTTTCTCGTAAAATATAATGAAGTTGTATTGTGAATTAAATTGTTCCCTGAGGCGAATTAATTTGAAAATAATTATTTGGAAATTAAATTAAAAGCATGCTGGCGTATAAAAATCTATAAAGATGGGGCAATTGAGAACCCGAGTATTTTTGAGATAAATGGAAATTTAATTATCGTGTGATTTAAATTGTGAAACATGATTGATATGAGATTGATTGGCTTTGATGCCGTGTATTTGAGCATATTTAATTCATATGGAGGCATTTTGCATTCATATAGCACCATGTTATATACATATTGTTTCGGTGCACGTTGCATGCCTCAGTTATGTCACGTACAGGTCTGGATCGTTTGGAATGTCGCAACAACTGGCCAGGGGTGGTCTAGCACCAGGGAGCTAGTAACTCTCAATTCTCTAGATATTTGAGGGTGAGGGCTTGCGCCTCACTTGCCGGTTCCCGGGCGGGCTTGTGGTCCCCGCACTTTCTTTGGCGACGCCCACCCTTCCTGTTGTGGGTTTGTTGCCCCAGCAGTGAACGGTTTGGGATTCCTGGATATTTGTTTCACCCTTTAGTGGCTAGGGTTGCATTGTCATTGCATTGACATACATATTGAGCATTCATTCGTTTATATGATCGTTTATGGATCTTTTATATTGTTGATATTTGCTGTTATTAAACTGATGATATTGGTAACTTTATTATAAATGGTGGAAATTAATTCAGTGTGATTGAAGGTTAAAGATTTTTAAAATTTAAAAGAAATGAAATGTAATAATGTTAAAACCTGGATTAGTAGAGCCATGGTTGGCATGTGTTCCAGGTGGTTACGTGGATATAGACGAAAAGAGGTTTTGAGAATTAATTGTTTCCCCCTTGAGTTGAGTTGGCTAGTCGTATATTGAGACTTGGTTGTGGTTGTGCCTTTGGCCACATAGGTCTTTGTGGTTGGTGATTAGCGTTATCACTGGATGATTATTAGACCACTTCGGTACTGGGGAGAGTTGTTTAGGTTAAAGGTCGGGTAAGACTCGTTAGTCTGACCTTGTTTCTCTTGGCTGTGTATTTTGAGCTTGTCGCTCACCCTTCCACTTTAAAAGCGTTTCGAGTAGTAAATGTGTTTTTAGAGTTTGATTGTTTCAGATTCCTCCTAGTTGTTCCGAGGAACACTTGAATCCCGGTGTTGGTTTGGTGACCTTTGAGGATTCGTTTATAAGTTCCTATATTAAGTTGAAGGTCTTAGAACCTGTTTCGAAATAAGTTTGAATGTGACTTTGAGGTGATATTCAGTTGAACCCTAGTAGTTCTTTTCCCCGTGTTATAGTTTCTCGGGTTTTAACCCGAACATGTGTTTCTGAGGTTTCATTTCTTAAGGTAAGAAATATGATCATTTGTGGTTGTCTGTGGATCTTCTCGGGTAAGAGAAGTGAGGTTAAGTTAAGCGCACATAGTGCGATTCCTAGTGTTTGGTTGGGTTAGGAGGCATTGGAACCAAGTATGATTTGACCGGGCCCTAATTTTTTCTTAAAAACCGGTTGAATCCTTCGGGGTTCAACATTTTTCTTTAAGAACCCGAGGGCCATGGCATCTGTTTGGGACTAAATGACTCCAGTAACCCTTTCTTGCACCTCGATAGGCGGTATGAGTTAGAGGTGACCTTGTTGATCTGTACCCTTTCTAGTGCCTTGATAGGCAGTGTGAGTTAGAGATAGTTCGGTTGGTTACCGAATCCGATGTGGAGATAGGACCTTCCCTTTTTAGGTTTCTTCGAGTGAACGGGTTGGTTCACTGGTTGTTGTACGTAGAAGAATGGTTTTTCCCTTTCGATAGTCCTAAGGAGGGACCTATATACCTCCTAGGAACCTTGAGTAGCGTGCTAGGTGCACGGAATGGTAGATAGCTAGTTCTGGTTGTATCTCTAGATGAGAGTGTGTATTCGACTGGGTGCCTTCCTACACCAGGTGTTAGGATTAGCTGTTGACGGGACTTTTATATATATATATATGACGATTTGACATGCGTATATACGAGTGGCAGATATATCTTATGAGTTGTTCTGTTTTGCGACTTTTGAGTAGTTTCGAGATTAGTTGAGAGGTTATTGTTGGGTATCTCGGATTAGCGGGGGTGCCACGGTAGACGATAACTTGACCTAGGATAGATGCATGCACACGGGATGGTTAGCATTTTCTAGACGGCTATGAGTGTGATGTTTTGATATTACGGTGAGCGCGTGGTTTTTTGCTCACCCCCCACACACAACATTTTTAGGTTTGCAGGTGGACGCAACACGGCGCGTACGGCGGCGATGGTACGGGGGATTTGGGACGGTAGATTTATTCTTCCTTCCGTAATCATATTTATTACTCTTTTATTCTCTTGGGAGCCAGGTTGTTGGCAGATTCCCTTATGTTGTATATTCAGTTCATGTATTTATTGTTTTGGGGTGCCATTGTATCTGTTCGGCACTACCATTTAATTTTATGTATTCTTATTTGAGCTTGGTGGCTCAGTCAGTAGTTGTTGTTTTGGGGTGCCTTATTACCTGTTCGGCATCGCCATTTGATTTTCTTTATAATTTCATTTGAGCATTTGGGGCTCTATTGATTTCTAGAAGGGTTTCGGAGAGGTATTGGTGTTCTTTTCCACTACCTCGGCCCTAGTAGGTTTCTGGAATGTTGGGTTACGTGCCGTTGCTTTTATTCTTGTTATTCTGGGCAGGTTGTGCTGTTGTGTTGTTTTTGGGTTGTCCAGATGTTCCATTTATAAACGGAACTTTGCCGGATTTTCGTTAGAATTCCTTTACTGAGTTTCTATCACTCAGGTGACATGGAATACTTCATTTTCATTCCTATTCCATGTATTTCAGTGTTATCGTTGATTTCGGTTGTCATTTTCAATGACGTCATACCTCGGGATTCGCTGATTCTCCTGATTGGAGTCTCAGGAATAACGGGGCGTGACAATGACGATTATTTTCACTTCTTCGGTCCCACAGAGCAAACGAAAATCCAAGTTCTGAAGAAACAATACATACCGGGACAGAAGAAAATTCTTACTCCGGACGATGCCATGTGTGTTGGCTCTTCCCACGGCTGGCTTGGTTTTGTCAACCCTAGCAATTGCATGGCCTACCTATACAATCCACTAATACAGTCTTTAGATGTGCCTTATATCGCTCTCCCTCCCTTGGAAACCTTTCCCGGCGTAACATGTCTATGTTCCCAAAAATCAGATATCCTTGTTGAAAATAATAAACTTGATTATGTGTTTTAGGAATTACATAAGTCTTATTAAGTGTCTTAATGTTTGTGTTAGTGGGGGTGTTAATGGTAGGCAATAAAGTTATGAAATTAATAGGAATGATAGTGGGGATTACCCTATTAAGTATTATGTTAGTGGGTTAGTGAGTCTTTATTTGCATTTAAATATGATAGTTATATGTATATTTTGAGGCCTATATAAGGTTATGTACTTTACATGTTTTAATTAAGTTGAATAAGAGAAATAAAGTATTTTCTCTAATTCTTCTTCATACACTTCTCTTCCTAAACTCTAGGCTACTATTTCCAACAAAGTTGGTATCAGAGCTAGGTTATATCAAAAAGTGAGAGCCACCAGAACAGGTCGGCACGAGAGAGTCAGTATAGGCTGGCGCAGCCAGAAGGTGTGAGTGAAACACCTAGTGCAAGTGAAGCACAGGGCGCAGCCAGAAGGTGTGAGTGAAACACCTAGTGCAAGTGAAGCACAGGGAGCAACCAGAAGGTGTGAGTGAAACACCTAGTGCGAGTAAAGCACAGGGCGCATCCAGAAGATGTGAGTGAAACACCTAGTGCGAGTAAAGCACGGGACGCAGCCAGAAGGTGTGAGTGAAACACCTAGTGCGAGTAAAGCACGGGGCACAACTAGAAGGTGTGAGTGAAACACCTAATGCGAGTGAAACACATGCGGTATATAGAGATAGAGAGGAAAAAGGACCAGAAGGTGGTCATGATCATCCACTAATGTATGGATGATGCAATGCTATAAAGGGTTGCTAGTGCGAGTAATGCAAAACAAGTATGAAAGATTCTTCAAAATTCTTTCCAAGAAGGTGAACAAAGTAAAGAAGAAGGAAGTGTACCTCAAGTTCATGAAGTCACAAGATCAAGTTGCTGATAATTTCACCAAGGCCCTCAAGTTTGAAAGAATTTCTGAAGTTGACGAGTTTACTTGAAGTAGGAAAATCAAGTTTAAGGGGGGTGTTGAAAATAATAAACTTGATTATGTGTTTTAGGAGTTACATAAGTTTTATTAAGTGTCTTAATGTTTGTGTTAGTGGGGGTGTTAGTGGTAGGCAATAAAGCTATGAAATTAATAGGAATGATAGTGGGGATTACCCTATTAAGTATTATGTTAGTGGGTTAGTGAGTCTTTATTTGCATTTAAATATGATAGTTATATGTATATTTTGAGGCCTATATAAGGTTATGTACTTTACATGTTTTAATTAAGTTGAATAAGAGAAATAAAGTATTTTCTCTAATTCTTCTTCATACACTTCTCTTCCTAAACTCTAGGCTACTATTTCCAACAATCCTCTCCCCCTCCCCTTCACTTGTCAAAGACTTCGTCTTCTACTTCGAGGAAATGGGTAACGAATTCGCGGTTGATTACAGTAACTATTTCATGAAAAAGTTTGCTTTGTCATCCGCCCCTTGGCTCCCGCGCTCTTCATCTCTACAAGACTGCACTGTCATGGTTGCTAATAGTTGTCGCTTACATTTCTCTAAACTCGGCGAAGAGAGGTGGCATTTCTTGGATGCCGACGCTACAGGTTACGGTGAAATCATGTATTTTAGCAAGCATCAACGCTTTTACGCAATGTCTGGCCCACAAACGATTGATGCTTGGGATCTCACCGATCTCTCTTGTCCAAAACGGGAAATCATCAATCCTTCACATCCTACGCGCTCAGAATGGATCCGCCCCCTGAATTATCTTGTGGAATGCTCAGGGGATCTTTTGTTGGTTCAGAGGTTTGGCTGTGTGCAGGATGCAACTCCGCGCAAAGATGATCGCGATAGCAATGATAATAAAGAGGATTGTGTTAACGCGGAGTACATTCCTCCATTCCGTCAGACATTGAGATTCGAGGTTTATAAGTTAAATTTTGATGAAAATAAGTGGGAGCCTGTGGAATGCATCGATGATCAGGCATTGTTTGTAGGTTGCAACCACTCATTTTCTCTCTCAGCTAGTGACTATCCGGGGCTAAGTAAGAATTCCATATACTTCGCAGTCGATTGTTCAGGCAGCAGTGGTGGTCACGACTGTGGCGTTTTTCACTTGAAAGATAACAGTATCACAACTTATCATTCACTCACTTTGAGGAACACTAAATTCCGGTCACATGAAGTACCCCATCCTCTTTGGGTTGCACCCAACTAGTTGTAGTTCCACAATTAGTTTATCTTACCTTTTGAACTCTATAAGATCGATTTTGAGTAATATATATACTTGCACTGTTACACATATGTATATGGCTGGTCTTTGAACTTTATGGAAGTGCCCATTAGTATTGGCTTTTGTGCTATTTTGTCAGTCGTCTTAAGTTTAAAGTGCATTTATTTATATGTAAGTGGCAAATATATGATACATGATCATTCTGAGCCTTTAATTTTTTTTTTTTTGTGATGGGGGTATAAATTGTAATCTAGATCTAAACAAGAAATATGGGAAGAGAAAAACTAACCATATTACATTATATTATATATGTGTATCAAAACTAAACAACAAGAATAATGAAAAATATATTCAAAGTTAATTTATCCCAGATTAATTATACATGCGAATAAGATCTGGTCTATGTTTATCTGTATATATGTATGAAAAATATTTATTTTTCTCTCTATATATATTGTAAACATTAATAATTTGTCTTTCAATCTAAACAAGATCTGTATAGCAACGACGAAAGGGAGGAAGCATGGAGAAACAGATGCGGACTTGTAGCATTATTTATAGGTTGGGTTCGACCGACCAGAACCCGACATGAAATAGAGGTCGGGTTAAACCCAAATGAGTCAAATTAAAACTTTTATGAGTTGGGTTTGCATTGGGCCGGGCTAACCCAACCGAAGTTGCAGCCCTATTCAGAATTTGTAACGGCTAATTTAATGTTGTCATTAGATAATTTGCTTCCAATTAAGAAACTCTCCACAATAATACTTTCATCAATAGAGATATATGAAGAGAGTCCTTATGTCAATATCAAATTATTAAAGGATTAGAACCATAATTTGTGGAAAAAATCCACTTTTATAGAGCCGTGCTTAAGTTGTGATGCTCTTAAATATGGGAAGATATGAGAAGATTGCAATTTCATTTTTGGTGAGGAAAAAGAATCTTATCATTTTGGTAGATATTGAAGAAAGAAACATACCAATGAATTTAATTTTTCAAAAAATACTTATTTTGACCAATGAGCTATGTTGCTTCTCCTCCACACTTATTTATTTTTCTTGGTTCCAAATCAAACAGGGAATAGAAGGCTGCTAGCAGAGAAGGGAGAGATGGCCATCCTTTCCAATAGTCAAAAAATGAGTTCACTCTTTGGAGGCAGAGTAGTCTCCACGAAACAACCCCTGATCTCTTCCACCATCAACCGTTGCTTTTCAGCTTCTCTTCAAAGATCAGCAACAACTACTCCTCCTTTGTGGCTGATGGTACCTCCTACTTTGGTTGCTGACCATTCCATGGATCTTATGCACTGTCCTCATTGCAAGAGAACAGCTGGATCTGTGGATAGATCCACACAATTCAAGGTTAAGAGTATTTCGGAGGTGAAGCCGGAGGACAATGACTACCATCACTTCTTGAATGTTGCAGACGGTAAGATTGTTTTTAAAAAGCGAAAGAATTTATGGATGCCATGGCAAACTGATCACCTCTCTCCCGATGAGGCCATCTGCATTGGTTCCTCTCATGGCTGGCTTGCTTATATCCACTCTCGCAATTGCTCCCTTTATCTCTACAATCCCTTTACCGATTCCTCCTTGCCCTACCTTCCCCTCCCTCCCATCGAAACCCTCCCTCCGGTTATGTCAAGTCGACGTCTCAATGGCATGCACATTGATTCCTCATCCTCATCCTCATCCTCATCCTCGGTTGTTACAGAGTTTACTTTGTGGAGACAGATGGCAATTATATCTGCCAAAGACCTGGCTAAGGAACTCTTTAGGAAGCTTGTCATGTCCTCGGCCCCAATCACTCCCAACCACTATCACAATGCTGATCAAGACTCTCTACCCATAGTTATGGCCATCTACCAGGATCGTCACCCTAGCCGACTTGCGTTTTGCAGAATCGGGGACACTTCATGGACTGCATTGAATTCGCCGTTAAAAGACTCATACTGTGATGTCTTGTATTTCAGCAAGAAGAAACTTTTTTATGCTTTGTGTAATCATGGTTCTATAGAATCGTGGGATCTCACCAACCCTTCCTCACCAAAGAGAAGTCTTGCTATTTCTAAAGTGCCTCGCTCCTTCTCTCATGCCGGAGGGTATTTGGTGGAATCTTCAGGAGATCTGCTAATGGTTTTAAGGTATCGGTCTGTTCCCCGTGGTGACAAAGCTACCTCTGGCTTTAAGGTGTATAAGTGGGACTTTGATGATAACAAGTGGGTACCTGTGACGAGCTTAGGCGATCGTCTATTGTTTGTTGGTCAAAATCATGCTGTTTCTCTATCGGCTCATGATATCCCGGGGCTGAGACAGAATTCTATTTACTTTACTTCTGAATATCTCGAAAATGGATGGGGATGTTTTGATTTGGGGGTGTTTAACTTGAATGATGAGAAGCTTTATCGGTTTGACTTGAGATCGGAAATTCAAGCTTTTTCTCCTTTTTGGGTTCTCCCTAACAACATTTGAAGAGAACTCGGTAAAACTTTAACTTTGTTCAATTGGGAAATACTTTTAAGTTTCTCAGCATTCTTGTTTACCATATTCAGTTAAATCCATGTTGAATTGCATTATTATAATGTAATTATGATTGAATAACTTCGTTGGTTACTTCAATTCAGTCAATTCATGAGAAATGTTTTCCTGGTTAGGTTGTTCAGTGATTTTGGAAAAATCATATGCAGTAGTTAAGTATAGTTGTGCCTTATGCAACAAACATCCTAGCATTAAACTCTACTTTCTGTATTGACACAGAAAACAGAAGCTAATGCAGTTTTAGCAGTTTTGGGGTCAACTTTGAAGCTATGGCGTTAGTAGCTGGAGTGGAACTAGAAGTTGTGCCATATATGGTTGGAAAGATCTGGAAGTATACTTTCTAACCAAAAAAACGTTGATCAATTTCAAATTTCCTAGAAGACGTTATGGTCATTTTAGTAAAGTGTGTTTTGCTGATCTGCATGCTGGAAATTGATGATTTTTGGACTGCTCAAGTTCATTTCGGGTCTAACTCTCTTTGAGGGATTTTAAAGTTTGTTATCCACATTTTTTGAGCTTCTTTAATGGTCTTTGAAGTCCCTAAGTTTTTAATTAAGTCTAGAAAATTGTGAGTCAAAGAAGTCTATGGCTTTTCAATTTCTTTGTTTTATTTTTGTGTAATCTCTTTTGGGAATTTGCGTATGATTTGGAGACTTGTTCCTTGTCATCTATATTTAAGCTACACCTAATGTATTTGGAAGGGTTTTTGGATGAATGATAAAATATGAAAGCCTTTGGCATTTTAAGAAAGAGTTCTTCTTGTTTCTAACTCTGTATTCCTTTGGTGGATTCCTTTGGGTGGTGAGTTTGATACTTTGTTTGTTTCTCTTGTGTTGCCTCCTGTTTCATCTCGGCTTAATGGCATCAAATTGAAAAATGTGGATGACAAACTTTAAAATCCCAGAGTTAGACCCGAAATGAACTTGAGCAGTCAAAAAATCATCAATTTCCAGCATGCAGATCAACAAAACACACTTTACAAAAATGACCATAACATCTTCTAGGAAATTCGAAATTGATCACAGTTTTTTTGTTAGAAAGTAGACTTCCATATCTTTCCAACCATATATGGCACAACTTCTAGTTCCACTCCAGCTACTAATGGAGAAATTATTCGTTGCAACGGTGATACCATGCCATTAAGGCTGACATGGTATCACCAACTAATAAAATTGTAGTATTCGTTGCAACGGTGATACCACGTCATTAAGGCTGACATGGTATCACCAACTAATAAAATTGTAGTATTTTGCCCATGTGGCATATTACTTACCAACACATGGAAATCAAAATAAAAAAAGAAAAAAAGATATTCAAGCTCCCAAAACAATCGTTTCTCTCTCCTCTTCACGAACATAACACATAAGGAAATAAAAATCAGAAGAAAATTCAGTCGTCTTCTCTCCTTCGCCATCGCGAGATCTTTCCTCTCTCCATCGTCATCTTCCTCTTTTCTCCATCTCCTCTCCTCACAAATTAGTTCACCCCCAAAATTAAAAAATTATAGCCGTCTCCCTCTTCTCTCTGTCGTAGCCGATTTAAAATCCAAACCCTAAAACTCTGTAACGATTTCTCTACTAATTTGCTAAAATAAAATTTGTCTCTCTACTGCAAATTTCTTTATGCTTTCAGTTCTTCAAGAAACCCCATTTATTTTTCAGCTTCAATTTCATATCTAACTGATTTGTCCATTTTAATTCATTCCCATCATATTTTCCTTCTATGGAAAATTCTCACCATATTAATTCTTATCACTTGTAAGAATCATGTATGTATATATATACATATATGTATATATACATATATGTATATATATTTATATGTCACCTTCTTCAACTATTATATATAAAACCTAAAACTAATATGAAACAATTACAATTTATTTTGGGTTTGGGGTTTGGATGAGAACAGAGGAGAGACTTTTCGGTTTGGATGAGTGAAGAGGAGAGAGAAACTATTGTTTTGGGAACTTGAATATCTTGTTTTCTTTTTTTATTTTGATTTCCATATGTGTTGGTAAATAATATGCCACATAGGCAAAATATTATAATTTTATTAGTTGGTGATACCATGTCAGACTTAATGACGTGGTATTACCGTTGCAACGAATAATTTCTCCTACTAATGCCATAGCTTCAAAGTTGACCCCAAAACTGCTAAAACTGCAGTAGCTTCTGTTTTCTGTGTCATGTATTATATATTCTGTTCACATCTCGGCTCAGTATTGTAGCGAGCAAGGATAAATTCGATTGTACACTACTAAAATAACTGTTAGAATTAATTCCCCCCCAAAAATATATACTGTTAGAATATTTCTTTCTGATAATAAAATGTTCAATTTATTGCCATATGATATACAGAATCGGTAAATTTTGAAAATATAGTCATCAATATTAGAAAACATCCGTAAATAATTTATTTCCTTTCGGAATGCAACAATATATTAGGCAACTTTCTTGACAAGTTTTTTTTTTTCAATTTCTTTTCGTAGTAATCTATTCATTGATTCTAACATACTATATTTATTAGGAGTCTATAAGCAGTTGAACACATTATTCTTGGGAATCAAGTAGATTACAGCTTTAACTTTTATAGAGCCCTCCATAAGTAAACTGACAACAGTGTTATTTTCTGTGAAAAATGGCGACTTCATTTCATCGAACTGCGTTGAAGACATGGTTCAACCGTTTAACTCCGACCAAGTTTCACAACTTCTCTACGGGTGTTATTACAACGGCGTTTCTCTTCCTTTTCTCAACCTGATTTAGTTGACAAACATTCTTCTTCGCCTAAATCACTATTGTCACCATTGATATATATACCTCCTAGTCTAAGTGTTGACGACAATGTTAATGAATCACAGTGCTTGGCGAACCATGAGGATTATTTTCATTTCTTCAGTCCTGCAGAGCAAACAAAAATCCGAGTTCCGAAGAAACCATACA
The DNA here is from genome assembly GCA_963922005.1 of Cornus suecica. Taxonomy (NCBI): domain Eukaryota; kingdom Viridiplantae; phylum Streptophyta; class Magnoliopsida; order Cornales; family Cornaceae; genus Cornus; species Cornus suecica. The sequence continues at coordinate 77,567,257 of OY998241.1, forward strand.
TACCGGGACAGAAGAAGATTCTTACCCCGGACGATGCCATGTGTGTTGGATCATCTCATGGCTGGCTTGCTTTTGTCAACCCTAGCAATTGCATTGCCTACCTTTACAATCCACTAATACAATCTTCCCATCTGCCTTATGTCCCTCTCCCTGCCTACGAAACTTTTCCTGGTGTAATATGTCTTCGCTCCCAAAAATCAGATCCCCTCTCCCCCTCCCCTTCCCTTGTCAAAGACTTCGTGTGCAAGTGGAGAGGAGGTAATGAATTCGCCCATTTCGAGAGTCACCATTCGTTAATTTCCTCGGGAAAGGTTGCTTTGTCATCTGCCCTTTCGCTACCACATGCTTCGTCTCTCCAAGACTGCACTGTCATGTTTTCGAATGGTTCTGCCATATATTTTACTAAACTCGGGGGAGAGAGTTGGCATACATCGGAGGAAGACACTAGTTGTTATGGTGAAATCATGTATTTTAGCCCACATCAACGCTTTTACGCCATGGCTGTCCCGGAAGTGATTGATGCTTGGGATCTCACCGATCTCTCCCGTCCAAAACGTGAAACCATTGATCCTTCATATCGTAGGCGCCCAGAGATCACAACAGCAGGATGGATCACAACAGGAGAATGGTGGATCAAATCCTTTAATTATCTTGTGGAATGCTCGGGGGATCTTTTGTTGGTTCAGAGGTTTGTTCGTGAGGAGGATCAAACCCAACACGAAGAACACGATCGTGATGATAATAAAGAGGATATGATTAATGCAGAGTACATTGCTCCATTCGGTCAGACACTGAGATTTGAGGTTTATAAGTTAAATTTTGATGAAAATAAGTGGGGAGCGCGTGGAATGCATCGGTGATCAGGCATTGTTTGTTGGTCGTAGTCACTCATTTTCTCTCTCAGCTAGTGACTATCCAGGGCTAAGTAAGAATTCCATATACTTCGCGGTGGATTCAACTTCAGACCGCGTTGAAGGTGCTCACGATTGTGGTGTTTTTCACTTGAAAGATAATAACATCACAACTTACCATTCACTCACTTTGAGTAACACTAATTTAAAAGTACCCCATCCTCTTTGGGTTGCTCCCAACAAGTTGTAGTTCCACAGATATTAGTTTATCTTACCTAAGAACTCTTTAAAAGTTTGAGTTATATATGAATCTCTATAAACTTTATGGAAGAGACAATTAGTTAAATTCTGTTCTTATTTGTTTAAAATCTTCATCAGTCTAAATTTGTATTTATATGGAAGTGGCAAATATATTTATATGTGAGCATTGATTCAATTTCATCCCACTGTAACCGCTAAAGTATTTAATTTTCCAAGTATTCTTCACTTCTTTCCCAAGTGCTGCATTCATGTCTTCGATACTATGCCTACCCATATTGCAAAAGTAATACTTAGCAAGTATTGCATTGACTCTTATATATGTCCTTTGTAGTTTGTAGTTAAATGTAGAGACGAATAAATTCTAAAGTACGTGGGGGAATGTAAGGAAAAAAACAGAGCCCCAAGATTTCTCAGCATTCTTGTCCTTAACTTCTCTCTTTTTAGTTATTTGTCAGCATTTTTTTCCCAGGAAGTAATGTATGTTGTGCCCTATTACTTGAATTTACTCAAACCAAACACACACAAACACATAGAGATACAAATATATACGTGGTTCCCCAAAAACGGGTACGTCCCCGGAGAGTAGCTCAATATATTCTGGGGAGAATTCTCTCAACTCTCACACTCTCTCTCACAGTATTGTGCCCATTTCCCTAACTATATACAACATGTATATGTGCTTATATATAGGGCTTGAGATGAGGAAGCCAAGATGATAAACAACATTTTGCTGGTAGAGGAGGTAACAAAGTTCTTCACGCATGGCCACCTTTCTTGACTTTGGTTCATGTATGAAGACAGGTGGAGTATAAAGAGTTGGCAAAAGCTTCTTCTTTTGCAAGTGGCTCTTTGAGTCACATTCTTTACAAATCTCCACCGTGATGAAAGAGTCCAATGACTGAGTGACACTACCCCCAATGCGCCTTTATGTGCTCTGATCCTCGATATATATTGTTTATGCGGGAAACACTTTGGCATAAACTCATATGTAGCTAACCTTTGTAAGTAGGATTAACTTCCAAGTCTGAGCGTAACTAAGCCTTTTCTTGGATTCAGACCATTCATATATCATATATGTGTAGATATAGAATTTTGGTGAAATGACTTCATCTCATCATTCACTGCATCCTTCCACTTCGTACCATCAGTACTATGTACTACTTCTTTGTCCATGTACGTGACATCATCGTATGTCGCTGGAAGGGCATAAGCTACTATGTCTCTTTTCTGGTGAGTCTGATTACTGACTGATCACCGGTTCTGGAGATGGATCATCCACCTCAACTGAGTTATCTTGCTGTTGAGTCACTGATGCTAGAGATCTCTTACTAGAGACCTCTTCTAGTCAGTCTGATTACTCACTGGTCACACGGTACTAGAGATGGGACCATGAATCCTTCACCTCAACTGAGTTCTCTTACTGGAGATCTCTTCTTTATTACTGATTGATTACCGATACTGGAGATGGAACTCTATCCACCTCAACCTGAGCTGTTGACAGATTTCCCGGTATTGGAGATAAGACACTTCTTCATCTCAACCTCAGCTGCTGACTCATTTCCTGGTACTGGAGATGGGACACTCTTCACCTCCCCTCAGCTACTGACTGACTACCTATACTTGAGATGTGACCATTGATCCTCTACCTCAACTGAGATCTCTTACTGGAGACCTCTCCCTTAACTGCTCTTTTGTTGACTGGTCACCGGTGCTAGAGATCTCTTACTGGAGACCTCTCCCTCAACCGCTCTACTATTGACTGGCCACCGGTGCTGGAAATCTTTTACTGAAGACCTCTCCCTCAACTGCTCTGCTATTGACTGGCCACCGATGCTAGAGATCTCTTACTGGAGACCTCTCCCTTAAATGTTTTGTCTAGCTATTGACTCTTCCTGATTATCATTTCCACCTTCAGGATGATCAACTGCTAGAATGGTTACCGGTACTAGAGATGGAATACTTCTTCACCTCCCCTAAGCATTTCTGACTACCGGTACTGGAGATGAAACTTCTTTTTTCACCTCCCTTCAGCTCAGCAGCTGACTAACTACCGGTACTTGAGATGACAATTCTCTTCATCTCAACCTCAGCTACTGACTGAACTACCAATACTGGAGATGACACTTCTCTTCATCTCTCCTCAGCTACTGACTGATTATCGGTACTGGAGATGGAACTTCTCTTCATCTCCCTCAGCTGTTGACTGATTACCGGTGTTGGAGATCTCTTTACTAGAGACCTCGTCTGAACAGTCCCTTCTTGAACTGCTTGTTGAATATGCTCTTCTGGATACCGCTATCTCATACAATTCATATTGTAGAGCTGATTGAAGGCTAGGATGTACTAGGCTTCCTGGAGCTGCTATGTCTGAGCAAATCTCCACCTCAGTAAAGCACTAGGTTGTACTAGTCTTTACTGATGATACCTTAGATGACTGACTACCTGCCCTAGAGATGGGACCATCGATCCTCCACCTCCCCTGAGCTTTTGTGCCGAACTTAAGTATTGTCTGATTGTACTGCAAGCTTGACGATTTACGAATTTCCAATCTTTATCCGAGAAGTCCTGGCGTTTGGTCTCCAAGGCTTATCTTCCATTTTCTCCTTCATCTGAGAAGTACCAGTGCTTAGCATCCAAGTCTTATCTTCCACTTTATGGGAGCATGAGAAGTCTTGGCGCTTGGCATCCAAGCCTTATCCTCCACTTTCTTAGAGCACGAGAAGTCTTGGTGCTTAATCTCCAAGGCTTATCCTCTATTTTCTCGAAGCTGTAGATCTGGAACCTTCGCATTGTCACATGCCAAATTTATTGTGTCGTACTATTTCTCCACCTCAACTTTGCATTTAACATCATGATTCTCTTCTTAGAACCACTCGTTCTGACATTTGACAACACTGATTCTCTTGAATAGATTGCTCGGTCTCCTTGTTTCAACTGTATGAAACACAAGAATAGTTAATTGATGACTGCACTCATCAAACAGGAACAATACTAGTCAAACCAGTTTTCAAACTTTGCTTTTCTAACTTCGGATTGCTCGGTCTCCGATGTTTCAGTCGTATGAAACACCAGAACCATAAATTGATGAATGCACTCATCAAACAGGAGCAATAGAAATCAAAACTCGGTTTTCCAATATTTGATTGCTCATATGGAAAAATGGAGAAATAGCTAGGAACGACCTTTCGTTTGCTCAAATCGAACTTAAAACGGGCTTGGAATGACAAAAACTATGATGAAGGGAAAAATAGTAATTTCCTTCAAAACTAATGACGTGGTAGCATCCGGTTGGTCCATATGGCAGCCCCTGGCCATGCCATGTGTCAGCATCTTGTTAGTCCACGTGATATTGCTTAGCCGTGACACGTGTCAGCATATGACAGTGCCACGTGTCAGCCTAAGGCCGTGACACATGGCAGTCTCTCAATGGTGCCACGTGGCAGCCCCTTGCCGTGCTACGTGGCCTGCTCTGGCCGTGCCACGTAGCAGCCTATGACCGTGCCACGTGGTTGCATCTCCCCTCACCACGTTGCGGTCCCTGGTCGTGCCACATGGCAGCCCCTGGTTGGCCCAAGTGTCAACCTCTGACTGGGCCACGTCTCTACTGACGTGGCAGCGCGTGAGGCGCGTGGTGCGCGTGGGCCTCACGCGCGCTGGAGGAAAATGACGCGTGGGGCGCGTGACGCCGAGTCTCCTCACGCGCTGACCTTCAGGCCGCGCATGAGGGTACGTGAGGTGGTATTTCGATATGTTTTCAATGGGCATGGCTTCCTTTCTTGATGGGCAATCCTCTAGTATATCTAGTGTTGTGTTTTTGTGACTGTATGGGTTTGAAATAAAGTCGAAAGGAACGACTTTATTTTGAACCAAATACGCTCTGATACCAATTGTTTTTCCCTATTACTTGAATCCACTCAAACCAAACACATAGAGACACATATATATATGTGGTTCCCCAAAAACGGGTATGTCCATGGAGGGTAGCTCAATATATTCCGGAAAGAATTCTCTCAACCCTCACCCTCTCTCTCACAGTATTGTGCCCATTTCCCTGACTATATACAACATGTATATGTCCTTATATATAGGGCTTGAGATGAGGAAGCCGAGATGATAAACAACATCTTGTTGGCAGAGGAGGTAAAAAAGTTCTTCATGCATGAAGACAGGTGGAGTATAGAGAGCTGGCAGAAGCTTCTTCTTCTGCAAGTGGCTCTTTGAGTCACATTATCTACAATGTATTAATCAAGGAAAAAGAAAAGGAAGCTCAAAAGCCTACAACCAAGAAAAAAAACTCCAGCAACATTAGCAAGTATTGCATTATTCTTATATATGTCCTTCTCAGCATTATTGTCCTTAATTTCTCTCTTTTTAGTTATTTCTCAGCATTCTTTCTTGTTTTTGGTAAGTAAATGTATTAATCAAGAAAAAAGAAAAAGAGGCTCGATCAAGAGCCTCATGATTGTGTCCCACATGATTTTGGACACATGATTTATTTACATCGTGGTTGGTAAATGGAGTTAGATTATAGTTACATTTGGTTACACGATAAGGAAAAAGTCTCCTACATTTTAGCCACTCTGATGGAGAGTGGACTTATGGTTATTGTAGGAAACTGTCCTCTTTCTACCCATTAATGTGCATATATCTTCCATCGGTTATGTACACTTATATATACAACACGATAATAGTTTAACGTGTGCAGAAAGGTTAGGAGAGAGAAACCAGTTTCCTTTAGGAGTTTTTCGTATTTGTGTATTTCAGGATCATATAATGGTTAGCTATGATGATGGATGGAGATTGATGGATTGAAGAAGATTTATGAATCAGAGAGAGGTTTGCTAGTATCATGGCTATAAGGTATTTATAAATTTATTTACGGTTTAATGTATATGTGAGCATGATAGAATTCTAAGATCATGGGTTTTATGTTCCGCAAATTTGTGCATTATTGTTCTTGCATAAATATCATGTTTCATTTACATGTGGTATCAGAGTACTTCTTAGGAATTCATCATGCTCCATTAATATGATTTAAAAAATAATTAAGAAATTATGATTTTTTGTGCGTTAATGGAATAATGGACTGTGCATGTAATTGTATAGATGAATATCGATAAGTGATCTCGGTGCAATATATGGTTTCATGCACACCTCTTAGTTCGTGGCTTCTGTGCATATTAAAATTAGATGGTCACTATATATGATAGAGATACATATGATATAACGTATTCTCAATAGAGACATTATGAATGAAAAACTAAAGGCAATTGACACGTTCAGGTATTGGTTTCCTTGTGTACGTAATTATATTAATCACCTTGAGTCATGTCAAACTGACCATGTGCACTGGGTTATTATAATTTGTGATAAGTTGGAGTGTATATATATTATACATATAGAGGCCAATAGAATACAGACCCAAAAGAATGCAATTACATGTAAATGCCTTTGTCTCTATTGAGTTTTATGTAAATATATATCGTCCTGGAAATATTGTTCCATAAATGATTGTACATATATTTCTAGATAATGGGGATCCTTGTGCTGATGTCATTATGACAATTAATTTCGACTCGGCTTCAATGTGCATTTGTACATATATTAAAGTTGTAAACATTATAGATTTATACTTTAGATCCGTATAAATATTAATATCTACATATTTATATTACGGTTTATATTTTTGTAAGTTAACCCTATCAATGAGACGCACACTTTAAATACATTGGTATTTATTATATGAAAAGTGTGTTTATTATGTTCAAATTTTTTTATCTCTCTTAAAGTTGATCTTCGTTGAATTCAAAATTATATATATTATGTAAAAGATGCAAATAATCAATTCTGAAAATTTTCATACAAAAATTCCAAATATTTTATATTTTAAAAATAAAATATGATTTCTGGACCAGATTCGTATTTTGGAAATTTCTCTCTCATGACTGCATTTTATTGTATGAAAATTATATTACTGAAATCCTCATTCCATAAGCTTTCTATGCATATATTATTAACATTTTTTTTTATGAACGGTTTGTGAGATATGAATTTTATAAGGTTTTAATGCAAATTGGGGTTAAAATGCAAATTTCTAGAATTATGTGTACGTCTAGAAATTTAACCTTATTTGATATGTACAATAAGTATTATCGTTCTGCCTGTGCCTGTATACATGATGGAGAATCAATTTTACTGGTTCAATTACGAAAATTTATTTTAAGTATATGTGCATAATGATTAATATGTTAATAATTAATTAACTAGCCCCTACGTAAATTAATATTCATATTGCAGGGTTAGTTAGCCGCCAAAGTGGCCTAACTAATGAATGAATATAAAATATAACATGACATAAAGTTAAATCAATTAATTATTATTTAATTAATTCTTATCTAATTTAATATTCATATTAAAGGGTTAGTTAGCCGCCAAAGTGGCCTAACCATAATCAATTAATATTAAATTTAGTTGGATGCATAATTGCATTTATGAATTAATTAATCGGTACCTAAATTAATATTCATATTATAGGGTTTGTGCCGCCAAAGTAGTCTTACCAGAATAAATGAATATTTAATTTAATAGGACATAATGTTGAATGGGCTACTTATTGATTATTGAGTCACTACCTAAATTAAAATTCATATTATAGGGTTTGTTAGCCGCCAAAGTAGCCTAACCGAAAGAATGAATATTTAATTTAGTATGACGCATAATTGCAATACCTCATGAATTATGATGTTTCTAATTTAGTTTGAAATTCATGAGTATTGAGTTGATTTAATCGCGAGAAAGAATTCTCCAAAAGAGATTAATTTTGAGTGATTAAATGAGCATGAATGGGTTGTGTATGTTTTTAATTTGCTAGGTATAGGATATCCAAAGATAACTTGTTTAGTTTAATTAATTATTACATCACCCACTAAAGTATGTATATAAATACACATAAGTATCATTATTTGTATTTTATGGTTACTACCAAAGTAGGACCATAGTTATACATTGTGTTTATGTACTTATGTGAATATACGTGTTGTTAACTCAAAGCATTAATGTTGTGAGCATTTTATGTTATGAGTGTTTTATTGTATCCCTTAATTTGCATGTTAAATCTGTTTCGATTCTAATATAACTAACTTATCATAATTGAGTAAGTTTAGTTCAATTATAGTGTATTAAGTTTAGAATGGATTAAATGTTATGTTTATGCAAATAATTTTGAAAATATTTGTGTTAAGAAATATTTGAAAGTATGCAAAGAAATTTATTTTATAAATAAAATAATCACTTCATCACTACTATGCATGATGGTATTTTATATTACATGATTATGATTATTTGAGATAATTAATTTTCTTGCCAAGATTGAGATAATTATGTATGACTATGAATAAGTCATTTATGATTTACTGTATTCTCAATTTAAAACCTACTCATAATGGGTCATCTAAATTCACTCCACCACTATTAAGTATAAGTGTCATGTGAATTGATTGACCAGTATGTTTGATTTAAGTATTAGATGTAAGATTTAAGTGGCAAGATAATAATTTATCTCATTACTCAAGAAGCTAGAAAGATTTTGGGGAAGAAGCCTATAAAAGGGCATTGATGAAACATCACCCAATAATAAATGATTTTGTTCAATCTAATTAAAAGAAGTATGATAAGTGTCATTTATATGTTGGACACTATCAGAATGATTGAAGGAACAAAATAATAGTTTTGAAAAAGAATTAAAGCATTTTGTGTTTATTTATATATGTTTTAAATAAATATAATGAAGTTCCTTCTATTACTGTATAGATTGACTAAAGTATAATTTTATTTTTATTTTTATTTTTAATGTGATGCGAGAATCTTTTACTACCTAAACCACAAATTGAAATGAGAATTTCTTCTGAAAAATAAATATATATCTGTTTTGGACCTTTTGTGTTACTTAAGTTTTTCTTAATATGTTTTCCGTTCAAAACAGATGTTTAAGGAATTTCATACTTGATAAATGTTATTATATGTTTGAGAATTTCTTATTGGTTGGTTTGATATTATTGTTAATGGTTTTCGGAAAAACTTACCTTATAGTTATTTATTGGCAAAATTTCAGTCTTGCATCATATTATCAATAAATGTTATTTATTTTACTTGTGACATAAAAGACGGGCGATCACATATATGGTGAAACTTTTGTACTTATGTTCCCTTTTAAGGATTATAGTGTGTTTGTGGATTGCATTAAGAGTATGCAAACCAAAGCACTAAGATAGTTGTCGCATGAATGTTAGAGCTTCTTGAAATTATTGATACATATATTTGTATATTTTTTTGATGTTTTATCTTTGATGGAGGAAAATATTTATCACCATTATAGTTGACTTTCCCATTATGATTATATCTACTTGTTGCATGAAAGTCTTTGCTAATTAATGTTCTTGAGATTTTTATAACTGGAGTTGTAAAGAAAACAAGTAGACGGTGAAAATTTGTAATGTATGATAAGGTGATGAATATTATAAGATTTACGAAGAAGTGAAGCATGTTTTAGTTCATTGCTAAATTCCCTTAATAGTATAAAATTGTGCAACGGAAGCTAAAGTTCGTAATCCATAAAAGAAATTGGATTTTAGAATCGTTAGTGGATACATTATTGCTTACCCAGAAATTCAAAGGGTATAGATTTTATTATCCTAAACATTATACGAAGATTGTGAAAACCGGTAAAGTTAGACTCAATAAAAATGGAAACATTAGTGGGAATGGTTGAAATGTGATCATTCAAGTAGTTAGGGTATGAATCCCTTTACCCAAAACTTTATAGACATAATTGTTCCTCAAGTTGTTGAACCACTTAACAACAAAGAATAATTGAATGATCAAGAACTCCATAATGAAGTTGTTACTAATTAAAGAAGGCATATGTAAGGATTCGGTTTCATATTCACAAATCATTAACGATAATGATTATTATTAAGGATTAATGTTATGAACAAAGAGTTGAAATTAAATTAAGTCTGAAAATTCTTTAAATTACCTTAATGACATGAACGAGTCGAGTGTAAATGGGTCTTTAAGACCAAACGCAACTCTAATGGCAATATTGAATGGTATAAAGCCAGACTTGTAAATAAAAAATTTCACTCATAAATGAGGCATTAATTATAATGAAAACCTCATCGCATGTATTTAGTAAGGTTTATCTAAGAACTATTATGGCATTAATAACTCATGATGATCATTTAAAGTTACATCAACTAAAAGTATTATTTATGAGTGGGAGTTTAGTGACATGGATTACATTAAGGCTTCACATGAAAGGTAAAGAACGCATGATTTGTAAACTAAGAGGTCAATATATAAATTTAAATAAACTTCCCACAATGGTATCTTAAGGTTGGTGATACTATTACTTCTTTCGGGTTTTAAGGAAAACACTATTAATTAATGTATATACCTGAAGATCAGTGGGAGTATCTTTATATTATGATTTTATATATTGACAATATTCTTTTGCTAGTAGTGATATGTTTGAACTTAATGTTGTTCCAATAAGGGATATATTTAGCATAATTATGTTATTCCCTAAGCATGATTTGGAACATAATGACATGTAAATATTATTTATTGTATGTTTTTTAAGAGATGAAAGATTATATATATGTTCATATTTATGAAGACTGATCATTTATAAGTGATTGGCTATTTAAATGAAGATTTTGGTGAATGTGGATCAAAACCTCATTTTAAGTTTATTGTTCCTTTTGGCTAAAGGAGTAATATCATGGATAATACAAAATAATTATTATTTGTTTTGTCTATTATGAAATATGGTTGTGTAATATGCTTTGAGGCTACACATTTTGATTTACTATTGCAGAACTTTATTTCAGGACTTGGAATTCCGGTATTCAAGCCACTGAAAATTTATTGTGATTATGCCGCAATTATCTTTTTGTATGAAAATAGTAGGTATATTAAGGTTGTTAATAACATTAAGTTGAATTTCCTTACCATTAAAGAAGAAGTTCAGAAACAAGAATGTCTATTGAACACATAAGCAAATAACTTATGATTGCGAATTCGTTAATGAAGGACTATCATCCAAGACATTTAAGGAGCAAGTTGAAATAATGGGTCTTGAATGTAATCAATGATTGATGTTATTTTCTTATGGATGCTTATGTGTTTAAACATTTGACATTTTGAGTTCGATTATTGTGTTTCTGATATTCCTGTTGATTAATTTGCATGCATAATTATGAATGGATGATAGCAGGAATAGTCTTGCAAAAGACATTACTGTTGGACCTTTATTATAATTTTCCAATTATAGATCATGTTAAGTAGGTTGTTAATGTTGTGGTTCATGGAAGGGACTGTATCGATTTAAGTGACATACAACTGCCATGACTTGCATTTATAGTCTATTTGTCATGATGTTTATGGTGACCAACTTATGGACTCAATCTGATTTATTGCGCACTTATGATTATTTATTAACCACTAAAAATAAACAAACAAATAAATAAATAAAATAAAATCATATGGTCCAAATGGGAGAATGTAAGAATAATTGTGTCCCACATGATTTTGGAAACGTGATTTATTTACGTCGTGGTTGGTAAATGGAGTTAGATTATAGTTGCATTTGGTCACACGATAAGGAAAAAGTCTCCTACATTTTAGTCACTCAGATGGAGAGTGGACTTATGGTTATAGTAGGAAACTGTCCTCTCTCTACCCATTAACGTGCAGAAATGTTAGGAGAGAGAAACTAGTTTCCTTTAGGGGTTTTCGTATTTGTGTATTTCAAGATCATAAAATGGTTAGCTATGATGATGGATGGAGATTGATGGATTGAAGAAGATTTATGAATCAGAGAGAGGTTTGTTATTATCATGGCTATAAGGTATTTATAAATTTATTTACGGTTTAATGTAGATGTGAGCATGATAGAATTCTAAGATCATGGGTTTTATGTTCCGCAAATTTGTGCATTATTGTTCTTGCATAAATATCATGTTTCATTTACACAAGAGCCTACAACCAGGAGAAAAAACTCCAGCAACATTAGCAAGTATTGCATTATTCTTGTATATGTCCTTCGTAGTAAATTGTAAAGTAGCTAGAGTGGGGAATGTAAGGAGAAAAATAGAGCGCCAAGATTTCTCAGCATTATTGTCCTTAATTTCTCTCTTTTTAGTTATTTCTCAGCATTCTTTCTTGTTTTTGGAAAGTAAATGTATTAATCAAGAAAAAAGAAAAGGAGGCTCGATCAAGAGCCTACACAACAGCAACAGAGAGACAAAAGCAAGCTACCTAAGGCAGCAACAACAAGGCCCTAAACAAGAAGAGAAAAAAACCAAAAAACCAGAAAATCTAGCTTGGGTTAAATGGGATTCTCCATGATGAAGCAATGTCCCTAGATTGTCTGTTGTCTTTGAGCTTGATGCAATAGAGTTTACATCTGATAGCCTCTTCAATGCTGGCTTTGATGCTTCTAGAGGAAGCTTATTTCACAGCACACACTCTACTCTAGTGTTTCTTTCCCTCCAAAGATAATAGATGGCAGTAGCATATATAGCACAACCTGAAGATAGATGCGGACACTGATTTTGTTTCGGGATTCCATAAGCCTGAAGCCCAGTCAATAATGTACACCAGAGAATGGTTTCCAAGGTAAACACCACACCTCTCTTGGCACCAATGCCAAACTCTATCAGAAAAAGGACGTGAAGAAAAAGTGTTCATGACTTGACTATCAATAAAGACCTTGCAAGCTCTTTGAGTTTTAGGATTCTCTCCCAATTCCATGAATTGAGAGGGGAGGCCTCGATTAACCTGCAAAACTTCTTTGCTTGATGAGAGTAGAGTGTGCCCAGTCATTAGTCATACCATAATGAATGACCGTCATCCTTAAACAAATGCCGTATCTGTTGAAGGGTGGCAACTAGGGCTGCAACATGGGCGGGTTAGCCCAACCCAACCCGGGCCCAGCCCAAAAAATCCTAAATTCGGGCTTAATTGGGTTGAACCCGTCCCATGTTGGGTTGGGTTTGGATTGAGCCCGACCCATATTGGGTTGGGTCGGGCGGGTTCGGGCTGAACCCGAATCATACCTCTAAGTCCATATACATATATAACTAGCCTTTCTTTCCTATTTATTTAAAACTGAATCATATGTGTAATAATGTATGGATCATCTTTCTCTCTTGCCGCCGCCGCCCCACCTTGCCGCATCGCCTCCTCCTCCGCACCTCCTTGCCGCCGCCACTGCCTCTTGTTGCAGCTCCGTTCGTCCCCCCTCTGTCTCCATCCTCTTTTTTTTTTTTTTTCATCCATCAAAATATATTGGGTAATTTGCAGCCACACCCCCTGAACTTTGAGTCAATGGCAGTCAGTGGCTGGTCAACGATTTTTCGGTCCCATAGCCCCCTGAACTTTCAATTTTGTTGCAATGACACCCCTGAGCTAGTGAAATGACTATAATGCCCCTTTAATTGTTTCACTTATTACATTAGGGTAATATATAAAATGTGAAATTATCCATATGCCCAAACACTTTACCCCTCTAAAATTACTAATTACACTTCCACCCCTTATTACAAAAAATATATATATATTACGAAAATTACAATTTAATTTTTTTTCTTTATAATATTATTTGTATATATAATTACAAAAAAATATATATAATTTGTAAAAAATATATACAATTTGAAAAAACATATAAAATTCAAAAATATATATAAAATTTGAAACAATATATAAAATTCAAAAAATATATATATAAAATTCGAAACAAATATATAAAATTCATAAACAAGATATAAAATTCGAAAAACATATAAAATTATAAAAAATATATAAAATTTGAAACAAATATATAAAATTTGTAAACAATATATAAAATTCGAAAAACATATAAAATTCTAAAAAATATATAAAATTCAAATATATATATATATATATATATATATATATATATATATAAAGTGTGACTGAAGTTTAAGTGGACAAGTCTCGGAGTTATTAGCCAAGGTAACGGATCTTCTCCAGCTCTTTGCAGAGTTATTTCAATGGTCACGATGGCGACACATACCCGACGATGGTGATCGAAATCGGAATCGAATCAATACTTTATTAAAATATTTTAATCAAAATTAAATATATTAATATTTGGATCAAAATTAACGGTTCGGTTCCGGTTCTCATTTTTAAAGAACCGAAAGTAAATTTTTATTTGGATAAAAATTAACGGTTCGGTTCCGATACTTTCGGTTCTTTAAAAATGAGAACCGGAAGCGAATCGTTAATTTTGATTTAAATATTAATATATTCACGATGCGGTTGACTTTTGATTCCAACCGAACCGGAATCGAACCGATACTTTCGGTTCTTTAAAAATGAGAATCGAAACCGAATCGTTAATTTTGATCCAAATATTAATATATTTAATTTTGATTAAAATATTTTAAGAAAGTATCGGTTTGATTCCGATTTCGGTCACCATCGTGGGGCATGTGTCGCCATCATGGCCATTGAAATAGCTCTGCAAAGAGCTGGAGAGGATCCGTTATCTTGGTTAATGACTCCGAGACTTGTCTACTTAAACTTCAGTCAAACTTTATATATATATATATATTTGAATTTTATATAGTTTTTAGAATTTTATAGGTTTTTCGAATTTTATATATTGTTTACGAATTTTTTATATTTGTTTCGAATTTTATATATTGTTTCAAATTTTATATATATTTTTGAATTTTATATGTTTTTTTCAAATTTATATATTTTTTACAAATTATATATATATATTCGTAATTATATATACAAATTATATTATAAAGAAAAAAATTAAATTGTAATTTTTGTAATATATATATTTTGTAATAAGGGGTGGAAGTGTAATTAGTAATTTTAGAGGGGTGAAGTGTTTTGGCATATGTGTAATTTCATATTTTATATATTACCCTAATGTAATAAGTGAAATAATTAAAGGGGCATTATAGTCATTTCACCAGCCCAGGGGGTGTCATTGCAACGAAATTGAAAGTTCAGGGGGCTATGGGACCGAAAAATCGTTGACCAGCCACTGACTGCCATTGACCCAAAGTTCAAGGGGTATGGCTGCAAATTACCCAAATATATTTATACACATGTATATATGTACTGTTATTTTTAGTTCTACAGTATATATATATATATATATACAAAGAGAAAAGAATTATATTATCATAATTTTTCATCAAATAAATAGATCTTGATTTTCATATAGATACATATATATGTATGTGTAAGGGCCAAAAATATCAGGCCCGCATGAAGCTATTACACGTCAAGCCCATTTGTAAGGCCCAAGATCAGTTAAGCCCATGTACAAGTAATTAGCCCACAATCCAATGTCCAAGTAGTATGATGAGCCCATCATCCCTTAGAGAATGGGAAATAACAACCCACTATCAAAAAGTAGTGGGGAGTTATTAATAAAGTGGATCATGACTCCATGTAATAAGAAGCATGATCCAATAAAATAGGAAAAACTTGTATGAGATTAAGTATATAAATATGGCCATTTGAGCCTTAATAAAAGATGTTTGTGATGTGAGTGAAATTTGACACTTACATTTGGCGCAGTCTGTGGGAACGATATTTGTTCCAGACATCTTAACCTAATATCTTTATTTTCCTTTATACCAATATATATGTATATATATCCAGAGCATGAGGGTGTCAATGCTCTCTCACCTCCTCCTCCTTCTCTCTGTCGTCTCTCTTTCACCCCACCGCTCCACAGTCGCTGACAATGGTGGCCTCGTCGGAGTGAACTACGGCTAAATCGCCGACAACCTCCCACAACCCTCCAGTGTGGTTCAGCTCCTCAAGACCCAAGGCATCAACCGAATCAAGCTCTACCACTCCGACCAGTCCGTCCTCACCGCCCTCGCCGGAACCTCCATCAACGTTACCGTCACTCTTCCCAACGAGGACCTCTCCGCCGAAACCGACCAGTCCTACACCGATAATTGGGTCCAATCCAACGTCGTCCCCTACTACCCCAAAACCCAAATCGACGCCATCGCCGTCGGCAACGAGGTCTTCGTCGACCCGAATAACACCACCAAGTTCCTTGTTCCCGCCATGAACAATGTATACAATTCACTCGTCAAGCTCAATCTCAATTCCGTCATTAAAGTCTCCTCCCCAATTGCCCTCAGCACCCTCCAAACCTCATTCCCGTCCTCATCCGGGTCGTTCAAATCGGACCTGATCGAACCCGTAATCAAACCCATGCTCGAATTCCTCAGGAAAACGGGCTCCTCTCTCATGGTTAAAGCTTACCCATTCTTCGCGTACACTGCGAACACCGATGTGATCTCATTGGACTACGCTCTGTTTCGCGCCACCAAAGGGAATGTCGATTCGGGTAATGGATTGACATACAATAGTCTCTTCGATGCCCACATCAACGTCGTTTTCGCCGCCATGGACGCTCTCAACTATAGCGATGTGAAGATGGTGGTGTCGGAGACTGGTTGGCCGTCGAAGGGGGACGAGAACGAAATTGGCGCCAACGCGGCCAATGCAGCAGCGTACAACGGTGGTTTAGTCCGGCGAACTCTCACCGGCGGTGGGACCCCCCTGAGACCCAATGAGCCGTTAAATATATATCTCTTCGCTCTCTTCAATGAAGATCAGAAAACT
This sequence comes from Cornus suecica, assembly GCA_963922005.1. NCBI lineage: Eukaryota > Viridiplantae > Streptophyta > Magnoliopsida > Cornales > Cornaceae > Cornus > Cornus suecica. Next base: position 77,584,074 of record OY998241.1, read on the forward strand.
GGTCCGACATCGGAGAAAAACTACGGGTTGTTCTATCCCAATGAACAGAAGGTGTATGATATACCGTTGACGCTGGCGGATTTGGCGGGAGGAGAGTCAGTGCCAGTGAACGGGAGCAGGAGTCAGGTGGTGGTGGTGGTTGCGCCGCCGTCGACGAGGGAGACATGGTGCGTGGTGAACGGGAATGTGGGGGAGGAGAAGTTGCAGGCTGGGTTGGACTATGCTTGTGGAGAAGGAGGGGCTGATTGCCGTCCGATCTCTAGGACCAAGCAACTCAAAACTTTTCCGAGATAAAAGCCTCTCACCTTCCATGGTGTTAGAAGCCTTGTTGTCCAATCGCCAGTTAGCTTCGACAAAAAATAAACAACAAAAAAATACCATCGACAGATTTTGGTGAAAAGGCTAATGTGATGGACGGTTGGGGCCCGTTTACATGCTCGACCCAAATTGGACCGAATCCCTCAACCCGTTGAGCGAGTATTGCTGATAATTATAGATCATTGGAAGAGCTTATCAACATTTGATAAGGATAACTTGATTCCTTGAGAAGCAGATAAATATTTTTATTTATAGTTTTTATAATAAAAATATCCTATTATGCAATATATTACTTAAAAGTTCAATTCCCAATTTAATTGGGGCCATCCCTCTTGAGGAATTTATTTTAAAAAAACAAAAGTATAACGTGATCAACGTGTATACTTAAAATATAATTTTGCTAAATCATAGTGGCAAATTACATCTAACTGCCTAGTACTAAAATCATGGTGGCAAACTACTACCGAGTGCCGATTGCTGAGATAAAAAGGGGTAAAGTGGCACAGAAAAGCCAAACGCCAAAAATCAAAGCAAAAGGCATGAAGAAAGGTAATCGCCAAGATTAAGACGAGAGGCATGAAGAAAGTTAGCTGCCAAGATCAAAACAAGCAAAATTAATTTCATTTCTTGATTTTTGCCAAATACACAAGAAAAAAGAAAGAAATTATGAATATATGGGCCGAAAGTGAGCCTAAAAAAGTCTTATGATTAAAAATTCTGGATGCAGGAAAATACGTAGCACGTGCTCGAGCCCAAAAAAAACTATAAGAGATTCTCAACAAAAGAAGAAGATCGGACAATACACATTTGAATCCAACCCATATGTATCAAGATGGGTCGAATCCGAAGGGGCCAATGTAAGGGCCAAAAATATCAGGCCCGCATGAAGCTATTACACGTCAAGCCCATTTGTAAGGCCCAAGATCAGTTAAGCCCATGTACAAGTAATTAGCCCACAATCCAATGTCCAAGTAGTATGATGAGCCCATCATCCCTTAGAGAATGGGAAATAACAACCCACTATCAAAAAGTAGTGGGGAGTTATTAATAAAGTGGATCATGACTCCATGTAATAAGAAGCATGATCCAATAAAATAGGAAAAACTTCTATGAGATTAAGTATATAAATATGGCCATTTGAGCCTGAATAAAAGAGGTTTGTGATGTGAGTGAAATTTGACACTTACAGTATGTATGTAAAGATATATAAAACTATAAAGAAAGCATATCTGGTTCCTAACTTCCTTCATATGTATATCTATATTATAATATTTTCCTTTCTTATTTTTCATTTTGCATAAGTTAAAAAAAAAAATCAAATTTTTTTCTTTCTTTCTCATTTAGTTTCAGAATCTGACCTGACCTGAAATAATAATATAAAGAGCGTTTATTATCTATAACTATGTATTATCTTTTCATATGTATAGAGATATATTATATGTATATATATATATATATATATATATATATATATATATATATGAAATTCTTTTTTTTAAAAAAAACTCAATCCGGGTGACCCGCCCGACCCGACCGGGTCGGGTTGATATCAACCCGGAATGCACTTTGGGCGGGCCGGGCTGGGCTAAAATTAAACTGGGTTGGCATCGGATTCGGGTTGGGTTGGCCCAACTTGCACCCCTAATTCTAATAACTATATATATTAAAAAAAGCCCAATTTAATTTGGTTAGACAAAGCAATCTGCAAATACAGCAAATCAAAGTCTATGGGTGGTTTAGGCCTCCCAAATCTGATCCATCTCAACTGAGTTGCCACTAGGGGTGCAAGTTGGGCCAACCCAACCCGGCCCAACCCGAACCCGATGCCAACCTGGTTTAATTTTAGCCCAGCCCGGCCCGCCCAAAGTGCATTCCGGGTTGATATCAACCCGACCCGGTCGGGTCGGGCGGGTCACCCGGGTTGAGTTTTTTTTTAAAAAAAAAATTCATATATATATATATATATATATAATATATCTCTATACATATGAAAAGATAATACATAGTTATAGATAATAACTCACCTAAAACAAGGACGTTCTTTATATTATTATTTCGGGTCGAGTCAGATTCTGAAACTGAATGAGAAAGAAAGAAAAAAATTTGAATTTTTTTTTAACTTATGCAAAATGAAAAATAAGAAAGGAAAATATTATAATATAGATATACATATGAAGGAAGTTAGGAACCAGATCTGCTTTCTTTATAGTTTTATATATCTTTACATACATACATATATATGTATCTATATGAAAATCAAGATCTATTTATTTGATGAAAAATTATGATAATATAATTCTTTTCTCTTTGTATATATATATATCTGTAGAACAAAAAATAACAGTACATATATATATGTGTATAAATATATTTTGATGGATGAAATAAAAAAAGAGAAAGGATGGAGATAGAGGGGGGACGAACGGAGCTGTAACAAGAGAAGGCGGCGGCGGCAAGGAGGTGCGGCGGAGGCAAGGAGGTGCGGCGGAGGCAAGAGGAGGAGGTGGTGCGGCAAGGTGGGGCGGCGGCGGCAAGAGAATTAGGGTTTTAGGTAAAAAGTAGAGAGAAAGATGATCCATACATTATTACACATATGATTCAGTTTTAAATAAATAAGAGACAAAGGCTAGTTATATATGTATATGGGCTTAGAGGTATGATTCGGGTTCAGCCCGAACCCGCTCGACCCAACCCAATATGGGACGGGCTCAACCCGAACCCAACCTAACCCAACATGGGATGGGTTCAACCCAATTAAGCCCGAATTTAGGATTTTTCGGGCTGGGCCTGGGTTGGGTTGGGCTAACCCGCCCATGTTGCAGCCCTAATTAGAATTTTTTTAGGCTTATTAACCTTGTCTATATTTGATTGAAATATTTAGAAAGATAAAAATGAACATAAATTCATAGGTTTTAAAAAAAATATAAAATATAAAAATACCCCTGAACTATCCCAAATGAGCAAAATACCCATTTGTACTATAAAAGTGAGCAAATCACTCCCTCGAGTTTTTGAAACTGAGCAAGTTGCCTCTTAGACCCACTTTTTGAATATCAAATTACCATTGTACCCATATATTAACCTTTTGTAAAATATAAAAATAAGGATTAACTTCATTCACATCCCTGAGGTTTGTTTTATCTTCAATCAGATCCCTTCAAGTTTAACATTATTATTTAGTTATATAAATTATTTGTTATATATATATTTAACTATAAACAATTTTTTTATACCAAAATAAAAAATTAATGCTGAAGTTTTTTTTATTTCTTTATGTCTAAATGGGCTATTCTCAGTATCTGAAGCCACGACTTCGTTGTTTGACAGTTTGAGTCCTCACCACTGAAATATGAAATGTGTTTTAAAATCATCAAATTTTAAGTGACAATTGAGGAATTAAATCTTTTGGTCAATAGACAAAACTAACCTTTTGCTTTCAAACTACCATTAATTTCGGCATTAATTTTTTGGTCAAATTTCCGTCAATAGACAAAAGCAATCTTTTTGTCAAATTTCGGCATTAATTTTTTATTTTGGCATAATGTTTTTTGAAAAAATATAAATTATATCAGTCAAGGTACTCAACTGGTATGGCATAATTTCACTATCGAAAAGACTTCAATATTCTTCTCGTAATTAGTTGCGATATCTTTAGAAATTTGAAATTTATTCGTCTTCAATAAAATTAATATTTTACCAAATATATATATATATATATATGGATAATTTGCAATGATATCCCATGAGGTTTGAATCAATTGCACTTAGTGGTCGATCAATGTTTTTTTTAACAGAGACACCCCCTGAGATTTGAAAAGTGTTATAATAACACCATTTGAAGGCATAAAATGACTTAAGTGTCATTGATTATGTTAATTTGCATGTAAAATGTTTAACTTACCCCCATTCTATAAACCCTACACTTCACCCACTACACCAACTTTAATTTACTCTTGTTATTTATGTTTTAAGTAAAATTTTAAAGTAATTTCATTATTGTTACTTATTTAAATAAATATTATTATCCATTTACTTAACATTTATACTAAATGTTACATACAAAATATATTGAATATTACTAAATTAAATTAAATTATACTTACACCAATTAATACAAAATTCTTTTCAATTTTCCACAAAATACATTAATTATTACAAAATGTCACTAAACTATATATTACTTAAAATACCAATGCCATATTTATTTTTTCTATAATTTTTTATTTGTGTTTAATCTTGTTATTTATTTAAATACTGTAGCCAATCAACAATTTTACTGGAGTTTGACAATATAATTATATGTATTATTAAATATAATTTAATAATAGTTACTAATTTTAGTTGTTATGTCGAAAAAGTTTTGCAACATTTAAGTATAAATATAAAATAAATAAATAGGTATAATTATTTAAATAAGTAACAAGATTAAACAAAAAACAAAATTATTGAAAAAATAAATATGGCTTTGGTATTTTAAGTTGTATATAGCTTAGTGAGATATAACAATAATTAATGTATTTTATGAGGAATTTTAAAAAAATAATTGGTATTAATTGGTGTAAATATATTTTAGTTGAATTTTTTGGTATTAAATGGGTAATCACAATTATTTAATAAATAAAAATGAAAGATTGTATGAAAAAAATAAAAATTACTTGGCACATAAATAATAAGAGTAAACTAAGGTTGGTGTAGTGAGTGAAGGGAGGTTTAGGGAGTGGGGATAACTTAGACATTTTACTTGCAAATTAATATAATCAAGGGCATTTAAGTCATTTCATGCCTCTAAGGGGTGTCATCGCGATTCTTTACAAACCTCAGGGGTATCTCTGTTAAAAAATGTTGACCGACCACTAAGTGTCATTGACCCAAACCTGAGGGGTGTCACTGTAAATTACTCTCTCTATATATATATATGGTTAAGTGCATTAAACCCCCTTCTTCTTTATTCTCTCTCTCAACTAACCGCCCTCAACTAAGCATTGCCCCCTAAACTATTTAAGTGTTGCATTTAACCTCATTATGTCATAACACCGTTAGTAAAATTAGGATAATTTACACTCAGATCCCCCTGAGATTTCAGTCAATTGCACTCGCCCCCTGAGATTTCATTTTCCTTTCAATGACACCCCATGAAGGGGTGAAGATCCCATGAAATGACTCTTGTGCCCTTGCTTTAGTGTAAAAGATATGTTGGCTAAATTAATGGACCAAACAACCCTTGTGTCTTAAGCTCAATTTGAAAAACTTTTCAAGTACTTTGGATACAATGATTTTTGAAATATTATCACCTTTTTAAAAAAAAAATTTAAAATTGTCATTTTTGTAATATAGGCCCCAAAAGTTTTCGTTTTTTAATTTTTTCCTAAAATAATACCGTGAATTTTTACATTAAATAATAATAATACATTTTATCTATGATTATATATATATATATATTTTTTGTATTTTAGAAGGTGATACATGTATAAAATTAATTTAATATTTATTATTATTCTTTGTTTATAATTTATTATTCTTTGTGTAAAATTAATTTAAGCCCTTACACTGTAAAATAATAACAAACTTTACTTATTGTAATTTTTTATATTTTTATAAAAATATGACAAATGGTTTATTATTTATTAGTTTTTTTGTAAAGTTAATTTATGCCCTTACACTTTAAATAATGACAAATTTTACTTATTATAATTTTTTATATTATAAAAGGTGATAATGAATCGAAATATTAGACATACCTTGTGTTTTTATTAGTAGTATATGGATAGATAGATAAATATATATAGATTTTTGTATTTTAAGTTATATTATTTTTCCTTACCGAAATATATTTGTCTTATATCTTTACTCTATATCTTATGAAATATCCATTAGAGTTACATTTAAATTAATGTATATTAATTAAATAATATTTTTTTAAAAAATGTGAAATTATTTATAAGCCCTTGTTTTATATCTTTACTCTATATCTTTTGAAATATTCATTAGAGTTACACTTCAAGTAATGCATATTAATTAATTATTAATTTTTAAAAGTATTGAAATATTTTCAACCCTTTTCTTTTACTCTATATCGTTTTAACATACTCCATAGAGTTGCACTTCAACTAATACATATTAATTCATTATTTTTTATTTTGAAGAAAATGTTTGGAAATATTCCAACCCCTCACATTTTAGAATAGTTGTTACAGATATATATACATTATAGGGTTTTCATCTTGGGGCATGGAGGTAATTTCACCACCTAGATATTTGTCTCATGAAATAAGGGAGACAACATAAGGGCATTCTAGTCATTTCTCTCATTCAGGGGGTGTTATTGCAAGGAAAATGAAATCTCAGGGGGCGAGTGTAATTGATTAAAACCTCAGGAGATCTGAGTGCAAATTACACTAATTGTAACTAACAGTGTTATGATGGGAGGGAGTGAATTGTAAAAATTGGGATAGTTTTGGGGATTTATAGTAAAAAATATAGTTCAAGGAGGTTAATTGAGAGAGAGAAGAAAGAAGAGGGGGTTTAATGCACTTAACCCATATATATATGACAATACCTAATTGTTCAAAGCTATAGCAAGGGGGGCACTCTTAAAGGATAGTATTCAAGTAAGTACATAATTTTCGGGATCTATGACGTGGAACAACACTACCAACAATAACTTTCAAAATATAGAGTCAATTCGTTAATATATGAGAAAAGGTTAACAGTTAATTTTAGATGGCAACTTTCATAATAATTGCCATGAATATTTGGAAACTTTCACGACTATTATATTTCTTTCTTTCATATATTCAATTGCATATATATACAAATTCCGTAATTTTTTTTTAACAAAATATATAGTCAATGGAAACTTTCCCAACTAATTCATTCATTTAATTTCCTTTGACACAAAAATATATTCACCCTAAGAAAAAATTATTAGTTATCACAAGAATAAGGATGATGTAGTATCCCAAACTAATTAAACACTTGTAAGTGATAGAATTCATGGGAGTAAAACACTCATATCTATTATTGGGGATGCATGTGGTGCAATACCACTGTTACATTTATTAAATTTTCTTAAAAAATAAAAATAATCATAAAGCCGTAAGTTTCGACCTATAGTCATGAATATAGGAAACTTTGATGACGAATTTTTTTCTTTAAATATAGAGTATTAATCTTTCTTGGGAATCAAGAAGATTAGAGCTCTAACTTTTGTAGAGCTCTTTCCACAAAGGAAACGTCTCACGCAATAAAATATAGGTATTTAAAATCGAAGCAAGGAATAATTTCAAAGAAATGGCTACTTTGTGCCATGGAACGGCGTTGAAGATATGCTTCAATCTCAATCGTTCCATTCTAACCAAATTTCACAACTTCTCTTATGCTTTTACTAGAAGTTGTTACTCTTCCTCCTCTCAACCATATTCAATTCACAAACATTCTTCTTTGCCTCAATCACTCTCATCACCATTGCTATATGTACCTCCTCGGTTTCGTATCGATGACAATGTTGATGAATCAGAGTGTTCTGCGGACCACGACGATTATTTTCACTTCTTCAGACCCGAAGAACAAACGAAAATCCAAGTTCCGAAGAAACAATACATGCCGGGGCAGAAGAAGATTCTTACCCCGGACGATGCCATATGTGTTGGCTCATCTCATGGATGGCTTGCCTTTGTGAACCCTAGCAATTGCATTGCCTACCTTTACAATCCACTAGTACAGTCTTCCCGTCTGCCTTATATCCCTCTCCCTCCAACCGAAACCTTACCTGGTGTAATATGTCTTCGCGCCCAAAAATCAGATCTCCTCTCCCCCTCCCCTTCCCTTGTTAAAGACTTCGTTTTCAAGTGGGTAGGAGATAATGAATTCGCCCATGTCGAGAGTCACCATTCCTTGGGAAAGGTTGCTTTGTCATCCGCCCCTTCGCTACCATGTGCTTCATCTCTCCAAGACTGCACTGTAATGTTTACGAGTGGTTCTGCCATATTTTTTTCTACACTCGGCGGTGAGAGTTGGCATGCAGTGAAGGAGGACACTAGTTGTTGTTATGAAATCATGTATTTTAGCGCTGCAGACACCAGAATGGATTGATGTTTGGGATCTCACCGATATCTCCCGGCCAAAACGTGAAACCATCAAACCTTCATATCCTACGCGCTCAGAGAACACAACACCATGGATCAGAGACATAGCAACAGGAGAGTGGATGAGATCCTTGAATTATCTTGTCGAATGCTCGGGGGACCTTTTGTTGGTTCAGAGGTTTGTTCCTTTGGAGTTTGGAACTCAACACGAAGATGATCGCGATGGTAACAGTGAGGATTGGATAAATGCAGAGTACATTCCTCTATTTAGGCCTTCATTGAGATTTGAAGTTTATAAGTTAAATTTTGATGAAAATAAGTGGGAGCGTGTGGAATGCATCGGTGATCAGGCATTGTTTGTAGGTCGTAATCACTCATTTTCTCTCCCAGGTGGTGACTCTCTGGGGCTATGTAAGAATTCCATATACTTTGCGATCGATTCACACGACGTTCATGGTGTTCACGATTGTGGCGTTGTTCACTTGGAAGATAACAACATCACAACTTATCATTCACTTACTTCGAGGAACAGGAAAATAAGGTCACACAAAGTTCCCTATCCTCTTTGGGTTGCCCCGAACTAGTTGTAGTTCCGAAATAAGTTTATCTCATCTTGGTCCTCTATAATATTTTGATATATAGACAAATATATTGCTGCTACTTTGTTTCGACTTGTCATTAGTCTGAATTTGAAGCCCATGTGTTTATGACTATGTATTGTCGTTCAAATTTCTTAATACTGCTATGGCTATGGAAGATGAATCTTGATTAGTTATTGGTGGGCATCTTCTATGTTCCATTTATAAGATGTATGGTATGTGGTTTGCCCATTTGTAAATAATTGTAACATGTCATTTGGAAACATTATTAGTGTTAGTAGCTTTCTGTGCTAATTTGTTTTAGGACAATACTTGCCTCCTACCTATAAGAGGAACTTCCTCCTACCCTATGATGTGGCTCAATATAATATGAACACGTGTCCTATATTTAAATGAAAAAAATTAATTTCATTAACATTCTATATTGATATAATTTTGATTCTTTGTTTTCCTCACAACCCATATTCACTTTTCATATTAAAATTTAGTAAATGGACAATTTTGCCCTTATGTCACTACCTCAAGTCTACCATTTTCGCCACACACCGTACCGTGCCACCATCTTTCCCGGCCACATATCGGTAACCATATATCTTTTTCTTTATACATGTATACCCGCATATGCACATGTGGTTATATCTCAATTGTGGCTATCAACATAATTAAATAATTCAATTATCAGCAATACATTGGCCTCAAACACACTGGTCAAAAGGTTAAAGTATCAAAGGGTATTATGGTCATCATAAAAAGTTTATATGGACATTTGTTCATAATGAGAAATTAGAGGAAATGGATATGGAATGTAATCCAATTAATCCTTAACTTTTAAAAATAAATCTGATTCAAATTTAATATAAGACATGTGTCCACATTATATTAAGCCACATCATGGGGTAGGAGGAAGTTTCTCCTTATGGGTAGGGCTGCAAACGAACCGAGCCGAGCCGAGCTTTGGAATATTCAAGTTCGACTCATTTACTAAACGAACCTAGAAAATGTGTTCAAGCTCGGCTTATTTACTTAACGAACGAGCCCGAGCTGAACGCCAGATTTAACGAGTCGAGCCCGAGCTTGTTCACGAACGACTTGTTTCAGTGCAAGATTTATTAATCTTCCTAATAGTTGCCTGGATTGAGTTGTTGCATGTCTGTTTTAACATATTCCCACTAATATAGTTTTTTATGAATGAATTTTATGTTATGGCCGCCTAATTTATATAATTTTTTCACAATAATATTCATAATTTGTTCAATTTGAACACTTTCTTTTGTCAAATATGGTATAATTTTACTATTTAACTTAGACGAGTCTGTTCACGAGCTTGGCGAGCCGAGCTTAGTAATGTTCAAGCTCGGCTTGTTTACTAAACGAGCCTAAAAATTGTGCTCAGGCTCGGTTCATTTACTAAACGAACAAGCACGAGTCGAGCTCTTAACGAGCCGAACCCGAGCCTGCTCACGAGCGGCTCGGTTCATTTGCAGCCCTACTTATGGGGGTAGGAGGCAAGTATTATTCTTTGTTTAAAATCTCATTCACATTATATTGAGCCACATCATGGGGTAAGAGGAAGTTTTTCCTTATGGGATAGGATGCAAGCTAGTATTATCCTTTGTTTAAAATCTTGTCAGTAGTCTAAGTTTAAAGTGCATTTATATTTAGGGTCGGAGCTTTTAACCCTCTATGGTATACATACAGTGCGTATAACACCATTGTGATTCTACTTGCCCCCAAACCTTTTAATATAGTACGAATACACACAATATTTATATTATAGGGGTGTTTTAAGCACTTGTCCATAAAAAGTAGGAGCCAAAACACACGTTTTAAAATTAATGGGTGTTATACGCACTATATCCTTATTACAGGGGGCTTTTAAACACTTGTCCCAAAAAAATAGGTGCTAATACACACATTATTTTGAAACTATAGGGTGTTATTTTTTTTTGAAAAAGATACATGTTATATATCAAAAGGACTAAGCCCAGAATACAAGAGGATAGGTTGAACTAGTCCAGCAGTCCCCAAACCCATCAAAGGTTTATGAACCAGAAAGGTGGAGGAGAGAAACAAAAATAAAAGCTATACATGGGGTAAAACCAAATAAGGCATCCACTACAACCATAGTGCATGGACATCCCAAATAAAGGCCAAAGATCAAGCTTGTTGCTCAATATTTCAGCCATGATCACCACAAGAACCCACATCTGAAGAAAAAACTCAAGCAAAAATAGCATTTAGGATGTTCCAAACCCTAACCACCCTGATATTCTCAGGAGAAGGCTTAACTTTTATGAGGGAAAAAGCTCTGAAAGTGATAGTATCAATGATCTCAATCCTAATTTGTAGCTCACTCCTAGTTTCACCTTTATAGAGTCTTCTGCTCCTTTCACACTAGAAGGTGTAAACAGTTGCAGCCAAGCTCCATTTGCACATCAAGGAGTGGAGGGATTTGTCTTTGAGGGAGGAGCACCACGCAATAAGGTCTTGCCATTTGAAGAAGAAGCAGCTCAAAGACCCTTTTGAGATAACAAAAACCCATCCTATAGCAGTTACTGGACAGTCAAAAAATATGTGCTCTCTTGACTCATTAGCATTGCAAAAGACACATCTATTCTGAGATGCAAACACCATCAAAATGAGTCCGTCCTGAGTTAGCATCCTATTATGGATGGTAGTCCAAAATATAAACATATGTTTGGGGATAACACTCTTGAACCACACACCCGAAACCCAAGTGACTGTATCATTCTTAGCTCTTAACTCCTCCCAAGCTGAGGCAACACTGAACAAGGGAGAGGGGGACCATTGCAACTTGTCTTCTTCATCAAGAAGAGGATTAGTGAAGTTTTGACTGTCATAGTTGAGGAAAATAATAGCAAGGGAGTTGGTTCAAGGCCACACCCAATCAGAACCACTAATGATGGAGGATACTTTGGCATTTTTTCCCAATCTAGAAGAGTTTATGACTTTATCACCCATCACCTCAACAATGAATTTGTCAAATAACCAATTATCAAACCACAAGGAGACTTTGGTACCATCACCTATTTTGAATCTGAAGAAGCCTTTAACAGTGTCCTTAAGACCAAACAACTTCCTCCATGCCCAAGACCTATTACAAGAAGAGTTCAAAATCCAAAAGCATGTGTTCTTTATGATGGTAGCTTTAGCCTATGAAGCCCATAAAGAAGAGTTTGAAGGTTGAAGGAGTTTCCATATATGTGTAATAACAACAACTTGGTTCCATGATACCAAGTCCTTCAATCCTAGGCCTCCGTCATTCTTAGGCATACACACATCCTTCCAAGCTAACTTCTCACCCCTATCTTTAGGTTAGGGCCTTTCCACAAAAACTTTATGAGAATACACGAGATCTTCTTCATAACAGCCTTAGGAAGGATGAAAGAGGATGACCAATAAACTTGAGTTAAAAATAGGACAAAAGTTATCAATTGCAGCCTACCAGCATAAGGGAGAAATCTACAACTACAAGTTTGAACCCTTTAGTGATTCTTTGAATTAGATCTTGGCAATCTTCATCTTTTAGTCTAGTGGAGATGAGGGGCACACCCAGGTATCTCATAGGGAGCTTTCCAATTGAAAAGTTAGATATCATTTGTAAACTGATTTTGGTATTCTCACTAATCCCAGACATGAAGAGTTGGCATTTAGAGGGGTTGGGCATGAGCCCTGAAAACCCACTAAAGAAATTCAGCCTCTCCATTATGGCATGCATAGAATTGTTGTCACCATTGCAAAAAATCAAAAGATCACCAACAAACATCAAATGGTTGAGCTTGATTTTATCACACCTCCAATGGTATTTAAAGCTCTCCTCATCATTTAAGTTGTTAAGTAGACTAGAGATGACTTCCATTGCCATTACAAAGATGTATGGGGACATAGGGTCTCCTTGTCTCAACCCTCTTTGGCTACTAAAATACCCTTCAGGCTAGCCATTAATGTTGATGGAAAACATAGCAGTGTTAAGACATGTCATGATGAGCTTTAGCACTTTTTCGGGGACCCCAAACCCCTTAAACACCACTTCAATGAATTCCCAAGATATAGTGTTGTATGCTTTCTTTAAATCAATCTTCATGGAGAGTTTTCCTGACTTGTTATTTTTGTGGTAATGAAACATCACCTCCTGGGCTCGAAGAACATTGTCAGTGATAGCTCTTCCTGGGATAAAAGCAGTTTGATTATTGCTAATACAATCATTTAAAACAGGTTTGAGTCTGTTAGCTAATATTTTAGCTATACAGTTATAGATAACATTGCACACATATATAGGTTTATAATCTCCAACATTCCTGGGATTATCAATCTTGGGAATCATAGCAATGAAGGTAGCATTGATTTCTTTTAGCATTTGTCCTGAGTTAAAGAAGTTAAGAATGGCCTTTGTGATGTCCTCCCCAATGACAGACCAAACAACCTTGAAGAAGACAGAGTTCAGTCCATCAGGACCTAAACTCTTGTCATCCTTCATGAGAAAGAAAATGTGTTTAATATCCTCCGAGGAAACAAGTATGTTCATCCAAACTTGCTGAGAAGAAGATATAGGGTTTCTGATGAATTCCTTAATATCAGGAATGGTCTCAGAGTGAGGAGGCTTGGAAAACAAATTCTTGAAGTAGTCCAAAATCAAACACTTGATGCTACCCTGGTCACTAACATTCACACTAGCATCATTGGTAAGCATAGAGATCCGGTTGTGAGCTTTCCTTTTTGAAAACAGTTTGTGGAAGTAAGTTGTATTTTGATCCCCTAGTTTTAACCATTGTATTCTAGATTGTTGTCTTAGAGTACATTCTTCAGCCTTGGCAAGTTGATAAAAGCTATTAAGGCATTCAAAGGCAACCTGCTTCAAATCTTGATTAAGAGGGTCAGAGTCAATAAGTAATTGAGTGTTTATAACTTTCCTTCTAGCATCACTGACTTGGTGAGATAGGTTATGATAATGATCATTAATTGTTGAGTGTCTTCAAGCCTTCTTTAATAAGTTTTAGTCTCTGGACAATATAATACATTCAAGTGCCCTTCACATGACAAGACCAAGTTGTGGTGATAGTAGTAATGAAGTTCTCATGGCTTGCTAGAAAATTGTTGAACTTGAAAGGTTTCCTAGGTCTCATAGTAGTTGACATGGTTTTGAGATGGATAACAGAATGGTCAGAGAGACCTTGTGCCCCAAAATTAACTTCATAGCTTGGAAATGTTTCCCTCCAGTACTTGTCATTTGCAACACACCTATCAATCTTACTGAAAATATGACCATTATTCCATGTGTATCTTACACCACTGTACTTTAACTCATGGAGGTCTACAGAATCAAGGGTTATTCTACATTCCTGTATAAGAGGGTTCCAAATGTTGGCACCACTAATCCTCTCACTTCTAGATCTGATGGCATTTAAGTCTCCCATAGCAAACCAAGGTTTATCATTCCAGAGGAGAGCTTTACATTTGAGGTCATCCCATAAATCTCTTCTTTTATAAGCACCATTATGCCTATATATGAAACTGGCCATAGAGCTGGAGTTTCCCATTAAGTCTTCAATAATATAATGGATAGCTTGAGCAGAGGAGTCAATTAAAGTAACTTTCCAAAAAATAGGATTCCAACAAACCCAAATTCTTCCTGAATCATCAAAAGAGTAATTCTCAATAGAGCTCCAGCCTGAGCAAATAACTTGGAGCACTTTATTCATATTAGATTTTTGGACTTTAGTTTCATTAAAAACCATAAAGGAAATGTTTAAAGAAGACATCATAACTTTGCAATCCCTCTGCTGTATGAGGCCATTTAGGCCTCTAACATTCTAGGAGCTAATCATTTGGATTCCTGGTTGGAACCCACCTTACCTCTAGGGTTTCTACTACCCTTTCTTCCTCTTCTTGTTTTGGAAATGGATCTTACTGGGGAGCTCACAGTAGGTGATTCAATCGTATTGAGAATGGGATAACAATACTAACTCCAAGGATCCCTTATCCTTAGGCTGGTTTGAAGCTGCATTAATCATTTGAGGAAAATGAGAGATGACCCCAGGTGTCCTCTAGCTTGGAGCAGATTCAATTTCCTCTAGGTCATCCAGGTCTTCAAGGCATCCAAAACTATTAGAAGAGACAACCTGGGTGCAAGTGGTTTTAGGGACTGGTGGTTCAATTTAAGGTACTAGAATGATATGAATAGTTTCCTCAGTAATGGTTGGAATCTCCTTCCCCCCTTAAACTCTGGAGCAGGTTGATCATTAGGGGTTTCTTCATTGTGCTCAAGAGATGTCTTCCCTTTCTTGTTCACCTTGGCCTATTGTTGTTTGGTACTTTTGTTGATGTCAATTCTAGTTGAGATATGGAGGTTTCTTCAAGTGAATGTAATTATTGTCACCATGCCCAAAGGTTTTGCAATGGGTACACCTTTGTGGTTTCCATTGGTACTCCACATATATGGGCACCATGTCACCATTTGGAAGTTGGAGCTTAAATTTCTTCAAAAGCTCTGAGTTGATGTCAATCTCCACATAGATTCGAACAAAGTTAAGTCTTCTTTTTTCTTTTGTCAGTGCATCTGCATAGAGGGGATGCTCAATGATGCTAGCCAAATGGCTATTACCTTATTGGTTTCAATACTCTAGAAGGACATTAGATAGCTTGATCCATAGAGGAACATGCGTAATTTCTTCTTTCTCCATAGACAACCCCCTTCTCCACTTTTGGATGACCATGAGGTGGTTGGCAAAGTGCCATGGACCACTCTCAATGATAAAATCCCTAGATTCACCATTAGCAAATTTGAAGAGGAAAAACCTTTTTTCAGTACCAAACACACTCTCAAACCCACTTTTAGACCAAAGTCTTTTTGCAATAGACTCCATAGTAAGGAATGACAGTCTTTTGTCCAAGAAATAACCAACGATACAATTCTCCCACTCATCACCACCATTAGAGGCAATCTCGTTAGGAGGAGACACAATCCCTGAGGATCCTTGCATGGGTGGATAGTATTGGAGGCTCATCTTGCCCTTATCCTTGTCTTTCTTCAGTATCTTAGCCCAGGAACCCTTACTGGTTGAAGGTTGGTCAGAAGCACCGTTGACAGAGACGTTGGTAATAAGAGCCAGATTGTCTGGACTGGTGGTCACAATTGCCTCTCCTTGAGCCACGAGCATATGTGTCATCTCCACCCTAGTGGGTAGCTGACATGGAGTGTTAGATGGGCTTCCTGAACCCATCAACCGTTCGATGGACATGGTTGATATGTCTTGCCCTTATTTTATCGCCGCGACTACATAATCAAATTTGATGGTCAAAGATCTTAAAACCTTTTTCACAATCTTTTGATCATCAATCGTTTCTCCATTAACCTTCAATTGATTAACGATAGATTGCACCCGATCGATGTACGCCGAGGTTGATTCCGAATCACCCATGGTTAGAGATTCGAAATCACCTCTCAACGTTTGTAGTCGCACTCGTTTGACTCGATCATCGCCTCAGTAGGATTTTTATAAAATATCCCACGCCGTGTGTGCCATCTCCGCCGCCGCTATTTTTTCAAATACCAACTCGTTTACGGCTTGAAAAATGGTATATAATGCCTTTTGATCCTTTTTTCGGATCTCAATCAGCGCATCTTTCTCATCCTTCGTCAACGCCTAAATACTTTTGAGTCCGCTACTTCGATGTAGCCGGTCTCCACCAAATTCCACAAATCTTGGGACCGAAAAAATACTTTCAATTGGACGGACCAACTGTTGTAATTTTTTCCGGTGAGCTTTGGAAGTTGTAAATGAATTGAATTTTTTGCAGACATGATTCAATTTGAAACTTCGAGATCGTTGGCTCTAATACCACTTGTTGGAACACAAAGATTATTCTCACACTAGAATTTACGGAGAACAAAATATAAATGAGGGAAAGAGAGAACTAAGGAAATAATTCCTTGTAAGATTGTTTGATATGAAACTAATGGTTACATATGCCTTTTATAGGCCTACAAATCCTAAACACACAATAAACTAATACACACACATTACATTAGTTTCATTTTTGTCAAAAATGGAAACACACCTACTAAAGTTGTCAAATCTTATTTGACTAGAAAGAAACGTCCATGACAACCCCATGAATAACATATGGTTTGCTTGGGTTTTTATTTTACCAATTTAAACTTTACTTTCAACAATTCGCCCATGTCGAGAGTCGCCATTCCATGGGAAAGGTTGCTTTGTCATCCGCCCCTTCGCTACCACGTGCTTCGTCTTTCCAAGACTGCAGTCTCATGGTTGCGAATGGTTCTGCCATATATTTTACTAAACTCGGGGGAGAGAGTTGGCATACATTGGAGGAGGACACTAGTTGCTATCGTGAAATCATGTATTTTAGCTCGCATCAACGCTTTTACGCCACGGCTGTCCCGGGAGTGGTTGATGCTTGGGATCTCACCGATCTCTCCCGTCCAAAACGTGAAACCATCAATCCTTCATATCCTGGGCGCCCAGAGATCACTACAGGATGGATCACAACAGGAGAATGGATCTTTTGTTGGTTCAGAGGTTTGTTCGTGAGGAGCATCAAACCCAACACGAAGAAGACGATCGTGACTATAATAAAGTGGATAGGATTAATGCAGAGTACATTGCTCCATTCGGTCAGACACTGAGATTTGAGGTTTATAAGTTAAATTTTGATGAAAATAAGTGAGAGCGTGTGGAATGCATAGGTGATCATGTATTGTTTGTACGGCATAATCACTCATTTTCTCTCTCAGGTAGTGACTATCTAGGACTAAGTAAGAATTCCATAGATTTCGCGGTTGATTCATCTTTAGGTGTTCACGATTGTGGTGTTTTTCACTTGAAAGATAACAACATCACAACTTACCATTCACTCACTTTGAGTAACACTAATTTACGATCAGGGCAAGTACCCTATCCTCTTTGACATCAGTTTCACCTCCTGTGATTTTTGTCTCTGCAGCCTAGTATCAAGTTGTTAGGTATTGAGGATGGGGAGTCCCTAAATTGGTGGGTTGGGTTCTTTCAATAAAATTGCTTATTTCCTCAACAAAAAAAATAAAAATAAAATAATGATGAACTTTGTTATGATGGGGCACGAGTATTATTATTTATGTTTTTTTTTTGGACGTTGTAGTTTTATATAGGTCTAATACATAATTGAATATTTTTAACTTGGAATAAGATCGCCAATAGTTGGGCCCCTTATATGAAAATTCTAGCTCCGCTCCAGAATTCGGTTCGTTGATTACCGAAAAAGTAAGGAAAGACAATCAATTAATGTGGAGCTCTCATAAGTAAGTACAATATACACGGCCCTTTTCTTGATGGTCAAGTATAACAAAGATATATCTTAAAGAGAAATTTTAGGATTTGATTTCCAAAATTTTGATACTGTTATCCTAGTTAAGGAAATTCCATTATATATATCACGTTATTTACATTATTGTTATTTTCTTCATATATACTTAAGTAAAAATAGATTGCAAAGAGAGAGATATGCCATATATATGACGTAAATTAACCTATTGTTTTTTTTTTCTTCATGGTCAAGTAAAGTAAAGATAGATTTGCAAAAGATGATTAATTTAGTATATGATTTACAAAATTTTGATACTCCTATCTTAGTTAAGATAGAGAATAAAAATGAAGCTTTAAAATAATTGGACTAAGAGAGTTCTTTTTTTTTTGGTAAACATTGGACTAACAAAGTTATAATCTTAATTAATCCTTTTTCTGGAATTCTTAGGTTATTATACTCATGCATTTACTTTAACCAATCTCAAATCAAAATATTTATATCACCCTTGTGTTTCTTAGATTCCGATTGAGAGTTTACATGGGACACATTCTTTGCTAGGTTGGTGCTAAGAAATGGCTATAGTTACCTATCCACAAAAGATGAGTTCACTCCTTAGAAACAAAGTCTCCATTAAACCTGGACTCATCTCTTCCTCCATCAACCGTTGTTTTGCTTCCCTTCAAACATCACCACCAGGCGTAACTACTGCCCCATGGCTAATGGCGCCTCCTACTTCGCTGGCTAAACACGATAACAATTACTACCACTTCTTCAATGTTGCCGATAACAAGTTTGATTTTAACAAGAAAAAGAAAAGCATATGGTTACCATGGAATAGTGATAGCTTTTCGAATGACGAGTCTAGATGCATTGGCTCATCACATGGTTGGCTGTCTTTATCAACCCTCGCAACTGCACTCCCTACCTCTACAATCCCTTCCATGACTCCTCCTCCTCCTCCATGCCCTACAATCCCCTCCCTCCCATCGAAACCCTCCCTCCAATTGTCTCAAGTCAGCGTCGCAATGCCAAACACATTCTTAATTCCTCATCCTCATCCTCATCCTCCATTGTTACAGAGTTTACGACACGGTATAATGGATTCCCCATATCAGCTGAAGAATTGAGTGAGAAGTTTTTTAAGAAGGTTGTTATGTCCAGAGCCCCAAGTGATGAATGCACCGACTGCACGGTTATGGCTATCTACCATGATTACCCACACAAGGGCATAAAAGGTTATGACCCACGAAAACTTGCTTTCTGCAGAATTGGGGACAGTTCATGGACTGCACTGGATTCGCCATCTTGCTACTACTCTGATATCATTTACATCAGCAAGAATAACCGTTTTTATGTTATGGGCTCTGATGGAGGGGAGGATGAATGGCTTGAATGTTGGAATCTCACTGACCCTTCTTCTCCACAGGGAGTTTGTGATAAGCTTCAATCTTTGTGTCATGGTCATGGCAATTCGTCTCTGCCACTCACCAATCAACAAAAGAAGGTGAGAGAGGAATGTTGTAGGGAATATTATCTGGTTGAATCTTCGGAAGGATTGTTGAGGGTTGTAAGGTATTATCAGTACTTGCATGATAAGATTGTGACAAAGGCATTTGATGTGTTTAAGCTAGATGAGAATTGGGGCCACTGGGAAGTACCTGTGAGCAATATAGGTGATCGTATACTGTTTGTGAATCGTTTTCAATCTCTCTGTCTCTCGGCCCATGACTTTCCAGCATTGAAAAAGAATTGTATTTACTTCACTGCTGATAATAAGCATCCTAATAAGTCTACTGAATTGGGAGTTTATGACTTAGAAGATGATCGTGTGGATGAGTCCTTTGACTTGGAGTGGAGTGAACATTCTCCTGTTTGGGTTGTCCCTCACCATTGAAGAGACGATTAGTACTATTTCCTTCACAATCTATGATATGTTTCAAGTTTTTTTTTTTTTTTTTTTTTTGTTCTCTGTATTATTTTTTTCCTGAAAGGTTGATTCTCACATTCAGCTGGTTTATCATATCCGGTTAATTCCAATTAGATTGCTTTTTCGGTAATGGGATTAGCTTTCTTGAAAGAGTTTTTTTTAACCCCTAACAATGTAATTGTGCAGTATAAGCATCACTCGCACCTTTTATGTTTTTGTTGTTTATTTCCAAGGTAAGATGAACCTCATACTATATGTATTCTAGAAAAAGAAATACCTCAAAGAGATTTTTCACCCACCATTGAATAGATATTTAAGCTTTGTTTGGAGGAAGGATTCCAACTGATTTGGAAAGAAAACATGTATATAGTGTGTTTTGTGTTTGGGTTGCCACTTATAAGAGAAAAATAATAATTTCCCATCATTCTAAAAATGAGAAGATTTAGAGAGAAATGATAACAAATTAAGAATTTTCCCTCTTTTTTTTTTTGAAAAGAAAACATGTTATAACAAGGGGGCTAAAAAGCCATACAAGAAAGCCATACAAGATACTTTGGGGCATAGCCCCCGGGGGGAGGGGGTAAGTTGACTGTTAGATAGGTTGGTTTGGTTTCAATGACTTCTATAAGCTTCGTCAAAGGCAAAATCAAACATTGAAGTAGTGAAGAATACAAGTGAAGCACGAAAGTGAGCATATTGAAGAAAAATGTCTCATGGAGGGCGAAAACGACATTTCCCAAAGTCGTCACTTCAAGGAAAAAGTATCGTGGATTCAAGAGGGTCGTTTTGGCGCAGTGGCGGAGAAAAGTGGTTTTAACAAAAATACCTACGCTTTCAGAATCAAAAAGTGACTGAAAAATGGAGTTTTACGCTATAACCTACGCTTCAATCGTAGGAGACTTACATTTCAAGCGTAGCTGCGGCAAATATTTTTCTTAAGTTTGTTGCGATGTCCAAATTTGCCCGTAGTTGGTTTTATGATGTGTTCCCGACTCATACACATTATAGTGCGTGCTATATACATGATATACACCAGAGAAGAGAGTTTAACTTGGATATGTGTGAAATTACTAGAAAGGGCAAACTTAGGGTTTAATTCATCATTGCCTATAAATACCAGGTCTATAACAAGAGGCACTACAAGAAATCATGGTTTTTGAGACGGTCAAAACCGTCACTAAAAGTCCAAAAACCGTCGCTAAAAGTCATCATGGACCGTGCTTAAAAAAAGCGTCTTAACTACTCTTTTGGGACGGTATTTTTGGAGCGTCGCTAATAAAGATGTTTTAGTGACGGTATAGACCGTCGCTATTAAATTTACTATTAGCGACGCTTTATACCGTCACTAATGACACCGTCCCTAATGAGTAACTTTTTGGGACGGTATTTTTGGAGCGTCGCTAATAAAGAAGTTTTAGTGACGGTATGGACCGTCGCTATTAAATTACTATTAGGGACGCTTTATACCGTCACTAATGACACCGTCCCTAATGAGTAGCTTTTTGGGACGGTATTTTTGGAGCGTCGCTAATAAAGAAGTTTTAGTGACGGTATGGACCGTCGCTATTAAATTACTATTAGGGACGCTTTATACCGTCACTAATGACACCGTCCCTAATGAGTAACTTTTTGGGACGGTAGGTAGTGTCACTATTACTATTAGGGACGTTTTATACCGTCACTAATGAATGACTTTTTGGGACGGTAGGTAGTGTCACTATTTAATTTACTATTAGAGACGGTATAAACCGTCTATAATAAGTGACTTTTTGGAACGGTAGGTAATGTCACTATTTGTTATATTATTCCGTCACAAATATTTATTTGCCACGATTTTGGAGTGTCTCAAATAATTATTTTAATTGTCATTAATAATTCATTTTTCCCATATATATTACCATTTGCAATATGAATCATAAAATCATAAATACCTGATTCGTAAAATAAATAACAAATATAAATTTGGCACAATATAATAAAATAATAAACTTTCATATAAATCCATTTAGATGTTTACATTAAAGCAACACCTATAAAGGAGCAACATATATAAAAGAAATAAAAAGTTCCATCTAACACCTACAAGAGAGCAAACTGTTCAAAAAAAAATTAACCAACAGCTTCCCAGCACTAAAAGAGTTTCATGACCAAAAACAGGAAGACAAATAGTCTAGACTATAATCATTTGGCAATCACGTGGTAGTGGCGGCGGTGGTGTCGATGGCAAGTGTTGTTGTTGTTGTTGCTGGTGGTGGTGGTGGTGGTGTCGTCTTCGACTGGTGGTGCTGAGAGTATTGGAACCATGGCGGTGCTGAAGATTGTTGATAAGAGAGATGAAGATCCTAGCCAATAAAGCTCATACTTCGAATCCACCACCTAAACATTCAGATGTATCCACATTCCATGAGAAGTTTATCTATCAAAAGGAAATTAGATCATTACACTTCGATATATATGGTCAATATTAACATAAGACATAATTAGATCATCAAATTTCAATACACCTCAATGTATATGGTCAAACCAGAAAAATAGATGGTAAGGAAAGTGTAGGAAAAAAATGTCCATGTAGATATATCTATATGCGCATACACACTTGTGACTTGTGTCTATAGAAACCAAAACTGATCCATACAAAGGTTACATAACCTTCTATAGCTAAAACAAAGAGAGTTGTCAACTTATATAGGAGGATCGAAACTCCAAACCAATAACAAACAAAATCAGCAAATGACTCAACATCCTAGCCATTTTAATGCAAATAACAGAGCTCCCATTAGCAAAGCTCCTAGCAACAGAAGAAAAACACCAGCCAATAACTAAAAACTAAGATTGCAAAATCAACATAAGTCGTATCAGACTTATCATGGACCAAGTGCTTTTAATTTTGGTCTTCCAAATCAAGAACATTATAGAAACAATCTCAACAGCAAGAATTAATAGACAAACAAAAATAAACAAAATGAATTGAGGTGTCTTCTAAAAGCATTATTCGTTTGAATTGAGGTGTCTTCTAAAAATTCTTGCAATGGCTTTAAATGAGGAGAGCTCATACCTCTTGTTATGAGAGGAGTCTTCTAAAAGCATTATTCGTTTGAATATATTTTTTGTTTTTGACATTAATGATTTCTGACCCGAACAAATTGATGTTACAGGAGAATGTATATGGCCTCCTGCGCAAGGTGACTGAAGCAAAGAGGCAATGCATTCAGTATACCATAGGGTCAATTTTTGGGTTTTCTCACTTTCCTTGTTTTCCCTTGACTACTCTAAGAAAGCAACCACAAAGAGACACATCAAGAAAGAACACAAAACAAAGGAAAAATTGAAACAAGATGACAGCCAAAATTAGAGTGCCCAGTACATAATTTATCAATTCTTATTACATTAAAATTTGAAATCGAAGCAAAAGAAAATTTGAACTTAAATTCATATAGAAATCTAGATTATCCATCCACCTACAAAAATCAAAATAAGAAATACATATACAGTAAACAGATTAATCTAACAATAGAAAAAAGCTACTACAGATGCACAAATCCGCTTAAACAACAGATCTATAAATACTATACACTAATTTATGTAAATAAAATCTTTGTATGGAACGTAAAATGTTAAAATGTCCGTACCTATATCAATACACACACAATCTTCAAATACGAGGAAAAATTGTTGGAGGTCAATTTAAAATTCTTTGTTTAATGAGCATGACCTAGCTAGAAACAAACTCACATATCCGTATATATATCAATACACACACAATCTCCTGTAGAATTTCTAGAGCAAATGATTCGGAAAAGAAAAGGGGATTTCTAATTCAAAGAAAAGAAAACCATACCTCAGCACAAAAGTTTCAACAACTTAGAGGTGAAATTTGTGGTTTAAATTAGCAGGATCAACACATACAATTTTAATAACAATTCAAAACACACACACGTGTGTGTATATATATATATATATATATATATATATATATATATATATATATATATATATAACACAATTAATAACGATAATAATCACAAGGAGAGATTAAATTAACAATCATAAAGATAAAACAAATAAAAAGAGAAGCAGCTCAGCAATTCATATTTCGTTTCCTAGATTTTTGTCAGAAATTGTTAATATTCACTAGACAAAATTGCTCCAAGTAGAAGATTGTGTGCGTGCCCAAATTCAAAATTACTAGAAACAAACACGACAAAAGAAAATAAGTTCATAAGCACTTTTATCAATAATGAACAAAACACTTGAAGATAGATATATTTATGTGTGTGTGTGTGTAGAGAGAGAGAGAGAGAGAGAGAGAGTACCATGAGTGAGAGGACGAAGAAACAGAGTATTGATCGATTGTTAGGCTCAGACAGGGCTGTAAGAATTGTTAGCCAAATGCTTTTAGTTTCATCTGTTTGGCTTCTGAAGCTTTGTTATGCTGACGCAGTTGCATTCTGTGATGAGAATTCATAACATTATCCTCATCATCATCCTTGCCTTTTATCCCTAAAGAATGGGGTCGGCCTCAATAGAATTTGTAACACGCTAAGCCAAATCCTTTTGGAATTTATGTCCAATTTATATCAACACAGGCCTTCTGGATTGAAAACACTCCGCTCTATTTCTGGCTTGACAGCAGTTCATCCTTCTCCATGTGAATGGTAAGAAGTGATAAACATTCATATATCATCTCTACTTCTGGACATTTAGCATACATGTCCAGCAGAGCCCCCACGACTATTTCATTGGATGCCAACTTACTTTCAGTGATACACTTGTGAATCTCCTTACCTTGTTCTAAGGCTGCTAGTTGTGAACAAGCTGCTAAGACACTAGTGAATGTAATGGCATCTGTTTCTACGCCCGCTTGTTTCATGTCAGCGAAGATGCCAAGAGCCTCAAAGTAACAACCTGCTGATACATACCCAGAAATCATTACAATCTGAATCAAATATCAAATAAGATGAGTCTAACCTGAAAACAAAAACAAAAAAGGAAAACAAATCAAAACCAACTTGAATTCAATCTGAATCAGAATGAAACGAACCCCTAATTAGCTATAACCTATATAATTGGTAACAAAACAGAATTGAAGAAATAAAAAATGGAGACATGACATTGGGTTACTATTAATGACATAGATAAACCTTTTTCTTAGAAAAAGGCGTAATTAACACCGAGGTCATACACATTCTCAGTTTGATTATAACTTCAATAAGCATCAACACAACTATTGGCTCTATCCGTCAAAAACCTAACTAGTCACTTCAACCTTTGCAACAATTAGCACCAAGTCATCAACCATATACTTCTTGCCTAACACAAAAATCCATATGTATCGGACTCACATCTGAAACATATATATTAATCAATTAGCATAATTTTCCACTATGTACAAACCACAAAATCATAAATTGCTGAATTTGGTGAATACGTTACCAGAGTCCACCACAAATTGAAAAACATAAAAAAAAAATTAAAAAGAACTTAATTGATTCAATAGAGATCCAATTCGAAAACAAAACTGCACAATAATGATACACACATATATAGATACAGATACAGACATAGATATGTGTATAAATGGATCTGAAGGTTGGAAGCCCTAGAAATGAAATAAAAAGGGGAAAGGGAGAGAAAAGGAACCTTGGATCCGTTGTCATTGAGAGAGGAGTGAAAAGCATAGTCGCCATAGGCGGAGGAGAGAGAGGAATCGCGGTGAGCGGCGGAGGCACGGATGGCCTGAGCGGCGAGAGAAGAGGACGACGACGACAGCGGCGAAGGAGAGGAGGCGGAGGAAGAGGTTCCGAGATCGGGCGGCGTATAAATCTCTTCCTTGAAGGTTGAAGTCTTAGTGATTCCCTGTCTCCTCCTATACGCCATTTGGGTGCCAAAGATGCCCAAGGACTTATCCGATATGATTTGTGAGAGATCTGGTTTGGAATGAGAGAGACTCTATCTATCTGATGATGAGTGGAAAGCTTGTGTGTGAATGAACGGTGGAGAATTGATAAGTGACCAAATATCTCGACTACCACGCAAAAAGACACAGTTTTGCACAAAATTTTATTTCATAAAATAAGTAAATATAAAAACAATACTCCCGCCAATCCCTTTTTTGATTTTTGGTCAATCCCTCTCTTGTAATGCCCAATTAAAGGAGACCTCAATTCTTTTATAAAAAATATTTGAAATATTTGAACTATAATCATTTAATTTTTTCAAAATATTTATAGATAAAATATTTTATATAAGATATTTTTAAAAAATAAAATATTATGAAAAAATAAAATATTTCAGTAAAAATACATATAATTTGTATTTTTTAAAAAAATAATAAATATATTTTTATTTTATTTTATTTTTTCTCGAAATATTTGTTTTCCCGAAATATTTTATTTTTATGGAATATATGTTTTTCGTTTGAATTTTTTTGAAATATTTTATTTTTTCATAAATATTTTATTTTTCGAATTTATATATAGATATAATATTATAAATGAATTGGTTTGGGTTAAACAATGGTACACTAAATTGAATTGGTTTGGGTTAAAGAATAGTTTTGGTGTGAGAAAACCAAACCAAACCATCAAAACCATCTATTGAGATGGTGTGAAAAATGATGGATTTGGTACCAATGGTGCAACACTATTTCATCCCACTCCTTCTACTAAACACCACCTTAAAATGTTAAGTTTGGAAGCAATATAGTAGCACTACAAAAATAAAATAAAATTCTAAGACCAGTTACTATTTCTCTAGCCGTTTCATGGATTCTCCATCTTAGGCACTCACTCGTCTTATTCAAAATAGTGACTTCAATTGAGTAAATCCTCAATTCAAAGTAGTTTGATTGAGTTTAATTGAAAAAAATTTCAATTCAAAATAGTGAAATCAACTTCAATTGAATGAAATTGAGTAAATCTACAATTCAAAATAGTGAAATTGAATTCAATTGAGTAAACCCACAATTAAAGTACTGTAATTGAGTGAAATTAAGTTCAATCCCCAATTCAAAGTAGTGATATTGAGTAAATCTCTCAATTCAAAGTAATTTAATTGAATGAAATTGATAAAATTCTCAATTCAAAATATTTTAATTGAGTAAAATTGAAAAATTCCCAATTTAAAGTAGTGTAATTAAGTGAAATTAAGTAAATCCCTCAATTCAAAGTAGTGAAATTGAGTAAATCATCAATTCAATGTAGTTTAATTTAGTAAAATTAAAACAATCAACAATTTAAAGTAGTGTAATTCAGTGAAATTAAGTTCAAATCATCAATTCAAAGTAGTGAAATTGAGAAAATCACTCGATTAAAAGTAGTTTAATGGAGTGAAATTGATAAAATCCTCAATTCAAAGTAGTGAAATTGAGTAAAACCCTAATTCAAAGTAGTTTAATTGAGTAAAATTGAAAAAATCCTCAATTCAAAGTAGTGAAATTGAGTAAAACTCCAATTGAAATTAGTTTAATTGAGTAAAATTGAAAATATTCCTAATTTAAAGTAGTGTAATTGAGTGAAAAAATGAAAGAGGAGTTGAAAAAATAGGGTATTTTGACACAAATACCCCTATAGTGACGATTTAAAGTAGTATATATAATTGATTGAAATTAAGTTCAATCTCCAATTCAAAGTAGTTTAATTGAATGAAAATGATAAAATCTCCAATTCAAAGTAGTGAAATTGAGTAAATTCCCAATTCAAAATAGTTTAATTGAGTAAGATTGAAAAAAAATATCAATTTAAAGTAGTGTAATTGAGTGAAATTAAGTTCAATCCCTAATTTAAAGTAGTGAAGATTGAGTAAATCCCTAATTCAAAGTAGTAAAATTGAATAAATCCCTCAATTCAAAGTAATTTAATTGAGTTAAATTGATAAAAAAAAATTACTTTAAAATAGTGAAATTGAGTAAAATTAAGTTCAATTGAGTAAATTCTCAATTCAAAGTAGTGAAATTGACTTCAATTGAGTAACGTAAATCCCCAATTTAAAGTAGTGGAATTGACTTCAATTCAAAGTAACGTAAATGATGAAATATTAGAAATATTTTATAATTTTTATAATAGTAATAGCCAATAACATGTGCATTAGTACTATACCCGGGCCAAATTATTCTTTGGTTGTATGAGAAATTAATTAGAAAATGAGGTGAAAAAATGGGGTCTTTTAGTGATGGTTTGATTGGACCGTCCCTAATAGACACCCTTTCGTGACGGTTTATTTGGACCGTCACTAATAGACACCTTTCGTGACGGTTTATTTGGACCGTCACTAATAGGAACCTTTCGTGACGGTTTATTTGGACCGTCACGAATAGACACCCTTTCGTGACGGTTTATTTGGACCGTCACGAATAGACACCCTTTCGTGACGGTTTATTTGGACCGTCACGAATAGACACCCTTTCGTGACGGTTTATTTGGACCGTCACTAATAGACACCCTTTCGTGACGGTTTATTTGGACTGTCACTAATAGGCACCTTTCGTGACGATTTATTTGGACCGTCACTAATAGACACCCTTTCGTGACGGTTTATTTTGACCGTCACTAATAGACACCCTTTCGTGACGGTTTATTTTGACCGTCACTAATAGGCACCTTTCGTGACGATTTATTTGGACCGTCACTAATAGGCACCTTTGGTGACGGTTTATTTGGACCGTCACTAATAAACACCCTTTCGTGACGGTTTATTTTGACCGTCACTAATAGACACCCTTTCGTGACGGTTTATTTGGACTGTCACTAATAGATACCCTTTCGTGACGGTTTATTTGGACCGTCACTAATAAGCAACCTTTAGTGACGGTTAGTTTTGCCCGTCACTAATAGACCACTTTTAGTGACGGTTTTTAGCCCGTCACTAATAGACCGTCCCTAAAAGCTTTATTTCTTGTAGTGAGGAGGCACATTTTTGAAAAATCTCTGCTAATTTTTTACACCTTCATCTTCTTCAGAGATATATGGTGACAAAATATTATTGAGTGAATAGATATACACAACGATCCTGGGTGTAGAGCCTATTGTGAATAGAAGTCCATAGAATTAAGGCATGTCTTAGGCCATTTTTTGGGGGGTGTGGAGTGTGATAAAATGACAATTTTTTTTTTTTTTTTGAAGAATCAGCAATATTCTAGAATCAAAGGGAAAGGACCAAACCTTACAAAGAGGAGCACAAGGGATTAAACCCTAAAATGAAAAAACCCCACATCCACCACAGAAGGAGGATCCAAGGGATACAACACAAGCCTAGCAAAAAAAAAAAAACCAGCAACTCTGATGAGCTCTCATCAGAAAAGTAAGACCAATACTGAAGAGCACCCATCAAAAGCAAGCTGCCAAAGCTGAGGCAAACACCAACCATCCAAACAAGCATCAACCACAGCCAAGAGGTAGACCTAAAATATGTAGTTAATGATCCAAGTCATCAAAATAAATAAAAAATTGAATGGTTAATTCACCCCTATACACTATCACACTTAGATAAGTGTTTCCAACACTACAAGAAATAAGGGTTTTAGTGACGAACATGCCGTCACTAAAAGGGGTAAAAACTGTCACTATAGCCTATAGTGACGGCTTAGTGATGAACATCCAAATGACAGTTTTGTCTGTCACTATAGGTCAAAATTTCTACATGAAAGAACCACATTTTTTTTTACCTATAACAATAGTTTTGTTTGTCACTATAGGTTTATTTTTTATTTTTTATATTTGCATTGATGAGCATATTTAGCTAGTGAACTAATTTTTTTTTTTTTTAATATTTGCATTGATGAGCTTATTTAGCTAGTGAACTACAAAAACAACTTTCAACATATACATAGATATTGTGCCTAAAAAAAATTATTTAATATAAATCCAATTTATTACAATAAAAGAATACTTCTTTACAATTTTGTCTTTGGAAATTAATTAATTCAACACATTCAAAAGTACTAGTACAAAAACTAATAAGAAAATAATTGCACCGGTCCTTATGCTCAAGTCAAAACCTGCACACAAAAAAAAAATAAACAACAGAAAGAAATATATATATATTATCATAAAAATTGTTCAAGAACAATAAATAAGACTTGTGAAAGTGAGCTGCACTCGGAGCATTAGCATCTACATCACACTTGTTCAAAGAGAGAAGCTCCACGTTTCCATCAATTCCCAGTCTTCTTAGTGGTTGAAAAGTAGAATCAGTAACAAAAACACACTGACATCGCAACATTAATAATTTTTTTCTACCATTAATTTCAATTAAAATTAAAAGCAGCCCATTGCAAGTCTCAGATGAAAATAGTTCTCTCCTTCAATGAAGGCCTAAACATATTTAAAACTGAAGCTAAGGACATACACAGAGCGAGAGGGGTAGAGGGTTATAGGGAATTTTCACAAACATATCCTGAGCACTATAATAACAAATCAACCAGACCCAAATTGGATTATCTAAACTAACATTAATTGTTAAATATTAACCGAGCAAATGAAGAAGCATTGTCAATTACTCATACAAAAAGAGCATAACCCTTTTATTAACACACATATAGAGAGAGAGCTGTAAAACCTTTTATTTTGGTGAATGCGAGGAGGGGCTTGTGGCATTAGAGCAAGCAAAGAGTTGAAAAGAGAGGGTTTATATGAATTCCTCTCTACTGTGATCTAATTTATGCGAAAAGCAGACGCTGTGACACGTTATTTTCCCTTTTTCCTGAAATTATTCCCGATTTATTTTTGGTTGTGACGTCACTTGTTCATGACGTCGAGGTTATTCATGGTGTTTCCCGTGTAAATTTTTCGCGTTTACGTTTGGAGCTGACGGGACGATTTGACAATTGTCTCTTTGGTGACTTCGTGGGGTTTCTTTGGTGACTTCGTGGGGTTTCTTTGGTGATTACGCTACTTGACGTGATGTTTTGTGTTTCGGACATGGCAAGAGGTTTACGTGAGTTTTAGTGCCGATTACGTGATTTCGTTTTGACGCTCGACGTCTGGTGTTTCGACTGGGTGGCGACATGCTTAGTATGCCCGACGTTTAAGGCTCCGACGCTGTTGTTCGAGTTTAGCATTTAGTGTTTTAGGGGTTCAACGTTTTGTTTTCCCTTGTAATAGGATTAGTATGTGCTTTATTTGATTAACATGCTTTGTGTTCGTAAGTGTGTGCCCTTATGTATTATTTAACTTGTATGCTTAGGGATATTTGCGTTAACTTGTTTGTTTCCCCGTATTTGTACTTGTGTGACATGTATTTTTATACTTATTGGGTTGACTTTTGGCATTTCCTGGTTTTAGGAGCTCCGATGGGTCTTGTACGTACCTAATGTTCCAGTGGTCGGGTTTTTGTACCCCGGATCATTTATTTCAAATTGTATTATTTAATTGGCGTTCCGTTGATTTTTCGGGTACACATGATTTCATTTAGGGATTTTTCGATGATTGTTTCCCTTATTATTATTATTTATTATTAAATTGAGGCTAAATGTTTTCTTTTCGTTCCGCATTCGACACGAAAGGTTTTAGGTCGTTTCTTCGCGGTGGTTATTCGGTTGACGACGTAACGGGCCATGAGCTAATTTTTCAGGAATTCTCTCGCATTATTTTATATTTAATTATTTTAAAGTTGGTGAGAAAGTTTGGATTATTATTATTACATAATAATTATAAATGGGTAATGATAATTAATGGGTATTTATATATATATATGAATTAATGGAATTATATATATGAAAATATGAGAAATATAAATAGATGTATATGTATAGGTCGGTGGGTATAGCGAGAGAGAACGCACGGCCAGGCTTCCTTCTACCTCTTTTTCTTGACGAGCCACTTTCATTCCTCAGCTTTTCCTCCACAATTGCAGATTGTTGACGAGGGATGGAACACTGACGATAGAGGGAGAAAGAGAAAGAGAGAGACGGGGATGAGAAGATGAAGGTCACACAGCTAAAGGCGCAACTTGAGTTGTTGGTTCGCCGAAGATGGAGGAAGGCGACGACGTGGCCGAAGAGCAGCGGCGCGAGGTGGCCGCAATTGCAGTTTAGACGCGATTTGGCGAGGGTTTCAGCCGCGACCTAGGGTTTGGTCGCTGATATAGTGGTCGCCTGACAGAGGAGGACGATGATGGCAAGCGGAGTTGTTGGAGACTTGCGGTGGTGGTCGCGGCTGAGCCGTCGCATGGCAGTGGTGGTGCAGATGCGCGTGACAGGGGAACTTCGACCAATCCTTGCAACGACGATTTGGTCGACTTCCCGGCCTCCGATGACCACGATTTTCAGAGGGTAGCTTCGTCTAGATGTCAAGTACGACATACTAAAATTTCAGATTTTTCGGTTTAGCGGTTTTTCGGGAAATTACATTTATAGGTTAGAATTTTCGTTTGAATTATTTTAGATTTACCCAAATTTATTAACCTATTGCTAATGGGCTTCGTATATATTGAATAGGACAGCAATGCAGTCGTTTCGGTCCAAGCGGAAAGATTTTTGGACAACTTTGGTCGGCGGACCCCATTTTCAGGTGCCGACACTGTTCACGACGAGCCGTTTCGGGGCTGTTCTGTAAGCTTAAATTTAGGTGGGATATTTTTTTAAATATATCTAACATTCACACTCGTGGCATAGTAAGCCGTAGATTTATTATTATTTTTATTTACCGAGCATGCTTTAAATGTTTAGGAAATTAGAATTTTTCTGATGTGGTATATTTACGAATATATGAGGACCAGTTTTAAAAGAAGTTTAAAAAGGGATTTTGAAATAGTTTTCAGTTTGAACTCTCGTGGTTGATCTTACTCTTCGTTGTCACTGTTCCTTGGCTTTTAGCTGAACTTGGGAATTTAAGGTTTATGCCTTTGGGGCGGACCTTATATTCACGTGATGTTGATTTGTGCACACATAGTGTGATTCCTAGTACTTTGGGGTGGGTTCGGAGACGTTGGAACAAAATAGATTTGACTGGGTCCTAAAACTTTTTCTTAAAAACTGATTGAATCCTTCGGGATTCATTTTTTTCTTTAAAACCCTAGGGCTTCGACATCCATTTGGAACTAAATGACTCTGGTACCCTTTCATATGCCTCAATAGGCGGTGTGAGTTGGAAATGATTCTGTTGGTTATCGAATCCGGTTTGGTGATGATGTTTTCCCACTTATGTTTCTCTGAGTGAACGGGTTAGTTCACTGGTTATTATGAATAAAAGTGTAGGATTGAAATTAGAATATGTGAGAATGAGACTTTCCATATATGATTTGATAGCGGTATGGTGTAGAAGTGTGATCCAGTTGAGTTGTAGATGTGGTTTTTGCTCACCCTTACACAGATTGCAAGTTTGCAGGTGGATGCAACAAAACATGTTCAGCGGCGATGATACGGGTGAATTGGGATGTTTATAATTAGTTTTGTTTCTTTTATCCGTAGTTATTCTTATGTATTCTTATTTCTCTTAAGAGCCAGTCTGTTGGCATACCCCCTTTCGTTGTATATTTCATTTCGGGTATTTGTTGATTCAGGGTGCCATTATACCTTTTCGGCATCGCCATGTGGCTTTCTTTATAATTTCATTTGAGCATTTAGGGCTCTATCGGTTTTAGAGGAGTTGTGTAGAGGTAACAGTGTTCTTTTCCACTACCTCTGTCCTAGTAGGTTTCTGAAATGTTGAGTTGCGTGCCATTGATTCTATTTCTGTTGTTATGGGTAGGTTATTTTGTTGTGTTGTTTTTGGGTTGTTCGGATGTTCCATTTACAAACGGAACTCTGCCGGATTTTCGTTAGAATTCACTTCTGAGTTTATATCACCCAGGCGGCATGGAATAACTTGTTTTCATTCTTATTCCATGTATGTCGTCGTTGTTGTTGATTCTAGTGGTCGTTTTCTATGACGTCATACCTCGGGATTCGCTGATTCTTCGGATTGGAGTCTCAGGAATAACAGGGCGTGATAGACACGTTGCGCGAAGCTGCATTCAACTACCAGGAGATGAAGAACCTCCAGTATGAAGTTTCGTCGTTCAAAGATAATCTGAAATAGAATTTGACACAATCCCTTACAAAAATACAAGCGTTGCAAGACAGGCGAGCATGTATACTATAAGGGTACTATGTTTTGACTCTTTATTATGTTTTTATATTTATGTGATCGAATCGCGTATAATGCAAATTGGAGAGAAGTGTTGACAACTTTGAGAGAATGAAAGAAGGCACAAACAAGAGATATAGGGAGTTGATTTACCTAAAAAAAAAAGAGATATAGGGAGTTCCATATACCTTGGAAATGGATGATGGACACAGAGCTCATTGGACAGGTAGGGTGGAAAATCACTACTATCTTTATTATAAAAAACATGTATGAGTTCATTAAAGAATTCACGAAATGTTTCGTCAAGCCATGCCCATGAATTATAACCAGCCTGTCAAAGTCAAACTGGTGGAGGAGCTTGGTGTTGGAGTACAGATTATGAGAAACATGAATAGGGAACTCAAAAGGGAACAGATAGCCAAAGTTATAAGAACTGTCGTTGTGGACAAAAATGGAGAAATAATTTACTAACTTGAATTATATTAAACCTGACGATTCGCAAATGATGTACCTGATAAGGATTTATATCATAAGCTAAACTCTTCAGTTTCCCAGCAGCTCTAACTTTATCACCAGAAAACTGTCTTTGAATTGCTACAAAAAATGTAATGTCAGATAGCTTAAATTAGACTATATTTCCGCTAGTAGCAGTTAGAAAGAGCATTACCAAGGAGCATATCAACGAAGGAACAGAAAACACAGAAGTTCAAGTAGGAAAACTGAACAATTAAGACAGAGTAGGAAACCTATCTTCTTCACAGCATACCAAAATGTTGAATAATGCAATCAAGTTCTCAGATCAAAGACTTCATTCTTTTTGGTAAACTAGACATGGCTTAAATTTTCAAGAAAAATGAGGGATTGCCGTATCATTTCTTTATAGCACTAATAAAGAAATTTAGCTCAGGGCAGCCCAAAAATTGTTTCACATAATTAAACATGAGCTCCACAAGGGAAAGAAAATTTTAACAGAAATTGTGTATCATATTCTACCGTACTTGGACTTTAAATTATATGTAGGTGCATTTTGGTATTAGAAAGGAAAACTTGGAAAATGACTAATACAGACGCAAGTTCAAGTATTGAAAAAGAAATAATGGCGCAAAAGCTTCACTCAGTCAAGGACAAATAAAATTGTAGTCATGTCATATATGTTTAAGCAGAGACCTATAATATATTTCGAACATCAATATTCATATTCAAAGTCAATAACTTGTGAAGAAAGAAGTCCCATACCTAAAATGTAAATGATAGAAGAAGACGTCGAAGCTAGCATGAAAATGAACAGCTGGCAAGGAAATATAAACTGCTGTAAAATTTTCATAGGAGGAGTAACAAGGTATGAGCAATCTAACCTAGTTTCATTCCAACAAGAACTATGGGGATGCTAGGGGCATAATGCTTCAACTCGGAAATCCACTGTCATTGAAGACAAAATGCAACAATTCTTTAAAAAGTGATGGATAATGTTATGAATGCTAGCAACAACAGAAACAACAACAAAATGAAGAGTTTACGATGTCTGCTCGTTGGAGATATTGGTCTTCTATCTAATACCATCAAGTCCCCACCTTCTTGGAAACATTTTCAACAAAATGAATGATCATTGTGAAAATCTGCGCAAGTTTAAAGCAATACTGGAGACATTATCTATGCAGATCACAACCAGAAAACCATCACAACATCCATCAGAAGTGCAGAAGAAGAATACCTGAATGCATGAATCTCTAAGAACTCAAGTCTCATACAATTTATATACAAAGATTCATGAACGAGTTTAATATGTTGAACAAGATTCATAAACCGTAAAAGCCAGCATCAAACTGGACTCAAAACATCAAAATAGTCATTCAACCAAAATACATACAGAAACCTCCTCAGGCATTTCTTCATCTAGCTTCTGTGATTGCGGTGGGAAGAATACTTTCTGCTCCCATCTCAGTCCTGAGGTCATTGATATTCTGCTCTAACTTATTTATGTGGCTTCCCACCTCATCGAGTAAATTGTTGTCTAGGAAACAAAGGATCTCTGACAACCCACATTCTTCTCACATAACTACAAACACACTATAGTTTGGGTGAACCAAGTTGACTCAGATTTAGTCCTCCCGAAGGTAACATTACTATTTTGTATAGAAAAGCAACAAAATATAGCAAACTGATGAAGATTTCAAACCTTGAGAACACCTGGCCTGTAACACCCCGTTTCATTTTCCCTTTTTCTGAATTATTCCCGAGTTATTTTCAGTGATGACGTCACTTGTTCATGACGTCATGGTTATTCTGTGTATTTTACGAGTAAATTTTTCGCGTTTACGCTTGGATTCGATTGCGCGACTTGGCAATCATCAGCTTAACGACTTTGTGGAGTATCGATGATGACTTTGTGACTTGACAGTAACGTTTAGTAGTTTCGGACTTGGTGAAACGTTTACGTGTGTTCTTGTTATCGACGTTTTGTTTCCCCTGGTTATGGGGTTAGTACGTGCCTTATTTAGCTGATGTGCTTAGAAGTATTGATAGTTCTTTCGCTCGTTTTATTTATGTTTGTATATACGTGCTCTGTGTGTTGATGCCCTGTGTATTGATGTGGTATTAGGTGCCTTAGTTGCTTGACTTACGTGCTTATGTGTACTTGTATTGCTATGCTCGTTTTTCATGTTTATACATACGTTTTTCAATATGAATCGGAGTTGTTAAGGATGCGTTTGGTTCGTGGGCTTTATTGTTAGGGGCTATGCGGTTTAGTTTCAACGATTGAGTTTAGTGCTTTGACTGGGCTACGACCAGTGATTTTAGGAGTCTCGGTGAGTTCAGACTTTATTCGGGGTTTTGGTGATTGGTTTCGTAACCTGGAGTATTTATTCGGGCTTATATTATTTGGTTGGCGTCCTGTGGACTTACGGGTTCATGTGTTATTATTTGGAGGCTTCCGATATATTTTGGGATTATCGGGTATCCCGTTTATTTTTCGAGTTCGCGCGAGATACGTTGCGAGTCAATTCGGGATTTATTTTAGTTTATATCCGACTATATAGCTGAATTATTTATTCCGGACGTTATTAGTTATTCGGAATACCGTGGGGTTTTCGGTGAGTTAATTGGTAGAATTATTTTGAGTGTCCCCGGTATATTTTACGGGACTTATTGTATTGATGTGTATTTAATTGTGATTATATATTCATAGGAATATGTATACATGCAGGTAATTAATAATTAAATAAATAAAGTGTTGAATTATCATTGCCTAGTAACTAAAATATGCAATTATAATTATTTATTTGTCATTAATCAAAATGGGTAATTATATATATATATATATTAATGGAAAATGGATATATATATATATAGATATAATATATGTCTTGGGGATTAAAGTGTGAATTGGCAAGACTTAGGAGTCATTTTTGTAAATATGGAGAATTGGAGAGTTACTTTAGTAATTTTGAAAAATAGGAAAGTCACTTGTGTAATTGTGGATAAAGCAATGGTTGTTTTCGTAATTAACCATATATATATACATGAGTGTATTTGTTAGAGAACAACGTGACCAGACTCTCTACTCCTTCTTTCTTCTCTTCTGCACACAGAGGCTTCATCCCTCCAATTTATGCCGGTTGTCTTCTTCATTTCCGGCGAGGAGAGAGAGAAAGAGATACGGAAAGAAGAAGGGAGAGGTCACGCCTATGCGTGCGACCTGTTGCAGTAGAGTCGTCGGCAGAAGGCGGCGACGGCGACTGGAGTGGAAGCTGTTGGTTGCGGCTCCAGCGATGGCGGCGTTGAGATGCAGCTCTGGTGGTCGCGTGGCAGTGAGAAACTGCGTGACAGTGATGGGTTCGGCCAACCGAGTCGGGTCGACTCAGTGGCGAGTCGGGCTCCATTTGGGCTGATTTTCGGAGGATAGCTCGGCCTCGGTGTCGTGTACATTATATCCGAATTTGGTGCGAAACCATTGAGCGGTTTGCCGGGAATTTCAGATTTTCGGTATGGTTTTCGGTTTCAATTTTTGTAGATTTGTTCAAATTAAATTATCGATTGCTAACGAATTTTAATTATATTGTATAGGGCGGTAAGGCGGTCGTTTCGACATATTAAAAATAATTTTCGGATGACTTTGAACGGCGAGCACTATTCACAGCCGATACTGTTCACGGCGGGACCGTTTGTAAGCGTATATAATTAGGTGAGAATTTATATATATATTTTCATATATATATATGCATATCTAACACTCACTACTAGTGCGTAGAAAACGCTAATTAATTGCGTTGTATGTTTATGAGTAAATGAAATTATGAAATTAAATTCCTAGTGGTAGACGGATATCTAGGAATGTTATAGAATTTACGGAGTACCCATAAATAGATAAATAAATTCGGGAATCGGAATTCCCTTGATAAATTAAGTAAATTAATTTCCCTGAAAAATTATAATAAATTAAATCCTACTTAAATTGGATTAAAATAGGCTGTCTAGTACCCTTGAAATTAAAGTAGGATTGTGTAGAATTGTGGGTGAAATTAGAGCCTGTGATTAGCTCCCCGGGTTATATTTGACTGAAGTTAAAAAACAGTAGGGGCATATTTGATATTGAGTGACGTAGATCCGATTACTAGGTTTTTCCCCTGCTGTTGATATTTTATTTAAATTAAAAACATGTTAGTGGATTCACGAGAATGAGTGACGTTATCGACTTGATTTTAATTACCGTGTTGGTTTTCTCGTAAATTATAAGGAAATTAAATTGTGAATTTAATTGTCTAATTTTCCCTGAGGCGGATTAATTTGAAAACAATTATTGGGAATTAAATTAAAAGCATGCTGGCGCATAAAAATCTATAAAGATGGGGTAATTGAGAACCCGAGTATTTTTGTGATGAATGGAAATTTAATTATTATGTGATTTAAATTGTGAAGCATACTTGGTATGAGATTGTTTGGCTTTAATGCCGTTTTATTGAGCATATTAAATTCATATGGAGGCATTTTGCATTCATATAACACCATGTTATATATATATTGTTTCGGTGCACGTTGCATGGCTCAGTTATATCACGTACAAGTCTGGATCGTTTGGAATGTCGCAACAACTGGCCAGGGGGTGGTCTAGCACCCAGGGAGCTAGTAACTCTCAATTCTTTAGACATTTGGGGGTGAGGGCTTGGGCCTCACTTGCCGGTTCCCGGGCGGGCTTGTGGTCCCCGCACTTTCTTTGGCGACGCCCACCCTTCCTATTGTGGGTTTGTTGCCCCAGCAGTGAACGGTTTGGGATTCCTGGATATTGGTTTCACCCTTTAGCGGTTAGGGTTGCATTGGAGTTGCATTGTCATTGCACTGACATTTCATTGATATTCATATTGACATGTGCTTATATGCTATTATTGCTTATTGATGTTGAGCTGGGTATATCTGCAATTTTAATAAGAGATTTATATTATTCTCTTGGACGCTAGGGCGCGGTATTTGTAATTGATATTTTAACTGATGGTAATTGTATATTTATTTGAAATGATGGAGATTAATTCAATGAGAATAAAAGTTAAAGATTTTAAAATTTAAAAGAAAGGAAATGTAACAAGGATTAAACCTGGATTAGTGGAGCCACGATTGGCATGTGTTCCAGGTGGTTACGTGAGCATAAATGGAAATAGGTTTCGGTAGTTGACTGTCTCTCCTCGAGTTGGGTGTCTAGTTGCGTTGATTAACGCTTTACAAGGACTTAGCTGAGTCTATGATGTTCGGCCATATAGGCCTTCATAGTTGGTGAGTGGTACTACTACGGGTTGATTGTTAGACCACTTCGGTGGTGTGAGGAGTTTAGAAATTTAAAGGTTGCCCTAGGCCTATAAATCTTGCCGTCTCTCTATTTCAAACTGTCGTTATTCATGGGTTGTGATTCTTTCCTCCCATTTGTGGAAGTATTTTTGAGTATTAAACCGTGGTTATTCCGGTACCTTGAAATCCGAGTCATGGTTTGGATCTTTGGGATCAAACCAGAGTTTTCTCAAAGTTTTGAGAACTTAAAAGTTTTTGAATTTTTATAAGTCGTGTTCTTTAACTACCCTGGAGCCCGTTGACTATTTTTGAAAATCAGAAATCAAAAACTTGTTTTGTAAAATATGTTTAAATTCTTGGGACTAGGAGTACCGAATGAAAATTCGCTTTTGAAAGAAATTTTCGAAAATATTAATTGAAATTGTTCTATAAAAAAATTGGTGAATTAGGGCACAGGTCGCCCATGTTCTAGAAATTTCAAGATTATTCCCGAGACCTCAGTATCGTAAAGGTCGAGAAATCCATGTTACTCCTAGCTTGTCGTCTAGGATTCCTTCCTGTGCCCGGTTTTGTTTGGGCATTCTTTCAGGATTATTTTTATAAGTTTTAAATAAATGTTAAAGGTCTTCGGACCAGATTTGAAAGAAGTTTAAAAGTGAATTTAAAATGGTTGTCAGTTTAAATTCTAGCAGTTCTTCCTTCTCGGATAGTTATTCCTTGGGCTTGAGCCTGGGCTTATGATGTTGACTTACACACACTTAGTATGATTCCTGTTGTTTCGGTTGGGTTCAGAGATGTTGGAACCAAATGAGATTTGACCGGGTCCTAACTTTTTCTTAAAAACCGGTTGAATCCTTCGAGGTTTAACATTTTTCTTTAAAAACCCGAGGACCATGGCATCTGTTTGGGACTAAACGACTCCAATACCCCTTTCTAGTGCCTAGATAGGCAGTGTGAGTTAGAGATAGTTCGGTTGGTTACCGAATCTGATGTGGAGATAGTACATTCCCTTCTTATGTTTCTTCGAGTGAACGGGTTGGTTCACTGGTTGTTGTACGTAAATGAAGGATTATTCCCTTTCGGTAGTCCTAAGGAGTGACCTATTTACCTCCTAGGAACCTTGAGTAGCGTGTTTGGTGCACGGT
Source organism: Cornus suecica (assembly GCA_963922005.1). Taxonomy (NCBI): domain Eukaryota; kingdom Viridiplantae; phylum Streptophyta; class Magnoliopsida; order Cornales; family Cornaceae; genus Cornus; species Cornus suecica. Next base: position 77,625,312 of record OY998241.1, read on the forward strand.
ATGGTGGATAGTTAGTCTTATTGTATCTCTAGATGATAGCGGAGTTCAAATTGTTTGTCTATAGACCTAGGTGACAGGCTTAGTTACTTTCAGGACGTTATATATATATATATATATATATATATATATACGTAGATATGTGTGGTGTTTATGTTTTCGTTGTTATGTAGTTCGTATGAGTTTCGTAGTTACTCGAGGTTAGTGATGAGGTTATTGACGGGGTCTCGGATTGGCGGGGTGCCACATGAGACAATTGACTGACCTAGGATAGATGCATGCACACGGGATGGTTAGCGTTTTCTAGACGGCTATGAGTGTGATGTTTTGATATTATGGTGAGCACGTGGTTTTGCACACCCCCACACAGGTTGCAGGTTTGCAGGTGGATGCAGCACGACTTATGCTCGGCAGCGACGATACGGGTGATTTGGGACGGTAGTTTTGTTACTCTTTCCGTAGTTACATTTGTGTATTCCTTCATTCTCTTAGGAGCCAGGTTGTTGGTAGATTCCCTTATATTGTATCTCTATTTTGTGTATTTATTATTTTCGGGGTGCCTTTGTATCATTTCGGCACTACCATATGACTTTTTGTATTCTTATTTGAGCTTGGTGGCTCAGTCTGGTTTTGTTGTTTTGGGGTGCCTTTATACCTTTTCGGCCTCGCCATTTGATTTTCTTTATAATTTCATTTGAGCATTTGGGGCTCTATTGATTTTAGAGGGGTTTGGAGAGGTATTGGTGTTCTTTTCCACTACCTCGGCCCTACTAGATTTCTGGAATGTTGGGCTACGTGCCATTGTTTCTATTTCGGTTATTATGGGTAGGTTTGTTTGTTGTGTTGCTTTTGGATTGTCCGGATGTTCCATTTATAAACGGAACTCTGCCGGATTTTCGTTAGAATTCCTTAATTGAGTTTCTATCCCTCAGGGGACATGGAATACTTCATTTTCATTCATATTCCATGTATTTCGATGTTATTGTAAATCTTGGTTGTCGTTTTCTGTGACATCATACCCCGGGATTCACTGATTCTCCTTATTGGAGTCTCAGGAATAACGGGGCGTGACATGGCCGACTACACAAGATTAGCAATATAATAACGTTACTTTCGTAACCAGCAATCCTGGCCCAAAGGATCAGGAATATTTGTTCCCCCTATCTCTCTCTCTCCTTTAATCATTCTATTACATATGTGACAATGCATGGAGACATAGGAGGCCCCGAGGTTCACACACCCAGGAATGGACAATCACACTATGCCCTAGGAGAAAACTAATAATAGATATCTTGCACAATGCATGGAGACATAGGAGGCTCAAGAAATTATTTGAAACATGGGACCTAAATCCGTCCTTCATCTGACCACCACCACGTCCACCGGACTAACTTTATTAGAGGGAGATATTTTTTCAAATATTCTCAGTAAATGTGCTAAAAAAGATTAGACCTATTTCCTTTTCAACCATCGGACCATGATTAACAAAGGAATTCTAAAGCCTAAACAAACCACATTGAGGACTCATACAGTTCACTTAAAAAAAAAAAACTAGCATTTCCTCTTCTTAAATCTAAAATGATCTAATCAGCAATAAGTATGCAGTATACATATATATATATATATATATATATATATATATATCTACATTATGCATATATATTCAGATAACCATCTTCCTTTAACTAACACACTAAAAAATGCCCTACATCCTAGAAGAGTGAAAAGTTCGCTTGAATCTTCTAACTAACCAAAATAAGTCAATTCCATTGGCAGGAATATATCCCCAATACGCATCAATTCAAGCAGAGGATAATGGATGTTGAGATACAAATTGGCAAATAAAAAAAGAAAGCACATAAGCATATATGAATATGTGTGTGTGTCTATATATATATAGAGAGAGACGGAATCGAATGGACCTTGTTGAAGAAGATCTGACCACTGGAGACGGCGATGTAGAGGAGAGAATGTAGGCGTAGGTTAAGATAGCTTCTCTGAGGAGTTTTGTAATCCAATCTGCCATTGCCGAATCACACTACACCTCGCTCAATCGCTCAATTCAAGTGTTCAATTATATATTGCTGAAATTGAGTATAACAAACATATATACACACATCCTATATACATATATATATGTATATACACACACATGTATACACTCAAATATATACCTTTTTTATGTGGTTTGAGCCATGAGAGACGAATTAGCAGAGTCATTCGAATTGTTGTGAATGAAAAACACAGAGAGGCGAAATCAATCGATCTGGAAGGGCAACTATGCACAAAGGACTCAATCTACATGGAGATCTAGGGTTTATACATCTTGGAGGTTGTCGTCGTCCTCCTCTCTCTCCCCTCCGATAACCTTTCTCACTATTCTCGACGACGTCGCTGAATTTCTTCTTCGACGACGAACCGTTCCGATCATCCACGGTCTTCTTGGGATAATCGTACACGAACTCCATTGAAGATGTGATCAAAGATGTTGAAACCCTAGAAAACGTGATTTTTTAGAGAGAATTGAGGACTTGTGCGCTAGAGAGAGAATTGAGAGAGAGAGAAGACATGTAATATTATATGAATAAACAAATTATTAAAAAATAAAAAATAAAGATGTAGTGACAGACAATCGAGTCTGCCACTATCTCCTGTCACCGTAGATTAATTTTTCTAAAAAAGAATAAAAAACGAGGATGTAATGGCAGACAAATGGTGTCCGTCATTATTATTTTTGTCAATACATTTTCTTGTAGTGCAAGAGAGTTTTCTTTAATTGATTGTTTACTTTTTAATAGGAGCATCAAAGACGCTTCTTTTTTATTATTAATTTTTTAAATTGGTTGCCCAAAATTTATTGCGCATTAAATTTGTTGAGGCCCGGGCAACCACACTTACATATATGATACAACACAGATACGACTATACGATAAATTCTAAAAAAATAAAATATAACTATGGTAGAATACAACAAAAATAAATTATATAGTTTGAAATATATAAAAAAAATTGGTCAATATTTTAAAATTTTAAACAAATAAATGCATTCAATAATATAATAAAGGAGTTCAAATAAGCCAATGTAGTCAATAGTTCATAAAATTATTGGTATTTTCTAATTCTTATATTATGATAATGCTGTTGGAAAAATTAAATTTTAAAATTTACAACTTGGAATAAATATTTTATTTGCTATATAAAAAGTATGTATTTGATATATGACTAAATTATATGAGAAGTATTGAATACATGATTTAAGTATGTGAAAAATATTAGAAAAAGTTCCGTCCTTTTCTTTTCTTTTTTTTAAGGGACAAACGAGTTGCTAGATTATTATAAGTCAGTAGCGTGTGCCGCTAGAACCCTGGCCGCCACTGGTGGGGCTCCTATCAACTGGGCCGATAATCCGATATGCACGCGCTGAGTCGGTCCTATTAAAAATGGGAAAATTACCCCTCGTACTAATTTTTTTTGTTTTTTTGATAGTCAAGTGAAAATAAAGATAGATCTACAAGACAAATTTTAGGATGTGATTTGCAAAATTTTGATATTGTTATCTTAGTTAAATACGATTCCATATCAGGTAAATTCCCTATTGTTTTTTTCTTCATGGTCAAGTAAAGTAAAGTAAAGATAGATTTGCAAGAGAAATTTTAGGATGTGATTTGCAAAATTTTGATACTCTTTAGTCTTTATCTTAGTAAAGAAATACCATTCGGTCTCTACACGATTGGAGACTATATAACTTTCTAAGGCAGTCCCTCAAATTTAGTCGGTTTTAAGGAAAAAATCGAAGTGGTTTTTCTGCTTTATAAAATTGGACTAACAAAGTTATATTCTTATTTAATTCTTTTCAGAAATTCTTAGATTATATATAGATATATATATATATTCAACATTTACAATAATATTCTGATATTTAACATTTCTCAAAGCGAAATATTTATGTCAGCCTTGTGTTTCTTAGTTTACCTATACACAAAAGATGAGTTCACTCCTTAGAGGCAAAGCCTCCATTAAACCTGCACTCATCTCTTCTTCAATCAACCGTTGTTTTTCTTCCCTTCGAACAACTCCACCAGGTGTAACTACTGCCCCATGGCTAATGATGCCTCCTACTTTGCTTGCTAAGCACGATCACTGTCACCACTGCAAATTCACACTTAATCGATCTGGAGATCCCAATGTGATATTCCCAACATTCAACTTCAGGCGTAGTTCGGAGGTGAAACCAGACGACAACAATTACTACCACTTCTTCAATGTTGCCGATAACAAGCTTTCTTTTAAGAAGAAAAAGAGAAGTATACGCCTACCATGGAATAATGATAACTTTTCACCGGACGAGTCCAAATGCATTGGTTCGTCACATGGATGGCTTGCCTTTATCCACCCTCGCAACTGCATTCTCTATCTCTACAACCCCTTCAGTTCCTCCTCCTCCTCCATGCCCTACCTTCCTCTCCCTCCCATCGAAACCCTCCCGCCAATTGTCTCAAGTAAGCGTCTCAATGCCACGCACATTCATAATTCCTCATCCTCATCCTCCATTGTTACAGAGTTCACCATAAAGAAGAGTTGGGGTAAAGAAATCCGCATATCGGGTAAAGAATTGAGTGAGAAGTTGTTTAAGAAGGTTGCGATGTCCGGAGTCCCGAGTGATGAATGCACTGACTGCACTGTTATGGCTATCTACAATGACTATCAGTGTCCGGACGAAGGAAAACTTGCCTTCTGCAGAATTGGGGACAGTTCATGGACTGAACTGGCTCATTCATCGTTCAACTACTCTGATATTGTTTACTTGAGCAAGGACAATCATTTTTATGCTGTGTGCTCTCATAGGTCATGTGACGAAGGTGGGCTTAATTACCGGGAAATAATAGTTGAAGATTGCCTTGTATGTTGGGACCTCGCTGACCCCTCTTCTCCAAATAGATATTGTCTTGCGCCAATCAGCAATGACCAATGCAAAAAGAGAGGTGGATGTCGTAGGGCGTTTTATCTGGTTGAATCTTCTTCGGGAGAATTGTTGACGGTGGTAAGGTATTACAAGGAGGACTCGCATAATAAGGAGGATTTACCGAAAAATTTTAAATTTACCGAAAAAAAAAAGGAGTCGCATAATAAGTTTGTGACGACAGCATTTGATGTGTTTAAGCTAGAGCATTCCTGCCACTGGACGTATGTGCCCAATAATGAGGATCATATTCTGTTTGTGAGTCGTTTTCAATCTGTTTGTCTATCGGCCCACGACTTTCCAGGGTTGAGGAAGAATTGTATTTACTTCACTGCTCATGATCAAGATAATCGTCCTAACCAGTCTAGGGAATTCGGAGTTTATAACTTGGAAGAGGATCGCGTGGAGGAGTCCTTCGACTTGGAGTGGATGGAACCTTCTCCTTTTTGGGTTGTCCCTCACCATTGAAGAGACCATTAGTACTATTTCCTTCACAATCTATGATGTGTTTTTCAAGTTTTTTTTATTGTGTCTTGTTTTTATAGTTATTCTTTTTTTTTCTGAAAGTTAATTTGTTCTCACATTAATTGTTTAGCATATCGGGTTAATTCCATATTGAATTGGCTAGACAAGTAAAAGTTTGTTCTCAACCCGTTACATGTCTTGAGAGAGTTTTCTTCACCCCTAGCAAATTGTAGTTGTGCAGTATTAGCCTCATTCACACCTTTTGTGTTTTTTATTCTTTCGAAGGCAAATTTAATCTCATACAAGTTTTTATGATTTTAGATCCGTATATTTCTCTTGTGAGACGAAAATACTATAGAACGTGAAAGGAAAAGAAAAAAAAAAAACTTTTCACCATTTATATGGTTAGTTAGAAAAAAAATTAAGAGAGCAAGAAAGGAGTGGAAAAGTATTGTTTTGATAAGTTGGATAGCAGAGAAAGTAGTTGTACTCGACAAAAATACATTTTGAATGGGACGATAATGTGACGAAAATCTTTTTTAAAAGGAATTAACTTTATTTTCTGATTTTATGGATCTCATATTCATTTTTCATCTTTGAAAAATTGAAGCCTAGTGTTGGTGTTGGGGCAGGAGCCAAGTATTAACCATTAAATAATAAGTTCAAATTTTTAAATCTATGACCAAATAATGAATTTAGTTATCTTATTGATATATATTTTTAGTAACCAAATATATGTGATCAAGTGAAAATAATAAAAATTGTTATATTAGGTGATTCTTTTTCTTGTCGGGAAAGTTAAACTTAGTCACAAAACAATCACAATTATGGTACGAGATCAATCACAGTTATATTATCCCGATGATACAGGCGTGAGTATACTCTGTGTGTGCGTGTGTATGATCTGCGCATCATTTCTTTGTATTCCTCTCTTTAATCGATATTAAAACGGTGTTCTCCATGGACATAGGCTGATTTGGCCGAACCACGTATAAATTGTTGTGTCGATTGTTTGGTGTGTGTTTGTGTGCGTTTTCTGATTTGCAGTTACAGACGGTTTCTAAGAAAGGGTGTGGAAACCCTAGCAAATGGTATTAGAGCCCCAGGTTGGAGCAAATCCCGAAGTCGAACGAAAATTGAAGTTCAAAAGTGTTCCAACCCAGAATCTGAAGGCACTACGAGCTTCGCCTCGACGAGACGAAGCCAACACCGTCAACCGCGTAGCAATCGGACCCTCCACGTGCCCACACGCGCCGCTGCAAGCTTCGGCCAGAATCCCCACACGTCGGTCGCTGGAAAAATCAGTCTGGCACCTCGCCTTGCCAGAAAAGACGGCTGACGTCAGCAAGTGACATCATCTAGTGACGTCAGCATCTCCCTGGTGACATCATCTAGTGACGCCAGTAGCCACATCAACAACCCTTGCCACGTTAGTGCCTGTCATCACTATTATGTCTTTTAGTGCTGAATTTTGTTTTGGCTCGTTTGGAGTCATTTGTTTCCCATTTTAGACGCGTTTAGAGGCGTTCTTAAAGTTTTGGACCGTTCAGGATGCAACCGTGCGATTAGTTTTTCAACATTCAACTTCGAACACCTCAAAAAGGCTCAGTAGGAGCTATGGGAGAAAAAAAGACAACAATGATCGATAAGTTTGCGGTACAAACTTTGCCTATTGGAAGATACAAATTGAGGACGTGTTATTCCAAAAAGAATTGTACTTACTATTGGAAGAGAAGCCAAAATCGATGAAAGTAGAGGATTTGACAATCCTGGATCGAAAGGCTCTCCGTACGATCAAATTAACATTGTCAAAGTCTTTTGCATTCAACATAAAGAATGAGAAGACAGCAAGGTCTCTCATGGATGCTATTTCGAACATGTACGAACAGCTGTCTGCAGCAAATCAGGTACATCTCATCAAAAGATTTGTCAATCTGAAGATATCTGAGAATGAAAAGGTCAGTGAACATCTCAATATTCTTAATGACTTTATTGGACAGTTGTAATCAATTAATATGCCAATTACTAGCAAAATGAAAACGGCTTTAGTTTTAAGCCAATTGCCAGAGAATTGGAGCGTCACAGTGGCTGCCATTAGTAGCTCTTCAGGGACAGAACTGCTACAGTATGATTCCGTAGTAAGTATGGTATTCACTGAAGAGATCGGAATATAGATGTCAGATTCTTCTAATAGTGGCTCAACATTGAATGTCGACAGAAGAGACAGAGGTTCGAACAGAAAAAAAGACGGAAGTCAGAGGCGTGGTCGTTCTAAGTCGAGACAAGAGTCTCGAAATTCCATTGAATGTTGGAATTATGGCAAACTTGGTCATTACATAGACCAGTGCAGAACCCCGCAGAGTGTAAGGGATGACAAGACTGGAGTGAATTTTGTCTCAGAAGGAGATGTTGCGTTGATATGCTCTTTGGAGAGCAAGATAGAGTTTTGGGTCTTGAACTCTGGAGCATCATTTCATACCACCTCAAGTCGAGAGATCATTGAGAGCTATGCTCCTGGTAACCTTGGCAATGTTCATCTAGGTGATGATAAGCCCTGTAGTGTCGTAGGCAAATGTGAAGTACATATCAGACTCAGTGAATCGATATGGAAACTAAGGGATGTGAGACACATTTCAGACTTGAGAAAGAACCTGATCTCAGTAGGCCAGTTGGCGAGTGAAAGTTATGTGACCACTTTCAGTGAAGATAAGTGGAAAGTTTCTAGAGGGGCTATGACTATAACACGAGGAAAAAAATAAGGTACGTTCTACATAACCACCAATTTTAGCATAATGATTGCAGTTGCGGAAGGCAAGGAGGATCACAACTTGTGGCACTAGAGGCTTGATCACATGAGTGAAAAAGAGCTCACGGTTATGCTCTCGAAGGGAAACTATCAGTGAAATTGATTGACATCGACTTCTGTGAGTGTAAGCAGAAGAGGGTTAGTTTCCAGAGCAACAACATAAGTCTCACAGTGGAGAAGCTTGAGCTAGTTCACATGGATGTCTGGGGGGCAGCAATTTTCTCATTTCTTGGCGGAAATTCCTACTTTGCGACTTTCATTGATGACCATTCCAAGAGGATATTTATGGGTTTACTTCTTAAAATATAAATTGAAGGTGTACGATGTGTTCAAGAAATAGAAAGTCATGGTAGAGAACGAGACAGGGTTGAAGGTAAAGAAACTGATATCTGACTTTGGTGGAGAAAACGAAGACTTCGGGTTCAAGAAATTTTGCTATGAGAACAATATCGGATTAGAGAAGACTATTCCAAGTACACTACAACAGAATGGCATGGCAGAATGTATGAACCGGAAAGTGACTGAGATAGCCCAAAAGCATGAGCATTTAGACAGGGTTGCCAGAATAGTTTTGGGCAGAAGCAGTCAATACAACAACGTATCTTATGAATCGTGATCCATCAGTACCACTGGAGCACAAATACCAGAAGAGGTATGGAGCGGTAAATCGCAAAGTGATCCTGTGTATGTTGAGATAAAATATGTTCTAGACAGTAAAAATCCTCAGTCAAAAGAACATATTACAGACAACAATACTCAACATGATGATACATCGCAGACTCCGACTCCTAATTTTGTGAAACTGAATACCATCCATTCAAGCATTGTTGAAGCAGAGGGTTTGTATCTAGAGCTGGTAGATGACAAATCCATTTTCCTCTAAGGTGACCTAGAGGAGGATTTTTATATGCAGCAACCGGAAAGTCTCTCGATGAAAGGGAAAAAGAAGACAGACGCGACAAAGTTTGCAAGACGAAGTCAGAAGCGACAGTGGTTACAAGACAGAGTGGTTAGACGTAATAGAGGTCGCAAGTTTTGTAGAAGGCTAGATATTGCTCATGTAGTGGGAGCTATCAGCATGGACATGTTGACCAAAGTGGTGACAACAAAGAAACTAAAATTGTGTTTAACTTCAGTGGGTACGTCTTCAAACTTGAAGACAGAAATGAGGGCACCATAATGCACTTATCATTGATGGAGTTGATTGTTGGATGAAAAATCGTCAAGTGGAAGATTGTTATATCAGGTGACTCTTTTCCTTGCTGAGAAAGTTAAACTTAGCCACCAAACAATCACAATTATGGTAGGAGATCAATCGGTAGACTCCTAATTGGAATTGGTTTAGGAAAACCAATTAACTTCTTCTCCACTCCATACTTTCCTATAAATAGAGGGGTCAACCCTATTGTATTATGTGCACAAATAGAGAGAGAGAATATGAAGAGATATAGATTAGTATTCTTCTTGGTGAGAGTCAGGAATAATATAAGTTTATATTATTCTGGTGATACAAGAGTGAGTATACACTGTATGTGTGCATGTGTATGATTTGCGGATCATCCCCTTGTAATCCTCTCTTTGATCGATAGTGAAACTGATTTGGCCAAACCACGTATAAATCTTTGTGTCGATTGTTTGGTGTGTGTTTGTGTGCGTTTTCTAATTTGCAAGTACACACGACTTCTAACACAGGGTGTGGAAACCCTAACAAAAATAAAAGGATAAAAGGAGTATAAATTTGCGGAGAATATATATATAGAGAGAGAGAAAGAGTGCAACTATTCCACAATCTTCATAATTTAAGAAATGCGATGTAGTGTATCATTGATAAAAATAAAATGAAAACTACTAAACAATTCAAGCAGATAAGTTAATATATATATGCTAATTATTTATATATAAGACTCCCAAGAAATGAAGTACATTGGTTAGTTGTACATAATTCTAAAGTTAATAGAAATCTAGGTACAGAAATATGCATATAATATATCAAATATAAGTTCAAAATTTGGAAGAAAATATAGACATAACCTCAATACTCATGCATTTTATTAAGATTTATGTGTCTATACAAATATATATTCATATATACATGTTAGTAGAAAAATATATGATATAAAGTTAATTTAATTTTTTTATATTCGTATAGGATGTAAATAATTATTTTAATCCCTCTGAGATATTAGTAATGATATGTGTTGTTGAAATGAAACCAAGAGAATATAAATAAACTAATTATGGTCATAATAGTAACTTCATTTAAAATCTATAGCTTAAAATTTTTCAGTATTGTTTTATACCTGAAATATTTATAAAAAAAAAAATTTAGAGAATGAGAAAAGTTGTATTTATTTATTTTCCCTCTCTCTCTCTCTCTAACCAAACTAAAAAAATTGAAAATTTGCTCCTTCCAAAATTTTCTAGGTAGTAACCAAACAATCCACAACTTCTATATTACGTGTTAGTGATAGATTTGGCAGAGAAATTTTAGGATGATATATATTAGTATAAGGAAAACATAAAAACCCTATTTATAGGAAATACCAATTAATATCCCTTGATTTCCAATTGATACTTTTGAATAGTAATTGAACATCGCCACAGAGTCTGCTACCAAAGAAAGAGAGAGATGGGTATCATTTTCTATGCCCAAAAGGTCAGTTTACTCCTTGGAGGCAGACTCTCCATTAAATCTTCACTCATCCAACGTTGTTTTTCTACTCTTCAAACATCCCCATCAGGAGGAACAACTAGGCCTCTGTCAGACTCTCCATGGCTGATGGTTCCTCCTACTTTGGTTGCTGACCACGACGAGACTGATATTGTGAGATCCCCAACATTCAAGGTCAAGCGTAATTCCGAAGTCAAACCAGACGACAACAATTACTACCACTTCTTGAATGTTGCCGATAACAAGCTTGATTTTAAGAAGAAAAAGAAAGATATATGGTTACCGTGGAGTAACGATTACTTTTCGCCCCATGAGTCGACATTCATTGGTTCATCACATGGATGGCTTGCCTATATTCACCCACACAACTGCACTCCCTATCTCTACAATCCCTTCAGTGACTCCGCCATGCCCTACCTTCCCCTCCCTCCCATCGAAACCCTCCCTAACATTCACTCAAGTCGACGTCTCAATCTCACCCACATGGATAAAGAGTTCGAGATACGGTACCAATGGCTTGATGAGGACTACCCCGACGGTAGACGACAGTATAAGATACAGGATGTGGAATACACTGTATCAGGTAGAGAATTTAGTAAGAAGCTGTTTAGTAAGGTTGTTATGTCCCGAGCCCCAAATGAATACACTGATTGCACAGTTATGGCTATCTACCATGACCCACCCAGCAGCAAAGGCCGACAAAAACTTGTTTTCTGCAGAATTGGGGACAGTTCGTGGACTGTACTGGATTCGCCATCAGAATCCTACTCTGATATCGTTTACAGCACCAAGAAGAATTGTTTTTATGCTGTGAACTCTGATACATATAGTAAATATTGGCTTGAATGTTGTGATCTCACTGACCCTTCATCTCCACATAGATTTAATGTTTGTCGTCAGGAGCCTAACTATTGGTATCGGGAAATCACTGATACAGAATACAATAATATGGAATTTTATCTGGTTGAATCTTCAGCAGAAGAATTTTTGGCGGTTGCAAGGTATTATCAGTACTTGCATGATAAGTTTGTGATAAAGGCATTTGAAGTGTTTAAGCTAGATGACTATGGCGATTGGCGTTATATGCCCAATATAGGTGATCGTACTTTGTTTGTGGGTGATTTTCAGTCTGTTTCTCTCCCGGCCCACGACTTTCCGGGGTTGAGAAAGAATTGTATTTACTTCATTGTTCGTGATAATTATGATAGTAATAAGTCTACAGAATTGGGAGTTTATAACTTACAAGCTAAGCGCATAGAGTACTCCTTCGACTTGGAGGGGATTGAACCTTCCCCTGTTTGGGTTATCCCTCACCATTGAAAACACTATCAGTATTTACCTTCTCACTTTGGGTTTTTTTTTTCCTTTCTCACACTCTTGTGATTGATATCCTGTTAATTCCATTTCAATTGGTGTTTTGGTAATGTGATTACTTCTCTAGAGTTCTCTCCACCCCGCAAATTGTATTGTTGTAGTGTAAGCATCACTAAGTTTAATCTTATCTCATATGTATTCTAGATGAAGAAATGACTTTTAAAACAGATTTATCATCCTCCAAATAGACATTTATCAGTCTCCATATGCCATTTAAAAGATTGGGGACTTGCTATAATCTCTGTAATCTGGTTGATGTCTTGTTCACGAAAATTAGACTCATGGCTCATTAGGATTTCTTTGCCTATAAATACCATGTAATTGTAGAGAACTTATTCATTCATTCAATAATATCATTTAAGAATTCTCTGCAAGTTTTTGCAAGTTCTTTCTTGACTTTGAGAATTTCAAAATCTTAGTTATTTTTTTTGGTTCCTAGTTGAACCCTTATTCGCTTCTACTACATCAGTTGGTATCAGAGCCTTGATTTACCCGGATCTGATGTTAATTGCTCGTCTTGGTAGCAACCACTTTGTTGACGAAGATCACAGAGTGAAGGTCTCTTGGACAGCCAGACGTACTCAAGAACGGAGATTTGATCTACGAAGCAGTCAGATTGCTGATTCTAGGATTAATGGCAACTAGGTTCGTGATTCAAGCTGGGATTGTGCTGGAGTTGTTCCTTGCAACCAACCGAACATGAGTTATGTTCTTGTTCATCCATATAGGCCTCTAGCCTATGAGGATTCCGATGAAGAGAACAATGGTGAGTTTTGTAGAAAACTTGTTTTACTAACTTTTCATCGAAGTTTTATCATGAAGATGTTTTAGATTGGATGGAAGAAGTTGAAGAATTTTTTGAGTATTTTGACATACCCGAATTCAAGCAAGTTCCTCTTGTCGCCTTTAAGCTTAAAGAATGTGCTTTGGCTTGGTGGGCACAAAACAAAATAATCGGAAGAAAGAAGGAAAACAGCTGGTGAGATCGTGGTAAAAGATGAAACGGTTGTTGAAGGCTAAATTCCTTCCACCGAATTATGAGGAGATTATGTATAAAAAATATCAAAAAGTCAACGAATCTCCAGAAAAAATATTCAAGATAGATTGTGACATTAAGGAGCATAATAAATTTATCGAAGCATCAATTTATTCTCAAGAGATTGATGTGGAGAAAATTTATATTGTTTCACCTGTTGCCGTTGATGTTGAAGTTAGTGATACAGTTACGGAATTAGTTGAAGAAGTCATGGTTGCTGCTCAAACTGAGACTCCTTCAATTAATGAAATTGATAAGAAAGAAGATGCATTGGAGGAAGAAGAGGTCAACTCTAATTTGTGTTGTGTTAAAATACATCATTTGTTTTATTCCTTGGAGAATATTGCATTTAATACCAATAACTACGTCGATCCATATGTGAAGGAAGAGGAGAATTGTCACAAGTTTCAAAGACTTGATATCTCAAAGAATTTCATTCCTTTTGAGATACCAAGAGGGATTAAAAATCTACTACAGTTGCTGTTGATTTGGAATTGAACTACGAAAATACAGGCATGTGAAGAATTATGATCAAGTAATCATTGGTATGAATTATTATTCATACTCCCATATGATCTACACTAAACTCGAGGACGAGTTTTTTTAAAGTGGAGGAGTCTTATGTAGGACAACAACCTACATCTCAATTCTAGAATTTTTATAATTTAGATTTTTATAATTTTTTTATTCTTTATCTTTTAGTTTGATTTTCTAGATTTATTAGTTTTCTTTAAAATAAGTTTTCTTGTTCACCAAAATTAGGCCCATGGCCCATTAAGATTTCTTTGCCTATAAATATTATGTAATTGTAGAGAATTTATTCATTCATTCAATAATATCATTCAAGAATTCTCTGCAAGTTTTTGGAAATTCTTTATTGACTTTGAGAATTTCAAAGTCTTAGTTTTTTTTTTTTGGTTCCTAACTAAACCCCTATTCGCTTCCGCTACATCAATAACCTAAATTTATAATATACCTTCATTTTTATATAAATTTAGTTTGATTCATTGTCATTGTAATCCGAGAATCATCCCATATATATTATTGAGTAGTACTGTTTGGCTCATAGGAGTGTGTAAAACAGCTTTGATGGGATCGATGAAAATTAACTGAGGCTCCGTTTGGCAACCCGGTTTTGGTCTTGGTCTTTGATTTCAAGACCAAGACCATGTTTGGTTGGCCGGTTTTTGACTTGGTTTTGGACACCCTAAAACCAACCATTAAAACCTGGTTTTGGCCCACCATTTTTGACTTTTCTCTCTCTCTCTCTCTCTATATATATATATATATGGCCGAAAATATAAATTATTTTGAATTTTTTTTAATATTTTTCGGAAAAAAATTAATTTCCGGGAAAAAATTATTTTTTCGAAAATAATTATCTTTTTCAGGAAAAATTTAAAAAATTTCGGAAAAAAAATAATTTTCGGGAAAAAATCATATTTTCGGACAAAAATTAATTTTCTCCAAAAAATTAATTTTTCGGAAAAAAAAAAAATTTGGAAAAAAATCATAGTTTCGGAAAAAAAATTAATTTTGGGAAAAAATTAATTTTTCGAAAATAATTATTTTCCGGAAAATATTTATTTTTTCGGAAAAATTTATTTTTTCGTCAAAAAATAAATTTTTGGAAAAAAATCATATTTTTGGGAAAAAATTAATTTTCGGAAAAAAAATATTTTGTCGACAAAAATTATTTTTTCGAAAATAATTATTTTCCGGAAAATATTTATATTTTCGTCAAAAAATAAATTTTTGGAAAAAAATCATATTTTTTCGAAAAAATTAATTTTAGAAAAAAAATATTTTTTCGACAAAAATTAATTTTGTCGAAAAAATTAATTTTTGGAAAAAAAAATCATATTTTCGGAAAAAAATTAATTTTCGGAAAAAAATATTTTTTCGACAAAAATTATTTTTTATATTTTTCGGAAAAATATTTTTTTCCGGAAAATTACTTTTTTTCCAATTTTTTATATATATATTTTTCATATTTATATATTTTTAATACATATTAGTATATATATATATAATTATACCAAGACCAAAACCAAAACCAACTCCTTACCAAACACTATATATTGGTTTTAGATTTACCTAAAACCACCCAAGACCAAAACTAACACCAAAACCAAAACTAAAACCAAAACCAAGACCAAAACCAAGTTCCCAAACGGGCCCCGAGTGATACTGTTGTATAAGTTTCTGTGAAAAGAATAAAATCAAATGATAAGGGCTAATCTAATTAGAGTAGGGATAACATTGAGTTCAATATTTAGCTATTTATATAAAGATATTGTTGTAATTTGGTTGATTGTTTCGAAAAATAAAAGTTAAATAAATTTTGTCCCAAATCTTACGTCAAACATATTATTAAATATTTAGCTATTTATATAAAGAGAGTGTTGTAATTTGAGTGATTGTTTCAAATATAAAAATTATGTAAATTTTGTCTTAAATTCTATGAAACATGCTATTAAATATTTATCGATTAACAAACAACTACGTTGTTTAGGGTTTTTATTCAGATAATATATACATATATAGTGATATAGTTGCCAGAAATATCAAATAATGTATGTTTTATTTTATAGTAAAATATATTGGCAATAACTACAATGGAAGCAATCAAATAATATTTTGTAACAGTATCACTAAATACTATCTTATCAAAGATGTGACAATTAATTACCAAAAATAAAAATTTGGATGTGACTATTAAATTACAATCATGAAAGAAGTATCGCTATAAATCACAATCTTATCAAAGATGTGACTACTAAATCACAATGTTATCAGTGACCATTTACATGAATGCCTTTTCGTAGTGATCAAGTAAAAGTAAATATAGATTTGCCAAGAGAAGTTTTAGGATGTGATTTGTAAAATTATAACTGTTATCATAGCTAAAAAACCTTTCCATATCACGCCAATTTAGGGTCTTTATCTACACGCTGAATCCCTATACACATTGGAGACTAATATAGATTAATCCTGTAATTTTCTCTCTCTACTCAAATCTGTCAAAAGTAGAGGCATTAAAGAGGGTTCCAGAAATTTATTTGAGCTGGACAAAGTTTATAAATAAAAAAATAAAAAAGATATATTAACAGTAATGTTTTTTATTGTAATTCCAGATCAGGGAAAAGAATTAATTGATCAATTTTGCTAATATATATACAAATCTCTAAAATTAGTAGGTAATTTATGCGAAAAATAAATGTCATTACTAGGTCACCGTTAATAATAAAATATTAAAAAAACAAATTTTTTTTTTTAAATGATAAAAAATTCACATCCACAAACTTCAACCCTTCACCAAGGTGAATATTAGAAAAACACTTATTAATTGACTACCACACGTTTTGAAATTAAACACATAATTTATTCTAAAAATTATTCATTCATACCAGGGTACCAATTGAGAGTATAAACGGGACACGATCTGTCAAGTGAGTGAGAGAAAATGGCTATAGTGTCCTATACCCATAAAATGAGTTTACTCCTTGGAGGCAGAGTCTCGATTAAACCCTCACTCATCTCTTCCTCCATCCAACGTTGTTTTTCCGTCGTAACAACGGGTCCTTTGTCCACCTCCTCGCCATGGCTAATGGTACCTCCTACTTTGGTTGCTAACCACGAGAGTGATATTGAGAACTGTAATATCAGATCCCCAACATTCAAAGTCAAGCGTAATTCCGAAACGAAACCAGAGGACAACGATTACTACCACTTCTTGAATGTTGCAAATAACAAGGTTAGTTGTAAGAAGGAAAAGAAAGATCAATGGATACCATTGCATAACGATTGCTTTTCGCCCAAGGAGGCCACATGCATTGGTTCATCACATGGATGGCTTGCCTATATCCACCCTCACAACTGCGCTCTCTATCTCTACAATCCCTTCAATGACTCCTCCTCCATGCCCTACTTACCCCTCCCTCCCATTGAAACCCTCCCTCCCATTGTCTGGAGCCGACGTCTCAATGTCGAGCACATTGATCCCTCCTCACTCTCACCAACGCCCTCACCATCACCCTCCGTTGTTACAGAGTTTACGATATCGAAAAAGGGTGTAACTGTTCCGGCTAGAGAAATGAGTGAGAAGTTTATTAGGAAGCTAGCTATGTCGTCAGCCCCAACTGATGGGTGCATAGCAATGGCAATCTACAATGAGAGCCCCCGAAGAATTGCCATGTGCAGAATTGGTGACAGGTCATGGACTGGACTGAATTCGAAAGGAATCTCCTCATACACCGATCTAATTTATTTCAGTAAGAAGGATATTTTTTACGCTGTTTGTTCCGTTGGTTCGGTTGAGTCTTGGGATCTCACCGACCCTTCGTCGCCGATATGTTGTGCAATTTGGAGTGAGCCCCCAAGATGTCATCATATAACAATAGATGATCACCAGAAGTATTGGCTGCGAAGAGAATCGTGTATCACGTATTATCTGGTTGAATCTTCGGGCGAATTATTAATGGTCGTCAGGTATTATAAAAAAAATTCAGATTCGGGTGATAAGATTGTGACCAAGGCATTTGATGTGTTCAAGCGGGACTTTATTAATAATGAGTGGGTACATGTGCCGAGTTTAGGTGATCGTGTACTGTTCATTGGGAAAAATGAGTCTGTTTCTCTCTCTGCCGATGACTTTCCGGGGTTGAGTAGGAATTCTATATATTTCACTGCTCAATCGGTTGAGCATTATTTAGAATCAATTTGCGATATGGGAGTCTATAGCTTACAAGATGATGATATGGAGTCCTTCGACTTGGAGGAGAGTGAAGCTTCTCCGGTTTGGGTTATCCCTCAGCTTTGAAGATAACATGCATCACCGGTTTAGCTTCTGCTTAGGTTGTGGCTTTTTCCTATTGTGTATCTAGGATTGTCCTAGGCTTCTATAAGCTCTTATGGCTTTCCCCTTGCTTGTTTTGCCTCCTTAGACTTGTTTCCCTCTTTAGGGATTTTCTCTCTTGCTCTTGTAGGCTTTGGCTTTTTTCCTTTGCTTTATAATACATTTAATTACCGAACAAAAAAAAAAAGATAACATCACCATTTCATTCTTCGTCTCTTGAGAATTGTGATATGTTTTAATTTTTGCTCAGTTTTTTTAATTAGTTTTCAGTATTCCTTTTTTTCTGATTGCTTCTTTTTGGGTAATATGATTACAGTTTTTTTTTAGTGTGTGTGTTTAGAGAGTGTTTGTTTTACCACCAACAACTTAAATGGTTGGTGTTTCAGCAATTATATTAGCCTTGATAAACATATATGGTTCCTATCTCCTTTTCAGAGTGAATAAAAAGAATCACACTTGTTATAATCATATATTCTCAAGTCTAACTCAAAAATCTAAATCTTAGTTTCACGTTAGCTTAATTCATGGGAAGTGCAAAAGTCTCCCTACAAATGTCAAATAAAATTTGTGAAGACTCATGAAATTTTTGCAGTGTAAATAATGTCACCTACAAGTACGGCAGGATACGACAAAAGAATGTATTCTTTTATTTATAAAAAATCAATTTTTGAACTTTTTTATTAAAATATTATGAAATCACAAGCAATCATTAATATAATAAAGGAGTTCCTTTAATAACACTTAAAACAAGAATATGTAATCAACACTCTATAAAAATTGTTATTTTTGAGCAATTATCTATACTATGATAATATTGCTAAAACAATTACATTTTAACGTTTAAAACTTGTTGAAAAAATATTTTTTAGTATTTGAGAAGTATTTGATATGTGCTTGAAGTATCTACGTGTTATGAATTGAATAATATAATTTAGAATTATGAATGCGTTTAAGAAGTATCGACGATTTTGTAGAAATATTCGTGCTTCATAGAATGTCACTACTTATATTCAATCACATTCTTTAGCAGTTTATGCTCATGTCACAACTCACAAGGAAAGCTGTTATGAGTCCAAATAGGTTAGGACTTTTCTAGCAACAGATGTAAATTGTACTCTGTAACTGTAAAAAGATTCGGTCACTTGGTATTTGAATTTTTCTTATTTCTCTCCTACATTCTCTTCTAATATTCAGTCATCAAGTCTCCGAACTCTCAACCTAGTAATCGTTAAATCACACACCTACAATGAGGGAAACTAAAATTGAAGAAATCGTTGGGCGGAAAATAAAAGATTTAATTTTCTATTTCTTTCCCTTTCCTACTACTTCTAACAAATGAAACCAAGCCAAAATAATTTTAGCTTCGTATCTTTCAAATCTTGAGTTATAATTTTCTATTTCTTTCCCTTTCCCACTACTTCTAACAAATGAAACCAAGCCAATATAACAAGAAATGGTTTATATTGCGTGTTATCTTAGTTACGGAAATACCATTCCATATCACGTTATTTACACTATTGATTTTTTCTTCATGGTCAAGTAAAGTAATGATAGGTTTGCAGGAGAATTTTTAGGATGTGATTTGCAAAATTTGATAATCTTTTCTTAATTAAAGAAATACTATTCCATATCACATCAATTATTTTCCTTTAGAGTTAGAATCTCAATGTTAATGACTTTGGAATGTGTGCTTATTTTTTTGTATTAATGATTTTGGAACTTGTGCATCTTGTTTGGTTTATTATGCTTTTATGATTTGTTTCTATCTCTTTTTGTCCTGATAATAGGTTATGTAAGTCAACAAATATTTATCTAATTTTATGATTTACATTATTAATAATATTTCTATAAGATTTTTTTTTTTGAGTTACTATGCATGTGTGTATATGTTACGGATGTAATATATATATAAATATATCAAATTGGTCAGTCTTTCTTAATTACAAAATTTATAGCCTTCTACAATATTTTTTTTTAAATTTACCAATTCATTTATTATTTAGATTCTTTGATTCTTTAATTTACCAATTTAATCATGATTAAAATTATTGTTATAATCAGTACAATGGCATAAGAAATATTTTATATCAAATATATATTATATCTGAATATATTCATAACTATTTTATTTTAAAAAATGATAATTATTATTTTTTGCATACGAAAATAAAAACAAAAATACTAATCATTAATTTTATTTTTTTTTAAAAAAGAAAAGAAGTAATGCATATAGGCATTATCCATAAAAATTGATAAAAAAAAAAAATTTAGTTATACATCTAATTGATAAGTGTATATATTTCATCTCATCAAGACAAAAATATGTAAAAATTTGTCATAAAGGCGTAGTAAACCCAAAAATGCGCACTCATTCCAAAATCATTAAGTTGGTTGAAACGTCAAAACAACGCACCAATCACAAGTGCGATTGAGATTCTACAGTCGCATATGCTTAACATTCCTCTTTTCTTTATTTACATGCTTAATCGCTTGACTCGTTGGAGACTGTTGTAGAATTATGGATGAAAGAGAGTAATTGAGGAAAGAAAGGGTGAGCATTGGGGACATAAGAATTGAAAAACTTGTTAATTATATAAAGGCTTAGGAAGGGCAATAGGGCGGGGTGGGGATCCCTTCCCCCATCCCCGAGCCCGCTTAAATTTTGTCCCCCTATAACCGCTCTGCCCCCATTAATTTTTTTTCCCCTTCACCCCCATGTTGCAATTTTTTTTCCAGAAATAACAATAAAATCCCAAAAAATCCTAGGAGAGAGAGAGAGATAGAGAAGTATGTGAGTCTGATGTGTGTGAGGATGAGGGTGAAAAGGAATTGAGGTTTCTAACTTTCTATATATGAGCAGTTTTGTAATATACCATATCAGATTTCCAGCCGGGGTCCATACATATATATATAAGGGTAACTTAGGTAATATATATAACAAACTACTTCTCATATATATAACTAAGGGTAACTTAGGTAATTATACAACCGAGGCGGGGTGGGGGTTCCCCATACCCACCCACCCCCCAGGCCAGGGAATTTTGTTTTCCCCCATATATATAATCGGGTCCTCAAACCCGCTTTAATCGGGGTGGGGTGATTCCCCGCCGGAGCGGGTATTTTTGTCATCCCAATAAAGGCTACGTTTGATACAGATATATTATTTTGGGCAATTATCATAAAACCCCACTATGAAACCATAAAACCCCACAATAGTTTCATAAAAATGCTCAAATAATCTTTTGTGGTTTCAAAAACTCTCATATAATTTTCAATTTTATCAAATACCCCATGTCCGTCAATTTGAGTCTAACTCCGTTAACAGAAGTGACAATTTAATATAATGCCCTTAGTTAAAATGACACCGACAATTATCATAAAACCTCTATATGGTTTCAAAATTGTTCAACTTTGCTAAAGTTTCTGCCATTATCTCAAGTAACACTTGGGTCTGGCCTCATTCTGACACTCTTGAATTCATCTATCTCAACTTTGCTACCACTACAACAAAATTGACATTTTTTGTGACAAAACAATATTTCGTCACTAAAACTCTCCTTATTAGTGACAAAATATTTTTGGTCATAAAATTTCGTCAGTAAAGATCCATTTTGTTGTAGTGTACCATGAACTATCCCCCTTCTAACCCTATTATGGATTATACCCTCATATGTGTTGAAAATAAACTTGATAATGATAGCTCCACATGCATGCATGCATCAGAAGTCAAGTATGGCTGCATCAAGAACATGCGTGAGCTTGACAACACCATGCGTGAAGAATTCACGCCTATCCACCGAAGTCAAGAATAACGGCGGATGAAGATTTATGTTTTGTCAGTTTATGTGTTTTGAGTTCTATATATACATATATGTTGTGTAGTGTAGAAGTAGAAGCTAGAACCATAAAAATAAAGGAAAAAAAGAGAGAGCTTTGTATTTTTGAAAGTGTGAGATTTAGAAATAAAAGTTTCGTTATTTCATTATTTGTGTTGATCCTGGGCATGTAAATCACCTCAAGTGATTTTCAACATGGTATCAGAGCTTGGTGAAGCTTGAGTAAGCCCAGAAGTGAAAAAATAAAACAGAGCCGAACCTTTCAAAGCCTATTCGTGAATCATAGGTGTTCAAAACACAATTTTGAACACATAACTAGCTTCTCAGTTCCAGCAGGAATGTAACCCCGAAGAAATCAGGCCCAAACTCCAAGGCACGCGCCCACACGCGCCGCCTGAAGATCGGAGAGCGAAGCCCACTCTCAGCCACGCGCCAGGTCATCTTCAACCTCCAGCCGTGCATGGCCCCCACGCACGCAAGCACCACATACGCAGACACATCAGCGTGACACCATCAGCCACGTGGCCTAATCATCAGTTGACACGTGTTCCTGTCATCAGTTGACACGTGGCACCAACTACAAAGTTGACACGTGTCACCAACCACAAGTTTACACTTGGCCGAATCATATGCTGACACGTGGCCTAATCAAAAGCTGACACATGTCAGTTGCCACGTCAGCAGAAATTCTAAAAATTACCAATTTGCCCCTAGTTGGTATTTTGTCCGTTCTGGGCTCATTTTAACTCCAATTTGAGCAAACGAATAGTCGTTTTTGACTAAACGAAACACTTTGGACGCAACCGTATGATTGGTTTAACCAGATTCAACACTAATTGTAACACCCCATTTCATTTTCCCTTTTTTATGAATTAGTCCCGATTTATTTTCAGTGATGACGTCACTTATTCATGACGTCATGGTTACTTTGTGTATTTTACGAGTAAATTTTTCGCGTTTACGCTTAGATTCGATTGCGCAACTTAGCGATCATCACCTGAACGACTTTGTGGAGTATCGATGATAACTATGTGATTTGACAGCAATGTTTAGTAGATTCGGACTTAGTTAAACGTTGACGTGAGTTCAGGATTCGACAGCACGATTATGCGATTTCTCTTCATTGACTTCGTGCAATTCTGTGGCTATTACGTGGCTTGACGTGACGATAGTATTTTGAACCTAGTGAAACGTTTACGTGTGTTCTTGTTATCGACTACGTGATTGAGTTGTGACGATTGACAACTAGTGTTATCGACTAAATGGATTTGTTTCGACGCTTAATGCTTAAGTCTTCGACTCAGTGATTTAAGTTCGGTAGTTAGTGCTTTAGGGGTTCGACGTTTTATTTCCCCTGGTTATGGGGTTAGTACGTGCCTTGTTTAGTTGACGTGCTATGTGTTTGTACTTACGTGTTTTGTTTGTTTGGTGTGATTATTTCTTCGTGTTTCTAAGTGCTTCTACGTGTTGATGTAGCTGTATTTGATTATTATTTTGGATTCTTTTCGTGCCCTAGTTATTTGTAGTTATTCGATGGATCTTTTACATACCCGATGTTTCGGTGGTTAGGTTTCACACCCCGGACTATTTATTTCAGTTTACTTTATTTATTCGGCGTTATGATTTGAATCGGAGTTATTAAGGATGCGTTTGGTTCGTGGGTTTTATTGTTAGGGGTTATGCGGTTTAGTTTCAACGATTGAGTTTAGTGCTTTGACTGGGCTATGACCAGTGATTTTAGGAGTCTCGGTGAGTTCAGACTTTATTCGTGGTTTCAGTGATTGGTTTCGTAACCCGGAGTATTTATTCGGGTCCTGTGGACTGTGGACTTACGGGTTCATATGTTATTATTTGGAGGCTTCCGATATATTTTGGGATTATCGGGTATCCCGTTTATTTTTCGAGTTCGCGTGAGATACGTTGCGAGTCGATTCGGGATTTATTTTAGTTTATATCCGACTATATAGCTGAAGTATTTATTCCGGACGTTATTAGTTACTCGAAGTACCGTGGGGTTTTCGGTGAGTTAATTGGTGGAAGAGTTTCGTACCCGGAGTACTTGTTTAAGCTCGTACTATTAATTAGAGTCCGGTGAATTTTATGGGCTCACGTGGAATTATTTAGGTGTCCCCGATATATTTTACGGGACTTATTTTATTTATCCAAATTTAATTATGATTATATATATATGGGTTACCTATCCTAAATTATTTATCTCAGATATATTATTTATTTGGGCGTTTTGTTTATTATTTTCGGGCACATGTTATGTTATTTCGGGATTTATTATACATGTTATTAATTGAAAGAATATACATATGGGTAATTATTGTATATATATATATATATGTGGGTATTTATATATATATGTATATTAAGAGAAAATAGATATATATATGTGAATTTCGTGTGTAGCTATATCCGGATCTGGCAACTACCCTTCTTCTCCACAAGCGACGACGCCATATCTCCACCTCCATCTTCAGTCGTCGGCTGAGAGAGAAAGAGTAGGTCGTGGAGAGAGAATCGGTTGAGAGAAGGAGAGACAATCGCGTCTTAGAAAGGGGACGGTTGGAGCTGGAGCAGCGGCGACTGAGCTGGGTCGGCGAGCTTGTGGTGGTCATCAGTTGGGCTGGACGGCGGCGCAGGGTCAGCGAGGAGCTGCGACTGGTGGTGCAGTCGTGCAGGGGCGGAGCAGTCTGCACGACAGGGGCGAATTAGCCAGGCTTCGGCCATTTTTTCGGTCGACTTCCGGTGATCGGTTTGGGCCAATTTTTGGTGAGTAGCTTCGTCTCTATGTGGTATTCATCATACTTTAATTTCGTATTTTTACGTTGAACGGTTTGCCCGGAAATCGCGTTTATAGGTTGTAGTTTTCGTTTGGGTTATTGTAGATTTACCCAATTTAATTAACCTATCGCTAATGGGATTCGTATATATCATATAGGTTATCGTGATGGACGTTTCGATATATTCGAAATAGTTTTCGGGCAATTTTGGTCGGCGGGCTTCATATTCGGGCGCCGACATTGTGTTGTTTCGGACAGTTCGGTAAACGTAAATTAGGTGGGAATTTTATATATATATATATATATATATATATATATATTTATCTAGCACTCACTAATAGTGCGTAGAAAATGCTAAGTTGCCCCGTTGTATGTTTATGGATAATAAAAGCATGAAATTAAATTTCTAAGCGATAAATGGAATTTAAGAATTTTATAAAAATTCACGAAATAACCATAACTGAATAATTGAGATCGGGAATAGAAATTCCCTGGGAAATTAAATAAATTAATTCCCTGTGAATTTTTAAGAATTAAATCCTACTAGATTTGGATTAAACTAGGTGGTTTAGTACCCCCGGACTTAAAGTAGGATTTTATATAATTTTGTGTAAAATTAGAATCTGTAATTAGCTCCCGGATTATATGTAACTGAAATTAAAATACAGTGGGAGCGGAGTAGATTTGATATTGAGGGATGTAGAGCCGACGAGTAAATTATCCCCTGCTATTTATATTTTATTGAAATTGAAAATAAGATAGGGGATTCACGAGGACGAGGGACGTTAAAATTTAGACACAGCTTTAGTTCCCTTTCTAGTTTATTTTTCCCGTGAAATATGATAAAGTTAAATTGCGACTTAAATTGTCCTTGAGGTGGAATAGTTTGAAATTAATTACTAAAAATTAAATTAAAAGCATGCGAGTTATAAGAATTTATTATTATCGGAAAATTGAGAACCCGGACAATATTGAGATAAATTGAAGTAATTTGCTATAGTTAAATTATAAATCATGCTTTTGAAAATGAAAATGCTTATATATGATGGATTGGTTGTGTAAAAAAAATGAATTTTGAGACATATTTGTCACTTGATAAATGTTATATTTCGATTATTGACTCACTGTTGAGGCGTGATGTACATATTTCATACACCATGAGCATTGATATTGCATTGGGTGTGGTTTCATATCTCATTCATGTACATATTGCATTGAGTCGTTCGAGTCGTCGCAACAACTGGCCAGGCGGTGTATCGCTACCGGCGGACTAGTAATCCGGGAACAGGGAGGCGTGGGAGGATTGGATCCGAACACGGTGTGTTTTCTTTCACGAGTCGATATGATCCTCGTGGTTGTGTTACTTTGGCGACATTATACCCGGTTGTTCCATGCTAGACAGGGTGTTTTTGGCATTGTCATTTCATTATATTCACATTGAGCATTCATTATTTTATATTGTTGAACAATTGCTGCTATTAAACGGATGGTGTTTGTAAATTTATTATAAGTGATGAAATTAACTCAATGTGAATAAATATTTAAAGATTTAAAATTGTAAAGAAAGAAAGAAAGTTCGATGATAATAAAAACCTGGATTAGTGGAGCCACGATTGACATGTGTTCCAGGTGGTTACGTAGATATGTATATATATATATATGAAAAGGTTTTGATAATTAATTGTTTTCCCCTTGAGTTGGAGTTGAGTTGAGTTGGCTAAACGTATATTGAGACTTGGTTGTGGTTGTGCCTTTGGCCACATAGGCCTTTGTGATTGGTGATTAGTGTTATCACTGGATGATTATTAGACCCCTTCGGTAGTGGGAAGAGTTGTTCAGGTTACAGGTCGGGTAAGACTCGTTAGTCTGACCTTATTTCTCTTGGCTTGCGTATGTTGAGCTTGTCGCTCACCCTTCCACTTTAAAAGTGTTTCGAGTAGTAAATGCTTTTTAGCCGTGTGTCTTAGAAATCTCCTTTCCTACATGTTCTGGTAAAGTTAGTGAACTCTGGACATGGTTTGTCCCGTTCTTGAGACTCGAGGTCAGTTCTGAGATCTAGATATGTTTTAGAGTTGATTGTTTCAGATTCCTCCTAGTTGTTCCGAGGAACACTTGAATCCCGGTGTTGGTTTGGTAACCTTTGAGGATTTGTTTATAGGTTCATATATTAAGTTGAAGATCTTAGAACCTGTTTCGAAATAAGTTTGAATGTGACTTTAAGGTGATATTCAGTTGAACCCTAGTAGTTCTTTTCCCCGTGTTATAGTTTCTCGGGTTTTAACCCGAACATGTGTTTCTGAGGTTTCATTCCTTAAGGTAAGAAATATGATCATTTGTGGCTGTCTGTGGATCTTCTCGGGTAAGAGAAGTGAGGTTAAGTTAAGCGCACATAGTGCGATTCCTAGTGTTTGGTTGGGTTAGGAGGCATTGGAACCAAATATGATTTGACCGGGCCCTAACTTTTTCTTAAAAACCGGTTGAATCCTTCGGGGTTCAACATTTTTCTTTAAAAACCCGAGGGTCATGGCATCTGTTTGGGACTAAATGACTCCAGCAACCCTTTCTTGCGCCTCGATAGGCGGTATGAGTTAGAGGTGACCTTGTTGATCTGTACCCTTTTTAGTGCCTTGATAGGCAGTGTGAGTTAGAGATAGTTCGGTTGGTTACCGAATCCGATGGGGAGATAGGACCTTCCCTTTTTAGGTTTCTTCGAGTGAACGGGTTGGTTCACTGGTTGTTGTACGTAGAAGAATGGTTATTCCCTTTCGATAGTCCTAAGGAGTGACCTATATACCTCCTAGGAACCTTGAGTAGCGTGCTAGGTGCACGGAATGGTGGATAGCTAGTCTTGTTGTATCTCTAGATAAGAGCGGAGTTTAGATTGTTTGTCTATAGGCCTACGCGACAGGCTTAGTTACGTACAGGACGTTATATATATATGTACGTAGATATATGTGTTGTTTATGTTTTTTTTTGTTGATACGTAGTTCTTATGAGTTTCGTAAATACTCGAGGTTAGTGATGAGGTTATTGATGGGGTCTCTGTTTGGCGTGGGTGCCACATAAGATGACCGACCGACCTAGGATAGATGCATGCACACGGGATGGTTAGCATTTTCTAGACAGCTATGAGTGTGATGTTTTGATATTATGGTGAGCCCCCGAGGTTGTGCTCACCCCCACACAGGTTGCAGGTTTGCATGTGGATGCAGCACGACTTATGCTCGGCAGCGACGATACGGGTGATTTGGGACGGTAGTTTTGTTACTCTTTCCGTAGTTACATTTGCGTATTCTTTCATTTTCTTGGGAGCCAGGTTGTTGGCAGATTCTCTTGTATTGTATCTCTATTCAGTTCATGTATTTGTTATTTTGGGGTACCATTGTATCTGTTCGGCACTGCCATCAAATTTTATGTATTCTTATTTGAGCTTGGTGGCTCAGTCGGTGTTTGTTGTTTTGGGGTGCCTTTATACCTTTTCGGCATCGCCATTTTATTTTCTTTATAATTTCATTTGAGCATTTGGGGCTCTATTGATTTTAGAAGGGTTTCGGAGAGGTATTGGTGTTCTTTTCCACTACCTCGGCCCTAGTAGGTTTCTGAAATGTTGGGCTATGTGCCATTGTTCCTATTCGGTTATTATGGGTAGGTTTGTTTGTTGTGTTGTTTTTGGGTTGTCCAGATGTTCCATTTACAAACGGAACTCTGCCGGATTTTCGTTAGAATTCTTTACTGAGTCTCTTTCACTCAGGTGACATGGAATACTTCATTTTCATTCACATTCCATGTATTTCGATGTTATCGTTGATTTTGGTTGTCGTTTTCTGTGACGTCATACCCTGGTATTTACTGATTCTCCTGATTGGAGTCTCAGGAATAACGGGGTGTGACACTAATTTTCAGAAATAAGCACCTCAAGTGCTGAAGCAAATCCGATGGCGTCCTCCAACATTTTTTTCCAGCCCCAACTTCCGCAACTGAACAAAGATAACTACAAGAAGTGGTGTATCATGATGAGAGTCTTTTTAGCCTCACAAGATTTGTGGGATATGATTGATACCGGGTATGACGAGCCCAAAGAAGTAGAGAATCTAAGTAAGGCTCAACGGCCGAGCTTAAAGAAGAAAGATGAAAGGACAAGAAGGCATTATATCTACTTTATCAGAGTGTAGATGAAGCAAGTTTTGAGAAGATCTCCGCCGTCAACACTGCCAAGCAAGCATGGGAAATTCTTCGTAAAGCAAATCGAGGAATTGAAAAGACGATCAAAATTAGACTTCAAGGTCTAAGGGGGGAATTTGAATTGCTACAGATGAAGGAAAGAGAGTCAATTTCTGAGTACTTTACCAGAATATTGACAATTGTGAATGAGATCAGAGGATGTGGAGAAAAGATCGAAGATGTACGTGTGCTCGAAAAGTTAATGAGATTGCTCTATTCGAAATTTAAGTTCGTGGTTGTAGCCATTGAAGAATCGAAGGATTTGGATGGCATGACGGTTGACGAGTTATAAGCCACGCTAGAAATCCATGAACAGTGAATCGACAAGAAGAATACCTCAAGCATCCCGAGGACGAGTGAGTCCTACAGTCAAAGTTCTTAGCCAGAGAAGAGAAATGAGGAAATTCACAAAGAGGTCGAGGTAGAGGTCGTGGCTATCAAGGACGAGAAAGTGAAGATAGGAAAACAAAAGTGAAGTGTTATAACTGCAACAGATACGACCACTATGTCCGTGAATGCAGAAGAGAGCTAACAGAAGATGATGAAAATGAAGAAGATGACGAACATGTGTACTTTGCAAAGAAAGACACAATTGAGCTAAACGGAATGATATTGATGGCTCAATATGAGAATCCTGTTAGCTGGATATTTGAAGAAGAAACGGAGCCCAAGGAGCTCATGATTGAAGAAGAAGTGTCACCAATAGTGCCACGAGATGAGGTTGAAACAGTGCTACCGACAATGACACAAATTGCTCATGTACCTGACAGAAAGAAGTCAGAAGTGGATCCGGGTGAAAGATACTGGACTAATAAGAAGTCAGAAGAATATTCGGTTAGCTTCACCGAAGCCATTCAAGAGAAAAAATGGAAGACAGATATGGATGAAGAGTTGTTCACCATAGAAAAGAAGCAGTGTAGTCCACCAGAAGATCATAAGTCAACTGGGTTGAAGTGCGTCCATAAGACGAGAAGTGGAAAATGTGAAGTTCAGAGATACAAAACTCGCCTGTTCGTGAAAGACTACAAAAGTAGAAAAGTGAAACCAGACGAGTTCAATAATCTGAGGAAGAAATGTAATGCCTCAGTAATGGTTCTAGGGAAAGGAAATGCAGGGAAAGAAAATGGTATCTCTTCAGAGTTGAGACAGGTCGACTCGGTTCAGTTCGAGGTGCTTGTCGCTAGTCGTGGACTTGACTATGAAGAAGAGAGTCAACCATCTCTGTGTAAAACTGGACGAGAGAGAGGCAAAGCTAGTTGCAAGGAATGTAGAAATTCTAAGATGAGTCCAAAAGACTGAAGACGGTGTTAGGAATGCAGAAGTATGGAGAACCAAGTTTAAGGGGGAATGTTGAAAATAAACTTGATAATGATAGCTCCACATGCATGCATGCATAAGAAGTCAAGTATGGATGCATCAAGAACATGCGTGAGCTTGACAACACCATGCGTGAAGAATTCACGCCTATCCACCGAAGTCAAGAATAACGGCGGATGAAGATTTATGTTTTGTCAGTTTATGTGTTTTGAGTTCTATATATACATATATGTTGTGTAGTGTAAAAGAAGAAGCTAGAACCATAGAAAAAAAAGGAAAAAGAGAGAGAGCTTTGTATTTTTGAAAGTGTGAGATTTAGAAATAAAAGTTTCGTTCTCTCATTATTTGTGTTGATCCTGGGCATGTAAATCACCTCAAGTGATTTTCATCAATATGGAGCCCCTCTCCTATCTTTAGTATAGCCTCAGTTTGGGAGGTTTTCAGAGCCAAGAACCCTATAGTTCCATGACATCCTGGAGTGTGGTTCAAGGGTTGCATTCCTAGGCATGCTTTCACCCTTTGGACTGTAGCCCACCCTAAAGTTCTTACTTAGGACAGGATCATGCTTTCACCCTTTATGAGTCTAGAGATCACCTCTTTTTTGAATGCCTTATAACTTCCAAAGGTTGGACTTGTATTCTTTCTAGAGTTTCCCTTTCCTAGCCATTCACCAAATGACAAGATCTCTTGAACTGGTGCTCTAGCTTGAAATGACAGTCTCTACACACCAAGCTATGCAAATGGAGCTTTGCTGCTGCTATTTACATCTACTGGTGTGAAAGATGTAGAAGATTATCTTCCCAACAAGCTAAAACTGATAATCAGATCCTCAATGAGATTCTGGATACTATCAAGTTTAAAGCTCTCTCTCTATAGAAAGTCCAGATGACTACCATGAACCTGAAATTGGCTAATGTCTGGACCATTCCTTCTACAATATTCATTTAAGGTGACTGCTTTAGGGCTTATTCTGATCCTTTCATGTGGTCAGTCTTTCCATGAAAGAGCCATCATTCACCTCTGGTTTGTTGAGTGGAGGAGGAAGCATTCCATGTAGATGAAGGCCCCCAATCCTTGTTGTATTTTGCTTTGTTTTTGTTCAGGGTTTTTTCCCTTCTTTTTCCTCCGTAGTTTGGCTTTTGTTGCTTTGGTGGCTGTGGGGGATTCTTGATAGAACCGCCATATTCTTTGTATTCCTTGTATAGCCTTTGATGGCCCTTTCAATCTATAGCTGATTTTTTAAAAAAAGAAAAAATTTGTTCAAAAACTCCCATATGGCAAGAATGGGTGCAAATTGGGGGAAATGGGTGGAAGAGATAAAATAAGGGTATTTTCCGGATAACAAAATCTCAAAATACAAAAGGGCAATTTGGGGATAAAAAAACTCACAAGCCACGCGCGTGACAAACACTTGACCAAAATTAGATGGAGTTATGCACAAATTGACGAACATGGGGTATTTGATTAAATTGGAAAGTATATGGGGTTTTTGAAACCAAATGAGGTTATTTGAACATTTTTGAAACCATATGGGGGTTTTATGATAATTGCCCTAAAAAATAATAGTAGGTAATATATCTATTTTTAGTTTATGGGAACATAATTTAGTGGATTATCAAAAAGTGAAAATTTTGAATTTGATTTTAGGCTATACAAATTGTACTAATAAAGTTATAATGATATTTAATTATTTTCTAAAATTCTTAGATTATAAATTCATCAAGATCATTTTTAAATTTAATATATTTATTTCAGCATTGTGTTTCTTTGTTTTCGATGGAGAATTTAAAAAATGGCTATAGTTACCTCCCCATGTCATGGTGCCTCCCACTTTGGTTGATGACCATGAGAGTTGTCACGCCCCGCCATCCGGTAACCCAAACGAGGTCTCTGAATAGCAACACGCGATGCCAAAACAAATAATTAAAGTTCATAATAAATTGTTCCTTAGCCCACTTGTTATGAAAAACATATTTCTAACCCCATATTAGGAGTAAAATAGTCATTTTATATTTAATAAATATCATTAAATTCGCCCACGACTCGAAAATAATTTAAAAAGAACGAAATGGTACTTTAAACGGATAATTCTGACACCCCATGTTTGCCCAGGGATAAAACAATTATTTTATGGGCAAATGGTTCATTTCCAAGTTCGCCTATCTAAAACCGACATAGGAGAGGTAATAGGATTAAACATAACTTAATTTGAGCCAACGAGGTGGAAGATATGAATTTTCAAAGTTGGGACGAAAAACTGGAAAATCTAGAAATTTCCGTGAACAGTATTTTTAGCCACTGGAATTCACTATTCACAGCTTACTCAAAACTTTCAATTTTTGCTAACGGCCATCGTTTTCGACACCTTCAGTCCCAAAATTTCACAAACAGTTATAAAATGATTTATATGCCTTCAGATTTCAATAATACTAAGCGGGGCCCGGGGTGAGCAAAAAATGTCATTTTCTTTAAAACTTCCGCAAGGATATGTTTGAAAAGTTTTTTAAAAAATCATAATTTCGACTTCAAACACACCTAATAGACAAATTCAATTCTCAATATCATCTTTCACTTTGAAAATTTAAAACCCAAACTCAAAAACTCGTAAAACTTAAATATTTAAAGAAACTATATTATTTAGTCAAATAAACACAAAGTTTAATCCAATCTCCAAAATATACATGTTTTGTAATTAAGGCTAACACCCTAGCCCACCAAAATAATAGATACATGCCCTTATTCATTTTAGATACAAAAGTATATAAAATATAGCATACTTTGGGCTAGAAAAACACTAAGCGTTCAAAATACACAAAAGAGGACTTAATGCTTCCGTTGCCAACCCGGATCTCCTAAAATCTATCATTCGCAACGTCATGACCTCAAAAATATTAAATAAGGGGTGAGCTTCAACTAGCTCAGTAGGAGATGCTTCCCCACATCGATCTCAGCCGTCCGAGTGGTACACACCCAACCCTATGTGCATGCTACTGTCCTAGGTCGGTCCAATTGTCCCCACATAGCACGTGTGCCAATCCGGGACCCCAATCATACCCACAAACAACCCCAAGCATGCTTGCAACATTTATCACATAAAATCGAAATAAATAAAATAAAATAAAATAAATCACAAAGCATAGCGATGTAAATGATATGCCAAACAATGCAACTCTAGACTCAAGAGGGTGACCGGGTATGTTGTCGCCATAGTACTATCAACCACGAGGAATATATCAACTCGTGAAACAACACCGTGTTCAGATCGAGTCCTCCCACGCCTCCCTGATTTCCGGATTACTAGTCCGCCGGTAGCGAGAGACACCGTCTGGCCAGTTGTTGCGACTACCCGAGGTTACTTACAAGGCAAACTGAGACATGTGACTGACAACAAAATGAACTCAATATAACAAGGGGTGTTTAAAACTCAACATGCCTCAAAATACAATCAATCTTCAACATGGATGCGTCAACATATATTAATGAACACTTTAAGCATGTGAAACACCCACAATTTTCATGCATAGGTTGGTCAGGCCCATACACAAAATCTAGGAGTATCTTCAATTGACAAAAATAAGCACAGATGATAAGACATAAAATAGAGATAAAATAATAAGAGTTGATAATACCACTTATACAGGAAAGATCCCACACCCAATACATCTTTGAAATAACTTAAGTTCTCAAATTTATACAACTTGGGAATCCCATAACATGGACCCCTAGACCACACAAACTTATATTACCCACAACAAGACTGAATTCCTACCCTGTAGTGGAAGGAAACTACTGGACAGAGAATACAGGAGAGACAAATCCTCAACCCTGCGGATGCAATTGCCGAGGACCTGAAATATCAACAAAGGTGGGTCAAACCCACGAGCAAGTACATCTCTACATGATCCCAAACAGAGTACTAAAAACCATCCCCTTTCCCAGTGACACATATCCCAAAAATATTAATAAATATTAATATACCTTACTATACTTTATATTCCCTAGAATACCACCATGAAAATATAATTAATTTCATAACTTATATTTACATTTACTAGGATACCACTGTGAAGATATAAAACAAATACCATAAATTTCTTCCATAAGTCAAATTTTCATCATCACTATTTCTAACCATAACCACGTACCCGACAACTCAGCCATGTCGTGACAACTCATCCAAGTCCCGCGGTACTAGTGAGACTCAATTAGACCCTCTCAAGTTTGACAAACTTCATTTATCCCTCTTAGCTTTCCAAACCCACATCATTTACACCCCCTAGTACCACTTAATACCTAAATTACCCTCAATGGTGAGATAGGTGGTGTTTGGAAATAAGGATTCAATTTCTTTACTACCCCTCAAATTATATTATCTCTATCCAATATTTTCCCACTTTTAATAGTTATAGAAATAATTTATTAAATATATATTTTACTATAAACAAATTTATTTTTTGATATATGCCAAAATAAAAAATAAATTCCGAAATATATATTTTTTAAACTACCAATTACGGCATATTATTTTTCCCCTCTTTTAACATTATTATCTAGTTATATAAATTATTATATATATATATTACTATAAATAAATTTTTTTATGCCGAAATAAAAAATTAATGCCGAAATTTAATAAAAAGATTGGTTTTGTCTACTGACCGAAATTTGACCAAAAAATTAATGTCAAAATTAATGGTAGTTCGAAAACAAAAGGTTGGTTCTGTTTATTGACCAAAAGATTTCCTCAATTGGCACCTAAAATTTGATGATTTTAAAACACATTTCATGTTTAAGTGGAAATGACTCAAACTGCCAAACGAAGGAGTCGTGGCTTTAGTTATTGAGAATATCTCATTTGGGCATAAAGAAATAAAAAAAAAAAAAAAAACTTCGACATTAATTTTCTATTTTGGCATAAAAAAAATCGCTTATAGTAAAATATAAATATAACAAATAATTTATATAACTAGATAATAATATTAAACTTGAGGGGGTCTAATTGAAGATAAAACAAATTTTGGAGGTATAAATAAAGTTAACCCTTATTTTTATATTTTACAAAAGGTTAATATATAAGTACAATGGTAATTTGACATTCAAAAAGTGGGTCAAGTAAGGCAACTTGCTCAATTTTAAGAACTTGAGAGACTGATTTGCTCACTTGTGGACAATTCTGGGGGATATTTTGTACTTTTGCCTATAAGTTATTGCATATTTTAATTATTTATATATTAGACTCCGAAAGAAATAAAATACCTTTAAATGGATTGCATTGGTAGTTGTACTTGTTGATAATTCTAAAGTTAATTGAAGTCTAGGTCTAAAAATATGCGTACAATATTTGATTTTTTTTTTCCTGAGTACAATATTAGATTATAAGTTCAAATTTTGAAATAAAAAAACAATAAAATATATACATAACCTCAATACTCATGCATTTTATATCAGATTTATAACTTTTATTTTATATACCCATAGAATGTAAATATTTATTTTAATTCATATGAGATATTAGTGATGATATGTGTGATATTGCAATGAATCCAAGAGTATATTTTTTAAACTATAAGTAGGAAATAAGAAAAGTTATGTACTCGAATTTTCTTTTCCTTCTAACCCAACTAAAAAAAAAATTAAAATTTGTTATTTCCTAAATTTTCTAGTTACTTCACTAACCAAACAATCCACAAGTTTCTATAACTCTTTCCATTAACATATTGAGAAGAAATGGTCTATATCATGTTAGTGACAGATTTGCCAGAGAAAATTTCGGATCCTATATATTAGTGAATTTAAAAGGTACAAACTCTTTATACAGGGAGTACCAGTCAAATATCCATTGTTTTCCAATTGATGCTCTTAGAATAATAATTTAACATCGACACAGAGTCTGCTACCAGAGAAAGAGAGATATGGGTATCATTACCTATGCCGAAAAGGTCAGTTTAGTCCTTGGAGGCAGACTCTCCATTAAACCCTCACTCATCCAACGTTGTTTTTCTTCTCTTCAAGCATCCCCATCAGGAGGAACAACTAGGCCTCTGTCAGCTTCTCCATGGCTGATGGTACCTCCTACTCTGGTTGCTGACCACGACGAGAGTGATGTTAAGCATTGTCGTAAGTGCAATATTGTGAGATCCCCAACATTCAAGGTCAAGCGTAATTCCCAAGTGAAACCAGAAGACAACAATTACTATCACTTCTTGAATATTGCGGATAACAAGATTGATTTCAAGAAGGAAAAGAAAGATATATGGTTACCATGGAATAACGATTACTTTTCGCCGGACGAGTCCATATGCATTGGTTCATCGCATGGATGGCTTGCCTATATCCACCCTCACAACTGCACTCCCTATCTCTACAATCCCTTTAGTGACTCGTCCATGCCCTACCTTCCCCTCCCTCCCGTCGAAACCCTCCGTCACATTCACTCAAGCCGACGCCACAATCTCACCCACATTGATAATTCCTCATCCTCCATTGATACAGAGTTTAAGATACGAGGCATGGGAGTGGATGAGGAATATTTCACCGAATCAGGTATAAAATTGAGTAAACTCTTGTTTAGGAAGGTCGTTATGTCCCGAGCCCCGAATGAATACACTGATTGCACAGTTATGGCTATTTACCATGACCGCGCATGCTCTTATGGCCAAGAAAAACTTGCTTTCTGCAGAATTGGGGACAGCTCATGGACTGTTCTAGATTCGCCATCATGCTCCTACCATGATATTGCTTACGTCAGCAAGGAGAATCGTTTTTATGCTGCGTGCTCTGAAACATATGGAGAAGGTTGGCTTGAATGTTGGGATCTCACTGACCCTTCATCTCCACAGAGAGATACTCTTTGTCGTGATGAGCCTGCCAATTATTATCTGCCGATCACAGAAAATATTTGGGTGAAGGAGGCATGTTATAGGGCATTTTATCTGGTTGAATCTTCCAAAGAATTGTTGACGGTTATAAGGTATTACCAGTATTCGCATGATAAGATGGTGACGAAGGCATTCGATGTGTTTAAGGTAGGAAACTATGAAGGCTGGACATATGTGCCCAATATAGGCGACCGTACTCTGTTTGTGGGTGGTTTGCACTCTGTTTCTCTCCCAGCCCGTGACTTCCCGGGGTTGAAAAAGAAGTGTATTTACTTCACTGCTCAGGATAATGATGGCAACTATATTTATTTCAATCGTAATAAGTCTACAGAATTGGGAGTTTATAACTTTCAAGGTGATCGCATGGAGTACTCCTTCCAGTTGGAGGGGACCGAGCCTTCCCCTGTTTGGGTTACCTCTCACCATTGAAGAGACCATCAGTATTTCCCTTTTCGTCTCCTTCATAATTTATGATATGTTTAAACTTTTGCACTTGGTTTTATTTTTATTTTTTTCTTACACTCTTGTTTACCATATAATGCTAATTCCATTTGATTTGTTTTTTTGGTAATGCAATTATTTAGAGTTTTCTTCCCCCAAATTATAATGGTGTGGTGTAAGCTTAGTTAAAAATCTGAACCAAGGAGAGTTATGTTAATAGCCCTATTAAATATTTACCTATTTATATTTCTATATATGGTTTTTTTTTTCTTTATTATATTTTAGAAATTCTTAATGTTATAAATCTATCTACCATACTTAATACTGATTTATCGGATTAAAATTTTTAATATAATTAAAACAAATATATTGAAGAATATACACACTTTTTTGGCGAGAATTGTTTTATGCAAGACAAACAACTATGTTGATTAGTTTTTCTACTCCAAATAATGTATATAGTAGTATATATATTTATACGGGAGGATAAAATAATAGTCGTCAATTCCAGAATAATATATAGGGATATACTATTTTGTAACAGTATCACTCAATACTATCTTATCAGATACTAACTACTGTCTTATCAAAGATGTGATTATCAAATCACAATCTCTACCGTATCACTAAATGCTAATCTTGTCGAAGATGTGACTATTAAATCACAGTCCGTTTGCCCACAGATTAGCAGCCGTCTAAATTAAGTTATATCTCATAACTTTTTTATTCAATCACGGTCTGGTACGCCTATAATTAACGATCACAGTCATCTAAATTATAGTATCTCTCATAACAAAAATACAATTTACATGAATGTCATTTCCTCGTGGTCACGTAAGGTAAGGATGGATTTGCCGAGAGAAGTTTTAGGATGCGATTTGTATTTTAAAGATGTGATTTATAATTTTTGAACTGTTATCTTAGTTAGAAAAATAGAGCCTTTACCCATACGCTGATAGATACACATTGGAGACTACTATAGCGAGAGACTGTTATAGTGGTGGAAGCTATTAAAGATTAATCCCGTAATTTTATCTCTTCAATTTTCTCTCTCTCACTACTGAAATCTGTTCAGAGAAGAATAATGGCTGAAAGAGAGGAATTAAAGAGCCAATCTTTATCAATAAGAAATATATATATATATATATATATATATATATATATATTTAATTTTGTTTAAAAAACAATGAATGGTACACGTTTTGAAACTAAAAATTTAATTTTATTCTAAAAATTATTAGCTCATATGTCCATTAATACCAGGCTTACCAATTGAGAGTTTAAAAGAGACACGTCAAGTAGGGCTGCAAACGAGTTGAGTCTAATTCTGGAATGTTCAAGCTCGGTTCATTTATTAAACGAGCCTATAAAATATGTTCAAGCTCGACTCATTTACTTAACGAACGAGATTGATCCGAAAATCAGATTTAATGAGTCAAGTCCGAGCTTGCTCACGAACGACTCGTTACGGGAAATCTTTTGGGATTTTTCCGAAATGACTTATGAACACTCCTAGGATGTCTTGGAGACTTATTAAGGTCCTTAATATGTCTAAAGTCAATATTAAGATCATAAATAATTTTTTAATTTAGATAAAATTCTCAATATTTGACGAAGATTTTTCATGATTTAATAATTTTTTTCAAAGCCTTAATATGCATCTAGAATCTATTTCAAGTGATATGAATTGAGTTTATGGTTCTAGGACACCCTATTTGTTGAGTTCTTTCATAATTTATGAAAGTTTGAACTAACTCAACTTTAACAAAGACTCATGAATGATATGTATGGTCCTATAAGCTATATGGTCAAGAGTTGAGCTTTCAAATAAGTTATTACAAAAATAACTTTACATTAAGTCTACCACTCACCCAAGCCTACTTTACCCAATTCTTTGATCTTCAATTTCTTTAAGCTTTGGGTTGATGTCTTCATCATTGTCTTCAATGTCTTTTGAGGTCTAAACACCTTTGCTTGATCTTTTCATGGATCCACTAGCTCTCTTGAGTTTATCTTGAACCAACAACCTATTAAGCATTACTCAAGTAGACATTAAATTCACCACATTCAATGGTTTGTTATGATCAAAATGTCATGTTTACCCATGGTGGAAAACCTTGGGTCAATAGGGGTGTTGAGGTTTTCCTTGTGTGGTGGTTATGAGGATTTTTAGAGCTATGTATTTTGGACATGGCCACCTCCATGCTCTAGACTTCTGAGCTTTTTTTTCTCTTTCTATACCAAGCTTGTTTTTTCAAAAAAAAAAAAAAAAAAAAAACTTCAAACAAATAAAATAAAATGTCAAATAGATCAACCAAATCAAATCTAACATTAACAAACAAGTAATACCGTTCGATATAAAAAACCTCACACCTACAGAAAATTCTTCTCTAAATTATCATGTCTATTTTTCGTGTCCAATTGCTATACAGGTGTGGTACTTTTCTCCTCTCAGAATCTTTTTAGAAGGTAATAATGATGCTCCATTGATGAAAAGATGGCTAGCCTTATCAACTATATGGCAGAATATTGACAATGGCGAGACTTGCGCTAGTCTGGGAGCTTTCATTTGTTGGAATTTATGGAAAAACAGAAATGAGAAAGTTTTCAATGGCAAATAGTGGG
The DNA here is from genome assembly GCA_963922005.1 of Cornus suecica. NCBI lineage: Eukaryota > Viridiplantae > Streptophyta > Magnoliopsida > Cornales > Cornaceae > Cornus > Cornus suecica. The sequence continues at coordinate 77,665,586 of OY998241.1, forward strand.
ACCCACCTTATATACTTAACAAAGCACTTGCCGACTTTTATGAATTTCAACAATTAGATAAGGACACGTTTAAATTTCTAGAAGAGAAGTCTGGAAGAGTTGGTAAAGCTGACAGATGGATTCCCCCTTTTTCTAGACTTCTCAAATTAAACGTTGATGCGGCCTTCTCTATTTCTTCTAGTTACACTAGAGGTGGTTTTATTCTTTAGGACTGTCAGGGAAGGCCTGTTAGAGTTGCAACATGTTTTCTGGAAAATGTTTCATCTGCTTTCATGGCTGAGATCCTCATTCTTAGAGAGGGTTTAAAGCTGCTTTCTTCATGGGGTTATTCCAATGTGGAAATTGAAGGAGATTATCAGGGAATCATGGCTCTTTCATCAGCTGATAATCTCTCTTTAGCAGTGATTGAAGATGTTTAAATCATGTTTCTTAACTCTTGCAATACTTTTTCTCTGAAGTGGACTTCTTGGATTTGTAATCAAGTGGCTCAACCGCAAAAGAAGGGACAATGAGTGGGATGCTTGGCCCGAATGGCTCATTAAGCTTCTTGGTGTGGATATGGCTCCTGCGGGTTAGGTTCTCTTTTTATTCTCTTTGTAGCTTGTAAAAAAAAAATTATAAACCTGAGATGAAAATTCTAAATTAAAAAATGTGGTAATTGATAAAAGGGTAATTTACATAAAACCCTCTAAGGTTTCAGGATTTAATCAAATAACCCCCTATGGTTTAAACAACCCCCTGAGATTTATAAATTTTATCAAATACCCCCTGCTCCCAAAAAGGCCAATTTTCCGGCATCAAAAATGTCAAAATGATTTAAATGCTTATAGTCATACAAAATCTTTTCAATGGTAATTTACACAAAACCCCTGAGGTTTCATTTTTTAATCAAATAACCCCCTGGTGTTCAAAGAAACCGCTAAAAATTCTAAATATGCTCAGATACCCCCTGATTGTAAAACGTTACATTTATCGGCGCCAAAAATATAAAATTACTAAACTACCCATAAGAAAATGACAACGTATGAAAATAATATTTTAATTGTCAAGTTTGCCCTTCACAAAATGATCGGTACAAGTCGTGGTTTAAATAATAGGTTAAGATAGTAGAATTAACAAGATCTTCTTTTACCTTTCCCTAAGCATATGGGTCGACTATAGTATAGTATAACTTTGAAAAGGTTGTCGAATCCTACAGAAACCAAGTCGTATTCTAAATTTAATAAGCTAATATGTAATAGCATAGATTTATATATATATATATATATATATATATTTGTTAAATTTTATGTATTTTTTAAACTTTTAAAATCAAATGATATCACCCTAAAATTAAAATACAACAAAAGTAATTGATTTTATTATTTATTATATTTATTATGTGTATTCAAAACTAGAATTATTAATATAAGATACACAAAAAAGTGACTAACTTTGAGCATAATTAAAAAAATATTATTATTTATTATTTTTGAATATTTGTTTTTTCAATTTTGCTTATTAAATTTTTATATATTATGTTTATGTCATTGTTTTTTAAAAAATAATTACCAAATAATTAATGAAATTCGTAGAGAGAGAGATTAAAAATCTAATTAATCAAAATGGAGGGAGAAGGGGGGTATCTGAGCATATTTGAAATCTGTAGGGGTTTTTTTGATTAAAAATTGAAACCTCGGGGGGGCTTTGTGAAAATTATCAGATAAAATCTTGGTATTACAAAAATATGTTCTAAAATCTTGTCGTATGACTACGGGCATTTAAGTCATTTTGACATTTATGGTGCCGAAAAATTGATCAGTTTTGGGAGCAGAGGGTATTTGAGAAAATTTATAAACCTTAGGGATTGTTTGAACCATAGGAGGAGGTTATTTGATTAAAATCTGAGACCTCAAGGGGTTTTATGTAAATTATCCTTGATGAAATGGGTTAGTATAGGGTTTTTTTTAAACTACAGGGATTATTTGATTAAATTTGAAAGTGTAGAGAGGTTTTGTGAAAATTACTTTTTCTTAATATAATTTTAGACACGTATCTTTTCTATTGTGAAACGCCAAGTTTCTATCAAATCTTCCAATTAATTTTAATTTTGAGAAGTATCATTACAACGATTTACCAAAAGAATAAGTATCATTATTACGTAAATCATACATTGTCATTATCTTGGTGCCCAAGTTAAAAACAGATTTGCCCGAGAAATTTTAGGATGTTATATTTTATTAGTAAATTTAAAACATACAGACTCTATCTAAACGAAATACCAATCAATTAATATCCATTAGTTTTCAATAGACTATTCTTTTTTTTATTTCATGGTCGAGCATAGTAAAGATAGATTTGCAAGGGAAAATTTAGGATGTGATTTCCAAAAAATTTAACTGTTATCTTAGTTAAGGAAATACCAATCCATATCACCTCGTTTACACTTGTTTTTACTTCATGGTCAAGCAAATTAAAGTTATGATAGATTTACAATAGAAATTTTAGGATGTGATTTGCAAAATTCTTTAGTCTCTGTTAACATGCTGAATCGGTTTTCAAGTAGGAGAAAAGGATTCATTCTGTAAATTCTCTCTTCCAATTTGGATGGTGGATAGAGGGCACTGCAAAACTATGAAACTCGTTAATTGTATATATAATGCTATATATAATGCACTTATTTAAAATAGTAGGTTAGAAAGTTTAACAGTAAAGCCCAAAATTGAAATGATAAAATTATAATACTAGTTAATTCTTTTGTAAAACATTTAGGTTATACAGTCATTTATATTATTCATATCATTCACTGCTCAACAAAAATATATATATATATATCATTCACAAAAAAAATATTTATGTTATTTATTTATTTTTGGATTGAGAAATGTTATAGTTCCCTATCCACAAAAGATGAGTTTACTTCTTAGAGGCAAAGTCTCCATTAAACCTGCACTCATCTCTTCCTCTATCAAACGCTGTTTTTCATCCCTTCAAACGTCCCCATCACTCCCAACTAATAGTAATTTGTCCACCTCCTCGCCATGCCTAATGCTACCTCCTACTTTGGTTGCTAACCAAGACAAGGGTAATTCCGAGATGAAACCAGAGGACAACAATTACTACCACTTCTTGAATATTTCCGATAACAAGTTTGTTTTTAAGAAGAAAAAGAAAAACATATGGTTACCATGGAATAACGATCAATTCTCGCCGGACGAGTCCACATGCATTGGTTCATCGCATGGATGGCTTGCCTATATCCACCCACGCAACTGCGCTCTCTATCTCTACAATCCCTTCAGTGACTCCTCCATGCCCTACCTTCCCCTCCCTCCCATCGAAACCCTCCGTCACATTCACTCAAGTCGTTACATTCACTCAAGTCGACGTCTCGTTAATCATTCCTCATCAACCTCCATTGTTACAGATTTTATGATGCGGGATGAGAGACTCGACCCCATTGAGTACTCCACCGTATCAGCTAGAGAATTGAGTAAGAATTTTTTTACCAAGGTTGTTATGTCCGGAGCCGGAGCCCCAACTGATGAATACACTGACTGCACAGTTATGTCTAGCTACCGTGATGTACTACTACTCAATGATGACCGACAAGAACTTGCTTTCTGCAGAATCGGGGACACTTCATGGACTGTACTTGATTCGCCATCATACTCCTACACTGATATCATTTACTTCAGCAAGGAGAATCGTTTTTATGCTGTCTCGGAGAATCGTTTTTATAGTATATCTGACACATACGGGGAAGATTGGATTGACATTTGGGATCTCACTGACCCTTCTTCTCCAAAGAGATATGATACTTGTTATCATCAGCCTTGCTATTGGTCTCTGCCAATCACCGATCAACAAGAGAAAGTGAGAGAGGGATGTTATAGGACATTTTATCTGGTTGAATCTTCGGAAGAACTGTTGACGGTTGTAAGGTATTATATGTACTCGCATGGTAAACTTGTGACGAAGGCATTTGATGTGTTTAAGCTAGAACACCCTAAAGACTGTATATATGTGCCGAATATAGGCGATCTTGTTCTGTTTGTGGGTGGATATCAGTCTTTTTGTCTCTCGACCCTTGACTTCCCAAGGTTGAGAAAGAATTGTATTTATTTCATTGCTGAAAATGAATTGGGAGTTTATAACTTAGAAGACGATCGCATGGAGTACTCCTTTGACTTGGAGGAGACCGAACCTTCTCCTGTTTGGGTTATCCCTCACCATTGAAGAGACCATCACAGTTACCCTTTTTTACGATATGTTTCAACTTTTGCACTTTTTCTTTGTGAAAGGTTTGTTCTCACATTCTATTCTCTTAATTCCATTTGAATTGCTTTTTCAGTGATGTGATTCCTAGTCTTATTGAGAGAGTTCTCTCCACCGTAGCAAATTGTAAATGTGTAGCGGAAGCATCAATCGGACCTGCAAATTTTGAAGTGTAATCATCATCCTTTATTATTTTTTGACAGTACTTAGGTTATGTCGAACAAGTTGGACACATAGTCAGAATCTTTTTAAAAAGAAAGTTTGAAATAAAATCAATAAATTCACAAATCAAGATCAATTTCACTTAAAAGGATTTTGGTCACATGTCCAATTTGTATTAAGTCTACCAATGGGGAGGGTCCCAAAAAAAAATTTTGGGTAAGTAAAAAATGAAAAAAAGTTTCCACATGCCGTGCAATAAAAAATGTATCTAAGTCAATTTTATATTTTCTTAAAACTAAAAATCACAAAAATGACAAAAATTTTAATTGGTTGACTTTTCTAAAACTGTTTTCGAAAAAACAATTATAAAAAAGCGTGTTTTTGAGAACTGGGGTATGCTTGCCTCTCTAAGGAAATACAATTAAAGAGGTTTTAGGATGTGATTTTAGAATTTGATTCTCTTATCTTAGTTATATCATGATAATTTATCCCTATACACATTGGAGACTCCTAGAGTGAGCGACTGCTATAGTTTGGGTAACTATTAAGCTTTATTTGAGGTGGATAAACTTTATCAATAAGAAAATATAAAAAATTATATTAACAATAATGTATTCTGGTACTTACCCAAAAAATATATAAATTTACTAACAATATTGTATTTTGGTGTAATTACAAACCTAGGGCAGAATTGATTAATTTTGTTGTAGGTAATTTATTCTAGAAAAAAAAAAAAATCACCGGGAAATATTGTCCCAATTTTGTTATGATATTCTTCGCTTATATATTCATTCCTACCATTTGCAATAATATCATAATGTCATGACACATTGAATGACAATGACAATTTTTGGAATGGATTTTTATTTCATTAGTAAACCTATGGAATGGTCATTCCATTCCTTAAGGAATGCTTTTAAAGTATAAAATTACTAAAATATTGACCATGTTGCCCCCTGTCTTGTAATAATCCATTTTTAGTATTTTGTTTACTTTTTTTTCCTCTTTTTCAAAAATATATTTCAATAATATAATTAATAATTCAAAACTTCACATACATATTTATTTATAGGGTTCTTCAAAACTGATTCGGTTCCTTAAAAATAGGAATCCGAACTGAACCGAACCGGAACCAAAATTTCAATTCCGGTTCCGATTCGTACTATCATTTTTTTTAAAATAAAAGGTAAAAAATACCAAATATACAAAGATAAGATAATTTTATATATGTTAATATTTTGGTTTGTAAACAGAATGAGGAAAAACGGAAAGAAAGAAATGAGGAGGAGAGCAAAGCTTTCGTGAAATCTGTAATTCAATATAATGTTACTTATAATTTAACAAATTTATATATATATATATATATATATATATATATTTGGTAACTATTCACGAAATTATTTTGGTAGCTCATTTACTTATATTTTTGGTAGCTTTAAATATGGATGGCAATGGGGCGGGGCGGGGATCGCACTCCCCATCCCCATCCCCGTTTAACTTAGTCACCCCGGTTAATAAATGGGGTGGGGAAAAACTAGGTGGGAGCGGGGAAAGGTCGTTTTTCACTTTAAAAGAAAAAAAAATTATGCAAATGAAAATAATGTTTAACTTCTTAATTAAAACTTTCAACTTAGTATTATTGTACAAGTATCAATGTAATACATGTAATTTTTTACATAGTTGAGATGAGCTTAACACAAAAATAATGAAGAGGTAAGAAAATTAGTATTTCGTATGGGATAAAAATTAAAAATAATTAAATTAGGAGACTAAAGTTTACTTGTGTATATGTATTTATATAGGTATATAAGTATAATATATATAATTTATTATGTAAACGGGCGAGACAACATAATCAGGGCGGGTCGACCCTCTCCCATACCCGCCCCGGAACCTCGGCAAGTTTTTCCCCCCTCCCCCATATTGCCCATTTATTTAATTGGGTCCCTAAACCCACTTAAATGGGGCGGTTCCCCACCAAGGCTGAGAAATTTGCCATCCCTAGCTTTAAATAGCTTTTCACGAATTATATATATTTTTCATCAATTAAATATAAAAACATATTTAAAATTATATTATCTTTTGATATTTGGTGTTTTTTTTTTTAAAAAAATGATAGTATGAATCGGAATTGGAACCAAAATTTTGGTTTCGGTTTAGTTCGGTTCTGATTCCTATTTTAAGGAATCGAACCGGTTTTGAACATCCCTATAAATAAATATATATGTGTAAAGTTTTGAATTATTAATTATATTATTGAAAAAAAAAGTAAACAAAATATTGGGTTATTACAAGATAACGGGGGTAAAATGATCAATATTTTTATGCAAAACATAACTAAGGGGGTATTTTGCAACTCTTGAAAATCATAGGGTATTGATTTGGAACTAAGCAAAACATATGGGGGTATTTTGCAACTTTTGAAAAATACAGGGTAGTGATTTAGGATAAAAAATAGAACAGGGGTATTTTGCAACTGAAGTAAAGCACATGGGTATTATGTACTTTTGCCTAATATTAATTTTCTGTTGGTATTTGAATTTTTGTGATATTGAGTCTATCAAGTCTTCGAGAAATTATTGGTTACAACGGTAATACTAAGTCATTATAGGCTGAAATGGTATCACTATCCAATCAAATCAAATCTTTTTGCATATATATTATCCAGCTCAACACTACATATATATGGAAGCACACAATAAAAAGGAAAAAAGAAAAAACCACTCACGTCTCTCTCTCTCTCTTTATACATATACATTAGTATTTAATATATAGTATTATATAGTATAACTCTTATATATCTAATATTTTCGTTTTCAATCTAATTATCTCCCTCCCTCAATACACAATTTTCTTTATATATATATATTTATAGATATATGTTAAAACAATTTATATATTTATATATATATTAATATATATATATATATGTGCTGCGAATCTTTTATATAGCGAATCTTTTATATAACTTATTATCCAAAGAAACTAATAAAAAAGTAAAAAAATAAAATAAATAAAGAATAAGGTGGAGGATTTTTGTTTGTAGAACGAAAAGGAAGGGAGAATTTTAAGATGAAATTAAGATACATATGATAGATTGAAAGAGAAGAAGTGAGAATAGTTAATTTGTTCTTCTAATTAAACGGAAAAAAAAAAAAAATCCAACAGATTAAATTTTGGACAATCTATATTAATCTTTATGGCTGTGATAAACATGGGATTACAACTTTTTTTTCCCTTATATATTATAGGGTTAATTTCACAAAAATCCCCTATATTATTCAATTTAATCAACTAACCCCCATTGTGTCCACTTTGCCCCATATACTATTCAATTTCATCACTATGCCCCCTCCCATCACATTTTGAGTCATAATACCTAAACTACCCTCAAGAGTATAGGGGGTTTAGTGAAATCAAGTCTTTAAAAAAATTATTTTTTGAAAATCAATTATATTTTTCGTAAAAACTATAAATTTCCAATATATATATATATATATATATATATATATAATTCGTCAAATATATATATAATTCATCAAATATATATATTTTCCGAATTGTTTTTAAAAAGTATGATTTTTTTCTGAAAAATAATTTTTTTTGTGAAAAATATACATTATTTTCCAAAATATAAAAATAAATATTTCGGAAAAAATAATAAATATTTTTTGCAAAAAATTCATATTTTGGAAAATAATATATATTTTTCACAAAAAAAAATATTTTCGAAAAAAATTATATTTTGGAACATAATATATATTTTTCTCAAAAAAAAAAATTTCGGAAAAAATTCATATTTTGGAAAATAATATGTATTTTTCTCAAAAAAAAATATTTTTCTTAAAAAATCATATTTTGGAACATAATATATATTTTTCCCAAAAATATTATTTTTCTTAAAATATTCATATTTTTTGAAACACAATTCGGAAAATATATATATTTTTGACGAATTATATATATATTCCGAAATATATATCATTTTTCAATTTATATATATATATATTTCTCGAAATATATATTTTCCAAAATATATATTGTTTTTGAAAAATATTTTTTCTCGAAATATATATATATTTTTAAAATTTATAGTTTTTATGAAAAATATAATTGATTTTCGAAAAATAATTTTTTTAAAGGCTTGATTTCACTAAACCCCCTATACTATTTATGATAGTTTAGGTATTATGACTCAAAATGTGAGGGGAGGGGGCATAGTGATGAAATTGAATAGTATAGGGGGCAATGTCGACATAATGTGGATAGTTGATTAAATTTGATAGTATGGGGGATTTTGTGAAATTAATTACTAAACTGACAACTCATATGACACATATGTAAAAGATTTGATTTTTATTGAATGGTGATACCATGTCAGCCTAATGACTTGGTATCACCGTTATAAACAATAATTTCTCGAAGTCTTCTGACTCTCAACCTAGAGAATTAGGAAATGTACAATTTCTTATATGATTTTTTGATAAGCATCTTTACAATTGTGAAACGTTTACTTCATTGTCAAGTTTCTGTCGAATCTAACGATTAATATTGAAGTATCATTACTACGTATATCATACAAACTCTGTCTAAAGGAAATACCAATCAATATCAATTAGTTTCCAATAGAGACTGTTGAATGAAAATTTAACACGGAGAGAATTACTGAGATGGTCAAAGTAAAATCTTAAAAGAAAAAACAATTTACACTATTGTGTTTTACTTCATGGTCAGCTAAAGTATAGATTTTGCAAGTTCTAGGATGTGATTTCCAAAATACTTGATGGTTAACACTATATGCTCCTGTCACGGGGGAAAAAAATGTAAAAAGAAAAATTAATGGTTTTTATGAGACAGCATAGGTTAGGACTTTTGTAGCAGCATTTTTCCTTTTGTGGAAATTGAATGGAAGATGTGTTGTGGAACCCAAAAAAAAAAAAAAAAGATTGTGTTGGTATTTGAATTTTTGTAACTTCTCCTAATATTGAGTTCTATCAAATCTTCCAATCAAGTGTCAGTGTTATGAAGCTTGAAATTAGTCCAAGTGATTTATCATAGTCTTGGTGCACAAGTTAACCACATATAGCAGTTTTAGGATGTCGTAAATGATTAGTAAATTTAAAACATACAAAACTCTATCTACAGGAAATACCAATCAATATCCATTGGTTTGTTTCCAATTTGAAACTATTGAATAATAATTAAGATAAATGCTCAATAATTAATTAACACTGACACAGAGTCAGCTACCAGAGAAAGAGAGGATGGGTATGATTTCCTATGCCCCAAAGGTCAGTTTAGTCCTTGGAGGAAGACTCTCCATTAAACCTAAACTCATCCAACGTTGCTTTTCAACATATACTAGCAGTCATCTGTCAGCCTCTCCGTGGCTTATGTTACCTCCTACTTTGGTTGTTGACAGGCTACCCCATTTCGAGGGCAAGAACTGTCCGAACTGCCAAACCACACTCAGGGACGGAGCCCAGAAATCTTTGAAAAGAAATTTTGGCACTGAGCACAGCCATGAAAAATTATCTAGAGGGGCCAATATAATTTTTTATAAGATTATTAGTCAAATTTATATTTTTTAGGTTTCGAAAGGAGTTTTTTTAAAAAAATTTGGAGGTGGCAATGCAATTTTTTTATAAATTTATTGATAAAATTTATATTTTTCTAGGATACCAAAGGAATTTTTTTAAAAAAAATTGGATGTGTCACATGCAATTTTTATAAAGATATCTCTAATATATATAATTTTTTAGGTTAAAAGAAAATTGAAAAATATTGGGGAGAGGCCATGGCCCCCCTAGCCAATGAGTGGCTCTGCCTCGCCTTATAGAGAGAGATCTAGAGTTCTGTTTGAAATTATGGTTCAATTAAACAAGTGAGTTGTGGTTATATTTTAATTAAATTAAAAGTTATTGTGGGATGAGTTAAATTAGCTTTGAGATGTTGGTAATTTGATTGTGATCTTGTGGATTGTGTTGTAATTAAATTAAAAGTTATTGTGAGCTTGGTTAAATGAGTTTTAAAATGTTGGTTATGGTCTTATGGGTTGTGCTTTAATTAAATTACAATATTATATGTTGGGTTAAATGGGTTTTAGGATATTGGTTGTGGCCTTGTGGACTCTTAGTTGTGTTTTAGATATACCATAAGAATGAAATTAGAATTTCATTAAATAATTTATTAAACTAATTTATATATTACATATAATTTCTAGGTATTTTTATTTTTTAGCATAATAATTTTATCTAATCTTTGAAATTGAGGGGCCATAAGCAAAAAAATTTAAAAAATTAATAGGGGTCAAATCTCTTCTTTTTTTTTTTTTTTTTTTTTTAACTATAATCCCTTAAGATAATTTGTATTACTAATAAAAATATTAAAAAAAGTAAAATTTCAAAGGGGGCAATTGGCCCTCATTGTTGTGCATAATTCAAAATCAAACCTCATTCCGAGCTTAAACCATTTGAGCATGAGTACCAACCCTTCTTCAATGTTGAAACCTATAGGGTCCGTTTGGATATCCTGTTTTTGTTTTTGTTTTTTTACTGTTCATTAGATCAAAAAAAAAAAACACGTTTGGCAAAAGCGTTTACTGTTTACTTTTTTTTCCCCAAGAAAACTGTTTTATGTGAATAGTGTGTAAAAGTGGTGAAAATACCAAATACAACTTTTAGTTGTTTTTTGAGTTTTTTCACTGTTTAGGTGGTAAAAACAGTGAAAACACCAAATCCATAAAATACAACTTTCACCAAATAAAAGTGGTGAAAACACCTTCATCCAAACGCTTTTTTGTTTTTAGTTTTTTGCTGAAAAAAACAAAGACAAATACAAAAACAGTTTTTATATTTGAAGACAGAAAACAAATACAAAAAATAGGCTTTCCAAACGCACCCATAGTATGAGAAAGAAAAAGAAGGTCAATCCTGAGGCCATCTGTTTTGGTTCCTCTCATGGCTGGCTTGCTTATATCCATCCTCTCCGTTGGTCCGTTCATCTCTACAATCCCTTCATTGAATCAACACATCCCCTCCCTCCCATACCCTCGGTTCGACATCTCACCGGCATTTCCAATGATCCTTCTTACTCCGTTGTGGACGATTTCATCGTATGGACACCGATGTTACCTGTACCGGATACGGATTTGAATGAGAATTTGTTTAGAAAGCTTGTTATGTCCTCGGGCCCAACCGATGAATCCTCCACTGACTGCACGGTTATGGCTATCCACGGAAAAAAGCATCCGCATCAACTCGCATTCTGCAGAATCTGGGACGCTTCGTGGAGTGCACTGGAATCCCCCATAGGGGACACCTATGTGGATGTTGTGTATTTTAGTAAGAAAAAACTTTTTTATGCTTTGTGCAGTTATGGCAGGATAGAGTCTTGGGACCTAAATGACCCTTATTCTCCGAAAAGGTCTATTGCAATTTCGAGTGTGCCTCCGGGATATGATGCCACAATGGACTATTATCGTGATGACAAATGGAGTCTCTTTGCACAATGTATTTGGTTGAATCGTCCGGGGATTTATTGATTGTTGTCCGGTATCACAAAAATGACGTTTATGACCATACTTGGACCAAGACGATTGCATTTGATGTGTATAAGTGGGACTTTATGGCTAATGAGCGGGTATATGTGCCGAGCTTGGGCGATAGAGCATTGTTTGTGGGTCGAAGTCAATCGGTTTCTCTCAATGCACGTGATTTATGGATGATAAGGGATTCGATTTATTTCACTCCGGAGTATGTTGAAAAAGACGGTCAGGAAACCACCAATGTGGGGTGTTTACCTTGAGAGAAGAAAAAATCCACATCATGCTCGACTCGGAGGAGATTCAACCTTCTCCTATTTGGGTTGTCCCCGATCATGTTTGAAGGGAACAACACTATTACTTGTTTGTCCCATTCCGAACTTTTTCATGTTCCAAATTTTGAATCTTCACTTTTATAATATTGTTATGCTAATGGTACAATTTTTATCTTCAAACTCTTGGTGATTATTTTGTAATTATTTTTGTTGCTCGTTGAGACATGGATGTGGGATGTTGTGGTGCACACCCATAAGCTAGGTGTCACGCCCCGTATTTCCTGAGACTCCAATCAGGAGAATTAGTGAATCCCGAGGTATGACGTCACAGAATACGACAACCAAGATTTACAAAAAACATCGAAATACATGGAATAGGAATGAAAATGAAGTATTCCATGTCACGTGAGTGAAAGAAACTCAGTAAAGAATTCTAACGAAAATCCGGCAGAGTTCCGTTTGTAAATGGAATATCCGGACAACCCAAATTCAACAAAACAGAACAACCTGCCCATAATAACAAGAATAAAAGCAATGGCACGCAGCCCAACATTCCAGAAACCTACTAGGGCCGAGGTAGTGGAAAAGAACACCAAAACCTCTACACAACCCCTCTAAAATCAATAGAGCCCCAAATGCTCAAATGAAATTATAAAGAAAATCAGATGGCGATGCCGAAAAGGTATAAAGGCACCCCAAAACAGCAAATACCAACTGAGCCACCAAGCTCAAGTAAGAATACATAAAACTCGATGGTAGTGCCGAAGAAATACAATGGCACCCAAAAATAATAAATACATAGGCTGAAGATACAACACAAGGGAATCTGCCAACAACCTGGCTCCCAAGAGAATGAAAGAATATACAAGTATGACTACGAAAAGAGGAATAAAACTACCGTCCCAAATCACCCGTATCATTGCTGCCGAGCATAAGCCGTGCTACGTCCACCTGCAAACCTGCAACCTGTGTGGGGGTGAGCACAACCTCGGGGGCTCACCATAATATCAAAACATCACACTCATAGCCGTCTAGAAAAGGTTAACCATCCCGTGTGCATGCATCTATCCTAGGTCAGTCAATCGTCTCATATGGCACCACGCCAATCCGAGACCCCATCAAAAAACTCATCACTAACCTCGAGTACACTACGGATATCGTAAGAACTACAGGTCAACAAAAATATAAACAACACATGTGTACGTGTATATATATATATAACATCCTGTAAATAACTCAGCCTGTCACCTAGGCTTATAGACAACCAATCCGAACTCCACTCTCATCTAGAGATATAACAAGACTAACTATCTACTATACCGTGCACCTAGCACGTTACTCAAGGTTCCTAGGAGGTAAAATAGATCACTTACTAGGACTACCGAAAGTAAATCATCATAACCATTCTTCTACGTACAATAACCAGTGAACCAACCCATTCACTCGGAGAAACATAAAGAGGGAATGTACTATCTCCACACCGGATTCGGTAATCAACCGAACTATCTCTAACTCACACTGCCTATCTAGGCACTAGAATGGGGTATTGGAGTCGTTTAGTCCCAAACAGATGACATGGTCCTTGGGTTTTTAAAGAAAAATATTGAACCCCGAAGGATTCAACCGGTTTTTAAGAAAAAGTTAGAACCCGTCAAATCTCATTTGGTTCCAACGTCTCCGAACCCAACCGAAATAACAGGAATCACACTAGGTGTGTGTAAGTCAACATCACAAGTCCGGGCTTAAGCCCAAGGAATAACTATACGGGCAGGAAGAACTACTAGAGTTCAAACCAATAATCATTTTAAAATCACTTTTAAACTTCTTTCAAATCTGGTCCGAAGATCTTTAACATTTATTTAAAAACTTATAAAAATAATTCTGAAAGAATGCCCAAACAAAACCGGGCACCAGAAGGAACTCTAGACAACAAGCTAGGAAAAACCTGGATTTATCAACCTCTAACAATACTGACACCTCGGAAATAACATCGAGATTTCTAGAACAGGGACAAACCGTGTCCTAATTCACCGATTTTACAAAATAATTTCAAATGGAATTTTTTGAAATTTCTTTCAAAAATAGATCTCTACCGATACTCCCGGTACTGAGAATTCAAAACATATTTTATAAAATAGGTATTTAAACTTCTGTCTTTCCAAAAATAATTAACAAATCTCTGGGTAAACGAAGAACACGTTTTATAAAAATCCCCAAGCTTTAAGTTTTCAAAACTTTGAATATTTGACTCCAAAGATCCAAACCATAACTGAGGTTTCAAGAACAGGACAAACCATGCCCTGAAATCCCTAACTTTACAAGAGTACTTACGAAAAGAGATTTTCAATAAACACGGCAAAGAACCGTCTATAACTCAAACACTGTCAATGTGAGATAATGAGCAATAAGCTCAAAATTTCAAAAGCTAAGGGAACAGGAATACTCCAAACTACCGGAGAGGTCTAGCAATCATCCTGTGATGATACTTATCGCCAATCACAAAGGCCTATGTGGCCAAGATCACAATTTCAACTAAGTCTCAATATAATGCTACCCAGCTCAACTAGAGCCTAACATACGGGGAACCCTTACGCCCCAAGGTCACTTTCACTTAGTTTTTCCATAATTACTAAAGATAATCGCTAACCGTGGTCTCTTAATATTCCTCTTTTCACTTTTCACCTTTTCACTTTAACTTTTCACGGTTTCCTTTACACTAGGAAATTCACAATTTTCATGATAATTTAACCACGGTTAAAATATCAATCACAAACACCGCGCCCTAGCGCCCAAGAGAATAATACAAATCACTTATTAAAATTCAGATATAACCTACTCAACATCAATGAGCAATAACAGATAATCTCAACAGAAATCATATGGCAACCAACACTCAATGTGTGCATCAATGCAATGCCAATACTCGTGCCAACGCAAATGCCAATGTCAATGCAAGCCCTAACCGCTAAAGCAAATCATATCAACATAAACACTCAATGTATACACCAATGCAAGCCCTAACCACTAAAGCAAATGGGTATATAATGTCGCCAAATCATAAGTATAATAAATCAGTGCTCGAAATAACAGTCCTCGCACGCCCCTGTTAAGTGGATTACTATTCCACAGGCCTCGGGAGACTCCTATACTAGCCAGTTGTTGAGACTACCCAAACGGTCCATAATCACAGATGGTATAAATGAGGCATGCAACCAACACCGAATCAATGTATGTAAACCACGATGACATAAATGCAAAATGCCTCACATGGACCCAATGATCAATGATATAGCATAAATATTTCAATCATTCTCATACAAAGCATGCTCTATAATCAAATCGTAACAATAAAACAAGTCCATAAATCTTAAAATCCTCCGAGTGTTCTATTACCCACTCTTTATAAATTTTATACATACTCGCATGCTTTTAATTTAATTTTCAATAATCATTTTCAAATTAGTCCGCCTCAGGGACAATTATACAATTTAATTCGTGACTTAACTTCTTTATAAATTCGAGCAAAAATAAACAAAAAGGGGAAATTAGAACCATGTCTAAGTTCTTAAAGTCCCTCGTTCTCGTGAATCCCCTAACATATTTTTAATTCCAATAAAATATAAATAACATGGGATAATTGATTTACCGGATATACATCCACATACACTTTCTATAAACCTATTTCGAACTTAAGGGATACTAAACCACCTAAATCAATTTAATTTAAATAGGTTTATAATTATTTTAAATCCAAGAAATAATTTATTCAATTTCTCAAGGGAATTAATTTATTTAATTTCTCCACAAGAATATCCAACTCCGACATCCTTTAATCTATTTATGGGTACTCCGTAAATTTTATAAAATTCCTAGATTTCCGTCTACCACTAGGAATTTAATTAAATATTTTTATTTACCCATAAACATACAACAGAGATATATTAACATTTTCTATGCACTATTAGTGAGTGTCAGATATGCATATATATAAAAATATATATATATGTAAATTCTCACCTAAATTAATTGCTTACAACCAGTCCCGCCGTGAACAGTACCGGCCGTGAATAGTGCTCGCCGCCCAAAGTTGTCTGAAAAATATTTCGAATATGTCGAAACGACCGTCTTACTGTCCTATTCAATGTAGTTGAAACCCGTTAGCGATTGATAAATAATTTGGAACAAATCTACAAAAAACTAAACTGAAAATCTAAAATTCTCAGAGAACAGCTCAACGGTTTCGCATAAATTTCGGATATATCGTGTACAACATCGGAAGCAAGCTACCCTCAAAATTTTGCGCCAAACAAAGCCCGACTCGGCACTGAGTCGACCCGACTCAGTCCGATCGAACACGGGACTGGTCGTCACTACACACGGCTGGACCGCGCCACCACCAGCGTGACTACCACTGCACGTTGTCACCCCATCGCGCCACCAGCACCGTCATCATCCCCATCTCCAGTGATATCAGCTCCTCTCTCCGGCCAAAACCCTAGGCCGAACCTGAAATCTGCTCGCCCCTACACGCGGTTGTCAGAGTCGCGCCACCACCACAACCTCGTGGTCATACCGCAAGCACCACCTATAGCTGACGTTGCTCTAGCCATGGCCACCGAGAACCGGCGCCATCACTTGGGTCGCCATGTTCGGCGACCTCCAGGTCACCAGGTCGCGTAGTCCCGACGCACGACTCCACTCTCCCCTGCGTCATCCATCACAACCTTCTCTCTCTCTCTCTCACTCACTCTCAATCGGCGACTAGAAAATGATGGAAAAGCTGATGCGGTTGTTCGTCAAAGAGAAGGAAGGGTAAGTGATAGATCCAGATACATTTAGATACACGTGTATATATAAAAGTGCTAATTACAAAAGTGACTTCCCAATTCTCTCTATTTACACGAGTAACTCTCAAGTTCTCCAATTTTACACTTTAGCCCAACTCTTGTCTCCGCCAACAATACACACGAAAATACCTATACATATATATAAATTTCCATTTATATATATATATATATTATCCCAATTAATAATATAGGTATAATAAATCCCGAAAATGTACCGGGAACCTCGAAATAATATCGTATGTACTCGAAAAATAAATGAGCTACCCAATAATCCCAAAAATATATCGGGAGCCTCCAAATAAAATCACACGAGCCCGTAAATATAAACGGGACGCCCAATAAATAATATAACTGAAATAAATAATCTGGGGTATGAAACCCATATATATATATAATCTGAAATAAATACCCGATCGACCCGCAATGTATATCTTGCGCCCCCCGTAAACTCTACAAATAGTCAAGAAATAATACAAGTCAAAATAAACACTCCGGGTACGAGACTCAACTACCTGATCACCGGAGTCGTCACTAACCCAATCGAATCAAAATCATAAATACCGAACAAACCAAATGTGTCATCAAGGCGAAGTACTAAACGCTACATGTTTAAACAAAATCGCATTACACTTATCACGTACGTATAAACATGAAAAACGAACAAGATAATACAAATACACATAAGCACGTAAGTTAAACAACTAAGGCACATAAATTCACATCAACACATAGGGCACGTAGAAACACGAAAAACAAAGTAGGTACTAATCCCATTACAAGGGAAAACAAGAACGTCGGACCCTTACAACACTAAATACCTAACTCAAAAGACTGAGTCAAAGCCTCGGATGTCGGACATACTAAGCGTGTCGCCACCCAGTCAAAGCACTAGCCGTGAATCGTCACAACGAAATTGCGTAATCGATAAGAAAGACTCACGCCAATGTTTCAACAAGCCCGAAACACTAACTATCGGACTCGAACAACTGGGTCAAAACATTTAACGTCGGATATACAAATCGTATCGTCAACCAGTCGCAGCACTAAACGTCAAGCGTTAAAACAAATCCACTGAGTCAATAATAAGAGCCGACTTAAACGTTTCACTAAGTTCGAAATACTACCATCACGTCAAGTCACATAATAGCCACAGAAGTCCACGAAGTCAACGAAGAGAAATCGCAAAATCGTGTTGTTGAATCCAGAACTCACGTCAACGTTTCACCAGTTCGAAACATTAAACTCATCGTCAATTCTCGTAATCGCCAACGACAATCCACGAAGTAGTCAACAAGTCAATGGTCGCGTCATCCCGTCGTATCAAGACATAAACGCGAAAAATTTACACGTGATATACCAAGAATAACCATGACGTCATGAACAAGTGACGTCACAACCGAAATTAAATCGAAAAATAAATCCAGAAAATTGGGAAAATAATATGGGGTGTTACACTAGGACTACAATGAGTCGGTAAATCTAGCGCTCGACTCGGGCTTGCTCGTTCACTTAGCAATTGAGCCGAGCCTTAATGAACAGAGCTTGAACTTCTCAAAGCTCGGCTCGTTTGAAGCCCTAGACCAGACATTACTAGTTTGTAGAAAATCAAAACTAGATCTAGTCATGTAGAACTTGAGAATTGAGGTACAAAACGAGAATGAGCCGATTGAAGCCACAAAATCAGAGTCACACAATTCATGTTGGAAATATAAGATCTTCCCTATTTCATTTTGGAGTTCAATTGACCGTTGATTTTTTTCACCAAGCCAATGATCAGCGGTATCTGCAATTTTTATAGGTAATTAAATTTCATTGCCATTTCTTTATTTCATTGAAATACATGCTTTAATTGGGCTTTGATATTAATTTTGTACCAAATCCCTCCGATTCTCTCACTCTGCCACCAATTTTAATTACTCACTCAGTTCCAGAACCATTCCTTCTAATTTCATCCCATTCCAAAGAAAATTTGAAAGTCTAGTTCGATACTCAGAAATTGAAACCCTAGACTGATACTCAAGTCGACATTCCTCTTGAGCTTTCTTATATTTGAACTTCCATATTAATTTGACAAATTTTCAGTAATGTTACCTAATTTATTCCATGAATGGAAACAATTTCATGAAAAGCATATATATAACTTTAATTTTTATGTTTTGTTGTTATGATGCGATCCTTCATCTTCTTCATCAATTTTTGAATAGTTTTATTAATTTGTTGCTGATTGTTAGTTGTTTTAGTTGGATATAATAATTTCGAAAACTTATTCTAGTCATTCAGATCCTGTAATGATTTTGAAGGTTTTTGTGTGTATTGTTTGGTTTACTTAAATGCACATGATAATTTTATTTTATTATGTTGGTTTCATCAAACTTATAGTTTTCGCATATTTTCTTCTTATATTCAGCTGTTAGACTCAACCATTGGATCTAATAATTGACCTCTAATTGTATTGTTATTTTCAAGTTTCTCTCCGTCCCTCTCTACACACAAACATTGTCTTGAATTTTTTTTTTAACTCACAAAGAGGTATTTCTTCTCCCTCTACAAATTCATCTTTTGTTTTTCGGTCTTCGTAAAGTATGTGGTATTCAAGACTTGAATTTGATTCCCAACCATCTTTTACTCTATAATGTTGATTGATGTTCCTAATTACTGCCCAATTGCTGAGGTATATTTTTCTCCGTTTTAATTTATTGTCAAACTGTTATGTTATTTCAACCATCTTTATTATTACATTTAAATATAAC
Organism: Cornus suecica; assembly: GCA_963922005.1. Taxonomy (NCBI): domain Eukaryota; kingdom Viridiplantae; phylum Streptophyta; class Magnoliopsida; order Cornales; family Cornaceae; genus Cornus; species Cornus suecica. Next base: position 77,685,420 of record OY998241.1, read on the forward strand.
AAACAGAAGTAGTATTTTTCTTTTAGGTATGCATATGGTAATTACTGTAGTCACTCTAAGCAGGGAGTCTCCAGATTTCTATTCTCCAACAGTTAATTGCATTATATACCATTGAAGTCTGAAGTGTATATTGTGTTTGCGTTTTTTTTTTTCCGTTAAATATATTGTGTTTGCTTATTCATTGTCTGTGAGTAGTTTTTTTGTTACAAACTTCTGAAAGATTGTTGGTAGAGGGGGGTATGCTCTTCTTGAAGATTTTGCATTACATTTGGCTAGTTTTATGATTAGAAACTGGTACATATTTGGCTTTTACCTTCTAACTTGAGAATTTTCATTCTGATGTTGTTGCAATATGTAATCATATGCAGGGGCATAAGCTATGACAATATTTGAGACAAAACTGCCGTGACAATCGCCTTAATTATCCCTAAGAGGTGTTTCATCTTTTAAATTTTAATTGCATATAGATTTCAATTACTTGCAATTTTTATTCGGATCAATATCGTTTTGATTTTACCGTAGAACCACTTGACCCAACGATACAACCTCTTCCTTCTAATAGGGAAGTTGTGGGGTTCGAGTCTCATTTGAGACAAAATGGGTGTGGAAAAAAATCAAAAAAAAAAAATCGTTCTAATTTGCCACATTGTCTTACAAAAATAATGAGACCAGTGCCATTACTGATTTGTTTACTCTGTTGCTCTTGCCTTATGATGTTATCTCATTGTTTTTGTATGATCACTTGCTCAAGAAATTATGGACGGTGTTCTAGCCTAGTTAACATTGATGCCCTATTCAAACTTTTTTCGCTTTCTTTCTTGGGGTTTGGAGCTTTTGATACACATATAAATGGGTTTGTTTTGTTCTGTTGGAATTGTTTTAATTGTTTTTCCTCGTTGATGGCAGCATTGATTCTTTTTATAGTTCATGTTGGTTATAGTTGGGCTCGATTGTTGTCGTATGATTTATGACTATCTAGAATCTATTTCTTAGACGAAGTATAAGATTGGTGTTCGTGGTTCGTTTGATTAGGTGTAATGTTCTGTTTAATCCCTGGAAAAAGCATAGGTAATTTTGTATCTCACTTTAATTTTCTACTTGAATTTTCTAGATGAAAATTTTTTATTCACGGAGTTGCCATCAATTTAAGCACTGTGAGTGTTTTAGGCTGCTCTTCTATTGTTTGTACACTGAGTTTGTGTATTGTTTACTTTTCTGGATATGTTCATGTTGAGGGTAATCTTAAGAGGAGGAGAAAAACTAAAACCAATAATGTGGCAATGTGCCACTAATAACTAGACCTGTAAACGGGTCGGATTCGGATCGGATCTGTCCTGATCCGATCCGAATCCAATAAGCTTAAATCCGATCTGATCCGACCCGATAATCCAATGGATTTTTACTTAATTGATCCAAATCCGAATTTTTTCATTTTCGGATATCCGATCCGATTAGGTAAAAAAAAATTACAAAAAATTATTATTATTTTTTTATTTTTATGTTATTTGTTAAGAATATTAAACATTAAATTATGTATTTTACAATCAATGCTTATAATACATGACTATAAAAACATAAAAATAAAAAAGGGAAAAAAAAAGATGAAACATAATTAAATATACTATTTAATATTTACATATTAATAATATAATATATATGTGTATATATAAAATTAATCGGATCGGATTAGCATGAATCCAAATCCAATTTGTTAAGAAATCGGATTATCGGATTCGGATCCTAATCGGGTTATCGGATTTTATTTTCAATCCATATCCGGCTAATCGGATCGGATTCGGATCAAAATCCAATCCATTGACAGGTCTACTAATAACAGCAACATGATATATTATTATGTGCCTCTAAGATTTAGTTGAAATAAATATTTTATCCCACTAAATTTCAACTTAAGCTGAATGTGAAAGGGAGTGATACTACTTTTAGAAAGAATTATGATTCTTAAACCTTTATTCGAGGAATTTTGATAAATATTAGACAATTGAGGGTAAACTTTATAATAATTGATCAAAAAAATCTATACCGCAAGTTTTATTTTTATTTTTTATAATCACTGTAGCTAGTCCTGATAAAACACGAGCTTTCTTCAAGCAGACTGTTAACTCAACTGGAAAAATTCGTATTTAGTAATTGCTTAAATAGATTATGTCTAACTAACGAACTAGTCTGACCAGATTATAATACAATTTCATGTTTAAGAGTAAAATTACCTAGACGATCAATGAAAATAGTTTAGAAAATGGGTGAATAGGTATTTTGTGAATTTATTGATAAATTAATAATAATTGCGGAAAAGTCAATTTTAATACAATTCTCTAACAAGATAAATCATGCAAAGATTAATCTAAGTGCAGAAAATAAAGCAATAGAGACACACGATATTTTTACGTGAAAAACCTTGGAAAAGCTCCAAGTAAAAATCACGGATACGTTCGGGTATCGATGCACTATGAAGTTTTAGACTTATAAATCCCTCCAAATCTGTCTTTCTCTACTCGACGTCTGACAACATTGAATCACTCGCGCTCCACGAAACTCTCGCTCCGTTCCGTACTCTGACGGTTCCGCTTCTCAACAGATCAAATAACCACGAAGCCTCCTGCTTCGATCTCTGCTCTCAGACGGCTCCGCTTCTCAATGGATCAACGAAATCTCGTTGCAATAGATGGTGTGATGATTTTTTAGCAACTAAATTATCCAATCGTGCTGAGAATTGTCGATATAGAAGCACAATAGGAGAAACTCAAACCAAGAGAGAACTAAAAGATAGATAATCACTCGATGATCTTCTCTCACCATATATCTCTGTAGAAGAATATGAATCTGTAGAAAACTTGCAGAGATCTCTCAAAGACATGGTCTCCTTTGTTGTAGATCTTGGTATTTATAGACAAAATCAAGGAAAAATCATAACCTTACCCTTTTGTGTAATTTCACACTCAACTGATCCAAACCCTTCAATATAATGTATAATATGTGATATACACGTGCTTCTAGGTGTTTGGGTCAAATTCAAAGTCATCCGGGTCAACATGGATCAATCTGAGTCAAAATAAAATTTCAGCCCGATTATGAAATTTCCAGCTTTTTCTGCAAGACACCTCTCACTATTTTGATCATATATGGAGCTACACACATTGGATACAAGCGTGTAATATTGTTTTGGAAAGATGACTTCAAGATCTTGATGTTAGGCTCAAGATCACCCCATTAGGACCTGTTTTGACTGAGATATGGCTACCCGAAGTTGACTGGAATTTTGTGCTGAAAAATATTGTAGCCGCACCTAAGCCTTAGGCATAGGTCCTGAGTGTAGGCTTGAGCGTAGATTTTTACTTTCTGACCACTTTTGTTTATATAGGCGTAGTCTTGAGCGTAGGCTTTTTCATGAAAACCACGTTTCTCTGCAACTGTGCCAAAATGTACCTCTTGACTCCCCGATACTTTTTGCTTGAATTGACGGCTTTGGAAAATGTCATTTTTGCTCTTCAGGAGACATTTTTACTCAATACACTCACTTTTGCACTTCACTTGTATTTTTCACTACTTCAATGTTTGATTTCGCCTTTGTCGAAGTTTATAGATGTCGTTGAAACCAAAACAACCTATCTAATACTCAATATGGTTATTGTCTAGAACATGTCATAAATAAACCATATTCAAAATTGTTATTACAAAGAGCATTAGATTAGTTTTACAAGGAGAATCTCAATAATGAGAGATTTGAGATAGCTTGAGAGCATAAAAAAAAATGGTGGATCAGACCATGATTAACCATCTCAGTCTAGTGCGTGTGAATCGGTATTGATTATTGTTTCTTGCTGTTAGTTTTTGGGTCCCCCGTTTTTTTTTTTGAAGAATCAGCATGTTTATAGAAGAGAACTAGCCAAAGCCATACAAAGGAACCAATGGGACTTGAGTCATTTTCGCACTTGGGTTTGAGCTTCTTTTGATGTTTAGTTAATCGAATTCTCAAAAAAATTGCTTATATTAATTGCCTTCATTGATTTTTAAAGTTTTTGTGAAAACCCATGCTGTATGCTATATTTCCTCTGTTAAACCACTTTAATCACAAGTTTTCACTTTTCTATCTTCTAGGTATTGAAAATTGTTTCGTAGAAAGGGAAAGGTTTGGTATTTCAATTGCAATTTGTTGACCATGTTGATATTAGTGCTTGAATTATGATTCATGATATACTAGTCAAATTGTCACTTCAATTGTGGATTTATTTGTAAAATTACTCCAGCTTCGAGTCAAAGTACCCTTTTACTTCTCTCAAACATATTTTTTATAATTAGTGTGTAAATGGGCTTAATATTTTGTGTGTGTATATCTAAAATGCATTGCCATTTGGTTACCCGTGCCGAGTATGAATAGATTGGGCGGTTTAGCAGCTGTTGCTCCTCTAGTTATTGATATATCCTCTAAAGTAATCAAACCACAGACATGGTTTTTGAATACATCTAGACTAACCTCCCTACCTCACTTTAATATATCTAAAATTATCTATATGCTTTATATCAAATCACATTCCAGATCATTTCGCCGTCGCAGTATCAATTTTGGTAATGGTCGTAGTATCGATGTAACGGATTCGAACAATATCGACCTTTAAAATGAGTATCGGTTGTAAATAACGGTATCGATACTTTCCAAAAACGTTATGAACCAGATTAACGTAACGAACCGTTAGGACCAACCATGTTCTAGATATATAAGAGATGGCGTCATCAAAATATCAATCACTATTATTTTATTTTTTTTGTTGGAGCAAAAGGATAGTTTTTTTTTTTTTTTTATTTTTATTTTTGTTGTAGTGGAAGTTTTATTTGGACTGTTGCTGCTTAAGTATGACCTTGAAGTGAAAAAAATGGTTGTATCTAAGTTGTAAATTTTATATTTCAAGAATCCAATCCAAGTACAGGATAATACACGCCACTTTCTCCTGCAGACTATAGTCAGAGGAGGTAGGTCCCTTCTTCACTTTAGGATACCAAAAGGATGGATACACCTTGTAATAATTTTCTTTTCCTTGATCTTTCAAAAAATATATATAATAATAAATAAATAAATTATATTTCAGGTTTTACTTAGAGAAGGATCATGCTTCACACATGACTTACGAATTCAAATTTGTTCCAAGGCTTCGACACGTTAACATTTTATTTTCTGTTGTATTTGACACGTGACTCTATTTTGATCTCTCTTGAGATGATTGATTTGATGGTGTTGTTGATTCTCTTGTTAGTTGAAGAATAGTCTTTTCCTTGATCATAAGGTGCTAATATACTGTTATGATTATGAATTTGGTTGTGATTATGTTTGTTGTCATTACTTTTATTAACTTTGTTATTGCTTCATTTAATTATGCCAATATCTTTAAAATTTCTCTAGGTGAATGGATATAGAAGAAAAAAAAAAGAGGGCAAAAGTGCTAAATACCCTCCTGAATTATCTCAAAATGAGTAAAATACATATTTGTACTATAAAAGTGAGCAAATCAATCCCTCAAATTTTCAAAATTGAGCAAGGTCCCCTCGGACCCATTTTTTGAATGTCAAATTACCATTATACCCATATATTAACATTTTATCAAATATAAAAATAAGGGCTAATTTCATTCACACACCCTGAGGTTTATTTTATCTTCAATTATATCCCCTTAAGTTTGACAAACTTCATTTACACTCTTTATTTTTTTCAATACCATATCATTTACACCCCCTAATACCACTTAATATCTAAACTATCCTCGATGGTGAGATAGGTAGTATTTGAAAATAAGGATTCAATTTATTTACTATCCCTCAAATTTTATTATCTATATCCAACATTTTTTCACTTTTAACATTATTATCTAGTTATGTCACGCCCCGTTCTTCCTAAGACTCTCATCCGGGGAATCAGCAAATCCCAAGGTATGACGTCACTGAAAACAACCACTAGAATCAACGATAACGAGAAAATACATGGAATAAGAATGAAAATAAAGTATTCCATGCCACGTGAGTGATAGAAACTCAGTAATAAATTCTAACAAAAATTCGGTAGAATCTCATTTGTAAATAGAACATCCGGACAATACAAAAATAACACAACAAAATAACATGCCCATAACAACAGAAATAGAATCAATGGCACGCAAGCCAACATTCCAGAAACCTACCAGGGCCGATGTAGTGGAAAAGAACACTGCTACCTTTACACAATCCTTCTAAAACTGATAAAGCCCCAAATGCTCAAATGAAATTATAAAGAAAGCCACATGGCGATGCCGAAAAGGTATATTGGCACCCCGAATCAACAAATATCCGAAATAAAATATACAACGAAAGGGAATATGCCAACAGATTGGCTCCCAAGAGAAATAAGAATACATAAGGATAACTCCGGATAAAATGAACAAAACTAATTAAAAACGTCTCAATTCACTCGTACCATTGCCGTTGAACACGTCGTGTTGCATCCACTTGCAAACCTGCAATCTATGTGGGGGTGAGCAAAAACCACGGCTCACCAATTATCCTTAACAAACACACCCCTAGCTGCCAAGAACCTCTAACCATCCCGTGTGCATGCATCTATCCTGGGTAAGTCAGTTGTCTCACCTGGCACCCACGCCAATCCGAGACCCCAAAATAGCCCCACAAGTAATCCAAATCATAAGTCAAGGTCATACAAGAAGTCATAAAGTATGAAACATATATCAACCCACAAGTCTCAATACTATAAAAGCATACAAACACCGTCGAATAAATATATCTATACACATAAGATATATATATCTATATAACCCCATACATAAATAATTATATCCGCGCGTATATATACATATATATATACTCCAATATGCACCCTCGCCCTAAGGTACCATAAGAACTAACTACCCATCACACTGTTCAAGGTTTCTAGGAGATAATTAAGTCACTCCTTAGGATTATTCGAAAGGAATAATCACAACTACATCCACAACTCAACTGAACTACACTTCTATATCGTACCGCTACCAAATCATCCCTGGAGAGTCTCACTCTCACAAATTCTAACCTCAATTCGGTCCTTTCATCCACAATATCCAGTGAAATAATCCGTTCACTCCAAGGCCTCCTATAACAAAGAGAGCTTATAAACTAATTAGGGGTCACATGGTATATACACACTACTACCATCCAATCTTCGAAAGTCATATAAGTGGAAAAACTCTACCATTAAATCAGACTCGACAACCAAATGACAATCTCCAATTCACATCTCCTATATTGGCACAATAAAGAGGTACCAGAGTCATTTAGTCCCAAACGGATGCCGAGGCCCTTAGGTTTTTAAAGAAAAAATGTTGAACCCCGAAGGATTTAACCGGTTTTTAAGAAAGAGTTTTAGGATCCGGTCAAATCTGTTTAGTTTCAATGTCTCTAAACCCACCCAAAGTACTACAAATCGCACTACGTGTGCATAAGTCAGTATCAAGGCTCCTACCCGAGACTAAAACAATGAAACGATAAAAATGGGTGTGCATTATGTATGCACTAAAAGGTAATCAATTCCATACTCGTCAGTATCACCATAAGATCTCAATATCACTATATCGCAAACAAATGATCAATACCGTCCTCAAACATCGTCAGTCTGTCTCAAAACTACTATCAAACGTCCACTCGGGAGTATGACAACTTAAACCCTTATGGTTACCTCAATTTACTTTCAACGGATCCTTAAGGCATAGGATAATCCAAAGTTTAACCACGGATGGGGTGCATAACAAGATACGTAGCTAAAAACAACACTAGTCCAGAGGAAAGGGAATGTGATAACCTATTATACCTGGTTAAACCTCACAATCAACCATTCTCCTAAATCAACTACAGTGGTATACCGACCATTTCACAATTTCATACACCGACCAATACACAAGGGGCCTACCTGGCCATTGCTACATACGTGTCTAAGTCCATCAAGAGTCATAACTAACCCTAAAAACAACTTAGAACTCAAGGTTCAATCTACATCTCTAGGCCACTTTCCTAGCCCAACGAAACCCATTTATCATAATCTTCCATTTATAAATAGTACATGTATACAAATACGTGAATTTATCCTCATCTAAGCTCCGATAAAGTGATGATCAACTTAACTAAAAACCTGACTCGGGGGGGGGGGGGGGGGGGGGGGGGGGGGGGGGGGGATTATGCAATAAGCCCTCTTTCTACTTAGCTCCACTTAACCATTCAGAACCCGGCCAGCCGTCGCACCATCGTCCCTGGTTCTTTATTATTATTAAACTTTTTACTTTCCAACTTAAGGTTTTTAAGCCTTCATCCACATTGAGACATGTTGTTAATTAATTTTCTAGCATTAACAAGGGATCTCTATAACCAGGAGCATAATCATAATCACAAATATTGCGCCGTAGTGCTCAAGGGGACGATATAGATTTTTAAAATGATCCACACACCACCTGTTCAATATCAGTAAGCAATAACAACTAGACAATCTCAACAAATAATCATATGTCAAATAAATGGTCAATGTGAATGCAAGTGCAATGTCAATGCAACTCAAGTGTAATCCTATCTACATGAGGGTTAAACAGATAATAAGGAATCCCAAATCGTTCACTGATGGGAGTAACAAACCCACAAAAGGAAGGGTGGGTGTCGCAAAATAGAGTACGGAGACCACAAGTCCGTCCAGAACGGCAAGTGAGGCCTAAGCCCTCACCCCCAACTTCTGAGGATTCGAGAGATGTTAGCTTCCTGGGTGCCAGAACACCCACTGGCCAGTTGTTGTGACTATCCAAACGGTCTATACGTATATATGATACAAATGAGGCATGCAACTCACACTGACTCAATATATATGTCCACGGTGCTATATAAATGCAAAATGCTTCTACATGGACCCCATAATCAATGATACAACATAAATTTTCATTTTCCATTCAAAGCATGCTTATAATCAAATTATAGCAACAAACCATGAATAAGCCATCATGGGAACATTAATTCACAATTTATCGACTCTTTATAATTTGCGAGAAAATAAAAGGGAACTAAAATAACGTCTAAGTTTCACATCCCTCAGTTCCAAATCTTCCCTAAAATATTTTAATTTTTGTAAACACCAGCCGTAGGGGAACTAATAACACGTCTTAGTCCAAGTTCAATTTTCACAATTTGACTAACTTACTTTAAATTCTAAGGGGTATTAGACCGTCTATTTTAATCAAATCACGTAGGTTTTTAATTATTCAAATTTCTCATGGGAATTACTATATTCTGCTTCCTTTCTAGCCCATCTAGGAGCATTCCATTATCGAGTTCGGAAAAAAACTCCTAAGTCATGTCAATAGCTAGAAACACGAAACATGATATCACATATACGTAAATATACCACATCAGGAAAATTATAATTTTCTAAACATTTTAAAACATACTCGCTAAATAAATAATAAAAAAAATTACGACTCCCTACGTTACGAGTGTGAGAATTAGATATATTTTAAAAAATATCTCACCGAAGGCAAAATTTCACAAAGTGATGTCCCAAACCCTAACTTCCAACCAAGACCACCTCAAGTGAAACCAATCGGTAAAAACCTTCACCTTAGTCTCCTAATCAAGAATCAGGAACCAATTCCATTAAATTTAAAGAATTAGAGATAGAATTTGAAAGAGATAAAAATTAGGGTTTCAATTTGGAGAAAACATCAAATCACCATGAAACTTACCCAATATTGGTGTCAACAAGGTTACAAGAAACAAGTTTGATGCTGAAGGCTTGAACCAAAGTTCATCCCAAAGAGGTGAAAAAAATGAAGGGGAAAATGAGAGAAGAGAGGCCATCGGGTTCGGCCGAAAGCATCCCTCTTTTCCTTCTGCTGATTTTATTTTGTTACTTGTTTTCTTATTTCCCATGTTTAATCCCTTAAGATATAGATATTTGTGTACACGTGGAGGAAGGTAGATTGTGCACATGTGGTGTGTTGGTGTACAATTAAAAGAAATTGGACCTGTTCACCTCTTGATTTCATTATCAATTCCACTCTCTTTAATTAATGGGTAATTTGTAGGAACGGCGAAAAAACCCGCCCCGTCTCGAATTCGTCTCGTTTAACTAATCGGGGTGGGTATGGGGCAAAAAAAAATTCTCCGATTATAATCGGGGCGGGTATGGGGTACCCTCGCCCCGCCCCGAACCTGTCTCGATTAACTATATATATTTATCTTTATATATGAATAAATATGTATTGACGGGTTGTTTATTATGCTTTTGAAATCTTTGATTTTGATTTCATATAGATTTATTGTTTGATTTTGATCTCTTATAGTTGGGTTTGATTTTGGGATTTTATTGTTATTTGGGGGAAAAATAATACGTAATCGGGGCGGGGCGGGGAGTTGCCGGGTACGGGGCGGGACGGGTCGGGAAAATAAAAAATTAATCGGGGACGGGGTGGGGAAAAATAATCTGGTTCGGGGACGGGGCAGGTGATACCCGCCCCGACCCACCCCATTGCCATCCCTAGTAATTTGTACCGACACTCCCTGAGGTTTAGGTTAATTTCACTTTTATGCTGGATTTCGAAATTTTTGCACTAACACTCCCTGAGGTTTGATTTCTCTTGCAATGACACCCCCTGGGATAATAAAATGACCAGAATACCCTTGAGAGAAATATATGAAATGTGAAATGACTTTTATTCCCCAACCCCAAATATATAAAATTTTGAAAAATATATATATAAATTCGAAAAAATATATAAAATTCGAAAACAAATATTTAAATTTTGAAAAAATATATAAAATTAGAAAAAAAAAAATATAAATTTCAAAAAACATATATAAATTTCAAAATATATATATAAAATTCAAAAACATATATATAAAATTTGAAATATATATAAAATTCAAAAACATATATATAAAATTTGAAATATATATAAAATTTGAAAATATATATAAATAATTTGAAAAATATTTAAATTCGAATATATATATATATTTCAAAATATATATATATAATTCAAAATATATATATATTCAAAAACAAAATTAAAAAATATATATAATTTCGAAAAACATATATAAATTTCAAACAATATATATAAAATTCAAAAAAATATATAAAATTTGATATATATATATATAATTCGAATATATATATACATTTTCAAAAATATATAAATTCTAAAATATATATATATTTCAAAAAATATATATATAATTCAAAAAATATATATTTTCAAAAACAAAATTCAAAAAATTATATAATTTTAGGAAAATATATATATTGTTAAAATGTCATATCTTTTCTAATGAAGTGAATCAAACTACTTACCACCAACATCAATTAGTGGTCTTCTTATATATATATTGTTTCAAAATTTATATATATATTTGAATTATATATATATATTTCGAATTTTATATATTGTTTTTGAATTTTTTTTATAATTTTATATATATTTCAAATTTATATATTTAAAATGGGTAATCTCAAAAAATTTGTGGACAATTCATCTATGACAAGCCGAGTTGTTGGGTAAAAATTCAAAAACAATATATAAAATTCAAAATATATATATATAATTCAAAAAAATAGTTAATTTTGAAACAAATATATATAAATTTTGAATTGTTTTTATAAAATTCGGATATATTATATAAATTTCAAAAACATCATATAAATTTCGGAAAAAATATATATTTTTTGGAAATATATATATAAAAGAAGGCAACTAATTGATGTTGGTGGTAAGTAGTTTGATTCACTTCATTAGAAAAGATATGACATTTTACCAATATATATATATATTTTTCTAAAATTATATAATTTTTTGAATTTTTTTTTTTGAAAATATATATGTAACACCCCCTATTTCCATGCATAGGTTGGCCAGGCTCATACACAAAAACTAGGAGTATCTTCAATTGACAAAAATAAGCACATATGATAAGACATAAAATAGAGATAGAATAATAAGAGTTGATGATACCACTTATACAGGAAAGATCCCACACCCAGTACATCTTTGAAATACCTTAAGTTTTCAAATTTATACAACTTGGGAATCCCATAACATGGACTCCTAGACCACACAAACTTACATTAACCACAATAAGAATGAATTCCTACCCTGTAGTGGAAGGAAACTACTGGACCGAAAATACAGAATAGACAAATCCTCAACCCTGCGGATGCAATTGCTGAGGACCTGAAATATCAACAAAGGTGGGTTAAACCCACAAGCAAGTACATCTCTACATGATCCCAAACAAAGTACTAAAAACCATCCCCTTTCCTAGTGACACCTATCTCAAAAATATTAATAAATATTAATATACCTTACTATACTTTATATTCCCTAGAATATCACCATGAAAATATAATTAATTTCATAACTTCTATTTATATTTACTAGGATACCACCGTGAAGATATAAAACAAATACTATAAATTTCTTCCATAAGTCAAATTTTCATCATCTCTATTTCCAACCATAACCACGTACCCGACAACTCAGTCATGCCGTGACAACTCCTCCATGTCCCGCGGTACTAGTGAGACTGCGTTTATTAGTCAGCCTACTTGTGGTTACTTTTTAAATCTCCCGACCATATTCCTTTTAATTAAATCTTATGATTTTACGATTTTATTAATTCACTTATATTCTTTAATCGAGAACGTATAACAATTTAAGAGGTCGAGTCTGGGGGGTCCGGGGGGGCGGCACGATGCTTTCCTGAGCGCCCCCCTAGCGGGGTCTGGGGCAGCGCCCCAGCGCCAGGAAATACGATATATTTATACGATCAAAACTGTTCATTTATACGGTCGAATATATGTATTTTAGTATAATTCGTGGTGAATCATAATAACATATAAATTCATACCAGTCTTCACAGAATATAATAAATCTCGTATATATTCATGGACATGATCATGGTAAAACAGATCTGTACATATAACTACAAATAAATGTATATACCTATAAACAGAATATATACTATCATATGTAATCATGAATCAAAACATACAATAACCGATCTATACATGAGTGGTTATATATATCACAATTCTATCCATATACACATGAACTATACATATACTTTCGGATTTATACATATATGTATAACAGAATATATATCATCATATATATACGTAAATACCAACATATGATAACAGATCTATACATATGTTTCCACATAATTACAGATCTATACATATATGCTCATATGGCTATTGATCTATACATATAACCATATAGCTGCGGATCTACACATACATGTTCATATAACTACATATCTACACATATAGTTACGGATCTACACATACATGTTCATATAACTACATATATACATATATAGTTACGGATCTAAGCATACATGTTCATATAATAATATATCCATACATATAATTACGGATCCACACATATATGTTCATATAACTACATATATACTTACGGATCTACACATACATGTTCATATAACTACATATCAATACATATTTGAACATGCTAATACTCATAAGTATACATATACGAAATTTATGTATAACAGTTTATAGGAGTACCAAACAAATGTTACGAATTTTAGTACAAAGAGGAAGAGTAGAACATATGTCTTTCCTGATTTGGAGAGCTTACTACACCACGAATCTAGATCTGAACCAAGTACTTGCTCTCTGTAGATATCTCTCTCTCTATATATATATATATATGTGTATATAGGTGACTGAATAAGAAGATGAAGAACAAGGGAGAAGTCTGGAATTCTTCTTAGTTGAGAGAAAATAAGCTGAATATCTCTATGGTTATAGAGGGGAAGCTAGGTTATGGTGAAAGATCATAATGCCCCTAGATCTGCCACAATAACCATCTTGTCACTCGTCTTAAAGACTAATACGCCCTTATCAGATCCCATAATAACAAAACTTACCTAGTAGTCATAAAATGACTAGAGTACCCTTACTCAATAATTTAAATACCCACCATGCCATCCAAAATAAATAAGAAAATAACATAATTATTTAAATACGGGGTATTACAATATATATTTTGAAATATATATATATATATATTTTTGAATTTATATATTTTTCAAAATTTATATATATTCGAATTTTATATATATATTTCAAATTTTATATATATTTTTGAATTATATATATATTTTTTGAAATTTATATATGTTTTTCGAAATTTATATTTTTTTTTCTAATTTTATATATTTTTTTCAAAATTTAAATATTTGTTTTCGAATTTTATATATTTTTTCGAATTTATATATATATATTTCAAAATTTTATATATTTGGGGTTGGGGCATAAAGGTCATTTCACATTTCATATATTTCTCTCAAGGGTATTCTGGTCATTTTATTGGCCCAGGGAGTGTCATTGCAAGAGAAACCAAACCTCAGGGGGTGTTAGTGCAAATTACCCTTAATTAATCACAATGTTACATATATAAGTGTAGACATCAGCTGTGTGTAATGGTTAGGACATGAGGAAAATTAATGGGCCGATTCACACACCTTTCTACCAAAATTAATTTCATTGCTTTCCTTTCCATCATTTAAATCACCTCTGGAAGATAAAATATATATGTGAGAAAGTGTGGTGGTGGTCCGTTGACTAGTCCCCCAAATCATGCAAGACACCAATTAATATATATATTTATACTCACTTACCCATTTTATCCTCAAAATCTCTACAAATCTACCACATCACCCAATATATATAGATAAAGAAAAGGAAATGGGACTTAAGCCCCCAAGCCCAAATTTTAAAATATACAAATAGATGTGTAAAAATAATTCAAGGTCCAATAAGCCCATAATCAAATATATATATATATATATATATATACACATAGTAGGGTGAACGTTTTTTATGAAAAATCTCTAAATAAAATCACACGAACCCGTATATTCACGGGATGCCGAATAAATAATACAAACCGAAATAAATAGTCCGAGGTGCAAAACACCACCATCGGAACACCGGGTATGTATTAACCCATCGAAGCTCCTAAAACAAGGAAACTCTAAGGGTCTGTTTGGTAGGCGGTTATAGTCCCATTTTTTTCGTCTAGTCATGGTTTTTTGAGATCAGACCATATTTGTTTTGCATTAGTCTATAAAAATATAATCAGACCAAATTGAACAAAAATGCCATTTTTTTCAAACCAAGATTTTTGGTGGTTCTATTTGGTCTGGTACAAAATCTATCCAAAATCTAACCAAAATGTCCTCCAATAATTGAACCACATCTAACCAATATATATAAACCAAAATACAAAAAAATAAAAATAAAATAATGAATAATAAATAAAATTAATTAAATAATACATAAAATTAATAATAAATAAATAAATATATTAATAAATAAATGAATAAATAATAATATAAATAATAAATTAATAAAAATAAATGAATAAATAAAAATAAAAATAAAATAAAATATATTTATGAATAAAATAAAAATATAAATGATAAATTAAATAAAATATATTTAAAAATTAATATAAATAAATGAATAAAAAAATAATAATAAACGAAATAAATTAAATAATACATAAAAATAATAATAACAAATAGATATAATAATAAATAATAATATAAATAATAAATTAATAAAATATATTTATAAATTAATTAAACAAATAAATAATATTAAATGATAAATTAATAATATAAATAATAAATTAAATAAAGCATATTTATAAATAAAATAAAAATAATGAATAATAAACAAAATTAATTAAATAATACGAAAAAATAATAATAAATAAATAAATAATAAGAAAATTGAATTAAATAATACAAAACAATAGTAATAAATATAATAAAAAAATGAATAAAAACTAATAATATAAATAATAAATGAATAAAATAGATTTATAAATTAATTAAAATAAACAAATAAATAATAAATTAAATGAATTATATTTATAAAAAAAATGAATAATAACAAAAATGAATTAAATAATACATAATAATAATTAAAAAATTAAATGAATTAAATAATAAATGAAATAAATGAAATAAAATGAATTAAATAATAAATGAAATAAATGAAATAAAATGAATTAAAAAATAATAAAAATAATAAAAATAATAAAAAAATATAATAATAAATAATAAATTAAAAAATATATTTATAACAAATAAAAATAAATGAATAAATAATAATAAATAATTAACAAAATCAATTAAATAATATATAAAAATAAGAATAAATAAATAAATATTATAATAAATAATAAATAAATAGTAAATGATAAATAATAATGGACTTTAGACAGTTCGCCAAACATGGTCTGGTTCTAATTTTCTCAAACCAAGACCATCAGACCAGACCGCTTCCAAACAGACTTTCAGACCAGACCAGACCGGTATCCAAACAGGCCCTAAAAGTCAAACAAATAAGTTTAAGAATACACGTCACATAAGTGCAAGTACAGGGAAATAAACAAGCTAACGCAAATACCCCTAAGCACACAAGCCAAACAATTTGTAGATGCACGTACATACAAACACAGAGCACGCCAGCCAAACAAAGTACGTATTAATCAAAATACGAAAGACAATAACAACTCCGAACGTCATCTAGCGCATCCTAAGCCTGACAAGATGCTAAGCGCTAACGTCACAACTAAACCACGTAACAATCCAATTACAAGAGAAACTCAAAAAGTCGGACATACTAAGCATGCCGCCACCCAATCGAAGCATCAAATGCCAAATGTCGAATCAAATCCACTTAGTCGACAACTGGAACTCACGTAAACGTTTCGCTAAGTCCAGAATACTTAAACGTTATCGTCAAACCACATAATCACCAAAGAAGCTCCATGAAGTCATCAAAGAGACAATCGTCAAGTCGCCCAGTCGAATCCAAATGTAAACACGAAAAATTTACATGTGAAACACCAAGAATAACCACGACGTCATGAACAAGTGACATCACCACCGAAAATAAATCGGGAATAATTTTAGAAAAAAAGGAGAATAACACGGGGTGTTACAAGTTATATAAAATAAATTTTTATATATGTATTTTACTATAAACGAATTTGTTTTTTGATATATGCCGAAATAAAAAATAAATGCCGAAATATTTTTTTTTCAAGCTATCAATTAGGATATATTATTTTCCATCTTTTATCATTATTATCTATTTATATAAATTATTATATATATATATTTACTATAAATAATTTCTTTTATGCCGAAATAAAAAATTAATGCCGTAATTTGACCAAAAGATTAGTTCTGTCTATTGAGCGAAATTTGACCAAAACATTAATGCCGAAGTTAATGGTAGTTAGAAAAACTAAAGGTTGGTTATGTATATTGACCAAAAGATTTTCTCAATTGACACCTAAAAATTGATGATTTTAAAACACATTTCACATTTAAGTGGGACTTAAACTACCAAACGATGGAGTCTTAACTTCAGATACTGAGAATAACTCATCTGGGCATAAAGAAATAAAAATAAATACTTCCTCTTTATTTTTTTATTTCGTCATAAAAAAAAAATCCTTTATAGTAAAATACATATATAAGAAATAATTTATATAACTAGATAATAATGTTAAACTTGAGGGGGTCTAATTATAGATAAAATAAATTTCAGAGGTATAAATAAAGTTAATCCTTATTTTTATATTTTACAAAAGGTTAATATATGGTTATAATGGTAATTTGACATTCAAAAAGTGAGTACAATGAGGTAACTTGTTTAAATTTGAGAACTTTAGGGATTGATTTGCTCACTTTTATATTACATGTGTTATTTTGCTCACTTAGGATAATTCAATAGGGTATTTTGCACATTTTGACAGCAATTTTATTTGCTGCCGTATATCATGCAGCAATTATAATTAATGTTTTTTTAAGTTCAACCATATTGCAGCATTTTAATTTGGTGGCATGCTGCGACGCCTATTGCTTTGCAACACTGGATGTAACAGTAGTTGCAAACGCTGCAATAATTGATACGGAAAGTATGGGCAACATTTTTTTTTACTTATAGCAGCACATGTTGTTATAGACCTTTATTGTTGTAGATGTCATGAAAAAATGGCATGGCGCTTTTTCTTTGATATACATGTATATTGATTAATAAATAAAAAAAGATATCTTTTGCTTACACAAATGTTAAAATTTAATTTTTCATTGCTAAATGGAACATAGATACATGAGAAAGATCTTAATAAAATATTACTGCTGACTTTTCAAAAAATACACACACACATTGTAGGTGAAAGTTGGTTTCTGGATCCGAATTCCAGCGGAAGGCTCCAAGAGATAGCGTAGTCTGACCCGTCTCAAAATCAGATACCACGAAACGTAACAGAAATATAGTATCAGAGAAATTAGCTACCACGAACCGTAACAAAAATATAGTATCAGAGAAATCAGCAACCACGAACCATAACAAAAATATAGTATTGGACCAAATGTAAGCAAATGGTGAGGAACAAATGATACAACCGCTAATATGAGTGGGAGACCAGACAGGGAGCCGCAGGAGAGCTTCACTCTTTCTCTCCACCCTCTTTTCTCTATTTCTTTCTCTTTCTAGAATTCTCCCATAACTCCCTCAAAATGCTCTCAAGACCAGAATTCCTATCAAAATTCCCCTCAAAATCAAGCCCCCTTCTTTCAATGAAATACAATGCTTCTATTTATAGAAAAACCTAAGCTGACACTATTCATTTATATATTTTAATATGCACATATTTTACTATTCATACATATTACTATTCACGTGTACTACTATGCATGTATGTTACTATGCACTCACTTGATATTTTATTATATACTCAACTGATTTCAGTCTCTCCCACAACTCTAAATATCCACCGCACATACTATGGATCATACTAGCAGCCACTAAAGAATATTCTTCTATATGCTCCTAGCCAGCCACTCAAGAATATTCTTCTATATGCTCCTAGCATGATGAACCTGTATCCTTTACCTCCAATCCACATGCTCCATCAGTTCCTTCATAATGTGAAGATGTGTCGCGCTGGCCATGCGTCACGACTACGCAGTAACTGTGACTGCAATCGGATCGTCATGCAACGGATCACTCCCCAATAATCCCCGCAGTTTATGCATCTACTGCAAGGATTGTGCATAATGGTGGGAGACACCCCCAGGATACCGCCACCGCATCGGATGCTGCAAACTAAATATGAGTTCGCCCTCCGTGTCGGTTGCTCGGTTCGGTGAGCTGTGCTCCCACAAATATAAGCTATTGGATTGGCCCAAGGATCACCCCGAGATACTTGTATGGTGGTCGTAAAAAGTTCACAAGGTCATGTCGCCCAACTCCAATTGAATAGTGATATCCGAAAGGCCCGAGGATCACCCGAGGATATTCGTACGGTCCATTTAAGTTCGCCGAGATGTGTCACTTATCTCTAATCCGAATAATGAGTTCGGAGCTCCACCTGCTAGCCCTGAACCAAGATAGAATTTTCGGGTCAAACATTTCCTCTTTCCACTCACACACACACACACACATATATATAGATGAAGTAAACGTGCTTATTAATTTAGAACCACAAAACTAAAAAATAATTGGTTTAAAGAAAAGTTTAATGTTTTTTTTATAATACTGTAATTTTTATTGACTCGCATATTTTCTTATTTTTCTTCAAATTTTTTCTCTTATTTTGGACCGATTTCTATTTCCCAAGTATTTGGTAGGTGGTGAAATCTCTCCCGTGATGTATATAGGGATGGCAGAAAAAGCCGCCCCGTCGGGGAACCGCCCCATTTAAAAATAGGGTGGTTATGGGGGTTAAAAAAAAATTCGACGGTTATGGCGCGAGGGACGGTTTGAGAGGTTCCCCCATTGGGGAATTGCCCCGGCCCAAACAACATTATTAATATTTAATTATTTTACATTAAATTTATATAGTTATATATTTATTTACATCTTCTTATATTAAAATTACATTAAAATCCTTAAACAAAATTGTTTTTCCTCATATACCCACTATATATAGAGAGAGAGAAAATCCTCTCCACTTAGTTCTCCCTTACTCATTGAGTTTGTAAATTAGAATCTATATTGACAGTGTTTTTATTTCAATTGGAAAACAGTTTGGAATTGTGAAAGATATCAGAGTCTTCACTTAATTAGCCCCCCCTCTCCACTTTAACTCTCCGGATGTTTGGAATTTTGTTAGTTTTTGTTATTGAGTGGACTTGTTATTTTTGTGATGGAGTTGTATTTGATTAATATTTTATGATTTAAATGTGGATTATTATTTTATGTTGTTATAATTGGAGATTTTTATTTAAGTTTGTTTATCTAGATTTTGTTACGATTAAATTAATTGGATAATTGCTTGTTTTGTTTTTATTTTAAAAAACATTCTGATTAAATTAATTGAATAATTGGTTGTTGCTGTTGTTATTGTTGTTGTTTTTTTTTTTTTTTTTTTTTTTAGATTTTAGTAAAATATTAATGTATTTCTATTTGTTTATTTTTGGGGGGGAAAATTGGTTTTATGGGGCGGTTATGGGGGATGGGGTGACGGTTTGGGGCAGTTATGGGGGTAAGGGTGAAATTTTTAAACGGTTATGAGGGGGTTATGGTGTATGAAATTTTTTGCGATTTTGGTTATGGGAATTGAGAAAACATCCCCAAATCGCCTCCATTGCCATCCCTAGATGTATATATTATACCTCTAGAAATTTGTAAAGAATCTAACGAGTTTTTAGCACCACTGACTTATATTCAAGTACACGAATTATTTCAAAAGGATTTATTTCTCCTTTTGTAGAGATTGAATGAAAAAGGTATTGTGTAACCATTAACCAAAAAAAGATTGGGTGAAGATTGTGTTGCTATTTATTAATATGATTTTATTAACATTGAGAAGGGATTAGTATAGTATATATTAGTGTTAGTGTTAGTGTTATGAAAATTAAATTAATTCAAGAGATTTATCATTGTCTTGTTACACAATTGTAAAACTTCGTGCACAAGCTAAACACAGAAGTTTTAGGATGTCCTGTATTAGAAAGCTCAAAGCATACAAACTCTATCTATGGGAAATACCTATTAATATCCAATGGTTTCCCATTGAGACTATTGAATGATTTTAATATCGACATAGAGTCTGCAACCGAGAGAAAGAGAGAGATGGGTATAATTTCCTATGCCCAAAAGGTCCGTTTAGTCCTTGGAGGCAGACTCTCCATTAAACCTGCACTCAATCAACGTAGCTTTTCTTCTCTTCAAACATCTACTAGTCCTCTGTCAGCCTCTCCACGGCTGATGGTACCTCCTACTTTGGTCGTTGACCGTCCGAGTGACAGGCATGTGAAGGATTTATCGATGCAAAACCGTTACATCGATAAATCCTTCAACAAAATTCAGAGTCAAGGGTAATTCCGAGGTGAAGCCAGATGAGCATGATTATCACCAATTCTTCAACGTTGCTGAGAACAACACTACAATGAAGAAGAAGACCAATCCCGAGACCATATGTATCGGTTCCTCTCAAGGCTGGCTTGCTTATATTCATCCTCGCAGTGGCGCCGCTTATCTCTACAATCCCTTCATTGAATCCTCCATGCCTTACCTTTATCTCCCTCCCATACTGTCCAGTCGACATATCTATGGTATTCACATTGACACGTTTTACTCAGTTGTCAAAGATTTCATGCTATGGACACCGGCGTTACCAGTATGGGATAAAGATTTGAGTGAAAATTTCTTTAGAAAAATTGTTATGTCCTCGGCCCCAACAGATAAATCCACTGACTGCACGGTTATGGCTATCCAAGGAAATAAGCATCCACACCGACTCGCCTTCTGCAGAGTCGGGGACACTTTTTGGAGTATGCTGGGATCCCCGTTAGGGGACACCTATCAGGATGTCATGTATTTTAGTAAGAAAAAACTTTTTTATGCTTTGTGCAGTTATGGCAGTGTAGAATTTTGGGACCTGACCTAGCCTTATTCTCCAAAGAGGTCTCTTGCGATTTCGAATGTGCCTCCGATAGGTGATGCCACAATGGACCATTATCGTGTATCGGTGAGAAAGGAGTCTCTTCGCACAATGTACTTGGTTGAATCATCGGGGGATTTATTGATGGTCGTCAGGTACCACCAAAGCGATGCCTATGGCAATGCTTGGACCAAGACGGTTGCGTTTGACGTGTATAAGCGGAACTTTATGGCTAATGAGTGGGTATATGTGCCGAGCTTGGGTGATAATGTATTGTTTGTGGGTCAAAGTCACTCGGTTTCGCTCAATGTGAGTGATTTTCCGGGGTTGACAAAGAATTCTATTTATTTCACTCCCGAGTATGTTGAAAAAGGTTGTCAGGGAAGCTACGATTTGGGGGTGTTCAACTTGGAAGATGACGGACTCTACGTGTTCGACTCGAAGGATGTTCAACCTTCTCCTATTTGGGTTATTCCTCAAGTTTGAATTTTCTTCCATTCTGATTTTTTTGTTTTTTGTTTTTATAAAATTTTCTTGAAAGGTTTCATTCCATCATTATGCGGAGAAAATATGCTTAAAAGGCTCCTAAAATCTTCCCTTTTAGATATTGGCTACAATATTTATCTTCATAGTAGCTTGTTGATTATTTCATATGGTGGTTGTTGCTGCTTAAGGTTTTGATTGCTATTGCTAATTTGATCATGCGAGTAGAAGTGACATGAGACATAGATGTGAGATGTTAGGGCTGCAAACAAGTCGAGCCAAACTTTGGGCAGTTCATGTTCGGCTCGGCTCGTTTGTTTGTTAGCTTTGTTCGGATCCGATTTGGGCTCGTTACGAGTCCTAAAATTTGTGATCCGATAGACTCGTTTAAACAAAAAAATAACTAATATATAATTTTAGTTCAAGCCAGTTTTCAAACTCGCGAGACTAAAACATTACATTTTTTATTATAAAATTTCAATCACTTGCAATCAAATGAGATATAAAATCAATAATTATAATATTATTAGGCAAATAACCCCATTTAAATGTGTAATTATGATTTAATACAAGCTTTAAATGAGCTTTATAATAATTTCCGAAAAAATAGACCACCTTTCCCCCTTTAAAATATATGATACCATCTTAAATTATTGTAGAAAATTGTTTAACAGTAAATGCTCGTGTCATAACTCACAAGGAAATTAAAAAAAGAACAAAAAAAGAAAAAGAAAGGTAGTCATGAGTTCTCAATCCTCGTAATACAAAATAAATGCACTACACTAAGTGGCACTTCCATAGTTGTCAATGTTTCCACACGACAATACCATTATTATTTATGAATGGGCAAATGACATACCATACTTACAATTTTTTTTTTCTTTCCATACTGATAAATGAGATAAACTTATTGCGGAATTACAACTAGTTCGGGCAACCCAAATAGGATATAGAACATTTTGTGACATTATTTTAGTGTTCCTCGAAGTAAGTGAATGATCAATTGTGATGTTGTTATCTTTCAAGTGAACAACGCCACAATCGTGAACACCTAAACCGTCGGGTGATTACGACCTATAAACAATACCTGGTCACCGATGCATTCCACACGCTCCCATTTATTTTCATTAAAATTTAACTTATAAACTTCAAATCTCAATGTCCGACCGAATGGATAAACGTAATCTTCATTAATCCAAACCTCTTTATTATCATCGTCATCGCGATCGTCTTTGTGTTGGGTTCCATCATCCTCATGACGAACAAACCTCTGAACCAACAAAAGATCCCCCGAGCATTCCACAAGATAATCAAAGGATTTGATCAATTCTCCTGTTGTGATCTCTCTGTAAAATCGTCTTCCTTCACTTGTGATCTCTGGGCGCGTAGGATACGAAGGATTGATGGTTTCACGTTTTGGACGGGAGATATCGGTGAGATCCCAAACATCAATCCTTTCTGGGACATGCATGGCGTAAAAGCGTTGATGCGGGCTAAAATACATGATTTCATCATAACAACTAGTGTCCTCCTCCACTGTATGCCAACTGTGATACCCCATAATTTTCATGCATAGGTTGGCCAGACCTATACCGAAAACTAGGGCGCATCAACACCCGATAATAAATGAACACAGAAGCAAAAGACATATTTAATGAATAACATAGTGTCAAAATTTAATTCTCATGAATGAATAAATTCAGAAATCAAAACCCCCAAAGGGTACAACTCGGGAATCCATATCTATGGACCCCTAAACCTTAATGAAAACAAGAGTCTAAAAAAAACAATAACTAAATTGGGTCTCTACACTGAACTGAAGTCAAAATGGATGAACTTGCGAATGAATGATAAGAGAGCTCAACCATGTGGCTGAAACTGCCGAGAACCTGAAACAACAAAGGTGGGTCAGACCCACGAGCAGAGTAGACTCTACATGATCCCAAACAGATTACCCAATAATCCCATCATCTACCCAACAAAAAATAAGAGTAATACTATAACTTTAAATACCACTCCTAAATAAATATCCTCCAAACAAAATAAAAATAAACAAATAAATAACACATAAACAAACAAAGTGCAACCACAAGGCATAAAACAAAACAAATAAAATGCAACCAAAATTATATCATATGTCAATAAGCAAAGCAAATAAAATAATACAATAATTAAACCACAACTCCATAGGCAACTAACCCATGCCGAATCATAACCACGTACCCGAACTCCATGTCATGGTACAGATGAGACTGCGTTAATAGTCAGCCCATCGTGGTTCCTTCCATTCCACAATACAAAATAATACTAATAATAACCACTATTCAAGCCGTGTGAGAGAAATTAATAATTATACCAGATTATATCCCAAGTCACTATTCCAAAGCTTTAATTTAAGAAATTTTATTTTAATCTTAATATTATTATTATTTTGCTTTCACCTTTAACACCAGATGACACATGATCATATCTACACATGCATTCGTATGTGAATAAATAAATAAATGAAGGCATGTATGGTCATGGTATGCATTTAAAACAAAGTCTGCTCTAAATAACCCATCACCTAAAATACAAATATATGAATTTGACTAAACATAAAAGATCATGGTACAACACAAGTTTTAAAATAAATAACCATTGCTTCTAAAGAAACCTATCACCATAGACTTCTCTCAACTGTGAATATGCTATCCTCCTATTTTAATATTTTCTTTTAATATTTGCTTTAGGAACAAACTTCAGCATTCATCACCACATATTATAATTACACACATCTATGTGTCAAAGTCACCCACATATATGTACTAATAATTACGCATATTATATATATATATATATATATATATATATATATTCATATACAACAATTTAAACATTGAAAATCAGACCTCAATATCCCATCACCTAAATAACAGTGTCTCTCGTAGTCAATTTCGCACCAACCACATATGGATAGTAGGATAGCACTAACGACACACCAATATACATAACATACATATTAACTCACACAGGTTTATATATACAGGTACGGATTTATACATATATACAAACATATATATATTAGCTCTTCAAGAATGGTTCGAACAGAAGTATATATACATATATGCATATATATTTATATATACACTCATATAAAAATAAATAAATACGAGCATAGAAGAAGTGATTACAGGTTCAAAGGGGAAGAGAAAAACATTCTACTTGCTTGATCGTTGGGCTAAATCACGCGGGAACTGTAGACTAATCGATGTTCTCTCTCCTCTCTCTTCTACGCAACTGCGATTCTGTTTCTCCTTTATTTGTCTAACAGAACGTAGGACTAACTTAGGGTTTATTTTAGTTATATAAATATATATAATATATATATATATTTATTTAATTATTCCGATGGGCCCAAAAATATAATATAGTCCATTAACTAATAAGCCCAACTAATTAACTCAAAAATATATTATAGCCCATTTAATTAACTTATAATTAATTCAATAAATTAAATTTACCCAATATATATAAAGAATACAAATACGGGGTATTACACCAACTCTCTCCGCCTAGTTTAGAAAAAAAAATGAAAGAACTATCCGTAAACATGACAGTGCAGTCTTGGTGAGACGAAGCAAGTGGAAGCGAAGGGGCGGATGACAAAGCAACCTTTCCCATGAAATGGTGACTCTCATCAACCGCGAAACTATTACCAATCCTATCCGAGTCGTAGATAAAGTCTTGGACGAGGGAAGGAGAGGGCGAGCGGAGATCTGATTTTTGGGCGCGAAGACATATTACACCAGGAAAAGTTTCGTAAAGAGGGAGAGGGATATAAGGCAGATGTGAACTCTCTATTAGTGGATTGTAAAGGTAGGCAATGCAATTGCTAGGGTTCACAAAAGCAAGCCATCCATGAGAAGAGCCAACACACATGGCATCGTCTGGGGTAAGAATCTTCTTCTGTCCTGGTATGTATTGTTTCTTCGGAACTCGGATTTTCGATTGCTCTGCAGGACTGAAAAAGTGAAAATAATCCTCGTGGTCCGCCGACCATTCTGATTCATCAACATTGTCATCGATACGAAACCTATGAGGGATATATAGCAATGGGGACGAGAGTGATTGAGACAAAGAAGAATGTGTGTATATTAAATCTGCTTGAGAAGAGGAACACAAACAACGGATAGCAACACCATAAGAGAGGTTGCGAAATTTGACGAGAGAGGAACGATTGAACCCTATCTTCAACGGAGTTCGATGGCAAAAAATAGCCATTTCTGTATTAAAATGGTGTATGGTATTCATAATTCACTATGGAGGATTTTTTTTGTGGAGAGTCAGAGACAATTGTATCTTCCGATTTCATTTAAATAGGATAGTAAATATTACTATAATCTTAAAATTAATTCAAGACGTTTCTTATTACTAGGCATATAATACCATTGTGATAATCTTGGCGCACAAGTTAAGGAAAGATTTGGGAGAGAAGTTTTACGATGTGATTTATTAGTTAATTTAAAACATATAAATTCTATCTATCATTTCCTATTTGAATTAGATAGGAGAGATAACACTATTTGACCCGAGTACCACCCTCCGGTTTTTTTTGTTTTTTTTTTTTGACGCGTTTAATCGAAAAGTTTTGAACCAATATATTCTAATGAGCACAATCCTGTAAAGTAATTAAGAATAGAGAAAAGAAGAAGATATGATCACGGATTACGTTATTAGCTTTCTTAAAGAGTGATTATTGGCAGCCTCGAAGCGTGTGAAAATGTTCTACTTTTACTGGAAAGTTTAGAGATAGAAATAGCAAGTGTTTGATCAAATTCAAAATAATCATGGATGGTAAATTGTGATGCTCACAATTATGAGAAGATTACATAATAATTGTGTTTTGATTAACCATTTATGTATTTAAAAATAGTATTCATAAATTTTGAAGAGTTATGTGAATGATACAATTATTAAAATTAATGTTAATTTTCTTTGTTTTATTATGAGTTTAACTGATAGTAATTTTTAAGAAATAGGGTAATATTGTAAAGTGAAAATTATTTTGATCGTGAAAGGACTTGCAAAATTTTGTCACCAAACAGCTTTTTGGATTCAAAAGAATTGACCAAATGGATATTTACCAAACATATTTTTTATTTTAAAGGACTTTATATGATAGTATTTTTGTAATGTACTTTTTATTAGAAGAACTTTTCGAATCGAAAAACCCTCCCAAACGGCCACTACAACTTCATTTTTCGTAATTAAAAAAACATCTTATCATTTTGGTATTATATGGAAAAAAGAAACCTACCAATCAAATATAATTTTTCAAAAATATTTATTTTGTCCAATGAACTATGTTGCTTCTCCTCCAAACTTAATTTTCTTTGTATAGAGACTGCTAGCAGAGAAGGGAGAGATGGCTATGTTTTCCAATAATGAAAAGATGAGTTCAGTCCTTGGAGGTAGACTACTCTCCATCAAACCTACACTCATGTCTGGGTCCATCAACCGTTGTTTTTCTTCTCTTTTACCTAAGCCTAAGTTGCCGACCACCTCCCCGTGGCTAATGGTACCTCCTACTTTGGTTTCTGATGATATTATTAAGCGTTATCCTAATTGCAATATTGTGAGATCTCCCCAACAACATTCAAGGTCAAACGGAACTCCGAAGTGAAACCAGACTACGACAATTACTACCACTTCTTGAATGTTGCTGATAACAAGCTTGCTTTCAAGTAAAAAAAGAAGAAGGAAGATATACGGTTACCATGGACTAACGATTACTTTTTGACCTGCGAGGCCATATGCATTGGTTCATCACATGGATGGCTTGCTGTAGATACAAAATTTGCACAACACAAAAGATGCCTTTCTCATTACTCTTCATTGAATTATATACATTTTTCCAATGGGCCTTTGGCCCATTAGGGCAACATTTTCAACTTTACATGATATCTTACTTTACACGTCAGCTATGCAGATCCTATATCATGCCATTGCCTTGAGTCACAAGTATCTTCTAGAACCTCCGAGTTCCTTCCAAAAAATGCTCTTCGGGTCGGGGCAACAATGGATGTGATGGTCGGGTCGTGCTACTTCCTGGACCATGGGGGTAATGTACCGATCGGGTTATGATGCGGGCACAATGGTCGGGTCATAATCTCGGGTCTTTCTTGACTTGATCAGGTTAGGATGGACTTTTCCATGGGTCGGGAAAACTCACATGTACACAGGCCCTCTTTCATCTCATGGGCCTGTATTCAACGGGCCCATTAGGTGGAAGAATCTTAAGGCCCATCGAAAAGTCCTCGGAGTTGGTGCGCGGGACGCGTGGCGAAAAATGAGGAGACGCATGCCGGATGACGCGGGACGCATTAAATGCTACAGCTGTCGTCATCATTACGATTTTGAATTTGTGGCTAGGATGGCATAAATTTGCGTGAGATTGGCCGGGTCATGTCGATCCGATACCCTGACCCGGGTAGACGAAAAGTCACACCTATCTATATAATCCGCATATGCCACACTTGCATCACTTTTGAATTTGCTCTCTTTTGAATTTGCTCTCTTGCTCTCCCTTCTGCAATACTTTAAGCATTATTTAGCAAACACAAACCCACTTTCGAACCTATAAAATCCCCAGATTGCCTCATCAATTCCTGTGAACTTTAACGATCTTGGTTGAGTTTTCCACTGTGCGGAGTCTTTTGATCCTTGCTGCGAAGAGTTTGACCGGGCACACATATCCCTGATCATTGGTACAGTTGCCAGTTTCTGTGAATCGTTTAGCCGGAGAAGAGTACAAGGGGAGACAGCCGGAATCTTCACATTTTGTAAGTTGTTCTTTTCAATTTTCTACCTTTCGTCAAGTATGTCCGGGAGTGATGACACCAGGTCGGTTAGCGACTTGCAAGTGGCAGACACTGACCTGACCGTTACTGATCCCGAAATCTCGGTGAGCACCCCCTCCGTAGAGATTACTCGGGTTACTAGGTCTAGTCCCCCAGAAGTCAATCAGGAAGCGGGGGATCGGGCTGTAGAGGATGATGTCGAGACGGGTCAGGAAGCTGAGGAGGAGGAGAACTTCTGTACTGACCCTCTCCCAGCCAAATATAGGAAAGACGCTCAACTTAGGAGTCTCCGGATCCCTGAAGGGGTTGAGGTTAGGCACTACCCTCGGGACAAGGATTTTAGGATCGGGGAAGGTCTGAAGGACGGGGAGATATTGTTTTCCTCATTCTACCTGGCCATACTAAAGTTTCCCATTCATCCTTTCTTCCTCCTGACATTGGCCACTTTGGGTTTGGCCCCCCTTCAAGTCGGTCCCAATTTTTATAGGATCCTAGCCATGATCCTGTTCAATAATAAGGAATTGAACCTAGACTTAGGTTTGGCCGAGGTTCTTTTCTCTTATAAACTTCAAGAACAAAAGGATAACAGGGGTCGGTATAACCTGACTTCGTATGTCAAGAGGAAATTGTGTGACAACGTCCCGACATCCAACAAGGGATGGAAAGAGAGGATGATAATAGTGAGTGGTCAGTGGAGGCATCCCGATGCTATGAACATCCCTGTCAACCATGTTTTCCAGCCAACCCGACTTCTTGAGTTTAAGAGTTTCCATACCCGAGCCTCTTGCCACTGCGAAATGTGCAATGATAAGTTGGGTACGCAAGTGATGGATTTCCTGAAGGCTCCTCGGGAGAAAAGGGGTGTCGGGTATATAAGGACTCGATTTGAACTGTTGCGTGCTAAAGTGTGGAGTCAGGATTTAATGGATAGCCAGAATTGCCTGACTGGATCTGTATTGCAGGAGTTTGCATCGGGAGAATCAGCATCAAGGATTGCCTCGGGTTCTGCTGCGACTACGTCAGGGTCAAGGAGGTTGAAGTCCAAGTCATCAGGAACCAAAAAGCTCAAGAGAAAAATGTCTGGGGATCAACGGAAAAGGAAGGCGGTTAGTCTGCCCCAACTTTCGATCAAGAGGGCCAGAAGGGTGGAGACTGGCTCTACATCCTTCATATGTGGGGTTGATATCCCTCCAGTCTCCGAAAATCCCGATGTCCCGCCAGTTAGTGAGAATCCAGCAAGCAATCAACTGCCAGGATCCACCGGAGGACCTGCTGGCAAGCCCCCCCCTCCTATTCCGGCAGAGCGTCATCCTGTCACACCCCCGCCTCCGCCTACTGATGATCCGCAAATTGGTGCATCAGATGCGGCCGAGGTCGGGGATGGTCGTGCCCTGGTTCCGAGCTTGGGAGGTGTGAGTCTGAGTCCTCCTCGGGCAGATCCTCCTCGGGCAGATCATTCAGTCAGACCCAGCTCTAGCCGAAGCATTGCGCTGGGTGTTCCTTCCTCAGTATCGGATTCCCGAGACTTAGGCTCTGATGATGAGGACCAGGATCGATCCCGACCTTCCAAGCTGAGTACTGCCATTTCCAAAAATGTCAGGAAACAGGATAATAGAGAGATCGATAAAGCTGCTGAGAGTGGGAGACACGTTCCCCATGGCCCCCGATTCAAGCTGGATACTCGAAAGGGTCATCCATATCTGGGGGTGGCGGACCAGACGATCGATAACCCTGAAGCTCTGCGAGAGATGACCCTGGGGGTGTGGACCCCGGCTGATAGGTTGGCCATGGGGCGGTACGATAGGATGAACCTGGCTCTGGACGGGCCCGAGCTTGCAATGAAGGTAATAATTTTTCTACACTCGTGTATTTGGCTTCTATTTCACCCCTGATCTTTTGTGCTAACATCCTTGCTTTCAGATGTTTCATGCTACACAGGCGTATAATTGCAAGCTTGAGGATGATGCCCGGGTCATTAACGCCCTGAATCGGGATGTTCAGGTCCACAAAGTTGGGTGTGTCAAGGCTTTGGAACAGCTCAAGAAGGCCAATGAGAAGATTCAGTCCTTGACATATCGGGCCGTCACCGCAGAGGAAGGGCTCACATCTGCCAAGGCGGCGACCTTAGAACTTGCAGCCGCCAAGGCAATGATTTCCGACCTTGAGGGTAAGGCTCGGGAGGCTGAACAGATGGCTAATCGAGAAGTCCAGGCTCGGGAAGCCCTAACTCTTCAAGTACGGGTCCTGACCGAAGAAATTGAGAAGTTAAAGACTTCGGGGCTGCAGTTGCTTGAGGAGAAGATCGAGGTTGAGAACGCACTAGGCGTGGAGAGATCTCGGGTAGAGATGTGTCACAAGGGAGGTAACCAGATGATCTCTCGTTTTGTGCTGACAAGCAAGTACCGTTACGAGCAGGGCTGGCGGGAATGCATAACTGAGCTTCAAAAGCCTGAGGGTGACAGATACATCCCGACCATAGAAGATCTTGATCTCAACATAGGAGTGGGGCCTCCGTATGATGATCCCGAGGCGGAACCTGAGGACCTGGCGTTTGGTGAGTTCCTTCAGGGTCCCTTGCCCGCTCCGCCTTGTCATCATGGCCTGGATGAGCCTCAAGGACAATCCCTCGAGAACCAAGCCTCAGGTGGCAATGAGGACCCTCCGGTGGAAGAATAGAGCTCTTCCCTTAGATCTTTGCTTTTTATTTTGCAACAACTTTATCAAAGCTTTACTGTATCAGCCTTGGCCACTGGGGCCCTTTTAATATAAGTGAATTCACCTATTCAAATTTTGCTAGGAATATGTATGATCCAATACTTCATTAATATTAATAAAAATTGGGATTTTGAATTGTAACTTGGTAGGACTACTGATGCCATCAGACAATAATAGTCGGGCACCTTGGGTCCGCTGGTAAGTCTGTGGAGATCCCCCGGGCGCTTTGTGCCTATTGAGGGGATTGAACATTTAGGTTTTCAGATAAAACCCGACCACTGGTGGGTCTGTGAAGATCTCTCGGGCGCTTTGGGCCCATGGAGAGATTCAACACTTAGGTTTGAAACTGATTTTTGTAAAACCCGACCTCTGGTGGGTCTGTGAAGATCTCTCGGGTGCTTTGGGCCCATGGAGAGATTCAACACTTAGGTTTTCAGATAAAACTCGACCACTGGTGGGTTTGTGAAGATCTCTCGGGCGCTTTGGGCCCATGGAGAGATTCAACACTTAGGTTTGAAACTGATTTTTGTAAAACCCGACCTCTTGTGGGTCTGTGAAGATCTCTCGGGCGCTTTGGGCCCATGGAGAGATTCAACACTTAGGCTTTCAGATAAAACCCGACCACTGGTGGGTCTGTGAAGATCTCTCGGGCGCTTTGGGCCCATGGAGGGATTCAACACTTAGGTTTGAAACTGATTTTTGTAAAACCCGACCTCTGGTAGGTCTGTGAAGATCTTTCGGGCGCTTTGGGCCCATGGAGAGATTAAACACTTAGGCTTTCAGATAAAACCCGACCACTGGTGGGTCTGTGAAGATCTCTCGGGCGCTTTGGGCCCATGGAGAGATTCAACACTTAGGTTTGAAACTGATTTTTGTAAAACCCGACCTCTGGTGGGTCTGTGAAGATCTCTCGGGCGCTTTGGGCCCATGGAGAGATTTAACACTTAGGTTTTCAGATAAAACCCGACCACTGGTGGGTCTGTGAAGATCTCTCGGGTGCTTTGGGCCCATGGAGAGATTCAACACTTCATAATCAAGCCCGAATGATTATATAGCATTTATATAATCATGGAGACGGTTTAGGTACGCTTAGATATGATCGGGAAGAAATTGAATTTCTATTGTAATCTTTCGGGCTCTAGTGGCCTTTCTTTATAGTAATTGAAATAGAGTATTCCTAGGGATAATACCTCTTGAGTCGGGATGCATTCTGTGTGTTAGGCTCCCTTCGATTATCAAAGTTCCTGAGTAGTCGATAAGCCCCGCGCCCAACTACCTCAGTGACGGTGTAGGGTCCCTTCCATGGCTCTTGGAGCTTGCCCATGTGTCCAATTTTTCGACTGACGACCATGTCGCCAACTTTGAATCCCCTTCTCTTTACTCTTTTATTGAAGTGATTCCTGATCCGTTGTTGGTAAGCTGCCAGCCTTATCCCGGCGATTTCTCTTTTTTCTTCCAGTAGGTCGAGATCGTGAGACAAGCGTTGATTATTTGTTTTCTCTTCCCAGGCCAGTGATCTCAGCGTCGGGACGGCATACTCCGTCGGGATTACAGCTTCTTCCCCATATGCCATGGCAAAAGGTGTCTCACCGGTCGGTTGTCGGGGAGTGGTTCTATACGACCATAGTACCTCCGGCAACTTATCCAACCATGCTCCTTTGGCCTTCTCGAGTTTCTTCGCTAGTGTGTTGAAGATGGAACGATTGGTCCTTTCCGCCTGTCCATTGGCTTGCGGGTACCCTACAGAGGAGGTGTTTTGATTGATTCCGTGCTGGGCCAGAAACGACCTGACCGGTTCGCAGTCTAGGTTGGTGCCATTGTCCATCATGATGGTCCGAGGTACCCCGAACCTGCAGATGATGTGATTCCATATGAACTTGACCACGTGGCTCCCTTTTATGGAAGGGTAAGCCTCGGCCTCAACCCACTTGGTGAAATAGTCGGTGGCGAGGAGTACATGGGTATTCTTTCGGATGGCTTTTGGAAGTGGTCCGACTATATCCATTCCCCATCGGGCGAAAGGATGCGGAACGATTGTCGGGTTCAAGAACTCCGGGGGCTGCAGTATAGCGTCACTGTGCATCTGATAGGCTTTGCATCTGCGCACATATTCCTCCGAGTCTCGGGACAGATAGGGCCAAAAATAACCCTGAGACAAGATTTTATGGGCAAGTGACCGGGCACCCGAATGATTTCCACAAGCTCCGGCATGTATCTCCTGCATTACTGTCTCTGCCTCGGAAGGGGATACGCACCGCAGATACGGACCCGAGAAAGATTTTCTGTAGAGCTGGCCCTGGATGATCGAGTACCGGGCTGACTTCATTCTAATTTTCCTTGCCTCTGCCTTATCAGTCGGCAGAGTCCCGAGATTTAGATAGTCGATTATAGGATCCATCCAGCTTGGTTCTCGGGGAACTAGACATATCAATTCATCGGGCTTTAGGATGCTTGGTGTAGTGATGAAGTCGGTCAGGACTACTCGAGTCATGTCCTCACCAGTTGTGGATGCCTGATTCGCCAAGTGATCTGCGGAGGTATTTTCTTCCCGAGGGATTTGGCTGAATGTTAACTTTTGAAAACCTTCTGATTCTTTGAGTACCAGCGCTTTGTAAGATTCCATTTTCGGATCCCTTGTCTCGTATTCACCGGTTATTTGCTTGATAATTAGCTGGGAGTCACTGTACACGGATAGGGATTGAATTTGAAGGCTCTTGGCTAATCTTAGTCCCGATATAATTGCCTCGTACTCTGCCTCGTTGTTGGTGGCCGAGAATTGTAATTGCGTCGAGGCTTGTAGCTTAGTTCCGTCGGGAGTATGGATTTCCAGCCCGACGCCTGCTCCATTGGCGCACACTGAACCGTCCACGAATAACTTCCACGTTTCCAACTCAACGGGCTGATCGTCCTCCTCAGTTTCCCTTCCAAGAGGAAGTCGGCCACGGCCTGTCCTTTGATTGAGACTCTGGGTACGTAAGTTATGTCATAAATTCCCAATTCAATGGCCCATTTGGAAATTCTTCCGGAAAGATCGGGCTTTGCCATAAGTACACGAATGGGAGTGGCAGTGGGGACAATGATATGATGAGCTTCGAAGTAATGCCTGAGACGTCGTTTGGCATTGATCAGGGATAAGACCAACTTTTCCTGTTTGTTGTACCGTGTCTCGGGATCGGCTAGTGCCTTACTGGTGTAGAAGATGGGCATCTGGAGGTTCCTGTCCTCTCTGATGAGCACGGCGCTAGTTGAAACTGATGATACTGCCAGATACAAGAGCAGGACATCATCGGGCTCGGGTGTTGCAAGAATGGGAGGCTTGAGCATGTACTCCTTCAATCGGGACAAGGCTTTAGTCTGCTCGGGTCCCCACACTTCTCCCTTCCTTGCTTTGATCGCCTGGAAGATGGGTCGGCAACGGTCGGTCAGCCTAGCAATGAATCAGCTTAATGCCACGACCCTTCCGGTCAAGATTTGAACTTCTTTGTGTGTGGATGGCTCTTTCGTTTCGAGCAGAGCCTTCACTTGGGTCGGACTGGCTTGAATGCCCGACCGATCGACTATGTGTCCCAGAAACTGTCCCGATGACACCCCGAAGGAGCATTTTGCTGGATTGATCTTCATCCCGTGTTTCCTCAGGGTATCAAACACCTTACGGAGATGTCCTAAGTGGTCAGTCTTATTTCTTCTCTTGACAACCGTGTCGTCAATGTAAGCCTCAACCACTGTGCCCATCATCCCTTTAAATATCCTGTTCACCAGTCTTTGAAAGGTGGCTCCTGCATTTTTTAGTCCGAAAGGCATGACTCTAAAGTAATAGGTACCTGTTTCCGTGATGAAGGAGGTCTTTTCCTCATCCCCTGGATCCATCGGGATTTGGTTGTAACCCGAGTAAGCATCCAGGAAGGTTAATCTCTCGTAGCCTGCAGTAGCATCGACCATTTGATCTATTTTGGGCAGGGGGAAACTGTCTTTCGGGCAAGCTTTGTTTAAGTCGGTGAAGTCGACGCAGACTCGCCATTTCCCGTTCTTTTTCTGTACAACAACCACATTGGACAACCACTCGGGATAATGGACCTCTCTGATGAATCCGGCTTCCAGCAACTTTGATACCTCGTCGACTATGATTTGGTTCCTTTGGCCCCCCATTCGCCTCTGTTTTTGTCGAACGGGTCGAATATTTGGATCGACATGTAATGTGTGTCGGGCTATGGAGGGGTCGATGACGGGCATATCAGTATGCTCCCACGCGAAGACGTCATGATTGTCCTGTAAGAATGTTGTCAGTTCATTCAATTCACAAGTGGTGAGGCTTGTACCTGCGTAGGTGACCTTGTCGGGCCTTACAGACACCTGCTGCAGAAGCTCTGCCACGATCGGGGGGACCGACTCCCCGTCCTGTAGTTGCTATTTGGACTCCAGGTCCTGATTGTCTTCTCGGGATCTCTTTCGATCGGGTTTGTCCTTCATTTCTTTGATGGTGACGGCGTAGCATTGCTTGGCCGCCACTTGATCCCCTCTGATGTCGATTATGTCGTACCAATTTGGACCGACGCACCTCATCATCTGGTGGAGAGTCGACGGTACCCCTTGCATTCTGTGTATCCATCCCCTTCCCATAAGAAGATTGTATGAGGGCTTCACGTCCACCACCATGAAAGTTTTGGACAGAGTTCTCTGGGCCGCCGTCACAGGTAGCCTGACCTCCCCGAGGGGCTCGACTTGTTTTCCATCTAACACGGCGATTGGGTTTCGAGATGTCACGATGTCACTCAGATTGATCTCCAACTTATCAAAAGAATATTTGGTCATGATGTTGGCGATGCTTCCCGGGTCAACCATGACCCTCCTCACAAGACATCCCGAGACCATCAGAGTGATGACTAGCGGGTCCTCGTGCGGGACTTGGATGTCACGGAGGTCCTCCTGGGAGAAGAGTATCTGAGATTGCCCCGTTCGGTGGTGGAACTCGTTTATCCCATATATCCTGGCGATTTGATATGCTCTTCGCATCTGCGTGCGCCTCGATCCTTTGCTGCTTTGTGGGTCGGGACCCCCATGGATCATATTGATGATCCTGACTGGATGAGCAGGACCCTGATTCCGCAAGTTATACTGCGCTGGTGGGTTGGCCCTTGGACCATCTCTCTGGATATAATCCTTCAGTTCCCCTCGGGCTATCATTCCTTCCACCTGGCGTCTCAGGTTTCGGCAATCGTTGGTCGTGTGGCCAAAAATCAGCATGGAGGGCGCAATGCTTGGATCTATCCCTTTGGTCAAGGGGTTGCCTGATTGGGGGAGGAGTTTGGAAGATTCCTCGAGCTTTGTTTTCCTGGAAAAGCTTGGCAAGTGTCACTTTCAATGGAGTAATCTTTTCTTCAAGCTTCGCACGTCTGTCGGGTTGAGGGGGAAATTGAGATGAAGAGTAGCTCGGGGGATTCGAGCGTTTGCGGTTCATATCCTATCGGGATTTGTCTGACGCTTTATCCTTTGATTTGATTTCCACACTGACCAGTGCTGCTCTCCTCTGTCAGGTTGCTTCTTCCTCTTCGATCCTCAAATGGCCTTGCGCCCTAGAATTGAGTTCTCCTATTCCCGAGGGAGGCCGCTTCACAAGTGATTGGTGAAACTTGGTCCCCGGGATGAGGGCCATCCTGAAGGCCTCCACGGCAGAGTGCTGGTCGCAGTTGTCGATGGAGGATGACTCGACATTGAATCGGGACAGGAAGCTCTTGAGGGATTCTCCCTTTTCCTGAGTTATGGTGAAGAGGCTCGAGATGGTCTTCTTTTGCCTCTTGTTCCCGAAATACTGCGCCACAAAGAGGTCAGACAATTGCTGCCAGCTACCAATGGATCTTGGCGGTTGCTTTCTGAACCAGAGGAGTGGTGCATCGATAAGACTGGTCAGGAATACTTTGCATAGCAGGGCTTCGCTCTCGGCGTACATCGTCATCTTTTGGTGGATCTGGTAGATATGTTCCTCGGGATCCTTCGTTCCGTCGTAAGGAGTGAATCTGGGCATGATGAACTTCCTTGGGAAGGGTTCCCGGGTGATCTCTACACTGAAGGGCGACTGAACCGAGTCGGCAGAGGCTCTGAGGGCCTGGTCATCGGTGGATCTGGCTCTCAGATCATTCATGACTTTCTTCTGAAATTCTGCCATCATCTCTTGGAGGTTCTGCGACGTCAGAGGTTCGTCGGTAACTGGAGTATCGCCGGTAGCCGGGGCCTTGCCTGGACGGTGAAATGTTTCACCATGCTCTTCTCGTGGTTCGGCCTCACCATGGGTCTGTGATTGATCGGGAACTATCTGTGGGATAGTTGCCTGATTCAATCTTGCGAGGAGTTCCTCACTCCTCCTTTCCGCCGCCAGGCTCCTTGCCTCGGCGGCCTGGCTGCGTTTCTCAGCTTCCACAAGCTGTTGTAGGAGATTTTCAATCGATGGTGGGGCGCTCGGTTGTCCGGTGCCGGGAATCAGTGCTTCTGAATGGGATCTGGTTACCGGCATCGTTATATCTGGACAGTGAGGATGGTATGGAAGGTGTATCTGGGTTTCACTCAGCTTTTTTGGAGGTAGGAAGATGGTCGGTGATTTGACCTAATTTCCCACAGACGGCGCCATTGTGTAGATACAAAATTTGCACAACACAAAAGATGCATTTCTCATTACTCTTCATTGAATTATATACATTTTTCCAATGGGCCTTTGGCCCATTAGGGCAACATTTTCAACTTTACATGATATCTTACTTTACACGTCAGTTATGCAGATCATATATCATGCCATTGCCTTGAGCCACAAGTATCTTCTAGAACCTCCGAGTTCCTTCCAAAAAATGCTCTTCGGGTCGGGGCAACAATGGATGTGATGGTCGGGTCGTGCTACTTCCCGGACCATGGGGGTGATGTACCGATCGGGTTATGATGCGGGCACAATGGTCGGGTCATAATCTCGGGTCTTTCTTGACTTGATCAGGTCAGGATGGACTTTTCCATGGGTCGGGAAAACTCACATGTACACTTGCCTTTATCAACCCTCCCAACTGCACTCCCTATCTCTACAATCCCTTCAGTGTCTCATTCGCCTCCATACCCTACCTTGCCCTCCCTCCCATCGACACCCTACCCTTCACCGGCACCTACATTGACTCAAGTCGAAGTCTCAATGTCACCAACATTGTAACTCCATTGATACAGTGTTTGAGATAGACGGAGGTAGGAAAGTGCATGAGAAACACACCGTATCTGGTAGAGAATTGAGTAAGAACTTGTTTAGAAAGGTTGTCATGTCCGGAGACCCTAGTGATCCACACACTGACTGCGCAGTTATGGCTCTCTTCCGTGACCCAACAGGCAAAGATGACAAACAAAAACTTGCTTTCTGCAGAATTGGGGACTATACATGGGATGAACTGGCCGGTGATAGATCCTCCTTCTCTATTATCTTTTACTTCAGCAAGACGAATTTTTTTTATGCTGTGGGCTGTGAGGGAGAAGATGAGGATTGGAGGGATGGGTATCAATGGCTTGAATGTTGGGATTTTACTGACCCTTCTTCGCCACCAGCATGTTCTGGGGTGACTGATCAGCCTGACTATTCGTCTCCGCCACTCACCAATCAACAATACAAGGTGAGAGACAAATGTAGTGAGGCAATTTATCTGGTTGAATCTTCGGAAGAATTGTTGGCGATTGCAAGGTATTATTAGTACTCGTCTAATAAGACAGTTTTTTTGTGTATAAGCTAGAAAACATTGGCAGATGGCAATATGTGCCCAATATAGGCAATAGTACGCTGTTTTTGGGTGGATACGAGTGTGTTTGTCTCTCGACCCATGACCCCGGGTTGAGGAAGAATTGTATTTACTTCATGTGACACCCCTAAATTTTCATACATAGGTTGATCAGGCTCATACACAGAAAAATAGGAGCGTCTACAATTAATAAACGCAAGCACATATGATAAAACATAAAAATAGAGATCTAATAACATAAATAAGAATCAAATGTACAACTTATACATAAAAAAAACCTCACCCAATACATCCTCAAAATACAATAAGTTCCACACCGTACAATTTAGGAGTCCCATAAACGTGGACCCCTAAAACAACTCATAAAAGAAGGGCATAAGATACCATAAATTTGATCATACCCTGAAATAGAAAGAATAACCGCTGGACCCAAAAGAGAAGCAAGCAAGACTTCAACCTTGCGGAGGGAATTGCCGAGGATCTGAAATAACAACAAAGGTGGGTCAAACCTACAAGCAAGTACAACTCTACATGATCCCAAACAGAGTACCAAGATCCATCCCCTTTCCCAGTGACACCCAAAAATTATAGTATAAATAATAATAATAATATATTTAACTATAATCATAATCACTGATATACCACCATATAATAGGTATAAGAATCTATTCTCCCATGTTAATTATGTCCAACACCTACATACCCAACTATAACCATGTACTCGACAAATTATTCATGTTGGGACAACTTAATACCCGACTATAATCACGTACCCGACAAATCAATCATGTCGTGACAACTCAATCATGTTCCGTGGTACTAGTGAGATTGCTCTTATTTGTCAGCCTCCTTGTGATTCCTTCTAACTACCCCAACCATAATTATTTAATTAAATCTTATGATTTTACGAAATTATTAATTCACTTCTATTCTTTACTCGGAGACGTATAACAATTTATAATGTCGAGCCTGGGGGGTCTAGGGTGGGCGGCACAAAATACAGTATTTTATACGGTCAAAACTGTTCATTTATACGGTCAAATATACGTATTTTAGTATAATTCGTGGGGAATCATAATAACATATAAATCAATTAACAAAGAAAATAGAGAAAAACAATTACATAATATAAGCAGTATTTCTCTAATGATAGTGTTTAAATTAATTGTCAACATTGAAACCTAAAATATTTCTATATTCAGATTTCTATATTTAGATCAAATCATATACCTCTCAACAGAAATCATAATAACAAGACATATACGTATGCTCACAGATCTATACATTTAGACAAAAATCCACACATGTCTATCTACACAGAATATAATAAGCATCGTATATATTCATGAACATGAACATGGTAAAACAGATCTGTACCAATAACTACAATTAAATGTATATACATATAAACAGAATATATATTATTCTATGTAGTCATGAATCAAAACCTACGATAACCGATTTATACATGAGTAGTTATATATATCACAAATCTATTCACTATTCCCACTTGGACCCCCTCAAAATTGAATTTTGTCCCACAAAGACCCCCACCGTCTCCACGCCGTTAAACTGTGTCGTTAACCACCCTGTGAATTGTATATTTTGCCCTCAAAATGATATAAAATGACCTGCATATCCTTCTTCTTCTTCAATTTGGGCATCTCAAAACCCTAACCCTAATTTATATATAGAGAGAGATTGGAAGTGAGAAATTGGGAGAGAGATTGAAGATGGGGATTGTATATATTGCATACCCATATATACATATATATGTATATGCTGCTATATATACCCATATACCTGTATATATACCCGTGTATATATATATAGCTGCTATATATATACCCGTATACATATATATACTCGTATATATATATATATATGTGTGTATATATATATGTATAGATCTATATGTGTGTGTGTGTGTGT
The DNA here is from genome assembly GCA_963922005.1 of Cornus suecica. NCBI lineage: Eukaryota > Viridiplantae > Streptophyta > Magnoliopsida > Cornales > Cornaceae > Cornus > Cornus suecica. The sequence continues at coordinate 77,727,147 of OY998241.1, forward strand.
GTATATATATATATATGCGTCTGTGTGCAGGGAGGGGTGTCTGTATGTGTATGTGTGTGAGAGAGAGAGAGAGAATTAAATAAATTTTAAATGTTTTTTAATTTTATATTTATTTTCGAATTTAGTATTTTTTTTTAAAATTTAATATATATATATATATATTGAATTTAATATTTATTTTCAAATTTTATAATTTTTTATGTTTTTTAGAATTTTATAATTATTTTCCAAATTTAATATATATTTTTAAATTTTTATGTTTTTTGCGATTTTTATATTTATTTTCGAAATTTAATATTTTTTTTTGAAAAAAAATAATTTCTAAATTTATATATATTTTTAATTTTATATTTATTTTCGAATTTATAATATTTTTTAAATTTTAAAATATATATTTTTTAATTTTATATATATTTTGAAATTTTAATACAATTTTTTTTGAATTTTAAATATTTCTTTCAAATTTTATATATTATGTTTGAACTTTATAATTTAGGTATGTTTATTGAAATTTAAATATTTTTTTGAATCTATATATTTTTCCCCTATTTATATATTTTTTCTAAATTTTTATATATTTTCAGATTTTAATATAATTTTTCAAAATTTTATATATTTTTTTAATTTTATATTGTTTTTGCATTTTCAGATTTTATATAATTTTTTTGAATTTTAAATATTTCTTTCAAATTTTATATATATTTTTTCTAAGATATATATATATATTTTCGTAAAATATATATATATATATATATATATATATATATATATTTTCGTAATATATATATATATATTTTCGTAATATATATATATATATTTTCGTAATATATATATATATATATATATATATATATATATATTTTGGGCATATGGGTAATTTCATACTTTATATATTACCCTAATGTAATAAGTGAAACCTTAGGAGGTGCTATTGCAATTTACCCTTTTTTTAAATATATATCGAAGGGCAAATTAGTAATTTCATAATAAAACGTCAATAAACCTAACGTCCGTCTGTCAGAAGGGGTCCGTGTGGGAATACTCAATATCGAGGGGGTCCGTGTGGGATTAGGGTCTTTTTGAGGGGGTGTCGGTGGGAATAACCCAACATATTATAACAGATCTATACATATGTTTTCACATAACTACGAATCTATACATACATGCTCATATAACTACAGATCTATACATATAGACATATAGCTACGGATCTATACATGCATGCTCATATACTACATATCTACACATATAGCTAAGGATCTATACCTACATGCTCATATAACTACATATCAATACATATAGCTACGGATCTACTCATACATGTTCATATAACTATATATCTACACATATTTGAACATGCTAATACTCATAAGTATACTTATACGAAATTAATGTATAACAGTTTATAGGAGCACCAAACAAAGGTTATAAATTTTAGTATAAAGAGAAATAGTATAACATATGTTTTGCTTGATTTAGAGAGCTTATACCACCACAAATCCGGATCCGATCCAACCTTAACCTCTCAACCCTCACAATTTCGGGGGAAAATGATGATGATGAAGAAGAAGTAGTAGTAGAGAATGAGATGATAGCACAATTTAAAGTTAATGATGTATATATAGTAGGAGCTAGGTTTAGGTAGATTACTAGAATGCCCCCAGATCTACCAAAATCACAAAAGTGTCATAACCATAATGACTACCATGTCTCTTAATAATTCATCTATTTACGAAATATACCTAGCCTTCCAAAAATGACTAGAGTACCCTTACTCAAAAATCTAAATACCCAACATGCCATCCGAAATAAATACGCAAATAAAATAATCATTATATAAATATGGGTATTACACTTCACTGCTCATCATAAGCACTCTACAGAGTTGGGTATTTATAACTTACAAGATCATCACATGGAGTACTACTTCAACTTGGAAGAGAATGAACATTATCCTTTTTGGGTTATCCCTCGCCATTGAAGAGACCATCACTATTTTCCTTATTTACAATATCTTTCAACTTTGCACTATTTTCATTTCTGAAAGATTTTTTCTTACATTCCAAGACAAATTTAAGAGTTCAACTTCATCTGCTATGTATTCTAGATGACAGACTCTCCATGTTCCCATTTTTTTTTATCCCTACATATTTTCTATTTTTATTATATAATTTTCTTGAAAGGTTCAATTAACATTATGTGGAAAAAATATACTTAGAAGGGTCCAAGAGCTCACATTGAAGGGAAGGTTTGGCACCTTGATGTCAGCTTTAACGGGCATTTTTAGATATAGTACTTGTTAAAATTAGTGTAATATTGACTTACTAACTTTTCTGGTTAGTAACCCTATATATATATATAAATAAATATTAGGGCAACACATAGATGGGTACACAAAATCATATGGGCATGGCCTATATTGGGTCAAGTCCAAAGACACCCACACACTATAACTAACACTCCCCCTCAAGTTGGAGCATAGATATTAATCATGCCCAACTTGTTACATATATAAGAAATCCGATTGCCCATAAAAGATTTAGTAAACATATCTACTAGTTGATCACTAGTCTTCACATACTTCAAAGAGATCTGTCCACCTTATAGCTTATCCCGCACAAAATGACAATCCACTTCAATATGCTTTGTTCTTTCATGAAAAATAGGATTAGAGGCAATATGTATAGTTTCTTGATTATCACACCACAACTAGGACAGTTTTGAGGACTTGTAATCAAGCTCATCGAGAAGTTGTTGCAAATATATCACATCACTAGTTAAGTGAGCCAATGCATGATACTTTGATTCAGCATTAGAGCGAGCCACTACATTTTGTTTATTGCTCTTCCAGGAAATCAAATTACCACCAACAAACACACAGTAACCTATAGTAGATTTCCTGTCACACGGGGATCCTGCCCAATCAGCATCCAAAAACCCTTTAATCCGCATATGGACATGGTTATTGTACAATAATCCACGACCTGGAGTACCTTTAATATATCATACAATATGAATCACTGCATCCCAATGCAGAACACGAGGCACTGCCATAAACTGACTGACCACACTTACTGGAAAGGTAATATCATGACGGATTACTGCAAGATAATTAAGCTTCCTAACCAAACGTCTATAACGTTCAGGATCAAAGAACACATCTCCATCTTCTCCAGATAATTTAACTCCAAGAGCCATAAGAGTATCATATGGTTTAGCATTCATTATCCCCGTGTCACGTAACAGATCTAGAACATATTTTCTTTGAGAGAGAAATATTCCCCGTTTGCTATGGGCCACCTCAACTCCCAAGAAATAACAAAGACAACCAAGATCCTTTATCTGAAACCGAGTTTGCAGAAATGCTTTTAGGGAAGAAATACCTGCACCATCGCTGCCAGTGGTCATAATGTCATCAACATAAACAACAAATAAAATGTTACCTGCATCCGACTGGCGATAAAAGACCGAGTGATCTTTGGCTGCCCGCTTAAGACCAAACTCTAAAATAACGTCACTAAAGCACCCAAACCATGCGCGTGGGGATTTTTTTAAATCATATAGAGACTTCTTCAGGCGGCAAACATGACCAGACTCCCCCTAAGCAACAAAACCAGGTGGTTGCTCCAAATAAGCTTTCTCTTGGAGATCACCATGCAGGAACGCATTCTTAACATCTAACTAATGGAACGGCCAACCAAACGTAGCTGCAAGAGAAATAATGAGACGTACAGATGCAAATTTAGCCACAGGAGAAAAAGTATCAGTATAATCCACCCCATAAGTCTGAGCATAGCCTTTTGCCCTTAAGTCTAGCTACAGAACCATCTGGATTCGTTTTAACAACATATACCCATTTACAACCAATAGGTCTTTTGCCCGGCAGGAGAGGCACCAAGTCCCAAATATGATTGGCCTCTAGGGTGGACATTTCATCCTGTATCGTTGCTCGCCAATCTGCAGAAGAAAGAGCCTCAGATAGATTTTAAGGCACAAAAATAGAGTCCAGAACTGATACGAAATCCTGTAATGATAAAGAAACACCTGCATAAGAGAAGGTCGAAGAGACATGATAACTAACATAACTGCGATTACCCTTCCAAAGAGCAATGGGTAAATCATCATCAGATGTCTAAACTGGCACTAGAGGATCAGATGAAAAAGAGTTCGATGCAGCAAGGGGTGGCTCAGGATTAGCTACGGGAGTAGAACCAAACAGCTGGCGTGGTCTATGGACATATGTCTGCAGGGGAGGACACACAGGCTGAACTAAGCAAACTGAGGGGATAGATGTGACACGAATCAAGTCATAGACCAAAAACTCATCAACTGGCGGTGTGGGAGGTGGATCCACGGATGAAAGATGTGACGAGAAGTAAGAAGACTCATGAAAAACTACATCTGATGACACTTGGTACCGCCCCAACTCAAGAGAGAAATACCGATAGCCCTTATGAGTACGTGAGTATCCCAGAAATATGCACCGTAAGGACTTGGGATCAAGTTTAGTCACCTGAGGTCGAATATCCCGAATATAGCAGGTGCATCCAAAAATGCGTAATGGGAGAGAATGAATAGGTTGGATAGGAAATAATATTTTATGTGGAATCTCCCCCTTAAGAACAGATAATGGCATCCGATTGATCAAATATGTTGCAGTCAATACTGCATCGCTCCAGAATATTTTTGGGACTCTCATATGAAACATAAGTTCCCGAGCAACTTCCATAATATGTTGATTTTTACGCTCAGCAACTCCATTTTGTTGGGGGGTATCTGGACATGAAGACTGGTGAAAAATACCCTATTGGGTCATGAATGGTGTAAAGGGAGAAGAAAAATACTCACGTGCGTTGTCACTACGCAACGTGCGAATAGACATAGAAAACTAATTACGAATTTCATTGTAAAAAGCACAAAAGACAGAAAAAAATCTCAGAACGTTGTTTTATTATATATAACCAAGTAACACGAGAATAATCATCCACAAATGTAACAAAATAATGGAACTCAGACTTAGACTGGACTGGACATGGACCCCAAACATCATAATGAACTAGATCAAATGAAGCACATGCTCGTTTATTTATCCTAGACACATATGACACGCGATGATGTTTTGCAAAGTGACATGACTCACAAAACAACTCTAGTAAAGACTGAAAAGTTGGATATAGACGCTTGAAATTGGGAAGAGCAGGATGACCAAGGCGACAGTGAAGCTCAAAATGAGTGGATGACATACCGGAACACGCTATGGATATTGGTTCATCATCAAGCACGTAGAGTCCTCCTGAAGTGCGACAACACATACCAATCGTCCTCTTCGTCGAACGATCTTGAAATTCACAATATTCACCATAGAAAAGTACATAACAATTAAGTCATTTGGTTAGTGCACTGACATAAATTAGATTAAAAGGAAGATCGGGCAAATATAAAATAGATGACAATTGTAAACTAGGTATAGGAGATGTTTTCCCAATCCCTCGAACAACAATATATGATTTGTCAGCCACCCGAACATCGGGAAGAGATGATGTAGGATAATATGCACTCAATATACCTGTGGTGCCAGTCATATGGTCTGAAGCTCTAGAATCAATAATCCATGCCCGAGGAAAAGCTGAAAGACAAGCAGTAGATGGACCCATCTGAGCAACAGTGGTAGATATAGAGGTCTGATTAGATAACAAGCGAGAGTACTCCTCAATGGATAAAGTCACACGACCATCATCAACAGTAGTATCCTGGATAAACTGATCAGTCTCGGATATCATATTTGCGGACCGAACATTAGGTGGTTTACCATATAACTTCCAGTATCTGTCACGCATGTGATCAATGCCACCATAGTGAATACAAGCAACTCGATCATCTGATCCGCATTCTCCTCGACCCCCACGGCCTTCTTGTCTTCCCCCAACACTACCTCCGGATTGAACTATTAGGGTAGCCCTATCACCATTATCACCGAGTCTTGAAGATTGTCGACTAGAGCATTGAGCCCTAGAATATGCCTCTGTATGTGAACTTTCGTGACTTGCTAGAATCTAAGACCGAGCCGATTCATATTCATGTTATAAACCACTCAGGAACACAAGAATAACCAACTACTCTCTCTGTTTCTGCATCTGATAAATATCTGACGTAATAGGCATCAACATATTAAAATTTTCATATGTTCTCTTGAACGAAGCAAAATAATCAATAATACTTTCCTTTTGCTCAGGACGGAATAGGAACTGACATACATCATATAATCTATTCATATCATCTCGGCCAGAATATAGAATTTGTAGAATCTCCCATAACTCTTTAACTGAATCATAGTGGGTAACCAATATGGCTACCTTTGGCTCCATAGAATTGATAAGTTGGTTATATAACCGTGCATCATCACGTAACCAAATCTTATAACCTGCAAGGTCAGATTGCTTGTTCAGGAATTCAACAGTAAGATGGTCTTCCTTATCCATACCACGAATAGCAAAAAGAATAATCTTTCTTCAATGCTGGAAATTAGATCCATCCAAACATTGATCTGTAAGCTTGGTAGAGGCAAAAACAATCTCAGAAATAATGGGCTTGTTGTTGTTCTCAATAGCCCCACTGCCGGAAGATGATAAATCCGCCATAATAAAATCTTAAATAAAAAAAAATCTAGAGATGACCCTGTGAATCGAAACAGGAAAAAAACTAATAAGGAGGAACCACACCCCTAATCGCATAAACAATGGGGAACCGCACCCCTAATCACATAAACAATGGGGAACCGCACCCCTATTGTTCCCTGACCGGGGCGCTGCATAGTGGAATTTGGCTTCACAAAAAAACAAGGGTTAGGGTTGTATATGGATTAGGGTTTGGGAAGAAGGATGGTGATTAGGGTTAGGGTTTTGTGAGAAGAGAGTTTTTCAAACTTCGGTATCTGGCTCTGATACCATGTTAAAATTAGTGTAATATTGACTTACTAACTTTTCTGGTTAGCATCCCTATATATATATATATAAATATTAGGGCAACACATAGATGGGTACACAAAATCATATGGGTCTGGCCCATATTGGGTCAAGCCCAAAGACACCCACACACTATAACTAACATCAAAAGAATCGCCATAATACGTCTTCCGGCTAAGGAATGAGAAATGTTTCTCCTTTTACATGAATCCACATTTTCATTTTGTCCTGGAATTTCGATGGAGAATTATAGCTCTTTCACTTATGGCTCCCCACCCTTGATATCTCCAGATCAATGAAGCTCATTTTAAAAAATTGGATATGTTCCTCCTCATGTCAGCATATTTTACAGGATTAAACCTATGGGACTTCAGGAATGATGGAAGGGGATAATCAGTAGACTTTAGCTTCATGTATTGACAAAAACAAATTCATGTAGAATAATAAAAGTCAGACATGAATATATATAATATAAGAGTAAAGTACTAAGTGCATAAACATATAAAAACATTACATGTGTGTAAATGATTTCACATTTGTATTGGCAATTCATGAGGGGTATCAAAAATATTATTACAATTGCATAATAGCATAAATTCATCTTTATGGTCAGCCAGGGTAAAACATCATCTCATTAAAGGCAGAAATTTTTGGGAATTGAAATGTTCCTAGAAAATGTTCATGGTCATGGAAAAAGTTATTGAAGATTAGGCCTCTATTTATACATGCTATAAAACACCTAATAGGTAATGGAAGAAGCACTTCTCTTTGGTTTGCTAATTGGCATCCCCAAGGGCCATTAGTTACTTCTCTCCTGGGATGATTCATGACTCTGGTTTAGGTATTCATGCTCATATGAGTAGGCTTATTAGTTCTTCAAGCTGGCATTTTCCAACATTGAATTCTCAAGATTGGCTTGACTTTAATTTAAAGCCAACTTTCCAAGGGATTTATTCCCAGATCAAGCAAAGCAAGGCAAAGTGGTATGGCTTCCTTCCAATGGTGTTTTCTCTATTAATTCATTCAGCTTGGGAAATGCTTAGGTATTGTTGTAAATCACTAATGGTGATTAAACTACCATGGATACACACTTAATTGAGAGAACGAAACTTTTATTTCCAAATCTCACACTTTCAAAAATACAAAGCTCTCTCTTTTTTTTTTTCCTTTCTTTTCTCACACTCTAGCTTCTAGCTTCTATCTGATACACTACACAACACATATGTATATATAAAACTTAATATAAGACAAGACAAACAAAATCACTTCTGACTTTTTCTTGTCAGGAACGGGAGCAATTTGTGTCACTGTTGGTGGCACTGCTTCAACCTTATCTCGTGGCACTGTTGGTGACACTTCTTCTTCAATCACGAGTTTCTTGGGCTCCGTTTCTTCTTCAAATATCCAGCTAACATGATTCCTATATTGAGCCATCAATAACATTCCGTTTAGCTCATCTGTGTCTTTCTCTGCAAAGTACACATGTTCATCATTTTCATCTTCTTCTGTTAGCTCACTTCTACATTCACGGGCCTAGTGGCCGTATCTGTTGCAGTTATAACACTTCACTTTTCTTTTCCCATCTTCACCTTCTCGTCCTTGATAGCCACGACCTCTGCCTTGACCTCTTTGTGAATTTTCCCATTTTTTTTTCTGGCTGAGAACTTTGACTGCAGGACTCGCTCGTCCTCTGGGATACTTGAGGAATTCTTCTTGTCGATTCGTTGTTCATGGATTTCTAGCGTGGCTTGTAACTCGTCAACCATCATGCCATCCAAATCCTTCGATTCTTCAATGGCTACAACCACGAACTCAAATTTCGAATTGAGCGATCTCATTATCTTTTCGAGCACACGTACATCTTCGATCTTTTCTCCACATCCTCTGATCTGATTCACAATAGTCAATATTCTGGTAAAGTACTCAGAAATTGACTATCTTTCCTTCATCTGCGGCAATTCAAATTCCCCCCTTAGACCTTGAAGTCTAATTTTTATCGTCTTTTCAATTCCTCGATTTGCTTTACGAAGAATTTCCCATGCTTGCTTGGCGGTGTTGACGGCGGAGATCTTCTCAAAACTTGTTTCATCTACACTTTGATAAAGCAGATATAACGTCTTCTTGTCCTTTCGTCTTTCTTCTTTAAGCTCGGCCTGTTGGACCTGGCTTAGATTCTCTACTTCTTCGGGTTCATCATACCCGGTATCGATCACATCCCACAAATCTTGGGAGGCTAAAAGAACTCTCATCATGATACACCACTTCTCGTAATTATCTTTGTTCAATCGTGGAAGCTGGGGATGGAAGAAATTGCTGGAGGATGCCATCGGTGTTGAATCTACTCAAACTGATCGCACGGTCGCGTCCGGAGCGTTCCGTTTAGTTAAAAACGACTCTTCGTTTGCTCAAATCAGAGTTAAAATGAGCCCGGAACAGACAAAATACCAACTAGGGGTAATTCTGTAATTTCCAGAAAGTATGCTGACGTGGAGGCTGACGAGGTAGTGACACGTGTCAACTCCTGATTGAGCCACGGGTTGACTGGTAGTTGGTGCCACGTGTCGGCGGTTGGTTGGTGCCACGTGTCGGCTCCTTATAGGGCCACGTGTCAACTGATGGTTGGGACACGTGGTTGATGACGTCACGCTGACGTGTCTGGGCGCGTGGCTGCGCGTGGGACCACGCGCTGTCTGGAGGTTGAAGAGGACCTCGCGCGTGGCTGAGAGTGGGCTTCACTCGCCAATGTTCCGGCCACGCGTGAGGGCGCGTCCTTCGAGATTTTTGCATGATTTCTTCGGGGCTACGTTCCTGCTGGAACGGAGAAGCTAGGTATGTGTTCAAAATTGTGTTTTGAACACCTATGATTCACGAATATGCTTTGAAAGGTTCGGCTCTGTTTTGTTTTTTTTTTCTGGGCTTGCTCAAGCTTCACCAAGCTCTGATACCATGTTGTAAATCACTAATGGTGATTAAACTACCCAGGATACACACTTAATTGAGAGAACGAAACTTTTATTTCCAAATCTCACACTTTCAAAAATACAAAGCTCTCTCTCTTTTTTTTTTCCTTTCTTTTCTCACACTCTAGCTTCTAGCTTCTATCTGATACAATACACAACACATATGTATATATAGAACTTAATATAAGACAAGACAAACAAAATCATTTCATGGCAGCCATTATTGACTTCGGTGGATAGCCTTGCATTATCTTCACGCATGGTGTTTGGTGGCAGCCATTCTTGACATGTGAGGTGCATGCATGTGAAGCTGATCCTTATCAAGTTTATTTTCAACAGGTATAAGGTTAATAATGTTCTTTGGAAGAATGCTATTTGGTTTAAGTACCGCATCCCCAAGCATTCATTTTTGCTCTGGATAATCCAGTTGAACAGAATTAACACTTTGCACTTCCTACTCTCCATTGGCACAGTGACTTCTGCAACTTGCATCTTCTGTCATTTGAGAGTTGAGGACATAGATCATCTATTTTTTCAGTGTGGATTTTCAGCAAGACTTTGGATCGAGGATGGTGATTCAGAGAGGTTTGCTTGAGTGGCCTGATAGGGATGCTTTACTTCAGAAGATTATTCACTCAACAAAATATGCATTCTTTTCTCTTAGAAAGTTTGATGGCTTAGAGACTAATAGTACACTGGTCCGGACATGGAATTTTCCCAGTACCATTCTGGAACCATGAGTGCGCCTTGTATTGGTGGCTTCCTGGTTTGAGATTTTATAGCCTGTTGCTGTCTGTGTTGCTGTTTTATTGGTCAGAATGTGTTTTTTGGAGCAGTTCTCCTTCCCTTTGGGACTCTTTACTGTCATCTTCAAGCTGTTATTTGGCTTAATGGATGCTTGTGCTTTTTCTTTTGGTGGACCTTCGGGTACCACATTGTTTTTAGTATGGCTTTTAGCCTTTCTTTATGTTAATTTACATCTTCTTTTCCTTTCAAACAAAAAAAAAAAATAGTTGTGATACATTTACCAAAAAAAAAAAATAGAAGAATTGAGGTCACAGTGGTGATACATTTATGGAAGACAACTGGGGTGATAGAGGTGACAAATTAGTGGGTGGGTAGATTACATGGTAAAGATAGAATTAATATTTAATAAGCAACTAAACTAACTAACAGGCCCGCATGCATAGAACTACCAGGCAACCATGCATAGACATATATGGGCTCTACTTTGTAACATCACAGATGAGTTCAATGTTCAAAAACATACCTAGTTACAGAGCAGCACAAGTTCTTTTGCATTCCCAGTGTAAGTCTAAAATATATTCTAAACTCATTGACACAGCACCTTCACTATATACACTTGAAATTCATTAGCAGTAATGAACTTTTGCAAGTGTTTGTTAGATAATGCAAGTTATGAGTTAAGTGTTGATCCTTCATGGTACTAATTATAATAGCAATATAATGCTACATGATTTTTGCTATACCCAAAAACCAGCTCTGTTAAGCATGTTCAATACTTGGTTGTCTCTAGTTTATAAATGACATATATTTATTTCAGTGGAGTTTAAAATAAATTTTTAGTGGGGTTTAAAATAAATTTTCAGTGGAAACTTATTTGTAAAGAAATCTAAATTATGTGGTACTTAAGGTAAAAAAAAAATTAATGGGGCTAAATACTAAATATTTAAAATTTTAGGATAAAAAATAAAGTTTCAGCATGGCCCCACTAGGCTGAACTGTATCTAGTGACAGACATCCGATCTGATACCAAAGTGCCACAGAGATTAGTTTCTCGAAAAGTAATAGCGTATATGGAAGATATGGAATCTTGAAATTGTAATTCATGATTTACAAAAATCACAGCCTGCATATTAATATAATAATTGTAACACCTCGTGTCACTTTTTTTTTTTCTAAAATTAATTCAAATTTAATTTCAGTAATGACGTCACTTGTTCTTGACGCATTGTTTATACTTGGTATTTCGCGTATAAATTTTTCATAATTTTACGTTGAACGGTTTGTCGGGAAATTCGATTTGAAGTTTCGAATTTTCGTTTGGGCTAATTTAGATTTACCCAAATTAATTAACCTATTGTTAATAGGCTTTGTATATATCGTATAGGTTGTCGGGACAGACATTTCGATATATTCGAAATAGTTTTTCGAACGATTTTGGTCAGCGGGCTTCATATTTGGGCGCCGGTACTGTGCTATTTTGGGATGTTCGGTAAACGTAAATTATGTGGGAAATTATATTTCTCACTCCGCATTATTAAAGTAGTTTAGGGGTGCAAAACCCTTATTTAATTTAATATAGATATATTAAATCGTTAATTTAAATATCTATAATTCGTTTAGAATCGGAATTGGACTAAGGAATTAATTTAAGAAAATTAATTAAATTATTTCCTATGTAATTAAATAATTTCCTATCTGAATTGAATAGGAATAGAGGCTTAGAAATTCCTTTGAGAATTAAATGAGCTAGAGAATTTTGTAAACGTTGGACGCGAGAAACTTAGACGTTATGCTAGGTCCCTCTCATTATACGTGGATTATTTGTTTAAATTATTTTAAAGGAATGATAAGGGAAATTGAAATATTTTCTAAAGAATTAAAAATATATATATTTTTTTTGAAAACATGAATTATATATGAAATTGTTTTCATATGATTTAAATGTTTTATTGTATTTTAAAAGCATGTTGAAAAGAGGTTTTGAGATTATGTTGATATTATCATGTGAATATTGTTCATAAATATGGTGCATTACATATTTATGTTGAGTCCCGGGGTGCCTATTGAGAATTTCGTGTAGTGTCAAATCACGATGTTGATATATATGAGTTGTGTACTCAAGTATGGGTGTCTTTGTGTCGGATCATCACAACAACTGGCCAGGAGGTATCACGCCTACGGAACTAAAAAGCCGGCAAATGTGAGTTAAGAGTTCGGGTGGAGGCTTATATTCTTGACTCAAGGATAGTCATGGCGCAAGGAGTGGCAAGTTGGGCTCTCGTGCAACCGTCTTCCTTGTTGAAAGTGAGAAGTGTCAAAATCACTTGGGAAGAGTCGGTGTGGTAACTCTACACTATGATGAGTTGATAGAGTTTGTATCCGTTACCCTTGGGAAGGGTGTGTTGTGTGTGAGTATCACGGGAAGTGTCGAGTCACATTACACTGCATACCATTTATGTGATCTCGTTTGACATATATATGTGCTATATTACATGTGATGTTGGAGCATGTTATTTATGAATATTGTAAATTGAATTCATATTTTATAAATGCTCAGTTGAAAATGAATAATGTGAAACAAGACTTTAAATGTGGTAATTATTAATAAGTATAAATGAAACGTATATCTTTATACTTGTTGTTGTATACTTTAGTGCATTTGGGGGAGGTTATTTGTATTGGCATAGTGATCTATGTGGCTAGTTGAGGTTAGTGATGGACCGTAGGCTTGATTTTGAGTTAAGGCCTTAGAGAATGTGGTTAATGGTCTTGTGATTGTGGTTAATAGTTTGGTGATTGTGGTTAGCTTGGTGACCTTGTTAGAAATTTAAGATCCGAAATTGATTTTAGTATTAGTTATGAATTAGGGCCTTCGAGAAGGCGGGTGATGAGGTTGTGAGTTGTAGTATGGACCTTTAGGTGTCTTCCACCTTTTGAGGGATGAGTTATCAACTGTAGTTGAGAGTTTGATTGGTGAGAAGAGGTTACGGTTGAGTGACTTTATTTAGTACTCGAGGTACCGTAGCTTGACAATCTCGGTTCTTGTGCTTAATTCATTCCCCTAAGCATTCCTTGTACTGTGTTTTGTACACTAGTACGTGGTCGTTGACTTGTATGTCATTCCTAGATTCGTTGGTTACGGCGTGGTGCCGAACCTCTTCCATGTGTTGTCATTTGATTTGGTAGAGTTGGAAACGGATGGTTGTCTTCCGTGAGTCTAACGTGTTGTTCTTCCTTTACGGTCCTTTTGGGCATTATAGGAATCCGTGGAGTTGTTCATTCTTATGTGGCTGTCATTTCGAAAACGGTGTTTTCTAAACCTTGAAACAAACTCTTTATATTTAAAAGGAAAAAAACTCGTTTTCGCCTACCCCCGTGGAAATGAAAAGTTTTAACACTTATAAACTGATCTTAGGATCTTCTTTGAAAATAATTTTAACTCTAAAAGCCGGTGATGGCAACTGACGGAGACCGGGGGCAAGACGGTCATTTTTACTTTGTGGTTTCTTAAAAGGAAAACTATTTTATTACTTTTCTTGGGATTCTGAGATTTCGAGACCTCTTTCTCAATATCTCATCCTATAGAGTTTTGAAAGGTGTTCCATTGTTTCACCTTTACTTCCTATCATTTCTAGGTCTCTGTATGAGGCTTTGTGTTGTTCAGTGCACACATATAGTGTTGTCTTTCACTTTCTTTATTGATTGATGTCACCACTTAGGTGATTCGAGTTGTTCCACGTGTTAGGGGCATGGATACCGAGTGGATTGGTTTCTTTTGTTCGGGTGTTCTCACTAAACACTTGTGGTGTTTTAACCTTAATATTGTTATCTTGGTTATATGTTGGTTTAGCATTGGGAAGTCTTTTCCTTCGCTTTGCTTTGGTGACCCTGAGGTGGTCGTTCTTGTGAGTTGAGTTCGTGTACTCTTAGTGATTTGATTGGGTGGTTTTCCTCGCCTACAGTGAGTGTTAGTGATATGATTGACCATATGGATCATAGTATTATGAGGTCGATATGATTTATGGTATGGTGATATGTTTGAGGTGAATCTAGCCTTTGAGAGGTAGATTTTCCTTAGGAATGGGATGAGGTTTGCTATATATATATATATTGTATATATATATATACGGACGATGATTGTGTTAGTACGTAAGGACGTGAGTACTTTTCCTCCTGTGTTATCGGGGAGTGAGTTATGAGTATTCCTTGGTGCTAGTGATGGATTTGATTCCTGTGGATATTAGAGGTGAGTGTGATTCCCTCTGTTTAGATTTTTTGGTTAGCATTGTGAGCGCCGGATGATTGTGAGATTAGACATGAGTGTCGTGTACCTAGTGTACGTTGGTGAGAGTAGTGTAGACTACCGGTGTTGATACTTGGAGTACGAGTCTTAGTCATATCCTATAGGCTCCTGTTGTGTATTTATATATATATATATATGTGTGTGTGTGTGTATATATATATGTTCCCTATATACTTACGTACGATAGTATATGAGCATGTACCTTGGGTTTTCGTGACTGGGTTATGTTGTGGGCTATGTATCTCACTGGGTGGTTTAACATTACTTAAACTATTAGAGGATGTGGTAGTTAGAGTATCCTTTCCCACTGAGCTTATTTGCTCACAGGGGTATTTCATTTGCCCCCTGGTATTCCCACGCCAGGTTGTAGGAAATATACGGCTATGGGCAGGATGCGGTGCAACGGCAGTTTTCCTTGGTTTTCTTGTTACCGGTTTGGAGTTGCGTTGGGTGATGCGGTTACGGTTGCAGCGCAACAGGTTTGGGACGATAGTTTTCTGCGGATAGTTTCTTTACCCATGTTTGGTGGGATTGTCATGTATTTCTTTTGGGAGCCAGTCTGTTGGCATATCCCTATTGATGTATTCTTTATTTTTCCTGTATTTATTCTTTCAGGATGTTGTTGTATCTATTCTGCACAGCTATGTGCCTTACTGTATTCTTATTCGAGCATTTGTGGCTCTGTTGATTATAGAGGGTTTGGAGGGGTTTTGGTTTCTTTCCACTACCTCGGCCCTAGTAGGATTGATGAATGTGGGGCTTGGAAGCCATTGTGACTATTGAATTGCTTTGGGCAGGTTATTGTGTTGTGGTTGGTTGTCCGGATATTCCATTTACAAACGGAACTCTGCCGGATTTTCGTTAGATTCCGCTGTTTTGTTTATTATCCATTTGGGTATTAAATATACCATTTCTATCATCAACCAATATGTTTTCATGGTTAATGATGTCTTAGTTGGTCATTCATGTTAAGGATCACATCCTGAATTCCTTGGATGTCCCAGTTCGGGAATCTTAGGGATTTAGGAGCGTGTCAGTTGGTATCTGAGGATACTCTTGAGTTTCTAGTATTTTATTTGGCATGGAGTATAGTTTTCATTATTATTCCATGTATTTAGTCTGGTTATTGTTGACTCTAGTAGTCGATTGACTTATGTCACCCTTTTGGAGATTCGCTGATTCTCTAGATTAGAGTTTCGGAAATTCTATGGGCGTGATAGTAGGGTATCAGAGTGTGTCATTCTTACCCTTTTGTGGGTGTGTGTCATTCTTACCCTTTTGTGGGTGTGTGTCATTCTTACCCTTTTGTGGGTGTTTGATGACTGTATGTCGTTGGTTCTCGTTTCTTTTTACTTCCGCATTCACACCCTTAGTTCTTAGGCTCGGGCTACCATTAATGATTAAGCAATGAGCAACAACTGTAAACGCTGATAAGCGGAACCAAACTCTAATAATAATAAAAAATAAAAAATAAAACAGAATTTAATGCTCCAATGTTTGCATAAGGCACGATCATAGTAAACACTGCATATGATTTTTTCAAAAAATCTAAAAACAGCCTCTTGAATAAGAATATTTTCTCGCCAATTGATTGAATTGAAGCAACCAAGTTATTCAAGACAATACTATAATTACATTATGAAAATGTAATTCATCATGGAGTTAATTGAATATGATAAACAAGAATGCTGAGAACTGACTAAAAAGAGAAAAACATAAATATAGCCTAGAGTTTGTTTTCCTTCGATAAGCAAGGTTTTCGGACGGATCTGATATTGAATGAAACACCAAAGTTCAAGTCTTAAAAAAACTTATGAATTTATTGATAGGTGAAGGTGTTTGGACTAATGTTCAAGTCTTTTCCAATGGAACAAACTTAAGAATTTACTGAGTTCTATTTAATCGGTGGAACAACCCAAATAGGAGAAAAAGCTTGAATCTCTGATCTCAAGTCGAACCGATAAAGCTTCTCATCATTCAAGTTAAACACCCCCAAATCAGAACATTCCCATCCTTCTTCTAGATATTCAGAAGTAAAGTAAACAGAATTCTTTGTCAACCCCGGGATATCATGAGCCGATAGAGAAACAGCATGATTTTGGCCAACAAACAATAGACGATCGCCTAAGCTCGTCACAGGTACCCACTTGTTATCATTAAAGTCCCACTTATACACCCTAAAGTGAGAAGTCATAACATCGTCATCAGAGCAGGAGTAATAAGACGAATGCCTTAAGACCATTAACAGATCCCCTGAAGATTCCACCAAATACCTTGTGTCATTAGAATGGTAGCTGGGCACTTGAGAAATAGCAAGACTTCTCTTTGGTGATGAAGGGCTGGTGAGATCCCAAGATTCTATAGACCCATGATTACACAAAGCATAAAAAAGTTTCTTCTTGCTGAAATACAAGACATCACAGTACGAGTCTTGTAACGGTGAATTCAATGCAGTCCATGAAGTGTCCCCAAGTCTGCAAAATGCAAGTCGGTTCGGGTGACGATCCTGGTAGATGGCCATAACTATGGGTTGAGAGTCTTGATCAGCATTGTGATAGTGGTTGGGAGTGATTGGGGCCGAGGACATGACAAGCTTCCTAAAGAGTTCCTTAGCCAGGTCTTTGGCAGATATAGGTGCCATCTGTCTCCACAAAGTAAACTCAGTAACAACCGAGGATGAGGATGAGGATGAGGATGAGGATGAGGATGAGGAATCAATGTGCATGCCATTGAGACGTCGACTTGACATAACCGGAGGGAGGGTTTCGATGGGAGGGAGGGGAAGGTAGGGCAAGGAGGAATCGGTAAAGGGATTGTAGAGATATAGGGAGCAATTGCGAGAGTGGATATAAGCCAGCCAGCCATGAGAGGAACCAATGCAGATGGCCTCGTCCGGAGGGAGATGGTCCGTTTGCCATGGCATCCATAGATTCTTTCGCTTCTTCAAAACAAGGTTACCGTCTGCAGCATTCAAGAAGTGATGGTAATCATTGTCCTCCGGCTTCACCTCCGAATTACTCTTAACCTTGAATCGTGTGGATCTATCCACAGATCCAACTGTTCTCTTGCAATGAGGACAGTCTTTAAGATCCATGGAGTTGTCAGCAACCAAAGTAGGAGGTACCATAAGCCACGCCGAGGCGGACAAAGGAGGAGTAGTGGTTGCTGATCCATGAAGAGAAGATGAAAAACAACGTTTGATGGTGGAAGAGATGAGTACTCTGCCTCCAAAGAGAGAACTCATTTTTTGAGTATTGGAAAAGATGGTCATCTCTCCCCTCTCCCTCTATTCCCTGTTTGATGGGGAAGCAAGAAAAATTAACAAGTGTGGAGGAGAAGAAACAGAGCTCATTGGACAAAATTAATATTTTTTGAAAAATTAAATCGTTCTTTGTTTCCAAGAAAAAGACTATATATATATATATAAAGTGATAAGATACTTTTCTTCATGAATAATGAAATTGCAATTTGAGCATCACACCTTACCATTTATGAGGGAATTAATTTAATTGGTCATGAAAAGAGAAAATGAGTGACTGCACAACTCCTTAATATGGTTAATTTAGATACGTATCTATCTCATTGTGAGACGTTTTCTTTATGAACAAGTCAAATCTTCCAATCAAAATTAAATACAGAGTAAATATTACCATACGTGTTAACAATCTTGAAATTAATTCAAGACGTATTTTTTTACTACGTATATAATACCATTGTGATATTCTTGGGGCACAAGTTAAGTACAGATTTGGCAGAGAAGTTTTAGGGTGTCATATATTAGTTTAAGTTAAAACATATAAACACCATAGTACCAACCTCCCATTGAAGAGCACCTAAGGTAATTGAGAAAAGGGAAAAAAGATTAACTATCTTCAAGAGTGCTGGAACTTGATTTTGTCAAATTGTTGAGAGTTTTCCTGGGCATTTTTTTTTGTTAGTATACATATATATATATATTGTTGAAGACCCTTGATTTTCAACAACTTTGTTTAATATAAGGGACAAAGTGGGCACAAATTTGGGAAAATAAAAAAATTCCAAAATAATAGAAAAAATAACTTCAATGTCGTGCCACCTGAAATCTTGGTGAATACAAAGTATTTTTCTTTCTTTGAAAATTGCGTGGGGGAGTATAATAATCCTTAAGGGCTTTTACTTCATTATGTTCTCCCTCCATCTTGACTTCAATAATCTTTCCAACACTAGAATTCCTTATACCTTCTCTAAAAGTTCTCTCAATTTCTAGATCTAAATATAATATAAATATATATATAAAGGTAAGAATATAACACTAATAAAAATAAAAAAAGTATATATAAAAAAATCGGTTCGGTTCCGGTTCCGTTCGGTGGTTAGTTGATTAAACTGAATAGTATAGAGGAATTTCTTGAAATTACCCCTAACATAAATCAAGAAACCAGAAACAAGTCACTCCAGTCCAAATATCTTCCTTCAATCATGAAGCTCTATAAACCCTCGCCAATCATATGTGTCGAAGCCGTTGTACCTCGTGATGACCATAGAGGTGGTACCGATGGAGGAGATCGAACCACAGCCCGAGGCCGCGCCATTCTTACACCTCTTCACCAGAAAATGCACATTAAAATTGGATAACCAATCAACATTAACATGATGGGGAAAGTGAAACCCTTAATTCTTAAGGGTGTATATATATATTTGTTGATTTTGTAATTAATTATATTAAAATTGTTAGATCCGTAAATAAGTTTTCACATTCGTTATTTATTGTAAATATGATTTATCTTTCGTTGTATTTCTTATTATATAGTATCATTTAACGTTATATTTGTAATTTTTTCAAATATATATATATATATAGTACTAAGGATTCACCAAGATTGATAAAATTAAGAGATGCTTGCAATTTGTGATTTTATCTTCCTTTTGAGTTGTTTTATTTACTAGTTCAGGTGAGTTATGTACGGAATTTGGTTATACGCTAATTGTTGTTTGGAAATAGGTCATCCCTCTTATTTGAATTAATAAATTTAAGACATATGATTCATATTACTTAAAAATATAAATGAATATTACCAATATTTAGTGAGTTTTAACATGATTTGAAATTTTTTTTTTTTTTCTTTTTTTCCTCTCTAATTTTTTCATCGTGACAAATTTCCTAGTCACAGCAGAGATTGGCTGAAAACCAATTTATGGATTAAAACTTTCTTAAACACCAAATTTGTCTAAGGTAAATCCAACAAATTTGTTGCAATCCAACCAAGATATAGGACTGAATGAAGTAAAATTAAAACCTTTTGATTTGGTAGTCTAAAGAACAATTGATTTGGTAGTCTAAATTAGACTGAATAAGGGTCTGGAGAGACGAGAACTTCTTGGCGGAACACTCTTTGAGCATCAACTTAAATCCCTAGTGATGAAACTCCCCGCAGCCATTTTCTCCGGCGAAACCTCTCTCTTCCAATTGAATCTCACTTCAAATCAAAAGGTTTTAATTTTCTCCGGCGTCCAACATTATATATCAGTTCGATATATATATATATATGTATATGTATATATGTGTGTATGTGTGTGTAAACAAAATCCTACCTTTATTCAGGAGACTGAGAAGAATTAAGGAGTGGTGATGAGTTCCATTGCAGAAAATCGGAGATCTGGTAGGAAATAAAAAGAGAGTTCAGACTATTCCATTGAGGTGTAGTCTAATGTTATTAAGATGCACACGCGGTATATTATTTTATTATATATCTATATATACTATTGATCTATTTCAAAGTCCATTACAATTGAGTAGACTTGTCAATGGATTGGATTTTGATCCGAATCCGATCCGAATCCGATCCGATTAGTCGGATTTGGATTGCAAAAAAAATCCGATAACCCGAATATGATCCGAATCCGATAATCCGATTCCTTAACAAATTGGATTTGGATTAGCCTAATCCGATCCGATAATAATCCGATCCGATAAAATATACATATATATATATTTATATATATGTGTATATATTTAATATTGTATATGTATATAAATGTTAGTTGTTAATTATTTTATTATTTATTAATAATAATTGATCATAAATATAATTATTAAAAGTGTGAATAATTTTAGTGTTTCAGTATTTATTGATTTTTGTATTTTTTTAATTAGATGTTCGGATTAGATATTCTATAATGAAGAAATTCGAATATGAATTAATTAAGTGAAAATCTGTCGAATTATCGGATTCGGATCGCGGATCGGGAGTTTTTGTCATCCTTATCAATAGACTTATCAATAATCCGATTATGATCCGAATCCGATCCGAATCCGATATTAACCGGATATGGATTGAAAATAAAATCCGATAACCCGATTAGGATCCGAATCCGATAATCCGATTTCTTAACAAATTGAATTTGGATTTAACTGATCCGATCCGAATCCGATCCATTGACAGGTCTATAATTGAGCCCTTTACTCGGTAATGGGTTGTGATGGAGGCTGTGGATGATGAAGAAATTAGAGATGAAAAATAGAATATTAAAAGCAATATATTTCAGACCTAAGTTAAAATTCATAAAATAACGGGCAATACACATCTATATTTTTTTAAGAGAAAATTGCAAATATAACATTTAAATATTATATAATTACAAATATAACGAGAGATAAATCGTATTGACAATAAATAACAAATATGAAAATTTATTTACGGATTTAACAATTTTTATATAATTATTTATAAAAAAAAATAAATATAACTTTTTTAATGACCAAAATACCCCTTAACCTACTTTCCCCAACAATACATCCTTAACAATTAATTAGGTTTCACTTTCCCATGATTTTAATTTCAGTCTGTCCAAAGTAATTGGGGCAATCAAAGCCAACAGCACTTCCATCTCTCTACACAAGACTCTGGTTTTTTCAATTTTTAGTGGCATCGGAGCAATCACGATCTTAACCGCATCTGTAAGGTTTTTAAGGTACCGCGACGGGTCCGGCGGCTCCGACACCTAAGATACTACCAAAGGTTCATAGAGCTTCCCATGATTAGAAGCAAATTTTCGCAAAAAGAAATGATATTCGAACAAATCGAAGAGATTTTTATATGTTGAATTATTATATGGATATAGTGATTTTTTCATGTTAAAACAAATTTTTTATAGGGTTTTGCTAGGGTTATGTATGAGGAGGTGTTTGGAGTTAATTGAAGTGGCATGAGTGAATTCATAAGTCATTTATTGAGGTAGCTGAAGACATGGATGAAGAACTTCAAACGCTACAAACAAGGGGTTTTAGTGTCATTTTTTTGGTTTTGGACTCAAAAGTGTAGCCCAGTCCAAGTTTGTGGGATGATTCTGGGTCCACAGTGTTGTCCCATGGTGAACTAAATGAGCCAATTCCCAACACATCTCAATAAATGGTTTATCTTATTTGGGTTAATTTCAGTAAATCTCCAATACTATCCAATTTAATCAATTAACCTCTATTGTGTCCATTTTGCTTCCTATATTATTCAATTTCATCAATATGTTCCATCACCTCTCAAAATGTCTAAACTACCCTCAATAGTATAAAGGGGTTTAGTGAAATTAATACTATAAGGGGTTTAGTGAATTATTTCGGAAAAAATAATATATGTTTTTTGCAAAAAAAAAAAAATTGGAAAAAAAATCATATTTTGTTCCAAAATATGAATTTTTTTTTCGAAAAATATTTTTTTTGCGAAAAAGTATATATTATGTTCCAAAATATGATTTTTTTTCGAAAAATACTTTTTTTGCGCAAATGTATATATTATGTTCCAAAATATGAATTTTGTTTTCGAAAAATAATTTTTCGCGAAAAATATATATTATGTTCCAAAATATGATTTTTTTTCCGAAAAATATTTTTTTTGCGAAAAAGTATATATATTATGTTCCAAAATATGAATTTTTTTTTTGAAAAATAAGTTTTTTGCAAAAAATATATATTATGTTCCAAAATATTATTTTTTTCTGAAAAATATTTTTTTTGCGAAAAAATAATTATTATGTTCCAAAATATGAATTTTTTTTAGAAAAATAATTTGTTTGCAAAAAATATATACTATTATGTTCCAAAATATGATTTTTTGCATAATAGTATATATTTTTTGCAAAAAAATTATTTTTCGAAAAAAAATTCATATTTTGGAACATAATATATATTTTTTGAAAAAAAATTATTTTTCAAAAAAAAATTCATATTTTGGAACATAATATATACTTTTTCGCAAAAAAAATCATATTTTGGAACGTAATATATATTTTTCGCAAAAAATAATTTTTCAGAAAAAAATCATATTTTGGAACATAATATATAATTTTTCCAAAAAAATTATTTTTCGAAAAAAAATTCATATTTCAGAATATAATATATACTTTTTCGCAAAAAAAAATATTTTCGAAAAAAGAATTCATATTTTGGAACATAATATATACTTTTTCGCAAAAAAAATATTTTTCGAAAAATAAATTCATATTTTGGAACAAAACATGATTTTTTTCGATTTTTTTTTTTTTTGCAAAAAGTATATATTATTTTTTTCGAAATAATTCACTAAACCCCCTTATACTATTAATTTCACTAAACCCCCTTATACTATTGAGAGTAGTTTAGGCATTTTGAGAGGTGAGGGGGTATATTGATGAAATTGAATAGTATAGGGGCAAAATGGACACAGTAGAGGTTAGTTGATTAAATTGAATAGTACAGGGGGGTTTACTGAAATTAACCCATCTTATTTTGATTACTGTAGCTCCACCCCAAAACCAACAAAGTTCACTCAATGGTGTGTAATTGGTGTACCAGCGAGTGAAGAAGAGCGAAAACCAACACACACGCCCATCCATTGCATATACATATATATTATATATTCCATACACTTTTATTTTATTATATATTTTTTATGTTTTAATTAAGTGTATAATTTTATGCTTCAACTCATTAATTAGTATTTGTTATTATTTTATTTTTTACACTATGATATATACATACAGATATATAAACGTATAGTTATTGTTGTTGTTCTGTAGGGTTTTTTGATGCTTCACTTTTTGGTTATTGTAACTCTTTGAATAGTGATAATGTAAGATTCCTGAAAATTTATTATATTTTAATTTTTTTGTTTCATTATTTGTGACAGGTATAACATCAAATACTAAATAATTTATGGGGAGGTGATGTCAATGTTTTTTTAAATGGTTAAAAAAACATTGAGATTTCAAAAGGAAAAATATTATAAATTTTCAAACTACATATATGAACCAATTCAATAATTCTTGTAATATGGTGAAATATTATTATCCAATATTAATAATTTTTGTTAACAAAAATTAATCCTTTAATGTATTTTTATTTATATATATATATATTTTAAAACATATATATTTACAAAATGTTATTATAAATAAATAAAATATCAATCAATTCTAAGTTAACAAACATGGTTTAGTTTCAGAATTTTAGCTCACATCAACTCTACCAAACATGATTTGAGAATTTCAGTCCACACCAACTCTACAAAACATGGTTTCAGAATTTCAGTTCACATCAACTCTACCAAACATGGTTTGGTTTAGTTTTTCAGCTTTACTTTTTCTCACACCAAAACCATCAGCACCAAACATGATTTCAATTCAGAATAAAACCAAACTCAACCCAATCCAACCTAATCCAAACCAAACCAAAAAAATCACACCAGTTACCAAACACGCACCGAGAGATTCGAAAATCTGATGGATATTAGTTTTTGTCTTTTGTCTTTTATATTTTCATTGCTCTGGGCTTTGTTTTGTCTTTTGTTATTTTGCAGCTTTGGGCCTTGTTTCGTCATCGACTTCTAAGTTTTACCCTTTGTATTTGGGTTTTCTAATTCTTTTGTGTGGGTTGTTTAGTGGCCCATTTATTTCTGTACAGTGAGTTTTTTTATATAATTTATTTACCAAAAAATAAATAAATTTTTGATAAATTATTTGTTTTTCCTTGAAAAAACAATTTATGACAAGCTCGAATAATATTTAGATAATTTGAAAAGAAATTTTGACAAGGTGATTTTACATGTTGAATCTAAATTTTGACAAATTATTTATTTTGATTTGAAAGAAAATTTTGACAAATCATAATGAAATTTGGATAACATGAAAATATATTTTGGCAACCTGATTTTTACATGTTGAATCAAAATTTTGACAAAGTATTTGGTTTTGACTTGAAATGAAACTTTCCCATAACAAATGAAAATCTGACTTCTTGAAACAAAATTTTGATAAGGGTATTGCGGGTCAACTTGTATAATTTGTAAATAAGTTTTTACTTTTGTTATTTATTGTAAATACAATTTATCTCCAGCTATATTTGTAATTATATCTTGTTTCAACAATGTATTTGTAATTTTCCCTTTTTTAAAGTAATATGAGCCACATGTCTTAAATTTATTAGTCCAAGTAAGAGGGGAGGACCCATGTATTGTCCTTATTGTTTGCACTGACTATTTTGGAATAACACAAACTTAAAATAGATAAGTCTTATAATTAAATTGTTATAATTTAAAATTAAAAAAATAGGGCTGAAACTCCTTGAACTGTTAATATATTAGATAGATAGAGAGTGTAAGATATTATAATTAATATTTCGGGTTATTCAATACAATTGTAAATGTGATTCAATATTATTTTTACTTATCCAATTTTCATTAGAATTATTAGTTACAATTAAATTATAATAATTTTTAATTACATTACAATTAGGTACCGTATATCATTAGGATTAGGATTGTTAAATACAAATGTGATTCAGTATTATTTTTTTATCCAATTCAAATTAGGATTATTAATTATAATTAGATTATAGTAAAAGAGTGGAATAAAAATATTAAAAAAATTTAGAACTTTAGTATTCTATTATAATTTAATATATTTAAAATTCATTTAGATTTTAGTGATATAATTTAAATACATAATTCATACATAAATAAGTGTTGTTGCTTCCAAATAGTATTGTACTTGAATTGAAGTTATAGAATTCAATTAAATTTTGTAGTTATAATTTAAGTAAAAATTGGATTCGAGTTATTGTATTCCGTTAAAATTTGTATGTTATAATTCAAATAAAAATTGATTTAAAAAATAACACTATAAATACGGAAACTCTTTACACTTTTAATAGTAGTATAGATATCCATATGTATTCTATTACTTCTTGCCAAGAAAACCACACAAGATCAAAGTAATCCGGTACATCACCTTCTACTTCTGCATCATGAATGTTATAATTTGTTTAGAATCGTTATTAATCTCATAATATAAATTTCCATTATACCAATTAGGACTCAAATAATTTAAATTGATTCACTCATATCTTTACCCAATTTGTCATATATACCCGCAAGACAAGAAGATTGAATATTGGCAGCCTCCAAGCGTCCCAGTTGGGAAAAAGTTCCACTTTTATTAGAAAGTTTAGAGATGGAAATAGTAAGTGTTTAATCAAATTGAAATCACTTCCATGCATAGTTTTATATTTAGTCACACCCTGAAAGAAAGAAACATACCCATAATATATAAGTTTGCAAAAACTATTTATTTGGTTCAATAAAGTCTGTTGCTTCTCCTCCCACACTAATTTTTATTGGTATAGAGACTGCTAGCAGAGAAGGGAGAGATGGCTATGTTTTCCAATATTCAAAAGATGACTTCACTCCTTGGAGGTAGAGTATTCTCCATCAAACCTGCACTCCACTTTTCGTCCATCAACCATTGTTTTTCTTATCGTCAACCTAAGCCTAAGTTGCCCACCACCTCCCCATGGCTAATGGTACCTCCTACTTTGGTTTTAGATGATATTATTAAGCGTTGTCGTACGTGCAAAATTGTGAGATCCCCAACAACAACATTCAAGGTCAAACGTAATTCCGAAGTGAAACCAGACAACGACAATTATTACCACTTGTTGAATGTCGCCGATAAAAAGCTTGCTTTCAAGAAAAAGAAGGAAGATATACGGTTACCATGGACTAAGGATTACTTTTCGCCCCATGAGGCCATATGCATTGGTTCATCACATGGATGGCTTTTCTTTATCAACCCTCACAACTGCACTCCCTATCTCTACAATCCCTTTAGTGTCTCCAACGCCTCCATTCCCTGCCTTGCCCTTCCTCCCATAGAAACCCTCCCCTTCAACCTCCCCTACATCGACTCCGGTAGACATCTCATCAATATAAAGTTGGAGATACTGCATAAGAAATTCACCGTATCAGGTAGAGAATTGAGTAAGAACTTGTTTAGAAAGGTAATTATGTCTGGAGACCCTAGTAGTAAATACACTGACTGCACAGTTATGGCTCTCTTCCATGACCCAACCAGCGAAGATGGCCAACAACAACTTGCTTTCTGCAGAATTGGGGAGGATGCATGGACTGGACTGGGCGGCGATAGATACTCCTACTCCGATATCTTTTACTTCAGCAAGAATAATCGTTTTTATGCTGTGGGCTGTGAGAGAGAGGAGGATGATTGGATGAATGGGGAGTATCAATGGCTTGAATGTTGGGATTTCACTGACCCTTCTTCTCCACACGGGGTGGATGATGAGCCTAACGTTTGGTCTCTGCCGATCACCGATCAACAAAAGAAGGTGAGAGAGGGATGTTGTAGGGAAATTTTTCTGGTTGAATCTTCGGAAGAATTGTTGGCGGTTGTAAGGTATTATCGGTCATCGGGTGGTAAGTTTGTGACAAAGGCATTTGATGTGTTTATGCTAAAAGACGATGGCGGCTGGCAATGTGTGCCCAATATAGGCGATCGAACACTGTTTTTGGGTGGATATCAGTCTGTTTGTCTCTCGGCCCATGACTGCACCGGGTTGAGGAAGAATTTTATTTACTTCACTGCTCATGACGATGATCTTTATAACCAGTCCACAGAGTTGGGTATTTATAACTTAGAAGATGAGCGCATGGAGTACTCCTTCGACTTGGAAGAGACTGAACCTTCTCCTGTTTGGGTTATCCCTCGCCATTGAAGAGACACATCATTATTTCCCTTATTTACAATATGTTTTAACTTTTGCACTTGTTTTTTCTTCGATAGATTTTTTTCTCACATGCATTCCAAGACAAATTTAAGAGTTTAAGCTCATCTCCTATGTATTCTAGATGACCAACTCTCCATGTTCCCATTCTTGCTGATTCCTGCAGATTTTTATTCTTTTTTCAATTTTCTTGAAAGGTTTCATTCCATCATTATGTGGAGAAAATATACATAGAAGGCTCCAAGGTCTCACATTGAAGGAAAGGTTTGGCACCTAGAACTTTCAAAAAAAAAAAACATTTGGCACCTTGATGAGCTCTAACGGACATTTCTAGATATAGTACTCAAAACAATCGCATCAATACGCCTAATCTTTTCAGCTAAGGAAGGAGAAATCTTTCTCCTATTACATGAATCCACTTTTCATTTCATCCGGGAATTCCAATGGAGAATTCTTGCTCTTTCACTAATGGCTCCCCACCCCTTGATATCTCCAGAACAATGAAGCTCATTTTTAAAATTTGGGTACGTTACTCCTCATGTCAACATGTTTTACCGGATAAAACCTATGGGGACTAAACAGTAGACTTCGCTTCATTTATCATTTAGTTTAGTTTAATTTTTATTTTTCACACGTTTATGTATCACAGACCATCATTGATAGCCTCTACTTGTGTTGTAGTGCGTCAAAGAGTAAGAACTAGCATTTTTTTTTTTTGAATGACAAGAAAAATGTATATAAAAAGAAAAGGCCCAAAGGCTACAAAATACTTAGGGGCATACCTCTAGCAAGAAAATACATATGTGGAATCCAAAGATCCACCAAAGAAAAAAGAGAGCCAATCTAAAAGCATAATGCAAAGGCCAAACAAGAAAAGGCAACAGCATCCACCAAGCAAGCTCTTGAGAAGAAGAAAGAGCTCCAAAACTAGTGTCAAAATAGGATGACACATCCCAACAAGAATTGAAGCACCGAAAAGAAGAGAGCAACATGAGAAACCAGAAGAAAAAAGCATCATTCCCAAACTGGCGCAAAACCTCCAATGAAACCCACCTTACTTCAAGAAGCAAGCAAAGACGGAGGCAAATTCCATTTCAAAATGAGATCATGATTAATAGAATTTGGATGGAAATTCTAAAGGGGAAAGAGCTTCAACCTCATACTTTGAATGATCCTATGATAGACCTCTTCAGCGGAGCCAAATTCATCATTAAAGATTCTATTATTTCTTTCTCTCCATATTTCATAAACTGAGGTAGCAAAAGCTAACTTGTGAAGCAAAACTTTAAGAGATTTCCCTTTGAGATGAATAATAAACCAGTTCATAAGAGAATCCCAGTTATTCCCATGCCAATTCTCAAGACGCATTTGAAGTATCACCTGCCAAATTCTATGAGTAAAGTTGCAACCAAAAAAGAGGTGGTCTCTATCCTCCATGCACATAGA
Source organism: Cornus suecica (assembly GCA_963922005.1). Taxonomy (NCBI): domain Eukaryota; kingdom Viridiplantae; phylum Streptophyta; class Magnoliopsida; order Cornales; family Cornaceae; genus Cornus; species Cornus suecica. The sequence goes on from OY998241.1 coordinate 77,756,589, forward strand.
ACAAAACACACAAGTTGCTGAAGAGATAAGCCCAATGGATAGCAGAAAGTACTTAGTATTAATTCGATTCAAGTGAACAAGCCATAGTAAAAATGCATGCTTTGGAATGTCATGGGTGAACCAAATAGAATCATGCCAAACAACTTGATCAGCTTTGAATCTAACCCAATCCCAAGTAGAATGTATGGAGAATTTGTCATTTGCAGGAAGCCATCTAGTAGAATCTTTACTGTAGACCACATGGAGGAAATCAGAGGGAAATCTTGCCTTAAACTCTACCCACTCAAGAGAGTTGAGAATGGGGAAATGCCAACCAGAAGAACTGATGAGTCGGCTAACTGAAGCATTAAGATCTAGACCAGAGGAAGTGATCACAGAAGGGCTAAAAAACGACTAAAGGGCCTCTAGGATGCCAATTGTCGTACCAGAGAGATGTATCTCTCCCATCTCCTATAGCAGACTTGATAGCAGCTCTGAAAATAGGCATAATCTTAATAAGCTTCTTCCAAACCCATGAACCACTTCTAGGCATGGGTAAATTCCAAAAATTTATATGCTTAATAAGGTGTTGCTTGACCCAAGAAATCCATAGAGATTGTTTATCAACTTGAAAAAGAGACCAAAACTGTTTAGATAAAGCAGCAATGTTTCATTCTTCTAGGTCCTTTAGACCCAAACCCCCTTCTTTAAAAGACAAACAAACAGGGCTCCAAGCAACTTTACAGCCTCCATTACACATCTTACCAGTCCATAAGAACTTCCTAATAATATAGGTGATTTCCTTTAAGACTACCTTAGGAATGAGGAAGGTTGATGACTAATAGACTTGCATAGAGAAGAGAACTGACCTTGCCAGTTGAAGCCTCCCAGCAAATGATAAAAATTTGCTAGACCAGCTAGTAACTTTCCCTGTTATCTTAGCAACCAAGATATCACAATCTTGTTTGGAACATTTGGAAGACAGAAGTGGAACACCCAGGTACTTAATAGGAAGAACACCAACTTGAAAACCAAGTTTAATAAGAATCTACTACATCAAATAAGGCTCATTCCCAACATGAAATACCAAACTCTTTGCGTGATTAGGATGGAGACCTGAGAAAAGACTGAAATGTTGCAAAGTTTCCATGATATAATCAATAGATGATATGTCCCCAGCAACAAAAAATAATAAGTCATCAGCAAATAAGAGACTTGTGATACCTTGAGCACTGCATTTCCAACGGTAATTAAAACCCTTTTCTTCAATTGTCTTGGTAAGCAATACAGAGAGAACTTCCATACCCAAAACAAAAAGATAAAGAGAGAGAGGATCCCCTTGACGAATGCCTCTAGAACTCTTGAAAAAACCCGTAAGCTTGCCATGAACATTCATAGAAAACATAGGAGAAGAGACACATGCCATGATTAAACTGATGAAACCAGCTGGAAAATGAAAGGCTTGAAGAGTAGCTTGCAAAAAAGACCAAGAAATGGTATCAAAAGTTTTGGTTAGGTCCACCTTAAGAGCAATTCTTCGATCACCAGAATCTTTGTGATAATCCTTGAATAACTCTTGAGCCAAAAGGATATTATCAGAAATATTATTTCCTTCAATGAAAGCTCATTGGTTTAAGCTAATACAACTTGAGAGACAAGCCTTGATTCTGTTGGCCAGGACCTTAAAAAGACATTTATAAATTATTGTACATAGAAGGATAGGCCTGAAATCAAACATAGTAGAAGTATTAGTAATTTTTGGAACCAAAGTGATAATTGTAGAATTCACTTCCTTGAGAATGTGACCAGAATGAACAAAAGCTTGAATAGCTCTAGTGATATCATTCCCGACTATAACCCAAGTGTGTTTGAAAAAGAATGCATTGAACCCATCACATCTGGAGTTTTCCCATCTTTCATAGAGAACATAGAGTTCTTAATCTCCTCATCTGAAAAAGACCTAGATAAACTTTGAATTTGAGCATCAGTAAGAGGGGATTTCATATAGTTAGAAAGATCAGGGATAGAAAGGGATGAAGGAGTTGTAAGTAATCTTTCATAAAAACTAACAATATCATGTTGAATAGCCTCAGGCTTATCAAGCCTAACTCCAGAAGTAGAGGTCAGAGATAAAACATTATTAGCCATCTTCCTGAACTTTGTCATTTTGTGAAAATAAGAGGTGTTCTTGTCACCTAATTGAAGCCACTGAACCCTTAACTGTTGTTTGTAGAAAGATTCCTTAGCATTTGAAAGGTGAACATACTCAGCAAGACAAGTCTTTTCTTGATTAATTAAATCAACATTACTAGGGTTAGCATCAACCTGGATTTGCAAAGCCTTCAATTTAGCCTCAACAACTTTAACTTGAGAAGCTAAATCATTGTAGCAAGATTGATTTAAAGTCTTTAACTCTTTCTTCAAAAACTTCATCTTAAAGACCACTTGATACATATAAGAACCATTAATAGGAATTTGCCAGACCTTCTTCACAACATCCATGAAAGCAGGATGATGAATGAGATGGTTATTGAATTTAAAAGGAGCACCATTTTTTGGAGTAGTACTGCCCAATTGAGAAGAATCAAAGCATGATCACTAACACCACCAGGTTCAAAAATAGCCTCAGAAGTAGAAAGAGAATTGTTCCAATATTCATTCACCACAGCCCTATCAAGTTTGCTAAAAAAAGTGTGATTATTCCAAGTGTACTGAACCCCTGAATATTTTAAATCCAAAAGAGAAGCTTGTTGAAGGCAATCTCCACACTCTTGCATAGAAAAATCCCACTGATTTGAACCACCAAACTTTTCATGTGAAAACATGACTACATCAAAATCCCCAGCAAAGAAAAGAGGAACGGAAGAGTAGGTGGTAGCAGCGCTTAAAATATCCCACCAAAGATATCTTCTAGCAATTGGATCATTAGTCCCATACACAAAGCCTCCCACACATTGCAGTTTGATATCAGGAGCAAAGATAGAACAAAGCATTAACTTATCAATGATATGAAGAGGAATCATAGTTATTTTACTTGGATCCCAACAAACTAACAATTTTCCATTAGCAGCATGAATATGATTAGAAAGCACACTCCAATCCTTCTTGAAAGAGTTCATAATCCTAGAAAGATTCTTTTCCTTAACTCTATATTCAACCACCCAAAACAGAAGGAGATTAAACTGTTTAATCACCTTCCTCACCTCCATATGCCTACTTGAGGTGTTAAAACATTTTATATTCCAGATTCCGAACTGCATGAAAAACAAAATAAGAAAAAGGGGAAAACTCCACAAAATCATTTACCCCCTCCCTTAGGAGAGGTAATAACTAACCATTTTCTGGCTTTCCTCTGAGATCTTGTTTTAGGTTTATCAAGGCCTTTAGAAGGCTTAACATTGATCTGAGCAAAATCTGAAGTAGAAGGTTAAGCAGAAATATTAGCAGGAAGAGTAATACCTTCTGTAGCAATAGAATCAAGAATAAAGGAAGAAACCTGACTAGAATTTGTAATGTGAGGAGCATCAGAGTCACTCACTAACCCTGTGACATTGTCCTCAACCTCCCTTATAGCAGGATCAACAAGAGGAACATTTACCTCCACCTCCTTAACTATAATAGGATCGTTTTCCACCTCTTTAGCTAGAGAAACAAAAGCTTCCAAATGGGAATCAATGTTGATTTCTACATCTTGAGACTGAGAATTTTCACCATCTAACTCCTGAAGAGCATCAAACCTATTTTGAGAGTGACTATGGACATTGTCCACTAATACAGAGTCAACATGTTCAGAACTACCATCCAAAAGAAAAGGAATCCCAGGAGTTATTTCTTTCCCTTTTTTATCCACAACTCTCCATTCAATGGCAGTAGGTTTAGGAACTTGGCTCTGAGTAGAAGTTGCAGATACCACATTCTTTAGACAATTACGACCCCAATGTCCAAAGACACCACACTTATCACACCTAGCAGGAAACCATTGATACTCAACTGAAATAGAAACCACTTTACCTGAAGCCAGAGTAATATCAAACTCCTTTAAAAGCTCAAACTTGGCACTCACCTCAACACATACCCTAGAAAAATTATATCGTTGACCCTTCTTTGTTGGGGAGTCTATGTATGAAGGAGTGCCTAAGGCACTTGCAGCAAAACCCAAACCCTTAAGGGACCAGCATTCAACAGGAACATTATAGAGCTTGACCCATAGAGGAAGAGTGGAAACCATCTCTTTATGCAAGGATAAACCTTCATGCCATTGCTTTATAATCAAAAAATTGTTAGCAAAATGCAATGGGCCATTCTTAAGAATGAGATTGCAATCAGATTCAGAAGCAAATTGAAAGAAATAAAACCCCTTATCCAAGCCGTGAACAACTTTCAACCCATGATTACTCCATAATCTAGTGGCAATAGAATTAACCACATTGCAAGGCAATTTCTTATCCAAAAAATAACCTACCAAGCATGTTTTCCACTTCAAAGCCCCAACATCAGTTACTTCAACAAGCATAGTCATTGTGACTATCATTGACAATAGATGGAGGATGATAAAACAGCTTCGTCCTTTGAGTATCAATCGAAGAAACCAACCTAGCCCAGGATTTTTCTACAAGTACTGATTGTGGTTGTTGCACCTTTGTCGTAGAAGAAAACTTCCCAATCTATTTGGAAGCCACTTTTAGCACTTTCTTCTCCTCTATAATCGTGCACAACATCTCTTTCAAAGTCACTAAATCATTCTTCATCCGTAGCAACTCATCATTTTGCTCAGATGTAGTCATAACTTGACTAGGCATTTTATCCGGCATGTGGTGGGAAAGTACAGAGTTTGGGAGAGATATAGATTCAGATCTATCACCAACAATGCATGGCACCAAACATGGGAACTCATCAGCACGTGGAAAAGGGAACTCCTTAGGATTTTCCACATCAGCAGAGTAAGTACTCTTATCGTTTGACAACACATTAGGCAAGTGGGAGTTACTATTTAAATTTTGACCAGGTGCATCAAATCTAGAGTGAGTTGCATCCTCACGCGCTACAATGGTAGTTTCCTCAACTAGAGCAAAAACGTGGCTGGAACCACGGCCACCATTTCTGCCTCCACAATCAAGACCACCACCTCTAGCAGCACCTCGGTCACCAATGAAAGAAGACCCAGGAGCCATGGTCAAGAAGCAAAGAAAATGGTCCAAGAAGGGAAAAAAAACAAAACGAACAGCGCACCACCACAAGCAAAATATGAAGGGGATGAAGAAGAAATGTGGAGGAGTATGCAGTGAAGAAAACGGAAGGAGACACACAAATCAAAGCAATGCATACATAATCAAAGAGATGCCATCTCAAAAACCTAGAGAGAAGAATGAGCTTCTCTCTCTAACCCATGAGCATGTTTCTTCTTGAGGAGGGCTTTTTTTTTATTGAAACTAGATAGTACATAATTCGGTTAACCAAAGGCCTAATGGCTAAAGGCTACCCGCCCTTACTCCTAAATGGGAGGTCAAAAAGGTTCGAGTGAAGAAAAAAAAGTAATTCGTCTAGTATCCAAATATATTGAATAAGACGACCTTTTTTATTTTGACTTATTTATTTATTTATTATAAATAGAGCAGAGAGAATTCCATTGGACTAAAGAAATACTTAGAACGCTACTAAAATCTTCCCTTTCTAAACATATACTATAAAATTTTTGTTTTTGAGATAAGACTATAATATTTTATTTTATTTTTGGCTTCCAATTTGGGAAGCAAGTACCAAAAGTACTCCGGTACATCACGTGGAAAGAAAGAACGCGTTAAGCTACTCCAAGCTTCCTTCATTCTACTTCTGCATCATGAATGTTACAATTTGTTTAGAATCATTATTAATCTCATAATATAAATTTCCATTTTACGAATTATGCCTCAAATAATTTAAATTAATTTGTCATATGTACCTGCAAGACAAGAAGATTGATGATTGGCAGTCTCTAAGCGTCCCAGTTATGAAAAAGTTCCACTTTTATTGAAAAGTTTAGAGATAGAAATAGCTAGTGTTTGATCAAATTCAGAATACCTCATGGATGGTAAGTTGTGATGCTCTCAAATCTGAGAATTTTACAATTTCATTCTTGTAAGGAAAAAGAATCTTATCATTATGGTATTATATTTAGTCTAACCAATCAAATATAAGTTTGCAAAAAATATTTATTTTGTTCAATAAATAAACTGTTGCTTCTCCTCCAAACACATATTTTTCTTGTATAGAGACTGCTAGAAGAGAAGCGAAGGGAGAGATGGCTATGTTTTCCAATACTAAAAAGATGAGTTCACTCCTTGGAGGTAGACTAGTCTCCATCAAACCTGCACTCATATCTCCGTCCATCAACAGTTGTTTTTCTTATCGTCGTCTACCTAAGCCCAAGTTGCCCCCCACCTCCCCATGGCTAATGGTACCTCCTACTTTGGTTTCTGATGATATTATTAAGCGTTGTTGTACGTTAATATTGTTGTGAGATCCCCAACAACATTATTCAAGGTCAAACGTAATTCCGAAGTGAAACCAGACGACGACAATTACTACCACTTCTTGAATGTTGTCGATAAAAAGCTTGCTTTCAAGAAAAAAAAAATAGGAAGATATACGATTACCATGGACTTACTATTACTTTTCGCCCCAGGAGGCCATATGCATTGGTTCATCACATGGATGGCTTTTCTTTATCAACCTTCCCTACTGCACTCCCTATCTCTACAATCCCTTCAGTGTCTCCTCGGCCTCCATACCCTGCCTTGCCCTCCCTCCCATCAAAACCCTCCCCTTCAACCACCCCTACATCGACTCAGGTAGAGAATTGAGTAAGAAGTTGTTTAGAAAGGTAGTTATGTCTCAAAACCCTAGTACTAATAAAAGCACAGTTATGGCTCTCTTCCATGACCCAACCGGCAAGTATGGCCAACAACAACTTGTTTTCTGCAGAATTGGGGACAGTACACGGAGTGCACTGGACGGTATAAGATACTCATACTCTGATATCGTTTATGGCACGTTTGGTACTGTTGAATGGAATGAAATGAAAGTGAGAATGGAATGAGAATGAGAATGGAGTGGAATAATCATTCTCATTCTATTGTTTAGTTGTAAATATGAAGTACATTGGGAATGGAATGAACTTAATTTTTTTTCTCAAAAATACTCTTCTTAGTATTAAATATAAAATAAAATAAAATAATACTATTTTTAAAATTTTTTACAAAAAAAATGATAAAACGTAACGGGAATAGTAATGACGGACAATAAAGGTGGCGGCGGTGGCAAAATGGCGGTGGCGGTGGCTTATTTTTTTGAAATGTGAGAGAGTTATTTAAATAATTTTATGTTTTAAAAACATTCCTAAATAAATGGAATGATCATTCTATAGCTTTAGTAATGGAATGAAAATCCATTCCCAAGAATGAAATTTCATTCCTTGGGAATGATCATTCTCATTCATTATGTTGTGCCAAACCAAGGAATGGAATGAATGGGCATTCCATTTCATTTCATTCCAACGTACCAAACATGCACTTACGTCAACAAGAATAATCGTTTTTACGCTGTGGGGTGTGAGAGACAGGAGGATGATTGGTTGGATGGAGAGTATGGTTGGCTTGAATGTTGGGATTTCACTGACCCTTCTTCTCCACACAAATATCATGGGGTGGATTATGAGCCTGACATCTTTTGGTGTCAGCCAATCACCGATCAACAAAAGAAGGTGAGAGAGGGATGTTGTAGGGAAATTTGTCTGGTTGAATCTTCGGAAGAATTGTTGGCGCTTGTAAGGTATTATCGGTCCTCGTATGGTAAGTTTATGACAAAGGCATTTGATGTCTTTAAGCTAAAAGACGATGGCGGCTGGCAATGTGTGCCCAATTTAGGCGATCGAACGATGTTTTTGGGTGGATATCAGTCTGTTTGTGTTTCGGCTCATCACTGCCCCGGGTTGAAAAAGAATTGTATTTACTTCACTGCTCATGACGATTGTCGTCATAACCAGTCTACAGAGTTGGGTATTTATAACTTAGAAGATGAGCGCATGGAGTACTCCTTCGACTTGGAAGAGACTGAACCTTCTCATGTTTGGGTTATCCCTCACCATTGAAGAGACCATCACTAGCTATTTCCCTTATTCACAATGTGTTTCAACTTTTGCACCTGTTTGGGTTATCCCTCGCCATTGAAGAGACCATCACTAGCTATTTCCCTTATTTACAATGTGTTTCAACTTTTGCACTTGTTTGGGTTATCCCTCGCCATTGAAGAGACCATCACTGGCTATTTCCTTTATTTACAATATGTTTCAACTTTTGCACTTGTTTTTTTTCGGAATAGATTTTTTCTCACATTCCAAGACAAATTTTAAGAGTTATACCTCATCTCCTGTGTATTCTAATTCTAGATGACTGACTCTCCATGTTCCCATTTTTGTTGATCCCTGCAGCTTTTTTGTTTTTTTTTTTTATATAATTTTCTTGAAAGGTTCCATTCCATCATTATGTGGATGAAGTATACTTAGAAGGCTCCCAGAGAGAGCTCATATCGACAGGAAGGTTTGGCACCTCGATGTTGGTAAATAAGTACCGGAAAAAAACATAAATCAATGGAAAATTTCAGTTACTGGCTGTTAATGGAAACCGCATAAAAAAATTTACGGGCAATGGCTTTGTCGGCGCACTTTTTAAGCGCGGTAAACCGCCGGTAACAGTTTTTCCGGCACTTTTTTGAACTTTTAAAGTGCCCGTGATACCGTCAATTGTTGTAGTGAAGATAATATTAAAAAGAGGCAAAAGCCAATAACAAAGCACATAGGGCATACAGTAACGAGGGAGAATACGTGTATTCAATGAAATATCCCCAAATCCACTCAAATCCAAATGGTCCACTCCCCTAAAGTCTTAAAAATGCTAAACATACATTCTATGGCATAGAAAAGCAATACTTGGCCCGTTGAAGTTTGAGTAATAGCAATAGTTGCTCATCATGCACATCATCTTGGGCAGAATAAGGGACAGGGAATCTAATTTTCATTTCATCCAAGAATTCTGATGGAGAAGTATTCTAGCGCTTCTAGTGTAGGTATCTCACGGATGGCTGGTACCCCCACCCCATCCGATATCTCCGGCCCAATGAAACTTGTTTTCAAATTTTGGATACGTGGGGAATTATCAATACTTTGCTTCATTTATCATTTAGTCCAGTTTAATTTTTATTTTTCTCGCGTTTATGTATCATAGATCACCGTTGAAAGCCTTAACTCGGAGTCCTAAGATTGAAGTTCATGTAGAACAATAAAATTCAGATTGAACAAGAATGGAGACAACTTGGACCATTTGACAGAAAATTCCAAGATGATAAGTGGAACAAAATTCTAAAAATAATAACTAAAAAAAAAAAGAATTTAATGCTTCAATGTTTGCATAAGGCACAATCCTAGTAAACCCTACATATGATCTTTTCAAAAAATTCACTGATATGATACTTAATGAAACACCAAATTTCAAATTTTTTCCGATAGAACGAACTCAATGATTTATTGAGTTTTCTTTAAGCGCTGGAAGCACCAAATAGGAGAAAAAGCTTGAATCTCCGATCTCAAGTCGAACCGATAAAGCTTCTTATCACTCAAGTTAAACACCCCCAAATCAAAACATCCCCACCCATCATCTTCGAGATATTGAGAAGTAAAGTAAACAGAATTCTTTGTCAGCCCCGGGATATCACGAGCCGATAGAGAAACAGCATGATTTTGGCCAACAAACAATAGACGATCGCCTAAGCTCGTCACAGGTACCCACTTGTTATCATCGAAGTCCCACTTATACACACTAAAGTGAGAGGTCATGATTTTGTCATTAGAGTCAGGGTAATAAGAGTCATGCCTTAAAACCATTAACAGATCCCCTGAAGATTCCACCAAATACCTTCCGCCATAAGAAGAGTAGCAGGGCACTTTAGAAATAGCAAGACTTCTCTTTGGTGAGGAAGGGTTGGTGATATCCCAAGATTCTATAGAACCAGCATTGCACAAAGCATAAAAAAGTTTCTTCTTGCTGAAATATAAGACGTCACAGTATGAGTCTTGTAACGGCGAATTCAATGCAGTCCATGAAGTGTCCCCAATTCTGCAAAATGCAAGTCGGTTCGGGTGACGATCCTGGTAGATGGCCATAACTGTGGGTTGAGAGTCTTGATCAGCATTTTGATAGTGGTTGGGAGTGATTGGGGCCGAGGACATGACAAGCTTCCTAAAGAGTTCCTTAGCCAGGTCTTTGGCAGATATAGGTGCCATCTGTCTCCACAAAGTAAACTCAGTAACAACCGAGGATGAGGATGAGGATGAGGATGAGGATGAGGATGAGGAATCAATGTGCATGCCATTGAGACGTCGACTTGACATAACCGGAGGGAGGGTTTCGATGGGAGGGAGGGGAAGGTAGGGCAAGGAGGAATCGGTAAAGGGATTGTAGAGATATAGGGAGCAATTGCGAGAGTGGATATAAGCCAGCCAGCCATGAGAGGAACCAATGCAGATGGCCTCGTCCGGAGGGAGATGGTCCGTTTGCCATGGCATCCATAGATTCTTTCGCTTCTTCAAAACAAGGTTACCGTCTGCAGCATTCAAGAAGTGATGGTAATCATTGTCCTCCGGCTTCACCTCCGAATTACTCTTAACCTTGAATCGTGTGGATCTATCCACAGATCCAACTGTTCTCTTGCAATGAGGACAGTCTTTAAGATCCATGGAGTTGTCAGCAACCAAAGTAGGAGGTACCATAAGCCACGCCGAGGCGGACAAAGGAGGAGTAGTGGTTGCTGATCCATGAAGAGAAGATGAAAAACAACGTTTGATGGTGGAAGAGATGAGTACTCTGCCTCCAAAGAGAGAACTCATTTTTTGAGTATTGGAAAAGATGAAATAAAGATTTTATTCACTTAAGAAAAAGATTAGGTTGAAAAAGTTTTTAAAGAAATTCACTTATATGATAATCGTTCTTTGTGCTTCCTGAATAAGTTTGCAATTCTTTTTCTTGAATAACTTTTTTAATAATGAAGCAAGCTTAGTTTATTATAAGAAACAAAAAAATACTTCCGGCGACAATTATTACTGTCAATTCAGTTTTTCCTTTTTCCTTTTATGAGTGGTTAGTTCTCAGCATTTTTGTTTCACAACGCCTACTTGAATTAGAGAGGAGATATCGTGCCATTAGGCATTCGGCAGCAATTTCAAATAACAGTACAGTTCCACCCTCCATTTGAAGAGCACCATTTCTCTTCTTTTTCTTCGATGGTATCAAGTTATTTTATTTTTTAAGCTGTTACAAGAAATGTTACACGCAAGTGACTAGCTCAATGGCTACTGCATATTATTACACAAAATTAGAGAAACAATGCATTGTTATGATAACCTTACCTCCAGACAGAAGTTGGGACTTTTCCCTCGTTTCTTGCTCAATATAGAATGGTTCATTCGCACCTTTTCCAGAATTTAGGCTTCCGCTCTAGAAATGCTGGTGGCCGCTGGTACACAACTGATGCAACGGTTATTAAAATCCCAGCAGTTAATGCCCATATAACATACAACTCACCACTTTGTGCCTCATAATCAAAGAAATGGAGTAAATATTTATGTCCCATCCATTCTCTTTCCTCTGCTCGTCGATTTTCATCCTATACCCACAAATATAAAATAAATTTTGGAAAGGAAACTAAAGGCAAGCACAGACCAATGAGGAAAGGCGGAATTAGATTGTAACCTTGAGGAACATTTCTAGAGGGGCATCAAATATTGCATCCACTTCAGCCACATTTGGAGTTGGATTGAATGCTTTCTTGTCCAAAAGTATGCCGATCACGGGAACCACAGCCAGACCACTCTATAGAAGAAACAAATTATTATCAAAGTTTGTGTCTAATGCTAACTAATGCCACAAACATTGACGTTATAGAACCCTTTTCAGCAAATCATATGCATGTCCTAGCGATACACGAGTAACCTAGAGAAGCCAAAAACATGTTGGTTTGAGATTGTCATGGAGATGGCTGGATATTACACCACAAAGAAATGAACTTAAAAACTTTTTTCTAATTATCGTAAATAGCGCGCTGGGTTGCGTCCATAGAAGATTCCAGTCTCGTTCAAGACTTTGCTAATTTTTCTAAATTTAATCCCATAGAACATTAAACTTAACCATATATCTAATAAAAGAGGTTAAGTTGGTTATTTTAGCAAGTATGATATCAAATTTTTGGTGGAACGGAGGCTAAGGAATTGGCTGTCATAACAAAAAAAAATTCACATATACTTGACGATTTTTTTGTCCTTTTTCAGAAAGAACGCTGATTCCCAAATTCCCACCAAGATAGTTTAGTGCTAACACATGACCTAGTATCCAAAAAAAGCCAAAAAAGTTCCTAAACATCTTCGCAGCTGGTGCAAAGCTTTAGTCCAACTCTTTGGTTACATAAAAGCTTTTCTACAATCACAGATTCTATCACCTTTCTTCCCTGTCTTCTAACTGAACGCTTGTCATTTAAATAACCAAACTCAATCTCTAGTCTAGCCTCTTCTCCTTAGTGCTCATGAATAAATTTAAAATTCATTAACATGTGAAACAAATAGACACAGATCCGGATTCACATTAAATGATAATAAGCAGTAATATCTCACCAGAAACATCAAGTACTAATAATTCATTTATACTTTCAGGGTAAAACAGAGCTACTTATAACTGAATTGCACATCCCAACTATATTACCTTGGTTACAAAAGCTTCAAGAACAGTAACAACATTCACAAGCGAAGGGTCCAAGCCTATCTCTTCCTTGGCCTCTCTCAGTGCTGTCTCAATGTCGTTGTCATCGCCTTTTTCTCTTTTACCTCCAGGCAATGAAACTTCACCTGCACCAAAGTGAGTTGATTGGTAATTTTAACTATAAAATAAAATAAAAAATAAAAAAGAACGTAGTAAAGACCTGAATCATTATCATAATTATAAAAGTGATACGGCCACTGACCCGAGTGAGTAGATAGTGTTGAAGAACGCTTGGTCAGAATTACCCTCATATCGCCTTTGCTATCTTCAAAGAGACAGATCAGAACTGCAGCTCGTTTGAATCTGAGTGTTTCAGGTTGGTTGGCAATTGGTTTTGTACTGTCTTTGACTGTTAGGTATTCAATGGGATTGTGGTTGTTGGTTTTATCAAGGGGATGGAGAGTTTTGTATTGACTCAGTTGTAGGGACAAGTTTATCAGTCTCTCGGATCCTCCAAAGCTGTTGGAACCCATGATCTCTCTCAGAGAGAGAGAGAGAGAGAGAGAGATCTAAGCAAAAGCTGGGCTTGAGGATTTCCTTATTTCAAGAAATAATTAGGGGTTGTTGATTGAGTCAAATGTTTGACTTTTGAGAATGGACAGTGCTCCTAATTCCAATCTGCACATATTATACAAGAAAAGAAACACTACTATAGGTGCAGGGAAGAAAATAAATTAGGTGCAATTTTTTGTTCGGTCCAGAATTGCATATCGGTGAGCAAGAGAATTTATACGCTCTAAACATAGTTAGCGTGCATCTGCTTTATCTATACATGTATAAAGGAAATAGTATTCAGGATTCACTAAGGATGATAAAATTGGGCAAGAAGTGTATATTGTTACTTGGTTAGTAATAGGCACAGGTGTTAATATCTGTCCATAGCTCACTCCTCTTCCTTTGAGTTGGTTTACATTACTAGTGAAGGTGATCAGCAATTCCAGGACACAACGCTCAAGTGTCAAAGGCTCTACTTAAAAGTATGATCTGTTCTGAGAGAGGGTACTATAATCCATAGGCAGATTGTGCACAGATTGACAGAATTTGAGCCTCCAGTCATTTCCTTACCTTCTAGCTCGTTGCCCTCCACAGCAGTAGTTTCTAGCATTAAATTACGTACATGGGTGATGTATAGAATAGGGTTATGCTAATTATCCATCGCAGTGTTCATTTTAGCACTGATTCTGCATATTATTATTGAATAAATTGAGAATGCAGTGACATGAAGAAGGCGCATGTAGCTTGACTTTTTCAAACAATTCAAGTATGTGTGTGTGTTTCGTGTTGGGACTTGAGATCTGATTCTAAATTTCGGAAGATAGTATTTTAGAGTGAATCAAAGTACAGATTTCAAAGGTAGCGCCCTATCAAAATTTGTATTCATAAGCTGGGACATTGAAATCACCAACCTATTTTACAAAACCAATATCGACTTGGAGGCAGACCTCTTCTGCTGCAAACTAGAGTAGGGGGTTATTTACATAAGATTCTAAAACAGGGGGACAAAAATCAATCCTCGGAATCAATAGCTACAAAAGAAGGAGCTAAACAATAGAATTATACAAGACAGAATGAATATACAACATCAACCTAGGTATTCATTGCCTAGGGTGGTCAAGTTTCACCGTCAACAAGACATCAATCTTCTTGTCCTAATTTGTTCCGATGTCTTTCCTAAAAGTTGAAGTCCAGTTTCGAAGAGGAGCAGGTAAAGGAAAGCTTCTTTGTTTCAGCCCTTGTAATTTAATTTGATATTTCATGTTTTGCTATCTTTCCTCTATGCTCTGTCAAGTTCCATATGAACACAAACAGAAAAGTACAATAAATACGAAGGACAAGAATAAATGAAAAGGCATAGTGTATATATGATTCACCTTCCCAGAACAGTTTTCAACAACTCAGGTAATATAATAGGCCTTTTTTTTTCCCTTCGAAGAAGATAATAATTAGAAATTAAAAACATTGGCCATCGGCCTTTTGTTGCTTCGGTTTTAAAAAAACAAACTTCTACCAAACAAGTTTATGTAGAGTTTTCAGTTTTCTGGAAATAAATAATCTTTCCAGAAAACAAAACTGAGCAGACACAATCTCCAATAGCTTACTCTAATTAATCCATTCATCAGCCCATGCGTTGAGGAAAGATCTTTTTCAAACAAAAAATACCACTAGGCCACATACCTTGCATAAACAAAGCAATTCAAAATGTATTAATCTTTAAGCTGGGTCGCTTCAAGTGAATATCCTACAATTGTTAAGTAGCTCCAAAAATGGAAGTTTGTATCATCCTTCCTGCAAATGAGTACAAATTATTAGATATGAGCAACTGAAAACAATCTTTCTGAGCTTGGGTAAAGAGTCTGCAACCACCTGGAAACATTCCGCAAAAACACCTTATCAATCCAGAGCTATACTACACAAACTATGAGAATTCATTGAAGATTACTAACCTGAGAGCGCACAAAATTAAGTGATGAGAAAATTTTGCTCATTTACTCTCACGCAAGATTTATGACGTTAATATCAGTTGCCTACTTAACTCTGTATTTTTTCAGAAACCCCTTTTTAAGCTTTTTAACTGTATATCGTATGCATAACAACAGAGTAAAAGGGAAACCCAACAGTCCGCACACATTGGTTTCAGACACTTGAGTTACGTTCACCTAATTACTGGAAGTTGACTTTTTTGCAGATACTAGCTTTGGACATTGGTCTCTTGCAGATCAAATTACTGGAAGTGCAGGTTAAAGCGAACTTTATTACAGAGGATATAAAGCATAATACAACCTGATAATACTTCATTAAATTTAAGGCATTATAGTATATTTGTCTACAACACTAGGAAATTTGAATTTGGGATTCTGCTCCAGGAAAGCAGGCAGCCTTTGGTACACCACCGATGCTGCCCTAATCAAAACCGCAGCAGTTAGTCCACATATCACATGCTTATCATTTTTCGTACAATAATCAAAGTGATGAACCAGATACTTGTCTCCCATCCACTCTCTCTCTTCTGCTCTCCTATTTTCATCCTAGATCAAAACATTAAAAGTACTCAATTAAAATTAAACCTTCAACTAAATAATATGAGGCAGAGGAAGAAATGTCACCAAAGAGCAGAACCTTGATGAACATTTCCAAGGGAGCATCAAATACTGCATCTACTTCAGCGGCATTTGGAGCAGGTTTAAAGGTTTTTTTATCTGGAAGTAAGCCAATCACAGGGATTACCCTGAGAAGATGCTGCACATAAAACTGAAAATTTTACTCGAGACGAAACTAGAGCTAACAATGGTTGAAGTATCAACATTGAAGAAGAGCATTATTGTTCTGCATATAACACGGTGATCACGGTTTTAATAATTCTGTTAGTCCCATAGGATCTTTGTGGATATGACATGTACCTTGGACAAGAATGGTTCGAGAAGAGTCACAACATTCACAAGTGAAGGGTCCAACCCTATCTCCTCCCAAGCTTCCCTTATTGCTGTTGCAGCATCATCTGCATCTCCCTCCTCCGCTTTTCCTCCCGGCAATGCAATTTCACCTACAGTCAGAAAAACACAAACTTGGTAAAATTAACCTTACCCACATGCACCAAAATACACCACAAAAAGAGCAATTTACTTGGCAAATTGAAACCTCACCGTTGGGGAATTTGGGGGCAAAAAATGTAACCTCACAATCTTCAAAAATAATCACATACAAAAGGAATCCACTCGGTAAATCAAAAACAGCCAACACATGCAACCATCAATAAAAATACCCATTTTTTTATAACGAGATGAAATCAAATATATAAAACAAAAAAAACAACACACAAAAGGGAACATCTTCATCATCATCATCCACCAAAGACAGCCACAAAAAGAGCAATTTTCACTTGCTAAATTGAAACCTCAAAATAGGGGGGAAATTTTTGGAACCTCACAATCTTCAAAATGAATCAACTACAAAAAATAAATAAATAAATAAATAAAATCATTTTGTAAATGGAAACAACCATCGTATGCAACAATCAACAAAAACTCCCATTTGGCCCCAAAAACACACACACATTACCATCAACACAAAAACACCCACTACCTAAAATACAAAAAACTCATTATATCAGCATGGGATAAACAAATATACAAACATATGGTGTGCATTGATAGAAGTAAATGGGTACTGACCAGGGTGAGTAGAGAGTCTTGAAGAACGCTTAGTGAGGATAACACGAAGACCACCATCGTCCCCTTCAAAGAGGCAGACAAGAACAGCGGCTCTCCTGGGTCTGAATCTTTCGGGTAAACGGGCAATTGGGGTTGCGGATTCAGTAAATCCAAACTCAGAAACAACCGTCCCTGTGCTCTCTTCGATTCTCTGCTCTTCAATGTCTGTGTCATCGAGTGTTGGAGGAGCTTTGTAGAGACGAAGCTGTTGGGCCAAGGCTACAAGTCTTTCTGATCCTCCCAAACCGTTGATTGAGTTCATGGTGGGTTTAGATTGTAAATTCGATGATTCGGTGACAGTGACTCGGTTTTATGGATAATTCATAGCCTATTGTTGCCAACGTTGAGATGTAATGATTGGTTGAGTTTTCTGAAAATTTATTTTAAAAAAATTTAGTTAGTGGGTTTTATTATTTTTCGGAAGAATTTTATGAAATACAAATCAACCAAACCCAAAAATAAATAAGAAAATACAATTTTATATTTTAGTAACGGTTAGGTAATTTTAACTTGTTTTTCTGTGGGAGAGTAAAATTGGGCAGGGTAATGTTGGGTTCTTGTCTATTTTTTTTTTGGATAACTTTATTTACATCTCTTGAGATTTGTCTTATTATCATTTTAACCCTCTTAGGTTTGCATATCTTCATTTACACCCCTCATGGTGTGAAATGTCTAAAATAACCTTATACCAAATACCCATTAAATCAATTTAATCCCTAAATCAATTTAAACCCTAAACCAAACACCCCCTTAGAATCAATCTAACCCTCAAACCAAACACCCCAATATCTATTCAATATTTATTCTCTCTCTCTCTAACTCTCAGACACACACACACACATATATATATATATATATAGATTTATACACACACATATATAGATCTATACATATATATATAGATCTATACACACACATATATAGATCTATACATATATATATAGACCCATCGGGGGAGGGGGGAGGGGACGGCGCCGACTGGGAGGAGGTGGTGGGAAGGGGCGGCGCCGACGGGGAGGCGGTGGGAGGGGGTCGGCCGGCGACTTATATATATATATATATATATATATATATGTGTGTGTGTATATATATATAGATAGATCTATATATATGTGTGTGCGTGTGCGGTATGTGCGTCTGAGAGAGAGAGAGAATTAAATTGTTTTTTTAATTTTCTATTTATTTTCGAATTTAGTTTTTTTTTTAAATTTAATATATATATATTTGAATTTTATATTTATTTTCAAATTTTATATTTTTTTTGAAATTTATAATTATTTTCGAAATTTAATATATATTATTAGAATTTTATATGGTTTTTTTTAATTTTATATATTTGTCTTGAATTTAATATGTTTTTAAAAAAAATTCAAAATTTATATATATTTTTTATTTTATATTTATTTTCGATTTAATAATTTTTTAAAAAAATTTAATATATTTGTTTGAATTTTATATGTTTTTTTTTAAAATTTTATATATTTGTTTCAAATTTTTTATGTTTTTTATGTTTTTTGTGATTTTTATATTTATTTTTGAAATTTAATATGTTTTTTTGAAAAAAAAATAATTTCAAAATTTATATATATTTTTTAATTTTATATTTATTTTCGAATTTATAATATTTTTCAAATTTTAATATATATTTTTTCAAATTTTATATATATTTTGAAATTTTAATACAAATTAAATTATTAAATGATGGGAGGGGGTCTAATTGATAAAAGCACTATCCTTGTTTCCAAACAAAATAAGGATAACACATTGAGGGTAGTTTAGGAATTTTAAAAAAAATTCAGGCTGATGTCATCGTTCAGGGGATCTAAGTTATGAGAATATTGAAAAGTAGGAGGTGTAAATGAAGATATGCAAACTTAAGAGGATCCAAATAAAAATAAAATAAACCTCAGAAAGTGTAAATGAAGTTATCCATTTATTTTTCTGTTATGTTGGGTTCTTGTCTATTTTCTTTTTCTTTTTCTTTATATTTTAGTAACGGTTAGGTAATTTTAACTAGTTTTTTCTGTGGGAGATAAAAATTGGGCAGGTTATCTTAGGTTCTTGTCTATTTTCTTTTTCTGTTATGTTGGGTTCTTCTCTATTTTCTTTTTCTTTTTCTTATATTTTTACATATTTGCATAGAAAGTATAAAAAAAAATTATAAAAATATATCTCTGAGTAGAGGTTATTTTTTCACTGTTATATATGCAATCAAAGGGAGAAAAAAAAACTTTTTTAGATGAATATTGAGTTATGATTGAAGAAAAAATTAAAGATTAAGATTAATTTTAACTTATCTCTAATTGTTTTTATTGGGCATGATTTCATTTCATAATGCGTACAAGTAGAATTCAATTGTGGTTCATAATGCTTCAAAAGGTAAAACCACTTTTGTAGTCCTAACTTTCATAACTCTCTTTCCATTTCATCTTTTTTCATGAGACAATATTTAATACCTGCCGCACGTGGACAAAGTTTGTCGTGTTCCATGAGGTGAATCACTAAAAAACTGTCATATATACAAATCATAAAAAATTAAAAATATGGGTATAACCCATATTTCTGGTTAAACCAATTAGAGATTTTATTAGATGTTTTATATTTATTTCTGATGATGCAAGAAATATAGTCCGACTCGGAATGATATCGCAACCACTGGAATGGATACCTGCAAGACACCGGTGGAGTATCGGCCTAAGAGGTTCCGACAATCTAGTTAATATACTGATCGTGGAAGGAATTGAGAAAGAGTTTAATGGTGTGCAATTATTGCGTATCTGTTAAATTGATCGTCGCTCCCTTTTATAAGGTGTTTGGGTCGTGGAGCCCAGGCCGAGAACTACTTCCCGTGACTTCTCAATTACGTCCCATATAAGGATTAGCTATATGTCTATCATTATTTTGGGTTCATCTTTATCCCGATTCGGGTTTATCATTACCTATTGATGTATGATCCCTATCAGTTGCCCCCTGTTCCCATGCTAGCTTGCCTTGGATTGGGAACACAATAGAATTTTGTCACATCTTTCTTCTTTTTCCTTATTTTCTTTTATATGTTGAGAGCTCAGCTACCATACAAAGGTAATAGCACGTGAGAAAGATGGGACAAAATTCTATTGTGTTCCCAATCCAAGGCAAACTAGCATGGGAACAGGGGGCAACTGATAGGGATCATACTTCAATGGGTAATGATAAACCCAAATCAGGATAAACATGAACCCAAAATAAGGATGGATATGTAGCTAATCATTATTTAGGACGTAATGGAGAAGTCATGGGAAGTAGTTCTCGACTTGGGCACCACGACCCAAACACCCTATAAAAGGGAGCGGCGGTCAATCTAACAGGTACGCAATAATTGCACACCATTAAACCCTCTCTCTCAAATCCTTCCACGATCAGTATACTAACTAGATCTTCGGAGCCTCTTAGGCCGGCACCCCACCGGTGTCTTGCAAGTATCCATCCAGGTGATTGCAACGTCATTTTGGGTCGGGCTATATTTTTTGCATCATCAGTTTCCTTCTGGATCTCGTCTCCCTCATGGCCTCTTAGGATAATTTTTTTTTCTTCTTTTTTCTGATAATGTACAGATTCCCCCCCTCCCCCCCTCCAACTAATCCATAAAACCCATGTAATCTAACGCATGATTGACCATACAACAAATCGGATCGTAAGAACAAATTTCATACTTATTTTGTTTTAGAATACAGGATTCATATTGTTTAGCAGTCATATTTGAAGATGAATCTCTCTCCAATAAGCAGGTAACAACCAAATAAATGTTCTGCCTTGAATGAAAAAAAATATGTTTATCTTGACTACGAGACGTTTGATGTGTACTAATCCTCTGATGACTTTATTGAAAAAACAGAAAGCAAATTGAAGCCTTGAAGGGTCCCCATAACAACCATCATTTATGTTCATATAACTCATCTTATACGTCAAATTGCTATGTGCTTTAAAATGGTCCAAACAGGCATGTTTGGCTTAGCTAGAATAGGTGAGAAGTCTTATTCACTAACGCATAGGAGCACGTAGGCAATTTAAACAAGTCCATGTCTAAATTGATTTTTCAAACACTGTTTTTAGATTTTTGAAGGAAAAATTATTTAAAATGGTGTTTGACAAAAAAATTAGAAAAACTTTTGGACCTTGAAAGATCATTTTAAAAAAGTCTCAAAACATCTTTTGTTTCTCTTTTCCTTTTTCATAAAGTCCAAAATAAAAATTATGTCAAATAGGACCCAACTACCCACTCAATCGGGCTTTTGGCAATTGCAAAGTTAGAAGAAAATTGTTTTCAAAAAGTCGGAAACAACAATATTACAGGAGGTATTTTATTCCTGTGCACAATTTAAGTGCTTATGTCAAATACACTAAATTAGTTATACTAATAAATCTGTAAATAGTGAAAATTATAGGCTCAGGTCCATTTTATTAGGCCCAAAATATGTTAAGCCCATGTACAAGTGAGTAAGTAATTAGCCCACAATCAAATGTCCAAGTAGTGTAATGGGCCCATCATTCCTTAGAAAATGGGTAATAACAACCCACTATCAAGAAGTAGTGGGGAGTTATTTATCAAGTGGATCATGACTCCATGTAATAAGGAGCATGATCCAATAAAATAGGAAAAACTTGTATGAGATTAAGGGTATAAATACGGCCATTGGAGCCTAAATAAAATATCTTTTTGATGTGAGTGAAATTTGACACTTACATTTGGCGCCGTCTGTGGGAAACGATAATATTTTTCCACTTGCAACAAGTTTTATTTAAAATGGTGTTCACACGGTCAACAAACAATGAGATCAGGTTCGAAGAAGTCATGAGGAGGTTGGAGGCTGTCGAGCAAAGAAATGCGGCCCTCGAGCGGCAGAATGCTGAATTGCTCCATCAAGTTACTCAGGGCCCTTTTCCTCTCCAGAGTCCTAATCCAGAAGAGTGCGCAGAAGAGCCAGAGCCTTTCAACTCTCATCACGGGCAAGACGCATCCGCCGCCCGAGGAGATAAAATCCCGAGGGAAGAGGAAGAGTCCTCTCACCCCATAACAGGGGGAATGCCAAGGATGCAGGTCCCGACTCAGAATGACCTGCACGAAATGGCTGCCAAAATCCAGAGAGAAGTGATGAAAGATTTGAAATTGCAGACCCCTGATGATCTGGCCATCCATGCGACAACGGATATGACTCAGTCTCCATTCACCGAAGAAATTGAAGCAGCAGAATTCCCGAAGAAGTTTGTGCTGCCAACTTTTACACTATATGATGGTACAAAAGATCCACTCGATCACATCTACCAAGTGCAGACCAAGATGACTGTTTATGGAAGGAACCAAGCACTCTTGTGCAAAGTCTTTTCAACCAGTTTGACGGAGGCACCACTTCTGTGGTTCAGGAAGCAGACTCCTGGATCCATCAGCAGTTGGAATGATCTCTGCAGACGCTTTATTGGTCAATACTTCAGCAATCGGAGGCAGAGGAAGACGATATCAAGCCTCTTCACCATGACCCAGGAAAAAGGGGAGAGCCTCAAGAGCTTTTTATCCAGATTCAACGTCGAAATGTCTTCTATCGATGACTGCGATCAACTGTCAGCGGTAGAGGCATTCCGTATGGCGGTCATCCCTGGCACAAAATTCCACTCTTCACTAGTAAAACGACCCCCTATCAACATCGGTGAGCTCAACTCCAGAGCACAAGGGTATCTCAGAATAGAAGAGGAGGAAGCAGTCAGACACAGAAGAGCCTCTCTGGTAACGGTAGAGGCAAAATCCAAAGAAAGGATGAAGGATCAGAGGCCTCAACGACAAGATCCATCTCGGCAAACCTCATCATCCAGAAATTCAGACAAGCGTCAACGAACGGAAGAAAGATCCACTCCGCTCAAAACCAGCCTTGGGAAGCTCTTCTAAGAAAATAAAAATAAAGGGATTTTAGCTCTTCTAAGAAAATAAAAATAAAGGGATTTTCAGACCACCTCCACCGATCAGACAACCGATGGAGTTGAGGGACATGACCAAGCACTGTGCCTTTCACAGCGAGTACGGTCATCATACAAATGACTGCAGAAATCTCCGAAGGCAGGTAGAGGCAATGATCGCCAAAGGAGAACTTGCAGATTACGTAATGAAGGATCAGTCGAGACCAGACAAACCACACAGGACACAGCCGAACAACACTACATCAGGGCAACCAGTGAGGGTTATCCACATGATCCAAGGGGGTGAAGAGGCGTTGGAGGCCGAAGGAAGCAGAAGGTCAAAGCTAAGAAAAGCACACAAACTCAGGCGAGTCGGTGAAGTCTGCCAGACAACCCTCCTACAGGGAGAATCAATGATCATGTTCTCCAAGGCTGACATACAGAATATTCAGATGCCTCACGAAGATCCTCTGGTAATCACTCTTCTGGTAGCTAATTGTCTGATCAAACGCGTAATGATTGACCCAGGAAGCAGCACCAATATCATGACAAAATGGGCATTCGACAAAATCGGAATTGATGTATCACAGCTTCAACCGGCTCGGATTCCTCTGGCCGGCTTTGACGGACGACGCGTAGAGCCAATAGGCGTAGTCCATTTGTCAGTATCAGCAGCACGCCGAACCCTGAGAGAAACTTTCGTAGTGGTGGACGTCAAACCATCGTACAATCTACTGATGGGACGCGGGTGGATCCATCGGATGCAAGGTGTTCCTTCGACACTCCATCAGGTCATGCGTTGTCTTGACCCGAATAGAGTGGACGTGACAGATATTCCTGGAGACCAGGTAGCAGCGAAGGAATGCTACTCAGTATGCATGAAGGACCTGAACCAGAGAAGTAAACAAGTGTTGGAAGCACCAGGAGAGTCCCTGTACAACGAGAAATAGCAATTACAGTCAGACCCTACCTCAGAAGGTCAGGGGACTCAGTCAACAACGGAATCCTTAGAAGAGGTGAAAGTTTGTCAGACGGATCACAAAAGAGTCACGTTCATCGGATCGTGTCTCCAGAAAGAAGAAAAGGACAGGCTGATTCATTTCCTCCAATCAAATTCAGACGTGTTCGCCTGGTCTCATCTCGACATGCCGGGCATTGATCCTTTGATCGCTCAGCATAACCTGAATGTTGATCCAAATGTCAGACCTGTAAGGCAGAAGCAGAGGAGGTTCGGGATAGAAAGAAACCAGATCATATCCGAGGAAGTGGGAAAACTGCTAGAAGCTGGATTCATAAGGGAAGTTAAGTACCCATCATGGTTATCAAACGTGGTAGTAGTCAGAAAGAAGAACGGAAAATGGAGAGTCTGCGTGGACTTCACCAACTTAAACAAGGCTTGCCCGAAGGATTGCTTCCCTCTGCCGAAAATTGATCAGATGGTAGATGCCACCTCGGGATATGAAAGACTCTCTTTTCTTGATGCATACTCCGGCTATAACCAGATCCCGATGAGCCAGGCTGATGAGGAGAAAACAGCCTTTATTACCGAAGAAGGTACGTACTGCTACAAAGTAATGCCTTTCGGACTTAAAAATGCAGGTGCCACCTATCAAAGACTTGTCAGAAGGATATTCAAAGGTCAGATGGGTAAAACGGTTGAAGCTTACATAGATGATACGGTGGTAAAGAGCAGGAGGAAAGGCGACCATCTCAAGCATCTGGAAGAAGTGTTCGATGCACTCCAAAGCTACAAAATGAAGCTCAATCCAGCCAAGTGTTCTTTCGGAGTCTCCTCCGGACAGTTCCTCGGACATATAGTCAATCGAAGAGGAATCGAAGCCAGCTCATCGCAAGTTAAGACTCTAATAAGCTGCGAAGAGCCAAAAACACAAAAGGAGGTCCAAATTCTGACAGGAAGGGTAGCCGCACTGAGCAGGTTCGTATCCCGACTGACAGACCGATGCAGACCATTTTTCCAGGCAATTAAAGGCAGAAAGGGCAGCGTATGGGGGCCAGAACAGGCAGAGGCCCTCCAGAAGTTGAAGCAGTATCTCCAAAGTCCACCGATCCTTGCCTCACCAAATCCAGGAGAACCATTGCATCTGTATCTTGCCATGTCAACAACCTCAACTAGCGCAGCACTGGTAAAAGATGACAAAAAGTGCCAGAAACCAGTCTTCTTCAGCAGCAAATCCCTATCTGATGCGGAAACCAGATACACCATGGCGGAGCGAGCTGTTCTTTCTCTAATCAACGCAAAGAGACGACTGAGGCATTATTTTGAAACTCATCCAATCGTTGTGCCAACCACCCTGCCGATGAGGTCCATCATGTCCAAACCCGATCTGACAGGAAGAATAACCAGATGGGCGTTGGAACTTGGGACATTTGACATCACGTATGTGCCACGAACAGCTATCAAAGGTCAAGCCTTAGCTGATTTTCTCCTAGAAGCAGAGCCAGAGTCAATCCTCCAAGATCCAGACGAACCCGAATGGACGCTCTTTGTAGACGGATCAGTTGGTTCAGCTGGCTCGGGAATTGGGCTCGAAATTATAACACCAGATGGGACCCGAATCCAGCAGTCAGTGCGCCTGGAGTTTCCCGCCACCAATAACGAAGCTGAGTACGAGGCACTCCTAGCTGGGCTGCGACTAGCTCAGAGCCTCTGTATTAAGAGGCTCCGTATTTTCAATGACTCACAACTGGTGGTAAAACAAGTTCAAGACGAGTACGACGCTGGAGAAAAACTGCAGCCCTATAAGAAGTTGGCTCAGATGGAGCTAGACAGACTGGAGCAGTATTCCCTCAGTCTGATCCCAAGGGAGGAAAATGAAAATGCGGATCGATTGGCCAACATGGCTTCAGTCAATAATCAAGACCTGACCAGAATCGCCCCGATCGACTATCTTGATGTCCCAAGCATCCATCAGACAGATGTGGTGTGCGCAATACCTTGGGAGCCGAGCTGGATGGACCCCATAGCAGAATACCTCAGAAATGGTGCACTTCCTGCTGACAAAGCAGAGGCTCGGAAAATTCGCATGAAGTCGGCCCGATATGCCTTGCTACATGGCCAGTTATATAGGAGATCTTTTGGTGGACCCTACCTTCGATGCCTCACACCTTCGGAGGCATCGGCTGTAATGAGGGAAATCCATGAAGGCTCATGCGGCAATCACTCCGGGGGACGAGCTTTGGCCCATAAGGTACTAAGCCAAGGATATTTTTGGCCGTATCTTTCCCATGATACTGAAGCCTTTGTCAGAAGATGCAAAAAGTGTCAGTTCCATGGAGACTTCATCCATCCGCCACCAGAACTGCTTAACCCCATATTCAGCCCGCACCCATTTGCGCAATGGGGGATTGATGCAGTTGGACCACTTCCCATGGCTCTCAGATCGGTAAATCAAGCACTGATAGCAACTGACTATTTCACAAAATGGGTCGAGGCATAATCTTACTCCACCATCACTCACAGACACGTAATCAAATTCATATGGAACAATATCATCTGTAGGTTCGGAGTGCCGAGGGTGATAGTGATCGACAATGGATTAAATCTGGATAATCAGTGGACCAGACAATTCTGTAATGAACATGGGATCCAGTTGAGAACCTCATCGGTCGCATACCCTCAAGGAAACGGCCAGGCTGAAAGATCCAATAGAACCATACTGAATACCCTGAAGAAGAAGCTAGAAGAACACAAGGGAGTGTGGCCAGACAAGCTTCCAGAGGTATTATGGTCTTACAGAACAACATCAAGAGTCCCTACAGGAGAAACACCATTCTCAATGGCGTATGGGACAGAAGCAGTCATTCCAACAGAACAGATAGTGCCAACAGCCAGAACAGAGCTGTATCAGGAAGAACTGAACGACCAACAGCTGGTTGATGGACTCGATCTGCTCGAAGAAAAAAGAGAACAAGCTGCCATCAGACTAGCAGCCTACCACCAGAGGGTCAGGAACACCTTCAACAAAAAAGTCAAAAGACGAGAATTCCAGGTGGGCGATATGGTATTGCGAAAGAAAATCGGGCTTATCGGAAAGCTCAGGGAAAATTGGGAAGGACCATACACAGTCACAGAGGTCATTGGACATGGGGCTTACCGCCTCATGAATAATGACGGCAATATGGTACCCAATTCACAGAATGCCTCACGACTGAAGAGGTACTATCCTTGATATTTATTTCATTTTTAGAATAATTAAACAGAGGCGTCTGAGCCTAGCTTTATAGATAGCTTTAAAAATTCCATGTTTGTTATCCTGATTCAGTCAGATGTTCTAATCTTTGTAATTTCACGGTTATAATAAAAGATGGTCATCCTTCTTGCAATCAAATAGCCTAAAATTAAAATATTTCCTAAGTAGTGAAATGACAGAGGCTTACAAGCCTGATTCACTCCCAGAGGAATAACATTAAAATATTTCCTAAGTGGTGAAATGACAGAGGCTTACAAGCCTGATTCACTCCCAGAGGAATAACATTAAAATATTTCCTAAGTGGTGAAATGACAGAGGCTTACAAGCCTGATTCACTCCCAGATGAATAAAATTAAAATATTTCCTAAGTGGTGAAATGACAGAGGCTTATAAGCCTGATTCACTCCCAGAGGAATAACATTAAAATATTTCCTAAGTGGTGAAATGACAGAGGCTTACAAGCCTGATTCACTCCCAGAGGAATAACATTAAAATATTTCCTAAGTGGTGAAATGACAGAGGCTTATAAGTCTGACTCACTCCTAGAGGAATAAAATTAAAATATTTCCTAAGTGGTGAAATGACAGAGGCTTACAAGCCTCACTCCCAGAGGGATAACATTAAAATATTTCCTAAGTTGTGAAATGGCAGAGGCTTATAAGCCTGACTCACTCCCAGAGGAATAACATTAAAATATTTCCTAAGTGGTGAAATGACAGAGGCTTACAAGCCTGATTCACTCCCAGAGGAATAAAATTAAAATAATTTCAAGTAATGAGATGACAGAGGCTCTTAAGCCTGATTCACGATAAAAATTGCCTGACTCGTACCATAGGAAAGTGCAGTTTCCATTAAATAAAGCAAAAAATTGCCGTTTTGTATTACAAAATTGCCTGAAAGGCATGTTACAAAATACAGCACTACAAAAGGAATACGGAGTGACCTAAGCTTGGCCTGAACCACTAAAATCTTTTCCTAAGGTATCCACATGTGTGGTCGGAGGGAAGAATTCTATGGAGGGGTTGAGAGGGTCAGCAGGGAGATATCCCTGAAGGAATTCTGTAAAAAGATTATGAGCATGACTAGGCTCGGGGCTGGAATATGGCCTCTGCACCCCTAACACCTTATCCATGGCATCAGGATCTTTGATCTTCCTCCTTGCTGGATCCTTCTCTCCAACAACAAAGCCCTTCCTCCAGAATTCACCAGCTACAATCCTGTTCATCTGGGAATAGTGCTGGTGCATGTCAAGCCCTCCTTTCTTACACATCTCCAGGGCTGACTGAGAGATGCCGAATCGGTGTTGAAGAGCCTCGTGGTCAGATGCCAGCTTCTCCTTCTCACTGGACAGCTTGGCATTTTGCTCTTTTGCTTGAGCTAGATCTTCTTCCAATTGAGCAACCCTGGATGGGAGGTCTCCTAGCTGAGCTTTTAGTTCCTTCTCCTGATCGTCCTTCTCAGTTAGATCAGCTCTCAGGCGTTCAATCTCCTTCAGACCCTCCTCATGGGCGAGGCATAACGCATTAACACTGAAGAGAGCCTAAGAAGAAAAATGCAAGGCAAAATGGGTCAGGCATGTATACTTTTTGTAGGAATAAGACATTGAATCAAGCAAATACATACCCCCAATAACAACCCCGGAGTTTTGCGCACAAGGCGGTCAGGATCAGCATGCCTCTGTGCCTTGAGCTCCTCCAACGTCCAGAGTGCCTGCGCCCGTGTTATCATGGCAGACATAGAAGTAAGGCTGGAGGTTGATTGGTCAGAAGAAGCAGAACTCTTCTCCTTACCCTTATGCTTCCTCTTCTTACTAGGCCTTTCTTCCCCCACCGGTCTGGTTCGAGCGGAAGAAGGTTGAAGCAGTGCAGGGATGGTGGTCTGCACAAGTGCAGACCCAGAAACATCGCCCGCCGAGTTGACATTCGCAGCCTGAGCATTAGATTCCAGAGGCATTTGCCCTTGATCAGCCGAAGGAGCAGCCATCTCCTCGATGTCATCATCATCATCCTCAATCACTGGTCTGATCGGATCCATAATGATCTTGTACTTGGCTCCTAACCTGGATATACCCTGCAAATTGGCAGGAGTAAGCAGGTCAGCGCATGACATACGGTCCGACCAGACCTTAGACTTTAATAAAGAAATACGGGCTTCTACATCCTGAGCCACTATATCTGTATCCCTATAACCTAAAGACTTATAAACAAAATCCGCCCTGAGCTGGTCGCATCCGGAACAGAGGCAGGATTCCTTATGGATAAATGAAAAAGGAAGAAGGGCTAGATGCTTGAAAACACAGGGGATCGGCCATCTCCTAGAATAGGGGTAAAACCAAGCCCCCTTTACCAAAACCATCTTCTCCTTCCAGTATTTCTCTGTTTTCTCAGTCCCCTGACAGATCGCCCGACCCTTGAATGGGTAGAAGTTGTACCTCCCCTCACAATCTTTCAGACCTACAATCTTGTAGCTAAGCAGAAGATCTGCCAGACCCAAGGAAAGTTTTTTCTTTCTGTTGATCAGGATTAACATGGAAATTATCCTGAAGAAGTTTGGATTGACTTGCAGAGGGGCTATTCCTAGGGTGAAGAAAATAAAATGAAAAAGAGGATGAAGAGGAAATCGGAGCATCTTTATCTGAAGGGCCGACAACAGCACCTCGTCCGGACCCACTCCGTCGCCCAATCTGAAGTCAAAAGAAGGATCGTACTCCATCAAGATCACCTCTTTTGGGATCCTACAATCCCTCCTCAGACTTTTAAGGTTCACAGATTTTCTTTTGTGAGCTTCAAGTGGGTCTGCCAAGAAAGGGGCTGGTTCAGTGGAGTATCCAACGGGAGCACCTCCAGGAGCATCGGTCCCAACCGGGTCGGATATTACAGGAGTCCCAATCAGAACAGTATCAGCAATATCTGCCTGGTTGTTTATCTCCGGAACAGTTGCTCCCAAGCCAGATAGGTCCGGACGACTTGGTATGGGCAAAGAAGGAAGAGGGGATGAAGAAGATGGATTTGCAGAAGGGGGGCTGGGAACCTCAGATCCCTCATATTCTTGATGGGTCATCTCCTCGGTAGATCTTGTGGCGCTACTATCAGACATGATGAGAATGACAACTTACACAGATAACCGGCGAGAAGAAAGAAGAGCCTCCGGTAACCAAAGTACAATCGGCGGTCAAAGCTTGAACACTGTTAAAGATTGCTTACAAGATTTAAAAGTGATAAAGAATGAAAATGAGACCACACAAGGGTTTATATACACACGGCATGCCAACAGACACCATTAAGGCTGAAGAGGTGCGTCGATTCCCTATGCCTCGAATACAACGAACCGGCGGCTGCCATTATGAACTTTGAAACCGCACGTCTCTCCATAATAATGACACTGACGTCATCAAAAACGGCTGGCATCAATCACTTCAATTAAATTCGGGCCGAGCCCACGAACCGTATGCCTGACCCGAATAGGGCTAGTGTAAATAGTGAAAATTATAGGCTCAGGTCCATTTTATTATGCCCAAAATATGTTAAGCCCATGTACAAGTGAGTAAGTAATTAGCCCACAATCAAATGTCCAAGTAGTGTAATGGGCCCATCATTCCTTAGAAAATGGGTAATAACAACCCACTATCAAGAAGTAGTGGGGAGTTATTTATCAAGTGGATCATGACTCCATGTAATAAGGAGCATGATCCAATAAAATAGGAAAAATTTGTATGAGATTAAGGGTATAAATACGGCCATTGGAGCCTAAATAAAATATCTTTTTGATGTGAGTGAAATTTGACACTTACAAAATCATTTTACTAAAAGAAGATTATAATTTAGTTTTACAATTTCTAATAAGATCCAACAAACAATGTAGTGCACCGTAAATGTGATATCTAAATGTCATCTCAATATGAATTTTGCCTTTAAATAATGACAGGAACCGAGTCAGGAATTTAGTTAATGGGGTCATATGAATATGAAAGGAAAAAAAAAAATTTAGGAGGGAGATTTAAGATTACACTATTTTAAAAATGAAATAAAAGAATAGAAAAGGAATAAATAAAGAAATAAAAGAAGAATCAAAAGATTTTAGGAGGAAAAAATCTAAAGGGAGAAATTTTCAAGATATTATAAACAATATATATATGTTAAATGAATTTTAAAAATATATAATTCTCCGCTCCTAAATGAAGATAACATTATGTGTCTGTTTGGCAACTGGTGCAGTATGGTATTGGTTTTTTGTTTTGGTTTGGATTGGGTTGAGTTGAGTTTGGTGTGATTTTATTTTGAACTGAAATCATATTTGGTGCAGATGATTTTGGTGTGAGAAAAAATAAAGCTGAAAAACCAAATCATGTTTGGTAGAATTGGTATGGAATGAAATTTTGTAGAGTTGGTATTATTTTTATTAATTATTTATTTATAATATTTTTGTTTATTATTTACTTGATTTTATTTTATTTATTATTTTTAAATATTTATTATTAATTAATTAATTATAATATTTTTGTTTATTATTTATTTGGTATTAATTTATTATTTTTTTAAATATTTATTACTCAATATTTAAATATTTATTATTAATTATAATATTTTTGTTTATTATTTATTTGGTTTTAATTTATTTATTATTTTAAATATTTATTATTAAATATTTATTTTATTATTTATTTGGTTTTAATTAATTTATTAATTTAAAATATTTATTATATTTTTATTAATTATTTACTATAATATTTTTGTTTATTATTTATTTGGTTTTACTTTATTTATTATTTTTAAATATTTATTACTCAATATTTATTTATTATTAATTAATAATTATAATATTTTTGTTTGTTATTTATTTGATTTTACTTTACTTATTATTTTTAAATATTTATTACTCAATATTTATTTATTATTAATTAATAATTAAATTTTATTGTTTGGTAACTTTTATTTAGTTATTTAATTTAATTAAATAATATTTTAATTAAATAAATATATATGTAATATGGTTATGTGTGTGTGTGTGTATATATATATATATATAACACAACACACTTACAGACACTATGGTTTAACATTTTGGCTCCAAACCATGTCAAGAGATGGTGTGAAAAATCAACCATTTGGTACACCATGGTTTCACAGCTCCAAAACCAAGCCACCAAACAAGGGTTGGACTAAACTTTCCACACCAAAATCATAAATTTGGTACTAAAACCATGTGCCAAACAACACCTATGATGATGGAGTCCCTCTTATAATTTCAAATATATATATATACTAGCAAAGAGCACGTGCGAATACACGTGACGTAAAATATAAGTTCTTGATTTGGCGTTTAGAGCTAGAGTACAAACTATAAAATTGATTGATAAATTTTCACTTCTAATACGAAAAATTAGAAATATTATTTAAATATAGTGATTAAAATAAAAAAATGCATATAAAATTAAAATCATCTGCTTTAGTCCCATTGCAGAAATAGATGCCGAAAAAAGGTAGGACAAATGGAGCAGTTGTAATAGGATTCATCCAATACAAACTATCAAGTAACTCTGTTGTAATTGCAATAAGTTAATGTTTTGGCGTTTAGAGCTAAAGTACAAAACTATAAAATTGATTGATAAATTTTTACTTCTTATACGAAAAATTAGATATATTATTTAAATATAATGATTAAAATAAAAAATTCATATAAAATTAAAATGATGTGCTTTAGTCCATTGCAGAAACAGATGCCAAAAAAAGGTAGTACAAATGGAGCAATTACAATAGGATTCATCCAATACAAACTATCAAGTAACTACAATAAAATTCAATATAATGGTGAGAGAGAATCGGATCAATTAAAGAAATAGGTTGTCATTTTCTGTTTGTACAAAGTAGAAAACAATGGGATTGATTCAGTAAAACAGTAAATAATTTTGAATTATAAATGTTAAGTTTCCATTAAATCAATCATAATTGTTTCTTTATTTTTTAAGTAGAATATGTAAATATATATATATATTTGCAATTTTAAAAACACCTCTCTAAGAGCTAGAACTATGAAAAAAAAGAAAGAAAAAAGAATAACACTAAATTAAAATTGAAGTAATACCTTGAGATCAAGCTGAATCTTTTCTGTTTCCGTCCCTTTTGTATCGTCTATGCCATTTATCCGAACCAATGAGCTTCTTTCCTCCTCCTCGTATGATAACTGATAAGTAATCCAACCAACCAAAAAAAATAAATAAATAACCTCAAATCATGGTCAATCTGAATATAACACATGAATATTTTAGGTGTAAGAAGATGTACCTCTATTGTGAGAGAGCATTGCCAAATCTTACAATAAGCAAATGTAACTACAAGGGTTTTTATCAAATCATTAAATTTTCTGATGACAGAAATCATGAAGCAAGAGACACATTGATATATGAATATAGAGATTGTTTTTGCAAAAATAAATAGACCAATGCATGTAGTATAGATCAATAATAACAAGAGACATGCAGAAATAAGTTCTAACATATATATATATTTTTATCATTACTTGAAATTGGATTGAAAATTAGAAGAACTTTGATAATGATCTTTTACAAATTGTATAAAGAATGGAAGAAATTTGAGAATGTTGAAAATGTAAATGAGAGAAAACACATTATTTTAGTCATGTCTTTTGAGATGCGGATTAAAGTTACACTTCAATAATAATGCAACTTAAATATGGTTATTTATATTTTATTTTTTTATAAAAAATAGATGTATGAAAATATTCTTAAGCCCTCACACTTTTATAATAGTATAGATATAGATATAGATAGATAGGAATGAATGGATATATACATAATATGGTATGAAAATTGAAACATTTAAACGGATAAGATGATGTTATAGCCATGTTTGTGTTAATATTAAATTCTTTATTAATTCTTTGTTGTTTTGTAACTGATGAAGATTATTCTAATTCTTGTATTAGATAGGCAATTGAAAAGGTGATTAAGCGTATGTGTATATCAAATAACTTGGCTGGTTAAAATTTCTTTTTGTATTTCATATTAGGTTAAATGTATAATATCAATAGAGGGTCTTTACACTTAAATTAGTAATACACTTTAATTATATATTAGCAGTCAAAATATGAAGGGTCATCACATTTTTGAAAAGCTTTATGCTTGAAGTATAATTTAATAGCAGTATTAAATGAAATACATTTAATAAAATAAAATTATTTTTTATTTAAAATTAAAATACAAAAATGTATAGAAATAAAATAAAATAAAATAATTTTTTATTTAAAATATTATATTAAAGTGGGGAGAAATAATCCTAGAATAGGATAGATAGATATATACTTATATTAAAACTTAGGGTTAAATGCAGAAACCCCCCCTGAACTTTGGTCATTCTTGCATACAGCTCCCTGAACTATTTTTTATGCAACAAACTCCCTAAACTATAACAATTTATTGCAAAATACCCCATTGTCTTGATCTTTTCTCATAAATGACCAAAATGCCCTTTTATTGAATTATAGTTAATGCATTTGTTAATTAGTTATTAATAAAGATTATAAAATAATTAATATTATTTTAATAGCATATTCACCACTCAAATATTCATAAATAACACAAAATTTTAAAATTTTATTGATTAAATTTTAATTTAAAAATAAATTAAATAAAAATATTTAAAATGATTAAGTCATTAATTAGCAAACTTTATGCATATAACATTAGCAAAAAAACAGGTATCTGTTATTTAAGTGGTTTCAAGGTCTTTATAGATATATTTTATGAAAAGAAAAAAAAATTACTTTAGAAAAGTTTAAACTTAAAATAAAATATATTATTATTTAAGTCAAACTAAACTTGAATGAAAAATTAATTATTTACAAAATAATTATAACTTATAACTTTATGTTTTTTTTTTTACTTTAATACAATTTAGGTGAATGCCATTATTAATATCTTACCTAAGAGAAAAGAATTATATGGGTTTAATTTAAAGAATGAAAATTTTAAAAAGAAGGGTAAAATAGTCATTTGTAATGAAAGGGGGTTAATTGCAACAAGTTAATAATTCGGAGGGGTTATTTGAAATTTAGGGGGGTTAGTTGCAAAAGGCCAATAGTTTAGGGGGTTTTCTGCATTTTGCCCTAAAACTTATGACTCGTGATATTCAAGCCATGACTCCTAAACTACCTTATACCCGACTCCAACAATTAAACCACCATGTAGTATATAATATCTCATCATGAATACCCAACTCACCCTCCATTATCTTTTCCAAAGTCAAACAACCATCTCTAATTTTCTTAATCCAATTCAAACTAAAATCCGAACCTGTTACCGTCCAATAATGGCAGGTGCTATCATTGAAATTGAAAGGACCCTAAAATTTCAAACCATAGACTTGTAGCAACCAATCAATAAACTTGCCCCCAAAAACAACTAATAAGAAAATGAAATTTGACACTTAGTCAAACCACATTAAAACACAGACATCAAAATTCTCATCCTACAAAATAAAATTTCCACCATTTTAGCAGCTAGAGCATTGCAGA
The DNA here is from genome assembly GCA_963922005.1 of Cornus suecica. Lineage (NCBI taxonomy): Eukaryota > Viridiplantae > Streptophyta > Magnoliopsida > Cornales > Cornaceae > Cornus > Cornus suecica. Next base: position 77,792,277 of record OY998241.1, read on the forward strand.
GAAGACTTCAAAAAATTCACCAACTCCACCAATTTCCATAGCAGCAACCATGAGCTCCGACGACGACGAAGGCTTCAAATTCGGCACCACCATCAAGATCATGCTAGTCGTGATGTGCTCGTTAATCGGCATTATAACAATCATCATCATAATTCATATCTTCTGCAGACAACTCCATCGACGCCAACAAAGGCGTCGCAGGAACATTTTATTCCCCCTAAATATTACCACTATTACACCATCATCGGAAGTGAACCCGAGCGAGTCACCCAAGACCGGACTCGATAAATCGGTCATCGAGTCCCTACCGTTATTTAGCTACAAAAATGATGGTCTTGGTCATAGTGAGGCCATAGAGTGCTCGGTTTGTTTGAGCACTATAGTCGAAAAGGCCACGGTTAGGCTTTTACCGAATTGTAAGCACATTTTTCATGTGGATTGTATTGGGATGTGGTTGAGCTCGCACTTGACATGTCCCAATTGTCGCACCCTGGCTGAGCCCAAGGTCCAGCCCACGGCTCCACCGTTGCTACTGGAGGGCGGTGTACTGGAGGGTGGTGCAGAACTGGAGAAGGTCGGTGGGTCAGGCTCTCGGTTAAGCTCGTTTCGGAGGATTTTGCTTAGCAGAGAGAGGTCATCAAGGAGGGTTCAGAGTTGTGGAGAAGAAGTTTTTGCTGAAGGTCTGGAGAGGTAGTGACACTTTGTTGGTTATTATGGGTGCTTTTAAATTTTTTATTTTATTTTTTTTATTATGTGTATATGTGTCTATGTAATGAAACAGTATGATATATTTTTAAATGTTTGATATGGCAGATTGTATTCGGGTGTTTCATGTAATTTTTTCATGTAATTTTTTATAGGATTGCATAATATAAGGATAGTTTAATTTTATGATTTTTTTATATTTTTATGAATATTTTACTGTGACGGTTGAAAGTACATAGAGTATACAGTTGTGATAAAAGGCAAAGATCATATGCATCACACTCATTTGTAAGCTCAAAGGTTTAGGCCGTTTGGAACCATTGTTTTTATTTTTATTTTGAGAATAAAAAAACAAGAACAACATTCAAAAGAACAAGAATAAAAAATATATTTAGGGCCAAAAAATATATTTGTTTTCTCTCTCTCTCTCTCACACACACACACATCGCCAGCTCTCTCTCTCTCTCCCCAAAAGATTAGGGTTGAAGGTCGAATTGGGGGTGGGGGTCGAAGGATTAGGGTTCCAGTTTCAAATTGGGGGTGGATGTTGGTTGCGGTGGTTACAGGTGGCGGCGTCGTGGTGTTGTTGTGGTGGTTGCAGGTCGTGCCGATTTCTCAATTTCTGTTTTAGGGTTCTAGAGTTCAATTTGGGCATTTTTTTTTGAACATTTAGCCTTTATTGGTTCAATTTGGTGGTGTGGTGGTGGCAGCGGGTGGTGGCATGGTGTGGCGGCTGGTGGTGGTTTGAGGAATGGGAGAGACGGGAGTTTTTTTATTTTGGAATTTTTTTTTCTTCTTGAGAACATACAGTAGAGAGAACAAGAAAACATGATTTTCTTGTTCTCTTTATTTTCTGCACTGTTCATGAAAATTGTTTCCAAAACAAGAACAAAGTGAACAGTAAAAATCCTCCCAAACATGTTATGTTCTCATGAACAGTGTCAAAAAACAAAAACAAAAACAAACCTTATTATCTCATAGACAATTGTTGGTCTAATTTGTAGGAGAACACACAGTAGATTGTCTATATCAGAAAAAAAAAATCATTTAATGTACCTTACATCAAGTGGGCCTGCCCCCACCTCATCCAATGGTCCAGATTATCCCGAAATAAGCGCCAATAGTCAAATGCACTTCTCAAGATAATCTAGACCATTGAATGAAATGGGGTTTGATCCACTTGATGTAAGGTATTTGAGAGGCTGAAGGTTCGCCTAGATCAACCTAAGCCGTGTTGGGCATTACGAGCCCCACATATCACAACAATGGTGTGATATTGTCCGCTTTGGGCCCAGCCTGCACGGTTTTGCTCTTGGGCTTTCCCCAAAAGGCCTCACACCAATTGAGATATGTACATCCTTTTATATACCCATGATCCTTCACACTTTTAACCCATGTGTGACTTTGGTCGCATACTTAACAATCCTCCCCTCGAACAAAGAACCACATCTCATGGTCTGAGCCTCCCCTCAAACGATCATCCATCAGTCCATCGTGAGTTAATCCGAGGGCTCACCTTCCGTTCGACATTTCGAGGATTCTCCACATGGATACCAGTCCACTCCCGCTAGTTGATACGACGCCACCACATACGACTTGACCATAACCGGCCTCTGCCGCACATACGACTTGGCCATTCCCGGCCTTCGTCGCCACCGCTGGTCGATACAACGCTAGCCCACTCCGACTGGTTAACACCACGAATCGCAACCTGGGGTCTGATACCAATTGTTGGGCATTACGGGCCCCACATATCTCAACAATGGTGTGATATTGTCCGCTTTGGGCCCAACCCACACGGTTTTGCTCTTGGGCTTTCCCCAAAAGGCCTCATACCAATTGAGATATGTACATCCTTTTATATACCCATGATCCTTCCCACTTTTAACCCATGTGTGACTTTGGTCGCATATTTAACAAGCATACTTAACAAGCCGCCCATTCTCAGACTAAACACAATAGTGAAAACTCTCTTTGCTATATACTATTTAAGTTTTGAGTACTGTCTTAGTCCAGGCCCATTGACCCAAAATTTTAAAAATAGAGAGGAAAATAAAAAATTTATGTTTTGTTTAGTTAGCCACAAAATTTCAATTTATAATGTTATATAGATATATATATACCAGGGATGCGTTTGGAAACTGATTTTCTCTCATGTCAAATAATGTACATAACCATTTTCTCTCATGAAGCTTGAACCATAATGTCACTTGTTTTAATCATTATTGCCATTATTCTCTTTGCTCTAGTATTACATAAGGTCGGTTACATGAATTTTCGTTTTCTTTTTGTTAAATACCAAATTGTCCACTCTATTTTAACTTAACACTCTCATCATTAATTCAATATTTAAGTGCAGAAAGTATTCATTGAAAATGGAAAAAAAAATTCTAGTCCTCTACAACCTCTACAATTTAGGCGACCTATATATCTATGAGTCACGTGACCTCTGAATAAATCATGATCATATTTGTACGAATGTGCCGTGAGATACAAAGGAAAGTGGGTCTTTATATGTACAAAATTACAAATATACACACATCATATGAGTTATGGTAGTTCCTGTTAGTCCCTTGAAGACTTGGATATGGGGGTTTTGCCTTTATGACATGGGCAAAGGCTCCAAGACAACATCCATTTGTAATGGGGGCTGAGAATGATACTTAGAGTGACATTGGATGACATTTGGAGTGACATTGAAGAAGAAGTCATAAAATAAACTAAGTGTTGGAGAAAAGTTAGAAAATCACCCTTATGACAAATAACATGAATCTACAAAAGGAGGTTATTGAGATTTTCCATTATAACTCCTCAGATATGATTAATATTTGTTCTGGTCACAGTGGTTTTTCTATATTCTGTATATATAGGGGGTATGTGAGTTTGACTTCAGCGGGCAACCAATAACCTACCAAGGCCTTGGTAAGCCTTGACTAGGGCGTGTGTGGGGAAGCCTAATGGCATGTGTAGACATGGTTTGACAACACTTTGGTTAATAGCATAGGTCCGTGATGATGGTGCGGTGCTGATGACAAAATGGGCATTTGTGTGTACGTTTGGCTTGGCTAGCCTTGCGTTCCGTGCCACTATTGTGCTAACTTGCCATTGGGCAATGATTGCCTTGACTTGACACGTGCTGGAGTACATGTAATGTGCTTGGCTTGGCAAGCCATGTACACATCAAGTCATGGCAATGCTAACTTGTCTTTGACAAGGCCGTGACACCACAAATGGCTGACTTCGGAATGCAATGCATGTCTTGGCATTGGCTTGACATGAATCAATGCATGTCATGACATGGACATGGCTTAGAGCATGCCCAACTTGGTGACACTTGTGCATGGCAAAAAGGCAACAATGTAAGCAAGCTGAGAAATACACCAAGACATATGCTTGACATAGCTTGGCGTGGTGTTGGAATGCATCAACACAACATAGGTGACATTCAGACAATGAAGGCCTATGTGGCATAACAGTTCCAGAGATCTTGGGACAGTTGATGCAGTTTGCTGACATGGTTGTGGTTGCAACTACTTGGCATATATGACACAAGACTGGCTATGCCAGCACACCTATGGGAGGGGTTGTCTCCCAAATCCTAGGAGGGAAGTTGTATAGATAGTTTTGTGTATGTACAGTCTATATATGACCTGAAGGGATTCTGTAAATGGATATGGGAAGTGTTTGGTTTATACTCCATTACAGAGATATGTGTTCCTTTATACTATTTGAGAATATAGTGAAATGTTGGAGGTGTGAACCTCTCTAACTCTATGTGTCTATTACATTATTTGTATGCTATTTATATTATGTGATTTAGCTAAGTGTTGGTGATAATTGGTTGACTTGGTGTGCAACCAAGGCCATCATATAGCGGAGTTTTGGTGTTGAAAATTGGACCCTGTGACAGTTACCATAGTAGGGATTGGCTTCTAGCCTTGGTCGGGTTTCCATAATGAAGAAATCACAAAAATGAAATTCAGTTTTGATAAATTTTGTTTTAACCTATGATAAGGGAGGAAATATGCATTGGCTAATATTTAGAAATGAGATATATGATTTATCGTTGTTAAGGGTGTTTGACATAACTTCTGCTTCTTTTTTTACACGAAATAAAAATAGAAGCAAAACCCCATTTTGAAAAGGTAGTACCCCCTAATTTTTTCAAAATGCTTTTTCTAAAAAGTTCTTCTAAACTTTTGTTAAACATCATTCAAAACAACTTAAGGTTAAAAAACTGTTTTTGAAAAATCAATTCAAACTGGGCCTAAAATACCGTCATTCTCTTCCCTAACATCAATTTGAGTTTTTATTTTTTCATTTTTTGCTGCTAAGGGTCGTATTACCAAATATCCACAACAAGATTAATTTTTTTATTGGACTATGCATAATGTGTTACAATAACTAAGGGTCCGTTTGGATACGGATAAAACAATTTTTGTTTTTTTACTGTTCACCCAATTTAAAAAAAAACACGTTTGATAAACATGTTAACTATTCACTTTTTTTTTCCCCAAGAAAACTGTTTTATGTGAATAGTGTGTAAAAGTGGTGAAAACACCAAATACAACTTTTAGTTATTTTTTGAGTTTTTTCACTGTTTAGGGTACCACCTCCGCCACCGCCACCGCCACCAACCACCACCACTCCCCGCCACCGCCGGCCCCCACCACCTCCGGTCGCCGCCGCCGCCTCCGCTCGCTGCCAGTCACCCACCACCACCGCCCGCCGCTGGTCACCGCCGTCCACCAATACCATTTTATTTTTCAATACAAATTTTCATCCAAACGCTTTTTTGTTTTTAGTTTTTTGCTGAAAAAAACAAAGACAAATACAAAAATAATTTTTATATTTGAAAACAGAAAACAAATATAAAAAATAGGCTTTCCAAACGCACTCTAAATTTTTGTTGGACTATACATAACGACAAATTTTTTTTTTTTTGTACTATGCATAATTTCCTTCTTAAAAAGGGATGTGCTTTATACAATAACTATTGCAAAATAAAAAAAATAAAATACAATAACTACATTTTAGTAAACATAACTAAGATGTCTTACGTCTGAATGCTACTAAATTGTAATTAATTATGACAAATATTTGTGCTGTCTATGAAGTTTGTGCTTATTTGCATTTGCGCTTTACAAGAGGTTCAAATATATTATTGTATAGCAAAAGAATCTTAATTATGCTAATTGCGATTCATCTTTAGTAGATTTTATCTCTCATGTGATTGCTGATGCAAAAATGTGAAATTTCTGATCTGATATAAGCGTAGTACTGCTAGATTTATTTCAAATGTCGTATTAGAAATTGGAAGTTGCTCCTTGAAGCTGCATTCCTCTGTATTTGGCTCTTTTCTCTTAATTTTTTTTGTTTCCTTCTTATTATGAAGATTAATCTAAATATTTTCGGAATATAAAGAAAACTCCACATTTTCTAATCGTCCCGTGGCATTCACACATGAACCAAACTTCCAAGTTGTGCTTGTTTTATTAATTTTCTCAGTAAGCAGTCTGATAAAAGGAGAAAAAGAGACAAGCTGTAGCTAGGCTCAGCCTCGCTCTTAATATAAGGAAGAACATAAGGCCGCACCAGAGAGAATCTGATACGAAGAAAACAGTGCTAAGATACAAGTCCAGAGAATTTAGTCCCAATCCCACACATAATGAAGAACATAAACCAGCACGAGAGAGAACGGATATAGGAAAAATGCCAAGATACAAGTCCAGAGAGGATAGGTGGAGCGCAAGAACGCAAGCAGACCTATAATGGCACACACCACCAAAACAACCAGCACTTCAGTTGAATAGTCCCATGTCAAGCCTTTTATATATATAACTGCTAAAAATGTTGACAAGCTCATTATGTTGTTCATTGCAACTCCACCATAGATCTGCCAACCACCAAATCGAACACCTTAATTTTCCCCGAATTCAAAATCAGTAAAATAACTAAAGATATCGTAGAAGAGGGAACAAAGTGAGAGTGGAACCTCTGAAAATGTTAACGACGCAATTTTCGAATTTTTCTGACTTGCAGGAAAGATGGCTGACGCTGCAACTCTAGCATTCAAGGCCAATGGGATTACCACAAAAGAGATGAAGTAAGTAGGTATGCGTACAGCAACCGATAAGTTATATACGGCGTTTGTTAGAGGCCCTGCAAGAAAAGTTACAATTGCAATGCCCAAGAGGACTAGGAATATAGCTTTCATGCAATCCCATGAGAAAAACTTATCAATGATGCCTTCCTTCTTTGCCACCCCATACACTAATGAGTCCACTTCTTTCCACCGTTTCCAAGTCGTCTGCAGATTCAAATGCAAGATAATACTTTTTTCAAGGGCTTGCTCATATTAACTTATCAAATAAAAAATTTACGTAACGTAAAGCATGATTAAATTAAGACAAAAGAGTCGTCGTGAGGACTACCTGATCGAATTCATCAATAGCCCTTTTTGGATCATTGCACCTGGATACACGCGCAGCCTCATTAATCCATTTCTTGATTCCACCAACAAATTCTTTCTCATCTATCATATGATTACCATCTTCATCAAATTCCTTCATGACTTTTTCCATCACTCCATCAGGATCCAGTTCAACTCCGAAGTTAATGTTTTGAATGAACTCTTTCAGTTCAGCTTGCTCTATATGCCCATCATTTGTTTTATCCAACTGTTTAAAGAGACTGACAAAATAATTTTTGTAGTAAGAAATAATATAAAAAAAAATTGTTCACCCAAATAAGGAAAAAATTAGATGAAATATTTTAAAAAGTAACCTTTTAATGTGATCAAGGTTAGGTCTTCCATCATGAGTGAGGAGGCCTCTGGCTTCAAGTACTTCGTAATGAACATGCTTCAGAATTCTTGCCATAAGACACTCAATATTGGTAAGTTCAAGCCGTCTCTTGTCAATCCATGGCTGAACAACCTGCATAGATGCTCAAAGTGATTTTCCCTCATAAGAAATATATAATAAACTAACATTATTGGTTATATTTCATTCCTGTAACGATAAAAGGAATGCTCAAAGGATGTTAGCTTGACCCTTCTGTTAACAGAGGTTGCTTGCCTGTCTTAGGGATTTTCTTGATTCCGAATCTCCACATTCAAATAACTGTTTGGCTCTATGTATCCCCTCTTCGCATCCCTTAATGAACTCTTCTTCACTTATCATTTCATCCTTGTTTGAGTCAAATGCCTTAAATGCCTCATGAACTGAAAATTCTTGGTCTAATTTCACATTTCCAGCTTCAATCTTCATCATCAGATCTTCCATATCAGAATACTTTATGCATTTGTCTGCGTCTCTATCAATTTGATCGAATAATCTGCAAAATAAGCTTGAAATCAGCAACTTCAGAATAAGCAATAGAAAGGTAGTCCTATGTCCTGGTGGTACTATTAGAGCTGATATTATTTTATTTCTTCCATTGCTTACATGTACAACTATCAAATGAAATGAGGAAGTAACTAATTGAACACCACCATTACCTTTTGATTGCAGGAATGTTTGGTTGCCCTTCCTCGGTAACAAGATTTCCTTTTGCATGCCTTTGCACATGCTGCATAAATCCGAGTAGCAGATTTTCGTACTTTGTGTATTCTAAACTTCGTTCTTGAATCCATGGGTCGTAAAGCTGCAAATACAGACTGATTTACTAAGAGTTGCTCCCCCGCCCACTATTGAATGCAGATCAATCGAATAAACTTACAATTATATTTTAATTGTAAGTACCTGATACGCGAAGTATAAGAGTAGCAATGACACTGATACTATCAGCGCCATCAAAATCACCACACGAGTCCCAGACTTTGTTTCAAAGACATCGGATAGTTGCACTATTGTAAAGGGGATCAAGGACAAAAGCATAAATCATGCTGTATAGCTAGTCTTCTTATCAGTTGTAATACCAGAATCTGTGAATATATATTATATATATATAGGAAGACACTGACTCAGCTCTTGTTTACTTACACATTCCAAGTCGAACTAAGTTGATATAGTGAAATTCAACAGTGTAAAAGAAACATACCTATTAAGTGAGGTAGTTTTTCAACCAGCAAACATTTTGAAGTTGGAGATTGTGAATCATGAGAAGTTGATGATTTTGCTTCGAACTCTTTTCTGCCAAAAATCACACATGCTCCCCACTGCAACGTAAGATTAAAAACACTCCTTCCAGCTAGCATTGCAACTCCCATGACCACCGATGATTGAACACTCTCTTTGTTCTTCGAAAGTCCTGATACTGCATTCACCATTGAGCCATACACAACAGAGTTCACGAAAAATGAGGAAACATATATACTCGGAGTCCCCCCTAATTTCATGCACTATATAAGATGAGAAAATTGGAAAATGAACAAGGAAGAGATGGAACATACCGAGGACTAATACCACTCCTGGTAACACCATAAGGATGCGAAAAATAGTAGCACCAAAAATGCCAGTTCCAAATATGTTGAAGAGCCACTTACTACCCCTTGTTAGGAAATTTTCACCGACAACCAACAAGTACTGATATATAAGAATTTGAAATACGTAGCCTGCAACGTTGTCTGCACACGGGAAAAAGCCATAGAAGTGGTAGCAGGATTCTGGGGAAGACGACTCAGACGAGAACAAGCCATCAGAACCAAGCAGTATGATAGATGAATTGTGAAGATGATCAACTCCATCTGAGACCAGGACTGACGATTTGGATTCGAGTATTGAAAACCGACCCTGCACCTTGCGAGCCTCAAGTAGGAGAAACCAAACTATGGCCATACATAATACTAGACTAGCCATAGTTGAGAAACAACTTGGAGCAGCTTTGATCAGAGAGTTGAGATCAGGTAGCTACTATAAGTTGTGTAAGTGAATATAATTCAATAACAAACAAGTAACTGTATGGTGTTAACTTCAAAGTCATTTGGGGATTCATTTAAAGAAACTTATCCCAAGAAAATATGGTCTAAATTTGTTTGGAATATGGGAAAAACCAGCTGCCATTTCAAGTCCATTTTGATTCTGCGGAATAAGGTGCCTGCACTGACTAATCTTCAAAATAGAGGCTTGTTTGTAACCTTTGTCTGCCATAACTGCATGAAATATGAATTGACATAATTGAGAATTTATTCTTTGAGGGTATATATGCCAAATTCCTTTGGAAATGGTGGAGATGCAACTTAATGGGAATATATTTTACATTTTAGAATTTTGTTACAACTTCACTTTGTGACACATTTGGTGCAATCAAATCAAATGATGAAGCTCCTGGAAGTGCTTGTCATGCATGACTAAAAAGAAGCTTTTTTTTAACTTGCATTTTGATCTAGTTACTATTAAAACAATCCTCATCACAGCATTATCTATTATTGGAAATAATCATAAAGTTTTATTTTAACCATATAAAGAGGGGACAAAAGATTTATTATCTGATAAACTTGTATACTAAATATCCAAAATTTTGTAAGTAATAAATCATGAAAGAAACAAATTTTTGGAAAGGAGTGAGAAATATTAGAAACTAATTGAAAATTGAAAACCATACCACTATCATAAAAGTTTATTTATTTATTTTTTTTTTTGTGGATTCACACACACACAAAAAAAAAACCTACCTTGCTACAATTTTAAAAACAAAATCAGCAACCCTTGTTTATTTCACCCAAAAAAAGAAAACCCTAATTTTTTTTTTCTTGTAAAAATATATATGGGTGGTGTTTTTTCAATAATCAGACACAGTGAACTGTTCGTGTAGTGCGGGTCAACCCGCCCAAGTCTCACAAGTCATCACTCTTGCCCGAAGCAAGTGTTATATACCTATATCACACACACACACACAGTACACTCACATGGCTCAGTTCTGGAAACCAGGGTCGGAGAGGCCTCGCCTCCTCGACGACGAAGAAGGCGGCGTTCTTTTCTACGCCACTTCGTCGTCATCATCATCAGGGTACTCTTCTCCTCCAATTGTTGTGTTTCTTTATGTATCTACCTATATATATATATCTATATATGAATGCGTATATTAGTATCACATATGCAAATGTTGCTTCGGTGCACAGATTTGGGTATGCAAACATAGAGAAGCAGAGGCAGAGACTGCCTGTATACAAGTACCGTACAGCGATTCTATATCTGGTGGAGACTCACACCACCACCATTATCGTCGGCGAGACCGGCAGTGGCAAAACCACTCAAATTCCTCAGGTTCACCTTCCCCTTTCTATATCTATTGTATCATTTTGTGCTCCGATAATCAATCTATTCATGTTCCAATTTCAATTTGAGACTTCATTATAAAGGTTCTTCGTTTTGAAATTTAACATGAGATGTATCATTTGAACAAGTCCTTCAAACAAATTTTCATAGCATTTTGATCAGTATTAGGGTTTCTTAAATTTGCTAAAATTGTAAACTAGGAAATGATTTTGAACTCAGAAACTGATATGAATAGCAGAAGGGTTTATCCCTTTGATTTAGTGAACCCCATTGATTTTTATTTTAATTTTTGTAGCTTTTTTAGTGGTAGCTTAATTTGATGTAGTGGGTCATTCCAGAGTACATTAAAGGCATGGATAAAACTATGAAAAAGAAAATAGGAGTGATATATCATAAAAATGCAAATACGCTTATGCATATAAAATTATCGGGTATGGAGTTCTTATGTTTAAAAGAATCATTGTGTGTTTTGAGAATATTTAAATGATTGCGTTGTGAAGAATTCAAATGTTCTACTTTTTGTGTGAAATTGCAGTACCTCAAAGAAGCAGGTTGGGCTGATGGTGGGCGTGTCATTGCTTGCACTCAACCAAGACGATTGGCTGTACAGGTATTATTTTCTTAGTTTGCACTATGTTGGATTTGTTATATACAATTACTTATAAGGTTGTTGCAGTTGTTATGATACTATTTTGGCGCGGATGTCCTTACATGGAGGAAATTGCAGCCAGTATAGGAGTTGACATACATGGCTGGTAGTTTTGAAGTGTTTTTTGTTAAAAGCAATTGTTCATTCATCCAAGTGCTGTAATTGTACTCCTAGTCCTAGGACTGAGATACAGATAGACTGACCTTAAATAGTACAGTGATGCTTGCCATATTCTTTTACCAAAAAGGTGGTAGGATTTTTATTTTTATTTTTTATTTTTTGCACTGTTGGATCTACTGGATCATGTTATACTAACTATAACTCTATACAGTGCTTTATTAGTTTCACCTCATTTGTCAATTCTTTTTATTAACTAACACTAAATTGACGGCTGGGAAGCTTTGAAAGTAAAGGATTGAACAACTTAAAAGCTACAAAGTTCAGAGAACAAAATCTGATACGTTATTAATAATAATGAATGATAATACACGGTCATCGTAATCATTGTTTATAAAGGTAAAAAGGAATCCTTAAATAGATGGATTTTGATGATATGAATATAGTTGGTTGCTAATGGGTTTTAATTTAATACCTATAGAGGATTAATTTAATACATCTCTAAGAAGTTTAAGGTTGTATTGATGCATAGGCAGTTGCTTCAAGGGTGGCTGAAGAGATCGGTGTCAAACTTGGAGAGGAAGTTGGTTATACAATTCGATTTGAAGATATTACAAAGACGGTGAGAATTCTTCACCAGCAGTCTCTTAATTGCTGTCTTTAAATTTACTTTTAATTATGGCATCTTCATCACTATGCTGCAACCCACATTGTGTGCATATAATAGGATAAAAAATTGTTCTGTATATGTCATGTGGTTGTACTTACACACTATTAAGTGCTGGTAGTTTTCTTGTTTTGACAGCGCAGGATGTAACTAGGATCAAATTTCTCACAGATGGGGTGTTACTCAGGGAAATGATGGATGATCCTCTGTTGAGCAAGTACAGGTACCTAAAGATATTTCAGAAGCAAACAATATCCCCTCCCCCTCCCCCTCTTCCTCTTTAACTCTTTTCTTTATCATGTTAACAGCTGCTCTGTTAAACTACTAATTTTATTAGTAATAGTAAAAAATAATGTATGATATGCTAAAGGTTATTACTCCTGTATATCTTCAGAGATGAAAATAGTGAAAGATTGATGGACCACACATTCATAGCTAGTGGTAGTTTTAGTTAACAGCTGCTCTGTTAGACTACTAATATTATTAGTAATTGAAATTACCTAGACGATGTGAAAACAACATAGAGGGGGGGTGAATAGGTTTTTTGTCGATTTTATGATCAATTAAAATTATTTAGCGGAAATTCAATTTTAATTAGTCACAAACCCTAATTCTCAATTTAATTCTAAAAAACAGATCAATCAATCAAATATGAATATAAGTGCAGAAATTTAAATCATGAGAAGACACAGAGATTTTTTACGTGGAAAATCTTGGAAATATCAAGTAAAAACCACGGATACACTCGGGTATCGATGCACTATGAATCAAAGAATTTGTACAGACTCTATGAAAACAGAACTTGCAACCGCTGTAATTTGTTGTTCTTCACTCGACATCTGAAAATCTAGATCCACTCGCGTTCCACGAAGCTCTCGCTTCGATCTCCGTACTCTGATGACTCTGCTTTTCAACAGATCAAATAACCACGAAGCCTTCTGCTTCGATCTCCGCATTCAGACGGCTCCGTTCTTCAATGGATCAACGCAACCACATTGCTATAGACAGTGTGTGAATTTTTCAGCAATTAGAACATCCAATTGTGCATGAGAATTGTCGATGTAGAAGCACAATTGGAGACACTCAATAACAAGAGAGAAGTTGTGTATATTTATTGACTCAATAATATTCTCTCACCATATATCTCTGAAGAAGATGAAGCTGTAGAAATTTTGCCGAGAATTTTTCAAGACGTGCCTCTTCTTGTTGTAGATTTGGGTATTTATAGACAATGATGATCCAAACCCTAAGTTTGCCCTTTTTCGTAATTTCACATCCAAACCCTATTTTCTGGTGAATATCATGTATATACCACGCACTTTGATGTATATAAGCCGTTGACAAATCATAAAACCAACCCATGGGCAAATCGGACATTGTAGCAAAATTCAGAAAAAACTTTGAGCATACCTTCAAGCGTACAAATCCACTTTCCAGCCACATTTTGAAACTGAAAGTGTAGGCTTAAGCGTAATCATTTTTGTTAAAATTATTTTTCTCCGCAACTACGCCAAAATGACCCTCTTGAACCCACGGTACTTTTTGCTTGAAGTGACGGCTTCGGAAAATGTTGTTTTCGCCATCCGGAAGACATTTTTCCTCAATATGCTCACTTTCGTGCTTCACTTGTATTCTTCATTACTTCAATGCTTGATTCTGCCTTTGACGAAGCTTATAAATGTCATTGAAACCAAACCAACCTATCTAACACTGAACATGATTATTGTCTAGAACATGCCATAAATAAACAATATACAAAAGTGTTCTTACAGTAATAGTAAAAAATAATGTATGATATGCTAAACGTTATTACTCCTGTACAACTTCAGAGATGAAAATGGTGAAAGATTGATGGACCACACATTCATAGCTAGTGGTAGTACTAGTAACTGTATGGCATTCTTATCCATTCCACTAGCAATGCATGAAGACCATTCTGATCTGTCAATATACTTTGGGGATAATTTTGTTATAATAGTTTTAGTTTGCTCCTAACATCAATATTTTCTGAAAAACAAAAAATAAAACTAAGAAATATTTTTTGAGCCAGTAGATATGTGGGTAGTGCTGCCCCCAGTTCATGGTGGTTTTGAAATTAGTGGATAAGAACATAACCAAATGACATTATCAAGTTACTGTTGGTAGTAACTGCATTGGTCTTCTATCCATGCATGAGTGTTGCCTATGTAGAAAAGAATTGGAAGAAAACCCCTCTTATGAAGCACTATTGATTATGTGATAGAATCTCTAGAGGTACAGTATACTAGTTTGGGGCTTTGAGTGGACACATATAATAAGAGTAAGGGACTACGCAAATTGAAAGTACTACCTACCTCCTCGGTATTTGGCATTACTCTTGAGATTTAGATAGATGACTATATATTGTATTATGTAACATTTTTACTTGTCGTCTTATTAATGTGAGTTTATAAAAACAAGGAAAACCTTTTGTAAACTGACTCAAATGACTTGGTGTTTATTTGCATTTGGATAATAACTTGTAGGTTGATAGTAGCTTTATTTGCTGTCCATTTCTTTAGTGCATTTGAAAATCCTTGAGTGCCGTGGAGGGTCCTAGGAATTGCTTTTAGATGGATGGAATATGTTTGCTTTTATTAATCCTCATTATTATAAATTTCTCAATTTCACGTGGTAAAAACTTTGTGTGAATATTCTGGGTGGATGCTCAGGTGATTTAATTAAGTGTAGAAATTGGTTTTTTCTTAATTGTCTATACATTTGGCCTTAACTATTTTAGCATTACCATTCCAGTGTTATTATGGTAGATGAAGCTCATGAAAGGTCTCTTTCAACAGACATCTTATTGGGACTTCTGAAAAAGGTATTTGTTTTTGGTATTAGGTTTAACTTGAGATTGAAGTTGATGATCATTTTTTCAATCCTTTATTTCGTGAGCTAATTGCTAAAAATGTAGATTCAACGACGTCGACCTGAGCTGCGTCTCATTATCGCATCAGCTACAATTGAAGCAAAATCAATGGCTGCTTTTTTCCAGACCAGGTTTTCTTCTTAGCACCTTGATAATATTGGGTTCTAAATTTTGTTTGATTATTTGCTGTTGCCATTCTATTTTTTGCAGCATTAGTATGTTGGAAATGCTAAATAAAGGGATTGCTAATTTCAATACTTTTTTGTATTTTTATTTCTTAACAAGGCAAATACAATAATTTAATACGTGGTCTAGTAATTTTTTGTTGGTACATCTCAAGTGCCTTTCCATGTTTGTGGATGTTCTGTGTGTCTATGTAGGCTCACCAATCCTCTCTGGGTTGAATCCTTGTCCAATCCCAAAAACATTGCAAATTTCTTGGCTTGTTGTAGAGAATGTTAACAAGGTCCTAGTGAGCAGAGGTGTGCAGTACTAATTTCAGTTGCTTCAGATTTTAGTTTTGAGGCATTTGTATTAAAAGTACATATTTCATTTAGAAAACCTGTAAATTCCTCTTGGGCCTCTATTTTTTATAGAAGAATCATGGAACTAATACTTGACTTACTGGTAGCTGAAATATCTTCTCTCGAAGTTTTATTTGAAATGACATTATTCCTCCTTATTGCTTCATATAAGCCGGGCTCATGTAGTCTATGTTCCATGAACTTCCAGTCAACAGAGATTTTAATCAAGGTCATATAATTGATTTTTCGGTTTAAGCTTCAAGCTTTTAGTCGTGATTTTTTGGGGGACTTCATAAGTTGAATTTGATGCTGAACTGTTCAATTTTTTATGGTGTCAGGCATGCAAGGCCCAAATCTGTGACCTGTTCGAGTTGTTATGGAAAAGTTGTCATAATTCTAGTTCAGACATAAAACAATGGAAAGACTTGTTTATGCCGTAAATCTTTGTGTTAAATTGAACAAATAACTAATCTGTCCAATTATATTTTGTGAACTTCATTCCCTAAATCTCTTGTACTTCTCTCTCCATATCCCAAAAAAAGCATGAATGGACCAAGGTTTTATGAGAACCTAATAAAACCTATTAGATGTGCTAGAAAAGTTTGCTGAAGGGTGCCTGAAAAGTAGACACTGTAAGCAAACTTGTCAGTTTTATAGCTCAACTCTGAGCTATTCCAATGCTATATTATCACGGATTTGATTAGTTAGTCTCCCATGTTTTTTCAATTATTATCAACATTTTCCATGACTCTGATTGTCCAATAACTAATTTATTTCTTTATATTATTTTTTGTTATTGATGAATCACTTTTTCTTTTGTTCATTTCCATTTCCGTTTCTCCTTCTTTTGGTTCTATCCTACCGTGAATAGTTTTCCACCCGATTTGGTGACCCTGACCATGGCAACGCTTAAGGGAATAAATATGAAGACTTTTAGTACTCTCTTCAATTTATGCCTTTTGAGGCTTTATAGTCCTTCTCAGTTTTAGATGATTTTTAGTTTATTTTGTGAATTTAGTGATTTCACATAGTCAAGGCTGATAGTTGAAAACCTTCCACTGCTGTTTTTTCTTCTTTTTTTTTGCCTTCTGCAAGTCCTTATGTGCATACATCTTCTTGTTTGTTGAAAACTAGCAAAAGGCGTCTAGGACGTGACGTTGAGGTGCATGGACCAGTGACAGAGCCTGCCATCCTGTCAGTTGAGGTACGTTATGCTGGTTCTAGCTCTCTGTGTAGTTGTTGGAAGACTATTTTGATGTTTCTGACTCAATTTGACCTTCGTATATGAGGTGATGAATTATAGCAGAGTTGTATAGTAAACTAAGGGTATCAACAATGTTTTACGTAACTTTCAGGGTAGAGGATTTAATGTACAACTTTTTTATGCTGAGGAATCTGTTCCAGACTATCTCCAAGCTTCTGTTTCAACAGTACTGTCAATTCATGAGCTGGTGAGTAGAAGCTTCTGGTAGACTTGATTATGTGGACCTTCTTGCCAGCCAATGTTTGAGCTCTAACTACAGAGCAGTTTTGTTTTCGTTTTTTTTCTTCTTTAGTTTTTTTCCCCGGGGGGGGGGGGGGGGGGGGGGGGGGGGGAGGGGAGGGTGTCCAATAATACATGTATATAATAATTATGTTTTCTTCTTACATACTTCCCTTTCGACTATGCCATTAATCTTTCATACTATGTGGAACAAACCACGAGCACCTAAAAATGGAGACATAAATCAACTTGCATACTATGTGCCATTAATCTTACTTGCATTGTTCACTTCTGGCTATATCATTAAATCAACTCTTTTCAGGATTGCGGGAGTAGAGGAGTAGAAGTCTTTGGCCCAGAATATCTCTGTTTCTTTGGACTTTGGAGTATCACATCCCTCTAATATCCTCTTAGAATTGAGTCATTGCTTACCGAATTCTGATAAATTTTCTTCTTCCTTATCCTCAAATTATATTTCCAGGCCATTATGTTAGCTTATATTCTCTAAACCTCACTTCATTCAACAAAGCCTTAAGCTCTACCCACTCTGGGTCTATTGCATAAATCTTTTTTGACCATTCAGCGATATGTTGGGCTGTGTTTGTTGTTTAATTATGGATACTCAGGCTATGAAGCGTGGATACTTCTAAAAGAGCAATGTATCCGTATCGGATACGTGTTAGACACTCCCTGGATACCCTCGGATACATGTTTGATACTTCTTAAAACGTATCCAATAATTTTGAAGTTATATTTTTCAATTTATAACCTGTATCCGATACTTCTAAGATACTTCAATCACGTATCCAATACTTCTTATCAAATACTTTTCAACAACCAAATAAAACATTTTTTACAAGTTGTAAATGTTAAAATGTAATTTTTCCAACAACATTATAATCGTATAAGAGCGAATATTTTTTTTTTAATTTTTTTTTATGAAAATGACTACATAGGCTTGTTTAAAGTACTACGAAAGGACCTCGTATGTTATATTAATGATTGCATTTAGTTACGTAATATTCTAAAATGTTGACCAATTTTTTTTATATACATATAAAAATATCACTTTTTTGGCCTATCCCACCTTACCCGTATCTTGTTTTTTAAGATTCGTCATATCTCTGTGTCCATGGTGTATCGCGTATCCACCCCGTATCCGTATTGGTGCTACATAGCTCATAGGGCTCTTCCCATCAATCTTTCTGTTTATTTGTTTCTATTTGTTTCTATTTTTTTTTGGTGATATATACACAATGAATAGAGTAGTCTTAATTCTTAAACGACTATTTGTTTTCCAACAGCTTCTCTGGGGCTCCTTTGGTTTCTGTTTTGTTTTCCTTTTTTGTTTTGTTTTTATTTCTATTTTTTTCATCATAGACTATATGATTTGTGTTCTCTCTCTCTCTCTCTCTCTTACAGAGTTACGTAGGTGTTCTGATTTGGTTGTGTTCCTAGTCAACTTTATAGGCTGAACAATATTATTCTTCATGTGTCTTGTTCCTTCTACCAGATGATAGTTTTTCCCCCTTGAGACCATGATAAGTCTTTTTGTGTGAGCCTATGTAATTTCTTCTCTTTTTTCTTGTTTTATTAATTACAATTATAATGCAATGATCACCTTGCTTTTGAAAATGAATTAATTTCTGTTTGTTTTGTTCTTCTTTTTGTCCTTTCTTTTTGTCTGTTTTTAGTGCTGAAGGATCAATATTGTTGGTTATGCACTTGTATTTTTGTTTCTAGGAGCCAATGGGTGATATTCTAGTATTTTTAACCGGTCAAGATGATATTGATGCTGCGGTCCAGATGCTCACAGAACAAGCTCAAAGTAATGGAAAACCTGCTTCAGGTACCTTTGATTTAGAAATCATCTTTTACAGCAAGGCAGTTTTTTTCCTAGTTAGTGGCTTTTTGGAGTAATTTTTTCTTGGCATATTGGGGTTAATATTTTCTACTTTAATCAATACGTGTTTAATTCATATTCTAGTTTGCAGCTACTTTTTGGCTTAGGGGGTTGTTGGATTCCTATGCAATATGTTGGAATCTCTCTCTCCCTCCCTCTTCCTCTCTCTCTCTCTCTATTTTATTTTTCTTTTGCATTTTTATTTCATTTATTTTTGTGATAAGTAGCAATATGTCTGAATGTCTATTTACAGTTGTGTCTTATTAAATTTTTATTTTTTCATCTAGAATTTAAAATTTCTTTCTTTACTTGGTCGAGTTTTAGTCTATTTTCGTCTCGCAAAGGTTTCATGTGTTAAAACCTAATCATTATTATCAGAAGTAATTATCTCAGGTTGAAGAGTTAATTACCATGACCGAGTGTTGAGATTTCAAATTCTTAAATAGCAAAGAAATAAGTTTTGTCTAATCTGCAAATAGCCAAGTTATCAGTCTTGTCCTTCTTTTAGGCGATTGGGAGAAAAATAAAGAGAGTTGCATTGGGATAAATCATGCACATATCATTTTGACATGGCTTAAAACGTACGTTTTTTACACCTTGACCACATTATATAGAATATGAGGGTGTGTGTTTGTTACTATTCAGCAATGTCTACTGTAAATTTGTAATACAGTGCATCATGGATGGTGTCAGTTCTTATTTGCGGTTTCAATATAGCCATGTTAGGAACTTAATGACTTGGATTGACTCCAGTCCTAACCATGTAACATAGCACTATCAGCTTGATATTTTGGGAGAAGACTGTATAACAGTATAATATTTATCTTACAACACGTTAATTACTTTGTCAAGCTCGTATAATATATCTGACCAAATTTTTGCTGCAGGATTAATTGTTTTGCCACTCTATTCTGGACTTTCACGTGCAGATCAGGTTACTGATTTATCATATTATATCAGGGCATAATTTGTAAATGTCGCAGAATTTTGTTCAGACTTTTCACTTATGGAGTTCACTTTTCTGCTTTTCTTAGGACCTAATTTTTTCTCCTACTCCCAGAGGTAAGAGGAAGGTGGTAATATCAACAAATATTGCAGAGACCTCACTGACTTTGGAGGTAACATCTTCATGTTTTGGAGGAAAAATTGTTGGATATAATGGAAAATTTTCAAGCAGGCAGAAAAAAGGGATAAAAAAGAGCCCTTAAGGCAGTGGCTTATTATATGTTATTCTCTTCCAACTTTTTAATTGTACAGGGTATTGTCTATGTTGTTGACAGTGGATTCTCCAAACAGCGGTTCTACAATGCGGTATGTGCAATATTGTTCCTTGTATTGTGTATGTATATTTGTGCCCTGTTAACAGGGTTGGTGAAGATTATGGGACATGTTCATTAATTATGAACTAATTACACGGATCAGTTTTCTCTCTAATGATGAGGGTATGCAGTGGTGATTGACATGGCTAGACATGTTAACTCCCTCTTCTTTAAAGGTACACGGATCAGTTTTCTCTCTAATGATGAGGGTATGCAGTGGTGATTGACATGGCTAGACATGTTAACTCCCTCTTCTTTAAAGGTAAAGCTATCAACCGTGCCATTGGCCAAGGTTGTATAACGTCTTATCTCCAGGCTGGAGGTGACAGTTTCAAGCCGGAAAGGAGGCAATATATTGTGGGAGTATGCTAGTTGTCTGCGTAGCAAAAGAAAGTTGAACTTGTTTGGAATATGTCCATTCCATATCAATGTTACTACAAATAATAAACTTTTTTTTTTTTTTTTTTGAAAAGATCAGTTGTTTTATAAAATAGTAGTAACCAAGGCTCTAACAAGCCTTACATTTACTTCTGAGGCATACCCCAGGCACAATCCTATCTATACGAAAAACCATAAATTCACCATAAAAAGTACAAAGCCCTAGCCTTACTCCAATCACCAAGGATAGAAGCAAGAAGCAAAGCCCAACTTACACACTCACTATAGGCATAAACATACCTACCAAATCCTAACCAAAACAACACACACCAAATCATAGAAAAGGCAACCATTTAAACTATCAAGGATTGAGGCAAGCTCCATTCTGTTACCAGCTCCTTATTGAGGCAAGAATCATCAAACCCTGTCAAAGGAAACAATGAGTCTCTCACACTTAAAACCACTCTATGAAGCACATTATCAGCTGAGGCAAACTCATTCTGAAAAACCCTTCTGTTTCTCTCCATCCAAATAGCATAGACAGCAGCAGAGAACATTAGCTTGTTGATAATAGAGGACAGAGACTTATCCCTCAAGCTATTACAAACCCACTGAAATAAGATATCCCAAGAACCCTCAGGCCAGGTCCTCTTCCCCTTAACCTTCAATGCTTGCCAAATCTGCTTAGAGAAGCTGCAATAAAAAAACAGATGATCCTTATCCTCAATCATAGCATGGCAGAAATAGCAAGAAGCTTGATTGACTAATCCAATAGACATCAGAAAGTGCAAAGTTCTCAGTCTATCCAACACCACTGTCCATAGTAAAAATGAGTGTTTAGGCACTGCTTGTTTGAACCTAACCCCTGCCCATGGCACCAATCCCTTCCTTCTTCTAATCACCTCCCAAGTAGCTTTGATAGAGAAGTCCCCATTATCAGGCACCCATACAGTTCTGTCAGCAGACTGCCATCTAGGATACACACCAAAAATCTTGGTCTGCAGCCAATCCATGGAAGGGGGAACAGACCACTGCCCTTGCACCAAAATATCACTGACTTTAGCTGCTCTTCCAACCTCAGAAGCATCAATGAACTTATCATTCATCCCCAAACACAACTAATAAACTTGAGACGTAAAAGATAGACATGTTTTGAACTATATGCACAAGGATTCACTTTATCCCCTCTTTTCTACTAGATGCTATTTCTTCTACTAATCATCATTTTTTCACATCATTTCCTATTGCTTCATTCCATGTTAAATTTGGTCGACCTCTACTCACGGATGCTTTTTGGGTCGTTCTTGAATATGCTATACCACCTACTTCTAGTCTCTCTTATTTTCTCACTGATAGTCGCCACTCCTTGTCTCACCCTAATCCTTTGATTCTTAATCTTATATTTCCTAGTCGTTCCTAACATCCATCTATTCCGCCACATAAATGCGTCGTTCGTGTTTCTTTTTCAGTGCTCACCATTCCCCACCAACAGTTGGTCTCATCATTGTTGTATAACCTTTTCCTTCTATTTTTTTTTTTTAAATTCGTTTATCTTGTAGAACCCCCCAACATTTCTCCACTTTGTTCAGAGCCTATTCAATTCTACTACTTACATCCTCTTCAATCTATCCATCCTTGTATACAATAGATTGGAAGTAGTTTAAATCATCATTTCGAGTATGCTTTGGTCTAAAAAATTAGTTACATTGCATTTCATATATTCTTTATTAGTTTGCCTACTTTGTAAGCCTTTTGATTCAAGCTATTTTTCACTGTCTAGTCCAAAACTTTAGCTTTTTAGGACTCGGCCAATGTATATCAAAGCTTTCATACGCTTGCAGACTTGTGGTCTCATGTCTTAGGTAATAAGATAGAATAGACTAGTATACAAAATAGAGAATTTGGGCGAACAATTGCAAAACATGAAGTCTTCAGTACAAGTCCTTCTTGAACAAGGTTCCTCCAACATACACCGTCACATGTGTCTGGGCTTTTCAGTCTGAGTGGGTCAATATCTGTGTCACTTGTTGTTCTATTAAATTGCTTATTTTATGGAATTATTTATGATCTGTTTTGACGCATGTTACACTATCTTTGAAGCCTATAGTATATATTTCTTTTTCATTGGTTATATATCTGTCATGATTCCTATGCTTATGGAATTTATTGAAGCATATTTGAATACTTCGATGACGTGTCTGTCTTGGCAGATTATAGATTCTTCCTATACTTTCTTACAGATTTCAGACATTGAAAATTTGGTAGTAGCACCGATATCCAAGGCATCTGCCAGACAAAGGGCTGGTCGAGCAGGCAGAGTACGACCAGGAAAATGTTATAGGTGCCCAACTTGCTACAAGCATTTATTTTAATTAGATAAGACACGAACTTATTACAAGCATATATTTCTCAGAATGATGCCTGATGTGATATTTTGTGCTTTTATTAATAAACTAAGATGGGGCACAATGATGGGGTCGTTATGTCATTTTAAGATGCTTTTCAAATGTGTGTTTTTTTCTCATTAGAAGGTGTACAATTCTGAATATTTGGGGTGCTTTCCAACCTATGAGAGATAAAACTATTAATTTTTTTTTTTAATATACTTTTTCTATTCAATTTGGTTGTTCCATTCAGTGAGTGGTATTGCTCATCAGCGTGCTTCTCTTGGATCTTATTCGATTGTAGGATGTGTTGACTTCTAGATAGCAAGGAACCTTATTTTGGAACAGGATCCTTTAGGAGCTGGGTACATTTCTTTAATAACTAAAAATTTGATTTGGAGTTTGGAGCTCTTATGGCTGCAATATTATTTTCTGATGCCTTTTAGGTGTCTCTGGTTTTTGAATTCCAAATGTTGGAGTTCCTGGCCTGTGTTTGATTCCCCAACCCACAACCCCCCCTCTCTTTTTCTTTGGGGTGGCCCATTCTAGTTGTTGGAATGTCACTTAGCTGTTTATAGTGAGTATGAATACCAGTTTTCTGTATCTTATTATTTTCCTTCATGTCAAAGTTTATTTACTTTGTCTTTGGTTGATGGACATTGCTAGGTTGTATACAGAAGAGTATTTCACCAATGAAATGTCTACTGAAGGAATTCCAGAGATGCAAAGATCAAACCTTATTTCCTCTGTTATTCAGGTATGCAGTCTGTCAAGTAACTGTATAGAGGCTCCCCAATCTATTTTGCATAATTAATGTCGTCACTTACTCAGCTTGTCATTCTAATGTATGAGGGTACCCTACTTTCTATGGGATTGACAATTTTCCTGCCTTGCATTTCTTTGTGTAATATCTGCTAGTGCTTCCCATGTATCATTGCAAAATATGCTTTTAGCATTTTCTGTAGGTAATATCTGGTTACTGATGCTCTCTTTTTTTTCAAAATAGTGAAATAAGCGTATTTTTCATGCCGCTCCAGTTTGTTGGAGCTTAGAAGTTGATTATGAACACTTTTGGAGGGATTGATAGTCTTTGAACTAATTTTGCCCTGTTATGATTATTGTTTTAGGAGAAAACGTTCATTAGTGGTTTTAATTCTAATATTGTTAGAATAGGGGGTTTTATGGAGTTTTGCTCTCGGTGTTTATTGAACTTGAGGTCGACATAAGTTTTCATTCAGCTTCTTCGAAGTAATAGGTTTTACATGGTGGACATATTTTAGCAAATATTGAAGTATAAAATTTCTTCTCTATTAGTAAATAAAACTATTAAGATGTAAGATCCGTGGAAGAGATTCCTAAATGCATTATATTATCAATAGTTGCAGAAGCAATAATTAGCTCTCATGTCAGTCCTCACATCTGCAATCTAAATGCATTATATTTATCATTTGTTGCAGTAGCAATAATTAGCTCTCCTGTCAGCCCTTGCATCTGCATCTTTAAGATTAGTTCTACATGCTTTTTTGTTCACATTTTATTGTAGTCTGTTGTAGTTTAGATGCTGAAAATTGGGTTCTGATCTTACAGTTAAAGGCCTTAGGCATAGATAATATCTTAGGCTTTGATTGGCCTGCATCCCCATCGCCTGAATCTATGGTTAGAGCACTTGAAGTACTTTATTCTCTTGGCGTCCTTGATGATGATGCAAAACTTACTTCACCTGCTGGTTTCCAAGTTGCAGAGATTCCATTAGTATGTTATCACTTCCTATGTCCTCGTTTTTTTCATTCATTTCTTGCAGTTTTACCTTGTGATTGAAGTACATGGCATTCTTCTGTTATTCTTTCATTCTTTTGCTGTGGGAAATGGATTCATGATATGTTTGAATGTTGGAATTTCTGAGCTTATGAATTAATGTCTCGAGCATTGAATAGGTCTGTTAATTGCTACTGTTCAATTCCCTTCAAAGTTTACCATCATCTGTGAGTTTGCTTTAAGAGGGTCATCCAACTAAAATGTGGATCTAAGAAGCATGGTTGATACAGTACCCGAATGAACAGGTTGACATAATAGATTTAAAAAATGTACAAATACGTGGCAAGATCATGTGAGCAAAGTATTCTTCTATACTAAAAATAATTCTACAGACGGGAAATGACTTTTCACGAAAAAATTATTATAACAATCTATTTTCTTATGGATTCTGAATTTAATAAATTACAAATTTTATATTCATGGTTTGCCACTATTTTATAAAGATGGGACTATTAAGGACAGTACGTATTTGTTTAATTGATTCTGTATTGTGCAATTTTTTCTTAATTGTATATGCATATTTAGAGACTATTTGATGGTTCCTTTCTTGCTTTTGTTCTCCTACCACGAAATTTCCATGCAACTTTTGTTACTTAGTATCATCGAAATTTAATGAACTTCTATGTAGAAGTTTAATTCAGTTTTTCGTTGCAATTAGTAATATATTTTTAACTTTGGATGAACCTTAACCTGATGCAGATGGTCAAACTAGTCACTTATTTGCACGTGCGTGAAATAGGTCAATCTTGTTACAGTGCTGAGAAATTCATTTCAGTACAAGAAACTTCAAAAAAATTGTCAGTATGTTTTTGGGCGTGTCCTAAGAAGTGACACTTTCAAACAGGATAAAGCTCTCTTTATCAGTGTCCACGCTAAATAGTTGATACCCACATTATGGTAGGTCGGTCACTTTGGTCCCGTATGAAATCTTATTAAACATGTCTCCTGTTTTTAAGAGATATCATTCAATTTTCATTGAATATGAAGTTATGCTCTTCTTTTTACTTTGGTATAACATGGATATCTCTGTGGTGTTTCTGCTAGGAAATGTTGTCCTTTTCAAACTTCATTGTTTATGCTGTGCTGTGAACAAGGCCTTTAATGATATTACCTTTCTTGAAAACATATGAATTAGTTTAAGATATTTCACGCAGACACACAAACATGTATGTGTATGTATTGATTAGGAGAGAAAGCGAGGGATGGAGAGATCTGGTGCGTACTAGTATATCATGTAGTTCTATGATTTGATGACCAGAACAATACTCGCCAGTTGAGATGTGCTTTGTGTATGATAGTGCAAAGATCGGGGAGCATCATTTTTCCTTTTATATGGCTTCATAGATGCCAAGTAAAATACAAAAAGGAAGAAGAAAATATTTTGATTGTGTTATTCTGCTGTTGGGAGCTACAACTTTTGTAGGATCCAATGATCTCAAAAATGATATTAGCCTCAAACCAGCTTGGATGTTCTGAAGAAATCATCACCATTTCTGCGGTTCTTTCTGTACAGGTAAAAATAATTTCTACTGTACCATGTTATACTTCTTTGATTTTAGTAGAAGGGAAATCATGTTCGAACTGCACTTTGCACTTTTTTATAAAAAGGAAATGACCTAATTTCCCTTCAATATATACAACAGTTGGTTATTTTATTTTATTTTTCCTTGAGTGTGATTATAAATAACAAATGAAATAAAATAAAGATGATGCAATCAAGTACAGAAAGAAACGGAGAAAGAAAGCAAAAGAAAGACCAAAGAGGAACACTCTCAGCCGAAAGCAAAAGTAGGCAAGAAAAGCGTAGAAGATGAATGAGATCAAAGAACTAGTCAATTAAAAATGCCCTCAATATCTATATGATCTAATCCAAAAGACTGCAAATCCTTCCAAGCAAACCTCAATTGATAACTGATCTAGAGACCTGCCCTGATGTCCAAGAAGGTTACTGTTCATTTCCTTCCAGATGGACCATAAAATCGTAGTGAAAGAACCCCAAGCAAGTTTACGCCACATTTGAACAGAGGGTTGATGTTGCTCAAATCATAGAATCACCACTTGAAAAGAATTATGTTGCAATAAAAACCAGTTGCATAACCTGCAAAACCAAGACCAGGCCTGTTTGGCCAAAAGATAATTCCAAAACAAATGTTCAGTCGAATCTTTAGCCATGAAGCAATCGTGAGTTCATACTGATTTCTTGTCAAATTATAGAACCTTTGAAAGAGTCCTTCACAATTATTCTAAAATTTACTTCTACTCTCCACAATTCATTTCATTTATTACGAAATCCAAGTGGAGGAATAAGGATTGCAAATATTGTATTCTTGTTGAAATTATGTCATCCTTTGGAAAACTATGGTTTGTTGATTCACATTCACTAACCTGGCTTTAGTTTTGTTGGTATCTCATCTATTATCTAAGTAGAATGTCGAGGGTTAGTCGCCTTGTCATAAATAAATTTTAAAAAGAAAACATAAGTTGACTTGGTAAACCCATGCTTGGAAGTGTATGCATTAGGATATTTCTGTAAAGAACATATTGTTATACTAGTATTGTAATGGAAAAAAGTTAGTTTATACTGAGAATATGGACCAGTCTATCATTTCACATCTGAAATTTGTGCAGTCGATCTGGATTTCTGCCAGGGGAGGAGCACAAAAGGAGCTGGATGAGGCCAAGATGAGATTTGCTGCTGCAGAGGTTCCGTCTCTTATTTCTTTAATTAATTTGTACATGTATAAACTTAACTTAGCTCAGTTCTACATACCTTAATCCTAACAAGTTCAATTTGAAGTATATACCTCTATATTTTATGATCAGTCTTCAACTTACTATTGATGTTGATAGAGAATGGGAAGAATGGTATGCACTGCATGTTCTGTTTTGGGGACTTTTGTTGGTGGAAAGAAATTCAAGAGTATGTATGATGAAGTGATTGAAATTTGAGAGCTAAAATTTCCTCTCTAAAATCCCATTCTTTGGAGAGTTTTGAAGGTTAGGTGGGCCATCTTTGTTGTCCTCTTTTATTGTGCCTAACCCATTGTTGCTGGGGCTCTGCCATTTTCCTTCATATTGATAGAAGTTGAAGTTATTTTTATGAAATATAATTGGGGCTCGTTATGTAGAACGAGGGTATATTTTACTGAACCATTTCTACATTGACAAATTAATATGGGACTTTTCTTATCCGGTTGATCTATGAGGTATATTATGAGTCATTGACATGGTCCAAAATGTAGGTTAGAAGTACTGTAAGGAGACAACAGTGTTCCTTGTTTTAATGTAGTTTTGTATGAAAATTAATATTTATGTACCTGATATATATTTAAAGTAGTATTTCCTAATATGGATGTGTATATGCAGTATCGAACTTATATCTGTGACCG
This sequence comes from Cornus suecica, assembly GCA_963922005.1. NCBI lineage: Eukaryota > Viridiplantae > Streptophyta > Magnoliopsida > Cornales > Cornaceae > Cornus > Cornus suecica. The sequence continues at coordinate 77,820,720 of OY998241.1, forward strand.
TACAAGGAGTGTTACTATCAAACACAGATATTATACGGGCTTGTCCGCCTTGAAGAAATTTTCATGCATTATAGGGCTTGATTGACTAGCCATCATGGAGCAGAGTGTGCTCTATCTCTCTATAGTTGTGTGCATGTGAGCACATGTATTCATAATGAATTTTACACTATACATCTCGTTTCTCTTTTTAGTCTTCTTTTCTCCTACCAAATATATTTTTCACACCTCTGTTTGTGTCTCAACACTGTCTGTTGTAGAATCTGGAAATTAAGTGGCTTGTGTTGCAAATTTCTCCAGACTGTAATGATGATGCCGATGGCTTCAAATAGTTCGTGTGTCTTTCTGGCATTGGGATGAATTTGGAAGAAATCATGTATATATATGCAGGATAGGAGGGTGCGGAAATTATGATAATACTCCCTCTGTCCTATTATTCTTTCTTTCTTTTTCATTTCTGGATATCACAAAATACTTTTCCTAAATGAAAAAGATTACATATTTCCCAGTATATGATCCACTTTTGAAAATTTGTCCCATCTACCATTCTAAGATGGGACACTGCATTAAATGCTTGTCTGCTTAAAATTTTGGAAGCCCAAAGAATACTAAGAATTATGTGTTGGCTGGAGCGTACATTTAGAAGTGAATTATTTAGTTTAGGACCCAAGATTATCACTTACAGTTTGAAATATGGAGATAATAACCATCCACTTGAGTATTGAGCTAACTAAATGTATAACCCAACACACCACATTCGCTTGATCACTGTGTGCATGTGTAGAAGCATGAAGATTCTGCAAGATTTATACCATCTGTATGGTTATTATATTGAAAATCTGTGTTATTTAATTGGGGGTGCTGTACGGGGAAGAAAAAATTCTGCTAAGAGTTTCACCATCAGAATGCATCTCATCTTTTGACTTAAGTGGGCATGCTATTCTAAATTACCAACCACTTTTATGAAAAAATCACGTGTTACTCCATTTTTTACCACATTGCTCAGTATATGTAGGTTGACATATTATTTTTTACAATATTCTGCAGGGTGATCATGTGACCTTCCTAAACGTATACAAAGGATTTCTCCAGTCTGGTAAATCATCCAAGTGGTGTCATAATAACTTCATAAACTACCATGCCATGGTGGGTATTTGTTTTAAATATCGTTTTCTAAATGAGTGAATGCATACCTTAATTTTCTTGCCTTTGGTGCTTACCATTGTTTTCTAGAGTTTCAATTACTATAGATATGGAACATTCCATAAGCATGTTATTTATACTGGTTAATTGTTTTGTGCAGAAAAAAGTTATTGAAATTAGAGAACAACTAAGAAGAATTGCACAGAGATTGCGCATAGGCTTACAATCTTGCGAAAATGATATGCAGGTGACTTGGTGCAATCCTTTAATCATTTCATCATCATGTTTTGGTCTTCCTTGCCTTAATTCTATATGTTTGGGTTCAGCCAAATGAATGCTCCTCTTCCATGATTTTCTGTTAGAATTCATCTCACCCTTGTTATATAACTTCTTAAAGATCATTCCTATTAATTGCATCCACAATAATTTGGTTTCCCTTTGGTCTCTTTATCACTTGTGCAAACTTACCTCCTCTTAGCATTTCGTATAGGTCTATGTGGTATGCGCATACCATCCAAGTCTAGATTCTCTTATTTTCTCACAATCAGGCACTGATACTATTTTTTTCTCTTACAGTCCCACCTATTATTAGTTAATCTTAACTCCTCTAGTCATTCCATCCATCCATAGTTACTTTCCCATTTCCGCTATATTCTTTGATAATACTAATTTCTTTGACATTAGAAACACATGTTTCTGATGGTCCTATAAAGGATTTTCTTGACTAATTTTGTACTCTTTATTGTAAATTGTAGATAGGTCTTTTATAAAGGATTTTCTTGACTAATTTTGTACTCTTTATTGTAAATTGTAAATAGGTCTTTTATTTATGCACTTTGCCAAAATGTATATTGCTTCCTTTGAAATGGCTTAAACCTGTATGGGAAATTAGGCCTTTTTTGTTTCGAAAAAAGTAAATAACCCCAAGAGCAAGTTACTTTAGTGCGGCCTATTTCAATCTCCCCAAAGAATTGAAAGAAAACTCAACTGAACGGACAGAAGATTCTAGAATTCTTTATCCATGTGGGCTCCTTCCTTTGTCTCCAATTTATTATCATTATTATTATTATTATTTTTTTTTTTGTTCCATTACCAAACAAACCTCTGTACAAGAAACAGAGAGGCTATCCCTCTAGTGCAGATCCGAACTTCTATTTGTGTTTTTCAGAGAAATCCATAGAAATAATGATATTTCTTTATCATTAAAATGTGCTACTTCTATAACAGTTGCTAGAATAAGCGGTTCTATAGTGGTCCATCCTGCTAGATGCGAAAGAAAATGTAGGTTCATATCCTTGATCATTGAGAGTAAGCATATGTTGGCAAATATGTTTCGGTGGGTTTTGAATCATTTCTGCCTATGCATGTGCAATTGTTTTCAACGTACTACAGGGATATCAGCTACCTTTTAAGCCTTTTGGTAGGATTAAGAAGAAGTTGTACAATACACTTCTCTATTGTTTTCTGTTGTTCATGGCTCAACCTCGTAGGATATTGATTTCTTCTGCCTATTACTTTTGCATGTTTGAGTAATTGAAGTGCACCATTTTCCCCCCTTGCAGGTAGTAAGAAAGGCAATTACTGCTGGTTTTTTCGCTAATGCGTGTCATTTAGAAGTGAGTATAAAAATTTGATGCTTGAATGATCATCATTATTTGTGTCTATGGAGGAAATTCCTCAACTTAAACCTTTAATTCTCTAAAAAATAATAATTTGTGATTGCCTGATTAATCTATATTTTTGTTCCTGCTCAAATTTTGTCACTAGGCTTTTAGTCACAATGGGATGTACAAAACTGTTCGAAGTTCTCAAGAAGTTTATATTCACCCGTCATCTGTGTTATTCAGGTTAGTAGAAGTATCTATTGATTGCTGATTTTTGCAATTATCCACCTTTTGCATCCAATGCATGATAAAAGAAACCTATTGCACTTCACTACAAACTTGACAGTGGTGATATTTATTCCTTGAACCATGTTTTGCAGAGTAAATCCAAAGTGGGTTATATACCATTCTCTCGTCTCAACTGATCGACAATACATGCGCAATGTCATCTCCATAGATCCTTCTTGGCTGAAAGAGGCTGCTCCACATTTTTACAGGCAAAAACAAACCAATCCTATTGCTTTTTGACTTCTCATTTGTTAGTATAGCAGCTCAAAACCTTTTTACTTGTGAGCTGTTCCTCAAGCTCTTCAAAATGAGTTGGAAGCCAATCAACATTTTCTATGTTAGGGTTAGTCCATTACATGATTCGTTGTGCATACTCCATGCTTCTTTCATATAAAGATTATCCCTTAAATTTAACCATGAAAAGAGCTTTGGTGCTCACTGTGAAAGCTAGGTTCTAAACAATGGCTTATGTTGCTCTTCTGTATTTGACGTCTGATTCGACCATCAGAAGACCTCCTCCGGTACCTCTAGATTGGCATTTTGGGGTTTTGTGGTGGGTATATACAGAGAATGAACCAAGGTAGTCAGAATCCCGATTCTGCCTGGTAAAATCTTACGATTCTGCCACGATTCTATACGATTTTGTATGATTTTACTACGATTCTATTACGTTTTTATAATGATTTGACAGTTTCGCCCTTCATATAAAATGTCCAAATTTTTTATGATTTAGTTCAATATCCCAATTTATGACTTAAATTTCTGAGAACATTTAAAGGGCCAATGTATTATAAAATTTTGAAAATTCTAATATGATTTAGACTTTTAAATTAAATATTTAATTATTAATATTTTAAAAAAAATTAATACGAGTTGTTAGAATGTTATAATTCCGATTCTACGGAACCCAAAATTCTATCTAGAATCCTGATTCTTGCCTGGAAATTGTTTTGCAGTTGTTCTGTTCACCCATGTTAACCGTTAATTTTATTGGGCTTTGACTTGATTGGGCTCAAGCCCACGATTGTAGATTCTGTCTCTTTATATATGCTATTCGTTTTACTTTCAAAAGAAAAAGAATTTCAAAAGGAAAAAAATTCTCCTTTTATTGGGCTTTGACTTGATTGGGCTCAAGCTCACGATGGTTGTGGGTCTTTTGAGCTTTGTTCAAGTTACTTTTAGTTTACTCGTGTAACAATTTTGTATGTCCCGGGGCTTGTTGGTCCTTTTCGTTTATGGGCCTAAAAATTCCACTTATTTATCTGTTTCTTTTCTTTTCTTTTTTATTTTTTTTTTAAAAATAAAAATAAAAATAATTCGCTCATCTATTCAAGTTGCTTCAATTCTTTGGGGACAGAAATCTGCGGTTCTCATTTAAGTGTACGATTCTTTATTACTAATTTTTTATGTAGATGAATAATCGCACAATTGAATAAATGTATACTATGATGCTCAGTGGTATATGCTTTATTAATATTTAAAACAATTATCATTCTATTTCTCTCTGCTTTGGTTCCTAGTGTCCTGATGTCTATGGATGTGATTTTATTTTATTTTTTACTCCTTTTCTTTCTTCCTTCGGAATATTGTAAAATAGAGTTACAACATCACTGGCTCAGCTTGAGCTCAATCCGGTCTTCGAGGGTTTTGTTTTTCTTACCCCAGAGTTGGGGGTTGAAATACTTCAAGATGATTTTAATAATACTTGATTTGTTCAACATTTGACGCTACATCAACATCATCAACCGTTAATATGGTATATGTCAAGTATTTGACTATATATAAAGTTGAATTTAGACAGTTGAACTATATTTCTTACTTAAATCAATAAAATAGTATATACCAATCATTCTCGTCTCCATGTGATGAAAGAAGAAATCATTGTCCCAAATGATTGGACATTGTCGCTTGGAATGCTGGTTAAGAAAACTTGAAATTCATGGAGTCAGCTTGGAATGAAATATTCAAAGCACACAAATCACTATTTACACTTAATTTTAGGGCTATTAACATTAAATCCCCCTTAATTTTAGTTTTTGATCAAATACTCCCCTGAAGTGTCATATTACCCCTTTACTATGAAAATCTTTCATATACCTCTCTTTCTATCTCAAAACGATGTAATTTTAATGCATAAAATATATACTAAAACGTTGTCGTTTGGGGTTGGAAATGAGGGTTTGTGAAAGATTTTTATAGTGAAGGGAAAATATTGCACCTCATTAAGTACTTGATCAAAATCTGAAATCAGAAGGAATTTATGTTTATAGGCTTTAATTTTATATATTTTGTATGCATGTAAGTAGTAGATTTTACATTCTCCATCAGACCGCTTTGGTGGTACTTGGCGGCAATTGACCAATTCTTCAGAATTATCTAGACTAATTATATACACTACTATTCAACTTACATGTACATGTAGATTCTTTTGTTGAATTTTCATCCTAAAACAATTTCTTTGCTGAGAGGAGAAAGGTAGTCACTGAAAGAACATATATAGAGGCTTGTCATGTTCAAACCGCGTCTAATTCAAGAATCTGAATATACACTCTAAATCCCAATCCACAAGATGCATGGAATACGTATTCTAGATCTAGAGACATAATTGGTAGATGATTATCATCTATTTTCGGATTCGTTATAATTTTTATAAAAATCCATATTAAAAGAATATTTATAAAAAAGAAATTAAGATACAAAAGTTAAAAAACATACTTCATGAAATAGAAATAAGAGACTAAATCGAAAATAAATTTGTTACAGTCACCATGACGAACAATAATTTCTCACAGTATTACCTTGGACAGTGATTCAATCAAAATCTTCAGCTATCTTTAATTATACAAGGATTAATGGGTATCACTTTTTTATACTTGCGGTATTAACATGCATGTACACAGAAATATACCAAAAATATGAGGCCCTGCTTGGTAGGTGGTCTAGTCTGGTCTTGCGTTTTATGGGACCAGATCGTGTTTGGTAGCATTGGTCCCAAATTTTTGGTTAGACCAAGTAAGACCAAATCAGACCAAAATGGCCTCATTTCAGACAAAAAAAAAAGGTGGTTCCTGGTGGTCCGGTCTGGTCTTATTAATAAAATATATTTATAAATAATTAAAAATGAATATATAATAATAAAAAATTATTATTAATAATAATAAATTAAATAAAACATATTTTAAAAATAAAATATAAATAATAAATAATAAACAAAATGAAATAAATAATACCTAATAATAATAAAAAATGAATATAATAATAATAAATAAATGAATAAATGATAAAATATATTTATAAATAATTAAAAATGAATAATTAATAATATAAATAATAAATTAAATAAAACATAATAAAAATAAAAAAATGAATACAATAATAATAAATAAATATAATAATAATAAAAAATGGACTAAATAATAAATAATAATAATAAATTAATAAAATAAATAATAAATTACATAAAACATATTTAAAAATATAATAAAAATAATAAATAATAAACAAAATGAAACAAATAATAATAATAAATAAATATAATAAAAAATAATAAATAGATATAATAATAAATAATAAGTAAATATAATAATGAATAAATACTTCATAATAATAATAAAAAATGAGTATAATAATAATAAATTAATATTAAATTAATAAAATATATTTTTAAATAATTAAAAATGAATAAATAATTTATAAATAAATTGAATTAAATAATGAAATAATAATAAATAAATAGAATATATTTATAAATTAATATATAAATATATAAATAATAATTTAATAATATAAATAATAAAATAATAAAATATATCATAAAGTGAAGAAATAATAAATAAAGAAATAAGTAATAAATAAATAAATATTATAATAAATAATAAATAAATAGTAAGACCAGACCGCTTACCAAACAGACTTTTCCAGATCAGATTAGACCAGACCAGACCGGACCAGACCAGACCAGACCAGACCAGAAAGACCGCCTACCAAACATGGCCTGAGTGAATCTTTCTCTTGTTTCGGAAAAATTAAAGGGTAAATAGCTTAAAACCCCCATCAAGTTTACTCTCTTTCTCTATTATACCCCCTCAACTAAATTTAGCCTCCTAAACTTTCATTTTTTTGCACCATGGGCTTGCCCTCAAAACTTTTTACCCTTTTGCCCTCCAAATTTTTTATATTTCCACCTTACATTTAACCCTCTTATAAGGTAAAGTGCAAAAAACCAATTTGCCCCAATTCTATTATAAAAGACTATCATACCTTTACTATTATATTTCTTAATTCTTTAAATTACAAAAATATTATTTCTTTAACTGGTATCCCTTTAGTTGATTTTCTATAATTTTTTGGAAAAAAAAAACAAAATCAAGTGTTGTATAATTTGAATGATGATAGACAGGGGATGTGAGAGGAACAAGATTGAGGTCCAATTACATGATATGATTTTCAGTACCTGGGGTTTTAGATTTGGATATTATCATTTTTTTAATGTCTCTATCTTCTTTCCTAGAATAAATTTTATTTGCTTCTTATTATTTAGGTGTTCATTATCTTGTGTTATATGGGAACTTGGTAGGTTCTTTGGTTAAATATACAATTAGGGCATTTGAGGGCATGCCCATACATTTGGTAGGTTCTATGAAATTTCCAAATTTCATATGCATTAATGATCGGTTTAACATGTAGAGTATATGCTAAATTGAACTATATATATATAACATGAGAAAATTAACAAATGAACTATATATCTATATATATATATATAACATGAGAAAATTAACAGATGTTTATTATTAAGTAATTTGTAATTTATTTATGAATATATTTTTATGAAAAGAAAGTTTTATTTGGTATAAAAAAATTAATTAGGATAATGAGTTTTATGATTTAAATCAAATTAAAATTTAATAACAAGTTAATTGATTTACAAATAAAATAATTAGAACTTATAATTTTTTTTTTTTTAGCATTTGAGAGTATATTTAGTCTAATACATTAAAGGTAAATGGTAGAATTAATATTCTAACTAAAAGAAATAATATTTTTGTAATTTAAAGAATTAAGAAATATAATAGTAAGGGTATAATAGTATTTTATAATAGAATTGGGGCAAATTGGTTTTTTGCACTTTACCCTATAAGAGGGTTAAATGCAAGGTGAAAATATAAAAAGTTTGGAGGGCAAGCCCATGGTGCAAAAAAATGAAAGTTTAGGGGGCTAAATTTAGTTAAGGGGGGTATAGTAGGGCAAGAGAGTAAACTTGAGGGGTGTTTTAAGCTATTTACCCTAAATTAAATGATTAAAATACTTCTAATTTTTTTTTGCTTTGAAACTTATTATTCCTTCGGGTCTATGTTCATTTCTGAATATTCTTTCAATTTTGTATACATAACGCAGCTTTGGGTTTAAATATTATTCTAAAAAATATATTTCCTCTTACAAAATGGTTGTTTTCGTGGACAAAAAGAATCTTCTAAAATATATATAAGCGTATTTTTCTCTCCAAATTAAATGAAGCTTGACCCCATCCTTATTTAAGTTCACACATGGAACGACTTTTGAACCCACATAGAATGAGTCCTATGCTTGGAGTCTTTGGAAAACTAGTAGAAATTTCCCACATCTTTCATCAGTATTTTATATAAATAAGATTAGGAATAAATGTGTCCATGAGTTTACTTAGAACAATATATATATATATAAGATTTGTCCCACTTACAGATTTTAAAGCTAATTAAAAATGGCTTTTCAACTACTCATATCCAACTTTAACATTGCTACTTTTAAACCCTCCTTTTTGTTATTCCATGTCTTCATTACATTCCTTCTCTTTCTCTCTCATGGGTCCATAGTTGAAGCTGACAAAGTAACTATGCATATAGGCAAAGAACACAAAATAGCCATGAAAATAGCTCTTGAGAACAAAAGATCAAAGTTTCATAAGCTCTCTGGCGGTGACACCACCCGATTAGCTCATGCCGGTTAGTTAATTATCTTTATCGCCTTTCCGAATTTTCATTATTCTAACTAAGTCATGATACATGAACCCATGCATAGATTTGTACATACGTTTAGAATAATGCAAGCATACGTTTCAAGCTTGTTTAGTAATAGTAATGATTATGAGGTATATCAAGGTTGAGTCTCCTGTTCATATGAATATGATCATTAGAAAAATTATGCAACATATTACTTGAAAAAAAAACATTATTTACATATAAATGCATGTATGTTTATGTGACCGTCTACCACATCTTATAATATAGTACTTGGTTTTTTGAAAAGGTCGAGAGTACTTAATATTCTACTTCAAATCAAACAACTAGGTTCAGTTAACAACACAAAAAGGGGAAATAGCAACATGAATATATATATATATATATATATATATATATATATATGTGGGACTTACATGAAAGCATCTACTTACCGTTTCTTTGTTAGATAGCGGAGCCCGATCTCAAGTGCCAGTTTTCTCAGTTGCAGCCGCTCCACTTACACCAGCATTGCTTGTTTCCGAGGACCAAAAGCCAATGATGAGAAATGAGGTCGTACTGACTGATTGTAATGCAAAACCAATGAATATTGTAGTCCCGGGTATAGCTTCTATGAGGGAGTTCCTCAAGCCAGAAGTGAATTCGGATCAAAAGTTTAGTGGTTATGTTGTCAGTGTTTATGAGGAGGTGCGAAAGATTTTGGAGAAGCGCAACATTCATGATCTACCCCCTCCTAAAGAATTTCACCCGATCAATGCCAGCTACTCTGATTTGGTTAAATCTGTCGGTAACAATGTAATCACAAATTCCTTTTCTTTTGTTTTCTTTGACAGCAATTTTATATCCAATTGTTCCAAGTTCTCTATATTTAGCTAATCAGATACATAACGGTCACTAAAAGGGAATAAAAACTACAGTTATAACCTTTAGTGACCGATGTGAAATAATATATTTTGATTAAGTTAATGATCAAATATAGAGTTTACAACATCACAAAGAGCTAGCTCTCTTAATAGTGTTTTAAATTTATTTTATTTTTCCCAACTTCCTGATGAAGATGTCTTTGTTTTGACATGTGGATCGAACTGATGGAAGACTTATGATGCTGCTGTTGGTGACATAACGATACTAGCTGAGCGTTGGCCTCTAGTGGAATTCACGGAACCATTTATGGAGTCAGGTTTGTTGATGGTAGTTCCAGTGAAGGATGAATCTTCGAAAGCATGGTTGTTTCTGAAGCCCTTCACCATGGAAATGTGGGTGGCCACTGGGTGCATCATGCTGTATATAATGTTCATAGTTTGGTTCTTGGAGCAACGTTCCAATCCAGCATTTAGCGGCCCATGGAAGGATCAGCTTGGCAATACGCTTTGGTTCACCTTCTCTACTCTATTCTTCGCTCACAGTAAGTTCATGTCATCAAATTTCATAAGACCTTTTTTTTTAGGAATAATTTTGAAAAATGACGATTTTTGGATCATGTATTACACCAACTACAAGTCTAAAAAAAGAGCCAATTAATCAAACTAATAATTACCGGGAAAGGTTAGTTTAGTTAATTAGCTCTTTCCTTCACAGACTATTAATTTCAATGTTACGGTATTAATTTGTAATGCATGCCATTTTCAAAATTATTTCTTTTATTTATGTTTAGTTCTGGGATTAAACATATACACTTGTATTTTTCATTTTGAAGGGGAGAAGATTAAAAGCAACTACACTCGAACAGTAGTGGTGGTGTGGCTTTTTGTGGTGTTGATCTTAATACAAAGCTACACTGCGAGCCTCACTTCAATGCTCACCCTCTCACGTCTCCGACCAACTGTGACGGATCTGGAGTGGCTAAAGAGGACAGATGCAGTGGTGGGGTGTGATGGTCTTGCATTTGTTAGGGATTACTTGGAGAAAGTGTATCACTTCAAACCAAAGAACATCAAAGTCATGAGCAACGAAAACGAGTACCTGCCTGCCTTCAAGAATCGCAGTATTTCAGCAGCATTTCTTGAAGTCCCTTATGCCAAAGTTTTTGTCAACAAACACTGCAAGCAGTTTGATTACGGCAACGGATCATACACCAGCAGATTTGGAGGATTTGGCTTTGTGAGTACTTCATGGAACTCTTTACACTTTTTCTTCTTAAATAACTATGGTGTCCGGGGCTTCCTCCCCACTAATCAATAGGATCTGTGCAAAAGTGATCAATACACATATAGGATAAAATTTGGACTATGTCTGTTGTCGTGATCCTAATAAATTATTTACTCAAAATTTAATATGAGACGTGATACTATAAGACAACAAATTTAATATGAGACAAATTTAATATGAGACGTGATACTATAAGACAACAAGTCACAAGTCTGAGCTAACTCGATCTTGTTAAACTCTTTAGTTTTTAGTCTTTACACTCTTTTCATTCTCATATAGCACAAAATTAATTGCTACAACAGAACATACTGCAGACAACCACGGAGCTACCCTATGGGTATGCGGGGCACTTGTCTCCTTTAGCATGTTTTTTGATATATGACATTTCTATTAGTTTTTTTCAAAAAGATAACAATATATAGATAAAATATTAAAATTGCCCTATACGAACTCACCAACAAAATTCGTATTGCCCCCACATATCAAAGATCGCCCCCTTTTACATAATTTTCTTGATCCGTAGATGACTGTAGACACTTATAACTCTGAATAAATTAATAATTTGAACACACAAATTTACCACTATTTAAGTAAATTTCTTAACTCATATAGAAAATATAGAATGATAACTGTATATGTCCTTAGAATCACTGGTGGTATTGTAATTAAATTATTCTTCATGTCTTCTGTGCAGGCCTTTCGAAAAGGTTCTACATTAGCTGCTAATGTTTCCGAAGCCATACTCGAACTATCAGAAAATGGGACGCTAAAAGAATTGGAGAATAAGTTGTTTGGTGCCTCCTCAGAGTGTACAAACTCCCAAGCCGCCGAAGATTATAATAGCTTGAGCATGGAGGGCTTCCGGGGCCTATATATAATCTCTGCGGCCACTTCCACCATTTGCTTTCTACTCTATCTAGTCGGGCGATGGTGGACGAATGCAAGAAGGATAACTCCAGAGAGTACTACTCCAACTCCCGATGATGAAACCGAAATGGTTTAGGGTCTGCTTGGTTTAGAACGTAAGAACGAAATTTGTTCGTTAAACAATTTCTGACATGTGCATTATGAAAATTCATTTTGTTTTAAAAATGACAAATCATGCAATACTTGATCACTTAATTCATAATGTTCTTAGCAAATTTAGTTAGTGTTAGTATCACAAAAGAGTTCCAAGTTGTAGTTTTATATTCGTTGCACCAAGAAATGCATGACATGCATGAAATTGCTTACCGTTCGTTGTAAATTTGTAATTGTAATAATCAGATATTAGTTTTTTTTTTTAGGTTGGGTAACAGAGGTGATCCAGTCCTCGGGTCCAGAAATTCTTTCATCTCACTCATCCGTCCGGGTTATAATCAGATATTAGTTCAAGACATTTTTATTCAATATTTAGGACTTCACAATCAAATTTGATTTACAATCACTTATTGCTTGAAGGTAATTGCAACCTCATGGACGAGTCGAGATGATTGGAACGTTGATGCCCATATTAATCACTCTTCATATCACATCTTTCGTTTTTTCGTTTAAAGCGAGTATCCAAATTCTTAACTTAGTTTTACATCCTTCACGTGTAATTATATTAAGGGTAAACTCACAAAAAACCCTATGAACTATGGTCAAATTTGCAACAAATTGCAACAAACGAGGGCATTATAATTTGTGCAACTAACTCCTTAAAGAATCACATTTATTGCAAAATGTCCCCATTATTTTCATATATTTTTACAAATGACCACATTGCCCTTTCTTATTCAATTATGCTTGATGCATAAAATCAAACTAATTTTTTTAGTAACATGTTAAATATTTAAAAAATAATATAATTACAACTAATAATTTTATTTTATTCTTATTTGAGGGAATATTTATCCTAATATAGTTAAGTAAATTTGTTAAAAAGAAAAACTGACTTTCCAATCTAATCTAATTTAATGAAATGATGAGAAGAAGTGGAATGTGGTGAAACAAAGAGAATGGGGAGGTTTTTCTGTATATATATATATATACGGGTCTTTGGTCATATAACTCTTTAAGTCATATGACCAAAGAGAGACCGGAGAGAGGTCCAAATACTGACCAATTCAAACCTGCAAAAAAACCATGTCTTTGTTCAAAATGTATTTTGGTCCCCTCAACTCTGCATAATTACAATCAGGTCCCCTAATTAGACAATTTTTTATCATTTGGACCCCCTTATGTACTTTTAGCACATTTTCAGACTTAACTGTGTGTGAAATGACTAAAATACCCTAATCCTTGTTCATATTCTTCCCCCCTTATCTGTGCAATTTTGGTGCCATATATGTAAAGTTATATTAGTTTGACCCCCTCAATTTAGGGGGTGTAAATGAAATTAATTAAAAAAAAATGTTTACATATTTAACTAACACAAGTATTTACTAAATTATTTGTATTTTTCAAAAAAATACCAAATTGCACACATAAATAACAATTTTTGGTCCAAAAATAAATTAAATTTTACTGTTTATGTAAATGAAAATATTTAGGGTTAACTTCAAGAAACCCCCTTATGCTATTCAATTTAATCAACTAACTCCTACTGTGTCCACTTTGCCCCTATATTATCCAATTTCATCACTATGCCCCCTCCTCCTCACATTTAGAGTCAAAATATCTAGACTACCCTCCCTTAATAGTATAAGGGGGTTTAGTGAAATCAACCCTTAAAAAAATTATTTTTCATAAAAACAATAAATTTCAGTATATATATATATAAATATTTCGGAAAATATGACTTTTTACGAAAAATAATTTTTTTTCGAAAAATATATATTATGTATCAAAATATGATTTTTTTACGAAAAATATTTTTTTGTGAAAAATATATATTATGTTCCAAAATATGATTTTTTTCCGAAAAATAATTTTTTTGCGAAAAAGTATATGTTATGTTCCAAAATATGAATTTTTTTTCAAAAAATATATATTATGTTCCAAAATATGATTTTTTTTTGAAAAATATTTTTTTTGCAAAAAAGTATTTATTATGTTCCAAAATATGAATTTTTTTCCGAAAAATACTTTTTTTGCGAAAAATATATACTATGTTCCAAAATATGATCTTTTCCAAAAAATATATACTATTATGTTCCAAAATATGGTTTTTTTCCCGAAAAATATATATTATTTTTTCGGAAATAATTCATATTTTGGAAAATAATATTCTCCATCTGAAAAATAATTATTTTGTGAAAAATATATATATATATTTGAAATTATAATTTTTGTGAAAAATATAATTGATTTTCGAAAAATAATTTTTTTAAATGATTGATTTCACCAAACCCCCTTATATTATTGAGGGTAGTTTAGGCATTTTGACTCAAAATGTGAGATGAGGGGGAATAATGATGAAATTGAATAATATAGGGGGCAAAGTGGACATAGTGGAGGTTAATTGATTAAACTGGAAAGTATAGGAGGTAGTCCTGTCAATGGATCGAATTCGGATCGGATCAGTTAAATCCAAATCCAATTTGTTAAGAAATCGGATTATCGGATTCAGATCCTAATCGGGTTATCGGATTTTATTTTCAATCCATATTCGGTTAATATCGGATTCGGATCGGATGCGGATCATAATCGGATTATTGACAGGTCTATTGATAAGGATGACAAAAACTCCCGATCCGTGATCCGAATCCGATAATTCGACGGATTTTCACTTAGTTAATTCATATTCGAATTTCTTCATTATAGAATATCTGATTCGAATATCTAATTAAAAAAATACAAAAATACAAAAATCAATAAATACTGAAACACTAAATTATTCACACTTTTAATAATTGTATTTATGATCAATCATTATTAATAAATAATAAAATAATTAACAACTAACATTTATATACATGTATAGTATTAAATATATTCACATAAAAATATAAAATATATATGTATATATATATAAATATATTTTATATCGGATCGGGTTATTATCGGATCGGATGACATAAATCCAAATCCAATTTGTTAAGAAATCGGATTATCGGATTCGGATCCTAATCGGGTTATCGGATTTTATTTTCAATTCATATTCGGCTAATCGGATCGGATTTGGATGGGATTCAGATCAAAATCCGATCTATTGACAGGTCTAATAGGAGGTTTCTTGAAATTAAC
This sequence comes from Cornus suecica, assembly GCA_963922005.1. Classification (NCBI taxonomy): domain Eukaryota; kingdom Viridiplantae; phylum Streptophyta; class Magnoliopsida; order Cornales; family Cornaceae; genus Cornus; species Cornus suecica. Next base: position 77,836,045 of record OY998241.1, read on the forward strand.
CCAAATATTTAATTTATCCATTGTAATATTCAAATGTACAAATTTCTATTTTAATAAGGAAATAAAATATAAAAATACTTTATTCATATAGAATTAATAATAAATTTATATTTTTTAATACATTATTCAATTCATTTCAATTAATCTAATTTTCTCTCTACTCCTCCACCACCACCACCACCACCACCACACCACATCCTCCAAAAAATTAAAAATATATATTGTATTTTAAATGAAAATGAAAATATAAAATATTTGCATTTTTCAAAAAAATATTAAATTACACACATAAATAACAATTTTTGGTCCAAAATAAATTTAATTTTACTATTATGTAAATGAAATATTTAATTTGTCCATTGTAATATTCAAACATACAAATTTCTATTTTAATAAGGAAATAAAATATAAAAACACTTTATTCATATAAAATTAATAATAAATTTATATTTTTTAATTCATTATTCAATTCAATTAATATATTTTTTCGCACCACCACCACCACCACCACCACCCGATTTGTTTGATTACCCTTTTTATTGCACATACCCAATTTCAATTTCATGTGTGTATATATATGTATATGTATATGTGCGTGTGTGTGTATATATATATACAGAGAGAGTGAGAAAGAGGCAACCAATGTGTATATGTGTGTGTGTATGTGCATGTGTAGGTAGGAGCCAGGAGGTGCGGGTAGAGGTGGGAGGTGGTGGAGGTAGAGGCACTCTAATTAGTGGTGGTGGTAGAGGTTGCGGTGGGGTGGGGTTAGGGTTTGGTTTGAAAGAGGGGGGTTGAAGGAGATGTGTTTGGGTATAGGAATAGTAGGTGTTAATTTGGGTAGGGTTTAAGCTATCCAACTTATCCCTATTGAGGATAGTGAGAAATATGGGTGTTTGACAAAGGGTAATATAGTCTTTTCCTTCTAAGTTAACGCCCAAAAGTGGGCAGGGTATCCAAATGATGAAAATTTACCTAATTAGGGGGTGAAAATGCAATTATGTAAAATTGGGGAGTCAAAATGCATTTTGAACAAAGTCTACCATCTATATCAAAAATAGAAAGATAAAAATTGTCCAAATAAAAAGTTAAATATATGAAAACCGAAAGCTTTTATCATCTTAGTTTGTTAAAAAAAAAAATTAGTTTTGGATGAAGTTTCTAGCTAATACTACGACTATTTACAAGTAATAAATATTTTTATTAAAATAAAGTTATTGGGTCGTAATTATATTATTTAAAAACAAGTATAGTGGGCTACTATCAATTTCCTTGGTTCCCCAAGTCATGAGTTTAGACTTCTGATGGCTAATGAAGCTTCGGTGCATGACCGTCATACAAGAATTATGTTGACCCATGGTCAGACCAGATATGAGAAAATTTTCTATATACGCAGCCGCAAATTGAGCCAAAATATCCCATATTTTTTTCTCTGTTGCGAAATCAAAAGATGCAATGGCGTTTCCAATTTAGTGCCCTTGATAATACAATATGGGTACCTATTTCTTTAATATGCCATGCTTTTTTCATTCTCTCCCAAAGTTCTAAAGCTGAAGCTTGGACAATGCCTACTGCTGAGAAACCAATGGTGATAGGAGTTCCGGGGTGGACCTTTTCGGACCAGTATGTGAATGTAGAACAATCCACCAAAAACCCATATGAGAAGATATACAGTGGTTTTTGTATTCGTGCATTCGAGGAGGTGGTCAAGTCTCTCAGTCCGAATTATTATCTACACCACAAGTATGTCGAGTTCAATGGCAGCTACGATGATTTGGTTAATTGTGTCGCTAATCGGGTAAGAAGCATACCTCAACTTCTTGAAACAATTTATTTATTTTTTATTTTTTTGGAGTTCTAGGACACTATTGATATCTTTATTCATAAATAAGAGAACAATATAGTTCAGTTCAAACAAAGTCAGTGAGGAGGTGACGGACCAAATCCATCTGGTAGCAAACGGGTCAAACTGATGTAAGTCCGACATAGTACCCGATGTATTTTGACCCATCAGATTCTCACTGGAGTACTCTTGGACAAGAAATATAGGATGTATAATGACTTTATTTTGTTGATTAAAAAGAATGAAAACAATAATAAAAATAGAGATGCAAATTTCTTTGGAATTAGAACTAGGAGATGACTATTGGACCATCCAACTAACTATTCTTGACTTTCAACATACCAGAACATAATATGCCATAGATGTGAATAATTTAGAAATTGTTTTCTCCATTCAATTATTCATTTGTTACAAATTCCATATGGTGAAACATTTTGCCTTTTTTATTGGAAGACTTTTGATGCTGCCGTGGGTGATATAACGATACTTGCTGACCGGTGGAAGGTGGTGGAATTTACTGCGCCATTTACTGAGACAGGCATGTCATTGGTGGTTCCGGTGAAGAACCATGCTTCCAACGGATGGATGTTTTTGACCCCTTTCACCACGAAATTGTGGTTAGCAACGGCGGCCATTTTGATGTACACAATGTTCATAGTATGGTTATTGGAGCATCGCAACAATCCAGAATTTTGTGGTCCATGGAAGGACCAACTTGGCAATGTTTTGTGGTTCACCTTCTCTTCACTCTTCTCAGCTCACAGTAAGTATTGGCCCCACAAATATGTTTTGAACCACACAACACTTCATTGAAGATGGTTTTAGTTTTGTGTATGACCTTAATTACTCAAACTTGCTCGGTTGTTTGAGAAACTATATTACACATATTTTTCATAAAATTTAAACGTTATTGTACGACCTTAACTTTTAACCGTCAAAGAAACTTAATGACAGAAAATGATTGTCATGTAATTAAGGGCTTGTTTTAGCATGCGTTTTGTTTATGGTGTTTATGATTTTCGGTCTGAAACCAATGCACTTTTTGGGTTGAAACATGTTTGACACGGTTTATTTTATTTTGCACAATAACGTGAATAGTTGAAATATTTCGAAAAAATAAAAACACCAACTTGATTTTTTATACGTTTACTTCAACATTGTAGCAAAATATGTTTTGGTTTAACTTAAAACAGATTCAAATTTACATCATCAAATATGATTTTCATTTTATTAAAAGCACCTTACAATAAAAATGTCTGTTTCATTTTGGCTAAAAACAAAATGTGTTCCAAACGGACCCTAAATTATTGAAATTCCTCTATTACCCTTGATTCAGATAAATGTCCTAAATAGTCTAGTATACTAAGGTATAATTACAATTATAAGGGAAGAATTCTCTGTCCTTATCTTCAGCATATTCAGACTTTGTATGTCCATCATAATTGTTGCAGGGGAAAGAATTCAACATAACTATACTCGAGTGGTGATGGTGGTATGGCTTTTCGTGGTGTTGATCGTAACACAAAGCTACACTGCCAATCTCTCTTCAATCCTCACCGTCTCAAGACTCGATCCAAATGTGGACTCACTCAAGAAGGGAAATGCCGTTGTTGGCTTCTATGGCAACAGTGTTGTAAAAGAGTACTTGGTGAATGTACTTCATTTTAAAGAGAAGAACATCAAGTACGACATGGCCACACAGTCTCACTACTTGGAAACTCTCAAGAATGGCACTATCTCAGCAGCATTTATCGAGTCGCATTATGCAAAAGCTATTGCCAATCAGTACTGCGATCAACTTACTGTCACAGGAACAACATATAAATTGGGAGGACTTGGCTTTGTGAGTGATGCTTAAAACTCTTTTAATTCCCTCTAAAATTAAGCTTTTATGTAGTGGAACTGTGACACACCAATTTACTATATACGCTCTATCAATTTATTTTTATTTTTTGTTTCGCAATTGCAGGTCTTTCAAAAAGGTTCTCCAATAGCCGATGATGTATCTGAAGCAATTCTAAAACTATTGGAAGATGGCACTATTAAAAAACTGGAAGATGAGTGCTTCACTCCGTCTTCGGATTGTTCAAACTACCAAAATACTAAAAACAACAGTAGCTTGAGCCTCCATGACTTCTGGGGTCTATACATCTTCTATGTTACCATTTGCACCATTTGTTTACTACTATTCATCGTTCACTCACTCAACAATCTTCGAGATTGCCATCGAGTTCTTTCTGCAAGTGCTTGGAAGCAGATACTTCCGCTCACGCGATTCTTCAATAATAATACAGATTCAAGAGCTCCAAGCTCGAATCAGGCAGCAAATGAATTATCTTTGATTCCACCTTGATTGAGCTAATTGATAAGTTGAATGGGATTGCGGGAAGGGTTTACATGAAGCATGAGCTTTTATTAACCATTTTGTTTTTCTTTTACTTGTATATCTTAATTACATAAAAAAAATTAAAAAATTAAAACTTTTTTTTCTTCATTCAATTATTTATTTCTTACCAATATCAAACTTTGAAACATTTTTCTATTATGTAGTCCACAGGACCAACTCGTGAATTTTCTTTGGTTCACCTTCTCTACACATACGTCTCATAGCAAAGTTTCGTCTGGGCAAATATGTTATGCACAAAGCAGTTCAAGGAAGATGGTTTTAGGTTGTCTTACGTTATTTAACAAATGTTTCTAATAAGTAAAATCGGTGTCTTTATGAGAACTATCGACATGTTTTGACATGTCACGCACAGTTAATAAAATTACCAATATTAAAGCCGATGATTTAAAATGCTATACAGTATATGCGCGACAAATCTTACTGGAACTTAAACCTCTCACCTTCCCGGGAAGTATGTCACATCCACTCATATACTAATAAGATGCAACTGAAAGGCATGATTGGACAGAGTCCTTAGGAAGGGGCAATGCTTGCTTCAAGCCATGTAAGGAGGAATTCATTCTTACATGTGATGTGCTCCAATGAAATACTTACATGTGTCCTAAAATTCTAAGGGTTTCGGAGATTAGTGGATGTGCGTATAAGCTGATTCGGATTATCTCGATTACCGAAAAAATATATATATATATATATTACCATACTTGTATTTTTTAAAAAATTTGAAAACCAAACAAACCTAAGATAACTAGAAGATTTTGAAACTTATGGAATGTGTTTAAATTTTGGCACAATTATAAATTTTTTATTAGATCATGTCACATGTAAGAAGGATGAGCTTCTTAAGTGGCCTGAAACAAGTATTTCCCTTAGGAAAATTAAGTGTTTCTATCCTTATGTTGGTGTATATATATATATACTACAAGAAATTTTAATATAAGGTGGAATGTTATGGTTTTTCATTTTTGGAAGTATGTTTATTTATATTATACTCACCCACACCCATTTAGGTATTTAGTAATATATTTAGCAATGGATATAAATTATGTAAATCTTTCCGAATATTCTGCTATTTACCAATTCTTCGTATAGTTTCAGGTTTTCAGCTCGAGATTTTCTAAAATGAATACGGTGTGCTTGGTTATATGTTTCACTTTTATCTTGCCTTTTGAATTTTTGGAATATTCCTTCACTCACATGCATTAGAATTAAAATACAGAAATATTGACCAAAACTAGAAAAGGGTATATATAATATTATGAATTTATGAGTCAAATACACATGCACACGTTCCTAGCTTTTATTCGAATTCGCATTATACATTGTATCATAAAAGGGTTCTCGAATTTGAATAAAATCCGTTAGTACTACACCGAAATTTATTGCATAAATTTGATTTTACTTTTTGCTTGATTCAGTCCATTCGAATATCATGAAATATACTAACAAAAGGACTGCACAAGAAACTATTCGTTACAAGGTAATATCACGTCGATCCGATAAGAATCTTCTTTCTTAAAAGGTGTTTCAAACTTACAAAATCAATTTTCTCATTGTCCTCACCCAATGAGAGTAGTAACAGAAAAATCGATCTCCGAGCCCAAATCCACTATTAATTGCAAATCCCTTCAATTAATTAATTAGTTTTTGGGTAAGCAACCAGGTACAATATAAAGACGCACACAGTCGTGTTATTTACAATGTTTAATTGTGGTGGGTTGTGTGAACTGTGCACAAGTATCTTCCTTATGGCAGATAAAGATAACTACTAAAAGTTTTCAGTTTTGGAAATTTCCTAAGTTAGCTTTGGGGGTTATTTTGGAGCTGTCTTTGGGTTATATATATATATATATATATATATATATTGGCGTTGGTCTCTTGCGCGCATACCATTTTTAATCATTCTCAGAAACAGAAAAACTATTGATGACAAAATACTCCTTGGTATCTTCTTTTGGGGTTTGTTTTGGCAGTGGTGTTGCATAGACGGCCAAGGAATTTGGCGACGCACTTGGTCAATACTGTCCTTAGATCAGCATTACGGATTAAATGGAGTATAGGAAAAGTTTGAGTGAGGAAAAACTGGAGGAGTGTCTGAAGGCTCATCAATGACTTCTTCGACCATAGGTTCGGGACCAGGAGGATTTTGTGGGACCATATGGATGAATGGAGTTTGATTTGCAGAATCAACAGAGGACTCTGAATCAGTTTCGGGGCTGATCTGGTGAATATGTTCTGAATCAGGAAGATTTGTAATAGTCATCAGAAGTTCAGTTCGATGGAGCCACCCAGGTTTCCACAACTTTTGCTACTACCCTTCATTACCAAATGGCCTACAGACTCCAAAACCATGCTATGGATATGTTTCTCTCCTCCTTTGCTCCTGAGGACGCTATTCTCATCACTGTAAACACTTCACACCAAGCTACATGTTCCCACATCCCCAAACAGTTATCCTGACCAGAACTTCTCAAGCTTCTCTCAAACTCTTGGGTTACAGCTTATGAGAAATCTTTCCAGCAGCCAAAACCCATACAGTCAACTAACCTCACTTTCATCACCAGACCCGATGGTACTGTTCAATTCTCGTTTCCCAAAGACCAAAGTCATACTACCTCTGCATCCACTGCCTTGCCCATCTTTTCTTCAAATTTTACGGCTAAGATGTATCAATAGAAAGAAAAAAGGATCTGCACAAAGTAATTCTGAAGAACGTTAGTTCTTCAAACAGGTGGATGAAATATATATTATATTTTTTTTTCTATTTAGTAGCTGTAGATGCAGAAAAATACACAACGAATTAGGTTAAAAATTGAATTCCTTTATTCATCATTTGACTATGTATTTATACATAATTCAGTAGATGGGTCAAGCCCATCTACCTAAGTTTATCAATCCCTTAAATCATGAGATTTGATAAAGTCCTTTCTTTTTTGGGCTTTATCTTCCATAAGTGAGACAAATCCCTGACTTATGGATCACTCATTTTCTAGAGACTTCTATGGGTTAGGCCCATCTGTCATGCCTATGTCCATCAGTCCTACGACCTATCTTTATTGGGCCATATAATTTTTGGCTATTATACAGGCCCCTGAGATTATGGGCCTATGATATATTTTTTCCTTAGGCCCATGACCGAATATCTACATATGTATACACATAGATGAGTATATATAAGGTTTCTTTTTGAAAAGTGGCAGCTACAAGTGTGATGTGGCACCCTATTTAATGTTGAGGTAGGTGAGCAATCATTTGCACTTCAAACGAATGGCCCATGTTCCCTCAATCTTTGCGCGTGGGGGGCTGAATTTATAGCACACGTCTTTTGGACTTCGTGCATGACTCTTGGCTTGCCACTGATCCCCTATATAATCCTCAATGCTTTCCTTTCCCCATCACTAGCAAGCCATTTTACACTCCATATTTCTCAATTCTTTTCCTTGGAGCTCTCTCCTCTTTGATTTATGTAACTCTCAGTCGGCATTTCCTAAAAATTTCCACCGGAGCAGCTTTTAACCCTTTCTGAAGTCCTCCCTACCTCTGTTCTCTAAACTGCGTAAGTCAGATAGTACTTTATTTTTCTTTCAATTTTCATCTCTACCCCCCATCTGTCTCTTTTTCCTTTCTAAAACAATGTATGATAGTGATGATACTAGGTCAGTAGAGGAGGTCGTTCTGTCTTCTGGAACCGACCCTGATTTAACCAGTAGTGATAGTCCTTCATTCGTCCATCAAGAGGCCCCTGTTCCCAAAATAGTTCCCCCAAATTCTGACCTTTCGGGTTCATCAACGAATCTAGAAACACCCGCTGAAGGGGGTTCTCATGATAATGATGAGCCTATAAACCCGAACCCTCTTAAACCTTTCTCGGTTGCTCCTTTTAAGAAAACAAGGCCTAAGGTGGATGTAAAACACTTTCGGGCGGAAACTAATGTACCCGGTGATGTTCATGTGGCCCCTTACCCAGACTATTTAGACTTCTCTAAGAGTGAGGGACTTCAACCAGGTAGCATTCTGCTATCGGCGGTTCATCTCAAAGTATTAAGATTCCTTCTTCACCCTTTCTTTCATTATATCTTTTTTATGCTAGGGGTACACCCTCTTCAGCTTAACCCGAATAGCTTTAGGATTCTGGCTATGCTTCTTCTGTACAATAGGGATCTGGACCTTAATCTCGGTTTAGCCAACCTGCTTCTCTATTATTTCTTCCAAAATGCCAGAGAAAGTAAGGGTAGGTACAACCTCTTTTCCTTCCAAGGTCGGGGCATATGTTCTGATACGAAAAAATCTGACAAAGGATGGAGGGAGAGAATGGTAATTGTTAGTGGTAACTGGTTTTACCCGTTCTCCCTGACATTCCCGATCCCCAACACCTTCGGTCTTATCCGTTTGTCTGTCTACCGTCCCCTCCATAAAGCTACTTATTTTTGTGAGTTATGTGACTTACATCGGGGAGAGTACGCGTATAGATTTATCGGCTATGAGGATAGAGAAATTCCCTTATCCCTTATCAAAGAACGGTTTACACTTCTAAAGGCCAAGATCTGGAATAATGTCCGATTTGCCACTACTCTTCTGACTAAGGCCAATCTGGAGATGATTTCTAACTTGGGCGCTGCTGTTAACAGGATGGATTTGCCCCTCAAACCCCTTTCTGCCAGACATACTCAGGTTCCTGAAAGGCTTAATCTGGTTGATGCCATACCATTTTCGACAGTACCCCCGACACCTCCGGTACCTCAGCCTCCTCTTGCAAATGCTGTAACCACCAGGTCTCGATTTGGTACGGGTGGTGGAGTGGCCAACAAAAGACCCAAGACCCAAACTTCTTATGCATCAACGAGCAAAACTCCTCAGGCTCAGGATACCCCCCGTACCGTAATTCCCTGGGAGCCAAAGTTTCTCCTTCTAAATGGTTATCCGATCTGTGCTGACCATCTTACCATTTGTTAGCCAGATGCTCTTCGAGCTATGGCGAAAGAAGTTTGGACTCCTGCTGATAGGGCTGCTCAGTCTAAGATTTCCAGGACTGAGCTTTTTTAGAAAGGCTCCTCGATGGCCATAGAGGTTGGTGCTTTTGACTTTTCTTTTATACCTTAGCTTATTATTTCTACTTTGTTTTGCACTAATATGCACCATTTTTCCTATCTGTGTAGCTTCTTTATGGGATCCAGGCCTACAATCATGCACTGGAATCTGATGTCCAGGAAATGGCTAAGATGCAGGCTCAACTATAGCAAAATAATGAGCATCGCATCACTTTGGCCAGAGAGGCGGATGGTGTTTGTCAGAGTGTATCTGAGCATAAGAGCCTTCTAGAGAGCGGAGAAACTGAATGAGGGCCTTAGTTACTGAACTAGCAGAGGCAAAGGCAGCCTACCAAAAGATAGCTGCCGAAAAGGCAGAGTCAGATAATCTTTTGGCTCTTGAGCGATCTAAGGTAGAGATGTGCCGTTTGGGTGGTCTGGACATGCACAGACGGTATATCACAATCTGTGACGTTCGATCGGTAAGGGCATGGCGGGATAGACACGAGATGGAGCACATTCCCTTGGTTGATTGGAAGTTTAAGACTGATGAGGAGTTTGATGTCTTCATGGGAGTGCCCCTTCCTTATAAATACCCACCGGCCTCTGAGAATGAGAAATGATTTGCTGCCCTTCTGAAGGGAGAAGACTAGTTTTGTCCCTGAGTTGAATTAGGACTTAGGTTTTCTGCACTTCATTATGTATTACCCCTTCAGAAGGGTATTTTTGCATTTTCTATTTATTTTAAGGAAAAGGATTTTCCCAATTTTGTGGCATTTTGTTCTTGTTACTTTGGTTTAGCTATTGACTAACCCGAGATAAACGTTTTTGAACTCAATACTCAGGAAAATTTTCATTTTAGTATGGAGTCTTCGGGCATCTGGCCCCTGAGAATTTTTTATGTCCTCTGGTTAGTTCAAATCAGGTTTGAACTCAACACTTAGGAAAAGTTTTATATTAATATGGAGTTTTTGGGCATCTGGCCCCTGAGACTCGTTGATGTCCTCTGATTAGTTCAAATCAGGTTTGAACTCAACACTTAGGAAAAGTTTTATATTAATATGGAGTCTTCGGGCATCTGGCCCCTGAGAGTCGTTGATGTCCTCTAGTTAGATCAAATCAGGTTTAAACTCAACACTTAGGAAAAGTTTATGTTTATATGGCATCTTCACAAGGTATGATCACTCATATAGAATGTAATTTTTATTAAAAACTTGGGAAACATGTAGCAGATGTGCCGAACATCGGGCACAGATGCTTTATTATAATTAGCAAAAGTGTCATGTGCAAGACACGGTTTTATTTTACTATTTAAGGAAAAACTATCTAAGGATAATACCTCTTCAGACGGTAAGCGTTCTGAGAGTTGGGCTCAATGTGACCTGTCTCATTCTTCCATACCCGATAGACATCGCGACCGATGACTTCAATTATTGTATAAGGTCCTTCCCATGTCTCCCGTAACTTGCCAATAATCCCAATTTTTCTTCTGAACACCATATCGCCTACTTGAAACTCTTTTCTTTTGACCTTTTGATTAAACCGAGCCCTGATTTGTTGTTGGTATGTAGTTAGCCTTATCTTGGCATCTTCTCTTCTTTCTTCCAGTAGGTCCAAATCATGGGCCAGGTGTTGATTGTTTGGACATTTTTCCCAAGTTTGACTTTTTGGCATAGGCGCCTTCAATTCGGTCGGGATAACGGCTTCGGCCCTATAGGCTATGGCAAAAGGGGTCTCCCCCGTCGATTGTCTTGGAGTGGTCCGATAGGACCATAAGACCTCGGGTAATTTTTCCAACCAAGCTCCTTTTGCTTCTTCGAGCTTCTTCCTAAGTGTATCGAAAATTATTCTGTTTGTTCTTTCGGCCTGTCTATTTCCCTGTGGGTAACCAACGGAAGAAGTGTTCTGATTGATCCCATGTTTTTCCAGGAATGCTTGAAATTTTTTGTTATCCAGGTTGGTGCCATTTTCCATCATTATAGTTCAGGGTAGACTGAATCTACAAATGATGTGACTCCACATAAACTTTATAACGTGGATATTTTTAATAGTTGAGTATGCTTCGGCTTTCACCCATTTGGTAAAGTAATCCGTAGCCAGAAGAACATGTGTAGTAGATCGTATGGCTTGGGGGAGAGGACCCACAATATCCATTCCCCATCGGGCAAAAGGGTGAGGGATAATTGTTGGATTTAATAGTCTCGGAGGTGGATGAATGGCATCACCATGAAACTGGAAATTTTTACAGTGTCGGGTGTATACTTCAGTGTCTCTTAATAGATAAGGCCAAAAGTACCCCTGGGTGAGGACTTTATGGGCTAAAGACCTTCTCCCGGAATGATTGCCACACGATCCATCATGTATCTATTCCATGACTGCAAAAGCTTCAGAAGGTGTGAGACATCTTAAATATGGCCTGGAGAATGACTTGCGGTAAAGTTGGACGTTGTATAGAGCGTATCTTGTGGCTTTCATTCTTATCTTTCGAGCCTCTGGTTTTGACTCAAGTAAGGCACCCGTCCTTAAATAGTCTGTTATGGGGTCCATCCAGCTTGGCTCCCATGGAATGATCATCACGTCCTCGGAGGGTTCCAAGCTTGATCGGATGATAAAGTCCACTGGTGCCATTTAAGTCATACTATCTCCTATTGCGGAGGCCTGATTAGCTAAACGATCTTCCATGACATTGTCCCCTCTGGGGATCTGTTCAAAGGTCAACTGCTGGAATTCCTCGGCCTCTTTTAGTACTAAATTCTTGTATGCTTCCATTTTAGGCTCTCAGGTTTCATACTCCCCATTCAACTGTCGTACGACCAATTGGAAATCACTTCGTATCTTTGCTTTCTATACTTACAGACTTCAGGCCAACCGAATTCCTGCTAGAAGAGCCTCATACTCGGCTTCGTTGTTGGAGGCTGGAAACTCCAATTGAATGGACTGCTGAATTTTAGTTCCATCAGGTGTTACGAGCTCTACACTAATCTCTGCTCCATTGATATTTGACGATCCGTCCATGAATACTTCCTATAAGTCTGGTTCATTTTCTTCTGGAGCGTCCGTAGTTTCTGTTTCTAATAGAGAGTTAGCTACCGCTTGTCCTTTGATGGCAGCTCGGGGGACATAGGTTATGTCATAGATTCCCAGTTTTATTGCCCATTTGGATACTCTCCCTAACAATTCGGGCTTCGCCATTATAGATCTAATCGGGGTTGTAGTTGGTACCACGATTGGATGAGCTTCAAAGTAATGCCGAAGACATCATTTTGCATTGATCAGTGACAGTACCAGCTTTTCATGTTTGGAATAACGGGTTTCTGCATCAACAAAGGTTTTGCTGGTATAGAAAACCGACATCTGGTACCCCTTGCCCTCATTGACCAGAGCGGCGCTGGTAGATATTGCAGATATGGCTAGATATAAGTGCAATGGCTCGTTCGCTTCCGGGGTTGCCAGTATGGGAGGCTTTGTCATGTAGCTCTTGAGCTTTTTCAGAGCTTCTGATTGCTCCAGCCCCCAGACCTCTCATTTTGCTGCCTTTATAGAATAAAAATATGGTCGGCATCGATCAGTTAATTGAGAGATGAAACGGCTAAGGGCTGCTACTCTCCCGGTTAGTACTTGGATCTCCTTCCGGGACTTCGGCTCTCCTAATTCCATGAGAGCTCTGACTTGTGCTGGGCTCGCCTGTGTTCCCGTCCGATCAACTATGTGTCCCAAGAACTGGCCTGAGGACACTCCGAAGGAATATTTGGATGGGTTGAGCTTCATCTTGTACTTTCTGAGGGTGTCAAACACCTGCTGTAGATCAGTCAGGTGATCACTTTTCGCCTTGCTTTTAACCACCGTGTCATCAATGAAGGCTTCTATGGTAGATCCCATCATGCCCTGGAAAACTTTGTTAGCCAACCTCTAAAAGGTTGCACCTGCATTTTTTAGTCCAAAAGGCATAATTGTATAACAATATGTACCTGATTCAGTGATGAATGTGGTCTTTTCCTTATCATTTGGGTCCATTTGTATATGGTTATACCTAGAGTACGCGTCCAGAAAACTCAAGCGCTCGACTCCTGCGGTGGCATCTACCATTTGATCGATCTTTGGTAAGGGGAAACAATCCTTCGGGCATGCCCTGTTCAGATCAGTGAACTCCACGCACATCCTCCATTTCCCGTTCTTCTTCTGAACCATAACCACGTTTGCCATCTAGGAAGGATATTGCATATCTTTAATGAATCTGGCTTGGAGAAGTTGATCAACCTCTTCAACTATAATCTGGTTTTGATGGGCCCCTATGCGTCTCTGTTTCTGCCTAACGGGTTTCGTACCGGGGTCCACGTTGAGGGAATGCTGGGCCACTAAAGGATCGATGCCGGGCATATCCATATGGCCCCAAGTGAATACGTCAGAATTGGAATGTAGGAGGGCCTCCAATTCTTCGTTTTCTTGTGCATTGAGGCCAGAGCCAATGTAAGTTGTCCTTTCAGGGTGGTCGGGGCAAATCTGAACTTCTAGCAAAGGTTTAACTACTATAGATGACCCTGTACCCTCGTCCTATAATTGCAATTAATCATCGGGTATTGCCTTGGATCGTGAATCTTGTTCCGGTTTTGTCCTTTTCCTCAGACCTTTCAAAGTGACGGCATAACATTTTTTGGCCACCACCTGATCTCCCCTAATGTCAATCACATCAATTCTGTTTGGATCGACGCATCGCATGACTTGATGCAAGGTGGAAGGAACTTTGTCCATCCAATGGATCCAACCCCTGCTCATGAGGAGATTATATGAGGGTTTGACATCTACCACCACAAAAGTTTCTCTAAACATACTCCTTACAGCTATTACTGGCAATTAGATCTCTCCTACTAGTTCCACTATTCTACCATGGAATCCTACTATCAGGCTTCTGGAAGGGACTATCTCCTGGGGGTTAATCTTTAGTTTCTCAAAAGCCCACTTGGTGATTATGTTGGAGCTACTTCCTGAGTCGATTATTACTCTCTTGATCAAGTAGTTTGAGACCATGAGGGAGATCACCAAGGGATTTTCATGTAGTGATTGAATGTTCCGCATATCTGCAGAAGAGAAAGTTATCTGTGCATCCTCTTTCGGGCTTCGAAACTCACTAATTTCCCCAACCCTTCGCAGTCTCTAGGCTTGACGCATCTGGGATCTACGGGTTTCCTCCACTTCTGATTGGCTTGGCCCTCCGTGAACCATGTGAATGACTTTTACGGGCTGACCCGTTGTCCCCTTGATGAGCGTATGTGATGTTTGATCTGGTCGGGTGCCCTCCTTGGCAATGTATTCGATTAATTCTCCTTTTGCTATCATGGCTTCTACTTGCCTCTTGAGGCTTCTGCACTCGTTGGCGTGGTGTCCATACTCGCCATGGAAAGCATAGTGCCTTGACATGTCACTCTATTCCATTGGTTGTCTGATAGGTGGTAGTGACCGGAAGATCTCTTTACCCTTAGCCTCTTGATATAGTTTGGCCAGGCTAACCTTTAATGGAGTGATCTTGTCTTTGAACCTTTGGCATTTCTCTAGGACTGGGGAGGGTGTAGGAGGAATGCCTGGCCACTTCCAATCTGGTGCCCGATCCTTAACTTTAGGTTCGAATACTCTTGTCTCTACGCTTGCAAAGGTTGCCCTTCTTTGGTGTATGGCCAGTTCTTTTTCTATCCGAAAATGCTCTTGTGCCCAAATAAAAATTACATTTTTAATAACCGTGCCTAAGTTACAACAGTTGTATAACCAATATACATTGTAAACCGAAAATAGGAATGGAGTAGAAGATCACGAACAAAACAAGATGACTCAAAACCTTAACCCGACGGCTGAACTGTCCCAGACCTGAAATGATAACAACAAGGTGGGTTAAAACCCACAAGCAAGTCCACTACTACCACAACCCAACAGAGGACCGATAAAGCCAATATCTCTGAATGAAACAACATGGATAGATAGACCTTATGTAATAAGATTTATCTTTCACTTTCCATAAAACCTTTAGAACGTTCTTTTCTTTTCATAATCATATAGGAGATATATAAATATGTCTTTTATAATAAATTACCAATGCACTCATGCATAAACATATTTTATAATGTATATTACATAATCGAATAATAGATTTATAATTATACCTTTTGAGACAAATAACCAATGCACCCCATGCACAAACATATTTTATAATATGTATCTCATAAATGAATAAAAGATATATACTTATACCTTTAAAATAAATAACAATGCATCTCATGCACAAACATATTTTATAATATGTAGCACATAATTAAATAAAAGATATATAATTATACATTTAAAATAAATAACCAATACATTCTATGCATCATCAATAACATATAAATGAATATATTAATATTCATTATCATTTCTTTATGTCAATAGACAACCCTTCCAAACCATATTTTAACCACGTCTCCGATAATTCAATCATGTCGTGACAACTCAATCATGTCCCGTGGTACTCATGAGACTGCGTTAATAGTCAGCCTTCCTGTAAATCCTTTAAAAACCTCATCCAAAATTATTTAATTATATAATAAGATTTACGAATTTATCAATTCTATTTTACTCACGTACCCAAAAATTCAACCATGTCATGACAACTCAACCATGTCCCGTGATACTCATGAGACTGCGTTTATTGGTCAGCCTCCTTGTGGTTCTTTAGAAATCCTCATTCCATAATTATTTAAATTAAATATTATGATTTAAAAGTGTATCATATGCATCACTGAACATATAATAAGTGATTATTATATACCTCACTTCACACATATATGCTTATTAGCAAATAAAAGTAAACATCCCATATATCACTGCACATTTCATGCTTCACATATGTACACAATCATAAATAATGATTTATAACAACATATTAAACCATTATATCCAATAATCAACAAATACCAACTTCCATAATATAATAATTGATAAACCATCTTAATGAATATATTTAACACGATTATAACATTCACATATTTTATGATAGGTTAATAATAGGATCCGAAATCACAATATTATTTCATTAAAGTTTAGGGATCCAAATATTTTTTTAAGAAAGAATTAGGGTCAAACTTTAATTACAGTGCAGTTCTGGGATTCCTCCGTAACTTCAGAAACGTTCTGGGGACTAATTTATAATTTTTCTAAATTATAAGGGTCATACTATCATTAGTATAATCTAAGGGGTCAAATCTTAATATAGTCATGGGTCAAATTGTAATTAAAGTAATGTTTAGGGGTAAATCCCTAGTTATAGAAATATTCAGGGGTTATACTATAATTTTAGTGAAATACTCATGCTTACAGTGCGCGTTACTACACCAGATAATTTCTCATATAGGTGGATGATTCTGATTGGTCCAAGTTATGCTTACTGTGTGCACACATATACCAAATTATACTCAATAACTATATTCTATTTCAAAGGCTAGGATTAAAGGTTCAACAAATCTTATGGCTGAAAAAAGTGAGTGTACCATAGTAATATCAAGCCCCCCCCCTCCCCCCTAGATTTCAGCATACATATATAATTAAATCAAAGACTATGATTACAACTTTGCATAATCCGATAGTTAAGAATGTGAGTGCACTCTAGTAACATAACGATGTCCACAGTAGATTCCAGAACACTTATAATTTCGGAAAAATGCCTTAAAAATTCCTAGAAAATTCAAGAATCATATTTTAATATTATTAAAGCTTCCTAACAAGTATTTGATGATGTTTCCATGATCATAAAGGTATTTTATAATTAAAATACAATTTAATGATAATATGAAATATATGATAATAATCATTTAACATTCATCTATCCATATATATATACATTTATATACATAATAACATTTCTATATTTATTTTTATATAAAAATTAACTATATATAAATAATATATATCTATTTATACATATTATTTCACAAAGGTCTTGGATTTATAAATCCACACTATAACACTTCTATATTTATTTTTATATAAAAATTAACTATGTATAAATAATATATATCTATTTATACATATTATTTCACAAATGTCTTGAATTTATAAATCCAAAGTGGTAAAATAGAGATGTAACTTGCCTTAAATTATCCGGTTTTAATTTATTATCTTCAAGCCCAAACTTCATCAAGATCATCACCTCATTTACAAGAATTCTCTCTCTATTCTCTCGAAGAACACTTACCTGATTTATCTCACTTCTTACAAAAATGAAGTCGTAACCCCCTTATGAAATGCAAGACAATGATTTTAATATATCTATAGAAATTATAATTTTAAAAACATTGGACCTTCACCCATAAAACTTTGTCTCACCCTTTACTAACTTTACGTTTCACTTCCAGCTCTTCCATCCCCCTTTTATCATTATTTCATCATTTTCACCTTCTTTTAATTTAAAAATCCATCATTTAACTTTTTTTCACCATCAATTATATAAAACAAGAAATACACATCAATCTACACATTAAATAATTTCATTCTTTAACCATTTATACTAACCGATATATATATATATATATATATTTACACACATCATAATTACTAATTTACACACCAAAATTTTTAAATTACACATTACAATTTCTAAATTGCATACATAACCACATCATAAATACCAAATCAATTAAATACATAAATTAGGGTTATTACATTCTTCCCCCCTAATAAAGGAATTCCGTCCCCAGAATTCACCACATATTTGAACTAAACAGCTCAGTAAAAGTCCCATGGATTTCATTCACCCGCATTAATATAATAATACATATTCTCATCTTAGAGAAAAAATTCCGTGGCATGGAGAAAATAAAAATATATGAACCCTCTGCATAATATTCAACATAACTAAACCATATCTCACCAGTCCAATCCTGTCAGTAATTACAAAAGGACCCATAAAACGAGGTAATAATTTTACCTTATTTCCAAACTGCAGTTTATCCTTTATAGGATACACCATGAGTAAAAACTTGATACCCTACTTTAAGCTCTAATACTCGAGTTCGATAATCAACATAATTTTTTTGCCTTTCCTGGACAGTCCTTACACAATCCCGAATAAGAGCAATTTTATATGAGGTGTCTTTGATAAAATCAAGACACAAAAATCTGTTATCTCAAACCTTAAGCCAACATACAAAGATCTACATGATCAATCGTACGAGGCTTCAACTAGTGATAAACCAATAGTATTTAGATAACTATTGTTATAGTCAAACGCTAAAAGGAATGACAATTAAAATTCCCAATTGTCCTTGAACTCAAGATCACCAGCGCGAAGTATAACCTCCAATAATTTGTTAACTCGCCTCTGTCTATTTCAACTCCATACTCTAAGCCAGTTGTGAGCTCACCCAGAAAATAGACAAATTCTGTAAGTCTATCAACTTTCACCCAAATAACATTATGATTTCGTGGTGAGGTAGATAATCCCTCAATGAGATCTATAGAATGGCTCTCTCATTTCCACTCAGACACTAGTAATGGTTGCAATGATCTCGATGATTTCTGGTGATCAACATTAACCATACACTGTTGGTCTACCTTTTGGTCCTACAATACCCTCCGAATGATAGCATGCGTAACCACAACACATGTCGCAGAAGCGTCAACTAACTCATCAACTGACCTCAGTACATTTCAATCAGTCTTGAACAAGTCCGAAAAATTAGCATATGATCGACAACTGATAGCGTCTACTACCACATTAGCTTTCTTTATACGATATTGAATGTAGAAGTGATAATCCTTCACACATTCCCACCTTTTGAGCTGCCTCATATGCAATCCTCTTTGCATAAATAGATACTGCAACTCTCTTGATCACTTAACAATATGAAGGTCTCACCCAAGAGATAATACCTCCAAATTAAATCCTTAACCCAAAAATTACCGCTGCTAACTAAAAATCATGGGTTAGAACACAGAACTCAAACCCTGTAGTGATGTACCGGTGAAATAAAATACTCAACCCCACTCTGTGGAGTTGCTAGAACAGGTGCCGAATTCAACCTAGTATTCAATTCATCAAAAGTTGCCCCATAATGATTATCCCAAATAAATAACACACTCTATTTTAGTCAAGTGATTAGGTGGATCGAAAATCTTTGAAAAACTCTGAATGAACCTGTGGTAATACCTAACCAAGCCCAGAAACCTACGGAATTCTGAAGGTGAGGTAGAATGTCTCCCCTCCAGAACCATTGAAACTTTTGTTATATCCACCACCATAGACCCAAGAACTTCACCTCTCTCAACCCGAAAGCACACTATTAAACTTTGTATATATATGATGCCCTTTAAGGGTCTATAACCATATTTGTAAATGTCTGACATGCTGCTAAAATACATTCTCAAAATCACGCATCACTAACCATAGATATAGTAATCTCCTCATGGTCGCATCCTCAATCTAATACAAATATGTGTTAGACCCTTCCTAAGGTTAAGGCATAACGATCCAATACCTCTCCTGACCCGATACCGTAAAGACAATGGTCCTATCATGATAATTCTCCTAAGTATGGTATTGAGATCACCAATCTATCTCAAGTGTCACATTATATACATGCATGCCCAAAACTAACAAATCAACTAGAAATATAAGTATGTCAATTACAATGGGAACACACTTATATCTTTTCCGTAACAACGTTCCAACACCTAATGGTGTGGAAACAAATACTGAGTGGTCTACTACAAGGCTTAATCAATAATCCAGATAAAGCAATAAACGACCACAATACAAAAGAATGTTATGCACTAGTAATAACGCAAATCTCGACCAACTCAACAATGAATAGGGAAAATAACCTCAACAGTGACGATGTGCCTGAAAATCATAAGGCATAACATTATACACTTTACCATTATGCAACTGTTGTTATGGTTGCACTAATAGTGGTGACGGTACTGGTAAAGCTGGATACCTAGAACCCTGAGCACACGAAACCTATGGTGCAGGCAAATGTAGTGAATGCATCTGCCCTTACTGTCCAGTTTAATCTTGAGTATCCTTGGGCATCTCTTAACAGAGTTCCCATACTCCCCATACTCATAACAATGTTCCTTAAAAGGACCCAAAAATCTCCTTTAGTGATAGTAACTAACTCCGAGCACAGTAAAAATATCACCAACCATCTTGAAAATAACGAGTACCTACTTCTGAACCTTTGTACACTCAACCATACGGAAACGATGCTCACTATCCTTCCACCCATGGTGCGATACTTTCACATCAATAAACCCCAAAAACTCTGGCGGGATCCCTAAGTGAAAGCATTTCCAACATTCTCTTATGTGATAGGCTTTACTGATTGTTCAACTGAAGTGTAGTTGCAATTCATGTAGCAACAACCTGAGCAATAATATTTGCAAGGTTACAAGGAAAATTTGGCAATTCAATCATGGACAATGCCCTGACCTTGGTTCACGTTAATTTTCAAACGAGGTAGCACACCATAACAACGATAAACACGAGATGATAATACCCCAACAACGAACTTACAGCAGTTCTACAAGTCCTATATTTAGGCACTAAAGATCAGAATACGCAACGTGGAAAACCTAATGAAAACATTCCTTGGACACCTGAACCTAGAGTGCCCTGATACCAACTGTGATACCCCCAATTTTCGCACGTGAGTTGGCCAGGCTCACACACGAAGATCGGGAAATACCATGTAATTGATATACAAAAACACAGAATACAATAGAATTATTTTTTTTGCAAAATAAAAATGATAACGGAAGCAACACTGACGTCAAATCTTAGAAAAGATTTTAAGATACAACCTGGGAATCCTATTAAAGAAGGATCCCTAAATAAAAATTACATTTTTAATAACCGTGCCTAAGTTACAACAGTTGTATAACCAATATACATTGTAAAGCAAAAGTATGAATGGAGTAGAAGATCACGAACAAAACGAGATGACTCAAAACCTTAACCCGGTGGTTGAACTGTCCCAGACCTAAAATGATAACAACAAGTTGGGTTAAACCCACGAGCAAGTCCACTACTACCACAACCCAATAGAGGACCGATAAAGCCAACATCTCTTAATGAAACAACATGGATAGATAGACCCTATGTAATAAGATTTATCTTTCACTTTCCATAAAACCTTTAGAACGTTCTTTTCTTTTCATAATCACATAGGAGATATATAAATATATTTGTTGCCCAATAAATGACTCTAAAGGGGGGGGGGGGGGGGTGAATAGAGTTTTAGCTTAAACAATGGAATTTAATTCATTTTACTATTTGATAAATATAATTGCAATGTTAGATGATATAATATAAAAGCACAAAGCAATATAAATCAAATAAGAGTACAAAGAGAAATGTAAATACTTGGATACGCAATTTTGGCGAGGTTCAGAATCCCCTTGATTTCTACGTCCTCGACTCAAGGTTCTCCTGAGACTTCCCAAATCCACTATGGCTTCTCCTTACGGGTAGAGAGCAAACCTTCACAAGAAGCACACCACTTCTCCTACCACTCCTCCTTACGGGTGAAGAACAAACCTTTACAAAGAAGCACACCACTTCTCCTTGCTAAGAGAACACCCTCTCTTAGCCTTAATTTGGGTCACACCAACCATTTGATTACAATGATCTTGTACAATAAAAATATCTCTCAAAGATTAATTTGTACAATTATAGCTCTCTTGCTCACAAGACTAGAGTAAGAATTTGAATCAAGATGAAAGCTCTAGACTTTTGAAATATGTGAATGATGATACACAAAAATGTATATGAAAGTGTATTTTTGATTTTGCAAGAGGTTATTTATGTAGAAAGAGTTTTAGCCTATATATAACCAACTTTGTATTTTGGCATTAGATGACTCATAGAGCCATTGGAGAGACAATATAGTCGTTTGAAAAGGCAACAAAGTCAGTATAGTCATTGGAGGCTCATTTTGTGTTACTTTTATGTAAGTTAAGTTATCTGACTTTGAGAGTTAGGCTATCTGACTATTTAAGTCATGCCACCTAACTATTTAAGTTAGGCTACCTTACTTTCCTAAGAAACGAATTTAAGCCTCTATAAAACTTAGGCTATTTGACTTGTAGAGTCAGGTTACTCCACTATTCAAAAACATTTTAATTTAGCATTTAAAATAGTTTTGTGAGGTGATGCATGTTTAATCAATTTTTTAGAGCTTCAAAGATAATTCAAATAATTACTTTGACAATTGAATCTTAAGCACTCACCAACCTATATACCCCAATCTTCAAGTAGTGGTTGATCCTCTTTGAATTTCTTTAGGCTTCAATATCTTTGCTTTTGATATTTTTTCAATCCTCTTAACTTGGTAACGCCATGATCTTTTTGTCCGTATGATCCATATATTATTTCCTATTTTCAAGCTTAAACAAATAATCATTGTAACCATTAGTACAAATACATCATTAATGATTTGTTATCATCAAAATTATGGAATTGCCTTCAGATTAAAATCTTAAGGCCAACAATATCTTTTTATAATAAATTACTAATGCACCCATGCATAAACATATTTTATAATGTATATCACATAATCGAATATGAGATTTATAATTATACCTTTTGAGATAAATAACCAATGCACCCCATGCACAAACATATTTTATAATATGTATCCCATAATCGAATAAAAGATATATACTTATACATTTAAAATAAATAACAATGCATCCCATGCACAAACATATTTTATAATATGTAACACATAATTAAATAAAAGATATATAATTATATCTTTAAAATAAATAACCAAGACATCCTATGCATCATTAATAACATATAAATGAATCTATTAATATTCATTATCATTTCTTTATGCTAATGACAACCCTTCCAAACCATATTTTAACCACGTACCTGACAATTCAATCATGTCATGACAACTCAATCATGTCCCGTGATACTCATGAGACTGCGTTAATAGTCAGCCTTCCTGTAATTCCTTTAAAAACCTCCTCCAGAATTATTTAATTAAATAATAAGAGTTACGAATTTATCAATTATATTTTACCCACGTACCCGACAATTCAACCATGTTGTGACAACTCAACCATATCTCGTGGTACTCATGAAACTGCATTTATTAGTCAGCCTCTTTGTGGTTCTTTAGGAATCCTCATTCCATAATTATTTATATTAAATATTATGATTTAAAAGTGCATCATATGCATCACTGAACATATAATAAGTGAGTATTTTATACCTCACTTCACACATATATGCTTATTAGCAAAATAAAAGTAAACATCCAATACATCACAACGCATCTCATGCTTCATATATGTACACAATCATAAATAATGATTTATAACAACATATTAAACAATTATATCCAATAATCAACAAATACCAACTTCCATAATATAATAATTGATAAAACCATTTTAATGAATATACTTAACACCATTATAACCTTCACATATTTTATGATAGGTTAATAATATGATCCGAAATCACAATATTATTTCATTAAAGTTTAGGGATCCAAATATCTTTTTAAGAAAGATTTAAGGTCAAACTATAATTACAGTGCAGTTATGGGATTCCTCCATAACTTCATAAACGTTCTGGGGACTAATTTATAATTTTTGTAATTTATAGGGGTCATACTATCATTAGTATAAAACTCAGGGGTTAAATCGTAATATAGTCATGGGTCAAACTATAATTATAATAATGTTTAGGGGTAAATCCGTAGGTATAGAAATATTCAGGGGTTATACTATAATTTCAGTGAAGTACTCATGCTTACAGTGCGCGTTACTACACAGGATCATTTCTCATATAGGTGGATGATTCTGATTGGTCCAAGTTATGCTTACTGTGTACACACATACACCAGATTATACTCAATAACTATATTATATTTCAAAGGCTCGGATTAAAGGTTCACCAAATCCTATGGCTGAAAAAAGTGAGTGTACCATAGTAATATAAATTCCCCACACTAGATTTCAGCATACATATATAATTAAATTAAGGACTATGATTACATCTTTGCATAATCCGATGGTTAAGAATGTGAGTGCACTCTAGTAACATACCGTTGTCCACAGTAGATTCCAAAACATTTATAATTTTCAAAAAATGCCTTAAAATTCCTAGAAAATTCAAGAAGTATATTTAAATATTATTAAAGCTTCCTAACTAGTATTTGATGATGTTTCCATGATCATAAAGGTATTTTATAATTAAAATATAATTTAATGATAATATGAAATATATGATAATAATCATTTAATATTCATCTATCCATATATATATATGCATTTATATACATAATAACACTTCTATATTTATTTTTATATAAAAATTAACTATGTATAAATAATATATATCTATTTATACATATTATTTTTTAAATGTCTTGAATTTATAAATCTAAAGGAGTAGAATAGAGATGTAACTTGCTTTAAATTATCCGGCATTAATTTATTATCTTCAAGCCCAAACTTCATCAAGATCATCACCTCATTTCCAAGAGCTCTCTCTCTATTCTCTCCAAGAACACTTACCTGATTTCTCTCCCTTCTTACAAAAATGAAGTTCGTAACCCCCTTATGAAATGCAAGACATTGATTTTAATATATCTATAGAAATTATAATTTTAAAAACATTGGACTCTCACCCATAAGACCTTGTCTCATCCGTTACTAACTTTACGCTTCACTTCCACCTCTTCCATCCCCCTTTTATCATTATTTCATCACTTTTCACCTTCTTTTAATTTTAAAATCCATCATTTAACTTTCTTTCACCATCAATTATATAAAATAAGAAATACACATCAATCTACACATTAAATAATTTCATTCTTTAATCATTTGCACTAACCGATATATATATATATATAAATTAGTAATTACACACATCACAATTACTAATTTACACACTAAAAATTTTAAATTACACATTACAAATTTTAAATTGCATGCATACCCACATTATAAATATCAAATCAATTAAATAAATAAATTAGGGTTATTACAATAAAGAGATCTAACGAGTTTTTTCTTGTAATTTTGCATAAAAATTAGGTCTTGTGACGTAAAATTCTGAAGGAAAATCTTAGTTTTTGCTGATCGAATATCCAAGGTGACCCAATGAATATTCATAAAATGATTGGTAAGTGACTATTAATCACCAGTTTTGATTTTCATAGTGTCTATTATTTAGATAATAACATCTTATTTTTCAACAAACAACATATGATTTTCACTATAATGTTCTAGGTTCAAATCATCTCAACTACGTTTTCGTTTGGGCCACTGAAGGTTTATTCGGTCGTTAACTTCAGAGCTCGGGAATTAGTTGAGGTACACGGAAGCTGACTCGGATCACCTCGGTTACCGGAAAAAAAAACAAAAAAAAATGTTTCTTATAATATGTATTTTTCAATTTAAATGCCAATCTTTTCCATCAAAGTCAATTAGATTGATTGGAATTTGGTGACCGCTTCTATTTCTCCTTTTATATTTTATTTTTACAACTTGATTTGTCTTGCTTATTGTTTAACTACAATTGAACTCTCTTGAAAATTGGTAGAAGAACTCCATGATTTTTATATCATTTATTATCAATTTTTTCACAAAAAATACTTAATATCTTTCAGATATATAACAAAAAAGACATAATATAGATCAGAGTATTAGATAGATTTTAATGTTGTCGAGTGACGGGGTTATAAGAAGGGATGAAATTCTTGATGGTAAGGTGGTCAGCTGTGACGGATTTAATTAAGGATCAATGGAGGCCATGGCCCAATTGAATTTTTTTTAAAATATTTTTTACCCTAAAATTTTGGATATTTTGTATTTAGCCCCATTGAATTTATTTTTACCTTAGATACCACAGAATTTAGATTTCATTACAACTAAGCCCCACTAAATTTTTTTTAAACCCCCAAAAAATAAATATGTCATTTATACCCCAAAAAAAAAAAAATTTAGCTCCCACTTACATGGATTTCTAGATCCGTCAACTTCTTATTAATGACTTTGAGAAGTGAGAGCCTTAGAGGGCAATATAACTATTTAATTAGGTTATTTAATAGTAGTTTATTTTAACTATTTAAATAATAATTTTAAGAAAAAAAATGATTTAAATGATTTTCTAGTAATTTATATTACTAATACATTTTATGAAAAATAAGATGTTATTATCTAAATAATTTTGTTTGTTGAATCTCTTGTATGTAAAAAAAAAATGTTTGTTTGAAGAGTGAAAACATAAAATAATATTTCTATAATAAATTAAATAAAAAAAAGTTCAATAATAAGTCGATCACATTAAAAATGCTATTTACATCTATTTTTCCTGGGTTAGACAAGAAAAATAATATTAAATATACGACTTAAAAATCAAGCACGAACCCAATCATCTCTAATAGGAAGTCAAATAGGAAGTTCCGCCCTAGAATTATCATATTCATGTCCAAATCTCTCAAAAGCTCTTTGATATTTAATTGCGGCCTCTAACATTTTAGAGAGGGATGATTATTCGGGTTTGTTAAATAATGATGATTCAATGAATGTCGTACACTTGTTACATTTTTTTTTTCTCTTTTAAATTTAAGAAATTCACACACACTGCCTCCACTGTGGCTCGAACCACTTGACCTCCCATTATTTTAAATTTTAACAAGAGCTAGCCGCATTGACATTGTCTGAGACTATTTCATTTTGAAATTACTTAGAAGACGGTGAAATAAGCCTAGAGGGGGTGAATAGGCTTTTTATGAATTAATTGATAAATTAAAATTTTAATTGCGAAATAGTCAATTTTAATTCAATTCTATGACAATATAAACCATGCAATAATAAATATAAGTGCAAAAAATAAATCAGAGATGACACCAATATTTTTATGTGAAAAAATCTTGGAAAGACTCCAAATAAAAAACCACGGATACGCTCAGGTATCGATACACTATGAATCAAGAAGTACAAGACTCTATGAAATTTTAGACTTACAAATCACTCTGATCTGCCTTTCTCCACTCGGCGTCTGATAGTCTTAAATCACTCGCGCTCCACGAAGCTCTCGTTCCGATTTTCGTACTCTGACGACTCCACTTCTCAACGGATCGAAGAACTATGAAGTCTTCTGCTTCGATTAAGGTGGTGCGATGATTGTTCAACAACTAGATCATCCAATTGTGTATAACGATCTTCGGTGTAGAAGCACAATTGGAAAATCTCAAACCAAAAGAGAACTAGAAAATATATAATTACTCAATAATTTTATCTCTAAATATCTCTGTAAAATAATATGAATCTATAGAAGAATTGCAAAGATATCTCAAAAGCCAAACCTTACTCTTACGTTTAACTCATATATGTAGAAAAAAATCTTCAATTAATGGTAAGAATCATTTTCCAATTATGATTCATATTTTCGCCATTTAAATCTTCCAAATATATATAAATATGTCAATGATAGTCTAATATACTGATAATAGCTTCTAATCACGTCCCAAAGTGGTTAGGAATCAATTACATAACAGAATAAATCTTCCCAAAAATAATTCAGCGTAGCCACTTACCGAGTACTCGGTGAATGTCACGCCCCGTTATTCCTGAGACTCCAAGCTGGAGAATCAGCGAATCCCGAGGTGTGACGTCATAAAAAAATGATAACCGAAACCAACGATAGCATCGAAATACATGGAATATGAATGAAAATGAAGTATTCCATGTCACCTGAGTGAAAGAAACTCAGTAAGGAAATCTAACAAAAATCCGGCAGAATTCCGTTTATAATTGGAACATCCAGACAACTCAAATTCAACACAATAGCACAACCTGCCCAGAATAACAAGAATAGAAACAGTGGCACGTAGCCCAACATTCCAGAAACCTAGTAGGGCCGAGGTAGTGGAAAAGAACACCAATACCTCTCCAGACCCCTCTAAAATCAATAAAGCCCCAAATGCTCAAATGAAAACAGAAAGAAAAACATATGGCGATGCCGAAAAGGTATAAAGGCACCCCAAAACAACAAGTACTGACTGAGCCACTGAGCTCAAATAAGAATACATAATGTCGAACAAATACAATGGCACCCCAAAATAATAGATACATGAACTGAAAATACAACATAAGGGAATTTGCCAACAACCTGCCTCCCAAGAGAATAATAAATATGATTACAGAAGGAGAAATGAATTAACCGTCCCAAGTCCCCCGTACCATCGCCGACGTACGTGCTGTGCTGCATCCACCTGCAAACCTGAAAATGTTGTGTGTGGGGGGTGAGCAAAAACCACGCGCTCACCATAATATCAAAACATCACACTAATAACCGTCTAGAAAATGCTAACCATCCCGTGTGTATGCACCTATCCTAGGTCAAGCTATCGTCTCCCATGGCACCCCCGCCAATCCAAGACACCCAACAATAACCTCACAACTAATCTCGAAACTACTCAAAAGTCGTAAAACAGCACAGCTCATAAGATATATCTACCACTCGTATATACGCATGTCGAATCAACATATATATACACATATATATATACACAAAGTCCTGTAAACAGCTAATCCTAACACCTGGTGTATAAAGGCACCTAGTCGAATACACACTCTCGTTTAGGGATACAACCAGAACTAACTAGCTATTATACAGTGCACCGAGCACGCCACTCAAGATTCCTAGGAGGTAAGATCACTCCCTAAGACTACCAGAAGAGAAAAATCATAATCATGTCCACAATTAATTCATAACTCTTACACATCACATCTATCAAATCACACCTGGAGAGTCTCACTCTCAAAATTTCTATCATCAATACAGTCCAATGGTATCCTCAATACAGTCCTTTCTGTTTACAATATTTTGTAAACTAATCCATCCATCCCAAAGAATTACGGAAGGAAATATATTATCACCACAATGGATTCGGTAACCAACCGGACTATCTCTAACTCACACTACCTATCGAGGCACTAAAAAATATATATATATCAACAAGGTCACCTCTAACTCATATCACCTATCAAGGCGCAAGAAAGGGTTACTGGAGTCATTTAGTCCCAAACAGATGCCATGACCCTCGGGTTTTTAAAGAAAAATATTGAACCCTGAAGGATTCAACCGGTTTTTAAGAAAAAATTAGGACCCGGTCAAATCATATTTGGTTCCAATGCCTCCTAACTCAACCAAACAGTAGGAATCACACTATGTGCTCTTAACTTAATCTCACTTCTCTTACCTGATAAGATCCACAGATAAACATAAATGATCATATTTCTTACCTTAAGGAATGAAACCTCAGAAACACATGTTCGGGTTAAAACCTAAGAAACAATAACACAGGGAAAAGAACTACTAGAGTTCAACCAAATATCACCTCCAAATCACATTCAAACTTACTTCGAAACATGTTCTAAGACCTTCAACTTAGTATAGGAATTTATAAACAACTCTTTCCACTACCAAAGTGGTCTAATAATCATCTAGTGATAATCCTAATCACCAATCATAAAGGCATATTGTGGCCAAAGGCACAACCATAACCAAGTCTCAATATATAGCTAGCCAACTCAACTCAACTCCAACCCAAGGGGGAAACAATTAATTATCTAAACCTCTTTTTATCTATATCCACGTAACCACCTAGAACACATGTCAACCATGGCTCTACTAATCCAGGTTGTTATTATCGTCGAACTTTCTTTATTTCTTTACAAGTTTAAATCTTTAAATATTCATTCACATTGAGTTAATTTCATCATTTATAATAAAGCTACAAATAGCATCATTTTAATAACAAAAATTTTCAATAATATAAAAGAATGAATGCTCAATGTGAAAACAATGCAATGACAATGCAAATAACACCCTATCTAGCATGGGACCACCGGGTATAATGTCGCCATAGTAACACAACCACGAGGATCATATCAACTCGTGAAACAGAACCAACCGTGTTCGAATCGAATCCTCCCACGCCTCCCTGATTCCCGGATTACTAGTCCGCCGGTAGCGAGAGACACCGTCTGGCCAGTTGTTGCGACGACCCGGAAGACTCACTTGAACCAACGATACATGAACGAGACATGAAACCATACATAATGCAATATAAATGCTCAATGTGAATAAAATATGTATAACATGTCTCAACAGTGAGTCAAAATCAATATAATAATATTTTCAAATGACAAATATGTCTCAAAATCCATTTTACACAACCAGTTCACCATATATAAACATTTTCATTTTTCTTTTTTAAATAAGCTTTAATATTCAACTATAACAGCAAATCACTTTAATTTATCTTAAGATCATCCGATTTCTCAATTTCCCAACACTAATAATTTCTTATAAACTCGCATGCCTTTACTTCAATTCTCAGTAATTAATTTCAAACTATTCCACCTCAAAGACAATTAAAATCGCAATTTAACTTAATCATAATCCACGGGAAAAATAAACTAGAAGGGGAACTAAAGCTATGTCTACATTTTTGCGTTCCTCGTCCTCGTGAATTCCCCTATCTTATTTTCAATTTCGATAAAATATAAATAGCAGGGGATAATTTATTCGTCAGCTCTACATCCCTCAACATCCACTATGTCCGTATTGTATCTCAATTTCAATCACATAGTTATACACAATCCTACTTTAAGTCCAGGGGTACTAGACCACCTATTTTAATCCTAATTAAGTAAGATTTAATTCTTAAAAATATTCACGGAATTAATTTATTTGCTTCCCCAAGGAATTTCTATTTCCGACCTCATTTATTTGGTTATTGGTATTTTGTGAATTTTATAAAATCCTTAAATTCCCTTTATCACTTAGGAATGTAATTACTTGTTTTTATTATCCATAAACATACAACGGGGCAACTTAGCATTTTCTACGCACTATTAGTGAGTGCTAGATAAACATATATATATATATAAATATATATAAAATTTCCCACCTAATTAAACGCTTACAAACAGTTCCGCCGTGACAGTACCGGCCGTGAATAGTGCTTGCCGCCCAAAGTCGTCCGAAAATTAATTCGAATATGTCGAACCGACTGCACTACCTTCCTATCGAAACTGAAATTCATACCGAAAGTCTGAAATTCCCAGCAAACCGCTCAACGGTTTCGCTCCAATTTCGGATATATCGTACACTGTATCGAGGCTGAGCTATCCCCTAAAAATCTGCCCAAACATAGCCCAACTCGACACTGAGTCAGCCCGACTCAGTCCGACTCGCTACTGTTCATCGTTACTACCAACGAGCTGCTCCACTGCTGGCCGTCACTACCAGCTCCGGCGAGCTAGCTGCTGCACGCCGCTTCTGCCTCCAGCTCGCCATTACTCCGGCGAGCTAACCCGCACCTGGGTCGCCACGTCCGGCGACCCCATCTTCTAACCAGGTCGTGCCTGGTGCGCGACCTCCCTGCTCACGACTGCACCGCCAGTCCGGCCTCCAAGACTCGGCGTCGCTACCTGGGTCGCCATGTTCGGCGACCCCCAGGTCACCAGATCGTGCGGCTCCACTATGCCGCAGCCAGCACCCCCCTTTCCCGTTCTTTCTCAATCATTCTCTGTCAATCGCTACTCTCTCTTCCTTTCTAGAGCAGATCGGTAGTGAAGAGGAGCAATTTGTGTGTTGATGATACAGGGAGAGAAAGGGGTAGTAGAGGCGGTTTGTTGAAGAAGAAGAGAGGATGGGGTTCCCTGCTCTCTCAATCAGCATATATCATATATGTGTATACATATCGTGTATAAGCATAAATGTGGAATCTGATTGTGTAGAAATTTCGGGAATTTTCCTCTAATATATCAAAATACATATATATATATAATTGCATTTAATTTCATTTATTAAATACCCACATATATATATATATATACCTAATTGATAATATATATACTGACGAACATTAATTCCTGAAATGTACCGGGAACCCCCAAATAAAATTATACGGAATGCCGAAATAAATAATATAATTGAAATAAATAATCTAGGGTATGAACACATATATATATATAATTATAATTAAATTCGTATAAATAAAATAAGTCCCGTAAATATACTGGGGACACTGAAATAATTCCATGTGAGCCGATAAAATTCTCCGGACTCCAATTAATAATACGAGCTTAAATAGGTACTCCGAGTACGAAACTCTTCCACCAATTAAATCACCGAAAGCCCCATCGAACTCCGAATAATTAATATAATCTGAAATGAATAATTCGGTTATATAGTCGGATATAAATATTTATATAAACCAAATTAAATCACTAATCGCCTAGCGATTTATACTACACGCTCCCGTAACTTTACAAATAGTCGAGAAATAATACAAGTCGAAATAAACGCTCCGGGTACGAGACTCAACTACCCGGTCATCGTTGTCGTCACTAACCCAATCGAATAAAAAAAAATCATAAATACCGAACAAACCAAACATGTCGTCTAGTCGAGATACTAAACGCTACAGGTTTAAACAAAATTGCATTAACACTCATCACGTACATATACACATGAAGAACAAACAAGATAATACCAATACACATAAGCACGCAAGTCATACAACTAAGGCACATAAATTCACATCAACACACAGAGCACGTATATACAAACATAAATAAAACGAGCGAAATGACTATCAATACTCCTAAGCACGTCGGTTAAACAAAGCACATACTAACCCCATAACCAGGGGAAACAAAACGTCGAACTCCTAAAGCACTAACTATCGAACTCAAATCACTGAGTCGAAGCCCTAAGCGTCAAGAGTCGAAACAAATCCATTTAGTCGATAACACCAGCTGTCAATCGTCACATAGTCATCATCGATACTCCACAAAGTCGTTAAGGTGATGATCGCCAAGTCGCGCAATCAAATCCAAGCGTAAACGCGAAAAATTTACTCGTAAAATACACAGAGTAACCATGACGTCATGAACAAATGACGTCATCACCGAAAATAAATCGGGAATAATTCAGAAAAAAGGGAAAATGAAACGGGGTGTTACAGTGAACACCCAACTGCGCAAGTGTACGCAAGTTCGCAAAATGCTCTAGAGGATTTTACCACTTTTGCACAAACGGCCGCAAGTTCGCACTTTACCGAGTACTCGGTAACATTCCCACCGAGTACTCGGTGGAACAAAATACAAATTTATTTGAACTTGTTTCTCTATTGCACTGTCGCTTCTAGCCATTGTTCCACTTAATATCCTTTGTATATTCACCACTTTTTACACACATTTAACACTTAACAACTCAATCTAAAATACCAAAACTCTCAACATGGTTTTTGATCAGAATAATGCTATTACACAAATAAATGTTCTTATAATATCCCCCTTGGCATTTCTGAGACAAAAACATGTTTTACAAATATATCCTCACGATAAAAATAAAATCTATACCTATGAACACACACTGACAAACATAGACATGGACTTTTCTTTTGATCTCATGATGATTTACGAATCCTGCAATCACAACACTTATACAAACATACCTGTGAAAAACAAGTGTGGAAAACAAATAACAGGAATAATCAATATTAAATGATCATAAATAAAACGAATAATTTCAACATGAAGTATAATGATTGCTAGTGATGTGCAACATTTGTGTCAATGAGTTAAATTCCAAAGTTCTATTGACAGAAAATATGTCTCTTCGACACTCTTATCTACTGGCAGTTTATCTTTCTGAACTTCTGCCTCTCTTATCTCAACCTCTTTTTGTTGTGCTTCTTCCACTTCCTTCATTTGAGCTTGCTCAGCTTCTTTTCTTCTACGCAACCTCTCCTCATGTTCTTCCTCCACTCTGCTCTCCACTATCTTTCCACTTCTCAGAGTCATAATTGATTGAACAAACTCGTGATTAGCATTGGTATACAATCCAAGCTTTTGCACTTGCTGGATCTTTAGGTTAGCGATAGGCTGACTGGGCAACTAACTTGGCTCTCTATTATTTCTCTGATTTTCCATTTGTCCTAACTGCATCGTGATTTGGGCCGGTGCTTGAGTATGTACCCCCATCTAATTTTGGAGGTTCACCAAGGTCATCTCTATCCTGTTATTTTAAAAACCGGGTGGTGGAGCTTGGTTTCTTTGAGGCTGGAGCTGATATTAGAATGGTTGGATAGCCTGGTTGTTATTGAATGACTAAAGAGCCAGAGAATTATTAGATGGCTATCTGGGTTGGTAATTTGATTGAGAATTTTGAGTCATTATTCTTGGCTGAGATTCGAATGATTGTTGACTCTGTTGGAACCTTGGCTGCGAGGTAAATTGATGTCTTGGTTAAAAATTTGATTGAGAATTGGACCACTGTCCTTGTTGAACTTTTTCTAGAGGATTCTCCACATTTATGGACTTATAAGACATGAATGGATGATTTCTATTATTCGAAGAGTATGAGTTGGAGAATGGGGCATTATTGGAGTAATTCCATGTTGCATTGACATCAACGACTATTATGTCCTCACACTCATTTTGAGAATAATTTGGTTCAACCTCAAAAACTTCTCTTTTAGGGGAATGACTTCTTTGGGTAAGAAGTTTTTCAAATCGCTCTAACCTCTCATCTATCAGTGCCACTGGATTTTTCATATCATGATTAATCTCAAATGCTTTTTCTGATCTTCTATCTAGTTCACCTTTAGACCTCAAATCAGATTTATACTAAAGGGCATTTTTACTGATGTTATCAAACATCTCTAAGAGTTCTTTTGCAGGTTTCAAGGTAAACTGACCCTGTATAGAGGCATCTATCAGATTTTTGTGCTTTTCACCTAGACCCATGTAAAAATTTCTAGCAACATCCCGATAAGAAAACCTATGGTGGGGACATTTATACAAAATCTCATTGTACCTCTCCCATGCATCATGAAATTGCTCTCCTGGCAATTGCCTGAATCGCTTAATCGTATCTTGGGTTCTGAAGTTTTTCCTATGGGAAAATGTTTCTCTAAGAATTCTTGCTTAAGTGTTTCCCAGTCAAGTTTAATTGCTTGAGTCAATTTAATGTACCATCTTTTTTATTTGTCTTTTAAAGACCATGGGAATAGACGCACTTTTAGATCATTTTTAGTTAAACCATCATACCTAACGGTTGATGCAACCTCTAAGAATTCATTGACATGCTGGAATCCCTTCAATGAGGTGTCTGGTCCTCTTCGTGGATTGACTCTCTCGTTACCCATCTCGACCAATTCTGTTTGAAGACGCTCTTCAATAGATTTTCATAAACGCCTTCGAGTTCTTTCGATCTCCGGGTCGTATACTATTAACGCAAAATTTGAATTTGAACGCGTCGATCTATCGAACATACACTAAAAAAAAATATTTGAACTTTTTTTCTTTTTAAATAACTAAAGCAAATTAAATAAATTACTTCTAAACTATGAACAAAAAGCAAAGCTAAAAATTAAATGTAAAAACCAAGAAAAATTGAATCTCACAAAGGGTCCAGACGCAACTTCAGTAACTTTGTCTTTTCCTTTCACGCTTTTCAATTGTACCTGAAAATCACATAAAAATTTCAAATTTAGCTTTAATCTACAATAACGCAATGTAAATAAACTACTAAATCTATTTAACAATGCCAAGTCCCCGGCAACGACGCCAAAAACTTGGTGGGCGTCAGGTGTGTGCAAAATATATGGTTAAAAATAGCACCTTAACGACACTTTAGGTTTTACCCTTCTGCAAACGCACAGATCAATTGTGTATAGTTTTTCTTGAGTAGGGGAATATCGATCCCACAGAGATGAGGATTGTTCACTTTAATAATCTAAAAACACTAAATTATAGTTTTCCAAAAAGAGTTGATTTTTGAAAATTATCTAATATTACTTAAATTAATCTAAACAACAAAGTAAATTGGTTTGTGATTCAGAGGGAGAGAAAATTAGGGTTTTCTCACTCCACCACTAACCGCATAACATAGTTCAAATTCTAATTTCAATTGCATGAGGGTGATCCATTAACTATGAATCAGGTCGCACTGCGCCAGCAGTTTGACCCCAAAAAAGATTACTCTCAACCAGATCACGAAAACCCATCTCAAGACTAAAATGATTAGTGCATGCCAACTACTAACAGAATAGTAAATTAAAGCATGAAAATAAACTAAGGTATGTTTATATCAGTTTGTCAGGGCATGGCCTGTGTCAACCTAGGGTTTCGAGTTTTATGACCACCATTGTGTAGAAAATCATAGATTAAGCATCCGAGTTTCAGCCAATAGTGAATAATTATGATTGTGTAAGATAAATATATTCAAAAAGTCGAAGACAAGAATCAATTCAAATATATAAACTTGTATCACGAATAAAAACAGTCTCTCATTTAACATTATCATCATAGTATAGTCACAACTTCCCCTCTTTATAATTGAAAACAAAATCAGAACTACATTACTTGGCTAGGGTTTTGCGAGAAAACCCTAGATCCCGAATTAGTTGATCATGATTGAGAGAATCTGCATTGTCGGTGTAGAAACGCTCTCAATGGCTTTCTTCTCTGAATCTCTAGGTCTTTAATGGTAGTTCTCTTCAATGGAAGAGAACTCTATGAATGAACGTGTATCTCTAAAATAGAACTAAAAAGAACCCTAAAAACATATATTTCTAAACCCTAATCCTCCCATATTTATAGACAAGTGAGAGAAACCCTAATGGTTGCCCTTTTCTGTAATTTCATAATACATCAATAATCTCATAAAATCATATGTAAATATGTGTATAAGCTTGTTGTTATAGGTCTGGAATCACCAATCACTTGAAATATCGAAGTAGGGACAAAACTGAAAAATTTTGAAACAACTTCAGCATGTCGAGGGATGATGTGACCATCATGTGAGACCTATGCTCCTGACCTACGCTTGGGGTAGGTCTAGAGCGTAGGGTCCAAAACCACAACATAGCTTAGGAGCGTTGGTTGAGTCCAATTTGCCCATTTTTCTCTCTAGTGACATAGATATCATGCACTTTTGCTGTAAAAAACCGTCTTTTCGTATTTGAGTTAAACTGGTCGCCTTTGACTCCCGATACTTTTCGGTGAAGTAATAATGTTTGAAAATGACATTTTTGCCCTTCCGGTGAGATATTGATGTCGTGAAATGACCATTTCGCCCTCCGGTAGCTCTTCTTTGCTCTGACACACCTCTTAATTCCTTTCTCGAGATAGAAACGAACACGAACTCAGTTAATTCACCGAGATTAGCTTTGTTTCTTCATTAAGCTCCTGAAACATAACAAACGCAATAATGAATGCAAAGACATAACAAACGCAAGATAGGGGAGAAAAATGACCAATATTGAGCACCTATCAATAATGAATGTGGATGGAAAATAGGCTAGGTTCATTGCAGTTAATCAAAGCTCAGCAACATGGCCAGAAGGTGGAACGTGTAAGGAGTCATGCTAGAGTTTTCTTTAGGCAAACCGCAAGTGATAAGTTGTAGAGAAATAGAAGTTGATGATGACACATGGCCACATTTTAGGCCGGCAGTTAGAAATGGTTGTGGAGACAGTTTGGCAGTCATATAAATAGTGCAGTTAGTGTAATTTGACAAACTCTCTTGCAGCACACAAACAAACATAATGCTTTACAATTTCTTATGATTATAATCTCTATCTTTTCAATTTGTATTTTCATTTCTACAATGTCAATCCAAATTATTTATGTTGTCATAATTTTTATCTTGTAATATTTATTGCAAGTAGTAATATTTCCAGTTCCTTTTCAATTTAGGTCACTCAATTTATTGCAATTCCTTTTTCATGCAAGTTCAATTCTCTGCAATTTCATTTACATGCAACTTCCTATATTTTATTCTCAGTCAATTATAGTTTCTTTCTTTCCTTGCATTAGTTTTTTTCTTTAAACTTTGACATTTAAGTCCTTTTAATTAAGGCAAAAAGAACCCTTGAAATAAAAGTTTTATTCCTTTATTTCACAATCGCTTGATTCTTACTCATCACTTCTAAAATAAGAGTTGCACATTATTTTGGCAAGTTCTTGACTCTTTTTGAGTCTGGCACGCCCGCACTTCCAAAACACCAATTTTTGTGCAAATATTTAGTGGCACGCCCGCAGCGGGATACTTGTTAAAGTTTGAAAGACATGCCATCAATGTCAAGAAAACCCATCCGGCCAAATGAAGAAGGACTGGAAGAAGCACCACCAATTTTTATTGGTAGTTTAGATGCAACTCGGCCATTATCATTGGCAGAAATGTTCAAAAGGCTCCACGCAAGATTTGACATTTTGGAGGAATCATTTGCTCAGCTCAAGTCATCTTCCAATACTATTGAGTCAATTTCTCGACCACTACCATGCTCAGCTGTGCAAGCCCTGGCCACACAACTTCCCACGACCATTTCTGCTTTGACGACCTTGGTAAATCAAAGTCTTCCACAAACCACTTTACCACCAGTTTTAGAAATTTGGCCACAACCGGTGTACTGTCCACCAGTTCAACACATGCCTCAACCAACATATTTTCCACCTTCCAACACTATGGAATCGGTATCCCAGCCGAATTCCCAGCCGGCAGTTAAAGCTTCAACCGTGCAACAACTAGTGGTTCTTCTACCAATGGCCACTATGCCAAATCAAAATCTTCCCCAAGCCAATATTTATTTTCCAACTCCTTTGGAGAGTCTTCTAATGACTATGCCAATGTCATGGCTTAAGGATCAGCTACAACCAACTTTATCGCCGTTTCAAATGTCCCCGGAGCATCTTTCGCCATTTTAGCAGTTTCCGCAACCATATTTGCCACTACCACAACATCAATTATTTCTTTCAAAATTGCCCGGGAGAGATCTTCCAGACCCGGGGGGCAAGTAGCATAGTTTGAGCAAAAATTCACTACTTCTTCCGCCACAATCAGCGGCACAAATAAGGCAAAGTATGGCCAATCAGTTGCTTGTTTGGCCATATCACCATTCTTCTACTTAAAATTTTTGAGGATTTATTCGATAAATCACAAAGCCTCCAAAATTTGGGGGGCAAATGTTGTCACCCAAAAATTCTGCCCACATGATGTCCTACCATTGTTGCATTTTGACAAATGCGAAGACCAATTATTGAGCAACATGTGGCATAGTTGAAATAAATAAGTCTGCCAACACTTTGGCAACGGTTAACAGAAAATACATTTTCTGCTAGGTCACATGGCAGAAGAATTCATCTGGAAGAATGAGCTACCAATACATGGTAGTTACAAAGAAAGTGGTCTCTGACAGTTGTGACTGCTGAGACACGTGGCAGCTTGGAAGGGAAGCAGTTGGCAGATGGAAGAATGTGAGCTTGGAAATTGGCGGCGGTTGGAAGAAGACAGTTGCAGGGGCCACGTAGAAGAAGCTAAAAACATGGATTTAGGACACATGGATATTGGCACCCAGATTTTCATTCCATATGTCGGCCAATCAACCTATGTGAACATGGCCAGAAAATATTTTGGCCGAGAGTTAAGCAATGGTGAACATTTAAAATAAGCCAATCTCCTTAGACAATTTTAGCCAAAAGAACGAGATATGTGTTGACACCTAGATTTTCAGGCCTTATATTAGTCAATCAATCCACGTGGATATGGCTATGAAATGTTTGTTTATAGATAATGGCCGAAAGTCAAGCAATGACGACTATATAAAAGAGACCAGCTTCTTTAGAAAGTTTTGGCCAAAAGAATGAGAAGTGGAAGGCCAACGTTGGCAATTACAAGAGTAGTTCTAAGACCAAAGGAACAAAAGGACACATGACAACCATTTAAACTATGAAATTTGGTTAGTGGTTATCGTGAATTGCATGAAAATAACTTGAGATAGTCTAAAGCAAAAATAATAGAAGTGACAAAGAGAAATAAGGCAAAAATCAAAGGACATGGCCGAAAATCAGGGAATTGATGATTTTACAAGATGAATGAATCTGGCTAACAAACGAGCCAGATTCATTAAGGGAAGTTATCTCCTACTGGTCATAGCTTAAAAGGAGAGAAATAAGAAAACACGATTCTAGCAGTTGGAAGGAGTAATTCCAAATTTGGGACAAAGAGAACACGTGGCAGGATGTGAAAAGGATTTCAGACACATGGCAACATGTTAGATGAGAAGTTAGATGTAGTTACCAAGTGCAATAGAATACTTGTATAAATAGAACATTTGGAGGAATTTGGCAACCTCTCCTGCAGCACACAAACAAACACAATACTTTACAATTTCTTACGATTGTAATCTTTATCCTTTCAATTTGTATTTTCATTTTTACAATGTCAATCCAAATTATTTATGTTTTTTTGATCTTTATCTTATAATCTTTATTGCAAGTAGTGATATTTCCAGTTCCTTTTCAATTTCAGTCACTCAATTTATTGCAATTCTTTTTTCATGCAAGTTCAATTCTCTGCAATTTCATTTACATGCAATTTCTTTTATTTCTTTCCCAGTCAATTACAAATTCTTTTCTTTCTTTCACTAGTTTTATTTATTTGAACTTTGACATTTAAGTCCTTTTAATTAAAATAAAAATAACTCTTGAAATAGAAGTTTCATTATTTTATTTCACAATCGCTTGATTCACACTTGCCACTTCCAAAAGAAAAGTTGCACATTCTTTTGGCAAGTTCTTGACTTTTCCAGACTCTGGTACGCCCACGCTTCCAACTTGAAAAACTGTCAATTTTTATGCAAACACCTATGACCCCATCATCCATGTCAGCTCCACCATAATCACCAACCTCCTCATCACCCACAACATGGACTGCTGATTCGGGTTCAACACGGTCATCAAAAAAGATTCTCCACCAGTAAAGCGGTTCATCGGTCATGTTGTGAGGTGGTGGAACACTTAAAAACAAAATAAAGAATAAAAAATAAAAAAATATTAATTACTGTTAATATGAACACAAATAATCTCACACATTAACTCATAGAGACCGGAACATACAGACAAACTATAAGCATACGATTCGTAGATGTTTTTCTTCTATTATGAATGATAAAGCAAAATATCTCACTCTAAGATGAAATTCGTGTCGGAAAAAGAACATAAACAATTTCCATTAATTTAAGGAGATGAAATTCGTCTAAAATATATGTTGACTGCAATACCCAGAAAAGTCACAAAAGTACTTGGAAATAATTACTTCGCTGGTAAATTTGCTTTAATATCACGGTAACCACTGAGACCATGGTTCGCGAAACCGGCCGGTTCGCTAGGAACCGATTGATATATCGGTGAACCGGTCAATATATTCCCGAACCGGTTTTGATTGAACAGGTTTATTTTTTAAAAAAAAAAAAGAAAAAAAAATTACTGTTGCAAAAAGAGGCCATGTGCGTGTCCACTGTCTAGTTTTCTTCTTTTTTTAAAAAAAAAAAAGAAAAAAAAAAAGAGGAATCCTTTGTATCATTCTTTTATTTTATAAAATTATTTATTTACCCAAAATAAATAAATAATAAACTCTTGTACATATAATATATATATAATTATATATATATATATACTTATATAGTAAAAGAGAATAGGATGTAAGAGAATATAATGCAACTGTATATCAACTTCAAGTCTTTAATACACATAGTTTATTTAGTATTAATTTAAAAGTAAAATATATTTTTTATAATTTGAATATTTATTTATTTAAAATTAATATCATTGAATAGTCTCATAAAAAATCAACGACACATTTAAATTTATTAATAAATCATTTTGGGTACTAAATATCTTTAAAAAATAATTTAAATTTACTTAAAATTATCAAAATTTAGTTATGTTGTCAAAAGTACCATATCAGTAAATTTTAACTACCATGTGCGAGTTTTTAAAAAAATCAGGATTGCGATAACCGAAACCGTTATGTAACCTCGATACTAACCCGATTCCATTATACCGATACCGAAACCATTACACGAACCAAAACCGTTTTTCCGAACCATGATTGAGACTACCCCATTCCTTAAACCCTCCCATAGACAGCCCATCTATATATAGTCATCAAAAAGAAGATTGTAAAATTCCGGTCATTAAAAAATAAAAAATAAACTTACAGTTTCTAAAAAAGTTTGGTTTACTCTTCAAACAGTACGGATTTTATGAAAAGGAATAGAAAGCCAAAAGACTTGCCCGCACTTCTTCTCTGCAATTTTTCTTCCTATAAGCCGAAAACCTTTTAATAGGTGGTCCCAAATGAGAATAACAGTTCAACAAAAATAAACTTTAACCATACTAGCCGGCACAAGTCAGTCA
This sequence comes from Cornus suecica, assembly GCA_963922005.1. Taxonomy (NCBI): domain Eukaryota; kingdom Viridiplantae; phylum Streptophyta; class Magnoliopsida; order Cornales; family Cornaceae; genus Cornus; species Cornus suecica. The sequence continues at coordinate 77,878,595 of OY998241.1, forward strand.
AACACTCCTGAAGGTGTTAGGAAGATTCTTGAAGACTGCATTAGATATAAACTGTCCTCTATTCAGTTTAAGGACTGCACTCAAGCTAGAGATGCAGCTTTTGTTTGGAGAATTCCTGTATCTAGCTGTTGCTGAAAACATCTTGTAGCCCTTGCGGAAGCTTGTTGCTTTGTGTTTGGCCTCCTTTTCCCTTGATGTAAGGCCATGTACCTTGACTCTTGCCCCTTGTGAGCTTCTTTGTTTTCTTTTGCCTTGGCAAGCTTGTTTGCCTTGGCTTTTTCTTGCTTCTTTCTATAATATATATACTGATTTATCAACAAAAAAAAGAGTCAGTCAACCTAGCTAAAGCACCTCAAAAAGTTCTGTCTCTCTCTTCCCATTAGAAGACTCTGAAAAATAGGTGCTGAATCAAAACATGGCTCTTAGTTTCGAATTCACGACACCTTGCATACCTGAATCTTTATTATTCCGTGCTTCATTCATTATCATTTTCACTCTCTCCAGAAGGTCCATCACAGAAGCTAATAACGTAGCAAGAAACATGGGTGGAATAATAGATGTTAAAGCACAAGGATGGGCAATACCTACGGCTGAAAATCCAATGAGAATCGGAGTTCCCAGCAAGACCTTTTCCGATGAGTTTGTAAAGGTAGAACAGTCCATCAAGAGACCAGGTGAGAAGAAATATAGTGGTTTTTGCATCAATGTATTTGAGGAGGTGGTGAAGACTTTGAGTCCTACTATTGATCTACACCACCACAATTTTGTGGAGTTCATATTTATTTACTTGTTAATATTTATTTAAAATAGACAAAATACACCTGAATTACAAGACCTTTTCCGATGAATTTGTAAAGGTAGAACAGTCCATCAAGAGACCAGATGAGAAGAAATATAGTGGTTTTTGCATCGATGTATTTGAGGAGGTGGTGATGACTTTGAGTCCTACTTTTTATCTACACCACAAGTTTGTGGATCAGGTGTTCTACTATGATGATTTAGTTAATTTTGTTGCTGCTGGGGTAATAAACTTGTCTCTAACCTCTTCATTATCAATTTTTTATTTTTATTTTTATAGTTAAATACTCACACGGACATGAGTCAGACTCAAACCTCTAACCTCTCACACACTCACACTTTGGAAGAAATGTAATATTATTATAATACAAGGCATTTGGTATTATCAAAATTTTTTTTTGAAAGGATACGAAAAGTCACAAATTATTTTGTTCTTTTTCATAAATACAGCTTTTACTTCCTAATATTGAAAATGGACGAAATACACCAGAATTATAGTTTTTAGACTTTTGAATATCAATATATTACACGATAGCATTTCAAAAATTATTTGTGCACTTTGTTAAAATAAAATAAAATTAACGGTACACTTTAATATAATTCTTTTAGTATATAATTAAAGTAATGATAAATGTATAGAAAAAATCAAAACCCTCACACTTCTAGTACAGATATAAATATACATATATGGACTATATATTTTGGTATTTTAAAACTAATGGTGCACTTTTATTATAATTTTTAATTAGTAGTGCTATTAGTAACCGTTTTGTTAGAATATAAAAATAATAATAAATGTATAGAAATAATATGTGGAGTATGTTTATTGTCGGTGGACTTATCTAGTTCGTAATTGTTGGCCTAAAAAATATATATGTGTATATATATATATTTCGGTAAGTTTGTCTACCTAATATATTCTACAATTCTAACAAAGACAAATTCATTGGAAGACTTTGGACGCTGCAGTAGGTGATATAACGATACTTGCTAATCGGTGGAGGATTGTGGATTTTTCGATATCATTTACTGACTCAAGTATGTCACTGGTGCTTCCAGTGAAGCCTCGAAAAGCCAATGAATGGATGTTTTTGACCCCTTTCACCAAGGAAGTGTGGTTGGCAACTTTGGCTTCTATGGTCTACACAATGTTCATAGTTTGGTTATTAGAGCATCGCTCCAATCCAGAATTTCGTGGGCCATGGAAGGACCAACTGGACAATATTCTTTGGTTCACCTTCTCTTCACTTTTCTTTGCTCATAGTAAGTATCATTCTAGGTTAAATGATGAATTAATAATATATATATATATATATATATATATATATATATAAGGTCTAGTCTCCAAAGACAATCTCACCTAAATCCCAAAAAAATCGTCATTTGAAAGTGCATGTAGGATGATACTATGGTTCATTCAACACTATGGTATTCGTCTTTGTTCTCACATAGACATAAATATCTGTTTTGCAGCAGGAGAAAGGATCCAACACCGGTGCACTCGATTGGTGGTGGTGCTGTGGCTTTTTGTGGTGCTCTTTGTGGTGCAAAGCTATGCTGCCAATCTCTCCTCAATCCTAACTGTCTCACAACTCGATCCCAACGTTGACTCTCTAAAAAAGGGCGATGCCAAAGTCGTAATCTTTGGCCACGAAGTTATGAGGGAGTATTTGGTAAATGTACTCCATTTCAAAAGGGACAACTTCAGGGGCCATTATAACACCGAAAATGATTACATGGAGGCTCTAAAAAATGGCACTATCTCAGCGGCATTTCTTGAAGCCCCTTACGCAAAAGCTCTGGTCAATCAGTACTGCAATCAACTTACGGTCACAGGACCGACATTTAAAGTTGGAGGATGAACTCACCTTGAACTTCAACTTGATTTTTTTTCAGGGCCAATTGCATAAAATCATATCAAACAAATTGATTGATTCAGTTTAAAAGTTTTATTTTTGCGGAGTGCAAATTTAAAATATGTTAGACCTGATGAATTTACTAAAATGATTAACAATATTATGTTTATTTGCTATTAATTACACGTGCTCTTTTAAATGCAGGTCTTTCCGAAAGGCTCTTCAATTGTTGCAAATGTATCTGAAGCCATTTTAACACTATTGGAAGATGGCACCATTAAAGAACTCGAAGATAAGTACTTCGCTCCCTCTTCGGATTGTTCAAATTTCCAAACAGCGAAGAACAATGTTGGCTTGGGCTTCCAGGACCTGTGGGGTCTATACCTCTTCTATGCCGCCACTTCCAGTATTTGTTTACTACTATTTCTCATTCCCTCCCTAAAGAATCAGCGACGGTGTTTTCATGAAGGCAACTTCACACTAACTTGCGCAAGTATTTGGAAAAAGATACTTCGACTCAAACAATTCTTTAATGATGTACATTCAAAAGTAGCTAGTGAAGCTCCAGCCTCAGGTCAGGCAACAAATGTTGTTGAAATGCATCAAACACCTGATACAATTGTTTAGCTCGCTACGAAAATAATAGATGAATGAGAAAGGAACTGATCATGATCATTAAATTTGTGTTCATATGCAAGCCAAATTAAATGTCAATTACAAATTAATGTTGAGCCCTTTATTGACTCTCTCCCACTTTTATTTCTTTGAGACAAAAAAACAAATGTATTGTGTTTTAATAGATAGATCTAGAGCTTCATATTTAGACCTCTTGAGTAGAATTTTTTGCATAACATGAATTATTTTAGTACGCTTTTTTATTCTCATTGTTACACCCGACTCCTCACATGTTTCCCATTTTTGTTGATATTCTTCTCATTCTTGATTAGTACTTATACAGAAAAAGGAACACATTATAATATTTATAATGACGCCGGACAGAATAGAGATTATTCTGCAGGCTAGCGCAACGGGTAATTTGCAAGAAAGAAAAGGGAGAAATTATTGACCCAAAATTCAGATGACACTCTGAAATTTAATAAAATTCTTAATATTCAAAACTAATTTAAAACAACCCACAAGCCGGGTTTAAATAGCTGAAAATCAAGGATTTTACCAAAAATAGCAAAACCCTAAAAGTCTTACCAAAACGAAACAAGGAAAGAAATCAAAAGATTACCAAAAATCTGGCCCAAATCGGGTTCAGAATCAATTCCTAATTGACAAATAGAAAATTACCCTAAATAACAAAAATTAACTAAAAATAAATATTTGAAAAGGAAAACAGCAGATCACAATTTCCTGCCATCCTTGCGATGATCCTCCTGCATCAGTCACCTCGGGTTGGAAAGAACTCGTCCTCGAGTTCACAGCAGCATCAGCAGAATCCGCAAAACAAGGACTCAGGTGTTTCACATTAAAGATATCAGGTGTTTTCAAGTGACTAGGGAGACACAACCTGTATGCGTTGTCATTAATCTTTTGGAATATCTCACAAGGTCCAATATTCTGCTCCTTAAGCTTATTATACTCGCCAACAGGGAAACGATCACGAGTTAATACAACCCAAACAAAATCACCAACATCAAAAAGTACCTGACGATGATGACTGTCCGCTCGAGTTTTGTACTTGGCATTACTCTCGTGAATGGCCAGTTTCACTTGCTCATGGATGCCTCGAAGATGTTGGCCATTAGACGACGGAGACATCATAGAGACTGACGAGGGAGAACCCTTCTTTCGGACAACGTCTTTAGAGACTACGTTCTCGCAACTGCCACTGTCAATAATCATCTTGCAGACTTTGTCGGCCATGGTGCAGGTTGTATGGAAAACATTGGTTCTCAACCAATCATCTTTGGAATCGCTTCTGGGAGTCAGGAGGCTCTTGGGAATGACCAGAGTTTCATGGCCGTCCCCATACAACACATCATCATCTCCTTCTGTGTCATACACTGGCTCTCCAACGAAAGTATCGGTTTTCAACCAATCATCTTCGGAATCAGAATCTTCCGAAAATATTAGCCATAACGGTGGATACGGATTTTCGAAGGTGGAATTGTCGGTATCAGAATCTTCCACATCATGATTACCGATTTCCTGCGCCGCCAGGCGCTGGGTTAACTCTGCCACTTGCCTCTGCAAATCCTCAATCATAACATCCTGAACGTTATGATCACGGTGCGGGACTTCCTCAATCGGAACCTGCCCACGACGACCACCATGACCACGACCACCAGCCATTGAAAACTGATGAAAATATCGCCTCAGGAAGATGCTGAGCTCTGATACCAATTGACGCCGGACAGAATAGAGATTATTCTGCAGGCTAGCGCAACGGATAATTTGCAAGAAAGAAAAGGGAGAAATTATTGACCCAAAATTCAGATGACACTCTGAAATTTAATAAAATTCTTAATATTCAAAACTAATTTAAAACAACCCACAAGCCGGGTTTAAATAGCTGAAAATCAAGGATTTTACCAAAAATAGCAAAACCCTAAAAGTCTTACCAAAACGAAACAAGGAAAGAAATCAAAAGATTACCAAAAATCTGGCCCAAATCGGGTTCAGAATCAATTCCTAATTATATGATCCTCCTGCATCATATAATTGGTTTGTAGAATCAGCCTGCTTTCTTGCCATGGTTTATTAATTTTTTTATTTTGCTCTTTCGTTAATGTCATGTTTTGCTGGTTCTCTTGGAAAAAATATTGCGGTACATAAAATTATAAACTGACACTTCATGTATATTCTATCTTTCCATACATAGAAATTAAAAAATGAGTGACCAGAAACGCGTTTCTTGACATATTTAGAAAAGATGATACCATCAGACTATAAAGCCTTTTGATCCTTTTATACTTTTTGTAATCTATAAAGTATGTCTTCACAGTACTTCAGCCAACTTTACTTGCCTTATGAGGGAGTATTCAATTTTAATCTTTAATAATGCCTATTCTAGTTATCCTTATTGTGTATCTCAGCATTCTAATGATGCATATAACTGTTCTTTTGCTAATGAACCTAATATCATCAAGTAATAACCTATTTGAAATTCTCATATCGCATAGAATATCACTACTTCTTCTCAATTTTGGTTAATATGTTCCCCACGTAGAGCATCGACATTTACTCCTTTTTTTTTAAGGTTTTTTAATTTTTTTTTTTTTATCATTGAACCTGACATGGTCTTGTGGATTCAAAAAAAATAATTAGGCCGAAATGAATATCATTATACTGGCATTATCTATAATCTTATAGCATTTACTTTCCATATTTTTAATTTTACTACTACCCATACTAAACCTTCCGTTCTCTAAAATATTTGTCCATGTATTTACTTTCTTGCCAGAATTTCCGCAGACATCTAACAGAACTATGTTGTGTTTGAACGAATGAAACCTGATATTTTTCTAATGAAGGTCTTTTCCAATTGAATTGATGCGTCTGTGTTTCTTTTTCTTTCTTATTTTCGACACCTCAACTATGATGGAATATCTGCATGTGTTTTGGAACACTTTCAATTGAAAATCCAATAGAGTTTTGCTAAGAAAAAAGTGAAATTCTGAAGAAATTCATGTCTCCATGTGATGAAAGAAGAAATCATTGTCCCAAAATGCTTGGGACATTGATGTCTGACGGTCGCTTGGAATGCTCGTTAAGAAAACTTGAAACTCACGGAGTCATCGGAATCAAATATTCAAAGCACACAAATTACTATTTACACTTAATTTTAGGGCTATTAACATTAAACCCCCCTTAATTTTAGTTTTTGATCAAATACTCCCCCAAGTGCCATATTATCCTTCTACCATGAAAATTTTTCACAGACCTACCTTTCTGTCTCAAAACTATATAGTTTTAATACAAAAGAAATGTACTAAAACATTGTCCTTTGTGGTTGGAAATGAGGGTCTATCAAAGATTTTTATATTGAATGGAAAAATATTGCATCTCAGGGAGTATTTGATAAAAATATGAAATCAGGAGGGATTTTATGTCTCACGCCCCGTTCTTCCTAAGACTCCCATCCGGAAAATCAGCGAATCCCGAGGTATGACGTCACTGAAAACGATCACTAGAATCAACGATAACGAGAAAACATATGGAATAAGAATGAAAATAAAGTATTCCATGCCACCTGGGTGATAGAAACTCAAAAGTGACATCTAACAAAAATCCGGCAGAGTTTCGTTTGTAAATGAAACCTCTGGACAACCCAAAAACAACACAACAGAATAACCTGCCTATAACAACAGTGATAGAATCAATGGCATGCAACCCAACATTCCAAAAACCTACTAGGGCCGAGGTAGTGGAAAAGAACACCTTTACCTCTACACAACCCCTCTAAAATTGATAGAACCCCAAATGCTCAAATGAAATTATAAAGAAAGCCACATGACGATGCCGAAAAGGTATAATGGCACCCCGAATCAACAAATACCCGAAATGAAATATACAACGAAAGGGAATATGCCAACAGACTGGCTCCCAAGAGAAATAAGAATACACCAGAATAAATACGGATAAAAAGAGCAAATCTAAATAAAAGCGTCCCAATTCACCCGTACCATCGCTGCTGAACACGCCGTGCTGCATCCACCTACAAACCTGCAATCTGTGTGGGGGTGAGCAAAAACCACGGCTCACCAAATATCCCTAACAAACACACCCCTAGCCGCCAGGAACCTCTAACCATTCCGTGTGCATGCATCTATCCTAGGTCAGTCAGTTGTCTCACCTGGCACCCACGCCAATCCGAGACCCCAAAACAGCGCCACAAATAATCCAAATCATATCAAGAATCACAAGATAACACAACAATAGAAATATCACCAACCTATATACACAGGTCAAAACAATATAAATATAAACATGTACACAAGTAAAATCTCGTAGATAACTAATCATACCCGTATAGGCATACACAAATAGTCAAATACGCACTCTCGTCTAGAGATACTACAATAACTAACAATCTATCACACCGTGCACCGTGCACCGAGCATGCTGTTCGAGGTTCCTAGGAGGTAAATAGGTCACTCCTTAGGACTACCGAAAAGGAATAACCATAATCACGCCCACAACTAAACCACAACGCCTACACAACACAGCTATCAAATCATTCCTTGAGAGTCTCACTCTCATAATTCTAACCTCAAACTTGTCCTCTTATCCATAATAACCAATAAAATAATCCGTTCACTTAAAAGATCTTTTCTTTAAAGCCTCTTATAGTAAAGAGAATTTATAAAACCAACTAGTGGTCATATGGTAGGTTCACACTGCTACCATCTAAACCTCTAATGTAACACAAGTGGAAAACTCTACCACTGAATCAGATTCGACAATTAAAAGACAATCTCCAATTTACACTGCTTATCGAGGCACACTAAAGGGGTACCAGAATCATTTAGTCCCAAACGGATGCCGAGTTCCTCGAGTTTTTAAAGAAAAATGCTGAACCCCGAAGGATTCAACCAGTTTTTAAGAAAAATTTTAGGACACGGTCAAATCTGTTTAGTTCCAATGTCTTCGAACCCACCCAAAGTACTACGAATCGCACTATGTGTGCATAAATTAGTATCATGTCTCTTACCCGAGACTAAGACAAGGAAACTATAAAAAAAAGTGTGCATTATATATGCACTAAAAGATAATCAATTCCATACCTGTCAGTATCACCATAAAATCTCAATAATACTCTCAGATCTCAATATCACTATACCACAAACAAATGATCAATACTGTCCTCAAACATTGTCAGTTTGTCTCAAAATTACTATCAAACGTCCACTCGGGAGTATGACAAGTTAAACCTTTACGATTACCTCAATTTACTTTCAACAGATCCTTAAAGCATAGGATAATCCAAAGTTTGAGCACGGATGGGGTGCAGAACAAGATACGTAACTGAAAATAACACTAGTCCAGTGGAAAGGGAAGGTGCTAACCTATTATACCTGGTTAGACTTCACAATCAACCATTTTTATATATCAACTAGAGTGGTATACCAACCACTCCATAACCTCATACACCGACCAATACTCAAGGGTCTACCTGGCCGTTACTACATACGTGTTTAAGTTTAACAAATAATTATAACTGTCCCTCCAAACAACTTAGAACTCACGGTCTAAACTACTTCCTTAGGCCACTCTCCTAGCCCAAGGGAACCTGTTTACCATAACACCTCACAATTTCATAGATAGCAAACAAATACCAACCTGAGAATTTACCCTCGCGTTAAAATTTTAAGCAACTCAAGTAAAAGGGTAAAATCAACTCAAATTATCAGCAGAGCATACATTTTCAATTTACGAAAGTCACATTAATTACCATTTTCCATTAATAACACGAGTTTAATATTTATCTTCAAAATACTCGAAATAACCACATGCCTGTGCAATAATATCATACTTTGTATGTCCATGCTCGTGACAATGCAAATGAAACTCTAATGCAACATGTCTACAAGGGCAACCGAGTATGATGTCGCTAAAGTAACACAACCACGAGGAATTTATCGACTCATGAAATAATATCGTGTTCGAACCATGTCCTCACACACCTCCCTGATTCCCGGAGTACTAGTTCGCCGGTAGCGAGAGACACCACCTGGCCAGTTGTTGCTATTGCCCAAAAGGCTCATTCACACCAAAGGTAAATGAATGAAACATGAAACCATACTCAATGCAAAAATGCTCATGGTGTATATAATATGCATATCATGCCTCAACAGTGAGCCAATATCAATGTACAATATTTTCAAATGATTTATGTTTGTCTTACAATCCTTGTTACACAACAAGTTCAAAATATAACCATTTTCATTTAAAGCATACTTTATAATTAAATTAAAGCAGTAAACCATGACAATTCCATTTTGAAGTTACCCAGGTTCTTAATTACCCCATTCTTGTAAATTTTACGTATCTGCATGTTTATAATTAAATTTCAATAACCGATTTTGAATAAATCCACATCAGGGACATCAAGTTCGTAATTTTACTTCTTTATAATTTACGAAAATATAAAAGGAAACTAGAACGGCGTCTAAAGTTCCACGTCCCTCGATTTCACGTATCCCCTAACATGTTTTTAATTCAGTAAAACATAAGCAACAAGGGAGCTAATATCGTATTCTAAGTTCACATACAATTTTAACAAATTTCACTAACCTACTTCAACTCCAAGGGATGTTAGGCCGCATATTTTAATCCAATTTAAGTAGGTTTTAAATCATTTTAATTTCTCGAATAAATTACTATCATCCGCCTCTTTTCTAGCTCACCTAGAGGCACTCCGTTACCAAGTTTATAAAACTCCTAAATTCTCATATATAACAAGTAACACAAAACATGCCATCACATACTAGCAATATACAATAACAGGAAAATTAAAATTTCCTAAACATTCAAAGCATGCTCAATAAATAAATAATAATAAAATCTACGGCTCCCTACGCCACAACTGTGAGAGTTAGATATATTTTTAAAATATTCCATCTAAAATAAAGCTTTTAGAACAGCCCCGAAATGGCCCGCTGTGAACAATGTCGGCACCAGAAAATGGACCCGTCGACCAAAGTCATCCGAATAAAATTTTGAATATATTGAAACATCCGTCTCGACAACCTATATGATATATACTAAGCCCATTAACATTCGATTATTAAATTTGAATAAATTTAACAAAAATCAAACCAAAAAATCGTACCTATAAATCATATTTCTTAGCAAATTGTTCAACGGTTTTGTACCAAATTTTAGTATGTCGTACATGGCACTGAGACGTAACTTTCCTCCAAAAATCACCCCAAACAGAACTCGAGAAGTCGTCGAACTAACGACGCAAAATCCTTACCAGAACTGGCGCTGATGCGCCACCACGTGGTTGCCGGAGCTGCGATCGACACCACCACGTGCAGCCATCGTCGACCACCCCTCGCCGTCAGCTCCCTCACTCTGACGACCCTATAGCAGGCGCAATCTGCTCTGCTCACAACTCGACTCTCTCTCCCCGATCGTCTCTCTCTATCTCTCTCCCTCCTTACCGGCGACAAGATGAAGATGATGATGATGGAGAAGTTAGTGCCGCTGAAAGAGAAAGAGAAGCAGTTGCTGGTTCGCATGGGGGAGGAGAAGAAGATGAAGTTGCGACCTTCTCTCTTCTACCGACTTACTACTCTTTCTAATTTTCCTTATTTAATTCACATGTGTATATATATATGGATAAGTTATGTGTATAGATAGACCTGTCAATGGATTGGATTTTGATCCGAATCCGATCTGATTAGCCGGATATGGATTAAAAATAAAATCCGATAACCCGATTAGGATCTGAATCTGATAATCCTATTTCTTAACAAATTGGATTTAGATTTATGCTAATCCGATCCGATAATAATCCGATCCGATTAATTTTATATATACACATATATATTATGTTATTAATATGTAATATTAAATAGTATACTTAATTATGTTTCATCTTTTTTATTTCACTTTTTCACTTTTATGTTTTTATAGTCATGTATTATAAGCATTGATTGTAAAATACATAATTTAGTGTTTAATATTCTTAAAAAATAACATAAAAATAAAAATAAAAATTATTAATTTTTTGTAATTTTTTTTACCTCATCGGATCGGATATCCGAAAATGAAAAAATTCAAATTTGGATCAATTAAGTGAAAATCCATCAGATCAGATGTAAGCTTATCGAATTAGGATCGGATCAGAACGAATCCGATCCGAATCCAACCCGTTTAATCATTTCAAGTATCCAAATGCATTATAATTTCAATTCTCCTTTTTGTGTCACACTTCGTCACCTATTGAAATGTAGTAATTCATGTGGCCTACACGTGTGGTGAGACCCAATGGTGGGCCGGTTCACCCAAATGCTAGGCCCAATAACCCACCATTCTATTTTTCTTTCTTTATATCCTTATAATATATATATATATATATATTATAATTTTCATTAATATATATATGTCCAATAAATCCCGAAAATATATCGGGAACACCTAAATAAAATCAAGTGAGCCCAAATAATACACGAGATGCCCGATAGAGAATATAAACTGAAGTAAATGATCTGGGGTACAAAATCCAACCATCGGAACACCGGGTACGTACAAGACCCATCGAATAACTAAAAATAATTAGGGTATGAAAAAAAATCCAAAACAATAATCAAGTACAGCCACATCAACACATAGGAGCACTTAGAAACACGAAGAAATAAGCACATCAAACAAACAAAGCATGTACTAATCTCATTACAAGGAAAAACAAAACGTCGAACCCCTAAAGCACTAAATGCTGAACTCGAACAACAGCGTCGGAAATTTAAAAGTCGGACATACTAAGCATGTTATCACCCAGTCGAAGCACCAAACGTCGAGCATCAAAACGAAATCACATAACCGGCACTAGAACCCACGTAAACCTCTAGCCACGTCTGAAACACAAAACATCACGTCAAGTAGTGTAATCACCAAAGAAATCCCACGAAGGCATCAAAGAGACAATCGTCAAGTCGTCCCGTTGAATCCAGACGTAAATGCGAAAAATTTATACGTGAAACCCAGAGAATAATCATGTCGTCATGAACAAGTGACTTCACAACCAAAAATAAATCGAAAATAATTTCAGAAAAATGAAAAAATAACACAGGGTATTACATTATGTTTATAGGCTTTAATTTTATATATTTTGTATGCATGGAAGTAGTAGATTTTACATTCTCCATCGGACCACTTGGGTGGTATTTTAATTTTGTTTTCTCCTTTTACTGTCATTTTTTATTCTTTTCCTTTATAAAATCATTTATTTAGGGGAAAAAAAGTTTTTGACCAATTCTTCAGAATTATCTAGACTAATTATATACACTACTATTCAACTTACATGTAGATTCTTTTGTTGAATTTTCATCCTAAACAATTTCTTTGATAAGAGGTGGAAGGTAGTCACTGGAAGAACATTTCTATACCTTGTGATATATAGAGGCTTGTCATGTTCAAACCGCGTCTAATTCAAGAATCTGAATCTACACTCCAATACCGATCCACAAGATGCACGGTATATGTATTCTAGAACTAGAGACATAATTGGTAGATGATAAGCAACTATATTCGAATTCGTTATAGTTTTTAACAAAATCAATGTTAAAACAATATTTATAAAAAAGAAATTAAGACACAAAAGTGAAAAAACATACTTCATGAAATAGAAATAAGAGACTGAATCGAAAATAAATTTGTTACATGCAGTCACCATGACCAACAATTAATAATTCCTCACAGTGTTACCTTAGCCAGTGATTAAATCAAAATCTTCACCTATCTTTAATTATACAAGGATTATGGGTATCACTTTTTTATACTTAGGGTATTCATCCACCGGTATCTTTAACTAAATAAGTATGTTGTGTTAAGTACACAGAAATATACAAAAAAATATGAGTGTATCATTTTATTGTTCAGATAAATTTAAATGATTAAAAGACTTTTAAATTTTCCACAAATCGATAAATGAAGCTTGACCCAATCCTTATTTGAGTTTTCCACAAATCGATCCAACGACTTTTAAACCCATGCTTGGAGTCTTTGGAAAACTGGTATAAATTTTCCACATGTTTCATCAATATTTTATATACATTTAAATAAATAAGATTAGGAATAAATGTGTCCACGAGTTTACTTAGAACAATATATATATATAAGATTTGTTCCACTACAGATTTTAAAGCTAATTAAAAATGGCTTTTCAACTACTCATATCCAACTTTAACATTGCTACTTTTAAACCCTCCTTTTTGTTATTCCATGTCTTCATCACATTCCTTCTCTTTCTCTCTCATGGGTCCATAGTTGAAGCTGACAAAGTAACTATGCATATCGGCAAAGAACACAAAATGGCTCTTGAGAACAAAAGGCCAAAGTTTCATAAGCACTCTGGCAGTGACACCATCCGATTAGCTCATGCTGCAGGTTAGTTAATTATCTTCATTGCCTTTTCGAATTCATTATTCTAACTAAGTCATGATACATGAACCTACGGGTATATAGATTTGTGCAAGCATACGTTTCATGCTTGTTTGAGTAATAGCAATGATTCTGAGGTATATCAAGGTTTAGTCTCCGGTTCATATGAACATGATCATTAGAAAGATTATGCAACATATGATTTACTGGGAAAAAACACATTATTTACGTATATATGCAAGTATGTTTATGTGACCAGTGATCATTAGACATGGTTGAATACAAGCTCGATCTTTGCTGCATATATATTAGTGTGTAATAATAATAAGGTTCAGTTAACAACACAAAAAGGGGAAATAGCAACATGAATATATATATATATATATATATATATATATATATATATATGTGGACTTACATGAAAGCTGATGATAGTAGAGTAGAAGTATACAACACTTATGGTGTTGATTGAGAGAAAAAACACACTCTATTTATATTGAAAAAATTCAAATACAAACTCACAAAGGAGTTATTCTTTTCTTCTCTATTCTCATTCTCTTGCTTCTATGTTTCAACACTACACACACACATCTATTTATAGCTATGTAGAGCTTTGAATTCAACTTACACATGTTACACAAGGGTAGGTAAAGTCAAAGTTAGGCAACCTACCATTGTTGATTTATTTGTAAAGCTTTTAGAAAGTCTTCAAAGGGGTGCTTCTAGATTTGTATCAAGTTTACATTTCAACATTCCCCTTTAAACTTGATACTCTGCATTCCCAACATAAACTTCAATTTGTTGAAGATGTCTTGCTTCAATGGCTTGGTAAAAATATCTGCAATTTGATCATTCGTCTTGCAAGATATTAATTCCACTTCTTTATTCTGCACATGCTCTCTGATGGAATGATACCGAGTATCAATATGCTTGCTTCGTTCATGAAAGACTGGATTCTTTGCAAGTGCAATTGCTGAACGATTATCAATGAATATCTCTGTAGGTCTTTCTTGTGGAAATTCCATATGCTTTAACACATTTCTCAACCAAATAGCATGACACACAGTTGCGCTTGCTGCTACATATTCAGCTTCGCATGATGATAAAGTCACTATCGGTTGTTTCTTGGATGACCATGTGAATGTTGTATCTCCAATGAAAAACACAAATACAGTTGTGCTTTTTCTTTCATCTAAATCTCTACCCCAGACGCTATCTGAATAGCCAGTGAATTTTAATTCATCAGTTGAGGTATATAGCAAACCATCATTGATCGTACATTTGATGTAGCGGAGTATTCTCTTTGCAGCATTCAGGTGTGATTGATCTGGTTCCTCCATGTATCTGCTGATCAATCCAACTCCGTAGAGTATATCTGGTCTGGTGCAAGTCAGGTACCGAAGACTTCCAACTAAACTTTTGAAGTATGTTGGATCAACATTTCCTCCGCCTTCATTTTTTCTGAGTTCCACACTGCTTTCCACTGGAGTTGATACTGGATTACTTGATTCCATTCTGAACTTTTTGAGAATCTCCTTTGCATATCTCCTTTGGCGGATCGAGATTCCTTCAGCATTCTGCTTCACTTCAATTCCAAGGAAGTGTGACATCAGACCTATGTCTGTCATCTCAAATTCTTGAATCATGGTTTTCTTGAACTCTTCAAACATGGCTTGGTTGTTTCCTGTGAAGATCAGATCATCAACATACAGACCTGCAAATAGTATGCTTCCTTCTGGACCTTTCTTCAGGTATAATGCATGCTTATATGGACATTTCTCGAAGCCATTATCATGGAAATACTTGTCAATTCTGGTATTCCATGCACGTGGAGCTTGCTTCAGTCCATAAAGAGCTTTCTTCAACCTGTACACCTTGTCTTCATGTCCGTCATTTGCATATCCCAGTGGTTGTTCGACATAGATTTCTTCTTCTAGAAATCCGTTCAGAAATGCTGACTTCACATCAAGTTGGTACAACTTCCATCTATTCTGAGCAGCAATAGATATCATCAGCCTGATTGTCTCTAATCGGGCAACAGGAGCAAATACTTCACCATAGTCTAGTCCCTGTCTCTGTTTGTAGCCTTTTGCAACCAGGCGAGCTTTGTATCTCTGAACTTCGCCCTTTTCATTCTTCTTTGTCTTGTAGACCCATTTGACTCCAATAGGTTTTTGACCTTTTGGTAGACTACACAGCTCCCATGTATCATTTTTCTCTATGGCCCTGATTTCTTCATCCATTGCTGACTTCCACTTCTTCTCTTGGATGGCTTCTGTGAAGTTGACAGGATCACTATCCAGAAATAGGCATAGTAAATTCTGGTCTTGATCTTCTTCAGTGGCTTCATATAGTTCCCTTAGACTTCTCACTTTTCTGGGTCTTTCACTTGATCTTTCATCTGGTGACGATGAAGGATCATTTCTTGCAGGTACAGGAGATTGATGTGGTAGAATTTGCGGCTCCACTACAGCTTCTTTTTCTACTTCTTCATCTTCTTCAAGTACAAGCTCCTTGGTTTTTCCATCTTCATTCTGATCCCAGCTCCAAGCTTCATTTTCTTCAAAGATCACATCTCTGCTCATAATTACTTCCTTTGTGATGGGATTAAACAACTTATATCCCATTGTTCTGTCGCTATAGCCGATAAAGATACATTTCTGTCCTTTGTCGTTGAGCTTGGTTCTTCTGGCTTCTGGAATCTTGGTGTAAGCATTACACCCAAAAATTCTGAGATGATTGACACTTGGCTTATATGAGCTCCAAGTTTCTTCAGGTGTCTTGAACTGAAGTCTTCTGGTTGGACACCTATTCAGCAGATAGACAGCACAAGATACCACTTCAGCCCAAAATTCTTTGGGCATTGACTTTCCTTTCAGCATACTTCTGACCATGTCCAAGATCGTGCGATTCTTCCTTTCAGAAACACCATTTAGCTGAGGTGTATAGGCTGGTGTTGTTTGTTGTCGGATGCCGTGCTCTTTGCAATAATTCTGGAATGTATTTGACATATATTCTCCTCCTTGATCTGACCGCAACGTTTTGATATTGTGGCCACTCTGCTTCTCAACAAGAGCTTTAAACTCTTTGAACTTGTCAAATACTTCTGATTTCTTCTGCAAGAAGTACACCCATGTCTTTCTGCTATAATCATCAGTGAAAGTAAGAAAATACCTGCTTTGTCCATATGACATTGGCTTCAATGGACCACACACATCTGTGTGAATGAGTTCCAGCAGCTTTGTTGATCGCCATTTGACTTCTTCAGCAAAGCTTAGTCTGTGATGTTTCCCAAGTACACAACATTCACAGACTTCATTAGGACGGTTGATGTAGGGTAGTCCCTTCACCATCTGCTTGCTTGCTAGCAACTTCAGGCCCTCAAAGTTGAGATGTCCGTATCTAAAATGCCATAGCCAGTCCTTGTCTTCAACAACTGCATTCAAACATTTCGTTGTATCATGCTGAATGTGAATAGGAAACATCCTATTCTTTGACATCTTTATCCGGGCAATGAGATTTTCATTTGTATCTTTAATTGTTAGACACAAATCCTTCATGCTGATGTCGTAGCCTTTCTCCAGGAGTTGTCCGAGACTCAAAATATTGTTCTTCATATCTGGAACATAGGAAACATTTGATATGAAGTCATGATCTCCATTCTTGAGCTTGATCAGAATCTTGCCCTTTCCTTTTACTGGGATTTTCGTGGAGTCACCAAATGAGACTTGCCCTTGCCTAGTCTCATCAAGCTCGACAAACATGTGTTTGTTTCCACACATGTGATTGCTGGCTCCTGAATCTAGATACCATATACCTTCGTCATAGGTATTTTCATTTTGAGCCATCAACAGCATTGATCTTGGCTCATTTTCTTCTTTCTCGGCAAAATTTACTTGTTCGCCTCCGTCAGCAACTGCCTTTCCTCTGCATTCGTTGCTGTAGTGTCCATACTTGTTACAGTTATAGCACTGCACATTGCTTTTGTCATAATTCTGACGATTGTTGAAGTTGTTTCAACGGCCTCATCCTCGTCCTCTGGAAGATTGATTTCTCCCACCTTGATTATTTCTTTCGGTATTGGAATTGGTTCTTCCACCGCCGCCTCTGAATCCAGCACCTCGTCCTCGATTGCCACGACCTCTACCTCGGCCTCTTTGCGAACTTCCCCATCGCTTTTCTTTATTTTCTTTAAATGTTAGATTTGATTGAAGAGCTTGTTCTAGAGTACCTGAGGTGTTCTTCTTGTTGATTCTTTGTTCGTGAATCTCTATCGTGGCCAACAGCTCATCTACTGTCATTGCATCGAGGTCCTTTGATTTTTCAATAGCAACCACTACATTCTCGAACTTTGAGTTGAGGGAGCGCATAATCTTTTCAAGCACACGAACATCTTCAATCTTGTCGCCGTATCTTCTGATTTGATTCACAATAGTCAATGTTCTGGTAAAGTACTCAGAAACTGACTATGTGTCTTTCATTTGTAACAGTTCAAATTCACCCCTTAGAACTTGGAGTCGAATTTTAACTGTTTTTTCAATTCCTCGATGTGTTTTTCGAAGAATTTCCCATGCTTGCTTGGCAGTGTTGACGGCTGAAATCTTTTCAAAACTTGCTTCATCGACACTTTGATAAAGCAGGTACAACGCCTTCTTGTCTTTCTTTCTGGCTTCTTTGAGCGTGGCCTTATGGATCTCGCTCAATCGATCTTCAATTTCTTTTGAAACTGGCTCGTCATATCCAGTCTCGATAAAGTCCCACAAATCTTGTGATGCAAGAAGGACTTTCATTTGGATAGACCAATTCTCATAATTGGTTTTATCCAAGCGCGGAAGCTGGGGCTGGAAAAAATTTCCGGAGGATGCCATTTGACAAACTTAAGCACTTGAGATGCTTAGTTCAAAAAAATTGGCGTTGAATTTGGTCAAACCTACTTCACGGTTGCGTCCGGAGCGTTCCTTTTAGTCAAAAACGACTCTTCGATTGCTCAAATCGGAGTTCAAATGAGTCCGAAATGAAGAAAATACCAATAAGGGGCAATTTGGTAATTTCAGGAAAAATTGATGACGTGGCACTACTGACGCGGCAGGTGACGTGGCAAGTGACTGGGCACTGCTGACGTGGCAGGTGACTGGGCGGAGATGACGTGGCAAATGACGTCACTGCTGACGTGTCCGGCGCGTGCGCGCGTGGTCGTCACGCGCAGCTGGAGGTTGAAGATGACCAGGCGCGTGACTGTGCGTGGTCTTCACTCGCCTCCCTTCTGGTGGCGCGTGCGGGCGCGTGGAGGATGGTATGGACGCGTTCTCTTCGGGAAAAAATTTCTGGGAAAATGTTGATTCTGGATATGTGTTCAAACTGTTGGTTTGAGCACTGGTGTGTCACGAATAGAGCTTTGAAACTTCGACTCTGTTTTTGAAAAAACTTTTTTGATTTTTTTTTTCAAACTTCACGAATTTGGCTCTGATACCACTGATGATGGTAGAGTAGAAGTATACAACACTTATGGTGTTGATTGAGAGAAAAAACACACTCTATTTATATTGAAAAAATTCAAATATAAACTCACAAAGGAGTTATTCTTTTTTTCTCTATTCTCACTCTCTTGCTTCTATGTTTCAACACTACACACACACATCTATTTATAGCTATGTAGAGCTTTGAATTCAACTTACACATGTTACACAAGGGTAGGTAAAGTCAAAGTTAGGCAACCTACCATTGTTGATTTATTTGTAAAGCTTTTAGAAAGTCTTCAAAGGGGTGCTTCTAGATTTGTATCAAGTTTACATTTCAACAAAAGCATCTACCTAAATACCGTTTCTTTGTTAGATAGCGGAGCCCGAACTCAAGTGCCAGTTCTCTCAGTTGCAGCCGCTTTACTTACACCAGCCGGGGACGCAAAGCCAATCACGAGGAAAGAGGTGATACTAACTGATCATTATGCAAAACCAATGAGAATTGTACTCCCGGCTAAAAATAGGTACTGAATCAAAACATGGCTCTTAGTTTCGAATTCATACAGCTTGGGTACCAAAATCTTTATTACTCCATGCTTCGTTCATTATCATTTTCACTCTCTCCAGAAGGTCCATCACAGAAGCTAATACCGTAGCAACAAACATGGGTGCAATGATAGATGTTAAAGCACAAGGATGGGCAATACCTACTGCTGAAAATCCAATGAGAATCGGAGTTCCCAGCAAGACCTTTTCCGATGAGTTTGTAAAGGTAGAACAGAGACCAGGTGAGAAGAAATATAGTGGTTTTTGCATCGATGTATTTGAGGAGGTGGTGAAGACTTTGAGTC
This sequence comes from Cornus suecica, assembly GCA_963922005.1. NCBI lineage: Eukaryota > Viridiplantae > Streptophyta > Magnoliopsida > Cornales > Cornaceae > Cornus > Cornus suecica. The sequence continues at coordinate 77,898,620 of OY998241.1, forward strand.
CTGATATTGATCTACACCACCACAAGTTTGTGGAGTTCCATGGCAACTATAGTGATTTAGTTAATGCTGTTGCTGACGGGGTAATCAACCTATCTCTTATCAAGTCCCTTTTCTTTTTTTTTTAGGGAAAGGTCTTTATCAAGTCTTTCATATGGAAACTCACCAATCATCTTGTTATTTTTTTTATAAATATTGCTTTTACTTGCTAATATTTATTTAAAATGGACAAAATACACCTGAATCATATATATTAGTAGGGAGATAGTTTTATATATAGACTTTTGAATATAAATATATTATACGACTGTATTTTAGCATTTCAAAAATTATTTGTGCACTTTGTTAGAAACATTTAATTAATGGTGCACTTTAATATAATTATTCTATTATTTAATTAAAGTAATGATAAAGGTATAGAAATAATAAAAACCAAGTACAGATATTAATATAGATAGATAGATAGATAGATATATTTTGATATTTTAAAATTATTGGTGCACTTTTATTATAATTTTTAATTAGTAGTGCTATTAGTATAGTTTTGTTAGAATATCAAATAATGATAAATGTATAGAAATAATATGCGGAGTTTCTAAGTGTCTATATATATATATATATATTTATTTATTTATTTCGGTAAGTTTGTCTACCTAATATGTTCGATAATTCTAACAAAGACAAATTTATTGGAAGATTTTTGATGCTGCGGTAGGGGATATAACAATACTTGCTGATCGGTGGAAGATTGCGGAATTTTCAACAACATTTACTGAATTGGGTATGTCTCTGGTGGTTCCAGTGAAGCCTCGAAAAGCCAATGGATGGATGTTTTTGACCCCTTTCACCAAGGAAGTGTGGTTGGCGACTTTGGCTACTATGGTCTACACAATGTTCATAGTTTGGTTATTAGAGCATCGCTCCAATCGAGAATTTAAGGGGCCATGGAAGGACCAAGTCGACCATATTCTTTGGTTCACCTTCTCTTCAGTTTTCTTTGCTCATAGTAAGTATCATTCTACCTTGAATGATGAATAAATAGACCCCGAAACTGAATTTATTGAAGATACACCAGTATGTTTTAAGCATGTTCTTTTACACCTAATCAATGGAAAGAAAACAACGATCAAGTCACAGTTATGTGAATTAGTTCTGACGGGACACTCCAATTAAATATCTGTTTTAACTTGCAGCAGGAGAAAGGATCCAACAGCGGTGCACTCGAGTGGTGGTGGTGCTGTGGCTTTTTGTGGTGCTCTTTGTGGTACAAAGCTATGCTGCCAATCTCTCCTCAATCCTAACTGTCTCACAACTCGATCACAACGTTGACTCTCTAAGAAAGAGCGATGCCATAGTCGGAATCTATGGCAACGAAGTTGTGCAGAAGTATTTGGTGAATGTACTTCATTTCAAAGGGGCCAACATCAGGGTCGACCAGTGTAACACCGAAAATGATTACATGGAGGCTCTCAAAAATGGCACTATCTCAGCGGCATTTCTTGAAGCCCCTTACGCAAAATCTCTTGTCAATCAGTACTGCAATCAACTTACTGTCACAGCACCGACATTTCAATTTGGAGGATTTGGCTTTGTGAGTGCGATGAACTCACCTTATTAATTAAACTCTAACTTGATTTTTTCAAGGGCCAATAACATAAAATCATATCAAGCAAACTGATTGATTCAGTTGAAAAATACTACTTTCCAAGTTTTATTTTTGCTGAGTGCAATTAAATACTGGTAATATATTAGACCTGACGAATTTTACTAAAATCATGTTTATTTGCTATTAATAATATTACGCGTGCTCTTTTTAAGTGCAGGTCTTCCCAAAAGGTTCCCCAATTGCTGCAAATGTGTCTGAAGCTATTTTAAGACTATTGGAAGATGGCACCATTAAAAGTCTGGAAGATCAGTACTACTTCGGTACCTCTTTGGATTGTTCAAATCTCCAAACTACTACGAAGAACAACGTTAGCTTGAGCCTCCAGGACTTGTGGGGTCTTTACGTCTTCTATGCTGCCACTTCCGGTATTTGTTTACTACTATTTCTGGTTCGTTCTCAGCGACATGAAGGCAACTTCACACTAACTAATTCAGGCCAGGTGGTGCCCATTGTTGTTGAAATGCATCAAACACCTGATACAATTGTTGACGCCGGACAGAATAGAGATTATTCTGCAGGCTAGCGCAACGGGTAATTTGCAAGAAAGAAAAGGGAGAAATTATTCGACCCAAAATTCAGAGAACACTCTGAAATTTAATAAAATTCTTAATATTCAAAACTGATCAAAAACAACCCACAAGCCGGGTTTAAATAGCTGAAAATCGACCCCTAATGGGATTTTTGCCAAAAATAGCAAAACCCTAAAAGTCCTACCAAAACAAAACATGGAAAAAAATAAAAATATTGCCAAAAATCTGGCCCAAATCGGGTTCAGAATCATTTCCTAATTGACAAATAAAAAATTACCATAAGTAGCAAAAAATAACTAAAAATAAAGAATCGAAAAGGAAAACAGCGGATTTGGGGCTCGAAACGATGTGCACCGAGCGTAGCTCGGTGGCCACGACGTCCGCGCCGAGATTAGCTTTCCGAATTGGGGTCACGGGCGCGAATCCGACACTCGTAGCTCCAGTTATGGCCAAAAAACCGACACGTGCACGGAAACTGCCCCAATTAGGCTGGATTACGATTTCTTGCCATTCTTGCGCTGATCCTCCCGCTCCAGGTAATCCAGCGCCATTAATGAGCAATCTGACAGCTCGGCATCGTCTGACTCGGATCCCCTGCATCAATTGTTTAGCTCGCTACCAAAATAATACAATTGTTCATGAGCTTGTTAATTACCTTCACTGTTGATTAGTGTGATCCTTACAAATATTCAAATTTTGAACTATACCTCTGGTATTTATTAATTTATTTCTTTTTCTCTTTCCTTTATTTCCTGTTTGCGGGTTCTCTTTCGTTGAAAAAAATCTTATGATACATAAAATTATAAACTGACACATGAGGTACATGTGTGTAAGTAAAGACGAAAGAAAAATGTTAAACATTATGAAAATAAATTTATTATAATATCATAATTGATGTGGATGCATAAATTTATTAACACGTGTCTATTATAAAAAATTAAAATTAAATAATAAAAAATAATTGAAAAGGATGAGTGTATTTTTGAGAAGTTAATATTGAACTGATTTTTTTATTATTTATTATTTATTATTACACAATCACACACACCCACAAAATTATACCATTATAATACTTGTGTGCTAGTATATTGAATTGATTTTAAAATTGGAATTCAAGAAATAGAATGAAAATTAAATAATATCTCCACTTATTATCATGATATTTTCATGATGTCAGAGTGGAAATATCCCCGCATGAATTTTTCAACCACAAAAGTCATCATCTAGCCGACGACTTGGTTTATGTCAATTTACAAAAGATCTATGGTGGAATTGATACACGTTCTCTCTTTATCTATGCTGAAATTGTTTGCCAACTAAAAAGATGTCTTGGGTTTCCCTTTTAATATAATTGTTTATTTATCGAAAAAAAAAAATGTATTGGGTTTTCGATGCCTAATTGATCAAGCACCATCACAGAAGCTAATAAAGTTATGCCTACAGCTGAAACTCATTTTCGAATTTTATGTTGTAAAGGATGTTTTTTAAAATGACTAAGATGCATTCAATTTATTGATGGAGATTCATTTTTAAAGTTGCTCACAATTCCATACACATTTCAAATATTTTTGTTAATCCTAATTTTAGTAAAATTTTGTAGTTATAATTTAGGAAATTTATAATCAGTTCTAGAATTTTTTTTCCAATTTAAATTGTTTCAGAATATATCTTTAATGATATAGTGTACAGTTTTTAAATAATTATTAATTTGATACAAGGTCGATATAGCATTATATGTTGTGTCCTGTAAATCCTGTTAATGGTGCCAGGTAAATTCCTCCTCATCAGTGAGAAAACAAATACTATTATGAGTTTTGTATATTGTTGAAAAAATAAAACCTGCAAAAAATAAAATCTTGACATTTACTTTTCTCTATTCAAATATTTATTTGTAACAAATACCAACTTTAACTGTGGACAAAAATGATGGAAGACTTCGAACGCTTTCGTTAGTGATATAACATATTGGATTAGCGTGTTCTGATACTTATTATACCATTTACTTTTTTCTGTATTCAAATATTTATTTCTTTAATTGTGATCCCCGTCAATGTACATCTTTAGGTTAAAATTACTTAAATCTGAACAAATTTAGTATTTATTCAATTAAGTACGTTTGATAAAAAAAAAATTGGACATTATTTAATACATTAAGTGTTACTTAAAATGAATTACAATTTTAAGTGACAGAATCATCACTTAATGTTATGGGTACTTAATTTTCATCTTGCAGTATTACTTAAAATGAGTTACAATTTTAAGTGAGAGGATAACTACTTAAAACTCGGTACTTAATTTTCATATAAAAACTTTTATGTAGCTTGCTATTTGATAAAACTGAAAATTAAGTATTGAAAATTTTAAAATCTGAATTTTAAGTACTGAAGGTTTTAAGTGGCACTTAAAAAAATTATATTTTCTATTATATTTGTAAATTTTCAGACTTCAGTGTTAAGTGGTGACTCTGTCACTTAAAATTTTACCACATTTTAAGTGATGTTTGAATTTCTTATCAAACACACTTAATTTAATAAGTATTGAATTTATTCAGATTTTAAGTGGTAAATAAGTGTTATCAAACACACCCTTAGGTGTTGTTTGGTAAAACTGAAAATTAAGTAAGAAAAATTTTAAGATCTGAATTTTAAGTACTAAAGGTTTTAAGTGGTGCTTAAAAAAAATTATATTTTATGATATTTTTGTAAACTTTCAGTCTTCAAACTTCAGTGTTAAGTGGTGACCATGTCACTTAAAATTTTACCTCATTTTAAGTAATACTTAATATATTAAGTGATGGTCAAATTGTTTATCAAACACACTTAACTGAATAAGTGTTGAATCTGTTCAGATTTAAATGGTAAATAAGTGTTATCAAACATTGCCATTTGGAAAAACCTAATTCTTACTGTAGATGTCAAATTCCTAATTTAATGGATTCAATGACTATCTCCTTTTTGGTGCCAATCCAATCCTCCTTAATCGATGATATGATTTGGGGTTGTTTAGAATTAGAAGTTAAAACGTTTTAACTCTAGAATATTCCTTGAATATCCTTGTATGTCGGCTGGACTTGTACAACTCTTTTGGATCAGTCCAACCGTGTCTATTATTTGAAGTGGGCCTGATTTTTGAAAGAAATTGTAGAATTACTAATAGTTTCATCCTGTAATAGATTATATAAGAATCCTGTAATAGATGATATAAGAATATGTGCAGATACATCCGGATCATCTTCAGAAGAACAAAAAAAATCCTGTGTGATAATTGCCGATCCCTGTTGAAACAACTGCAATTTCAATAAGTAAGATCCTAGAGTCTCATCATGGGTTATTTTCAATTGTTGTAGTTTCATATATTTACGTTTTTGTTCGATGTACAATAAACAAGAAATTATGATGAAAAATTAAAAAATTCGATCAAGCTATGTGAATATGAAAAGGACGATCCTTGTTGATTACCGCGAGCATCCGAATGAAGAATTCCAAAATAATGTTGGATTTGTATGGAAAAAAGGAAAATAATAATAAATTAATAATGAAAAGGCAATCAAATATGAAAAGACATTGGACGCTGCGGTAGGTGATATGAGTATAACGATACTCGCTGGTCGGTGGAGGATTGTGGAATTGTCGTCGACACCATTTACTAAATCAGGTATGTCTATGATGGTTCCATTGAAGCCTCGAAAACCCAAATGAATGCATGTTTTTGACCCCTTTCACCAAGGAAAGTGTGGTTTGGGCCACTATGGTAATTAATGGATGAGGATGTATCATTTTTTTCCATCTTTGACATGGTACCATATTTACTATGATAACAGAACACAAATCATTTAAATCATTCATGGTTTAGAGAACACTAGAGGGGTGCCAAAAATGAAGCTTGCTATTTGTATTGACAATCAATTTAATGTAACAAGTGCAACTAAAATAGGTTACAAAATAACAGAAATTAATTTATCCACCTTGTCTTTCATTCTTCTCATTTTCATACATAGCTAGCTAAACAGCAGAATTAGGTGTTCGACCCATTTCAATATCATGGTTTGGCACGTGATCCGAGGCCGAAGCCGTATCAGGATCTCTTGAAACTGAATTATTCAAGCTCCGCCACCTGATTTGATGCATCTTGTTCCCAACACTTGTGATGAGTCGATATGTCTTGTTCCGAACACTTGCCCAATTTAGCGAGAACGAGTGAATAGAGAATAGTAGTAAACAAATGGTGGAAATGGAGAAGTAGATCGAGTACAAAACTGAGAAGTTCCGGAGGCTCAAGCTATTGTTGTTTTCGCTAGTTTGAAAGTTTGAACAATCGGAGGAGGTGGTGAAATAAACATCTTCGAGTTTGCTAATAGTGCCATCTTCCAATAGTCTTATTATGGCTTCAGAAACATTTGCAACTAAGGGAGAAACTTTGTTGAACACCTGCAACATTTACAGCGAAGAATATTTAATAATCTTTAATTTGTGTAATATTTAATAATATATAGTAGACTACAAACACATCCGTTTATATACTATTGACCTTTCACAAAAGATTCTAAGAGTTTCAATCCACATGCACTCACAAAGCCAAATCCTCCAAATTCAAATGTTGGTCCTGTGATCATGAGTTGATCGCAGCACTGCTTGACGACAGCATTTGCATAAGGGGTTTGAAGAAATGCTGCCGAGATTGCGCCATTCTTGAGAGCGCCCACGAACTGAGATTGTGTGGCAAAGTCGTCCCTAATGTTTTCCACTTTGAAATGAAGCACATTTACCAAGTAGTTTTTTATAACGTCATTGTCAAAGCATCCTACCATGGCGTCGCTCTTCTTGAGTGAGTCGATATTTGGGAGTTGCGAGACGGCGGTGAGAATTGAAGAGAAACTGGCACCGTAACTTTGTACCACGAAAAGCACTACAAAAAGCCATAGCACCACCACCACTCGAGTATAGTTGTATTGAATCCTTTCCCCTGCAAAACAAAATTCAGCATAAAAAAAACTTATTAATCGTTTTATATATATATAGATATACTGAAATATTTTTGTATCAATAACTAAAAGTTACGATAAAAGTATTTGGATCCATATAACCCCTCCTACGGTATTGTCATCCACCACTCCCAAAGTCCACCGTCTCCCATACTTGCTTTATCAATTTTCAAATATTTATGCTATGTACCTGAGCCTTACTAAAGACAGTATGAGTGCTTAAATTTCAAAAATACAGAATATATATTTATGTTATGTCCCATTAGGATTGATATCTAAATATATAGTTACATATATATATATATATAATATATGTAACAAAATGGTTTGTGTCAAACTATAGATGCGAAGCGATACTTACTGTGAGCAAAGAATAGTGTAGCAAAGGTGAACCAAAGAATGTTGCCAAGTTGATCCTGCCACGGGCCACCGAATTCAGGATTGGCGCGGTGCTCCATGAACCAAACTATGAACATTGTGTACATAAAAATGGCCCAAGTGGCCAACCACACTTCCTTGGTAAAAGGGTTCAAAAAGATCCATTTATTGGAGGTTTGGAGATTCACCGGAATCACTAGCGACATACCTAACTCACTAAATGGATGTGTAAATTTCACGACCTTCCATCGGTAATCAAATATCGTTATATCACCCACCGCAGCGTCCAAAGTCTTCCATCAATTTTTTTCCCACAAAGAACAAGCCAGTATTTGTTAGAAATAACTACATAGAGGAAAAGCAAAATTCAAGAATATAATATATTTTTTTGCAGAATTTTTTTCCAATAATATACAAAACTCAGGATAATACTTGTCTTTTGTGATCATAGTTCACTACTAAAGTGATCATTGAAAAATAAGAATAAGGCTCCGTTTGGCAACCCGGTTTTGGTCTTGGTTTTGGTCTTGGTCTTTGATTTCAAGACCAAGACCATGTTTGGTTGGTCGGTTTTTGACTTGGTTTTGGACAACCTAAAACCAACCACTAAAACCTGGTTTTGGCCCATCATTTTTGACTTTTCTCTCTTTCTCTATATATATATATATATATATATGGCCGAAAATATGAATTATTTTGAAATTTTTTTTATATTTTTCGGAAAAAAATTAATTTCCGGGAAAAAAATATTTTTTAGAAAATAATTATCTTTTTCGGGAAAAAATAAATTTTTGGGAAAAAAAAAATTCGGGAAAAAATCATATTTTCGGACAAATATTAATTTTCTCCAAAAAATTATTTTTTCGAAAATATTTATTTTTTGGAAAATAATAATTTTTTTCGGAAAAAAATTTATTTTTTCGAAAATAATTATTTTCCGGAAAATATTTATTTTTTCGTCAAAAAATAAATTTTTGGAAAAAAATCAAATTTTTGGGAAAAAATTAATTTTTGGATAAAAAAAAAATTTGGACAAAAATTATATTTTCGAAAATAATTATTTTCCAGAAAATATTTATTTTTTCGGAAAAATTTATTTTTTCGTCAAAAAATAATTTTTTGGAAAAAAATCATATTTTTTCGAAAAAGTTAATTTTCGGAAAAAAATATTTTTGGAAAAAAATCATATTTTCGGAAAAAAAGTAATTTTCGGAAAAAATAATTTTTAAGCAAAAATTAATTTTTTTTTCCGAAAATTAACTATTTTCCAAAAAATTATTTTTTATATTTTCCCCGAAAATTACTTTTTTTTCAATTTTTTATATATATATTTTTCATATTTATATATTTTTAATACATATTAGTATATATATATATAATTATACCAAGACCAAGACCAAAACCAAAACCAACTCCTTACCAAACACTATATATTGGTTTTAGATTTACCTAAAACCACCCAAGACCAAAACCAAAACCAAGACCAAAACCAAGTTCCCAAACAGGCCCTAAGGGTAAATTACTCTGACCTCCCTTGAGGTTTCTTTTAATTACTCACAAATTAAACTAGATAAAAATAATTGGTCAACGTCCCTTGAGGTTAGGTTGATTTCACTTTCAGCACTCCTGAAACTCAAGTTAAAAATCAATTAAATAAAAAAATGAAATACCAAAATTACCTCTTTTGATATTCTTTTCTTCATTATTTCTCTCCACACCCTCTCCCCGCCATCTATTTTGCGTCTGTAACTTTGCTCAATCATGTTTATATAAAAGAGATTTATGTACAAATTCAATTGAATCATGTTTTACAATTCAATGTTGTGACTATGAAGTGTTGGTGATGGTGGTTGTGACTATGGAGTGGTGGTAATTAAGAGAGAAGAGAAATGATGAGTGTCGTTTTGTTTGAAGGGTAATTCGGTAAGCGTACATATTAAGTTAATACTTTCAACTAAACTTAACTTAGGGGTGTCAAGGGTTTTTTTAAAAAAAATTAGAGATAATTACTCAAACCTCCTCTAAACTAAGGCATAATTATATGCGATTCCCCTAACATTTTTCAATAATATCAGAAACCTCCATTAGTATCATCGGAATATTGGTCCGGCAAGAAATAATAATGAGATGACGTATATACCCTCATATCTTTTGAGATATTTAAAGAATCTTCTAGAAGATGGTGAATTTATTATCCTGTCCTCAAATATATTAACGGAAATTATGTGTAGAAACCGCTGTCATTTCATATGCGCTCCTTATCTTTCCCAAGTCATGACAGAAGGTTTCTAGAAAGAGAATGAGTGATTTTTAGAGAGAGGGAGAGTAGGTACAAAAAATCACTCAAATGGATTTATATAGAATACCTATGAGGGCAATTTGATAAAAAACAATTGGGATATTCTAGTAATTTTGAATGTAAAAGTAAGAGTTCAAATGTAATTGCAAGTGTAAAATATGGAGTTTGGTCCATAATATGTTATTATTGACCAACAAAGTAAATTTTCAGCACTAACTTTGAACAAAAAGGATCAAATATCTATTTATTGGAGGTTTAGAGAATCACCGAAATCACTAGCGACATACCTAACTCACTAAATGGATGTGTAAATTTCACGACCTTCCATCAGTAATCAAATATCGTTATATCACCCACCGCAGCGTCCAAAGTCTTCCATCAATTTTTTTTTCCACAGTAAAAGAACAAGCCAGTATTTGTTAGAAATAAATACCTAGAGGAAAAGCAAAAATCAAGAATATACAAAACTCAGGATAATACTTGTCTTTTGTGATAATAATTCACTACTAAAGTGATCATTGAAAAATAAGAATGTGTAAATTACTCTAACGTCCTTGAGGTTTCTTTTAATTACCCACAAATTAAACTAGACAAAAATAATTGGTCAATTACCGTTGAGGTTAGGTTGATTTCACCTTCAGCACCCTGACGTTAACTCAAATTAAAAATTAGTTAAATAAAAAAATAAAATACCAAAATTACCTCTTTTATATTCTTTTCTTCATTATTTCTCTCTACACTCCTTCTCCTTCATCTATTTTGCGCCTGTAATTTTGCCGATCGAATATGAAAAAAGATTTATATACAAATTCAATTGAATCATGTTTTACTATTCAATTTTGTGACCATTGAGTGTTGGTGATAGTGGTTGTGACTATGAAGTTGTGGTAAGAGAGAAGAGGAAGGATATGAGTGATGTTTTGTTTGAAGGGCAATCCGGTAAACTTACATATCAAGTTAATACTTTCAACTAAAGTTAACTCTGATAGGGATTAGGGGGCGTCAAGGTTATTTTTTAAAAACTTTAATATATGAGTAATAATGTGAAACCTCAATAGTTGTGAGAGTAATTTATCCCAAGAATAAATATATAAACGAACTGCGGAGACAGTTTTATCACTGAAAATATGTAAATCCGATGAACTTAATTATTTTATGCAAATACATAATGCAATAGTGATATTGAACTATCCAAGTACGTACTTGAAAAAATAAGAGATTAGTGATAGGTGTTTTACCCCATCAGCGACAGAATTAACTAAATCATCGTTGGTGCCATTGAACTGCACAAACTTGTAGTTTTGATAATAAGAGGGACTCAAAGTCTTCATCACCTCTCTAAATACAGCTATACAGAAACCACTGTATATCTTCTCGTGAGGGTTGTTGATGGATTGTTTTACATGTACAAACTGATCGGAAAAGGTATCGCGTGGAACTCCGATTATCATCGGCTTATCAACCGTAGGCATAGCCCATCCTGCAACTTTATTAGCTCCTGTGATGGAGCTTGTTGGGAAGAGAAAAAGAAAGAAAATGAAAATGATCAATGAGGCTTGGAAAACCCAAGGCATTTTTCGAATTCGCAACAATTCCACCATAGTTTTTCATAAAAGAGAGAATGTGTATAAATTCCACCATCTTTTCTATGTCGACATAGACCAAGTCATCGGCTAGATGATGATGACTTTTTGTGCTTGAACAATTTATAAATTGTATAGAAATTTCAAGGATGTTTCCTCTCTCAACTTACACCCATATACATGGATGTGTCAGTCTATGATTTTATTATATCACTAGAGTTTTGTCAAATACAGAAACAGCAAACAGAAAAACGCAAGTACTACAAGATAAATGAATAAATAAACCAATGATGAAAATGATTTGTTCATAAATCAACCTACCTGTTTTCAATTGGTGAGTTCACAAAATTAATCATTGGAGATACCAAAATAATATTTAATTCTTTTATTGTTTTTAAAAATATATTCTTATATGTTATTCTTTAACATTTATTGGTACTAATTTTATTTTAAAGAATTTTATATTTATTTTTTATGTTAAATAATTTTTCAAGTGTACAAAATATATCTATCCAAAGGAGGACCGAACTTTTTATTCATGGTAAAGAACCAAGTATTATGTTTGTTTTTTTTTTAATGCGCAAATTATTTTCATCCTTAGCATCTAGAAGCCGCCAGCTTTGATTTTTCCCCTCTTGCCGTTTGATGGGTTCGTTTTTCTGTTTCTCACTTGTTGGTACACACCATAAATATATAAATACACACATATATATATATATATAAGGTATATAGCATATAATATAGTACTTAAAAGGAAATATCCAGGAAATTCTCTATATCATTAATTAATTGTTCAAGCAGAGAAGTCACGTAGGCGACGACTTGGCCAAACCATCCTGAATTTTCAAATCTTGTAGGTATAGTCACCTCAAACAACACAGATCTCTCTCTGAACCCAAAAATTGAAATTGTTGCTATATCAAAAAAAATGAAATTGTTGCTATATCAAAAGATGGGCACAGCTTGGGTATCTCTTTCCTTGTTTTTCCATGCTTCCATTTTCTTTCAAATCATTGCCATCACAGATGCTGAATCCACAGGCCTATTGAAAGTCGGAGTTCCAAGCAAGAGCTTTTCCGACCGCTTTGTGAGTGTTAACAGATCCATCAACAACAACCCGGATGAGAATATATATAGTGGTTTCTGTATCGACACCTTCAAGGAGGCGGTGAAGAACTTGAGTCCCCCTTACAAACTACTATACAAATTCATTGAGTTTAGTGGAAGCTATGATGATTTAATTTCGTGTGTCGCCAACAAGGTAATACATACACCCATCTTCAACTATAATACAATTTCTGTGCAAATGTTTATATGCAATCCCAAATATTGCTTACTGTATGTCGCTGCAAAAATATATTGAATTGGGTCACAAAATTCTTTACAACAAAAACTAAATTTATGACTAAAAGCACTTTTTGACACTAATACTCTTTTTTTTTTTTTTTTTTCACTTTTTTATTGAAATACATTTTTTCGCCATGTTGCAGAATTTACATTTTGTGTAAAAAATATTATTAATCACACAATATATTTTTCGACATAAAATCTTGGATAGAGTGCGGTTATATGATATATTACACTCGCACCTCCTATTGTTTGAATAATTTTAGTTAGGCTCCCTCAAGTTTGTAAGTTGTAACAAATACGTTTATCGGTTGAACTTCTTCCGGCATGGTCAAACTCGGTCAACGCTTAGTCATCACTTTTTCAGAAATAAAATATCTAGAATACCCTTAACTAAATGCAAAAACATGAAAAATAGACATGGGTAGATAAGTCATTTTATTGGTCACCTGAATTGAACTCCATGAGCTAGAGGAGATGAAACTGTAATTATCCAAACGACAAGAATTACATGTGTAATATATCATATCTCGAGATGGTCAGAGTGTAATTGACACTAAGAATTTTGTGGTGAATAGCCCATATCTGTTGTAATGTGTAAAAATTATGTACTAGAAATTGGAAAATTTCTCTCTTTTTTGTCATTTTACAAAGTTTGATTGCCTGCCACAGATTTAGTCTAATTTTCGCACGATTAAATATCACTAATTGATAGAATTATATATATATTTTTAATGACAATGTGAATTATACACTGATGATATAATTGAGTTGAAGTTGATTTTGTTAATGATGGAAGACTTTTGACGCTGCTGTGGGTGATATTACTATACTTGCTTCCCGAGCTATGGCTGTGGATTTTACAACACCATATACTGTGTCGGGTATGTGGATGATAGTGCCAATGAAGCCCCAAGCTCGAAACGCATGGTTGTTTTTGAAGCCTTTCACCACCGAATTGTGGGTAGCAACTGTGGCCATGTTGATGTACACATTCTTCGTCATGTGGTTGTTACTGTTTCGCTTCAACCAAGAAAACTGTGAGTCAGGGAAGGACAACTTCACCAAGGTTCTTTGGTTCACCTTCTCTTCACTTCTCTTTGCTCACAGTTGAGTATATTCGTCCGATTATATGTTTATCGAAGATATATTATGTTTAAGCATGTAAGGAAAGTAGTAAATTCTGTTTGGTTCAATTTTCTAAACACAGTTCTTGAAAACTCAAAAACACAATTATATAAGAACTTTTGTGTAGATTTATGATTTTCGCTTGTGAAAAACATGAAATGGTTTTCTTATTGACAAGCCAAGCACGACCATAGTTTTTCATGGAACCTTAACCTAAGACTTGATACTTCTTAACTCGCAGGACCACGAATCTTTCTCAACTGAACTAGCAAGCCATAGTCTTCATGATACAAAGCATAATAAATTTTGTGCACCGACACTTGCACATTTGATTTCAACATACTATTTATATGCCTCTGTTCTCATGTTTACGATTGTGTTAATTTTGCAGAAGAAAGGATTCAACACAACTATTTCTCTCGATTATTGGTGGTGGTGTGGCTTTTCGTGGTGTTGATCTTAACACAATGCTACACTGCCAGCCTCACTTCAATACTCACCATCTCTAGACTAGATCCAGATGTTGACGCACTGAAGAAGAGCAACGCGGTAGTTGGCTGCTATGGGAATAACTTCGTAAGAGACTACTTAGAGAATGCATTTCATTTCAAAAAGGGCAACATCAGGGAAGACCTTACCACCCAATCTCACTACCTGGAGGCTTTCGAGAGTGGCGATATCTCAGCTGCGTTTCTTGAAGTCCCCTACGCAAAAACTTTTGTCAATCAGTACTGCAATCGTCTTGCTGTCTCGGGACCAGCATTTAAATCCGGAGGATTTGGATTTGTAAGTGCTGGCTTCAACTCTTCTAATTCCCTGAAATTTGAACTTCAATTTCTATGGAACTTATTTACCAGACATATAGATATAGAACGAATTGTACGAAATTCTGATCGTTAGAAAAACTCACCAACCAGTATTACTCCATCGTTCCATATTAGTAATCCATTTTTCTCAACTTCAGCCAATGCGATATAATTTTTTCTTGCATTGAATTGCTAAAACGGAAAATAGTTTATGATGGATCCTGCTATAGAAAGTCTAAGGTGTAAAGATAGAAAATAAAGTATTGACTACCCATAGAATATTATAACGAACTTCGATTCCTTAGAAGTAAACGACTACTTAGTTTGTATCTCTGAAAAAAAAAATCGAAAATTATGAGAACAAAAAACAGTTTTGTGAGAATAATAAAAATGAGTTCTCTGAAAACAGACATTATTATAACCGAGTTTCTTGAAAACTGTTTTCAGAAAATTGAACCAAACAGAGTTTTTGTACAGTGTTCTGATTTTCAATTTTCAGAAAACAAAAAACTATTTTAAAAAATGCAAACCAAGGAGGCCCTAAGAATTCAAGCATAGAACATTCTTTCGGGACATGGGAGTACTAATAAGCATAGAAAAGACTATATTTCTTCATCACTAATCCATAAGCACTGGCTACCCACATACTTATTATTGACCCTAATTTAAATGATAATATGCAAACTGAGTATTAAATCCTCCTCTTGCAGGTCTTCCAAAAAGGTTCTCCTATTGCTGACGATGTCTCTTCAGCCATTCTGAAAATAATGGAGGATGGCACACTGAAAAATTTGGAAGATGAGTACTTTGCTCCCTCTTCAGATTGTTCAAACTTTAGAAATGCGGAAAACATTCATTCCTTGACCCTCCAGAACTTACAGGGTCTATTCATCGTTTACCTAGCCATCTCCGCCATTTGTGTACTGTCGTTCATCATTTCCTCACTCATCAATCGGAAGACATTACCTAGCCATCTCCGCCATTTGTGTACCGTTGTTCATCATTTCCTCACTCATCAATCAGAAGAGAAAGAGACACTTCCACCTTCTCAGTTCTGGAGTAGTAATATTGCAGATTCAAGAGATCATGGCAGGGCTCCTCTTATCTCAGATCATGCAGTAAATTATATTGTAATGCGTTAATTAATCACCAAACCTAGTGATGATGCTTATCTAGATAGAGAAGTAAGTAGAATGCGAGAGCGTTCTGATTTTCTGTAAATTACATTACCTAATGTAGACACAAATTTCTAGTCCAAAAATCTAAGAACAAATGTTCGATATTATCGGATTATTAGAGTGTTGATCATGAACCAGTTGTTATGAGAGTTCTTTGAATCTTCAAGTTCGATTCAGATGCTTTAAAAGTGTTGAAAGATCATGTTCGTGTGTGGTATATATGTCTCCTTAATGTAGCTATATTTAAGATTTTTCTTTTCCCTCGCTAAACAGGTAGAGAGGAAGAATAAGAAAAAAAAGCCAACACACCTTCAAATTTGTAGAATCCAGCAAGCACTAGAAAATGCAATGGATCTCCATGTAAGAAGAGAAGCAACTTTCCCCAACTAAAGAACTCATGCACTGTTGTGCATTTGCATTACTCAAAACTTGTGAAACCAACTTACCCGGAGAAAAAAAAGACTATACAAACTTGGCAGTAGTCATTGCTCACAGCCATTTTGCTATCACCACTTTTCTTCATAACTCACACGTTTTACATTGCACCATTACCTACAAGGCTACAATGTATATATATATGTGTGTGTGTGTGTGTACTATCTCGGTTCTAAAGCTCTGAGCCGGTCCCAATCGCCCTATATCCTATCTTTGCATACACCGGACAAACTCAATTGCTCTAAAACATGGACCATACATTGTCCTTGAATATCCAAGGGTGGTGCATATAGAGTTAAGTCTTTGGAAGGTGTCTTCCATCCTGGTCTGACAAATGGACTACATCTCAAGAACTACCAGACATTTTCATCCTTTTTTCTGGTTTAGTTTCAACGCTTTTTTTTTTAATAAAAAAAAAAAATCCTTGTAACTCTTTCTACGAAACTAATCTTCAACAAGACAAGCAAATGCCACAAATATGCAAAGATATTTAAAAGATGGTCAAGAAAGAATCCGCAGTAGAGGTTGTTTCATCCGACCAAATTACATAATTTGAAATCAAGTCACTTCAGCTACAAGCGAATCCTAGAAAAGCTCCAAATTAATCTGATCAGTGTAGTGTCAGTTTACAATCTAAACCTCGCCGCCGCCTCAATCATAATTTGTATCAGTAGAGATCATTTTTAGTCATGTCCACCAGTATTAGAAATTTTGACTGCCCTCCTATCATGGATATGAAACAAAGCTACCAATAGCCCCTCCCTCTCCCCCGTCCACCCCACCCGCTGCCCCTGCCTCTGCCTCTGCCCCTGCCCCTTGCAAAACCTCTTCCTCCATATGACAGACCTTCAAATGCCCTACTAACAAGCTGATTTTGCACACCACCAGCTCCACGACCCCTTTTTGATGCATTATTGCCAGAACCATTAGCAGCATTTGCAGGACGCTTCCCGCTGCAGGGAGAAAAAAAAAAGTTACAATAGAAATAGAGGGTTCTGTTCCCAATAAGCTCCATATACATTTCCGCGAACAGATTTGTGAAAGGACTTGTTTAAATGGATGATTGGCTATATACATCCACTTAATGGAAATAACATCAAACAGTAGGTGTGCATCCTATATCCGCCACAGAAAAACTCCCTACTTTAGTAGAAACAAGAATGGGTAACTGCACTCTAATTTCGTCACTAATTACTATCCCAAGTATTAAGATAACATATAAGAAGGGTCTAGAGCGGAATAGTTGACAAAATTAATAAAAATAGGCCAACTCTTAACATACCCAGCAACAGTAGCAGTTGAAGGCGCAGAATGTTTCACTGCTTCTTTCCAGGATAGGTTGATTTTCTTATCTCCATTGAAAGAAGGCGATTTTGAATGCAGCGGCTGCAATATTAGAAGTTGTAGAGAAAAATCAGTTTGAGAGCAGGAAATATTCCAATATGCCATAAGAGTTTCATCCCCTCACCTGTGTCATTGCCAAAATGTTATTGCAGGTTCGCAGTCCAGTAGTAGTATTCTGCTTTTGATTTTTCTGCAGATTCAATAAATTGCGCATCAGATATATGCTAGGGGAATAGCTTTACAAAGGAATACAAGACCTCCAGAGTAAACTCACAATGCTAGCCTTTGCTTCATCAGTTTTTGCAGTAGCCATTGATTTGTTGTGTTCATCCATACCCTGAGTTAATTTCTTCATGGTGGCCCTAGCTAGCTCTTCGACACTACTTAGCCTGTCTCATTAACAAAACACAAATAGGAATGGAGATATCAGTTCCAACCATAATCCATGTCCATAGAACACAGGGAGTCAATTTATCCTTTCCACTGGCTGATGTTGCCATTTAAGTTGGTAAGAAAGAAAAAAAGTTTTAGTAATAACAGAAAAATGATGAAGGTAGAATTTATGAAAATTACATGCACAGACTGATTGTACTACAGGTCTGGAAAGGGAACCCTATTAAATACCAGTTCTAGTAAACTAGTCCAATCCCCATTATCAACCCTAGATGGGCCAGGTAGGTCCCTCATGCATAAAGGTGATTCGAAAAGAAAGCATATATCAACACTCAAACGACTCGATACATGAAAACAAAACATTATATTAAGTAAATAAATACAGGTGATAATTACAATGATTTCCAACATGCCTATAGACGAGCCTTCAATCATGCAGAGTGAATAACTATGACAATGGATGATATCTTGATCTTGATCTTCGATATCAATTGGTAGATCGTGATATCTTCCATGGTGCACCTCTTAATTTGAAAATGACACTTCAACATGGATAAGTAACCATTAGAGGTAATAAACTCTGGAACCTCCACTAAGAAAACTAGTGGTCTGAAAGTCAATGAACAAGGCCTCTGTCTAACATGGTCGCCAAGCAGTGAAAGAAAGGGAGCTGAAACCACATCTGATTAACCATCAAAGTAAGTAGCCAAAAGTAATAAAGAGGGACAGGGTTAATAGCTACTAATGGGGAAGCTTTGCAGCTGGATACCATGGAAACAGTACTAAACCGAGCCCAAATCAGATTTCTGATCTTCTCCCAACCTAACACTCGTCCATTTAATGGTCACCCAGAACTGTCTCCGTCGGGGCATCTCAGCCATGACACCAAACTAAAAAGCCTCGTTACCCTCTTTATATAGTCATCATCGAAACTGGTGTCACTATAGCACTAGGGCTTCTGATACTTTCTCAACCAAAATCGCAAAGTTTTCCAATGATAGAAGGCCATCAAGTAAATGTTTCCCTTTCAAAGATTGTTGCACATCCATGATGAAACACATACCGTATTGTAGACGACAAGCATCGGGAAGGAACAAGATAGTAGAAATTTTTTATAGGTCTCGATGCATAATGGCAAGGAGAATAAATGAGACAAGACCAACAGAGGGATGAACGAAGTGAAGCAATAATCGAGAAGATTGTAAATCTTGAAGTGGAATATCGACAAGGTGATTGATTCCATTCAAAGGCACCACAAAATCAAAGGCAGGCCATAAAAGCATTTGTCGTGAAAGTGAGGGAAGCATAACATTGACATAAAAGAATGTAGCAACAAGGTAGAGCTGAATGGCAAGATGGGATATTTCCAACCGAGCACACCGGTGTAGGAAAAGAAGGCTTTTCTAGGTTGAGTTGTACTACCAATGTCCCACAACTTAGACACCAACATCTTCCAACCTGAAAGCTAATGCACCAATACCCAAGAGAACTGAGAAACTGTTGTAAATGAAGTGCAAGGTTACCATGCTGATCAAACGTTGGGTAATGACGGAGAAGACTATTCACCAACAAAACTACAAGACTTCAAATTTTGGGTCCACACTCCACCCGAGGCTTATTTCTCTTAGAAGAACTGAGCCTCCGGTACTATCAACTCCCTGCTTCCAGCATCGTGGCTTTACGTTCTTCCCCAGAGGAAAGGCAATTGAGAAGCTATCAGTCTCACACAAAACATCCGTAATGCTCCACCATCCCAATTCAGCGCACCTTTAACATGTGTTCCAGTTCCAAATGATCAATCAGATGAGCATTATAAAACTTATCTGAATGGTGGTCTCAATCCCCGTATCAACAAAATTGTCTCGACTAAAATCAGCAGCAGTTACTAGAAATGCAGAGACAGAGGTCTGGTATTAAAGTCCCTGAAGAAGACAGAAAGATGAGTGTAATAGAGAGGACATATTCCCCCCCAGTTGTACTTGTACCCAAAATTTTGTACCTAATAAACCAGTTCATGAAAATTTATTGATAATGATGAATACAGGAGCACCTTAGTTGTTTCAAATATGCCTAAAAATTGAATATCCTTAAACCAACTATGAATAATACCACCATCAGTAATAAAAACATAAAAGGTATAATTTTTACGGGAAGCGATAATGACGAGTTAATGAGAAGACAAAATAACTGAAACTAATTATATCAATTACAGGCATGCTTTCAATCTCAAACATCAAGTAGTGATCATATGTGCA
The DNA here is from genome assembly GCA_963922005.1 of Cornus suecica. Lineage (NCBI taxonomy): Eukaryota > Viridiplantae > Streptophyta > Magnoliopsida > Cornales > Cornaceae > Cornus > Cornus suecica. The sequence continues at coordinate 77,918,940 of OY998241.1, forward strand.
GATTTTTTTTCATAAGGGACCATTTGAGCTGCAGCTTTTTGAAGAAGACCTTCCTTTGCAACAAACATGGTTTATTATTTCTACAGTCAATGTATGATGAAATTACACTAGCACGTGTTTCACCTCCGTTCTGGGCATTACGATTCTCTACAACTCAATCACCAAAACAACACTTATGAATTGAATACCATATGCCATACCCATATGTTGCTTCTGAGTTCTGACTCTTTAGGAGTTTCAAGTCATGATAGTTGGCAATCATAAATTACAGAGCTTTGTATTATCAAAAAGCACATTTCAAGTAAAACCATTAAAATCTAAGAGCTTATTAAGGGCAATTTGACCTTCGAAATGTAAGAGGAAGAAAATAACAGGAAAAATGTACTAAGACAATTTATTCCTTATGGAAGGCAAAACCAAGGGGGTCCCTAATGGTCTTGCGCTAATATGGTTTACAATTTATTCCCCATGGAAGGCAAAACCAAGGGGGTCCCTAATTGTCTTGCGCTAATATGGTTCACTGCTTAAACATAACATTTTGTCGCTATTCTTGAGGTCAAAGCTAGAAAAAATTTCCAGTTCTTCTTTCCTTGTTTTCCCTTTTTCAATAATCATCAACTAACAGTATGAACCACATAGGCCTGGAGCCAAGTCCATGGAAAAATATAATGGAATATATAATAGAAGACATGTAGCAGTAGAAAGCACAAAATACCTTTCAGTGAACTCTTTAAAAGACTCTGAGAAGTCCTCCCCAAGCCTATCTGATGGTTGGCCAGTCACTATCTTGTAACCACATAAACTATTAGTGGCATTTGGAGCCTATATGAATCAAAGAGCAAATAAGCATTCAATAGAAGAGTGCGAAATACACTAATAGGGTAGATTTCACAGTATTAATAACCTTGTTAGCCAGATGGTGAAATGTGTATAACAAGCACTCAACGTAAGTAAAGTTCATCTCCTCTCCAGTTTTCCTCCGAGGCATGTACTTCTATGACAAAGAAAAGAACATCGTGAGACAGAAACACCATAACGTAAGAAACTCTAAAACAAAAACTTTTCCTGCTTTGAGAAAGCTTCATATTCTTCCACTAATAGTATGCATAACCTTAGACTCAGGAATCTGATTTAGGAAGAAAAAGGGGGGAAATTCTATGGGAGATAGTACATGTTAATTCTAATAGTCGAGATTGACTATAAGAATTATACCAAATGGAATAAAATAAAATAAAAAAGAACCTAACATGTTATATGTTATTCTATTAACCAACATTTATACGTTACTGTATAAAACATTAACTTTAAGACCTGAAGGACGGAATTGGTATGTAAACTATATTGCGAACTATGAACATACCTTTAAGAGCTGAACAACCGAGGGAAGAACTTGTCGTGAGTCTTGTGGAATTGTGTAAGGTGAACTTTCTGCAAGGTTTTTGAGCAAGTCTACTTTGCGTTCTTCAGGAAGCTGAAAGGCATAATCGTGAAAAAACATTATAACAAATAAATAAATAAATCAAAGAAATAACTCAGAATGAATTGACAAAGAAATCTTCATTGAAAAATAATCACTTCCAGCTCCTTAAGATAGACGAACACTTGAAATCTCTAGTAAGTTCACATTAGAAGTTTTTCAAAAGCTTCTGAAGGATATATACCTTTTGTTTTGTGGAATGAGAGTAAATCTAATACATGTCATATTCCATATATGTGGTGCGCAAACACCTTTAACCAAATTTCATATAAAAAATCATTAGGTTTATCAGTCAAATTGACATATCAGTTATACTGCATTTTGCATGCATGGGGTGCAGCATCATACTGAGCCATCAATCTGGTATGCTAGGATGGTTGGGCAGGGGACATCTCTAAATTCTGGATATTTGCACTAAATATTGACAGCTCGAGCTATATAACATTTTCATTCAAGCTATACCCCTACACAAACACAGTTGTGTGTATACCTGTTCTCCACATTGCTAGGTATACTATCTTAGGGGGCATAAAACCACCCATCAAGTAAACAAACAATATAATGACCATCATAAGAATTTTATAATCAAAATATAAGACGATAAGTAACTCATCTGACCATCACCAGACATATTGTATTTCCAGATTTCACACAATCCATACTCTATTTTAGATGTTGAGCAGAACTTCAAAAAACTATATTAACTTTGGGGGTGGGTAGAGAAGATATTTGTTTAAGAGATTCTTAGGTATTAATAAAAATATAACTCATCTTTCTCTTTTCAAAATCCATCTTCTGATTCTACAAACTTCCAATCACCACCATCACCTTTCTAATATATTTGCATCATCAAAATAAAGTTTTTTTTTCTTTTACAAAAGCTGAGGATGCATGAAAATGTGTGCTTGAAGCCTTCAAGCACTTTGGAACCCCACATTAGTGACAAGTAACAACGGGTGTATCCTATGAATATCTATGATTGATCTCGGTTAAATAATCTGCACGTAGAATAAAGTTGATTACAGTTTGACTGCAACACCGAATATATGTCAACCCAATACCTATCCAAATAGGGAGCCTACATCAAATACAAAAACTAGTCATGTGAAGAAAATCAAAACAATCTTATTATTTTCCAAAAAAAAAAAAAACAAACAAACAAACTAAACTGGCCCCCTATGTAAAAAAATCAACTAATCAATTTTGAACTCTTCAAGTTAAGCTGGGGGCACAGGGGAAAACTTGATTGCAATTCCCCAAATGAAAATGATGCTGCCCAAACTTTGGGTGAAATCTAATAGAATGTGGACTCAATTTTAAGGCTTTGGGGAAACTCAGAATATGTGATGCATCACGCATCCATATTGATGTAATACATATGATCTATTGTATAACTTCTTCAGATCAACAGCTAATCAAAACAGGTAAATCTCAGCAGAGAGGCTTAAGGCGGTCACAAACGTAATAATGTTAATTTGTCCACTTACAAGAAGCCATAGGAAGCTGGTGTCTGTCTTGCTTCAAGCATAGGTACTTAGTCATTGGATTCTTCATTTAGAGTACAAATTATACACCAGCTATCAGGGTTGGCTTGGGGTTCTTAAAAAATACTAATTTGTGGGTAATTATGTAAAGTTTGTGGATACACATCGCATATAAGCACTTTAAGATAATGATCATTACCATTATTTAAAACTCAACTGAAAATCCTTGTGTCGTATCATGCAACTTGATTAATCTATAGATTCTTGATACAATAAGCAAGGACAACGTAGTAGAAAGGAATTTAATAGAAGGGGCGCATCCAAAATAAAGACAGCTATCAGAGTGCCTGAACACAAAAAGAAAGGATGAACTTACAACTTGATATGGTAGGTGCAATATTACCTTATCAAAAACAGGCAAAATATGCTTGTTCAAATAGATGATAAACTTGCTATTGGATGCGCCCCGCTGCAACCAAAATAGCGGTTCAGTTCAACAGAAAACCATGTGATTAGATAGATAATAGAAGTCGACATTATTATCAAAAATTAATAATAATAGAAGTCGACATTAGTAACAATACCACAAAAAAAGGAAGAGCCATGTACAGGCAAGCTATCAATCTATCAATGTGGTCCCCATCTGAAACCTGCATTTAAAGATCATTCTACTACATAAATGTTGGAATGTAGGAATCACATTATCATACTGCAAGAGTAGTTTTTAAGATTGCACACCAAATAAAGAACATTTTGGAAAAGAGAGACCACAGACGCTGCCATAATCGCGTACTTATAAGCCGAAACAGTTAGAGATACCCAGCCTTTGATTAGTGAGGCGGTCTGGAGAGTAACTGTTCGATAAAGAAGTATAATAAAGTGAACCAAAAGTGATGCACCCCACAGAACTCAAGAAAACCCACCACCTAATATCCTACACCATTATATCCGCAAAATGTCTCAAGAGAAAGTTTCATTTGAAAGCCCAATAAACAAATTTCAAAAACCAGAAATAAATATATAATATATACTTCATGGACATCTAACTCCACCCCCTTGAAGGTCTGACTGCTTCTCTACTTCCAAATGAACCAGAAACGACAAGGAACTCCATCAAATTTAAATTCTACCATTACAGCCCACAGTCAGCAGAACGGAGCTGGGTATCACACAGCACACTCCAAAGAAGGATAATATGAAAGACAGCTCTAGGAAATATTTAGGCTATGTTTGGCTAAGGAGTGGAGCCATGGTTTTGGGTTTGGTTTCAAAAAATTGGCACCAAACCCATGTTTGGCAAATGGAGTCAAAATTTGGAGCCGACACTGTAGCTGAACCATGGTGCAACTTTTGTGAAGGAATGAGCCAAAATTTGGAACCAAATTTTTGAAGGTTCATGGTTTTGGTTTTGGTACCAACACTGTAGCAAATTTATTTTTGATATTAATAAATTTCGAAAAATTAAATATTCTGAAAAATTAAATATTTATGAAAAATAAATATATCGAAAAATTAAATATATTAATATATTATAATATTAATATATTAAAAAATATTAATATTAATATATTTTAATATTATAATATTAATATATTTTAATATATTAATATTAATATTTATGAAAAATTAAATATTTCGAAAAATTAAATATATTAACATATTAAAAAATATTAATATTAATATTAATATATTTTAATATTATAATATTAATATTTTTTAATATATTAATATATTTAATTTTTTGAAATATTTAATTTTTCATAAATATTAATATTAATATATTATAATATATTTTAATATATTAATATTAATATTTATGAAAAATTAAATATTTCAAAAAATTAAATATTTTAATATATTAATATATTATAATATTAATATATTAAAAAATATTAATATTAATATATTTTAATATTTTAATATTAATATATTAATATATTTTAATATATTAATATTAATATTTATGAAAAAATAAATATATTAATATTAATATTTATTAATAAATAAAATGTGAAACCCATATATTAATATATATTAATATATATTAATATTTATTTAATAAATATTAATATTTATTAATAAATAAAATGTGAAACTCATATATTAATATATTTTAATATATTAATATTAATATTTATTAATATATTAATATTCAGAATTTCAACCCATACCAACTCTACCAAACATGGTTTGGTTTTTCAGCATCACTTTTTCTCACACCAAAACCATATGCACCAAACATGGTTTGGAACCAAAATAAAACCACACCAACTCCAACCACTCCAACTCCAACCCAACTCCAACCAAACCAAAACCAAAAACCAACTCTACACCCTCTACCAAACATGCACTTAGTGGAACATCAGTTGTTATCTCTCTCCTCCACCCTCTTGCACATAACAACACTGACTTAAAGCCCTACTTCAAGTATTAATGTCATAATCGTCCCAGAAACAATGATCCCCACACACAGACCCCCCCAAAGCAAAGAGCAGAACATGCAATAACCACCTGGTTGATAAACCTAGGTTTCTGGAGATTGTTCATAAGGTGTGGGACTATGACATTTATGGTTCCTGCATGTTTAGAGTTATGCAGAAGCTAAAGGCCTTGAAACATGAATTTAAAATCATGAATTCAGAGCACTATACTAACATTTCTTCTCAGGTCAAAGATAGTAGGAAAAAATTGCAGAATTTTCAGATTCAACTTGATCTTCATCCTCTAAATGATGCTTTGAAGATAGAGGAAAGAAGGTGTTTGGCAAACTTGGTTCATCTGTCTAAAGCTGAAGAGTCCAATCTCAAACAACAGTCCAGGATCCAATGGTTAAAGTTAGGGGATAAAAACACCTCCTTTTTCCATAAAGTTGCTGCTTCTAGGAGGAAATTTAATAGAATTCATTCTATTTCTAATTCTGAAGGATTTAGGTTGGACTCTCATGACCAGGTTGCTGAGGAATTTGTCAAGTTCTATCAGAATCTTCTCAACCATGAGGGGAGATGTGATATGGAGGACCTCTGCCAGTTTATTAAAAACCCTCTATCCCATGATCATGCAGCCTCTATGGTGAACCCCGTGACTAGAGAGGAGGTTAGAACTTTTTTCACTCTTAAGGATGATAAAGCCCTTGGTACTGATGGGTTTAATGCCAATTTTTTCAAGCAAGCTTGGAGTATAGTGGGGGTTGAAGTCACTGATGCAATCCATTCTTTCTTCCATTGCGGTAAACTGTTGAGGGAGGTAAATAATACTATAATTACTCTTGTCCCAAAGGTGGTTAATCCTTCTACAGCTTCTGATTACAGGCCCATTTCAGTTTGTACCACTACCTATAAGTGTATTGCTAAGATCCTTGCAAATAGAATTAAGCCTAGCTTGGCTTCTTGCATTAGTTCTAATCAGAGTGCTTTTATCAAAGGGAGGGATATTGCTGATAATATTCTCCTTGCTCAAGAACTGATTAGGAATTATCATAGAGACTTGTCCCCTTCCAGAATGGCTCTAAGTGTCGATTTGAGGAAGGCCTATGACACTGTCGATTGGAATTTCATGGAGGCTACCCTTAAAGCTTTCAATTTTCACCCTAAGATGATTCAGTGGTTAATGGCTTGCATCTCAACTCCCAAGTTTTCTGTGAATGTCAATGGATCTCTGTATGGTACTTCTCTTCTTCTAGGGGTTTGAGGCAAGGGGATCCCCTATCCCCCTATCTGTTTGTGATGTGCATGGAAGTATTCACTGGAACTTTAGCTAAAAGAACTGTAAATGCTGGTTTTGAGTACCATTGGAGATGCCAGGACCTGAACCTCACAAGCCTCATGTTTGCAGATGACCTTCTTCTTTTCTCTGCAGGTAATTATGATTCTGCTAAATGTTTCTCTGATGCCTTAAACTGGTTTAGTTCAGTGTCTGGCTTGACCACCAACAGATCTAAAAGCCTTCTGTTTGCCTCTGGTATTCATGAGGTTGAGCTCTCTGCTATTCAACAGCTCCTTAACTTCCAGATAGGCACTCTTCCAGTGATGTACCTTGGGGTACCTATGATTTCCACCAAGCTTAGAGGTCAGAATTGTGAAGTTCTCACTAAGAAGATCACTAGTAAGGTTATGAATTGGTCCTCCAATTTTCTGTCTATGGCTGGGAGACTCCAACTTATAAATTCTGTTCTTTTTTCCACCCAAGTCTATTGGGCCTCCTTATTCATCCTTCCTAAAGCTATTCTTAAAGATATAAATGTTATTCTAAGGAAATTTCTTTGGAGTGGCACAAAGTTGGCAAATGGGGGTAACAAGGTTGCTTGGCATGATATTTGTTGTCCTAAAGATGAGGGTGGGCTGGGTATTAAGGATGTGGTGGAGTGGAATCTTGCTGCTATGGGGAAGCATATTTGGAAGTTGATCAAGCTCCCCCCTTCAAGCTCTATTTGGGTTCATTGGGTTAAGCACTATCTTATTAAGGATAGAAATTTCTGGACTTTAAACACCCCTTATGATAGTTCTTGGACATGGAGGAAGATTCTCAAAATTAGGAGTGTTTTCAAGGACTCTTTTAAGCACATTGTTGGTAATGGTATTGGTACCTCCCTCTGGTTTGACAACTGGATGCCAAATGATCCTTTATGTACTCAAGAAACTGACAGATTGATCTCATATTCTAGGTTGGGGATTCATGCTACAGTGATGGATATTCTTGGAGATGCTGGATGGAACCTTCCCATTTCTAACAAAAGAATATGGAGAGAATTCAGAGCTAATTTCCCTTATGGTATGAATCCTATTCAAACTAACAGTGACAAAGGTCATTTGGGAGCCTACCAATGGTCATTTCACTATCAAGTCTGCATGGGAGTTCATCAGGTTCAAACAATTAGAGATTGCTTGGAAGACCATGGTCTGGTTCACATCATCAATTCCAAAGCACTCCTTTGTCTTGTGGATGGTTTGTCTCAACAAAATTAGAACTAAAGATTTCCTTCTTAGAATTGGTATTATTGAGAGAGGTGTCTGTGATTTCTGCCATGCCATGATTGAAGACAGGGACCGCCTTTTTTTCATTGTAGTTTTACTAGCAGATTATGGAAGATTGTCAACAGCAAAGGAGGACTAAACTGGCCTCATTACAATTGGAATGGTCTTACTCAATGGGCTACAGCAAACCTGCACCAGAAATCCCTTACTTCAATTATGAATAAACTTATACTGGGTGCTTGTGTCTATGAGATCTGGGTGGAGAGAAATAAGAGGATTTTTACTGGAGATTTCAGGTGCATGGAGGAGATGAGTAAGAAGATTTTCACTAATGTTCGACTTAACCTCTTCAACTCCAAAGGTTTTGAGGAGTCTGCTGCCAAGAGACTCCTACAAGAAGAGTGGTCTCTTCCCCTGTCTATTTTCTCATGATTCTTTCCCAGTATGGCATGGGGATTTTGGCTTTCTGTATGCTGCATCCTGGGGGTAGGTGCTGGTGCAGCCTCTGGTGTAGATTATGGTTCTTTTTTGAGAGCAGGCCTCTGATGACTTTTCACTGTCAGCAAGGTTACCATGCAAAAGAGTTTAGTGCTTTCTGTAGGTCTTTGGCTTTTATGCATTTCCATATGAGATTTAGACAAGGTTTCTACTTTGTCTATGATCCTATGATTATGTGGATTTTGTACCTTCGGTGGACTTTCCATCATTTTTTTTGTGTATCATCCCCCTTAGGGTATGCCCTTTGTGGTTTTGTTTCTTGGCTTTCTAGCCTTTGTTAATATCAACTTACCTTTCAAATAAAAAAAAGCAAAGTGCAGGACCAAGTCATTCTTCAGAGGTAAGCAACAAGCCAAACCCACATCTCAGAGAAACCACAAAGTTAATGGTTTACTGAAAGGAATACTTCAAAGCTTAAAGGAAGAAAGGAGGAGGGGGACGAAAGACAAATTCTAGTACTCTTCTTTCTAGGAAAAAAAAGTTATATTAAAATCTGAAGATTTTTCTTTTAAATAAAAAGGTTCTCATATACAACATAACACATTTGCAAACACGCTACTCTTGCAACAAAGCATACAATACACAAAAACCCAACATACAGAATTTAACATTCAGCTTCCTCTTTTCAGTTTATGCTTTTATATATCAACTCCAAAATTTGAACTATCATCCCAACTCTCCCATATTGAAAAAACCCAACATAGTTATGTCCTTTCTCTGTTTAGACCAAATGAAAGAAAAAAATTAAAACTCGCCTGGAATTGCGCGTTTAGATCAGCTTGCCCTTCAATAATTTCAATGAGCTCTTGCACACGCTCCAGAGGAGCTTTCTCTCCAAATATGTTCAAACTTTTCAAAAAGTCCATAAACATTTTAAATTCAGCTCCTGTCACATCTTGTAAACTCTGCAATAGTACTCAGTCAAATTGCTTTCATGTTCAAAACGAATACCATCTCATATCAACACGAGTATTTACCATGCGAGAAGAGACCAATACTTATACAGACATGACAAGATACAATAGTAAATAAGAATCATTTAGCCCGGGAAAAAAATTTGTGAACATACTCTTTTTATCAAATCAGTTATATGCCTTTCCATTTCTTCCTGAGGTTTCAGTAGCTCAGCTTTAAGAGGAAAAACCTGCAAATGAAATTACTTAATCCGCGCTTTTGCTTAAGAGAAATTGCTAGCAATCGCAGAGCAATACATCATAAAATCTTCTCACCTTATCTTTAATAAAGTTTAGGGTCCTCTCACGGACATTATCATCTGCGCTCGGATCCTCAATGCTCTCAATGTGCTTAAAAAGGGCTGTCAAAGAAGCTGAATGAAGAAAGCTATTAATCTTTTTTTTACTGAAGTAAAACAAAATATATTAACATATAGCCTTAAAACGAAGTAGAAGTACAAGATATAAATTTCAATATATATATATATATGTAAGGAAAAGGAGACACACATGACACGTCCAGAGCGCAATACATCTGACACATTAATTTTGATGAGTAATTGACATGTATTCATTCTACTTTACTTTTGCTATAGGTAAATACTCGACCCCGCGCCCCTTCATAAATGCTCACCTAGTAATCATGAACAATTCTAGAAGAATGAAATTATCAACAGATACTCCTTGGGATACTCAAGAAGATATCTCTGATACTTTCTACATGTGTGCAAAAATTTTAAGCAAGTTCTTATTCCTTTTGACCATGTATCGGTCCTATCAGATATTATTCAAAAATAACACATATTTAACAAAGTTTTGAATATTAAAATGTAACTTTTCCATCAATACTATCAGAGCACAATTGTTAAGAAAGGTTTATAAGAAATTCAAACAGATGAAGTGTTAAAGACATATATCATGAGTTGGACCAAAATTTGTCCATGCAATGTAACTCAACTTTTATTTTATGTGTTAATCAAAGTACATTATAACAAAATGCTATTATCAATGTGTTTATGACAACTTTAGATTTAGATTTTTCTACAGTACACTTATAGTGATTTTTATACATATCTGCCTTCACAATAATATTTAATGTCAAGTCCTTCCTTTTATGTATACAGTATTCAAAATGTGTCATACTGCTTCTACCATATCTTTATCAATGCTTCATAGATGCCCACTATAGGACTCGATGCCCTCACTACACCTATTTGACATATAATCTTGAAGAACATGAAAACAATAAATCGATGAAATCTTAATATTCAGGTGCAACAAGTTCCTTATTCATAACTAGAAACGTAAATCCATCCAACCAACTATATTTAATTCCACTAAGCCCATAATACATCAACTATTCATAAAGTAGTTGAAGTACCCGTTTGGGATACACTATACTATGTTTGGGTATGGGACAAGTGTCCTAACACTTTTGGTTGGATATATGAGAGATCAAACTACTCCATAAGTCAATAATCCACCGATTGAGCAAGTCTCATGCAAGAGAGAATTTCATTAAAAACGACTTTGTAAACGTGTATTTGGGGTGAAAGGGGGACCTCAGAGATAAGTACATTCAAAACCTCAGGCCTTGAAAGATTCTTATTAACTCATATATGCATTGAGTGCAAAAAATAAAGTTAAGTGGCTTTGCGGAAGAATAACAGCAGAGTGGTTTGCAACACGAGTCACGATATAGATGCAGGATAGGGAGGTCAAGGTAGTTGGCAACTCGTAAGGGAGGACAAAACTGAATGATGGACAATAAGATTGGGCAGGCAGCAATCTGGGAGTCATATGAATTATTTTTATGAAGTCTAGTATGTGCCAGGGTTCAAATGCTCCTGCCTTTTGTGTTATGGCATTGAATGGCCAAGTCTAGTATCGTTGGTTCTCCTACAATGGCAGACTATCCTTTTATTTAAGATAAAATATAGCAAGTACAAGAAAGAAAAAGGGTTAGAACACAGTTCCTCTGGCCTTGATGTGGAGTATTTTGGGAAGAGTGGAGAGGATTTATAGCTAATTTGAGATTCGAGGAAAACTACATTCATATTGTTGGAGATTTACAAGAGGGCAATATTTTTTTTAGTTGGCTGACCGAAAGGTAAGTCCTAATTAAATATTTTTTTCCATTTTGAAGAGTATATAGACTCTAAAACATTGTACAGGATTGTAAACGCCTTTTAGTATGGCCTATGCAAAAATGGACTGTATCCTCATTGGTAATCTTAAACGATTCTACATTTCTCTTAAAAGTGGATTTTTTGACCTATCTGAATCTATTTTCCATGCTTCACTAAAACAAACATAGATATATCACATTGATCTGAGGAACAAAATTACCTTTCACATCTTGCCTCAACAAGGACAGAAGGGCTTTATGAACTGCATCACGCTCCACATTTTCTTCTATATAAAAAAGTAACAAACAAAGAGCACCCAAGATCAAGCTCGTGGCAAAAAAGTAGTACAAATTTTTCAGCACCACCACTTGAAGAGATTAATTTACCAGCTGTAAGGAGTTGCACAAGAATGTCTATAATTTTTGAAAGATGCTCTGGCGTATCCTTGCAAAAAAAAGGGAGTCCACGAATTGCCTGTACTCTGACCTGTAACCACAGAGGAACATCGCAATTTAGAGCTCAACTTCTGAGAAGGAAAAGAAAGGAAAATGGCACACCAATACGGAAAAAAAGAAAATAGGAAATCTAAACCGAAAACATGTTTCAATCTTACAACGTAATGAATGGCAGTGATAAAATATTTGAACATTGACAAAAATATATATATATTATGAATTAAGATTCACTGTATGTGTGCTTATGTGCAGATCATGCCGGGTTCTTTGAGATTCCTTTCATTCCATCTTGCACCACCATGGAAGTCTTACAGTACTTCTATCACAATACATTGTATTTAATCAAACAAATTAAGCAACCACAGTGTAGAGAGAGAGAGAGAGAGGAACCTTTTAATAAGACAACATCAGTGAAAGAATATTCATTGCTGTTTTATCTATTGAACACCCTTTTCTTTGTTAGTGTAAAACATTTAAGCAAAACTGAAAAACTAAAGACAAAAAATCAATTTTGAAAATCAAGTGACCACAAAACTATATATATCTATATAACCGAAGCCACTTCAAATATTTCCAACTTTTATATCTCACACTCCTGCTCTGCAACTCCTATCGACACGAATGATAAGGAACCTCGGAGGACTCAGTCTCAACAATATGAATTGACATCAAATGATATACCGTGATACACAAAAAAGTTGTACTAAACTTCAACTAAAATACATATACATATATAGGAACAGTAGTAGGAAAATACAAGACATATTGCAACATAATTGTGAAAAAGAAAAATAAATACATTTATATATATATATGTATCCACTCTTTTTCATATTGCTCAAATTCCAGTCGCCAGTTGTAACTTTTAACAAATGCACTGTCATAAATCCTACACAATAACGGAAACCCCTAAAACAAAGATAAGCAAAAGAAATCAGGCAAACCAAAAAAAACAAAAATTCCAAACTACAGCTATCCAAACCGATATGAATCATTAAGTATAAATCACATAGACTAAACACTGACTGGTTGAAGCCCATTTCATTAAGGAATTCCAATTACCAAAATTGTATATCATACTAAAAAAAATCCACTCATTCCTGTCAAATGATACATTTCAATTTCAGTGAAAATAGCCCAACAAATACCCCTTAAAATCATAAGTTCTCACAAAATCCCCCTTTCCACAATCTAATGGAACCAATCAATTAACCAAATCACGAACCTGTAAAACTTCTTAAAAAACTACAAGAAATGGTATATGAATAACTAATTATGTATGAACCACACATATATACTCTCTAATTCATGTATATACTTAAATCACCAACCCCAAGCTCCTCAGCTTCACACAAATCGAGATTTGCATAAAGTGCTCTATCTGAAAGTCCCGGGAAGAACTTGAAGAACCTAGGAATGAGCTGAGCAGCTAACTGCCTCGCCTTAACGCTCTTACTTGTAGCCGCCTGGATAATCTTGTCGTAGTCGCCAACATACTGCAGGGACCAATTTTCAGATCAACAAAACACACAATCACACTTCAAAACACACACACACACACATACATATATATATGTATATATGAAAATTCAGTAAATGAAAACCCTAGAAATTGCAGAAAACGAAGAGAAGACGATGGAATGTGGAGAAGATAGAGACCTGAGACTTGTCTTTGGCTTCGTTGAGTCGTTCGCCGTACTCGTAGAGGTTGTCGATGTCTTTGGAGTCGTCAGATACGTCCGTCATTTCTAAGTGAAGCTGAGAAGTAGAATCGACTGATACAGATTCTCACTATTTTGGTTTATCCATAAATATAGATGTGTGTGTGTGTATATGTGTGTGCGACTGTGTATAACTATGTATAAAGATCGATTTGTGTATTAAACAGTGGAAAGAGCGTGCTTAAGGGGGTATGCTCTTTTTATTTGTGACCGGAGACTACAGATTTAGGTCACACCAGAAATTAGAAAGAAAAATATAAATTGCTTTGTAAGTTGGGAATAATTGGTATTAAGAAAATGAAATCAAATTCTTAATATTGTATTTTATAAAAATAAATTAATAAAATCATCTACGAGCAACTCTATGATGACTGAATTGATAAAATAATTAATTGTGTCATACTTACTAATGTTTGATTCGTTGGTGTAAAAAAATTATCCCTTATAAATATGTTTTGTTGAAAATAGTTCAAAGATATTTTTATGTTATTTGTTCATTTTTCAGGTGAGCTGTCCCTTATCCGTCTTTTCATTTTGTAATTTTCATCATGCAAAATGGTCTATTTTATTTTTCACAATAATATGAATAATTTAAACGTTTCAAAAAAAATGAAAAACACCAATTTGGTGTTTTTGCACTAATATTATAATTAAAATATATTTTGATCAAATTTAAAACATTGATTTTAAATAAAAAACTCTACGATAAAAAAAACCTTTGTTTTATTTCGACTAAAAAGGTTTTAACTAAAAGCACCGTACCAAAAAAAAAAACATTTGTTTTAGTTCGATTAAAAGGGAAATGCCAGAAAAACCAAACGCATCACAAACTAGCCCCGAGAGCAATAGAGTGAACTTCACTGTCGAGGTTGACTCATGGGGACAATATTTCATAAATAAAATTTATGCTAAATCCAGAATTTTCCCAGTCAGAGCATGCTTGTTGCAAGATTTTGGTATTACTCCGCATATCACCTGGTAGTTATAGTAACCGCATGCAAATTCATACTACGAAATAACATGAAAAAACAAAGAGTTCAATGAGGGTTTGGTTCATCTGACACGCGCACGACAAGCACATCCGGCTTTTATATGCTCAATCAACTTTTATGTAACTATTGATGGCGAAGATATTTTTATATGCTCAATCGACTTTTATGTAACTATTGATGGCGAAGATATTATACATACAGTTAGATATTACTGGCAGCTTGACTTAGGCCTCGTTTGGCAAAACTTTTGTTTCTACCTTTATAAAGAAGAAAAAGAAAAGAGTATAAGTCATTTTGAGAAATTGATACCCCTAACATCTTCTAAACACTCTTTAAAAGCCCAAAAACCAACTTCTAAAAAGCGGATGCAAACAGGACCTTAATATGCCACCTAAAGAAAGAAGTTCTACATTTTGTATGTTCAATAAACCGGACAACAATGGTGAATGTAAGACTACAAGGAAAAAGTACTTTACAACAGGTTTTTAAAAAGTGTAACACATTTCAGAAGGAACAACCTAAATCTCAAAGAACATAAAACAAAGGAAACTAGTACCTTGATGTGTTCCCAAAACGACAGCAGATAAATCCCAAAAAATAAGAGAATGGATCTCTTTCACTCGTATCTTTTCTAATCGGTAAAATCAAAAACCTCCTTATGGACTGGCTTGTTGCAATTCTAGTGCTGCTGATATTATTCCAAATTTTCTTGATACAAACTACAAGTTGGGGATATCCAGTGATTGTAAAACATCCTTGAACTCAAATTCGTGAGTTTCCTTGTTGAAACGCTCAACCAGCTTGTACCTAGCATCGTTCAAGTAGAAAGATTGTGCAGTCTCTAAAAGCCATTTTGCCTCCGAGTCGTTGAGCTTGCTGGCGAATACAACATCCCCCCGAATAAGCACCAAGTCCTTGCTTTCCACAAATTCTGTGTAATAAGAGACAGTGAAATAGGGAGAAGCTTGGGTTCCTCTTGCCTTGTAATCTTCAAGACCGGTGAAGATCATGTGTGGCATTTGCACTGCATTAAAGGTTTGAATGAAGATTAAGGCTAAAAAACTGATGAACATCCCAATTGAGAAGAGTGAAACTATATACAGTTTGGCCGACCCACTTATCAAAATTGTTTACCAAGATTAAGATTCAAGTGCACAGACATGCCTGTCCAAGAGACTCAGCACAATGACCAGATCACCCACATTTTTTCCACAAAAAAGGTGCATTAAAAACTGTTTATAATACCTTTTTTTTTTGTGCACGCGCACGTCTGTGTGGATGTGGGTGTGTCATGATTGGTTTGTTCTTTTAAGCCTGAATCTCACACCACTTAACTGCTATCCGCATATACCACAGGTTAGTGGAATAACGTTAACACTGTAAATTATAAGCCCAGTATAGTCGTTACAATTCAGCAACCAGTCTCGAAGTGATGAATATTTTAAACCAAAACAAGGTCTCTCGGGCCACATTGAACCATGAAAATGTAGTTGAAGAATTTCAAGGTTACGCAGGCTATCCCTGTTGGCTATGCTCTAAATAGTAAGGTGGTATCATGTATGTTCTTCGGCTGCTACCACACCTGGTGGTACCATATGTGTTCCTCAGCTGCTGCCATAGCTGATTGCTAGACTTTTTTGAAGGATCTGTTTTTTCTCGTGGTTATCCCTCCTTGTAAGAGGGGCATCCGCCCCCTACATTTTTTGGTAACCAAGAAAGAAACTTAACTACTCCCACCCTTGGGAGAGGGAAAAAAACGAAGAAGAAGAAGAAGAATAGAAAAGAACTTCTATGACTTGCTCGCTAATGAATATTTAAATGTAACAACAGACACGACAACTAAAGACGATGAAGAACTACAGGGCACAGTCTAGTATTTCTGTTGAAAAAGATCCGTGGCAGTATATTTCAATTTTGAATTTCAGACCAACTCCGTCGCCTGTTAAAGCAGCATGTATGGTGTCCTTAAGTAGACTCATGGTTCTACCATGCCATAGTTTTTTATCTTTGTTTCTTTCCCATTTTCTTCATTAAAAGAACTCTTGCCCATAAGCACGTGTGATTCAGTCTCTATATCCCAATGAAGAAACTTTTTATTCTCCAAAGTGTTGATCTTTTCACTCACACAGAAGTGTGTTCATTTATGCCATAACTTTATTCTACTGGATGGGTTTCGAAATTAGAAAAAGGTAGGAATTTCTCCACCATATGATTCAAGTTTCCTGTAGGGGAGATATAAGAAGATGCTTAACAAATAAAAGTAATTAGAGACCAAACCTTGAGCAAACATCGTTATGTAACCACTTCCCCTCCACAAAGGAATGACGAAATACCGGCTTCAAGAACAAGAAGTAAGAAAAACAGAAAGTCAGAAACCATGAAAAACGCACACACAAACAGAAAGGTGTAACAGAATACCAATCTGCCGCTCTTTGCTCCAACAGATGATACAATTTTGCTGTCATTGATGCACCGATGTGACCTCTTCCCAAGTGGTACTGTTAACATAGAAATAATAACAAATGATAAAAAATAAAAGCCAATCCATAACAATTCAAATTCTTAAAATAATGAAGGAGATTTCCTCAATTGAATGAAAGATCAGTACCCTATATCACTTTAAACCCGATTCCCACAGCAAGGTATATATACCAGGAATTCCTTTTTTTATGTTTTCTTGTATGGATAGGTATATGAGAAAATTTTCAGATATATGCAATCATGAGAAGTAGATCATACATATTGCAACTGCTATAACAGCATACTCCCAAGATTAAAATACCACAAGAACGATTATATAGTGGGAAAGAATTGCTCAGGTAACAAATTTTGAAAAAGATTTGTAATGGTTTGGCTCAAACATTCTTGGAGTTCAACCTGTGAATTTATACGCCAGACAACCACCATGCTCTAGGAAATAGTACATGCCACAATTTTGCCACGAGTATGGAAACTCTTCGTTGAAACGTATTAAGCAAATGGAATGAACATAAATTAATGCACAAATGAAAACCCGTTTCTAAAATCACAGACAAAACTAAATATAAGCAGCTCAAGAGGGAAAAACATGAGCTTATAAGATATTACATCGTCCCAAATGGCAGTGAGATCCTCCGGTGACTGATTCATTGCCCTCCCAATGTCAATGATGGTATCCAATGGCTTCCGCTGCAACGGGGCGAACCCAGTGGCGAATTTTGACGTCCTGTAGAAACCGAGTGAACCCCATTTTAACAAATCACCAGGGATAGCATGTTGCTCCAAATTTTGTGACCTTTTCCCCGGAGAAGAGGTTGTAAAAGACTGTTTTGGGAGGAATGTAGAATGTGCAGCATTACCAAACAGTGTTCCCACTGAAAACACCCTTCTTGAGGAGATTCTTGTTCGCAGACTCTGCATTATATATAATCTGCATACACCATTTCAAAGAACAATCTGAATCTTGCAAATGAAATCCATGAAACAACAGATTTAAATTCCAAGTGGGTACTGAGTGCTATGATCAGGTAATGCAAAGCTAGCAATATTTTGAAATAGTATGGTACACAGGACTAATCAAGTTTCTTTGAGCAATTTTATCAAACAGGTTGAGAGCTATATAAACGATTCTTAATGTAAATATCAAATGTAGATATACGTAAACGGCGCATTATATATAACCCGTAAATATCATTACAAAGAACAATATGAGTCTTGCAAGTGAAATTCATGACATAATTTAAGTTCCAAGTGAGTGTTGAGTAATCTGATAAGGTAATGCAAAGCTAGCAATTAAGTTTCTCTGAATAATTTTATCAAACAGGTTGTGAGCAACATAACTATGCTTAAAAGATATTTAAATGTTTGTGAGTGATAATTGTCTTACAATCACAAAGAAATGCTTGACCTTACCTCTGATCTGCTGATGCTGAAGGAAATTAACTACGGTGGACTCTGTAGCCAAGGAGGAGGAAATCAGATGGGAGAGAAACGAATTAAACACATCATTATTTCCGAGACCATGCGATACGTCGTCGTTTATTTTGAATACTAATATACTATGGCGTACCCGACCTAATGTGCGGGTTCGGTGCACTTGTGCAAGTTAGTAATACTACAAATTACAATAGAATTGTAAATGAAAAATTCAGAATACATTTATATGGTAGATATAATAATAATGCATTTTCATAATATAATTAGGATTGAAATTTAACATGTTTATGCGGTAGTATTAATAATTATACAGTACGGTTGCCAATTTTGAAACTATATCATGCACTACGCACATGATAAACACATTATCAAAGAAGATTTGTATTCCAGCAAGTAACTAATAGTCTAAAAATACTATTATTTTATTAAAAAATATTACTTTCTTTCTCTTGTCAAGAAAGATCGTTAAATACATTTATGGCAAAAGATCATCAAACTCCCCTTATTTTTTTTTTTCTCATTTTACTACCCACATTTTTCTAAAACAAACATTCTATCCCCTTTACACCACTATATGCCCAAACTACCCCCAAAGATTCATCTTATCATTATCATTATCATTTGTATTAAAATTTAAACAAAATATATATATTAAATTTTAAATATTTTTTATAAAATTCAAAATTAATATATAAATTTTGAAAAAACATATAAAATTCAAAACAAATATATAAAATTCGTAAAAAATATATATATTAAATTTCAAAAAAATTATAAAATTCTAAAATAAATATAAAATTCAAAAAAAGCATATAAAATTCGAAAATATATATATATAATTCAAATATATATATATATAAATTTTGGAAAAATATATATATAAAATTCGGCAAACAAATTTTTTGATTTCCCGAATTTTATATATATATTTGAAATTTATATATGTTTTTTAAAATTTATATATATATTTTGAATTTAATATTTTTTTCAAAATTTAATATATATTTTTTGAATTTTATATGTCATTGGTGGTGTTTTGTGATCCCAATAGGACAATCAAGACGGATTATTTTATTGGATATACAAATTCACTCAGAATTATTTAGGGAACTGTAAATCATGAGTCACTAAATAAGAGAGAAAATTAATATTAAAACATGATTTTTATGGGTTTGTTCTTTATATTTTTCATCTCTTCAATTCAAAGTAGAATCAACATGTCAACCTACATTATTTTTAGGTACAACATGCAATTTCTTATATTTTTAGGTACATCATTTTTATTTCGAATTTTATATGTTTTTTTCGAATTTTATAAAAAAATTCAAAATTTAATATATATATTTTTGAAATTTATATATTTTTTACGAAATTTATATATTTGTTTCGAATTTTATATTTATTTTTAAATTTCATAAGTTTTTTCAAAATTTAATATATATTTTTTTGAATTTTATATATTTTTAGAATTTTATATAATTTTTACGAATTTTATATATTTGTTTCGAATTTTACATATTTTTTCAAAATTTATATATTATTTTCGAAATATATAAAAAAATCAAATTTTAATATATATATTTTTGAATTTTATATATTTTGTTTAAATTTTAATACAAATGATAATAATAAAATGAAATCTTGGGGGTAATTTGGGCATATAGTTGTGTAAATGAGATAGTTTATTTGTTTTAGAAATGTGAGGATAGGGAAATGGGGCAAAAAAAAAATATAAGGGGTATATTGCAACCCTTAAAAAGCGTAAGGGTGGTTTTATGCTCTTTTGCCTACGTTTATATTATATTTAGACAAATTAATCATAAACAAAGATACATTAATTTCATAAATTAAACCGATTTAAAATGAATATTCTGTATGATACAAATTGCATGAACCGTTAAACTTGATTCCATCTAATTTGATATCCTCAGGTAAAACTTGCTTCCATTTTGATATTCTCATGTAAAAGTAAAACTAATCACTTTCTGAAGCATAAAATAATAACTGTTTAATGGTATCGAGTTTTTCGGGACTTAATAGCATATATAATAAAAATTGTTGTATCAGCTGACTCAATAATAATTTTACTAAACCTCGATACTTGATTCAGTTTTCTGAAAATTCAGTTATAAAAATAATTGTTTTTAGATAATTCAATTTTATTGTTCACATAAAATTATTATTTATTTTCAGAATTATCAAGAATAATTTTTAAAAATACAAATCAACCACAAGTTATTATGTCATAGATATTTTCACAATATTCATTAATTTGTGAATTACTTGACAATCTTAGTCAAAGTGAAATACTTACAACAAATAGTTTAAAATTATATATTTCGCTTAACAAACTGAACTAAACGTTTGTTAGCCATCCACCAAATCAACACTATGAACTTTATAATCTCCTTTGGCCTTAATTAATTTGGTGGGAAATTTTAATTTGGTAAATGACAACCATTTAGGCTGCTTAGTATTTATAAAAATAAGTTTTTATTTTTTGAAAATTAAAATTTTAAAAATGATATAAAATTTGTTGGGTATACTTTTCAAAAAAATTAATTATAAAAATATCTATTTTCAGAAAATTTATTTTTAATAATTTTAAAATATAATTTTTTGTACTCAAAATTCTTAAAAATAATTTTGAGAGATAAAACGAAGGTGACCCGTATTCTACTGTTTTAAGCAAGAAAAGGTGTCTTCGCAGGCTTTGACTTAAAAGGTTCATAGAACTTCGTACTCTGTGAGGATTGTGACAGAGGCAAAGCTAGGCTCTCGAAGGAAAAAGATACAAAACAGTAGGTAGTGGGCTTCTGTCCAATTGACAAAAATAAAGCACAAAATAAACGTACCAAACTTGTCTTCTTTCCTTCTTTGTCATTCAATTATATTCTAACAATTTTTTTGAGATGGACAGAAAATTTTCAAGATGAGGAAGTATGTGTGACAATAATGAATCACTCACCCACTTCAACATTTATTATTATTTTTCGTAAATCTACTCTTTAACATTGTTACATGCTTATCAATAATATATATATATATATATATATCATGCATAAATTTCTACATTATTTTTTTGGTCGTTAACAAATTATTCAAAATGTATTTGCTTATTTAAGGACTTAATTTATTGTCTTCTAACTATTGCATATGGCCCCTCCCAAAAAATTCAAATTTTTTTTTACTATCCCAAAAAATTATATATTTTATAAATAATTTTATAAAAACTGCATATGGTCTCCCAAGATTTTTAAATTTTTTTTTAATAAGCCACAAATTATATATTTATAAAATAAACTATCAAAAAATTGCATCCAGCCCCTAACTATTATTCCTGGTTCGCCCCTGTCCACCACTCTAGGTACACTAACTAAAGCTAGGAATGAATGAAATCAGACGGTCCTCACTCCTCAGCTTTTAATGTACAAAGCTCGCAAAAACATAAATTGAGAAGTGCAAGTTAATGAGCTACTGATAGCATGGATAATCAAGATTAATATATATATATATATATATATATATATATGGTTAAAGTGCACAAAACCCCCCTCAACTATCGTTTAGGAGCACAAAACCCCCTTCAACTATCAATTGGATGCAATGTACCCCCTTAATTTGTAAATGACATATTTATCCTTAAATTAAAATTTGAAAAAGTATATAAAATTCAAAAAAAAAATATTAATTCCAAATATATATATAAAATTAGAAACAAATATATAAAATTCAAAAAAAATATTTTAAATTTCGAAAAAATTATATAAAATTCGAAAAAATATATAAATTTTGAAAAACATATATAAAATTCGAAAAAAATATATAAAATTCAAAATATATATATATATATATTTCAAAAAATAAAATTTGAAAAAATATATATATTGATAGAATATCATATATTTTCTAATGAAGTGAATCAAATTACTACTTACCACCAACATCAATTAGTGGTCTTCTTTTATATATATTTTTCCAAAATATACATATTTGTTTCAAAATTTATATTTTTTTGAATTTTATATATTGTTTTTGAATTTTATATATTATTTTCGGATTTTATATATATTTTTCGAATTTTATATATTGTTTTCAAAATTTATATATACTTTTCGAATTTTATATTTGTTTTCGAAATTTAATATATTGTTTTCGAATTTTCTATATTCTTTTTGAATTTTCTATATTTGTTTCGAATTTTAATTTTTTTTTGAAATTTAATATATTGTTTTTGAATTTTATATATTTGTTTCGAATTTTAAATATTTTTTTGAAATTTAATATATTATTTTTTGAATTTTATATATATTAATTAATGCTTAAAATAATTTATTTTATTTTTGTAAAGGTAAAATTGTAATTTTGCAATGGGAATGGAGTAAATTGCACCCAATTGAGATAATTGCAGGGTTTTTTTGGCCCCTTTTATAGTTGAGGGGGATTTTGTGCTATGGGACAATAATTGAGGGAGGTTTTATTCACTTTATCATATATATATATATATATATATATATATAAGTTAAGCTATACACACAAAAGAAAAATTAAAAATTAGATGAAAATGCATTTATGACCTGGTTTGCTCCGCTTGCTGCGCATGCTCTGAATTTAAGTGTGCTCAGTGGGGGCTCAATTATAATATCCCAACACTTCGCCTTATCCAAACAAATTTTAGGAAAGGCAGATATTTAAATGACTTAATTTAGTAAGTACCTCCTCATATAGTACATATAAAAGCAAAAGCTCCCATCATTGTTCTCATTTAACTAATAGGACTAGTGGCATAACATGCTTTGCGTGAAAAAATCACAAGTATTGTAAAAAAATGTGTGACATACGTACACTGAATGGCAACCAAAGATTTATAGTATTAGTAAATCAAATTGGATATATTCTAATATAAGCATATGGCCATAGAACAACATTTAATCATATATAGCTTATGATTTTAATTAAATTTATGATAAAAACTCATATATAATTGACTTTCTCCATTCTCCATTTTCATCACCGCAATACAGACTTCTCTGGGCAATGTGGTGGGACGTCATTGTCCCTCTTTATATACACATATATATTATATATACACACATATTATAATTCTGTGGTCACGGGTCTTGATTAATTATCTCTTTTACGTGGCAATACTGTGTTGCGCAACAAAACTTCACACCAAGTGCCTACTTTTGTATTCTCCATAACTCTGATCTCTCTCTGGCCAACTATGTCGGTCTCTTGTTACTCTGGTAGTTTTTGTTCTCTTCTCATCTCTTTCCTCTCCCTTCTTGCTATCCTACGCACCTCAAACTCTTTAGCCTCGTCCACCGCCACCAACACCACCCGCCAACTCTCCATCAACTACTACGCCAAGTCCTGCCCCCAGCTGGAGCAGCTCGTCGGCTCTGTCACCGCCCAACAGTTCAAAGAAGCTCCCGTCTCCGGACCCGCCACCATCCGCCTCTTCTTCCATGACTGTTTTGTTCAAGTAATTTAATTTACATGCATGCAATTAGGCGCATTTTAGCAGATCATAGTATACTTTGCTATCATACACCCCACCACGTTATGTATCCCGCTTGGGGAGTACGTTCGCAAGAATGAAATGAATTGATCGATACAAGCGGTGGAGCATGTGGTTTAATTCGATGCATGCAATTAGGTGCATTTTAATTAGCAGATCATAGTTACAGAGTATACTTTGCTATCATGCACCCATCGAACCCGTGCATTCATCATTTTTTGTTATTTCCCTCTTTTTATAGCTGGTTGAATTGATTTTTTTTTTTTATGGTGTTTATTGAAAAGGGTTGTGATGCATCGATATTAATATCGACTAAACCGGGGAGTAAAGAACTAGCTGAGAAAGATGCGGAGGATAACAAGGAGCTTGCAGTGGAGGCGTTTGATAGCATAAATAAGGCCAAGGAATTGGTGGAGAGCAATTGCCCTGGCATTGTATCTTGTGCTGACATTCTAGCAATTGCCGCCAGAGACTTTGTTCATTTGGTAAGTAATGGATTAGAGCTATTTAATTTTCTCCATAATTCATTATAGGAATTTTGTTAATAAAGAAAAATATTTGCATGAGTTTAGTAAAGAATAATATTTGGGTTCAGCCCCAAAAGACATATTCATATATATGTGCCCAGTGAGGCTACTTATACATGATACTGATATATCCACATAGTTGTTAACCGAACGGTTGGTTCAGTTGGAAATGATTTTAAACTTGGTACTTCAAGAAATATTAAATCTTATATTTGATATCAACTGGGTACAAATAATTCATTTGGCCCACGGCTTGCAATATAATTCGAATTTTATCCGATCTGTATGAAGGAGTCGCTTAAATTGCACAGATTCCGTGGCCCTGGAGTACTTGTAATAGTGGCATCACTGCCATGGCAAAACGCTAAGAGAGAGGCGAAAATAATCATAACAAAATTGGTGGTTGAAGCTACTTATTTAGGATAAGTTGATTACTGGTCGAATTGGAAAAACGGTCTCCTTATAGTTATATGATAAAGTAAAATAAAAATTAAATACCTCACATTTAGAGAGTGCCCTTTTGATTATCTTAACGGTATGACAGATAATGGAACAAGCATTCCCTGATCATTTTATAAGTCCTGTTTCTGTTTGGTTGATGACAAAAAGAAAAAAAAAATATATATATATATATAATTCTTAGTTAAATAATTAATTGGAGGACCATTTATATAGCATGGGTGTGTGTATGTTATGCGCAAATCGAATCTGGCACGTCAGCATTAAGTTTAATGTCATACAGCTGTATAAGAAGTTAAGAACTGCCAGGAAGTAATTAATACAGGCATTTTGATGAATTTCCTAGTTTGTCAAATTAATGCTTATGTGTATAATTCTTTCCTAAGGATTCGTTGGGATGGAGAGAATCACAAGGATAAGGAAAGAAATGATAGTGATATTTATGTTTGGTTTGTTAATGTGAAGTGAAAAGAAATGACTATAATTCAGAGTCCCGGACTTAATTTGTTCCAAAATGCATGATACAACCTCATCATGAAAAAATTAATTTATATTAAAATTACTAAATATTTACATTAATTAAATAATGGACTTTCCTAAGGTTCCGTTTGGAAGCTAGTATCCTTTAATTTCTTCTAAACATTCTTCCAAGCCCGAAAGCTCTTCTAAGATTTTTATCAAACACTATTCAAAATATTTTTTCCTCCAGAAGACCCAAAATTTGAAAAAATAGATTTAAACAAGGCCGAAGTCAAATTTGTACGTCCAAAAATTTAATTGGTATGCTCTAGAATAGTGATGGGTCTAGAGATTTATGTGAGGGTACATCCTTGCATGGTCTAAAATTTGTACCACACAATGTATAAGGGTCCTTGAAAAACTTAGAAGAGTTTGTGAATGGAAGCGCTGAATTTTTCATTGATCTGTAGTATGTTATATACATATACAAGATTGTTGTCTATAAGGAAAATACATGATATAAGGAATGTTGATATTGTGCAAGCTTTTACAGGTATCAATTAATCCTTGAATTGATCCTCTGATTGCTCATTGACTCCATAATCAGAGGGATATTGGAGGAATATTGATTATATTCCTTAACATTCCCCCTCAAGTTGGCGTAGGAGCTGGAACGGAAACCCAACTTGCCGCGAAACAATTGGAAGGTATCCTTGGACAAAGGCTTTGTGAATATATCTGTTGGTTGGGAAGATGAATGAATGTACCTTGTAATGAGATTTCCCATAGCGACCTTTTCTCGAATAAAATGGTAATCCAATTCAATGTGTTTGGAACGGGCATGGAACATTGGATTAACAGACATGTAAATATCACTAATATTATCACAAAATAATTGAGGAGGTTGAGAGAGTGATATTCCAATGTCCCGTAAGAGAAATGTCAACCAAGTAATTTCTGCAGTTGTAGAAGCCATAGAGCGATACTCTGCTTCAGAGTTTGATCGGGCGACTGTCAGTTGTTTCTTGGAGCACCAAGAGATGCAATTAGCGCCAAGAAAAATGCAAAAACCAATGGTGATTCTCCTTGTATTGGGACAACCTGTCCAATCGGCATCACTGAAGGCATAGAAAGAAATAGGGCTTCGCGACAAATAGTGTATGCCAAAGTGTTGTGTGCCTTTAAGATATCTTAAAATTTGTTTTACAGCCTTCAAGTGGAGCAATGTAGGGTTGCTAAAGTGTTGACATGCCCGATTTACTGCATATATAATATATGGCCGCGTGAAAGTAAGATATTGTAAGGCACCAACGATACTTCGAAACATGGAGGCATCAACGGGATCGACATCCGAAGAGAGTGATTTATCCTTGATGGCCATTGGCGTGGAAAATATTGAACTCTCAAGCATTTGAGTATGGGCAAGAAGATCATGTGTGTATTTTTGTTGTGTGATAAAAATATCATATGGAAGAGACTTTATTTCAACCCCCAAGAAATAAGGTAATGCACCAAGGTCTTTGATGGCAAACTCACAATTAGTTGCTCAATTAAAATTCGAATAAATGCATCATTATTTACTGCAAGGAGAATATCATCCATGTAGACAAGTATAATTGTAGTGATGGTATTGGTTCGATAGATAAAAAGTGAAGAATCCACTTTACTGCAATAAAAGTCAAGATGAAATAAAAATTGAGAAAGACCATCGAACCACGCCCTAGGTGCTTGTTTCAAACCGTATAGGGACTTCTTTAATAAACACACATGATTGGGTCGTGCCGAATCAATAAACCCCGGCGGCTGCTCCATGTAAACTGTTTCCTTGAGGTGACCATGTAAGAAGGCATTTTTGACATCTAGTTGCAGCATCGTCCAATTTTGAGAAAAAGAAAGTGCAATGGTGGTTGGCTTTACTATGGGACTAAAAGTCTCTTCATAGTCCATTCCAGGAACTTGAGTAAATTCCTTGGCAACTAGGCGTGCCTTAAATCGATCGATCAACCCATCTTCTTTTGTTTTAATACGATAAACCCATTTTGAGTCTATGATATTAACATTGGATGACCGATGAAGCAGTTGTCAAGTGTGATTGTCTCGAAGAGCAAGGAGTTCATCTTGCATAGCTGCAACCCACCGAGAATCTTTCAATGCTGTTTTGAGGGTTTTCGGTTCAGGTGGCAACGAGTTCGATGAACCATTGGTTGCAATGGTTGCATAGTCACGTAAATAAGCTGGTGGTTGTCGATTGTGAATAGGCCAAGAACTCGTTTCAGAATTTTCTTGCTAGAAGGCATCCATGTTGGAGGGAGATATAATATGCAAGTCTTGAGTAGGTGTTGGTAAATTTGAAATGGCAGAATCTACTAGAGGAGAAATTGTAGCAGATTTTGGTGATGAATCAGCAGTAGGAATTTCAATCAAGTCAACAACATTGTTTTGATGATCTCCTTGATTTTCGGTAGCCATTTGATTATGATTTACAAGGGTATTTTCAGCACAAATTTGAAAAGATCCTGCAAGACAATCGTGATCACAAGCAGTTATGGAAATAGAATTTGAAATTTTAGAATTTTGCATATGTGGTGGTGATGCCATGTAAAGAAAATTTTCTAATTTATTTGAGTCAGCCCACTCATCAATGGTAGGAAATTCTGAAATAAAATATTCTGGAGTTGCCACTGTCACTTGTCTTAGTTTAAAAGGAAAGTTCTCTTCATCGAAAACAACATGCCGAGAAATATACACACGTTTTGTCTTGGGCTCCAAACAACGATATCCCTTGTGAATCGGGCTATATCCAATAAAAACACAGGGATACATTTTTTTTTTGAAATTTTGAACCACCTTGATGCCTTAGAGAAGGAAAACACTGACACCCTAACACCCACAAGCCACTATAATCTAGATGTCGTTTATAGAGTTTGAAATAAGGGCTCTCATTCTTCAACATAGAGGATGGCAAACAATTGATGAGATAAACAACTGTAGAAAAAGCTTCAACCCAAAGAGACAATGGGAAGCTGGCGTGAAATAACATAGTCAGGCTTGTCTCGACTATATGTCGATGTTTTCACTCCGCTACTCCATTTTGTTCCGGAGTGCCGGGACAAGAAAGATGTAATTCAATTCCGCAACTTTAAACATGGTCAAGAAAAGCAATGGAACCGAACTCACCCCGCTATCACATTGAAAGACTTTAATTTTTTGATCAAATTGATTCTCAACTAGTCTTTGAAACTTGACAAAAGTATCAAAGAATTCAGATTTTCCTTTTAGAGGATACAACCATGTAAATCGAGATAAGTCGTCAACAAATATTACATAATATCGGAAATTTTGATTTAAGGCTAAATGTGCAGCCCCCCAAAGATCACAATGTATCTTATCAAGCGGAAGCTTTGAGATTTTATTGCAACTATTAAAAGGTTGTTTACAACTCTTGCCCATTTGACAACTAACACAGATGACAGGTTTAGTTACCCAATGGTTGACATTAATGACCTTGTTTTCCTTTAGCAAGGCTAACCACCTTGAGTTGGGATGTCCAAGTCGTTGATGCCAGATTAACAATGATGAACCACATTTCTTTATTGCGCTCAAAGCTTCATGAAAAATGCTATCTAATGCATATAGTTTGCCTTTCTTATGCCCTCTCGCGATTATCCTCTGGTTTTGGTCCTTAACAACAAAGCCAGAAGATGTAAACTAAAAATGCAAGAGTTATCAAAAGTGAATTTTCCAACAGAGAGCAAGTTCTTTTTCAATTCATGAACTACAAGAACATCATTTAGCACAAAATCCCCTTCTTTAGTAGAAACATTTGCATTACCAGCATGTGAAATTGACAAACCGTTTCCATCACCGACATATATTATATCATTTCCAATATATGGTTCTATTGAATACAAATTACGTGCATTATTTGTCATATGTGAGGTAGCTCCAGAATCAACATAAAATGACGGATCATTTCCATCATTCAAAGTGAGGGCAGCGAGGGCTTGCGACATCTCTTTGGACTGATATGAGTAATCAAACCTATACCAATAATCAATAGCAAAATGATTCATTTTTCCATAAATTTGACAAACAATTTTACCGCCATTATTTGAAGTGTTTGGATGTTGTTGCGGTGGTTGTCCTTGTTTTTGTTGGTTCATCGCATTGTTGTTTGACAGATTCGAAGTTGAATTGCGTTGACCACCATTTTGATTATTGTAGCGACCAACCGGCGTAAAGCCCTTGCCGCGAGAGTTAAAATGAGCTCTACCACCACTACGTCCACCTCGACCACGACCGCGCTGGATGAAATAGACTTATACATGCTCAATGTAAGTTTTCTCTTCCTCTTTTTATGAAGCAAGAGTTTGTTCATGGCCTTGCAGCGCCAAAACAAACTGATTGAACGATGGATATGGCGCCTTGGTGAGCATGGTTGTGCAAAAGTCCATATATTGGTTTCCTAATCCGCGGGCAAATTGAAAGACTTTATCAAGATCTAAAATCAGCTTCTTGATGGTTGCGAGATTATCGCAGATGTTCTTGAATTCTTTCAAGTCTTCACCAACGGATCGAAACCCTTTTTTTATTCCCATGAACATGCTTTTCAAGTTTCATTCTTTCTCAACGGTAATCGGAAGAAGTTGTTGCTCGAGTGATGTCCAGACTTCAAACGCGGTGTTGGCCTTTTCAAAGATTATACTGAGGAAGTCTTCTTTCATGCTTCCAAGAAGCCAAGAGGTCAGCAATCCATCGTTAGTCATCCAAGACTGATAATATGGATTTGGACTCTTATTGCCCTTTTCATCCTCAATCTCCTTTGTTGGTTTATCACCCGTTATAAGATGATGATAAATACCAAGGCTGCAGACTAATGGAATGATTTGGGTGCGCCATAGGAGGAAGTTTGTGGTGCTCAATTTGATAGAGATCAAACTAGAGCATTGATGGAAAGCTTGAATATTGAGTTCAGATTCTTCCTTTTGAAAAGAAGAATAAAGTGAAGACATGATTTCTAGGCTTGCAAGTATTAGTTCTGATACCATGAAAAACTTAGAAGAGTTTGTGAATGGAAGCGCTGAATTTTTCATTGATCTGTAGTATGTTATATACATATACAAGATTGTTATCTATAAGGAAAATACATGATATAAGGAATGTTGATATTGTGCAAGCTTTTACAGGTATCAATTAATCCTTGAATTGATCCTCTGATTGCTCATTGACTCCATAATCAGAGGGCTATTGATTGACTGAGGAATATTGATTATATTCCTTAACAGTCCTAAAGCCCCTATCATAGGGCTAACTAGTTTACTTCCCAATACCATCTCCCAATGATAATTGGAGTTTGGAATATAAGGGGGTTTAATTTTCTTGAGAAATAAATAGCAGTGAAGAAGCTCATTATTGAGCAGCACCTCCAAATCATTGTTGTGCTGGAAACTAAGGTGCAAGTTGATAAAGTTGACTCTATTCATAGGAATATTGCTCCTAATTAGCATATCATCCACAACTACAACCATTCTTGCATGGGAAGAGTGTGGATTTTGTTTGATCCCTACTGGCTCAAAGTTGTGATGAACAAATGCTCTGCTCGGGGCATACACACTACTGTGACTGAGGTAAATTCTCAAAACCAGTTTAATGTTTCTTTTATATATGCTTATAACACTGCTACTTAGATGAAACATTTGTGGAATGATTTCACCTCTATTGCTTCTTCTTTACCTCATACCCCTTGGATATCTATTGGGCACTTCAATACTATTACTCACCCAAATGAGAGTTATGGAGGAACTGGGGTTTGGAACATTGGCATTCAGGAGTTTAGGGACTGCCTTCTTTAAAATGAGTTATCTAACCTTAGATATAATGGAATTTTCCACACTTGGACAAACAAAAGTGGAGGATGCTCCAACATATCTAGAAAGTTGGATAGAGTTGTTATTAATGATAGATGGCTTGCTAATTTACCTCTTTCTGACTACTATTTTCTTCCTTATGGTGTGTATGACATACTCCTATTATTATCAAAATTGGAACTCTTGTGCAACAAAAAGCCGTTCTCTTTAAATTCTTCAACCATATTGCTGAACACAGTGACTTTATTGTTACTGTTGATAATGTATGGAAGCAAGCTATCTCAAGAACTTTAATGTACCAAGTGACTTAGAAACTCAAGCTCCTCAAGAACAAGCTGAAGCTGCTCAATAGGAAAGAATTCAATGACATTTCCAACTGAGTAATTGTTGCCAAAGAAGCTCTAGATAACTGTCAGTTGAGACTTGATCAGAATCCTGCTAATGATGATATCAGAGATGAAGAGAGACAACTGCTTAGTGCCTACATCAAAATTGTAAAAGCTGAAGGAACCTTTTTCAAACAAAAATCTAGAATCAAATGGCTTAAAGAGGGTGACCAGAATATAATGTTTTTTATGAAATCCTTTAACTCTAGGTGTAACAGAAAAATAATATGTACCCTAAGGCTAAGGGATAACACTATTACTGAGTTTATTTCCATTATCAAGCAAAAGGCTATTCAACACTTCAAATCTCTCCTTGGTACCACCTTTTTTTCTTACCCTGACATTGATGTTATTAGAGAGGTTTATTCCAAAACTATTCTTGATGATTTATTTCCTTCCCTTATTGAAGTCCCTAGCATTGAGAACATCTAGAAATGTTTTTTCGACCTTGATTTCTCCAAAGCCCCTGGGCCTGATGGGTATAATGCCCTTTTTGTTAAAAAGGCTTGGAATGTCATTGGCAATGATGTAAGCAAAGCCATTCAAGAGTTTTTTCAGAATAGTCATATTCTAAAAATGATCAATTCTACTTCACTCACCCCTGTTCCTAAATGCCCTAACCCTTCTTCTATGAATGATTTTAGACTCATAGCCTGTTGCAATACAATCTACA
This sequence comes from Cornus suecica, assembly GCA_963922005.1. NCBI lineage: Eukaryota > Viridiplantae > Streptophyta > Magnoliopsida > Cornales > Cornaceae > Cornus > Cornus suecica. Next base: position 77,951,429 of record OY998241.1, read on the forward strand.
AGGTTTTTTCTAAACTATTGTCTATGAAGCTTCATGGCCTTTTACCTCTCTGACGCCGGACAAAATAGAGATTATTCTGCAGGCTATTGTAATAGGTAATTTGTAAGAAAAACAACAGGAGAATTCGACCCAAAATTTCAGAGAACATTCTGGAATTCAATAAAATTGTTTATATCAAGAATGAATAAAAAACAACCCACAAGCCAGGTTTAAATAGCTGAAAATCGACCCCTAATGTGATTTTTACCAAAAATAGCAAAACCCTAAAAGTCTTACCAAAACGAAATATGGAAATAAATCAAAAGATTGCCAAAAATCTGGCCCAAATCGGGTTCAGAATCATCTCCTAATCGACAAATAAAAGATTATCATAAATAGCAAAAATTAATTAAAAATAAAGATTTGAAAAGGAAAACAGCGGATGTGGGGCTCGAAACGATGTGCATCGAGCATGGCTCGGTGGCCACAACGTGCGCGCCGAAATTAGCTTTCCGAATTGGGGTCACGGACGCTAATCGGACACTTGTAGCTCCAGTTATGGCCAAAAAACCGACACGTGCACGGAAATCACCCCAATTAGGCTAGATCATGATTTCTTGCCATCTTTGCGCTGATCTTCCCGCTCCAGGTAATCCAACGCCATTAATGAGCAATCTGACAGCTCGGCATCGTCTGACTCGGATCCCCCTGCATCACTTTCTTCATTGACAAACATCAGACTACTTTCTTAAAAGGAAGAAGACTTGGTGATGGTTTCCTTGTAGCTCAATAATTGATGTATAGGTACCACCTCAACTCTGCTATTCCTAAGTGCACTGTGAAAATAGACTTTCACAAAGCCTATGACACTGTTAGTTGGCAATTCTTGTTTGATACATTGAGGGTTCTCAATTTTCCCACCATTTTCATTAAATGGATTGAGGCTTGTGTTTGCACTCCAGCTTTTTCAGTGTTAATCAGTGGTGAAATGGAAGGATTCTTCAAAGGTGTCAAAGGTATCAAACAAGGAGACCCTCATACTGTGTATGGTGGAATCCAGAAATTTTCCTCTATTTCTGGCTTAATGCCTAACAATGCAAAGAGTTCCATTTTTTTCTTTAAGGTTTCTTCTGATGATAAAGCTTGCATGTTGAAAGAGGTGGGTTTTGAGCAGGGATGTTTTCCCTTCAAATACCTAGGTCTCCCCTTGTCTTCTGCTAGACTTAAAGCCAGTGAGACTAGAAGTATGGTTGAGAAAATTACATATAGGATCTCTTCATGGACAACCAAATTCTTGACTTATGCTGGCAAGCTGTAGTCGATTAAGACCATTCTTGTCAACATACACGCTTTCTTGAGCTCTCATATGGCGCTTCCCACCCATGTTATCAAAGCTATCAATTCCACCTTGAGGAGATTTTTCTGGACTAGAGTGGACATGAGAATGGGAGGTGCTAAAGTGAACTAGTACTCAGTGTGTAAGCCCAAGGAAAAATGGAGGTCTTGGGATTCCTAATTTGAGCCACCTAAATAGAATGACTTGTCTGAAGCATGTATGGCAGTTGTTTAATGGTGAAGAGCATTCTATTTGGTATGACTCGGTCTAAGCCAACCTGATCAAGCAAACTAGTTTCTGGAACATCAAGGCCTCTCCTTTGAGTTCATGGACTGGAGGAGGCTTCTTAAATTCAGGAGTGTTGTTAAGCTGTTCATTCACAAGAAGATTATTGATGGCAATGACACCTTTTTATGGTTTGACTCATGGTTACCTTTAGGTGCTATTTACCCAAGAAATGAAACTTTTGACAGAGAATTTTTTGCTAATTCTAGATGGAAGGAGAACTCCAGAGTTGCTAAAATTATCAGAAATCATCAATGGAAGATTCCCCAATCTCTTCTTAGACGTGTTCTTATGGGGTGGCTTGAGAACTTTCATGTTATTTATCAAGGCTCTAGGGACAGATTCACTTGGACTCTATCTCCCATTGGATGTTTCAATTTCAAACAAACATTCTTGGCTCTCCTTCCTCCATCTATGTTGTACTCTAGACAACACACTATTTGGTTCCAACATCACATCCCAAGGCACGCTTTTATTACTTGGCTAGCCATTCAAGGGAGACTTAGAACAAAAGATAAACCAAGGATTCCTTCCAACACTTCACCTCTGTGTTGTCTATGTGCAGTGGTCAATAAGTCTCATGATCACTTGTTTTTCTCTTGCATTTACTCTCAAATAGTGTGGCTTTGGTGTCAAAAAATTTGTGGTGAGCAAGTGGATGAAACTTATATTGGAGACATCATTGAATAGGCTTCTAGGAAGTGGGAGCAAGGGAATTCTAACATTAGAGGAACTGTATTTAGAATGTGTTTTGCAGCTGCAATTTATTACTTATGGAGGGAAAGGAATGGTAGGATTTTTGCTTCCAAGTTCACATCTTCTAGGAGCATGGTTATAAGGATCAGATAGGAAGTTAGATTTAAGCTTTTAACTTTGAAGCTCAAGAACACCAAGCTCAACAGAGATACTACTGCAAAATGGTCTCTTCCTAGATATTCTTTTGTGAATACTCGAGGTTTTCTTAGGCTTGTTTCAGGCTAGGAATGGTTAGAGTTTGTTTGGATTGAGCTTGGCTATGTGGCCTTGCTTTCTTCTTTTCCTTTTTTGTTTTTTGGAGAGCTTTGCTCTGTTTGGCCTTCCCATAGTACTATTGTGCTATGGATGGGCTTGTAATTGTTTCTGTTGCTGGTTTTGTTTTGTCTAATTTATATTGATTTATCAAAAAAAAAAAAAACTAGTCAACCACAACAATTTTCGGAATCACTTTATACCATGCCTAATTTATATCTCTGAAAATTGTTTTCGGGAATTTTGAGAACATAAAACAATTTTTTAAAAACAATAAAAATAAGTTCTCTAAAAGTAGACATTTTTATAACTGAGTTTCTGAAAACTGTTTTCATAAAACTCAATCAAACATATTTTTTTGTACAGTTTTCTGATTTTCAGTTTCAGTAATCAGAAAACTGTTTTCAGAAATGCAAACTAAGATTTTTTTTTTTTTAAAGTTAAGATTATCGCACATATGCACGCTGCCTTTACTGAGGCTAGAATATTTGACCTTCCATTTGGGAGTAAGGGTTTGCCATTAGATCTTTGGTCACTTTATACTATCTTTGAGCAGTATATACATGGTGTTTCCCGTGGGTTATACTTGACTTTGGTGTTATTCGGTAAAATTATAATTTTTTAAGTACTACTAAAAAATTTAAGTTCTGAAAACAGTATGAAAGTAATCGAAATATGGTGGTTGTTTCATGTGGTATAGGCAGGAGGTCCTTATTATGAAGTGAAAAAAGGCAGGTGGGATGGAAGAATATCAATGGCATCAAACGTACACTCCAACCTTCCACCCTCAAACGCCACTGTCAATGATCTTCTTAGGCTCTTCACTTCCAAAGGCCTAACCCTAGACGACCTAGTCGTCCTTTCGGGTGCACACACAATTGGTTTCGTTCACTGTGAACACTTCCTAACCCGGCTCTACGACTACCAAGGCACCAAGCAGCCCGACCCTGCCATCGATCCACGACTCCTCAAGGCCTTGAAAATGTCGTGTCCGCACTACGGTGGCAATGCTGATGTTGTGGCTCCTTTTGATGTCACAACTCCATTTTTATTTGATAATGTGTATTATGGAAATTTGGAGGCTAAGTTGGGGTTGTTAGGGACGGACCAGGCTTTATTTTTGGACCCTAGAACGAAACCTTTGGTTCAAGCTCTAGGAAAGGATAAGCAGAAGTTTTTCGATTCGTTTGCAATGGCTATGGAGAAAATGGGCTCAATTGGGGTGAAGAGGGGAAGAAAACATGGTGAGAAAAGGATAGATTGCAGTGTTCATCGGTGATTGTGTTTGTTTGATTTTTCACTTTGTTTTATTTCTCATTCCCATTATTGTATTTTTGTGTCTTTATTTGTGTTTCAGGTGTTGGATTGTTTTTGGTTTGTGTTGTGCATATGGTGTATATAGTCATGTAATGGTTGGAGAGTTGAAGAAATTCTTAAAAACCATATATATCTTGGTTAAATTTTGCCGAGGGATTCGTTGAGATCATGCATACACCAAATCATAAGGGTACATAATATAATAAATGCCAATTCAGTCATATCTGTTATGCATAACTGAATCAAACATCAGGAGAAATCAATTTATTTTACCTTTTTTTCCAAGAAATTTTGTTTTAGAGTTTGTAACTTAGAATCACTAAATGTTGTGGCCTAGTATAATAATTTGCCTTCCCAAGTAGAAAGGAGAAGGTTTGATTCTCATAGCCTTATAGGATATATATATATATATATATATATATATGTTGTGTGAGTATTTTTTGGTCTAAGTTGAAAAATAAAAAATAAAAATTAAAAAATAAATCAGAACCACACCACTCTCAACTAGCAAGAGTATTTAAGTAGTTGAACTGAAATGATCTTGACTACTTGTCCAATTCAAATTTTAGTTGTTGTCTTCTTACCAAAATATTGAGTGCATTTCTTTAAATTCCCAACAAGCATTTGTTGGCTCCAATGGCCTTAAATCTCAAGTATTACTGCATTTTACAGAGAAGAGTTGGCCAACAGCATATTGCCTACATAATCAAAACGTGTAACAGCAACACATTTGAAAATTCTTGGTTAAGGTTCAATTCGTCTAGATAATGCTCATGGTATCTGTATATCCCTACACTGCATGTCTAAAAGTTAACGGTATATATATATATATATATGTATATACACACATATATCAATCATAACTATATAAAGGAGAAGGACTTTCTTGATGCCGATTAATTTGAGCCAAATTTGTACAAATTGCAGAACATGTTGCAACAAAAAAAAATCATAATCGTTGGAACAGGAAAATCAAAATAAGTGGAATATTATGCATTAATGTCTGTAAATGCTAGTGTGTGAATGATGCGCATAAGTTCATGTAAAAGGTGTAAATATATCCCAAGTGCCTTTACAGGGCCGGCCTGAGAGTGCCAAAAAATTTTGGGGCCCTAGGCGAGATTGAAGGCGGAAATTTTTTTTGGGCCCTTCATTTCACGCGAAATTTTTTTTGGGCCACTTCACTTCACGCGATGCAAATTTTTTTTAAAATGTAAGTATTTTATAGGTTCAAATTTCTAACGAATGACAAAAGTACTACATAATTACTTTGTGCTTCTTTTGTATAGATTTTACATATTAAAGCATATAAATATTAAGGATATGAAATGAATGATTAGTACAAGATACTTTTGAAATAAAAATTGAATTTGAACTTATTTGTAAATGCTTGTCAAAAGTAGGACTAATGTGTCCTAGTAAAAAAAAATTAGAGAGCAAAAATACTACTCTAAAGGAACTTTCCCTATTGTAAGTGTAATATTGGATTGAGTTCTAATTTATATTGGACTATAACTTAAAAAATCATATTTGGGTCAATACTAATGCAAAGGGGAAAAAAAATTTGGGGTCTCTTTATATGCATTCAAAGTCCTTGTATTAGTTTTAATTTCTTTTTGGGTTGTGTTTGTTTTAATTTAATTATTGGAAGAATGGATTGGATTTTATTAGTTTAACATATGAATTGTTATTGGGTTGGATAAGAAGTTTTTTATGTTTGAGCTTATATATATATTTTTAATTTTGGACCTAATACTAATACAAAAAAACAAATTTTAAGGCCCCTTGGGCCCTAGGTAGCCCGCCTGGGCTGCCTAGGCCCAGGGCTAGCCTTGTGCCTTTAGGAACAAGGGGTTTTCCTAAGACAAATAATTAGTCGAATATTGTAGATATGTGTGGGTAAGAATTGAGAATAAATAAAAACCAGGACGGGTGAGTGAGATGGAAGAGTTATTGGGTCCTTCATCATGAGGTCTTAAATTCAAATCTTCCTATCTACGTTTCCGTCCGGGACACTGGAGGTTACCCGGTCGTTAACTTCAGGGCTCCGGGGAGAAAAAAAAATTGAGAATCAAAGCCCAATTCAAATGACCGAAAAAGTAAAATGACATATATACCCCTGTATTTTTTTCAATTAGTGTAAAAAAATGAGTTACTAATCTACTAGAATGGACAAAAAATGCTTATAACAATAAAGTTGGGAGTATTTTAGATATTTCACCGATAATTGACCGGGTTTGACCACGGGGGTATTTGTTATAATTTACAAATTTGAGGGAATGAAATTGTAATTATTCAAAGAATAGGGGATGTAAGTATAATAAATCATATTTTGAGGGGGTGTAAATGTAATTTACCCTTTATAGAATATTGAATATAGAAGGTAGAAAGAGAATGTATGAGAGAGCAAAAGAGCACAATAGAATGAGTAGGGAGTACTAGTGAGGCACCAACCTACTCTCAATCCAAAACCGCTCACTATAAAAGGACCTAACCAAAGGAAAGAGAGATGACGCCGGACAGAATAGAGATTATTCTGTAGGCTAGCGCAACGGGTAATTTGCAAGAAAGAAAAGGGAGAAATTCGACCCAAAATTCAGAGAACACTCTGGAATTTTATATAATTAGGTATAATCAAGAATGAATAAAAAACAACCCACAAGCCGGATATAAATAGCTGAAAATCAACCCCTAATGGGATTTTTGCCAAAAATAGCAAAACCCTAAAAGTCCTACCAAAACAAAACATGGAAAAAAATAAAAAGATTGCCAAAAATATGGCCCAAATCGGGTTCAGAATCATCTCCTAATTGACAAATAAAAAATTACCATAAGTAGCAAAAAATAACTAAAAATAAAGAATCGAAAAGGAAAACAGCGGATTTGGGGCTCGAAACGATGTGCACCGAGCGTAGCTGGGTGGCCACGACGTCCGCGCCGAGATTAGCTTTCCGAATTGGGGTCACGGGCGCGAATCCGACACTCGTAGCTCCAGTTATGGCCAAAAAACCGACACGTGCACGGAAACTGCCCCAATTAGGCTGGATTACGATTTCTTGTCATTCTTGCGCTGATCCTCCCGCTCCAGGTAATCCAGCACCATCAATGAGCAATCTGACAACTCGGCATCGTCTGACTCGGATCCCCCTACATCAAGAGACCAACGGGACGAAAAGCCAAAAAAAAAGAGAGAGGAGAAGCACCAAAAAAGAGAGAAAAGGACCCATCACATCCCCACCCTTCTATTTAGAGGTCCCTTAACCTAATTGAATTGGGATCGCCTTATGGTCCCTCACCTCTCAAACATGTTCTTCATGTCACTTAACCTCCAAGCATGTTCTTCATGATAATAACTACGTAATAATGATTGTAGGCGGATCTACATGTTACTCTCAGTGTCTAAAATCATTTGCAATATGTGTATTCGTTGTGCATAATGGTAACGATTATCCTCAAAATACCGTCATATAGTTAAGTACATTGGACCTAAGACGGTATTACCCTCGTGTTTGTTGGTCGGTTCGTCCGGCTAGACCATCACATAGTTACCTTTAGATACTTGTCTCAATGTCAATATTTTTAGGTTGAATTTTTGGTCATTCTCATTTATTTCTTTACTTTGGGTACCACATGTACTACCTCTTCTACAATAATTCAATTTGGTCCTGTCATACATTTCTTCACTTTTGGCACCACGTATGGTACAAGAATTATTGTCCTCGCTGTCTTCCATATCCTTTGGAAACCACACCTCTTGTACAAAGAGGTTCATACACTCATTAACACCTTCAAAATCATAGTACATTACAAATTATATATACTAGTTGCTACAGTTCATAACCATCACAAAAAAATGTTAGTCTGTGATTATTAAATCAATCTTGTAGCGAAGTGTCTCGAAAAGGATGTAGTATGCCCTTTCCGTTGGATGCATGGAATCCCAAAATACATATTTAGATGCGTTAGCGCAAACAAATGATTTCGGGTTGCATAGGAACGATGCTTCCAGTAACCCTGTCCCGCAACAACCACTGCTAACCTCGTCAAAATCTACAAACATATCATAAAAAATAAAAAATATTAACTTATAAATCTGTAGTTTTAATGGATGAACATGTTCAAAGTTCACAAGTAATTTGAACTGTTAAATCAGTTGTATTACGGGTTTGACAGTTCGAAATTCTAGTTATTATTATTATTTTTCATTATAAGATATAAATGACTCACCATATTTATGACCTTGGATCATGTCTGATAATGGTTCATATATTTCCAAGTAAACAATTCGAGCGCCAAATTCTGCTAAGCTCAATTGCATGGCATTTAACTCGTTTTCGATCATTAAATTGAATGTTCTAGCAACAGAGGAGAGAAATTCAATGCAGCCACGTTGTTGAATCGGGCTATCTGAATTGGCAGTGATGACAATAGGCAAGCAACCCATTGGTGGTACACTCACGAATGCAATTCTTCGAGCACCTTGGTCCCATAATCCCTGAAAAAAAATATAACTGCTATGAGTGATTATTATTAATTTAATTCAATCCTAACACGCATTGTGATCTAAGGGCCTCTTAAGAAGAAATTAACAGATTAATTTTTGTAATGTAATGTATATATATATATATGAGAATATTGTTTAAAAATACCAAACCTGCAGAAATTGCTGCACTTGCTGCAACAAGAATTTCATGTAACTTGGGAGGTTGTAGCTCCTCCGACGGATTGGAATGGTAAAATAATTGAGTACAAAATCATTTGTACCCGCACTGACAAAGTATAAGGCATTTTTAATCAATTTTTTTGTTTTCTCCTTCCCAATCAAGAGCTCCAATCTTGTTTGATACTCCTTGAAATACTCTAATTGCTTTGACACTGGGATCACATTCTGATAAAAAAATAAGATCGAAAATTTTCAGATAATTCTGGTCAAGTTCCAGACATCCAAATTATTGGAAAGAAAAAAAAAATGGTAAAACAACTTCAATAGATAGAAGAAACACATGATCCCCATAGAGTATGCACAATGGCTTCTTTATATTTCTACGAAAAGCATTTTCTATGCATTCGTTAGTGACCGATCTAGAGATCCAACTCAGTGGGAGCTAAAAAAAAATTATAGTTGATTTTTGGGGTATAAATGACATATTTATTTCAGTGGGGCTTAAAATTTTTTTTTCCAGTGGGGGTTTACTTATAAAGAAATCTAAATTATGTGGTATCTAAGATAAAAAAAAAAATTCCAATAGGGCTAGCTGCTAAATATCCAAAATTTTAAAATAAAAAATATATATAAAAAAACTTTCATGGCCTCCACTGATCCTTCGTCCGTGACATTCGATACATAATTCATTATTGAAACAAAAGCAATTTGAGAATATTGCAATAAGTTAACTATATGCTGCATGCAACTATAAACAAAATTAACCAACCTAAACCAAATAATGAAAACTAACCTAAAGAAGAACACACTTTAACCTATACTCTCTAGTTGAGGTATAGAAAGATTTTTTTTATTTATCACCGGAAAATAAAACCACACCCAAGCACAAAGCATTGTACAAACATACAACTAATATATATAATACACATAAATATATTATTAAGGAAAGAAGCTTAAGATCAATGCATGCGCGCTCAACTACTTTTGAAATGCCATAATGTTGGTGGTGTCTCAGCCTAATAAATAAGAGAATTAAATATTAGATATATTATCGTAAAGTACATTAAAAAGAAAAAAGATCTAAAAACAAAAAGAAAGTGCCAAATTGTATGTAAAAAGTGGAAGCCTCATGGATCAAAGCATTATATACATATATATATATATATATATATATATAGTAATGTTAGTTGCAACTAATTACATAATGAGAATAAGTGCATGTCTACGTATACGTCTACAAACATAAAAAGATGTATAAAAAAAGACATACGCTTATTCTTGGTGTAAGAGGGTCAAATCCAGATGCAGCTGAAGCAAAACTAACTCCAGTCATTAGGTCCTCAGTGCCAAGTGTTGGATCCAAATATGGAGGCACATACTCTTTTATACCCACATAATTAGCTGCACTTCAAAATTAACACAACCATTATATATATATATATATATGCATTACGAATCAGTTTGAGAATCAAAAACACCAACCCAAAAACTTTGAAACTTCAAGAAGAAATCAACAGTCCGAAACATGACCGAGCGGTTGGTTCAGTTGAAAAAGATTTGAGGTCAGGTGGCTTAGGAGCTGAGGTTCAATTTCCCCAATTGAGTATAAATAAGAGCCTGCTTGGTATCCATCGCTACAAACGGTTATAAAAAGGTCCAAGAAAATAGAAAGTTCTCTAAAAAAAAGGCATTTTATAAGTGAGTTTTTCGAGAATAGCTTTTAGAAAACTCAACTAAACAGAATTTTTGTACAATTTTCTAATTTTCATACCAAACAGACCCTAAGTTGTTATAATTTTTAGATTGTTCTCACAAATGCATACGAGCCTAAAACACTTTTAACTTACCGATAAAATCACCGGCGAGTCGGCCATTAGAGAACCTTCCAGTGGGGTTTTGGTTGGCAAAGTCTCTTCCATAAGGCCGATAATTACCCTTAAATGGAGTAGATATGTAGTTATTGTTTCCGGGATCGACCGTCGAGTCTCCAAACACGAAAATAGCCGGGACTGTATTGTTCAAAACCTTTTGCTTGGCTAGGGTTTGAGCTTGAGCTTGAGGTGCAATGGTTAACATGTACGCTAACAATGTCAAAAGAAAATGGTTAACACAAGTTGAACTCTTCATATTAGCTAAAATGAAGTGAGAGCTAGTACAATCTCTTCTAGTGGTGCTGTGTTTTTATGAACTGGGGTGGCTCATTAATAAGGAGTCGAGAGAGTTGTGCAATGTGCATGAAAGAGTCTTGATTAGTACTTGTGTTGTGTTAATTGCTTCGACATGGACACTACATTACTTGTACTCTCAAAGGTTGATACGGTTGGAAGACCAAACTCTTTGGAGTACTAACATCAATTTCTCAACAATTAACCACTACCTTGAGAATTAGATTCTTAGGTGGTGACAAGAAACTAGTGACATTTGGTAATTAATTAAGGTAAATGATCGAGTGTGGTAATGAAGCACATGCATAATATAACGATGTCCATACTAATTAATTTCTAACATTTACATGTAATAAATTAGGTAATGAGGTAGATTTGTTTTATTGTTCGTAAAAAATAATAAGTTGAAATTGGATTTCTTTTTTATTTATCATGATAACTTTAAAGAGAGACTATATAAGTTCTATTCCCTCCAATAAAAATATTTTTCGTTGGCGCCTCTTCTTAAATAAATTTCTGAATCCATCATTGCTTCCACCGTGCTTTCTTGGATTAAAACGTTAATGTTATATGACGATAGTATTTTATATTAATTAATTTTGTTTTCGTTTTTTTGCGAGTTAACTTGTTGGAATGGAGGGTGTTCGAATGATTTAATTTGGGTAAATATGTGTTCGAATTGTTTATACTATTTATACACAGAATGTTATTTTAACTTGATATCTTTAATAAATAAATGAATACAAAGCGAGCTAATATTTTACTTGAGCACAAGCAAAACATTTTTCTTTTTGCTTGATACTTGATTCTAATATATGGTTCATCTGATAATGCTTGAGTTAATGATAATTTATGTTTTATTACTTCTTTCTTCCGTCTTAATTTAGTTGTCTATTTTGTTCATTTTATTTATCTTAAATTAATTGTTTATTTTTAAATTTTAATACAATATTATCATATACTTTACCAAATTACTCCTCTACACTAAATTTAAAATATAATACACCATATTAAAAATTAAACCTTAATTATATATGTAACGGACAAAATTAAAAAAAAAAAAATCTTTAACTTTTCAAACCCGACAAGCAAAAGGGAATAGCATTAGATGTGACTCAATTTACTAAATAGATATGGTCACTGTTAGTTACCGTTGAAGATGCTTTGCCGAGTCCACTATTACTTTCAACAAACCCCACGCGCCTCCGTCTTCCTCCGATCCTTAGCCACCGCTAATCACCCCACGGCTTGCTCTTCCCAACCCAACAACACCGTCCAAGAGCTGCGCGTTATCTGCACGCGCGGCCACCTCCGAGAAGCACTCGATCTCTTCTACAACACCCTCAACGTAGTACCTCACTCTCAACAAACCTACACCACACTCATCCATGCTTGTGCTCGTCTCAACTGCTTCCAACAAGGCCAAGCCCTCCACCAACACATGCTTGCACACAATACCCAAAACAACATTGACATCTTCACAACCAATCATGTCATTAACATGTATGCGAAATGTGGTCAGTTGGATTATGCCCACCAGCTGTTCGACGAAATGCCGCACAGAAACATTGTTTCTTGGAGTGTGCTCATTTCGGGTTATGCCCAACAAGGTAGAGCTGATGATTGTTTCCGGGTGTTCTCGCAAATGTTGTCTCATTACCATCCGACTGAATTTGCCTACACGAGTGTGATTTCGTCGTGCCACGGGTGGTGTGGGAGGCAGGTACACGCGCTTGCTTTGAAAACTTGTTTCTGTGCTTATGTCTATGTAGCGAATGCTCTGATTGCAATGTACTCGAAATGTGGGCGTTATGGTGTTTATGATGACGAAAAAGATGGAGCTTGGATGGTGTTTAGGAGTGTGGAATTCCGTAATCTCATTACTTGGAATTCGATGATTGCAGGGTTTCAGATTCGAGGATTGGGTGCCCAAGCTATTGCTTTGTTCTCTGTGATGCATCGCGATGGCATTGGGTTTGATCGCGCCACGTTGCTCAGTGTCTTTTCTTCCTTGTGTGAAAGCAATAGCAATGACGGGGCTTTGGGTTTGGACTGTTGTTTGCAGTTGCACTGTCTTGCTATCAAAATTGGGTTAATCTTGGAAATTGGAGTGGTAACAGCTTTAGTGAAAGCTTACTCGAATCTTGGACAGGGCGTTGCTGATTGTTACAATCTTTTCCTGGAGACAAGTGGTCATCAAGATGTTGTTTCATGGACTGGAATCATATTAGCATTTGTGGAACGTGATCCGGAAGCAGCCATCTTCCTTTTCAGTCAGTTCCGTAATGAGGGCTTTGCTCCGGATTGTTATACATTCTCAGTTGTTTTAAAAGCTTGTGCTGGCTTTGTGACTGACCGGCTTGCCTTGGCTGTCCATTCGCAAGTAATCAAAGCCGGGTTTGAGGATGACACAGTGCTCGCAAATGCCTTAATCCATGCGTATTCAAGGTGTGGCTCAATAGTCTTGTCTAAGCAAGTTTTCGATGAAATGGTGTTTCGGGACACTGTTTCTTGGAATTCAATGTTGAAAGCTTATGCTTTGCACGGGCAAGCTAAAGAGTCATTGCAGTTCTTCTCTGAAATGAACATCCAACCCGATGCCACCACATTTGTTTCACTTCTCTCGGCTTGCAGCCATGCTGGACTGGTTGAAGAAGGAACAAAAATCTTTGATACCATGTTTACAAAGTATGGCATTATTCCTCAACTTGATCATTTCGCCTGCATGGTTGACATTCTCGGGCGAGCAGGGAAAATTGTCGAGGCTGAGGAGTTTGTGAGGAAAATGCCGATGGAACCGGATTCTGTTGTTTGGAGTGCTTTGCTAGGAGCATGTAGGAAACATGGTGAAACCCAATTGGCCAATATAGCTGCATCAAAGTTGAAGGAGCTGGATCCACAAAATTCATTAGGGTATGTATTGGAGTCCAACATATACTGCTCTGCTGGAAGGTTTAGAGAAGCATGTGTTGTAAGGAAGGAAATGGAAGGGCAAAAAGTGAAGAAGAAACCTGGTTTCAGTTGGATTTAATTGGGAATTAAATACACGAGTCAAACTCTGTGCTCAACATTTTGTTGTTTGTTGGTCAGTTATAACCTTATATCCACTTGGACATCCAATCGCTTGGATTTGAATTTTCTGGAGTCCGGTGGGTACTGCAGAACATGCAGGTTTGATAACTTATGTACTGATCTATATCTCATGGAAGTACAGAAGTCCAAGGTAAAATGTCAGGATGCCATTGCTAGCTACACTAGAATATTGTTGTAATATACAGAGAGATATACACGTGAGGGAGTGATACACGAGAGATAGAAACCTTGTGAGTTTCTGTGTGTGAGTGAGAGTGTGTACGGTTGAGTCGAGTCGATACCGGTTGTCGTATCCTCCTCCCGAACACCATTTGTTTTTAACCAAAATTATTGAAACGACTCTCAAAGTGGACGTACCCGTATTTTTGGGGAACCACTATAATATCTTGTGTTATGTGTGTGTGTATTTGCATGTAGAATTGGTTATCCGCACAACAAAGTGGTATCAGAGCCGTTCTTTGAAAAACAGAGTCGATTCTTCATCCTCTATTTCGAACCACAATTCCACGCAACTCATCACACCACCCACATATTTGGCTGACCCATCTCCGGAGGATCACATCCCCGTCGAGAACAGCCCGAAACAACGCCGGACGCGCCGCCACGCGCCACCTGAAGGGACACGCGTGTAAGGTCTCGGTGTCACGCGCCCCACTCGCCTTCAATCTCCAGAGCGCGTGAGGACCACGCGCTTCACGTGCCGCCGCTCTGCAACTCGCGTGAACCCCACGCGCAGCACGCGCTTTCACGCGCGAAAGTTTGAACAAATTATACTTTGGCCCCTCAGTTTTGCCAAATTATACTTTGCAAAATTACAGTTTTGCCCCACAGCTTTGCAAAAATTACAGTTTTGCCCCACATCTTTACAAAATTACAGTTTCCCCTGATCTTTGGGAAAATACAGTTTTGCCCCTCAGCTTTGCAAAATTACAATTTTGCCCCTCGCAAGTGTTTCGACTGTTCCGGACTCATCCGAACTCGGATTTGAGCGCAGTCAGAGGCGATCTTAAGGTTTTCGACCGTTCCGGACGCAACGGTATACTCCGTTTTGCGTGTTTCTACTCCGAACATATCAAACAAGCCAAGGAGAGCTTACATTTGATATGATTCGATGGAAGATTCAGGATCCGGTGCCATGATTAAATTATCGGCGTCGAACTACTCCATATGGAAACCCCGTATGGAGGATCTGCTAAATTGCAAGGATTTGGCAGACCCGTTAGAAAACGAAGGCGAAAAGCCGACGTTAATTGCAGAGAGAGATTGGACCAAGATGCACAGAAAGACGATTGGCCAAATCAGACAGTGGATTGACCACAGTGTCTTCCACCATGTTGCTCAAGAGACCAATGCCTACGAGCTCTGGAAGAAGCTCGAGGATATGTATCAAGCCAAGACAGCTCGAAACAAAGCGCTTCTTATGATGCGTCTAGTCAACTTGAAGCTGAAGAACGGAGCTTCTGCAGCCGAACACACCAGCGAGTTTCAGAGCCTGGTGAACCAGTTTGCATCTGTAGAGTTAAATATTGGCGATGAAACTCATGCACTACTTCTGCTCAGTTCCCTACCTCCCAATTGGGAGACACTAGTGGTCTCCCTCGGTAACTGAGCCCCCAAACTCAGTATGGCTACAGTCAAGGATGCCATATTCAGTGAAGAAGCCCGAAGAAAGGAAACCGGCATGAATCAAACACATGCGTTTGTCACCGAAGGTCACGGACGATCTTACGGAACTGGTAGAGGCAAAAGCAGAGGCAGAAGTAGAGGGCGGTCTCAAAACCGCGGCCGAACCAGCAACGACAAAAATCCACAAAAGGGTAACTATGTTTGTTATCATTGTGGTATTGCGGGACATTTGAAAAAGAATTGCCGCAAACTCCAAAGGGAGCAAGGTCAAAGCAACCACCAGCCACAGAATGAAGATGGCAATACACTGGTCACTGTTGCAGGAGATATCACTATATGCTCAGTCGATGAAGAGGTATGTCTTCACGCTGGAAGCAATGAAGCCGAGTGGGTGATTGACACCGCAACATCTTATCACGCCACTCCCCACAGTGATTTCTTCACCGCGTACAAAGCAGGAGACTTTGGTACAGTGCGAATGGGAAATACAAGTTTCTCAAAGATTGTGGGTATCGGTGATATTCAGATTATGACCGATATTGGTTGCAGTATGGTCTTAAAAGATGTGAGACATGTGCCAGATCTGCGTCTCAATCTTATTTCAGGTACAACCTTAGATCGTGAAGGTTACAGCAACTACTTCAGCAATGGCATCTGGAAGCTGACAAAAGGAGCCATGATTGTTGCCCGAGGAAAGATACACGGCACTTTATACACTACCCATGTGAAGGTGATTTCAGACAGTCTCAATGTAGTTGAAGATGCGACTTCACCAAATTTGTGGCACAAAAGACTCGGTCACATGGGAGAGAAAGGGTTGCTTACATTAGCTCGGAAGAAGCTAATCACAGTATCAAAAGGTATTCAATTAAACCCTTGTGATCACTGTTTATTTGGAAAGCAACATAGAGTCTCTTTCAACTCAACCTCCAACAAAAGATCGGAGTTGTTGAGTTTGATTCACACTGATGTGTGTGGTCCTTTAGAAGTTGATTCTTTAGGCGGTAGCAAATATTTTCTCACCTTCATTGATGATGTTTCACGAAAGGTGTGGGTATATTTTCTAAAAACAAAAGACCAGGTACTCGATTACTTCAAAGCATTCCACGCCATGGTTGAGCGGGAAACTGGAAAGAAGCTGAAGTGCCTCCGATCAGACAATGGAGGCGAGTACACTTCCAATGAGTTCCGAGCATACTGCGTTGAACGCGGTATCCGACATGAGAAGACGGTCCCACGTACCCCGTAACATAATGGTGTAGCCGAAAGAATGAATCAGACCATTATGGATAGAGCCAGAAGTATGATCAGTATGGCTAAGTTGTCAAAGCCATTTTGGGGTGAAGCCGTTAGAGCTGCTGTTTACCTGATCAACAGATCACCATCAGTACCGCTCCAGTTCGAAGTACCAGAAAAGGTATGGACTGGAAGAGATCCCTCATATTCTCACCTGAGAGTATTTGGGTGCAAGGCATTTGCACATGTATCCAAGGAGCAAAGACAGAAGCTCGATCTAAAATCAACTCCATGCATCTTTATCGGATATGGAGACGAAGAATTTGGATACAGATTATGGGATCCAGAAGCCAAGAAAGTCATCAGAAACAGGGATGTTGTGTTCCAAGAGAACCAGACATACAAAGACACTGAAGAAACCACAGAGCCTAGTGGTGCGAGTTCCAGTGTTACAAATATCATCCCAGATCCTGTACCAGTACAGTTCATCCCCGAAAATGAAGAACTGCTGGATGAAATTCCAGAAGCAGAGGAGGAACTTGAAGGTGTTGAGCAGGGGGAGCCACTAACCCCTCCACCAGAAGCTACAGAACCAGAAGTAGCTCCTCCAGAGCCTCAGACAAGAAGATCTGAAAGAGGCTGACCTCTGATTCCGTCGACGAGATATCCGGAGTCAGACTACATTTTGCTTACTGATGAAGGAGAGCCAGAATGCTTTCAGGAAGTAACTACCCATACAGACAAAGGTAAATGGGTAGAAGCTATGTAAGAAGAGATGAGTTCCTTGCAGAAGAACCAAACTTACGATTTGGTGAGACTTCCGAAAGGCAAGAAAGCATTGAAAAACAGATGGGTGTTCAAGCTAAAGAAAGATTCCAACGGAAAGGCGATAAAGCACAAAGCCCGATTGGTCGTCAAAGGATTCCAGCAAAAGAAAGGCATTGACTTTGACGAGATCTTTTCACCAGTTGTGAAAATGACCTCAATTCGAGTGATACTCGGATTGACAGCTAGTCTGAATCTTGAGCTTGAACAGATGGACGTCAAGACAGCATTCCTCCATGGAGATCTACATGAGGAAATATACATGGACCAGACAGAAGGTTTTCATGTTACAGGCAAAGAACATATGGTCTGCAAACTGAAGAAGAGTCTCTACGGCCTCAAGCAAGCTCCGAGGCAATGGTACATCAAGTTCGACTCATTCATGGTGGGTCATGGGTACAAGAGAACTTCTGCAGATCAATGCGTCTACATTCAGAAATTCCCGGATGGTAATTTCGTTATTCTATTGCTGTATGTTGACGACATGTTGATAGTTGGACAGGATGCTAATATGATTAGCAAGCTGAAGCAAGATCTGTCCAAGTCCTTTGATATGAAGGATTTAGGCCCATCTCAACAGATATTGGGCATGAAGATTGTACGTGACAGGAAAGCCAAGAAACTGTGGTTGTCACAAGAGAAGTATGTTGAACAGGTGATTGCAAAGTTCAACATGGGAAATGCCAAGCCAGTCAGTACTCCGCTGGCTAATCACTTCAATCTGAGCAAGAGATCGTGTCCCTCTTCTACGAAAGAAAAGGAAGAGATGGAATCAATTCCTTACTCTTCAGTGGTTGGAAGTTTGATGTATGCAATGGTCTGCACCAGACCAGATATAGCTCACGCTGTAGGCGTTGTGAGCAGATTTCTCTCGAATCCAGGCAAAGACCATTGGGAAGCAGTCAAGTGGATTCTGAGGTACCTGAAGAGTACATCAAAACTATGCTTATGCTATGGGGGAGCAGAACCAATCTTGGAAGGCTATACAGATTCAGATATGGCCGGCGACATTGACAGCAGGAAATCTACTTCAGGATTTCTCTTTACTTTTGCAGGGGGAGCCGTGTCCTGGCAATCCAAATTGCAGAAGTGTGTTGCCTTATCTACAACAGAAGCAGAATACATTGCTGCAGCGGAAGCTGGAAAGGAAATGTTGTGGGTGAAGCGGTTTCCCCAAGAACTGGGTATTATTCAGAAAGAATACAGAGTACATTGTGACAGTCAGAGTGCTCTAGACTTGAGCAAGAATGCAATGTACCATTCCCGTACGAAGCATATTGACATTCGCTATCACTGGATACGCGAAGTGATGGAACAACAATTACTGAAGATTGTTAAGATCCATACAGACAAGAACCCTGCGGATATGTTGACTAAAGTTGTTACTCGAGATAAACTGGAGTTATGCAGAGACATAGCTCGGATGGACATCAACTGAAGCGTAGCGGGAAACGTTCTTCTCCGATTTGTATGGAAGGGGGAGAATTGACAGTTTTTCCATACGTATGCACATGCATCACTCAAACATATCTTCATAGCAACCATCACCATCTTCATACGTGAACATTTTTGTTCACGCAACTGCCAGCGCAAACAAGGTTGTCATTTTGATGTTTGTTTCTTTCATCTGCCTATATATATATATGGCAGATATGTGTAGTAATAAGTAATGGTAGAAAAACATAAACTATATCTGTGAGTGATATATATGTTGTAATATACAGAGAGATATACACGTGAGGGAGTGATACACGAGAGATAGAAACCTTGTGAGTTTCTGTGTGTGAGTGAGAGTGTGTACGGTTGAGTCGAGTCGATACCGGTTGTCGTATCCTCCTCCCGAACACCATTTGTTTTCAACCGAAATTATTGAAACGACTCTCAAAGTGGACGTACCCGTATTTTTGGGGAACCACTATAATATCTTGTGTTATGTGTGTGTGTATTTGCATGTAGAATTGGTTATCCGCACAACAAATATCTCAGGGTGAAATGTCAGTCTATTTGTCGGACCGGGGGTATCGAATTTAAATGTACAAATAACCAAAAGAAGAAGAAAAAAAATAGTTTCATGATGCCATTGCTAGCTACACTAGAATGTCTCAGGGTGAAATGTCACTCTATTTGTTGAGCTACCTTCCAACATTTATAACTAGCTAGCTTCACCAAAAAGATTCAAGTAGCTGCGAATTGGGATGTCAACTCATCGAGCCCAACCCACTTGCCATAGCTCTTTTTAAACAAAAGTGAAAGTGCTGGTGCGTAATTTTTGTGGTGATCACATTAGCATGGTTAGAAAGCAAGATTTTATTTTACATAACCTTCTATGGTTCCATATAGTTGTACAGTTGTGTTGTTGATGCAGGCCATATCTTTCCTCTTACTGCTTCTCATGCTCATTAGAAATTAAAAGAGGGCATGATGACAGAAATTGGGCACTATAACATTCATCAAGAGTTTGACATTAGGCGACGGAGCAATATGTTTTTATACTGACAGTAATACATTGTCCCTCGATTGTACACAATTAATCTCTTTGAATTTATTTTATTTTCACTTTTTTCTTACTAAAGAGTGAGAAGATGATTATGATGCCATTGATCTTTGGAAATTTCTTTCCTTTTTCTTTGTTCTTTTCCTTTCACTTTTATACATCTCAACATTATGATGGGATTACGTTCTAATTGCTGTAGGAAAATTCATTGCTAGTTCAGTGGTGGATGGTAGTGCAGTGGACCTTGGCCGATGGATACTGCAGGTAAGTCATTTACTATGAATTTTCAATGTACTCCATGTTTACTTCTGGAAAGAATTTTTGAAGAAGAATATCTTGAGTTAGGAAGAGTATTGTGTCTTGAATATTAGGATTCGTGAAATTGTAGGGTTGAGAAGAGCCCCATTTTTCCCTAACCATTTTTATGTTAGACAATGCTTCAAAAATTGACAAGTGAGGAAATAAATTGATGAAGCCGTTGTCCAATTCGAGTTGAGTAATTCCTCTTTAGTATTTTGAACTTCGGTTAGGTACTCCTTGTACCCTTTCTTATTTTCCATTTTCACTTTACTTCATTAGACTTATGGCAATGCTTGATGCTTAACCCTTTCGCTCTGCTTAGCCTTATCCGCCTCTAGGGGTATTTTAGTGATAGGTTCTATAGGAACTGGACAATCTTATTTGGTCAAATACCTAGCAACAAAGCTACTATGTCCCTTTCATTACTGTATTTCTGAACAAGTTCCTGGTTAACAAGCCTAAAGGTTTTCCTATTGATGATATCAATATTGCTGATAGTGATGATATTGATCATGAGCTTGATACGGAGCTGGAGCTTCTGGATTAGATTCTCTCGTTACCAGTTAATCAAGATGCTTCGGGGCAGGATGGTTTAAACTATTGTAAAAGTGAATGGTAGGGTATCTAAGTGTCTGCACCCTATAGTTGTCGCCCTGAGCGATCTGGTTCAATGAATAATTCTATGAACAAAAATTGTTATATGTACTCCTGAGGAAGGAATTTTATATCAAGAGCAATGAACTATAAATTTAACACGTCAGACCTCGGACCTAACAAAATAGGATCAATCTCTAATGTTCGAAATTTTAAAGGAAGACTAATATCAAAATTTGCCAAAAAAGAAGAAGAAGGTAATTCTTAGTGTACAAGTATCAGTATCCCTTAATATTACTTTTTAATTCGCTTACCATTAACAATAAGTCTAACGGCATAAAATTTCGAAATCTTAATCAATGCAATGTAGCACAAAATTTAAACTAATTTCCCCGGCCAATTAGATATTCTCTCACAAGTTCTTTGTTGTTGATCACGAGATAAAAGAGTCCCATTGCCCCCATCCCTTGAATCATTGTTCTCTCTCCTCGTCTCTTGTCGTTGAACAAAAGGAGCTTGTAACGGTTGAAAACTATCTCCATCTCTACGAGTATCTGCATAGTCTTCATGAACAAAAGGAGCTTGTAACTGTTGAAAACCACTGGGAGTACTAGCATAGTCTTCATGCATGGAGACTACTCCGCCATTGCCATTGGCAGTAGTATGGTTGTTTGGCATTGCCTGTAAACCCGAGCACAATGTGTGTTGATGGCCCGCACGTGTGGCCAAAGCCGAGCATGATGGACATTGTTGTTGCATTATGAGGCGTTGTTGGAGCAATAAATTCTCACTTTGTAGGCGAAGGTTCTCCTCAATCACCATACCGAGTAACCTATTGTGCTCCCCGAGAGGACCATGGACGGGGTCACGTTCCCACACATATGCTTCCCACTCCATGGACTTGATCGCCTGCTGCTGCTGCGGAAAATCCAGCTGTTTTATCCTCTCCGATATGCTTTTAACTCCCCAAACACTGTGAACCTTGTTGAACTCAGTAGCACGGGCGTGTGGAAAGTGTGGCGCCATGATGCAACCCGGGTCACACTTCTTCCTCTGGTGCCGGCATGAGGCGCATGCCTGCAGCGTAGACGTTTTTGTAGGATCCCTAGACATCTTAGTAGCAAAAATTATTCAGTACTTCAGATCAATAGTAATTGAAGGTGTATAAGACATTGTAAAAAGCCACACTTATACCATTACTAAAACCAACAAAAATAATCCAGCTTTTTTTCAATTGTTTTTGGAGTTGCGTCACCCGCTAATCTGAAAAAAATCCTTTCTTTTGCATCAGGTTACACAGTACTCACAATACTCATTCGGTACTCTAAAGCCCATTCTTGTTTCTTTTGCATCAGATTACACTGTATACTCAATTTAAATACCGCCTAAGTCTATTACACAGTTATCAGAACCATAGGGCGCTCTTTTTGAGTTCATGACTAGTTTTGAACAAAATTTAATAGTTTAAAGTAAATTAATAGGAAACTAACAGTGGTGACGAATGCCCTAAAGGATGCATTCAAGAATTTAAACCATAAAGTAAAACCATAACCTGTGAACCATAACCAGTGAGTGTGTTTGCACGTGTGTGAGAGTGTAAAGGAAAAAGTAATTAAAAAAAAAAAAAATATATATATATATATATATATAATGTCATGTGTGAGAGAAATTGAGATATAAATTGCACACTTACAGTGGGAGGAGAGAGAATTGTGGAGATTTACCGAAAAAGAAGATGAGAGAATTAAATAAACAGATGAGGGAATTATGGTGGAAGAAGAATAAGAATTAGAGTGGGACTACTAAAAAAGACAGGCACCTAGACAAAGGTTTCTCCAACTGATATAAGGATTAGGGACATAATGGTACCCTAATTCCGTCTATAATATTAGGAATTTAACATGTTTTTTTTTTGGACGGATTTACCATTTTAGATTTAACAATGTTCTATCGGTAACACAATATTTGTGACAATCCCTATAATAGTCATCTAAATGGAATTTTAGATGTTTTTTTTGACGGATTTGCCCTTTTAGGTTTTACAATGTTCTATTGGTAACACAATTGTTACAATCCCTATAATACTCATATAAAAGGGATTTTACGAATTTTAGATGTCTTTTTTTTTTACGGATTTGCCCTTTAGGTTTTACAATGTTCTATTGGTAACACAATGTTTGTGGCAATCCTATAATAAGTCATATAATGGGAATTTTTGGAATTGCACATTTTATTTTTTTGGACCGATTTGCCATTTTAGGTTTAACAATGTTCTATTGGTAACACAATATTTGTATCAATCCATATCTGACGCTAAATATCAATTTCCATTTGGTTAGAACATTCCGATTCTATCAAGATCTTGATCCAAGGGATAGGATGTAATGTTCACAAGATGAGAAGAACACTGGGACAATTTAGGTTTAAAACTTCTAACCAGAAGTATAACTCTCTAACCAATAAAATTGTAAGTTTTACTCGTCCAATTTAAAATTGCTGAGTTATAATGATTTTAGGGTATATTAACGACTTCTTAGTTTTGGGTAATAATAAGCTGATACATCTTATTTATTTATTTTTATTTCAGTTTGATTTATTTATAGGTTGATACAAGTTTGGTACAGTATAATTTAGGAAAAATTATTGATTACAAGGAATACATATTACCATGTGGTATTACAATTCATAATAATGAATCTTGTTCACTCCGTGTAATATAAAAAAATTATTGGTGAGCACAAGGATAAGTCTGACCCAAACCAATGAGGACAAGTGAGCAAGTGATATAGTATGTGTGTATTATACCTCTTTTTACTATTTGTTTAGGGTACCACGTGAATTTATCTCCGGTACCCAATATATTCTCGTGTAATACATATTATCATGTGACCATTTATAAATATGAAAATAAAATAAAAGGAAGATATGAAAAGAAAAATAAAATAATTTTACAACACCTATGAAAAAAAAATGAAATTTTATTACATCGTGATACCATCAGTTGCAACCAATAGTTTCTCATATTTTAGTTAGTGAGTCATTTAGGTTTTGATAAATTAAAAAACATCATTGCTTGATCGTGTATATCATTTAGTTGTGAATTGTTCCCTTAAAGTAACAATTATAAATTTACTACGATGAATTATTAATTTATTTATTTAAATAATAAAGTTTTATTCATTATTATTATTATTATTTTCATTGTTAACAGAGTTATATTTATTTTTTTTCGGTTAAGAAATTACTGAAATGGTGTGCCGGATTTGGTGAGATTATGATTTCAAGCTCAATGTCCTTTATATATGCGTATATATGCTGTTATATATATACCTCTAAGAAAGAAAATTAACCCGTTCCGTTGAGCGTCTGTTAACCCGTTCTGTCGGGCGCCCCTAATATAACAGATTTGAGATGATCCTTGGGTTTGGTAGGAGTTCGGAAACAGAGCTTAAAAATCCGCAAAGCCATGAACCCCCTTTGGTTACTAATATACACTAATTAAATCTTCATTTAATAGTTTTTAGGCAAAAATGCATAATACCCCATTGTGCTTTGGTTGAGTTGCAAAATACCCCCATGTGCTAATTTTTTACCCAAAATTATTACCCTATGCTTTTTAAAAGTTGCAAAATACCCCTTTATGTTTTGCTTAGTTCCAAATCACTACCTTGTGTTTTTCAAAAGTTGCAAAATACCCCCCTTGGTTATGTTTTACACAAAAATATTGACAATTTTGCCTCCTTGTCTTGTAATAACATATTTTTAGTATTTTGTTTCTTTTTCTTTTTTTCTCTTTTTCAATAATATAATTAATAATTCAAAACTTCACACACATATATTTATTTATAGAGGTGTTTAAAACTGGTTCGATTCTTTAAAAATAGGAATCGGAACCGAACCGAACCGAACTGGAACCAAAAGTTTCGGTTCCGATTCCGATTCGTACTATCATTTAAATTTTTTTTTAAAAAAACATCACATATCAAAAGATAATTTAATTTTATATATGTTTCTATATTTAATTCGTGAAAATCTATTTAAACCTACAAAAAAAAATTACCAAAAATATAAGTAAAAGAGCTACCAAAACAATTTCGTGAATAGCTACCAAAAAAAATATATAAATATATATTTATTAAATTATAAGTAACATTATTTTGAATTACGAATTTTACTAAATCTTAGTTATCCTCCTTTCTTTCTCTCCCTTTTTTCTCATTCTGTTTACAAATTAACCAACATATTGACATATAGAGAATAAAATCATCTTTTGATATTCGATATTTTTTACTTTTTTAAAAAAAAAATGATAATACGAATCAGAACCGGAACCGAAATTTTGGTTCCGATTCCTATTTTTAAGGAATCGAACCGATTTTGAGCATCCCTATAAATAAATATATGTGTGTGAAGTTTTGAATTATTAATTATATTATTGAAAAAGTAAACAAAATACTAAAAATGGGTTATTACAAGATAAGGGGGCAAAATGGTCAATATTTTTTTGTGTAAAACATAACCAATGGGGTATTTTGCAACTTTAGAAATGTACAAAGTAGTGATTTGGAGCTAAGCAAAACACAGGGGTATGTTACAACTTTTGAAAAGCATAACGTAGTTATTTGGGGTAAAAAATAGCACAATGGAGTATTTTGCAACTGAATCAAAGCATAAGGGGGTATTATACACTTTTGCCTAGTTTTTAAATGTTTCTTTCAGGCTGATTTAATGTTTTTACTAGTTTTTTTATAAATAAAAAATTTGTTAAAAGTCTATTTCAAAGCACACTGTTTTAGTGATACTTTCAAATTTATTTTTTTTATATTCAACTTTAGTAAAAAGGTAAATCGATTCTTTATGCAGTTAAATTTGTAACTTTTTCGATTAAATTTAAGACACATTAATAATAGTGTTTACTGTGTGTGTAGTTGTATAGACACTTTCTAAACACGACATAAGTAATTATGTTTGAGTCTAATAACATTGAGATTAATTTCATTTATATTGACTAATTATAATGATAGTTTTTTTATTTATGTTATATTCACTATCCTTTGCCATGTATATATAGACGAAGGAAACCCAAAAAAATAAAATTAATTAATTAATTTTACTTCATCAACTTTTGTAATTTTTATGAAAGAACTTTTATGAATAATTTTTATCTTTTTTCCTTTAATATTAATATTAAATTTTTAATTAAAAAGTAAAATTTCATTTTATTTGCCCAGTCGTAATACAACTTTTGTAATAATATCTGCTTGTCTAATGTTAGAATAATAATATAATAGAGAGATAAAAGAAAAAGAGAATATAGAATAATTTTATATTGATCAGTATATTATCTCTTGTTGTGTAAATTATAATAGAACTACCCCCTCTCTATATATATATATAAGTCAAAAGAGTGGAGAAGAACACAAGATAAAATAAGCCATTAGGGTAAGGTGTTTGATAAAAATGAAAATTAAGTACTAAAAATTTTAAATACAGAATGTTTTAAGTGATTCTTAAAAAAATTATTTTTATAACTTTTTTTTAAATTTTCAGTCTTCAGACTTAGTGTTAAGTAGTGACTCTATCACTTAAAATTTTACCTCATTTTAAGTGACACTTAATTTTTAAGTGGTGTTCAATTTTTTTATCAATCGCACTTAACTGAATCAGTGCTTAATTTATTTAGATTTAAGTGACAATAAAGTATTATCAAACATACCCCAAGTCAACTACAAATCCCAAGTCTAATATAGCCTAGGTGAGCCTATCTAAATGGGCCAAAACCTATAACAATATAAAATAAATATAATCCAACATCTATAATTATTTTCTTTTAAGTTTGTAAATACTAAATCGAACACGGATTCGGAATAGTGGGCTGAACTATAACTTTAGGTGAAACATGGCCCATCAGGCTTGTACTTTGGGCCAAAAGATTACGCCCAATACCCAAAAATGTTATCCATTTGAAATCGATTGAATTTTTGGTACCACTTCCTTGACCATATCAATCTATTATACTATATATTCCACAAGTCAATACATTTTAGTTTTTAGTTATTGTGAATTTTGTACCTGAACATTGAGAGGGGGAGACTTGAGTCAATACATTTTAGTTTTACTATACAGTTTTATACATATAAGAAAGCTTGAAAGTGTCCCCTAAAATTTCTTCTCTCGTAAAATCTTTCTGATTCTTCTTATTGGCTCTTTTTTTCCGTATATATGTATTTTCAAATTTTAATATTTCAAATCTCTCTAAGAAATTCTCTCCTCCTTATTTTATTTATGTACTTGATTTTCTTTTATATTATTTTTTTCATTTATTTATTTATCATGCCTCAAGTCATTGAAATTATACCATACCTCAAAATGCCCGCGGCGCGCGTGCCTTTCTGCCCTAGTGGTTAAGTGACTAATAATTGCTAGGTGAAAAAAAAGTACAAAAATAAAATTCTTATATATATGTGGACCATGAGCTAGCTAACATTAGATAAGCCCAAACAACCCACTCACTCACTCACTCACTTTTAGGTCACATCCTTTAGACTTGTCTTCTAAACATTTCAATATGATAATCATAATTTATTGGTTAATTAAGCTACTCCTAACTTTACATCATTCATCCCCTCCCTTGTCCAACACTTAATCCAACCAACACTAGCACCATACCTACTCTTGTTACTATCCCTTTCCCTTCTGGCCTTGCACTTAAAGAAAAGTAAAGTCATCATGCAATTATAGTGTATAGGTGGTGTAGGTTGTTACAAGCCACCCTCTAACCTCAAACCTCTCCTTCTTATTCTTGTTAATGTTTGTCAAGTATTCAAGTTCCATTTAAACAAGATAGGAAGATAGTGATATACATATATATATATATATATGTCTGTATATATATTAAGATTAGGACAAGCTTTGCTAAGTTGAAGACTTGGAGGTTATAATTCAGATAAGAAAATGACCACTGCAAGGTTCATCAAGTGTGTCACTGTAGGCGATGGAGCGGTAGGAAAGACATGTATGCTCATTTCGTATACTAGCAATACTTTTCCAACGGTATGGATTTTATTTTTGGTGATCTTGATTTATTTAATTTACTCCTATGTTTAATAGTGATTCCTTTGACGTTCATTTTGTTTTTGTTTTTGTTTTTTTGTTTCACATGATAGGATTATGTTCCAACTGTGTTTGACAACTTCAGTGCTAATGTGGTGGTGGATGGTAGTACTGTGAACCTTGGCCTATGGGATACTGCAGGTAAGTTTATCTTGATTTGAAGAAACTTATGGATTGGGATTTATTTTGTTTTTTTTTTTAATTGTGTTGATGTAGATTATAATTTAAATAATGTAAATGGGAATTGGAAATTTATCAAAGTGTATATATATTGAGCAACTTTTGCATATCTTGTATAGTTCTTTTTCAATCAGGTCTTGATACCATAGTTTGAATAAACTCTGTTTTTCACAATAAACACTTCCATATATATATTTACAATCGATTTGCTCGAAAAATCACAAAACCGAATGTGTATAAATGTGTATTAGCTTAATTTTGCACAAATACAGGACAAGAGGACTACAACAGGCTAAGGCCTCTTAGTTATAGGGGAGCAGATGTGTTCTTGTTGGCCTTTTCTCTCATCAGCAAGGCCAGCTATGAGAACATCTATAAAAAGGTTATTCCTCTGCTTTATCTATTTTATTTTTATTTTCTTTATTTCTATACAATTTATCAATTAGAACTTGCAAGTTCAGATAAATTGATCCTTGGTTTCTTGATTAATAGTGGATCCCTGAGCTTAGACATTATGCTCCAACTGTGCCAATTGTGCTGGTGGGAACCAAACTTGGTAAGATAATTCAATCATAGAACTCTAATTTTTTTTCTCCAAAATCATGTAGTATATAGTTTGTGACAATATGTAACTCAATTTTGATATGTCTCTACGAAAAATGGATATGAAACCGAGTTATATATAACTTATAATGTATACCTTCTATTCAAAATCAATATTGAGAATTCATGTAAATCAGACGTGAATTCTCAATTGCACATGACATTCGATTCAAATTCAATACTGAGTAAAACAACCAAACTGAATATTGAAGTCCATTTATATGAGCATAAATGCTAAAAAAAAGTAGCACATGTATACCTGAATATCAATAAATATTCAGATACAAATGCAATTGATAGAAGTATGATCATAAAAATTTGAGTACTCAACAACATTGTAAATTGTAATTTGTCACTTACAATACCCAGTATCTTTTAATTAAGATTTTGGTATAACCCCATCTGGAATGGTATCGAATTGAACAAACCACGCTTTGTCTTGTTGATTTTTCCACATTTAATTTTGTTTAATTGGTGCTGCTAATTATGGTGACTTAAATCTATACAGTGCCTAATTAAACCGAAATTCTGAATTATTATCTGAGTTGAAAAGTATGAGAATGAGTGACTAGTGTCATATTAATTCAAATGTTTAAATTGTTACTAATGTTCGACATTAATTAGTCTCCTTACTGAACTGTTTTTGAGTATCTGGAAATACAGACTTGCGTGGCGACAAGCAGTATTTGAGTGATCACCCAGGCGCAACGCCAATATCAACAGCACAGGCAAGACAAAATTACAAATGCCGAATATATTCCAATTATTATCGGTAAATTAAATTACTTGAATTTGAAGTTCTGTTGAAATTAATATAATGTTAATCATTTGTGTTCAGGGAGAGGAACTGAGGAAGATGATTAGTGCAGTTGCTTACATTGAGTGCAGCTCCAAAACTCAGCAGGTATTAGTACTTCTATTCTACTTAGTAATCAAAATTTAACAAATGCTACTATCATTAGATTATAATTTTCCCTCCAATATTTTAATCCAAGTATATGTACAAATTTATGACATTTCAGAATGTGAAGGCTGTGTTTGACACTGCAATAAAGGTAGCCTTGAGGCCACCAAAAATGAAGAAAAAGCCGCACAAGCCGAGGCGATGCACATTTCTTTAAGCTCATTGTTCAAGATATATTTTTTTCTCTTTTTTTATTTTTTATGCAAGTGTCAAATCAGTTGTATTACTTCATATAAACAACCTTTGGAGCTGCAGATGATCTTCAGAGAGGACATTATATGTAAAATTTTGAATTTTATTTGTTTTCTAAACAAGTCTACTAGTACTATAAACAATTATATAGTAGGTGCTAAACTAATCCCAGTTGACGAATGTTAGATGCTTTTAATACCTTTTTGCTTCTCAATTACCCAGGAGGATATATGTCTAATTTTCCTTTTTGGACTGCTAAACCTTACACTAAGTTGTCACCAAATTCAAACAATTTTAAATCCCACTTAATCTAGAATAAGTTAATCTGTAAATTTACATTAAAACGATGACTAAAATTAGTTCTACCTATGTCAAATCGATAGATATTTCGATGATAATTATTATTAGTTGTATTATCCAATTCGTAACGCTTTTGGATATATTATCCGATTTGTAACGCTTTTGGAATACGTTGATAAGTGGATACTGATACGCGGATATTGTTTAATAAGGCATATATATATATATGGCCGTAATGGGCACCATATATATATGATTTATGAAGACATTCGAAGGTCAATTCATATCTCCCACAATTTTCTGTGCCAGAGTAATATATATGTACTGTTGGTCTCCAACATTTAAAACCAATTCAGATTAACTACTTTTGGTTGCATGTGCAACATAAGTTTTAACATTCAATATACCATGTTATGTGTATTTACTACATGCACGTTTGCATTTAGTGAGAGCTCTGTTGGTGCATTTCTTGCCAACCCATTTCAAGTATGCATCAGATCAATACATACATTCATTGCCACCACGTGCAACCCTAATTTTATAATGTCATATATATATTCAGAGGCCGAGTACTATATAGACAAGCTCAAGACGAAATTGAAGGACACTACTAAATTTGTATGTATAATTTGCACAATCTTTAAATGTGTATACATATATAGATTTATCTTGTAAATTCTCCCAAACATGTTTCTTGATACCTCTCTAAACAAAGGTCAAGGGTTATATATTTGTACATGTAAGTGAAGGAGGTAGAAATTAATTGGGATAATTACACAAACCTTCTCTGAACTAAGGCATAATTGCATGCAGTTCTCCTAATATTTTAATAATATCAGAAACCTCCTTTAGTATCATCGGAATATTGGTCCGGCAAGAAATAATAGTGAAATGACGTATATACGCTCCTATCTTTAGAGATATTTAGAGAATCTTCTAGAGAATTGTGAATTTATTACCTTGTCCTCAAAATATATTGGCGAAAATTATGTGTACTAGCAGTTTTCATTTCATATGCAACCTTATCTTTCCCAAGTCAGCTTGTAGTAAGAGAATGAGTGATTTTTAAAGAGAGAGCAGGTATAAACAACTACTCAAATGAATTTATACAGAATACATATGAGAGCAATTTGGTAAAAGAATTTGGAGTATTCTAGTAATTTTGAATGCAAAAATAAGAGTTTAAATGTAATTGCAAGGATATAAAGGTAAAATAGGGAGTTTGGTCCATAATATGGTTTTATTGACCAATAAAATAAATTTTCAACATTAACTTTGAATAAAAGGGGTTAAATATTACAACGGAGGTGCAATTAAGGGAGGTTTCCGATGAGATTGAAACGTTAGGGGAACTCTGTGCAGTTATATCATAGTTCGAAGCGGTTTGTGTAATTATCCCAAATTAATTTTATAAATTAATTACTATAAATTTAACATTGACCAAGCACATTTTAAAACTTAGAACAAAAAACAAGAAAGAAAAAAAAAAAAAAAAGGTCCTTTTAGTAAATGCTGAAATTGCCTTGGACATATAAGTCTGTGCTAGGTCTGTAAATGTATGCTTCTACAAGTTTCCATTATGATTGATTAGCACGAGTCAGAAAAACACTCCTTGCGATAAACATATAGATAGATTTCAAAACGCAAGGATGTCCTATGAATGATTGAATGGATATTTGATTAGGTGGTGAAATGATAGTTCAGGAATTAACAGGTTTGAGATCTTACTATTCCTATTGAAAGAAAAAGGAAAATCATGAAGTCATTGGAACATCAAATAAAAATTACTTTACCAACAAAACAACCATACAATTAATAAGTGTGCTGTAGATTTATATCCTAGCATTCTTTCATCATTAATGTAGTGATAGTATATGAAGGCAAGGTCAAGACTTTCTCAAGTAGGTTTTTACACAGGGATGGCAACCCAGCGGGGCGGGTATCGCAATTAGACATGTTAATGAATTGGATTTTAATTCGAATCCGATCCGATTAGCCGGATATGGATTGAAAATAAAATCCAATAACCCGATTATGATCCGAATCCGATAATCCAATTTCTTAACAAATTGGATTTGGATTTATATTAATCCGATTCGATAATAATTCGATCCGATTAATTTTATATATACACATATGTATTATGTTATTAATATGTAAATATTAAATAGTATACTTAATTATGTTTCATATTTTTTTTTTCGCTTTTTCATTTTTATGTTTTTATAATAATGTATTATAAGCATTGATTGTAAAATACATAATTTAGTGTTTAATATTCTTAAAAAATAACATAAAAAAAAATTAATAATTTTTTGTAATTTTTTTTTACCTAATCGGATTGGATTATCGGATCGGATATCCGAAAATGAAAAAATTCGGATTTGGATCAATTAAGTAAAAATCCATCAGATTATTGGGTCGGATCGGATCGGATTTAAGCTTATCGGATTCGGATCAGATCAGGACATATCCGATCCGAATCCGACCCGTTTACAGGTCTAATCGCACCCCCCTTCCCATCCCGATCCCCATTTTTATCCCCGTTTAATTTTGTCATATCCATACATATCATAAAATCGATTATTAAACGGGGCGGGGCGGGATAAAGCTAAGTAGGGGTGAGGCGGTTTTTCACCTTTAAAAATAAATATATATATCTTATGCAAATAAAATAATATTTAATTTCTTAATTAAAATTTTTAATTTATGATTATTGTACAACTATCAATGTAATACATATAATTTTTCATATAGCTAAGATGAGATTAAAGCGAAAGAGTGGAGAGATAAAGAGATTTGGATTTAGCATTAGGTAAAATGTAGAAGAAATAAATTAGGAGGTTAGTTTTTATTTGTAGGTGTGTATTTATATAGATGCGCATGTGTAATATATATAAATTAATAAGGATAAGTGTGTAATTTTATTATATAAGCACGGCTAAGGGGGACTCGCCCCAAAACTCAGTTGGATTTTTTTTTCCTTTCCCATACTTGGATTTATTTATCTAATTCGATTCTCAAACCTGTTTAAATCGAGGCGGGACGGATCCCATAGGGGGCGGGAATTTTTTTCATCCCAAGTTTTTAGGATCCATGAGATTTTAATTTGGCTGATTTGGTTGTATAATATTGAGAAAAACTAATTGAATGAAGGATTTTTTTGGAATGGTCAATATACACTATTTTTTGGATGAGTGTGGGACCCTCAATGGATACATACTATATTTCGCAAAAACGGTTTCAGTTGGTGTAATGAAACCAGGTCAATATCGGGGTTACGTAACGATTTCGATTATCGCAAGCGTGAATTTTTTTAAAACTCGCACATGGTGGTAAAAATGTACTGATATATCTATAGTATAAGAGTACAATGACCCACTCATGACATTGCATCATTATCAATTGATACATGAACATCTTGACTCAAAACAAAATGGTCTGTCAGAGAGTTTGCTTTCCAACTTTGCAAATTTTTATTTTTTTTAGGAACTGGTTCATGTCCATATCGGTCAGTTCTTAGCGAACCGGCCGATTCAGAGGTGAACCGGCATGCTCATCATTATATCGGGCTGAACCGGTTTCGATTCAGTCCATTATCGTTGTGAACCGACAAGTTCCGTTACGAACCGGCTGACTCGACTAACTATAATCCATGAACAGACGTTTTTTTCCCTAAAATCCGTACATGTAAAATGGAAGCAACATGAGATGTAATAATTTCTCCCACCACTGATTAAGCGTCAATTTACCGGGTTAGAAATGATTTGGCAAGCTAAGTTTCAACTCACTTTGAGGGGAGAGAGTTTGAGTTTTCAAATAATTGAGATGATATGGAGAAAAATGTTTTTACTTTTTTTTGCTTATAGATAATTTAATTTTATGTTTAATTATAACTCTATTTTAAAAATATCTATTTTATAGTTGTTTGATGATACATTTTTCGTTCTCCTTTCAGCATCAAAATTGTTTTATAACAATATACGCATCACAATTCAGGATGAAATTTTATGGAGTGTTAGAATTATCGTCATCAAATAAGTATAAAAATTTTGAGGATTTTATTTTTTAAGAATATGGTATTACTATGGTTACCGAACATAAATATTTATATTAAATTAGTAAGGGTGAAAACTCCGACAATTCTAAAGCTTACCGGTTACAAATAGTTTGCTGAATTATTTATAGAGTATGAGTATATACTCCGTACAACTTTATTACTACAAAAAAAAAAAAAAAAAATCTAATAACTTCTTACTATTCTAAAATCTTCCCTAAGCTCTTTTTAAGTTCTAAAATATATCATGTACACGCTATGCAATGTTTATATGGTTGCATGGACATACGTAAGCAAAAGAGAAATCTACCAAGGTTTTAGTAATTTTTTCTCTACTTTAAGGCATATAATATATCTAGAAATTTCCTCCATAAAAATTTTCCACACTAAAAATAAACTCTTATCCTTCTTTTATATCTATTTTTCTCTCCTTTTTACTTGTATCAATTTTTTTTTTCTTTTTTATATTTGGATTAATTTCATTTACACTCTTAGATTTGTTTTTACTTCAATCACACCCCCTCAGATTTGAAAATATTTATTTACACCCCATATTTTTTCAAATTCATATCATTTACACCCCCACATCATCCTGATTTTTTTAAATACCTAAACTACCCTCAATGTGTTTAGGAGTGTTTGGAAACAATGATATAGCTTTTATCAATTTGACTCCTCACATTTCTAAAAATACAAAAATAAAAATAAAAAGATATTTAAACATAATTTTAAAATTTAATTTAACATAAATTTATGAAAATTTATCCCTCTTTTTTAAGAGTTTAAATAAAATAAAAAATCAATTGATTGATTTACCTTTTAAAAAAAAAGAGTTTAAATCAATTTAAGTATTTTCTTGTGAGTCTGAGTTTGTTTCTTAGGAAAAAAAATATTTAAGTAGTTTCTTTTCTTTTGAAATTCAAAAAAACAAAAAAAAATTGATCAACACCCAGCAGACCCACCATACTACAAGAATTCTCAGTTGAGAAAAAAGTTACTAATTTGTATTCAAAACCACAAATTGGAAACCCTATTACAGCTTTTAATTTGTATTCAAAAATGGCAAACTGGAAACCCTAAATCTCTTCCAATTTGAAACCCGATTGTAGAGGTTGAAGTCTTGAAGAAGGAGGAACAGATGTTGAGGTTGGAGTGTTTTATTGGTGGTCGTTGCTGGAGGTAGAGAGAGATGGTGGGTTCACGGTTGTTAGTCACGGTGGCGGCGAGAAGGAAGAGGAAGAGGAGGGTTCAAGATTGTTATTCATGGTTCCAAATTACAAAAACAAAGAAGATGATGAGGAGGAGGAGAAGGGTGGCGGCGGCAACGAGGAGGACAACGATGGTTATGACTTCTATAAATCTAATTTTTTTCCCATCTATATATATATATATATATATAAATATATATACATATACGTATATATGTATCAACATGGTTTCAGAAATGATACATAGGATTTGTTTGACTTGGATTTGAGAAACGATACATAGAATTTGTTTGTCTTGGATTTGAGAAACGATACAGAGGATTTGTTTGGCTTCGATCAACTGAAAGGTTAACTTTTTTCATTTGGGTTTGTTGAAATGTTCTTGTTCTGTTTTTTGGGTTGAAGCTATATATATATAGATAGATAGATAGATCTACACACATATATATATACACACACGGGCGGCGGAGGCGGTAGCTGGTGGTGGTGGCGGGTGATGGTAGTGGTGGTGGTGTTGATGGTTAGGGTGTTTGGTTTGAGAATTAAATTGATTTAAGGGGTGTTGGGTTTAGGGATTAAATTGATTTAAGGATTAAATTGATGAGTAAATTACAGTTTCACTCCTTTTATTTAGACATATTACACTTTCACCCCTTCTAATTTGGGTCATGGTAACACTTCGCCCCTTCTAGTATGATTTCAGGTGTGATTTGACCTAATTGTTCTTTATATTATATTATAATTTTATGATTAATATCAATAAACCCCTCTTAAACTATTGAATTTTCACATTGCCCCACCCTTATGGGTAAATTACAGTTTCACCCCCAAAAATTCGAAAAAATATTTAAATTTAAAAATATATATAAATTCAGAAAAAAATTATAACTCAAAAATATATATATAATTCAATAAATATATATAAAATTTGAAAAAATATAAAAAATATATATATACAATTCAAAAAATATATATATAATTCGAAAAAAATATATACAATTCGAAAAAAATATAAAATTTCGAAATATATATATATAATTCAAATATATATATAATTATAAAATATATATATAATTTTGAAAAATATATAAAAAATTGGAAAAAATATATGTAAATTTCAAAAAACATATAAAATTTTGAAATATATATATAAAATTCAATATATATATATATATAATAGAAAATGTCACGCCCCGAATTTCCAAAGACTCTCGAATCGGGACATCCGAGGAATCCGGGTCGTGATCCATAAAATGAGCGACCAATTCTAAGAATATCTATACCATAAACCGAATGGAATATTATTAACAATAATAATTCCATACACAAACAAAGCGGAAGCTAACCAAATGATACACAAGGCACATCGAGGTACCAAAAGAATACATCTATACAACGATGCAACGATGCCAATACAAGGAATGGATATACCAACAGACTGACTCCCATGAAAATACAACAATAGTCCCAATACAGGGGACAAGTAAAGGAAAAGAAAAGGAACAACTCTACGTACGAACGTCCCAATTCCCGCAACAGCATCCGTGCCACAAGCCATCCTGCACTCCAAGCTATCCGTAGCCGATACCTTTCCTGCAAACTGGCGTTTGGGACGCCAGGCAATCGAACGTCGGGGTGAGCTCATTTAAGCCCTTTAGGATAAAGGAATCGTAACTATCACATCCTACGACCGTCCAATTCGAGTGCGAACCAACCCGTGTACATGTATCTACCCTAGATCAGTCAAATGTCCCACATGGCAATCACGCCAATACGAAACCCCGGAAACACATCCCACTAGTCCCCTACCATGCATCAACAATTAAGGCAACTAACACGTAATGAAGCTATATCACAATAACATATAATAACTCACACACACACATATATATATATACACGTATATATACCTATAGAGATATACAACCAATACAAGACACGTAGTATAGACCCCCTCATAGATCACTACGATTTGTACCCGCCAGTCCCACACTGAAAATCAACACAACATCTATCACCAAAATACAGAGCAACATCTTATTCATAACACTCTAGGAAGGATAACACTCACACTTCCTAGGCCACGAGCATACCGAGCTCCAAAACCTCAAATCAATATCAACACATACTATCAATCACCTCACATGTCACTACCGACATCCGTAAACCCAACATAGGGTTAAAACAATCACATCAACCTAAGGGAAGTCACAAAGGTTGCCAAACAACAAAAGAAAGTTAAATGGATTGAATAACCCATCACACCGACCACTCAAAGGTCACATGTTCGCCCAAAGGTAAAATGGTCATTTCAAAGGCAAAAATGTACATTCAAATGTTTACCCACTTATCTGTACATTGGTTGAACCATAGAAACAAACAAAACCGAATTCAAAGCCCTGACGCGAAAGATATGAATTTTTGAAAATGGCATCGGACAACTCCAACCCAAACAACAAGTTAAAGTACTCCTCTTTCACCAAGGATAAAACAATAATTTCAGATGTAAAATAATTATTTCAAGTTTCAAAAACAAATTTTGTACCTAGCACAAGCCATAGGAACAAACGGGACCTCAATCCGAGTTACGAGGTGAGAGAAATGAATTTTCGAAAATGGTCGAAACATGGCTAAATTTCCAAAAGTCGGCTGCCCGGGGCCGAGAGTCTGCCCAAGGACGAAAATTAACACAAATTTTAAGAAAATCCAGTTTTTCCAGCAGTCGGTTGCTTCAATACGAAACTTCAAAAATGACTCCCAACCAATCTTAAACCCTTAAGAATCATGAGGCAAAGTCCTCAACTCATTTGGGAACTTTTAGAAAAGAGAAAATATCATTTAATCTCGGTTTAGTTTTATCAAAAATATTTTCTTGAAAATTCGTAAAACTAACCGTCTTGCCCCCGGTCTCCGTTTCGAACACCGCCGACTTTCAAAAGTCAAAATCTTTTATTTCATGACTTTAAAATCATTTTAAAACTCAAAGTTTTTGTTGGCATCACGGGGTAGGCGAAAACGGGTTTTTCACTTAAAGACCGAATAGACTCAAACGCAAGTTTTATGAAAAATCCGTTTTCAAGGAAACAAACCGAAAAATCAACGAAAAACCAAAGCATATTTGCAGACGCTCAAATGGAATAAGAGAATCAAGAAACGGGAGTCAGTGGCAACTCAAAGGAACAAGGTGAGTGGCTATACACAACGACTCTAACCCTAATCCAACCACACTTCACTCTACATTCAACTCATAAACCCTATAACGACTTAACCATGAATGATAAAATCTCCGATGACATTCAAATCCTTAAGATCGCTAAAGGAACCCTAGTGGCCGTTGCCACGGAACCAATTAGTTTCAACCAAGAACCCCTTCCGAATCTTTCAACCTCAATCTCCCATTCGAAACTACCTCACTTAGGTTTCTAATAATGTCATAGGGCTATCAATACCCAATCGACTCGGTTTTCTCATAACTTCGTCTATCATGACCAAAACATCAATAGCACAATTGACGACACGTTGCTACACCGACACTAACTATACCACAAGACCATCAACCACCTTCCCAAGGCTGCAACCCATATTCAACTCAATAACCACAACCAACTTTCCTTATCACAATAAAGTCCTTAAACCAACTTATATCACTCTCCTAAGGTATATAAGCACGTAACAACAAGTATAATCATTTATCTCACATTATATTTTAAACAAGACATGCAAAGTATATGTTCACATCCTTCCATTTCATTTGAGCATTTTAACAACATATAAATTGTATACATCAAATTTCACATTAAACATGCTCCTCAACCACATAGAGTAATATCATGATACACATGTCAACATAAATAACATATTAGCAACTCAAATGCAATGTGACTCACACACCTCATGGTACACACTGTTCCCACAACAGTACAACGAATACATACTCTACCCATTTACACTGAGAAAGAGTACCGCACCGATTCTTCCCAAGTGTTTTTTCTCTCTATCACTTCAACAAGGAAGACGGTTGCACGAGACGACCCGTGACAAAAGATTCGTATACCGAATGCATGAGATGACCCGCGACTTCGAGAATGGGACGACCTACCCTATATCACATTTTTGGCTTTTTAGTTCCATAGGTGGGGGACACCTCATGACTAGTTGTTGCGACGATTCTACACAAGACTACTCACCCAAGGTTACATGACCGGGCGTAGCCCAACACCAATTGAGTTCTCAATACAAAAGGTGAACCCATGCACTATGTCCTCAATGACCCATGCATCACATAAATATGTATCACATCATATTTATAACAAGATTCCCAAAATATCCACATGAATGTTTTTCACCATTCAACATACTTTTAAATTTCATTTAAAGCAACTATCAACAAATGTACTTTTTCATCCACCACTCATGATCCCAAATCATCAAATTATCCTTTAATACACAAATATAACTTTACCTTCCATTTAACATGCTTGTATTCTCATTAAAGCAATTTAATCAACACATTATCTCATTTTCATACATAAGTTTAATGTTCAATATAGAAATCTCCAAATTCATAAGAATGTGAAAACTAGAATAACGTTCTAAGTTCCACATTCCAACTTCATCAACAAAGTAGCTAACCTATATACGTTATCAAGGTTACACTACCTATACTCAAAACCCTATATGTATACTTACTCTTATACATATATACATCAATACCATATATATACATATAGTAATATAAGCATACTTCCATTTCCAAAACTCATAACTCATCTAGCATACATCATATTTATCTCAACTACAACATAATATGGATTATAGCACATTAATACATAAAATCCCAAATTCATATTTTTCAAGTATACACTTAGCAAAAATATATATAGGTTTAGGAATCCTAGAATCAAACTCATACTCACACAATCATAAGATGACTAGTTAGAAAGTTTTCCTCTACATCTTGAAGAGCAAAACACAACAACTACCAAGCAAGGCCCATGAAACCCTAGCTCTTCCCCAACCGAAATTCAAGGAGCAAACCGGTGGAAAGCTTCACCATAGCTTCCTAACCATGAATCCAACTCCAATACAAGAGGGAAACAAAAATCATCAAATTGTCTAACAAGAAACCCTAAACTAGAATTTGAAATGGAAACACACAAGGATGGAAGAATACTTACCCATCTTTAGCTCAAACCGAAGACAAGAACACCATTCTATATTCATGACCACATCAAACTCCCAACTTAGGGTGAGGAATTCCACCCATAAGTGGATAAGAACAAGAGAGAAAGAATGAGAGAAAATGGAGGAGAAAGGATGAAAAGTCTTACAATGAAAGACTAACACACCACATATGTGTAGAGATTTCTCACTCACCCCTCTCACCATCCAATGGCCCAAAACAAAGATGGGGAAAAAGAAAATGAATCCAAGGGCTAGAAATAAGTCTTGCAATGGAAGACTAAACACACTACTCACAAAACCCATTAATTTACTAAACAAAACCTTATCATCCAAGGGCTTAGAATAAAGATGAGAATCAATTAACCATCCAATGGTTGATAAAAAGTCTTGTCAAGTGAAAGACCAACAATAATGGATTATTGCATTTAAGTGTCAATCAAACAAGGCCTTATGATCCAATGATCTAAAACAAAGATGGGAAAATGAAATCAAGGGCTAGGAATGAAACACCACTTGAAATGGGGAAATGACCAAATTATTCTCAACTTAGATTTAATTACAAGAGTGTTATCAAGCCTCTTAATTACCCTTCTACCCCTTGTCATCCTCTCTAATTACAAACATGTCATTCATACCTAGGACTGGCAATTCGTGTCAACAGGTCGACCCACGGGTCAACATGGCAATCTGATACTAGTTGACACGAAAATCAAACATTTTAAATATGATACAATTCAACACGAAAAATAAAAAATAAAAAATAAAAATGAAATTGAAATTGAATTTGACACAATCCAGTAATAGTTTATTAATGTATTTCAATCCATGACCAATTAGAGAATAGAAAAAATCAGCAAATAAATATAACAATAAATATAATCGTGTCAAACGGGTCAATTCGTGTCAGAAATTGCCAGCTCGAAAACTTAGCCAAATCTCTACACTTTTCCCTAAGTGCTCCAAATATGAAAATACTCATTTACCCTTCGGTCATTTCTTTCCCGAAATCGTTTCTAACTATTCTCATTACTTACAACATGAAAATATAACAAGAAATTCACATAAGTGCTACACCAAACATCTACAATAAACTAGGTTAACACATTCGGGAATGCAATACGATTACCAAAACTCCAATGAGAAAACGTTACACGAACACACGTAATCGTTGGCGACACACAAATCCACGAAGCCGGAAATGAAATACAACGAAGTCGTCTCGCTAAGTTCAAATCTTAAACGCGAAATATTTACACGTACCAAGAATACACAAAACGTCATGAATAAGTAACGTCACAAAATGTTAACACTTGGAAAAGAATTCCAAAAAAGAGAAAGGAAAACGCGGGGGGTTACAGAAAAAATATATAAAATTCAAAAAATATATAATTTCAGAATAAATATATAAATTCAAAATATATATAATTATAAAAAGTATATAAAATTCGGAAAAATATATAAATTTAATATATATATATATAATTAGAAAAAATATATAAAATTCGGAAAAAATATAAAATTCGGGAAAAAAATTCTAATAAGATGGTTCATTAAATATGATTATCCAAACCAATAAATGTAGCAATCTCTAATTTGTACACATGAATGGAAACATAGGATGGTTCATTAAATATGATTTTATATTGGGTTAACTTCATTTACACCCCATGAGGTTTGTCCTTTCATCACTTTCACCCCCTCAGGTTTGCATATCTTCATTTACACCCATTCTCATTACTTTTCATTTGACTTTGGTTAAAATTTCAGTGAAATGTCCAAATTACCCTTCCATTAAATCTTATTTAAATCACAAAATAGAGATAGTGTCGTATCCAAACACTCTTGTTCTATCCCATATAAAAAATAATTTTAGGAAAAATATATTTCCGGAAAATAATATTTTCGGAAAAATATAAAACTTTTGAAAAAATAATTTCGGGAATAATATATTTCTTGGGAAAAATATAATTATTTCAAAAAATATATATTTTTTGGGAAAAATATATTTCTGGAAAATAATAATTTCGGAAAAATATAAACAATTTGAAAAAAATAAATTTTTGGAAAAACTAATTTAGGGAATAATATATTTCTAGGAAAAAAAATAATTTCAGGAAAATATAAATATTTCGAAATATATATTTTAGGAAAAATATAAATATTTCAAAATATATATTTTGGGTAAAATATATTTATGGAAAATAATATTTTCGGGAAAATATAATATTTTTGAAAAAAATAATTTTTTGGAAGAAAAAAGTTGGGGGGAAAATATAAATATTTTGAACTTTTTTTTTCCAGAAATATTTTTTTTTTTTCAAAAATTTGATAATTTTCCGGTAATATTGTTTTCCAAAAATATATATAT
The DNA here is from genome assembly GCA_963922005.1 of Cornus suecica. Classification (NCBI taxonomy): domain Eukaryota; kingdom Viridiplantae; phylum Streptophyta; class Magnoliopsida; order Cornales; family Cornaceae; genus Cornus; species Cornus suecica. Next base: position 77,994,519 of record OY998241.1, read on the forward strand.
TTTATGAAATATTTATATTTTTACAGAAATTAGTTTTTTCCAGAAATATTTTTTTTCGAATTTTGTTTTTTGATATTTTTTATATTTGTTTTCCAGAAATTTATATTTTTTCCAAAAAGAACATTTCAAACATTACCCTTGTATCCAAATAGCACCTTGAGGGTAGAATAGGAATTAATTTTTTTATTGTAAGGGGTCAAACAGATAAATTAAAATAGGGGGTGTAAATGAGTTATGTTAGATAAAGTAAGGGGTGTAAGTGATGATAAGACAAACCTCAGGAAGTGTAAATGAAGTTAACCCTTTTATATTTTGCAAGGAAGCTAACACAACATGGTTAACAATATACTGAAATGAATAACAATCCTTATTTACCTAGACAAGAAATTAAAACTCATACAATTTTGACTCCATAAAAACCCAAACTTTTAACCTATTAATGTGTTATTTTTTCCGAATTTTAAATACTTTTTATAATTTTATATATATTTTTCGAAATTTATATTTTTTTCGAATTTATATTTATATTTCGAATTTTATATATTTTTTCTAATTTTATATATTTTTTCGAATTTATATATCTTTTTCGAAATTAAATATTTTTTCCGAATTTTATATTTTTTTTCTATTTCTATTTTTTGTTTTCGAATTATATATATATATTTCAAAACTTTATATGTTTTTTGAAATTTATATTTTTTTTTCCAAAATTTATATATATATTTTCTAATTTTATATATTTTTCAAATTTTATATATTTTTTTCAAATTTTATATTTTTTTTCAAAATTTATATATATATTTTATAATTTTATATATTTTTTCGAATTTTATATATATATTAAAATTATATATATATTTTTTAAATTTTAAATAGTTTTTTGAATTTTTGGGGGTGAAACTATAATTTACCCATAAGGGTGGGGGCCAATATGAAAATTCAATAGTTTAAGAGGGTTTATTGATATTAACCATAAAGTTATAATATATTGTGAAGGGCAAGGTAAAATCACATCTGAAATAAGACTAGAGGGGGTGAAAGTATAATATGTCCAAACAAGAGAGGGTGAAATTATAATTTATTCTAAATTGATTTAAGGTGTTTTTGGTTTAAGGGTGTTTTAGACCTTTCATACCATGAGGGTGTGTAAATGAAAATTTTCAAACCTAATGGGATGTAATTGAAATAAAATTAACCCTTTATATTTTTATGCATATAGCATCCATGGGCGGGAGGAGATAGTAGTTTTATTCCGGAGGGGCGCAATGTTGTATTAAAACTTGAAAAAAGGATGGTATAATTAGTATTTAGAAGGAAAAAAAAAAAAAAGAGAGATGAAGAATAGTATGTAGAAGGGAAAACAAATAGTAAGAAGATGAAAAAGACAAATAATTTAAAAAACGAAACAAATAAAGTTTGATTTAAGAAGAATTTTTGTCTTGTTTCATTTTTTCTCTTTAGACTAGATTTAAATATAATTTAAAATTTTGTAATTTAGTAATTTTAGCCTTGACTATTTAATATGGAGCAAATACATGGGGTTGGAGAGTGAACCGTTGGAAAAAAAAGAAAGAAAAAAGGAATATACTTGAATAATAAAAGGATTTTATTCGAAACTCAAGAGAATTAAGGTGTGACCTTAATTTGCATGTTGGAGTTCAATGCTACATAACGTAGACCAATTCTGCAATCCCTTGCATTCGTTGTCACCAAACCAACGTCATTGTCACATACACACTCAGACACTCTCACAAGCGCAATAAGCCGGGCCATCTTGAGATTGATAAAAAAAAATTAGGCTAAGCCAGATTAAATATGAGGCCCTTTTACAAAAATACTAAAAACAAACTTTCATTAAGCATAAAATATATTAATATAAAAAATAAAAAAAATAAATTGGATCTTGATACATTATAAAAAGTGCGATCTCGTTCACATGAAAAGAAAATATGCAACAAACTTAATCACAAAACTCAAAATTTTGCCAAAATATTAGCGTAAAACTATAGTTATTATAACATAAAATATAAAAAATACAATAACCACATTGAATAATTACTGTAACTGGTGTGAATGAAATCATTTTATGCATATATATAAGCAGATGCCCTGATTGAATAAATTTTTTAAAAAAATTGTCATCTAATATATTAATTGTTTATTTTTCAGTTAAAAAAAATAAGATAAGAAAAGAAAATTAGCAAAAAGCATGAATGAAACTTGAATTTGGTAGGTGTCAAATTGTAGACATTTAAAACTTCAAGTAGTTTTTGAAATTATCTAATCTAATACAGTGTTTTTCATAGTGGGAATTGTTTCATAAAAATTATAAAATAAAAACAAATATATATATTCAATTTCTTAATGTAATTTAGTAAAAAAAATGATTAAAATATATTCAATCACTTGTATCAAAAGTACATATATATATATATATATAATATTATCAATTTTCAAGCCATTTATATTATATAATAGTAGGATATATACATATATATATATATATATATATATATATATATATATTTGTTAAAGTTACGAGATGACCATGTTAGAGTCGTCGCTTGTTACTTTAACCGAGAGTATCCGTGTCCCAGAGTCGTTTGGAGTTGAGAGACGTTAGGGTTTTTTTTTTCTTTTTCTAGAATTAATGTTGGCAAGTGACAACCCTAATAAAATATTGTGGGCAGAGTTTGACTCAATAGAGTTATGAGAAAATAGGTTGATCTATTAGATTTTATTTTATTTGGATTTTTAAGTACAAATCTTTTTTTGAGTCTATACTGCTTAAAAGAAATTTATAAAAATTTAAAAGAGATTAAGTTGACATGTTATGTTTCATCTTTGTTAGGCTTTAAATACAAATATATTTTTTGAGGCCTATAGTATTTAAAAGGGAAAAAAGATTTAGGACCCCCTCGGGGCTGGGCCCTAGTCGGCCGCCTAGCCCCATGACCGGCCTTCAATAAGACATTTAGGCCCTGTTTGGTAACATGGGTTGGTATCATTTTTTTTATTTTGGTGTGAAAAGATGGTACCAACCCATGTTTGGTAAATGGTTTTGGGTCAACAGTATTGGCACCAAATGGCCAAAATTTGAAACCATGTGAATTGATGATTTTTGGTGGTGCGGTACTGTAGCAACCCAAACCAAAACCAAATGGTTGCACCATATGGTATCAGAGTCATAAAGTTTCATTGATTATTTAGTAAATTGCTCAGATCTGTTAATCTATAGCCTTTTATTTGTTCCGTTTATATTGTTCTTCATCTTCTCTTTCTCTGTTTGTTGGTGTCACCTCCCCATAAACCGTAAAACCAAACATTAAGTCCCTTGATGAGCTTTTAAGCGTTTTAGGGCATGAGCGGTGATGTCGTTGAAATAAGGTATGTGTTATGAAATGCAACAAATACCGAAAATAGGATAAAACACAATTATAATGTTAAGATAATAAGAAAATTGATTAATCATGAGTCGTTTATTTAGATCTTCCTCCTCTCGACCTAGTCGAACAAACCTACATTCCATTCCAGATAGTAATGACATAATTAATGAAGAAGAACACACCTACACTGATCTTGAAAGTCACAATGATTGGAATATCCCAAGGGTACCCACAAATAAAATTTACAAAACCAGTTTCATTAAGTCAACCTTTTTTACAGAATACAGAGTCAAAACTGTTGAACAAGTATATGCTATAAATAAAGAATACGAAAAATGCCAATTATTTTCTCCAAAAACTATAAAACAACATCACGAAAGATGATACAATTTTATCCATATTGGTCTTGTACAAGTTGCAGTTGATCCATTAACTATTTTAGGACAAAATGCATCGATTCTTCTCTGTCTAAGAGATGCTAGGTTCATCGACTATAATCAAAGCTTAATTAGTGTCATTGAAACCAGCCTATGTAATGGTCCGGTCTACTTTGATTGCTTTCCTAATTTTAATTTAAGCCTAAGTGACCCTCACATACTAAAAGCTTTAACATTAAACATCAAAACTTCAGGATATGCCATGATTGCAAGTGTCCAGCCTCTAAGCTTAATTTATAGAATTTACTACAAGACTATGAAAATCAATTTAAATGTTCATGCTCTAGTCAAAAGTCCTAAAGATCAAACTTTATTAATTCAAAGCAGTACTTCTAATGCAAATATTCGAATACCAAAAACGATTGTCTGGAAAGATGTTTCCCTCCCAAATGAATGGTTACTTGAAAATGAAAATCACCCAGCCAAAATCGAAAATGATGTCCGAAATCTTGAACATGTGGAACAATTCCTAGATGGAACTGTTAAGTTAACATTTGATAGATCTAGACACAGTTGTTCTTCCGTTAGTTCAAACTCTAAAATGTTCACCCCCCTACTAATTAGAGAAAATACTACTAACCATGATACATAATTTGTAGAATCTCTAGTCCATCGATCCAGACGTGATCATAGATTAAAAGGAATTCAAAATGATGAACAAGTATCTACTCCTTGTTATGTCCCAAACATAGAGACTAAAGATTCAATCTCTATCCACTCTCCTACACAAACTGATTTTTAGACTGACACTGTTAATCCACAACTATGTTTTAAGTAAATCATTTTCCTATGACCTTTTAAAGTTAGAAGTTGAAGCCAAGTCCAAAGAAAATAAAACAAGACGACAAATATATAGAACAAGTTACACGCATGAGGAGAGAACAAAAATTAAAAAAAAAAAAGCAAAACTTCATGATAACAAACCAGTTAGAAATTAGTTTATTTGATTATCTTGAAAATTACTACAAAAAAATTAATGTTCTTACAAAACATAAATGGACAAAACATGATAAAACAATTGTTTCTTCAAGTCACTCTCCTTTAGAAAACTTAATTGTTAACCACCTGGGAACCGAAATCCCAGCCTCCCCTTTTAAGGTTGTCACCTCCGCAATCGATCCTAATACTAAAAAAATTATTGAACAAAACAATTTTACCAATCAGTATTTAAGTACGCTAGGTTCTCAATTGGACAAAATAGAATCCAAACTTGAAGCTTCCACCCATGTGACTAAAACTATTGATTCCCTTCTAATCAAGCTTCCTACAAAACGTCAAGGACTACCTAACAAACCAAGCACAAGTGACTCATCTGCCAAAATTGATAAATTGTTAAAAGCCTTAGAATCACAACTAATCAAGGACGAAAAATCCCTCACAGTTCTCAATTTTGATTTTCATAACGATACTGATAACTCTGAAACCTCATCTGAAGAATACACATATAAAGATATACGCAAGTTAGAAAATGCCTTTGAGATCAATAGGATCACACATCGACCAATTAACCCTACCAGTATTACAAAAAATTGGTATACCCAACCTACTCCTGTCGATATTCAATATGAAGAAAGAATCTTCCAAAACCAATTTTCTGTGTCATCTAAAAAAATTTATGAATGGAATATTGATGGACTCACTGAACAAGAAATTTTAAACAAATTAAACCACCTTTCTATGATAGCCAATAGTTACCTTACACATCACAATATGCCTCAACCTGATATTGTAGAATTACTAGCCTCTGGATTTTCAGGCATGTTAAGAAATTGGTGGGATAAACATCTTACCCAAGAAGTGTAATGACCGGCTTAATTTAAATAATTTATTTTTCTTCGGTTAATATATATATATTTTTATCTTGTGCATTACGTGGCATTGCATGTGTTTTCGTGCATTAAGGATTTCATGATTTAAATTTTTGGGTTCATTCCTATGTTTTGTAAAATTTTCATTTTTGTCGTTGACCGGGTAGTTTCGATATTTTAATTAAATGTGGGGGTTACTTTTGAGTTTGATAAAGATGAGGGTAACTTTTGCAATATATTCATTATGTGTAAAGTGTGACCGAATTCCACATGTTTATTTTTAATTTTATCTTCAACTTTCCAAAAGCATATTCCTCCATCATTTAAAGGTGCAATCATACATCTATTATATTGACACCACTTTATGACATTATTGATGAAAGTTTTCAGCCATTATATTGATGTGTTGAGGTTGGCTATTGCATATTCTCAACAATCAAGCAAAACCATTTTTCCATCATCCTCTATTTTTCTCCTATCTTCTTCTCTCTACATTTTGGGCATCTTAGAGTGGGGATTCAATTTTGTGTTCAACTAGGAAGTTTTTCTACGTGTTCCGATCTTTGGTTTAATACCAATTACGGTATGTGATCTATATTATTTAATTTGATTTGATTTTTCAAAAATTCCAGATTGCTAGTTTACGTGTTTAGTGAAAATCAAGGCTTTAGATCTCTAATTTATAATATATGTACGGATCAAAATTAGTTTATGAAAATTTTACAGATCATATATAGGTATGTGATTATATGTTCCTGAAAATTTTAGAATTTATAGATAAGTAGAGAGTTAATTAAAAATCTAGGAAAAACATGTTATTCGGATATTGTTGTTGCTGCAGACCGTTTTTTTTTACTCGGTTTGAGCAATTTATAGACCATGTTAAATTATTTATAAATTTTTCAAACTTTTACAATATGCTTTTGTATATGTCTATTATCATCTCTCAAAATTTCAGATCATTTAGATAAATATTTAAATTTCTAAAAATCACGGAAGTAGGCTGTCCAGTGATATTTTATTGCTTGTTGATCCGATTTCGGTTTCGGTTTAGCCAATTGTTTCATATGGTTTTGTATTCTTATAAATCTTGAAACTTTTATTATAACATTTTGTATATGTATAGGACATATTTATTAAATATCAAGAATTTTAAGTTAATTTATACTGGTAATAAAAATTGTTGAGTAGTAACTGTTCAGTTTCAATCGTAGTTTAAAACCGGAACTTGTGTTACCAATTTGAGCTATCTATAATTCTAATTTTGTACTTATAATTTTATCACTTGATATTGAGTGTATATGATGTAAATCTGGGGATTTCGGTAGTCATATAATTCATGGATAGGTTTGTAAAAATCTTGGAGTAAAGGGTGTTCAGTTTTCGGAACTGTTAGGAAAGCTGTCTTTTATAATTATTTTGGACCACTGTCCTTTGATTAAAGCTTATAAAAAATTTTACAGTAGACCTACGTAGAAGTTTGGAGTGTATCCTGTAAAGTTCATATTTTTATCAAACCTGTAGATTTTTCTAAAAAACATAGATTACCTGTTGTCTGTTTTACGGTAGTATTCGAAACCGAACTTTTCGACTCTTAATTAAGTAGCTAAATTTTGTCTATTAATCCCGAATATTTTTGAGTATATATTTATATATATCAGAATGTTTATTGGCAAATCTTATTATAAAAATAAATATGGTTATGTATATAAAAATTATTCAATATGTGTTAATTGGTTTCGGGCATAACAGGGTACAAATGAAGGCGTGAAGGGAAAACCGTTCGTTTCTTCATTCTCTACACAACCATATTGTTTTGATTGTTAGTATTTTACTGGATATTTTATCAAGTTTGAGGTAGGGATTTATTGGGGTATCGTGTGAGTTTAAGAATCTTCATTTATGTATTTTAATGTTTATATATAGATTCATCATCATATTGTGTTATTTTTGACATGAGTTGTGAAATTGCATTAATGTGTTTAAATGCATTGATTCATGCCACGATAGAATTTTTATTAGGTAGATCATGGAGTGCGGATATATTTATTACTTATGTGTGCATGTGAATGACATTTATGAATTGTGAATTGTGAATTGTGAATGGTGGATTGGTTGTTGATTTTGGAAAATAGTCGTGTGGTGTGTGCAATGGGGGGACGAAGGAGCACCCGGGGTGCAAGTCCTTGAATTATTGCGCGATTGGTTGACGTCACCGTAGGGTTAGTAGCCCCAAGACGGCTAGGCAAATGAACAGGTAGTTCGTGTCCTAGGATTTGTTTCACGACATAATTTTCCCATTTGATGATTTTGAATTTGATGTTATCTCTGTTGTAATAGTTGGATTTGAATTCGTATTGAGAGTATTGGTTTTAATTTCGTAATTATAGAACTTTTAAATTATCTTGATGATATTATTTAAATTGTTCTACATGAGTTTATATTGTGATTCCTTATGCATTTATATCATGACAATGGACTAAGGTAGAGACTTGACCCTATACGTATTCATTAATTTACATACTTGCGGAATATTACGCTTCATGGGTTTTCTATACTGGGCTGTTTGTGCTCACCCCTTATCATTTTTCAAGAAAAGAACCGTTGGTGGATGATGCATGAGCTATTGGAAATTTGAACTTATAATAATTACATCTTTATGTAATAATAAAGATTGCGTGCTTATTATGATTTGTAATTGTTTGGCTTTGGACTAGTGTGTTCGTGTTGTAATTTGATTTAATTTCGGGATCTGTGTGTGATTTTATTATTTATATTTCGCTTCCGCACTAGTTACCATGTAAACAATGTCGGTTGACCATTTTGACAATTTGATATCTTATGAATTTTAATTAAATTTAAGTCATTATCCGGGTTTTCGGACTCGGGGCGTGACAAGAAGCAAGAGATAATATAACACATGTAGTCCAAAAAACAGAAGATAGAACCCCTATTTTTAATGAAGAAATTGGCATCAGACTCCCTGATGGAGTCAATACATTAATTTACACAATTATAGATCATTTCATTGGCAGACCAAGTGACATTACTTCTAGAATTCATGATCAACTTAATAACCTTAGATGTCCTACATTAAGTGATTTTAGATGGTACAAAGATACTTTCTTGTCACGAGTTATGTTATGAGAAGATAGTAATAAACCATTTTGGAAAGAAAAAATTATTAATGGATTGTCCAGCCTTTTCTCTCATAAAATACGCACAGAACTCAGTAACACAACTGGTGTTATTGAATATGACAGTCTAACCTAAGGTAATATTATTAGTCTAATCCAGAAAGTATGACTCAAAATGTGTATAGATATGAAAATTAATAATCAGTTTAGCCAAGATAAAAAGAAGGCTAAATATGAAATGGGCACATTCTGCCAACAATATGGATTACCCCCAATTGCACCATCTCGACAAACAAAGAAATCAAAACAAACAAAATCCTTCCCAAAACGATATACTCGCCCTTATAGAAGACATAATAAAAAAATTCTAACATAATGAATTCTATGATAAACAAAAGTTTAAAAAGAACGAAAAATATACGAGGAAAACAAAACCTTTTGAGAAGAACAATAAAATTGATCTAACTAAAGTTACATGTTATAAGTGTAGTAAGAAATGTCATTACGCAAGAAATTGTCCTATAAAAAATAAAATTAATCAGCTAGAAATCCCTGATGAAACTAAACAACAAATTTACATAATTCTTGAGTTAAAAAACACAAGTGACAATGATACTGAAATTGAATCTAGTTCCTCTACTGAATCTTCTGCCTCCTGTCCCATTTCACCTGATATTATTTTTGGGTGCAAAGATAGTTGTTGTACAAAAACAATCAATATGTTAAATCAACACCAACATAAAACCCTTAATGTTCTCACCAAGGCAGAAGAACAACAACATCTTCTTCTAGACCTCATAAGTAAAGTTGAAGACCCAGATTTAAAAAATTCTTATCTTCAAAAGCTTACTAAATTACTCACCAAAAACAAAGATACTCAACCCCCTACCTTAAACAAACCGAATTTTAGTCTTCACAAAACTCTTGAACGTTTTACTCCTAAAAAAGAAGTCACTATACAAGACCTCCAAGCAAAGGTCAACATCGTTAAACAAGAAATCAAAACCCTGAAAAATGAAAACCAATATATAAAAACCCTCTTTCACACCCAACTCAAAGATCTAGTTAAAACTTTACACCAATTTTCAGTTTCTGATTCATCTTCCTCTGACAGTAATGAAGATGATGACAACACAAATCTTTTTCAAAGTACTGAAAAGGAAACCAATGGTTTGAATCTAATTAACCAAACCTCATTTAAAAAATGGAAAACAAAAGTCACATTAGTTATTAATAAGGAATACCAAAAAACTGTTATTGCTCTAGTTGACTCTGGAGCTGATCTTAACTGTATACAAGAAGGCCTGATTCCTAGCAAATATTATGAAAAAAAAAATGAGAAACTCAGTTCTGCTAATGGTAGTGCAATGAAAATCAAGTATGAATTATCTAAAGCTCATATTTGTCAAGATAATGTCTGTTTCAAAACTACATTTGTCCTAGTAAAAAATATGACTGATACAGTCATCCTTGGCCTTCCATTTTTATATCTTCTTTACCCATTTACCATAAATAATGATGGTCTTTCTACAACACATTTTGGTTAAAATATTACTTTTCATTTTTTGCAAAAATCTTCTAGTAAAAAACTCGAAAGCATCATTAATTTTTCAGTCTCTAAAAATATTTACATTCTCCATCATAAATAACAACATTTAAATTCTTTAAAAGAAGAAATAATTCACAAACGAACAGAAACACAATTAAGCAACCCTACCCTTCAAAATCAGATAAAACAATATGAAAATAAACTTATTTAAGAAATATGTTCGGAACTACCTAATGCTTTTTGGCATAGAAAACAACATATTGTTAGTCTTCCTTACATCAAATCTTTCACTAATAAAAATATTCCAACTAAAGCCAGACCAATTCAGATGAATGTTGAAGTCTTATAATTTTGTAAAAAAGAAATCCAAGACATTCTTCAAAATAAAATCATACGTCACAGCAAATCACCTTGGTCTTGCTCAGCTTTTTATGTCCAGAAAAATTCTGAAATAGAACAAGGGGTACCACGTCTAGTCATTAATTACAAACCTCTTAATCAAGTCCTTGAATGGATAAGATATCATATCCCTAACAAGAGAGATTTAATTAATCGATTAGGGCAAGCAACCATTTTCTCTAAATTTGACCTTAAGTCCGACTTCTAGCAAATTCAGATTATAGAAAAAGATTAGTACAAAACTGCATTCACTACACCTTTTGGCCATTACGAATGGAATGTCATGCCCTTTGGCCTTAAGAATGCCCCAAGTGAATTCCAAAATATTATGAATGATATTTTCAATCCTTTCAGTCATTTTTCCATAGTCTACATTGATGATGTTCTTATCTTTTCCAATAGCATTGAAGTTCATTGAAAACGTCTTAATTCTTTCTTCCACACCATCACACACCATCAAAATCAATGGTTTAGTCATCTCTGTTTCTAAGATAAAACTTTTTCAAACCAAAGTTAGATTTCTTGGTTATGATATATCTCAAGGACAATTCCACCCAATCAGTCGTTCCATAGAATTTGCAGGTAAATTCCCAGACCAAATTCTTGATAAAACTCAGTTACAACGTTTCCTTGGTTCTTTAAATTACATTGCTGGATTTTACAAAGATCTTAAAAAACAATATAAACCACTCTTCGATCGTTTACAATCAAACCCCCCTCCATGGACTGATATTCATACCACTATAGTTAGGGACATTAAAAAATATGTCAAAACTTTTCCTTGCTTAGGAATTCATTCAGTCAACTCTTTCAAAATCATTGAAACCGATGCCTCCAACATTGGTTATGGAGGCATTTTAAAACAAAAACTCTCCCCTACTTCTCCAAAACAACTTGTCCGTTACCATTCTGGAGCATGGAACAAAACACAAAGTAATTATAACACTATTAAACAAGAAATTCTTGCAATTGTTCTATGTATCAGTAAATTCCAAGATGATATTTTAAATCAAATTTTTTTACTTTGAGTTGATTGCAAAATTGCCAAATATGTTTTAGAAAAAAATGTTAAAAATATAGTTGCTAAGCATATTTTTGTCAGATGGCAATCTATTTTAAGCATTTTCCAATTTGATATCGAATACATTCGTGGATCTGACAATTCAATCCCAGATTTTCTTACCAGATAATTTTTGCAAAACCCTGATGGTAAACAAACAACCACAACCACGTCCTAGAGGAGGGATCCCTCCGGTTAGACCTCCTCCCCTAGTAAAAACTGAACCCTCTATTTCCCTTGTTTTAGTAAACAATTTCACAAACTTAGGGACTCCCTTAGGTCCTCGTCCTACCTTTAGTTCAACTCTAACAACTCCACATGATCCTTTCACCATCCATGCCCCAGTCACATGTACTCCACCTCTCACCAGATATAACCCTCCAAGAAGATCAGAATATCTTCAAAAAACTTACCATACCTTTTTCTACATCGAACCTCATTTTTCTCACACAAATGACCCAATTGCCCTAGTAAAACAGTTCCCCCCCCCCCCCCCCCCCCCCCCCCCAAATTCTCATTGGATACCACACACCCCTAATCACAACTTGCAATATTATAGAGATATCATTTACCAAACCAATTTTGTCTTCATCAAACCTGTCCCTGATCGCAATGATCCAACCAATGTCATTTACCACTCCTTGTACATTTTGAGAGTTGTCTCCATCAAAGAGTGGGGAAAACATCCCTCTGAACCCAAAAAGTTAGATAACTCACTCACATTCACCTACTATGACTACATTGATGCCTGGTTCAAAATTTTCCTTTTTCAAACCGAAACTTTTAGTCATTCTTGGTTCGTAAATTTAACAGTCAACTCCCTTCTTGGTTTGTTAAGTGGTGGAATGACCATAGCTCAGACGACGATGTGATCCCTGAAATCCTCTGGGAACAAATCAACTATTTTGAAACTAAGTTCAAAATCCCTTCATATGATCATCAATTCCCCCTACTACTAATTTTTGCCAAAAAATACAAAATTCTTTGGATCTTCAAATGACATTACAGCCTTAAAGGTGATATTGGCACAGTATGTAGAGTCCATTATACCAAATGGTGGGATCCTTTCAAAATCGAAAGAATCATTCAACAAGTCCAACTGAAATTCCCAAAATAAGTTTCTCAGTCACTCAAGGCTAGCCCAGTCACACAAGTCATTGAAACAGCACAATCAAGTTTCTCTACAGAAACCGCAGTCAAGAAATCAGCCTCCAAGAAGTCAACATCCAAAGCAAAGCTCAAAGAAAAAATGGAAAAGCTCATTGCCCAAATAGAAGGAGATTCAAGTAGTAATGAAGAAGATGAATCGTCTACAGAATCCAAATACATGTCATACCAGGATGCCCAAGATTCCTTTGATCTGTCAAAAACAAATATAGTGCTCAACAGTACAGACAGACTATTATTGCAGTAAGCCGTCGGCACAAAAAATAAATATAGTGCTCAACAGTACAGACAGACTATTATTGCAAACAGTAAAAGGACACAGTTCTCTGCCCCAAAAGTAAAAAAGACTACAGTGAAAGACAACGGTTGCCTGCCCCGAAAGTCAAGAAGTTAACAGTGCAAAACCTACAGTAAACTCTGTCATATCCTCAATATAAGCATTCAATTGTAATGGTCTTAGGTCAGGTTTTAGTTTCCCAATTTTCTTTCTACTTTGTAATTCTATTCTCTTCTCTTCTCTTCTGAAAGCATACTAAGCCTCCGAACCCAGATGGATTGTCATACATCCACTTGTAAGTTCGTCTATCATAGTTAAATGTATTTTTAAATCATAATAATATTCAGTTAAGATTTTCAGTCAATTGCAATTACTTACTTTGTCTTAAATTCTTCATCTAGTAAATTGATTAATATATTAATATTAATATATTTTAATATATTAATATTAAAATATATTTTTGGAAATTTAATATATTTTAATATTATAGTTTTATTATATTTCCTAAAAATTAATATATTAATATTAAAATATATTTTTGGAAATTTAATATATTTTAATATTATAGTTTTATTATCTTTCCTAAAAATTAATATTTTAATATATTAATATTAAAATATATTTTTGGAAGTTATTTTAATATTATAGTTTTATTATCTTTCTTAAAAATTAATATATTAATATTAAATATATTTTAATATTATAAATTTTAATATTTATAAATAAAATGTAAAACCATTCTAAGTTACCAAACATGGTTTGGTTTTTCAGCATAACTTTTTCTTACACTAAAATCATCTGCACCAAATATGGTTCCAATTTAAAATAAAACCACACTAAACCAAATCCAACCCAACTCAAAACCAAAAACTAACATCACACCGCACCGTTACCAAATGCACCCTTATGTTGTTTGCTTCATGCATCACCCACTTCTAGGTGTCTGTATATATAGTTAGAGATCATATATAACATGACGCTACTATACTATATTACCGATAAAAATTGAAAACATAAAATACTCTAAAAAATATTAAAAAGTCAGATTTGAATAATTAATTTGGAACAAAGACTAATAAATACTATCCAACAAAAGTTCTCCTTGATTTGAATAAAAATGGAATTCTCCCTTCGATCTTAAAATTTATATACCTCATATATATATCAGTCGTTAATAAAATCGAATAAATTCTTCTTTCTTTTTCATTACATATGAAATGCCTGATAAAAAATACTGATACATCTAAATGCATGACACATTAACCATTTTTTTCACACAATTGAAAACTTTAGGGCCTGTTTGGAAACGCTCCCGCTCCTGCTTTCATACGGGTTTGGAAGCTGAAGCGTAGCGAAGCAAGTTTTTTCTGAAGCGGAAGCATGTTTGGTGCTGATGATTCTGATATGAGAAAAATGAAAGCTGAAGCATGCAGAACATGTTTGGTGGAACTACTGATTTCCTAAAATGTGAAAGCAAAAAATGTTTGGTGAATTCAAATGATTTGAGATTCTGTTTTTTTTTTTGGATTTTAGATTGAATATAAGAAATTAATAAGTTCTACAATTAAAAAAAATAAAAATTGTATTGCACAAGGCCTCTCATTTGGATATTGTAAATAAATTTTTTATTTTTTGTAAACTATAAAAAATTTTGTAGATAAATTCTAAATTATAATATTGTATTGCACAAGATCTTTGGTTATAATATATTATTTTGGGTAAAGTGCATAAAACCCTCCTCAATTATTGCCCAATGAGCACAAAAACCCCCTCAACTACAAAAGGAGCAAAAAAAATCCCTCAACTATCCTAATTGGGTGCAATTTACCCCATCCCTATTGCAAAATTACAATTTTACCTTTAAAAAAATAAAATAAATTATTTTAAGAGATAATTAATATATATAAAATTCAAAAAACAATATATTAAAATTTGAAATTTTTTTAAAATTCGAAACAAATATATAAAATTCAAAAAATATATATATATGTAAAATTTGAAATATATATATATATATATATATATATAATTCAAAAAATATATATTAAATTTCAAAAAAAAAAAATTCAAAATTTATATATAATTTTCAAATTTTATATATTTTTCGAAATTTATATATTTTTTTCGAATTTTATATAATTTTCAAAATTTATATATATATTTCAAAATTTATATACTTTTTTCGAATTTTATATATTTTTTAAAAATTTATATATATATTTCGAATTTTATATATTTTTTGAAATTTAAAATAATTTTTTGGAATTTTATATATTTATTTCTAATTTTATATATATTTTAAAAATTTATATATTTTTTTCGAATTTTATATATTTTTCGAAATTAAAAATATTTTTTTTGAAATTTTATATATTTATTTCTAATTTTATATATATTTTTGGAATTAATTTTTTTAAAAAATTTTATACACCTTGAAGCAAACCTAACATGTTGCAAAGAATTTGGGAGCAACTTATAATGAGCCCCACTAAAAATAGTGATGGGAGCAAGTGGAAGCAAGGTGAGCCTTGCTTTCAAATTTGAGGTTTTGCTCCAGTCTGCTTTCAGATTTTGGAAGCGGGAGCAACCAATCAAACATCCCTACTCTATGAACAGTAATAAAAATAGGAGCAAAAGCAGAAAGCGGGAGCGTTACCATACATGCCTTATTAATCTCCTCATATCATAGAATTGTAGTGATGGATTTATCATTTTAATGTAAGCCTTAAATGTACTTTGATCTTAAGATCATCTTTTGAATGAGTATGTAACAGAATTGCAATCTTCTTTTTCGTATCATGTATTTTAAGGCTTTTAATGAAGTACTTTAATTTTTGAGAGAGAAATTATTAAAGTACCCTCGAGTCAATCCAAAGGCATAGTGGCATACCAATACCATACTTTGGACAAACTAGCAATTACTACCCCTCCACTGCTTTCCAATCACACCCTACACGCGTTATTGACTTTCAAACACCCCTATTTATTTCTGCAACCAACCTCTCCCTATTGGAATAATCTCACCTCTCCCTATATCTCTATCAATACATATATGTAATATATATATATATATATATATATATATATATATCTCCCTTTCAACCTTCCCCATTAATTAATACTTCTCTCTGCAAACAAAAACCAATGTCATGAGAGAGAAGCAGAGAATCAATCCTCCTTCATAGAAATATGGAATTACAAATATAAATGAGAGAAACAAAGAGGCAGCAGAGACTGACCAGAACCCACACTTCTATATATACCTAAAAACTCCTCTCTCTCTCTCTCTCTCTCTCATCTTTTTGGAGTTACACAAAAAAACCCTAGTTAGCTAGCAGTACCCTTTTGCATTTAGAGCTCTCTGTGTCTTCTCTGATGAAGATTCTATGATAAGCCCCAACATGTCCTCCATTCAATACTCTCTTTGCTTCTCTTCCGGGGGAAATGGCGCGTACTTTGAGTAATTCACAAGTATTTCACTTTTAATGCAATTTTGTAAGGTAGGGTATGGGACTATTGTACCCCTTAGATTTCTTTATCACATATCTCCTTTTTATTAAATTTTTCTTTCCCTTCTTGTTTATGATTTCACAGGCGATTCTTGTTGTGGGTTTGCCTATTTTATATCTCTGATGATCCTTTATGATCTGTAATAAATATATTGTATGTATATGTGTCTATTAATAAATACATGAGAGAGATGGCAAGGACTGTTTATTAATTGAATATGAAATGAACATACAGGGTAGGTGAGAAGGCTAGCACTATAAGAAGAGAAGAGATTTTATCTTATGTCTTGTGTTATCATTCAGCGAGTGACCAGAACAAGTGCAACAAATAGCTAGTTTTGGATTTCATATATATATATATCATTATCATCAGTGGTATCATGGCTTCATCAAATAGACATTGGCCTAGTATGTTCAAGTCCAAGCCCTGCAACACTCATCACCAACACCAATGGCAGCATGACATCAACCCTAGTTCTCTCATGTCAAGTGGGTCATGCCACAGAGCCCCATACACATCATCAGGTAACACTCTCAAACACAAAACTGCAGTCACAATTACACTTCTCATCATTTGAAGTCATTTAAGTTCCTCACTTTTTTGCTTGTCACCATCTTCTGCCATCAACTCTGCATAAACACACACGCACATATATATATATATATATATATATATATGCATGTATAGCTTCTAATCCCTCCCTTAGCTCTCTCTTGCCCAACACCAAACAACACTTTTTACCACTCTGCTTCAACCTTTCTCAATTAAAACACTTTAATTAATATGTTTTCTGAGTTTGAAAAATTATCCTTTAATTAACCCTTACAAAACTTCGAAG
Source organism: Cornus suecica (assembly GCA_963922005.1). NCBI lineage: Eukaryota > Viridiplantae > Streptophyta > Magnoliopsida > Cornales > Cornaceae > Cornus > Cornus suecica. The sequence continues at coordinate 78,012,087 of OY998241.1, forward strand.
TTTTTTAGAAAATCGGTAGTTTTAAAATAAGCATTTCTAAAATTTGGTACACAATTTCAATTTATTCTAGACAAATCGCATCACGAACATCACGAAATGCTGTGCACCGAATTAACGTCGTGATTATAACTAATTTTTTGTTAAAAAAATAAATAAATACTAAATTAAAGATTACCAATTCAATTCTCTCGAAATAATGAAACTTTTAACGATTCTTGCGATCACAGTTTCTGAAGAGCGAACTCCTGAGCCAAAACCAAGATGGAACCCTAAACCGGAGCAAATCCGCATACTTGAAGCCATCTTCAACTCCGGGATGGTGAATCCACCCAGAGATGAGATAAGGAGGATCAGAGCAAAGCTCCAAGAGTACGGCCAAGTTGGTGACGCCAACGTCTTCTACTGGTTCCAGAACAGAAAATCAAGAAGCAAAAACAAACAACGCCACCTCCAAAACTCCAAATTTCACCCCCAACCCCCTCCCGCCACCACCAACACCACCTCCATTCCCACCAAAACTCCTTCCTCCTCCTCCTCATCCGATAAATCTCCTCCCACCGCCACTAAACCCTACCCATTGGACCCCGCCACCAATGTCATGGAACTACTCAATTCTCCAACTCCTTCAGTGAACCAAACTTGTTTTCAATCCCATAATGAGCTCTTGCCGGAAATGCCCTTCTTTTATCCGGTGCAGCCCACCACAGGAGGGTCAACTACAACCGTTTTCTCACAAGGGTTTTGCTTCCCGGAGCTGTCCAATTTGGTTGATCTCAATGATCAGACGGTGGAGAGTTGTTCAAGTCTGTTTCTCAGTGAGTTGATGATGAATCATGGACCGTTGAAGGAGGTTGAAGATGACAAGATCATGAGGCTCCAACAAGAGCTGAGTTACAGTGTAACTACAACTCCTCTCACTACTACTCAGACCACTGTTTCAGCGCCAACTCTCACTGTTCAATCTCCAATCAGTCACTTTCAAGGTACGCGCGTTTTTAGATACTACATTTGTTTGCATGTGTGTTATGATAAATAAAAAAACCGGCTTCTTGCATGTTGATGTTTATACTCAAATGTTTGATTGATGTGATTGATCAATGGATGTACCACATGAGTACTCTCTGTATATATATATACCATAATTGAATAGATAGTAGTACTAGTGCTAATTTATGTTGTCATTCTTATACCTAATTCTCAATATTGTGTCAGTATATATGTATAAATGTTTATAATTACACAAAATATATCGGCAAAGTTGTATGTCTTGAAATTAATTTTAAAATAATATAATCAATCAAGAAATTGTACAGTTTTGATATATATAACAATACTCTTACTTTTGTATTTTCTTTTTTATTATTATTATTTTGAATTCATATATATAGGTTATAGATTAATCCACATAATTCATGATTTTATTGTGAAATTAGTTTTGTTATATTTAACATTTTTCATAATATGTACGCTTTAATTTGATGGCTCTTAGTTTTCATAATACACTCATTTCTTTTGAAATTGTCGTGCTTCAATTTTTCTTTTGCGTTTTTTATTTTTAAAACTTAAATTGTTTTCTTTCAAACAAATTTTTTTACGATGATAAAGTTGAATAAAATAATGCTAGCAAAATACCATTCAAAATAATAATAATAATGATAATGCTAGCAAAATTCCAAACAACTTTGACACGTTAGAGAAGAAAATGAGCTAAGGGTAGTTATGTCATTTAACAAGTTGGACGTTTTGCATGGCTCAATCACAATCAATGGGTATGGGGGGGGTAAAGTAAATGATGTGGTGTGTGCAAGTGCAGGAGTTGAGTATGCAGGTGCAATGGATCCTGAAAACGCGGCGAGATCAACGGTGTTCATAAATGAGGTGGCGTTCGAGGTGGGTGTGGGAGGTTTTAACGTGCGGGAGGCGTTTGGTGAGGACGCAGTGCTGATTAACGGCGTGACAGGTCAGCCAGTTCTCACCAACCAATGGGGTGTCACTCTACAATCACTCCACCATGGCGCTTTCTATTACCTCCTCCGCACGTTATCTCCTTCCCCACTCGACAACACTACTCATCTCGTACGTACTTTTACTATTTCTTCAACTACTCTCTTTTTTATTTTTATTTAATTTTAAAATTTGTGATTTGAAGGTGGTCATTTCTGTGTTGCATATGATCTTGTTTGATACTTGGATTGGATGATGATTTTGTGGATCACATCATATTTACACTAATCATTGTGAAACAAGTTATTCTTGAAGTTACGACTTTCTTTAATAGTTTGACTAGGAAAATTTAAATTTTAACCTTATGCAATTAATTTGGTGGATAATAAATAAAGTCTTTAGTCCATTAAAATTTACATAATAAATATATTAAATATGAGTATACTCACTCCATTAAAGAGAGAAAAACTATCCTACTGTATAGATAAGGTTAAACAAATCCGTGCAAGTAGCATTTTTATTTTTTTTTGTAAAAATATGGATCATTATTATAGCTTCACTTTTCCCCAAACAGCAATGTGACTCATGCAAAGCAACCTTTCGTATTTTAACTTTGAATATTTATCAATTGCATTATGGTTTCTTATAATATATATAGTTTATATTTTTATTACTTTTCATGATGAATTGCAGATTTAGATGAGAAGAAAGAAGTAGCTAATGAAGTTGTAATGAGCGTTGCTGTTGAACACTTGGAGCGCTCTGTCTCTTTCTGTCTCTCCTATTCTGTTTCTCATTAAATGAGCATTGTAAACTTATGGAAAACTATGAACTTAAGTTTATGTTTTACATGTACAAGGCTCGAAATCAAAATATATGTGGAATGTATGGGCTTTTGTGTTTTTCAAACTTGGTGGATAATTGAGATAGTATAATCTATATCTATATCTATACTCACTATTAAAATTGTGAAAAAGTTTTGGTATTTCAGTATTTATTGTCAAAATTTCTTATGTAATTTTCCAATCTAATTTCTACTTGAATTATAACTTCAATCCAAATTTTAGTTGAATTATAACCACAAAATTTAATTGAATTCTATAACTTCAATTCAAGTAGAATCTTTTTTGGAAGAACCAACATTTATTTATGAATTATGTATTTAAATTCTATCACTAAAATCCAATTGAATTTTAATTGTATTAAATTACAATGATTGTGATAGAATACTAAAAGTTTAAATTATTTTTTATACTTTTTAAATTATTTTACTAAAAGTTTAAATTATTTTTTATACTTTTTTCATTCTCTTACTATAATTTAATGACAATTAAGAATCTTAATCCTAGTTAGATAAAAAAAAAAAAAAGGAATATAAAGAATCCATATACAATTGTATGTAATAATTCTAATCCTAAATAGAGTATAATATTTGATTATTATTTAAATAGTATGATTTTTTTATACTTTCTCTTCTACTATTGTGATCTTCTATTTTATTATTGTGCCGTGATTTTGTAGGTTTGTATATCCATCTTTCACATGGAGTGAGTTTGAAAAAATAAAAAATGAAAGGTATTTCGGTGGTTTTGAATTTTCATTTTAGTTTTATTATATTTTACAATTTACTTCGTTTAGTTTTAGTTTTTTTAATGTTGTAGGTTTATATATATTTTTTATACTATTAAAAGTGTGAAGAATAGTGACTTTATCTCCAAAATTTAAAATTTTGGACCAATTAAAGAATAACCTAAAATATTGAAGTAGGATTCTATTAATAAAAACCTTAGAAGTCAAAGCTCCAACAATGGCCTCCTCAAGAGCTCTAACTTCCTCAACCTATTCCCTGGTACGAAAAACAGAGCCATTGTATGGTTTCAATCTGTATTCCGCATTGGTCTCATCCATTAATCAGTAAAATAATTGATGTGAATTATTTATTCTTTGCTTGAAACAAAAAAGTTAATACTGTATATGGGTGGACCTTGATTGATACAATAATCACAAGGACTGCTGTTTGAATTAGAGATGAGCCAGATGAGAACCACAAGAGCAAGTAAGAACAATTTTGTGCTTTTTTTTTCAAATTAAATATAAAACTAACCCATTTGGCGTTGCGTATTAATATAATACTACTCCTATAGCTAATATTACTATATGCATTAATTACATATGCATTTTTTATTTGAGCAGCCACCAACAAAACTGATGTTTGTATTGGATAATGAATTTTGATTATATGTTCAAATTTTTATGATTAAATTTGCCTTATTACATTCTTTATGTTATAGTATTTAGAATTTTAGAAAATATATTACTACACTTCTCTACATCTTATACATCCTACTGTCACCTTATATTGTCATTATCAATTGTCACCTTATATTGTCATTATCACTCCTCCCACCTTGTCATGCAAGTGGCAGCATTCTGTTTGGTCAGCACCATATTCCTAAACATGCATTTATCTTGTGGATGGCCATGCATAGAAGATTAAGAACCAAGGACAAACCAGGGCTCCCGCCCAACCTTTCTCCATTGTGTTGTCTGTGTGGTGTTATGAATGAGTCACATGAACACTTGTTTTTCTCATGCACTTTCTCCCTTCGAATATGGAACTGGATTCAAAATATTTGTGGAGTCTACTTGGGTATTACATCCCTAGAGGTAGGGCTGCAAATGAACCGAGCCGAGCCGAGCTTTAGAATGTTCAAGCTCGGTTCATTTACTAAACGAGCCTAGAAAATGTGTTCAAGCTCGGCTCATTTGCTTAACGAACGAGCCCGAGCCGAACGCCAGATTTAACGAGCCGAGCCCGAGCTTATTCACGAACGACTCGTTTCAGTGCAACATATATTAATCTCCATAATAGTTGTTTGGATTGAGTTGTTGCATGTTTGTTTTAACATATTTTCACTAGTATAATTTTTTATGAATGAATTTTATGTTATGACCGCCTAATTTCTATAATTTTTTCACAATAATCTTCATAATTTGTTCAATTTGAACACTTTCTTTTGTCAAATATGATATAATTTTACTATTTAACTTAGACGAGCCTGTTCACGAGCTTGGCGAGCCGAGCTTAGTAATGTTCAAGCTCGGCTCGTTTACTAAACGAGCCTAAATATTGTGCTCAGGCTCGGTTCGTTTACTAAACGAACGAGCACGAGCCGAGCTCTTAACGAGTCGAACCCGAGTCTGCTCACGAACGGCTCGGTTCATTTGCAGCCCTACCTAGAGGATATCACAGCCTGGGCTTTAGAGCTTTGGGAAGCAAAGGATTGTGACTCGAGAGGGAATGTCTTTAGGCTATGCATTGCTGCTGCAGTCTACACTATCTGGAGGGAAAGAAATTGCAGGATTTTCAGCCACAAGTTCACATCCTCTAGGGGCCTAACTTTGGCAATCAAAGCTCATATCAGAATGAAGCTCACGACTTTGACCTTCAAGAACACAAAGCTTAGTAGAGAGATAGTTGTTGCTTGGTCCCTTCCAAGCTCTGTGATCTCCCTTACCTTAGCGTCCATGGGATATCTCGGTTGATTTCGTTTTTTCTTTTGCCCCCTCTGCTCTAGTGAGCTGTTAGGGGTTCTTTTTGTTCCAGCTTTTGCTGGGTTTTCTCCTTGCATGGCAAGGTTGTATTATTTTTTGGTTCGTTTTTAATAAATTTGAATTACCGGAAAAAAAAAATTACTAGGTTTGAGACAACGATTATATGTATACATTCTTATTTGCTATGCACTTTTCTCTTTTTTCTTTACTACACACCTTCTCCTTTAGGATTATGTTGTTTTTTTTGAAATATTTAACTGTTTTAATATGTATTAATATTAGTTTTTTAAGAGTAAATTATTTTGAGATTGAGAACTTTTTGTTTGATAAATAAATATGTATTTTATTTATTTATTTTTATGCAATATATTTATATTTATTTAATTAGTTTGAGTTTGAGTAATTGATTCATCAAATAATCTATATTTGTTAATCCTTTTGACTATATTATTTTTCTTGGTTTTGATATACTAGATTGTATTTTTTATTTTTTTTAACTATATTAGTTTTTTATATACTAGTTTGAATTTTACTTATTAATTTTGTATTCTATATCTATATGGAGTACTTGTAGTAGTTTGAGTTTGAGGAATTGAATTATACAATATAATTTATATTCGTGTTTTCTTTGTAATAATTTATTTTATTTTGTACTTTTTTTTATTATTTGAGATATATTTTAGTTTGAGTTTTTTTTATCCATTTTACTTTTCCAAACTCTATATTAGTTTGAGTTTGAGGATTTTATTTTTTATTTTGTTGGGTTTTTTATTATGTATTAGTTTGTTTTTAATTATATTTTTTATATGTTTTATAACTATATGTAATAGAGGTAGTTCATTCAGAACATAATTTATAATCTTTTAGTACTTTTGGCTATATTATTATTTTTTTATTCAGATGTCTTATTCTTTTTTACATTCAAAAAAAAAAATTGTCTTTCTCTTTTTGTTACATAATCTTTTCCTTCTTGAATTTTAGTTTTATTTTGTTTAATTTTCTCCCCCTCTTAACCTCTATGTAATTTTTTATTTTATTTTTTGTTAGTATTTATTAATTTGACTTGAGAAATTGAATTCACATTTGAACTGATATTGGTATTGGATTATGGATTTTAATTATTATTATATTCTACTTTTATGATCATATTTCGTGTTTTTTTTTTGTTCTTATATATTTGATTCTTGATTTTACTCCTTTTTTTTTAACTATATTAGTTGTATTTGAGTACTTTTATGTTTATTTTTTTATATAGGTTTCAGTTTTTTATTGGTCTTCAAAATATTAGTTGGGATTTATTTTAATTATTTAGTTTTATAAGTAAATGTATTAGTATAGTTGGATTATTTAGTTTTTTTAAGTTAATTACTTTATTATGGTATAATTCTATTCTTTTTATATCTACCTATTCATTTAACTCCTTACCAATAAAGAGATAAAAAAAAAATAGAATATAATATTTGGAACCTATCTACTTCAATAATTTAGAGACAAAACAAATCCTTATTATACATGAAGTGATAGAGATGTAATCAAGGAACATTAGCGTGAACATTTTGCTAAAATTTGGACTTTTCATTATTAGATTATTATTTATTTTTTAGGAATTTTCATATTTTTTTATTTTTATTTATACTTTGTTCATTTATATACAGTCCACCAATTATGTATTCCCTTCATTTTCAATGTAATGTTTTAATTTTTCTGCCTTTTGATTCATTTGTAGATTGGGACTCAAACTATAATGTATATTTATAGTTGGTAAATTTAATTTTAGATAATTCTTTGTTTATATAAAAGTAATTACTTAGATTGTTTCTTAAATTAGTATTTTTGAATTGATTAATTTAATTTTTCATTACAATATTTTTAAATGTTTTCAACAAATAATGATTTTTTTTCTAATTTTTTTCACCTAACAATTATATTTACTACCTATTATATTATTCATCTTTATATAATAATTTATTTATTTATTTTCACCACGCATTGCACGATGCACTTTACAAGTATGATATACAAGTATTAAATGAATGAATACATGTGATGCTTGTATATATGCCATTAGTGCACACAGCTTTCAACTTCGTTGATATCTGTTTTTGCCGTTTCACACATGACACTAATTGGAAGCAAATTCTCATCGGCATTTATTTATATATGTCTCTCAACTTACTCAAAAAAGACGTTAATTATTGTATTCATTTAATCGTCAACTTTAGTCATCACCATTTATTAGATCAAATTATACAATAAAAAGAAGGAAAGAAGGAACGAACAATTTTATAAGTAAATAGCGCATGTACAATAAATAGGAAAAAACTCCAGTCGAGGTGTTCACTCACTGGACCAAAAGATCTCATGAATCAAAATTCATTTGGTAGCAAGATTCTATCTAGGGTCGGAATCGAACTATTATTTTTGGTTCTTTAAAAATATGAGAACTGGAATCGAACTGAACCAAATCATTTTTTTAGTTCGGTTCGGTTCTAATATAATTATAAATTAAATTAAATAGAGTATATCAACTATTGTATATTGAATGTTTTGTGATCGAATTGGGGTTGTGATAGGTAAATTTACCTTCTAACCCTCATTCTCTTTCCTCTTTTAGGGAATTAATGCCCTCCTTTTCTGAAACTATTTTATTTTACATTATAAGTTTATTTATTTATCAAAAAAAAAATTATTACAAACCCAAAATCAATTATATAATTAGTGAAATGGAATTAATTATTTCAAAATTATATTTCCTAAAATTATAATCTTATAACTATTTACTAATAACTTTTAAATTATATATAATTCAAAATATAGTACTAATAAAAAATAATAAGAAAAAGAAAAACTAGAACTGGAACCGAATCGAATCACCTTGGAACCGAAATGTTTTTTGAACCGAACCACCTCGGAACCAAACCGAATCACCTTGAAACCGAACCAGAGCCAAAACCGTTCTTTTAAGTTGAACCAAGCCATTTTTTTGGGATCGGTTCTAATTTCATTCAATTTTACATGGTTAAGAATTGGAACTAAACCGAACTACCTTACAGCCTAACCAAATCATCGATCCGGTTCGATTTTTCGGTTCTTTGTGCTTCCCTAATTCTATCGCTATGGATCACCCATAGCACCTAATGAGATCTAGTCAATCAAATTTCACAATAAGAGAGTAATTGAGTAATCCGACTGAATTAATTAAAGTTCAATAAACACTACCTAATCTTTCAAAACCTAGTTGCACTTTTAACGTTTCATAAGTTGTTATGAGTTCTCCAAATGTGCGTCTTTTGTCAAGGTAAAACAAAATATATTTCAAAACAAAATGCATGTAGAGCCCAAATTGAAGAGAGTTAAACCGCCTGATTTATATTTCTCAGACAAATAACTGTCCTGAATTAGCACTTTGTATTGAAACTGACTTAACGAGAGGGACCCAATAAAAATGAAGCACTTTGTATTGAATGTGACTTAACGAGAGGGACCCAATAAAAATGAAGACCACTATCCCTGTAACCACTTATGATCGCAGGAAGTAGATACTGGTAGTTGATCCATACTGTTTGTAGCCTACTTTAGTAAGGTTCTAATAGGGTACCCTACCCTACCTACGGCTACAAACAAACTAAGAGCATAATTTTGGAATATTCAAACTTAATTCATTTATTAAACGAATTTAGAAAATATAATCAGTTCGGCTCATTTACTTAACGAACCCAAGCCGAGCTCTAGATTTAACTACTCGAATCCGAGCTTACTCACGAACAACTTATTTCAGTTGCAATATATATTACTTTTGTCAATAGTTACCTGAATTGAGTTATTGCATGTCTGTTTTTAATATATTTTCACTACTATAAATTTTTATAAATGATTTTTATATTATGACCGCATAAGTCTCATAATCTTTTCACAACATTTTTATTTATATATTGTAACAAATACTCAGGTAATAATTTCGAAGGGAGGTAACTGAAATTATTCCATATTTATTCTAAATTTGGATGATTATTGAATAATTGCGATTTACATACCAGTGCGGTTTTTCGTTTTTCTTTTTTTTATCTTCTTTGATAAATGGTGGTGCTAGAAGACTTTTGCCCCAATACACGGATTGTGCAAATTTCATATTATGTTTGCGTTCATGATTTCAGTTAATTATTTATTTCAAAAAAAATCGAATATGAGAGTTAATACTTCCTAAATTGATAGATTTTAAGCTTTTTTTTCAGTAAATTAAATTTTAAGTTATTTTGAACTGGGCTAACCTGAATTTACATGTGAAACATTTCCCCCCAGAATGTAGCTAAATTTGGAGTATAGGACATGTATACAATAACTATATATATATATATAGACGTTAGCATAATATGCAGGAATCATCTTAATTTGATGGGGTCAACCGTCAACTTGATAGAGTGATATGCAGATAATTTACGTGTACACTGGTGGGAACAGTTTAAATGATTTGGACCTATCGGTCTGTCAAATTCTCACTCTCTACGTTACATGCATTATGCTGCATGAACCGTCACGTACCATAATCATTACGAATCATTGTATCAGCACCAACATTCATTATCCATGCATATACATACAGAAAATATATACCTCTTTCCTTTTTAGTTTATGACGCCGGACATAATAGAGATTATTCTGTAGACTAGTATAACCGGTACTTTGCAAGGAAAAACAGGAAAATTTCGACCCAAAAATTCAGAGAACACTCTGGAATTTATTAAAATTGTATATAATCAAGAATTAATTTAAAACAACCCACAAGCCGGGTTTAAATAGCTGAAAATCAAGGATTTTACCAAAAATAGCAAAACCCTAAAAGTCTTACCAAAACGAAATACAGAAAGAAATCAAAAGATTGCCAAAAATCTGGCCCAAATCGGGTTCAGAATCAATTCCTAATTGACAAATAGAAAATTACCATAAGTAATAAAAATTAACTAAAAATAGAGATTTGAAAAGGAAAACAGCATATTACGATTTCCTGTCATCCTTGCGTTGATCCTCCTGCATCAGTCACCCCGGGTTGGAAAGAACTCGTCCTTGAGTTCACAGCAGCATCAGCAGAATCCGCAAAACAAGGACTCGGGTGTTTCACATTAAAGACATGCATCAGATGTTTTTAAGTGACTAGGGAGACACAACCTGTATGCGTTGTCATTAATCTTCTGCAATATCTCACATGGTCCAATCTTCCGCTCCTTAAGCTTATTATACTTGCCAACAGGGAAACGATCACGAGTTAATACAGCCCAAAAAAAATCACCAACATAAAAAAGTACCTGACAACGATGACTGTCCGTTCGAGCTTTGTACTTGTCATTGCTCTCATGAATGGTCAGTTTCACCTGCTCATGGATGCCTCGAAGATGTTGGGTCAACTCACCTGCCCTAGGATGTAAACGGCCCGTGGGTAATTCTGGCGGCAGCCCATGAGGAAGGTTTTCTGGCATCAAAACAGAGAATTCCGAAAACAACTGTTGGACCTCCATGGGTAATTCTAAAACCTCACCTGCTGTATTATTTTCACAAGGCATAAAAACAACTTCCTTCTTTGGACCTGCTGCTGGGATCTCATTCTGCTGAGATTCAGGAGGATTGCTAAATGGGATCTCAAGATTTTCCATGCCAGTTATATCGTCCTCCAGTAAGGAGTTCAAGAAAATGTCTTCCATCTAATCAACTTCAACGAGGTTATTGACTTCATAATCCGGCCACTGGTATGGAAGCGTCCACTGAACTTCAGTCGTCGTGCTTGCATTGAACACATCCTCATCTCCTTCTTCGTCATACACTGGCTCTCCAATGAAAATATTGGTTTTCAACCAATCATCTTCGGAATCAGAATCTTCCGAAAATATTGGCTCTAACTGTGGATACGGATTTTCGAAGGTGGAATTGTCGGTATCAGAATCTTCCACATCATGATTACCGATTCCTGCGCCGTCAGGCGCTGGGTTTACTCTGCCACTTGCCTCTGCAAATCCTCAATCATAACATCCTGAACGTTACGATAATGGTGCGGGACTTTCTCAATCGGAACCTGCCCACGACGACCACCAACCATTGAAAACTGATGAAAATACCGCCAGGAAGATGCTGAGCTCTGATACCAATTGACGCCGGACAGAATAGAGATTATTCTGCAGGCTAGTACAACCGGTACTTTGCAAGGAAAAACAGGAAAATTTCGACCCAAAAATTCAGAGAACACTCTGGAATTTATTAAAATTGTATATAATCAAGAATTAATTAAAACAACCCACAAGCCGGGTTTAAATAGCTGAAAATCAAGGATTTTACCGAAAATAGCAAAACCCTAAAAGTCTTACCAAAACGAAATACGGAAAGAAATCAAAAGATTGCCAAAAATCTGGCCCAAATCGAGTTTAGAATCAATTCCTAATTGACAAATAGAAAATTACCATAAGTAATAAAAATTAACTAAAAATAGATATTTGAAAAGGAAAATAGCAGATCACGATTTCCTACCATCATTGCGTTGATTCTCTTGCATCAGTTTATTTTCACTCTATCTTGTATATATCTTTGATTTTTTTGGTGTATATTAATCAGGTATAAATACAGAAAATTATGGGAAGGGAAGCCACTTTAAAAACGGGGGCAATAAAAAAAAAATTATTGTTTTATAGCGGATGTATAAATTTAAAATTTTATCTACATATTATCTTTTTTTTTCAAAAAAAGCAATAGAATTTTTTATATATAAAAAAATCATATAGGGGCAAGTGCCCCCATGAGAGTAAAGTGGTTCGTGCCTGAAACTAATTAATCCATTCTATGATCGCAGACGCAACACACACAATCCACCTCCAAACCGAACTTGAACCCATTCTAATTCGAAAGAGACACCACCAAAAAAAATCTATTTATGTGTCAACTAAATTGTTTGTCACAATAACACAACTTTATTATCACTATAGTTTTAAAAAAAAAAAATTAATGTCGGAACTTTATGTATTTATAATTCATCACTAGTTGTACATTTTATCCCTTTTAGTAATGTTTAATCGTTGTTAATACAACGAAAATAAGTTTTAACTTTTTTATAAAAATAAATTTTATGAATCCTAGTGCCATGGTAGCTCTCAGTTGCACAAGGTACGGTTCGGTTCCGATTCATACTATTCCATTTCAAAAAATAAAAAAATATCAAATATAAAATATATATATAATTATAAATCCAACTTTCAAAATTTTGACTATTACAAATCCAAAATAAATGCACAATTAGTGGAATAGTACTATTTCTATATTACATTCCCTAATAAAAAATTTGCATTTCAAAGTTACAAAACAAAACCATCCTTTAAGTCACTTGTATCTCAAAATAAAAAAATAATCGCATCCAGCTTGCAATTCTAATGGCATGTCGAGTAGTTGACATACACTTAAACCAATTTGTATTAGATATAAATCAAAAAAGAAACAAAAAAAAAAACTTTAGCATTTGTCAATGAAACAGAAGGAGAGTGTTAAAAATAAGAATCACTTAAACCAATTTGTAGAAGAAAATGGAAAAGTAAAAAAAAAATGGGCAGTGTTAAATTTTTTTAAAACTTGATATAACTGCATTAGATGGACAGTGTGAATTGGACAGTGGCATTAGATGGAAAAGTACAAATTTAAAACTGCAGTGGCAAAACTTTAACAAACTCCATTTAAAACTGATATATGACTTGGACAGTGGCAAACTTTACAACTGTAGTGGTAGAAACTGATCAAAACTCCTTCTCAACTGATCTCTTCTACCCAACTATAGTATCACTGCAAGAGTGTATATATCTATATTTATACTACTATTAAAAGTGGAAAGGATTATAGTATTAAAATTATAATTAAAGTATAATCTTATCTTCAAAATTTGAAATAATTCTTATCCTAAAAAACATAGAATTATAAAAAAATAATGAAATATTATTTTTTGTTAAAATTTATCTTTAAAAAATCTATTAAGTAGGATTCTATTTGCACCAATTAAAGTACAATCTAGAAATTTATTTGAGTAATTAAAGCAGGATTAATAGGATTTTATTTGGAATTTTTTTTTTTTGAAATTATCATTTTTTCACACACCCGATAAACTTTTACGGTAATACGGTTAATAAGAGTGACCGTACGTGTAAAATGATGGCATTTTACGATTAATCATAGGAATAGTATTTAATATATAAGATGGTATAATTGAAGTGTCAATCCTTCTATATTAATTATACTTTTACTTTTATATATGAAACTTAAAATTTTAGGTGTGAATTTAATTGAATTGTTAATCTAACTCCAAATTCAAATAGAATTCTATTTTGACTAATCAAGTTTTGTCTTTTAATTGTAACTAATAATCATAAATACATAATATATATATATAGATACACAAATTATAGAGTAATTTACACAAAACCCCCTGAGGTTTCAGAATTTAATCACCAAACCCCCTGTCGTTCGTCAAACCCCCTGACATTTAATATTTTAATCAAATAACCCCTTTCAACCAATTTTCATGTCAAAATAACTTAAATGCCCCTCACATAAATTACAATTTCACCTCTCTTATTTGAACATATTACACTTACACCCCATCTTGTTTGAATAATTACACTTTCCCCCATATATAAATATATATATATAATTCGAAAAATATATTTAAATTCGAAACAATATATATATATAATTCGAAACAAATATATAAATTTTGAACATATATATATATATATAATTCGTAAACAATATATTAAATTTCGAATTTTTTTTATTAAATTCGAAAAAATATATAAATTTTGAAATATATATATAAAATTCAAAACAAATATACAAAATTTGAAATATATATATAAAATTAGAAAAATTATATAAAATTCGGAAAAAATATATAATTCGAAACAAATATATAAAACTCATAAATAATATATTAAATTTCGAATATATATATATAAAATCAAAAATATATATATATATAGTTAATATATATATATAATATTCAAAACAAATATATAAAATTTAGAAAATATATATATTTCAAAATGAATTTTATTTTTTATATATGTCACCACGTGAGTGGCACGTGACAGGGTGTATGATTTGGACCAGACACATGAGGTTGAATGGGGACCCATGTCATGTTGTGTACTTAAATCTTTATTTTTTATTGTATTGTTTTAAATGGACAAAAAATTAAACGAAAAAGAGGTAAAGGTGAGAAAGTTGGACAAGAAGAAGTGGGATAGAGTAAGATGGTGGGCTGATTGTTTGTCTCTTCTTGGATACTAGCATCATCATTTTCTTTTTCTTTCGTTTCTATTTTTTTAGGGGTAATTTGATATATTATTTTCAATTTTTTTTTGAATTTTATATATTTTCCAAAATTTAAATATTTTTTCGAATTTTATATATTTTTTTGAAATTTAATAATTTTTTTCAAATTTTATATATGTTTTCGAAATTTAATATATTATTTATGAATTTTATATATTTTTTCCGAATTATATATAATTGTTTTTGAATTTATATATATTTTCCGAATTTTATATAGTTTTTCTAATTTTTTTTTTTCAAATTTTATATATTTGTTTTCAATTATATATATATAGATTTCAAAATTTATATATTTTTTCGAATTTTATATATTTTTTCAAAATTTAATATTTAGTTTACGAATTTTATATATATATATATTTCAAATTTTATATATTTGTTTCGAATTATATATATATATATATATATATTTTAAAATTTATATATTTATATATTTGTTCAAATTTTAAATATTTTTTTTTGAATTATATATATATATATATATTTTATAGAGGGGGTAAGTGTAATTATCCATACAGGAGAGGGGAAAGTATAATATGTCCAAAAAGAGGAGTGAAACTGTTTAAGTCATTTTGACATAAAAATTGGCTGAAGGGGGTACTTAATTAAAATATGAAATCTGAGGGAGTTTGGTGATTAAATCTTAAAACCTCATAAATTTTTGTGTAAATTATCCTAAATTATATATACAAAAAAAGTGAGGAGTATTTAAGTTCAAATAGGAAAGAGAGACTTAATGAGAGAAGGTAATCCTAATCTTAAATAAACTATATTACTCCATTTCATAATTAATAATCATCGGTATCTTTTAATACCTTGGTTTGGCTTGAAATTTTAGAATTCCCAACACATGGCCTCTCTCTTCACCCATTTTTTTCTTCTAAATTTTGGATTTATGAAACTCTATTTGGTGATTAATCGTGTTTTGCATTGATTTCTATTTTTTTTTTTGAGTACCTAAATATTTTTAGTTTCTCACACTATTTCATCTTAGTCTTTTTTTTAAAAAAAAAAAATATTCTTTTCTTCTTGGTCATTATATATTTATTAACTTTTTCTTTAGTTTAAATAAATATACTGATATGTATATTTATTTTTTACTTAAGCAATATATATTACCTTATGCTTTTCAACTTTTTCTACGTTATTCACCTTTTGTTTCTTAACTTCATTAAATCTACCATAATATATATAAAATTGTTACACATATACAAAAAAATATAGTATATTAGTTTTAATAAATACCTCATTATATTTGTACACTTAAATTTTTAATTTTTAATTTTTTTATGATTTTTCTTTTTATGTTATATTGATATGTTTCTTTTTACTTTTTTATAACCATTTTTTAATGTCTAATTGCATTTACTAATAATATTATTGAGTATTCCCTCTCTTTATGGTGTTTGTGGTATGGTCAAATCTAATCTTTGTACTATTATTTATTTTTCATACAAAAGACCATTATAATAAAATGATTTGATTTGATTAATTTTTTTAATAGTATTCAATTTGTATTTACTATTAATTTAAATAGTTTTTATTTTTATAATGAATACATTTTAATATTAATTGATAGTTTCAAATACTTGGGCTTGATTTGGTTAATGCTTATGCTTATATTTTCGTAAGTTATATTCTTTTCAAAGAATGAAATAACTTAAATTATTAAACAATTAAGAAACACTGTTTATATTTTTAATAAATTCCTTATATATAATAAAAATATAGGTAATTAATTATTTTTATTTTTTAAAACTTCTGATATTTTTTTAACAGGATTACACGTGCTTTTTAGCTAGTATATATATATATATATATATATATTATAAAAATCGGTTTCGGGTCTGGGTCTGGTTCGGTTCCAAAGAGGCGAGAATCGGAACCGAACCGCCGGTTCCGGTTCGGTCCGGTTCTCGGTTCCACCGATTCTTTTGTGCAGCCCTACTCTCAAGTGATGATTTAGGTCTTACTCACATGTTTGCAGGCCCAACCCTTACTATACCTGACCAAGACGATCACCTAGGGCCTCAAGGGCTAAATTTTTTTAGTTATACTAGTATAGGCCCAAAACTGAATTTAAATATTTCTCAATCTCAATCCAATACCAATACATGTTTTAAATAAATAAGATATAGTCCAATGCCCAAATTAAATTCAGCTCAATTTTTAACAATTTAATTAAAACCACACCAACCCATTCTCCCACTAATTGAATTAAAACCAAATATAGCCCAAAAGAACCTTAATGTAATTTATTTTAAGGGCCTCCCAATTTTAAAATTTTAGAATCAATATATAGTAGTGATATTTTTATTTATTGGTATAGAAATTTTTTTAGCTAAAATATCGGACCATTTATTTTCTTATTTTTCATGATTTGAATGAACTTGTAAATGGTCTGATATTTATTTTTTCCAAAATTAGTGATATCAATGTTTTTATGACTGTTTGTTTGTGAGTTTTTAATTTGGGGATAATTAAATTCTAATCGCACAAAATAAAAATATAAAATTACTGAAATAAAGATTAAGGGGGAAAAAATTGTATGAAGGGCCTCAGAGGCAATTATATGTATAATGTGACAAAAAATAATTGGTCAAGTTCACCACATCATATGAATGACGTTAGGACTAGGTTCATACAAAAATTTCTCCTCACTTAGGGCCCTAAATTTTTTTAGCAATTCCATGACCGGGCCCTGCATGTTTGTATATCGGATTCATTTTCCTTTAAGCAAGGGCCTAGGCCCATTTTTCATGTTTATTCCAAAGTTGTTAAAATCGAGAATATCTGTAGGATGGTTGGGTGGCCCGTAGGCCCACTTTTCATGTTTATTTTATTCTTCTTTGGCTTTAATAAGTCTAATTACCAAAAGAATAATAATAAAACAAAAAATATATATTTAAAATATATTAAAATCAAAAGAACATAGCCTCATTAAACTCATCATTTTTTCCCCGGTAATTCTCATTAAACTCGTCTTCAACAACTAGAAAACTCGAATTCTTATAAAGTCATCTTCAGAACTCGTTTTTCTCTTTATTCGTCTCAACTCCTTGTCTAGTTCTCATGGTCATGTAAATAAGAATGCAGTTCAAAAAAATTAGTAATATAAATAAAAAATATTTAATAATATATAAAAAAATAACTTATCGAGGGGAAGTAGTGTAGGAGGAAATTATATTCTATCTAAATCTCAAAAGAAATTTTCTGAAAAAAAATCTTCGCCGACCACGGGCTCGAACCCTCCAAAAAAATACTTCGCCCACCGTGGGGCTCGAACCCACGACCACAAGGTTAAGAGCCTTGCGCTCTACCAACTGAGCTAGACGGGCCCATGTCACACTTTCAAATTACATAACAAAAACAACTCAAGATTAACATATATTCACATGAGTATCCATTACATGAAGCAAGTACAGAAAAGTCAAACAGCTACGAATCACATCATCTCAGTTTGCGTTTACATAGTCCTCGGGTATATTACACGGGAAAAAAAAAAACAATTCGGAAGATGCAATTGAAGTCCATTTTGCGCAGTAGCTTCTTTTCCCCTGTTGCCATAGCCTCTGCAATTATTGATCTATTACGAATCAAAAAAAAATCTGGAGTTTTGTATATGGTACGGATAGAAGAAAAAAATAATAACAGGAGGAGAATGAATATGTTGATCCAAAAATTAATACTAATAAATAAAACAACAGATTTGGGGCTCATTCCACGGATTTTTTTTCTACCCGCCAGGATTCATGATGATTCCATTGCTGTAGATGAGTGATGAATCACTACTGTGAAGATCACAACGTTTAGACAGAAAAGAGAGGAAAAGGGAAGAAGGGATGAAGACACTAACCTGATACTAAAATTATTCAGATACTACTTTACAGTATCTCGTAAGGAATGAAAAAAACCAAAAAAAATACTACAGTGGACACGTAGGGCACAGCGATAAACAGCAATGCCCAGTAGCCTTGAAAGGGATTTAGGCCCAATGTGAAGGAAATGGTCAGCATAACATGTTACAGGCAATGGATATCGTCAAGTGCAGCAAGCACATACCATACCATGTGATGGCTGCATGCTTAACCCAACCTTAATCTCCTACATCATTTGATTTTTTCCTGATTTTCGTATTCCAGCACAAACTGTACTCTCCAAAACTGATGCATCAAAATAATGCACCAAGGTTTTGCAGATTCAAGTTATACTCGAGCATACAAATAACTTTCACAGAAGCCCATCCCAAAATGAGAATATTGTCTTGCATAATTCTATCTTTCAGAAAAAGCATAATGAGGAAACTCAGGCCAGACAACAATTTTAACCTGCAACCTCAGTATGATGACTACTGGAGAAACTATTGCAACTTCAGATAGCAACTCATCACAAAATATAATATAATGCTAGAAATTAGCAGAATCGAAGGCAGAGAAAGGGAGGTGCGGGATATCTAGATTTAGCTCCTCCAAATCTAATTATCAATCACATTACACAAGCATCAGGGTTATTGGTAGTCATGTCCTTCCTCTCATTCTCTAAGGCCAGGGTTATTGGTAGTCATGTCCTTCCTCTCATTCTCTAAGGCCCACTCCGAAAACTAATAAGTTTTGTCAAATACTTCAATCCATATGCAGGTCATGGAATGAGAATACCAAAATCTGATCCATTGAGGCCTTGAGGGCCTGCCTGGACTAAGGAAACATACAAATACAAGTACATAAAAATAACCCAACAACAAAATAACCTAAAACATCATATAGGATTAAACTAGAGTCAAACTCAAAATTATACCAGCTCACGCCTTGAAATTCAAGATTATTTTTGTCAGTTCTTTCATTTCCTATTTTTGAGCTTCACAGGGACGGGATCAATGTCCTTATCTGTTTACAAGCAGCAACCATTTTTTTTTTATATCTTCATGTTTTTGTGCGCCCAACTAAGTATAAGTCCTTATAAGTTTATAGAAGCACCAACATTTTCTTGCGCAGCAAGCAACTAAACTTGGTAAATAATCATGGTAATATGCAAAGGTTGGAGTGCCTTCTTGATTGGGGGCCAAGTAGCATTGAGAAGCTCACAGAGAGGCCTTAAGAATGGTGTAATCCTAATGATTGAACAGGTGTCCACCACTGCTTATGAAGCGATTGGAAGGCCTACATGGCCACTTTAGCACGGTTTTACACAGGCTTGCCAAAAATATTTTCTGAAGTATGACCTACTAGATGTAACATAGTTGGTATCATATGTAAATGACACATGGTTACAATGACGACTAGTTTTCCCCTGAAGAAAATCTTGGATTTGACAAAGGAAATAAGTTCACAAGATGTTCAAATGAATACAAAAACATCTCAAGTTCAAATGGGGACCAAATGAAGTGAGCTGCAACTTGGAATGTTTCCTCGAAACAAAGGCAACGAATGGAGTGTCTCAGCAACATGACAAAACCAGAAAGACGAATGATGCAACAAAGGTAATGCATTTCAACTATTCACCGTCAACTGATTTAGAAAACAAATGCCCTATGATTTGAGCGGATGCCCCAAGCTAAAATTAGCATATCATGACTTTGAACGGGAATGCAATGAAATGCCTAAATTTTAGAATAATTCAAACTCAGACTAATAATTTATGCTAGCAACCAGTAGCAGCTAAAACAGACTTATGGAACGAAATTCCAAGAACTTCCCTTGTTGATGTGGCGTAATCTCTCTCAACTAAGAGCATGTTGGTTCAGTATGAACAGAGTATGCAAGTAACATAAAAGCAACTAAGATGTAGGAGCAAGTACATGACAATAAAGGCTTTTTTCACACTCACACGTGCAAGCATATAGAAGTGATCTTGAAAGTATCACTATATAGGAAAAAAATAACAAATGCATATTTCTGCGCTACCAGTAGAAACCATTCAAGTGATGCATTGAACACTCGGTGAAAACATGTTGTAGATGGGAAGAAAAACTATACAATTGATTTTGTTTGGAAAAAAAAAAAAAAACTAATGAAAATAAGGGAGGGTTGTAAAAAAAGCTAGAAATTGATCCCAGCAAAGGAATTGAGGCACACAACATACCATATCAAACCAGAATGTATTTACACTAAAATTGTAGCAAGAATGGGCTTACAAGTTCCAATAACACCAAAAAAAAGTTTTTTTTTTTTTTTTGAATTAGATGCTAAACGATACAATTAGAAATCCAAACAGAATCAACTTTACGAAACAAACATGATCTGAGTAAGTTAACAATATGTAAAACAAAACCAAAAAGGTTAATTTATTAATTCCTTATTGAGTAAAATACCCAATTAATGCAGTAACCTTAAGAACCTTACACGAATGTCCTCAAATCCTTAAACAAAAATACCCAATTAATGCAGTAAAATCAACACCACCAAGAGACCCCAAGAATTTATTATATACACACTTTCCCACTTGAGCCAACCACAGAGGTTAATTTATTAATTGCTTATTGAGTATTACAAGCTAAAACTATCAAAAAAAAAAAAAAAAAAAAAAAAAAAAACTTATAGATGGCAACCCCTTTATCCCAGAAGATACCCATTCAGTGGGAAGTAGCTTAACTGGTTCCAGCTGAATCAAACAATTGGAAATGCAAAATTCAATCAAATTAACAGAACAAACATAAACTAAGCAAAGTCATCAACAAGTAAAATCCTAATTCTCACATATGACAAAAAGTGAGAAAATCAACTCAAAAAGTCCTAGTCCCAAAACCCAGAAACCCAAATCCATAAACAAATTAAAACAAAAAACAAAAAAAATCATCCTATATTTATAACACACACTTATACATACAAGACTAAGAGTGTATATATATATATGTATAATTGGAGACTGACCCATTTCATGATGAGCGAGCTTTGTCCGAATTGGCATCAACATCACTATGACCACCACCATCAGGAGGAGGAGGGTTAGGGTTTTTGTTGAAGGAGGGTAGAGGATTGGAGCCCTTGATGGCCCAACCCAGGGCGAAGAAGGAGACTCCTGCGAGTATGGCCGTGCCCCACGCGTGCGAGTACCATTTGCTGTACTGTCTGATCGCGTACTTCCATTGCTCCCTCAGGGTCGCCAGGTCCGGGTTTACCGGGTCGGGCGGGTTCGGGTAACGGGCCTTGTGGACGTAGCCTGGGTTTTCACCAATTTTCCCAGAAACCCTAGAATTTGGATTTGAATTTGAAGAAGAAGGGAGGTCTTGAGGGGGTTTAGCATTTTGGTTGTCAGCCATGGTTTGGGATTTTGATTCTTTGCTTATTGTTTTGGAATTCTCGTGCTACTATATATATATATATGGGTAAATTATAGTTACATCCCCTCAGATATGATATATTACACTAAAACCCAATTTTGTTTGAATAATTACATCTAGACCTCTCAAGTTTAGGGCTGTTCAAACCGGTTCCGGCCGGAACCGGAACCTATCCGGTTTTTTCGGTTCCTAAAAAATTGGAACCGGAACCAAAACCGAAAGTGTATGGAACCGAACCAAAACCAAAAGTGTATGGAACCGAACCGGAACCGAAAAACCAATTCGGTTCCAGTTCCTTTTATCCTTTTTTTTCTAAAAATAAAAACACCAAAAATTAAAAGATAATATAATTATAAATTAGAATATTTGAAATATTACAAATCCAAAATCAAATATATAATTAGCGGGATGAAAAAAGCTATATCAAAATATTACATTTCTAAAGTTACAATTTTCATTTAATTATAAAACAAACATTGCATTTGAAGTTATAAAATAAAAAAATAAAAAAAATCATTGAGTCGGAATCCTAATGCCATGTTAGCATATAATGTGAATTATATATAAATAAATATTGGACAGTGTTAAAACTGAACAAAGTTTGTACAGTTAATTATCACTTAAATATAATGATGTTTTGGCTTTGGTTCGAATCTGGGGTTTCTCTAAGGAAGGAAGTGCTTTTTGCTCACTGTTGTCAAGAGGGTTTGAAATGTTTGGTTCTAACTGCTAATGTATGGATCTTATGCAGAAAGCTTATAGAGGCCTACTTGTTTGCTAGATGTTCATTCATTTGTTAGGCTTGTTAAGCTAAATGTGATATTATAGTTTATCCAAAAAAATTCACTAAATTAACCTTTCAACCTTCATATAAAAAAAAAAAATCGGTTTGGTTCTGTGGGGTAAAAATCGGAATCGAACCAAAATTTTCAATTCTTGAAATTTTGGAACCGGAACCAAACCATTATGTAACCGAACCGAACCGCCGATTTCGGTTCGATTCCTGAACACTCCTACTCAAGTTTGTAAGCTATAGCAAATACCACCCTAGTCATCACTTTTTCAAAAATCAAATGTTTAGAATACCCTCAACTAAATGCAAACACATTTAAACCCATGAAAAATAGTTATGGATATATAAGATATTTTACCACTAAAGAGGGTGAAACTGTAATTATTCAAATAATAAAAGTGAAGGTATAATATATCATATTTAAAAGGGGTGTAACTGTAATTTACTTATATATATACACATATGTATATAGGTAAGCTATCTCCATCTCTGTTGTATGTAGACCTGTCAATAGATTGGATTTTGATCCGAATCCGATCCGATTAGTCGGATATGGATTAAAAATAAAATCCGATAACCAGTTTAGGATCCGAATCCGATAATCCGATTTCTTAACAAATTGGATTTGGATTTAACTGATCCGATCCATTGACAGACCTATGCCACCTGCATGAAGAAAGACACGCACAGGTGACACCTTTCAATGCGGGACAAAAATGGTTTCCGGAATCATCTCAAGTGCGGGCCCACATCATGTCGATGGCTAGGATCTATCTCTCATATTGCGGAGCCCAACTTCTACCACCTCAACAAAATGAAAAAAAAGTTACACAAGGTAAAATTGGTATAACAAACAATACATATATTATATATAGATATATGAGGTTTTACATTGCAAGAAGAACAAACTCAAATGGATTTTGTTTTAGAGAGAGAAAGTTTTTTATTTGTTATAAGAAATGTAATAAATTGTAATAGAATTCTATTACAAAATAAGAAACACTAATGAGAATTTCATTACCAACAATTCAAATGAATTTTATTTTAGAGAAAAAAATTGTTTTATTTATAGCAAAAAACATAATAATTTGTTATAAAATCTCAAATAAATTTTATTTTAGAGAGAGAAAATATTTTATTTATAGCAAGAAACATAATAATTTGTTATAAAATTTCATCACTTTTGTAATAAAAAATAGTAACTGAGTTTCATTATCAAAAAAATCAAATGTGTTTCATTTTGGAAAAATTAGAAATATAACGATGAAATGAAATATAATTAAGAATATAACTTGAGATAAATTATATTTACAATAAATAACGAAAGTTAGAACTTATTTGCATATTAGACATTTTTAATACAATTAATAATAACATTAACAATTCTATTTTTTTAATGACCATAATAACCTTATTGCAATTAGGTTTTGTCCCTCAATCTCTCGCCTCTATGTATACAGATATATATATATATACACACACGAATGTATATATGTGTGTACACTGTGTTTATGTAAAAGTATATTCACGGATTCGGATTTGGATTATTTTGGACGTTTCAGATCAATGTGACCTTTAAGAATCATCAAGACATAATTTAGGAATCATCATGATTCGTATGAATGTAAACTGAGAACCTTGAAAATTGATTATATATATATTTATATGTATGTATATATATCCTGGAGTTTGTTTCTACTTTGATTATTTTGAACAGGGTTTGAGTTCTTATTAGTAGTTTAATGGCATATTGCCTGTTAGGTTATGCAAAGGCCATGAGAGTATGGGTCTTTCATGTTTCTTTAGCTTACTTACATAACTGTGAAAAAAAAATTGATTGAAAATTTTGACAAGTTGAAATAAAATTTATACAAGTTAAAAAGAATTTTTGACAAGAATCAAAATTTTGAAAATAGTACTCCGTATTTGTTTTGACTTTAACCAAAATTCTGATAAATGGAAATGGAATTCAAACAAGGCGATTTTACATGTTAAATTAAAATTTTGACAAAATATTTATTTTGACTTGAAATGAAATTTTCGCGTAACGAATAAAATTCGGATAACTTGAAACAAAATTTTGATAAAGATATTATGATCAAGTTATGTAATCTGCAAATAAGTTTTTATTTCTGCTATTTAATGTAAATACAATTTATCTTCCGTTATATTTGTAATTATATTTCATTTTATCGTTATATATGTAATTTTTCCTTTCATTTTAGTAGGGATGACAATTTGCTCCGCCACGCCCCATCCCGTTTGTAACGGTTTTGGGTGTCTTGTTTACATTATATGAGTGGGGATAGGGTTGGGAGGAAAACTCGCACATAAACTGGGTGGGGACGCACCCGCTGTGTTTAGACATATTATAATATATATATGTATATAGTAAATAAAAAATAAGTGTAATCCACTAATTATAAACTCTATTTTTATTATTGTCTAGATTGAACTGAACTTAATATTGGATAATTTTTTATTTATTTATTATTTTCGGTAAAATATATTGTAATTTGAATTGTTGGATAATTTGGTGGTTTATTTAATTTTTATAATATTTAATTTCGTATTTTAAGTATATACATATGACTTTAATTTGAACCAAATTTGGAGAGAAGAAAGGGGGAACAAAATTTTCATAATAAAAATTTAATTTGGAGTGATAGATGAAATCATGGGGGAGGGGGGGAGATTATAAATTCTATATACTATTGGCCCCTCCGACCAAAAATACAAGGCCCAATAATTTGCAAAAAAGAAATAAAAATAAATAAAAATTCTTCTCTAGCCTAAATAAAAATAAAATAAGATATATAGCAAATCAAGAAAAGGTGAGATTTTTATATTGATTTATTTTCATTATAACTTTGTTGATTAATTAAATTCCAAATTTAACATTACTACAATTTTATTACCAAAAACTAAACTCTTTTCTATTCTATTTTTTATTTGTTTTATTTTGGAAACACATCGGGTCATATATTCATCCCATCATTCATGATTATATATTGGCATCAGTTTCAAAATGTTAGCATTTTTCAATGAAAGAATATCTAATTATAATGAATTGCAATATGTTTAAGTTATTAAAATTACTCATTTGATAGGTGTAGATGAATTTGAGATTAATAAAGGAACTAATTAAATTGGTACTTGTAAATTTTGGAAATGACAATTTTTTTAGGATTAAATTTGTAAAAACATAATTTTGTTAAATATGGAAAATGAGTTTCACTTGCAAGTTATTTTAGTTGTTCAAATTTTTGTTCAGATTCTATAATAGATAACTTTATTCTCCAAAAAGCCTTCAAATTCAAATTTGATATTATTTTTCAATTTTTTGTATTTTGTTCGTTTTTTTTTTGTTTTATTTATTGATTAGATAGAGGCCACTAATTTGTTTTCATTTTTGGTTTTATAGCAAATAGGCTAAATTTTAGCTAGTTATATATTTATAAAAAATATATATCATTTGTTCAATAATTTTAATTTAATACACATTTATATTACATAAAAAATTAATTAATAGATCGCCCCCTTGGTCCAAAACTTGGCTCCGCCCTATATATATAGAATATGTATAATTCTGAACTATCAAAACAATCCCTCATAACTTTTGTCTTTTTACTCATGTGGGACCCCAACGGGAGCTCCAGTTCTGGAGACGATTTTTTTCATTTGTGTCCGCTTTATTTAAACCTTTTGAGTTATTTTTCTTTTAGTTAGATTTTATTTTACTGTAAATTTTAGATTCCTTGTAGTTAAGCTTGCCTATATTTCAGCTCAAACCCCTGTTCATGACGATAGTCTAAATTTTCAGGATTAATTTCAATAAACCCCCTGTGCTATCTAGTTTAATCAATTAACTCCCATTGTGTTCACTTTGCCCTCTATACTATTCAATTTCATCAATATGCCCCCTCACCTCACATTTTGAGTCAAAATATCTAAACTACCCTCAATAATATAAGGGGGTTTAGTGAAATCAACCATTTAAAAAAATTATTTTTCAAAAATCAATTATATTTTTTGCAAAAATTATAAATTCAAAAATATATATATATTTTTTGGAGGGAACATATTATTTTCCAAAATATGAATTATTTCGGAAAAATTAATATATACTTTTTGCAAAAAAAATTATTTTTCGGAAAAAAATCATATTTTGGAACATAATAGTATATATTTTTTGCAAAAAAAATTATTTTTCTGAAAATATCATATTTTGGAACATAATAGTGTATATTTTTTGAAAAAGATCATATTTTGGAACATAATATATATTTTTTGGAAAAAAATTCATATTTTGGAACATAATAAATACTTTTTCGCAAAAAAAAAAATTCGTAAAAAAATCATATTTTGGAACATAATATATATTTCTTGCAAAATAATTATTTTTCGGAAAAAATTCATATTTTGGAACATAATATATACTTTTTCGCAAAAAAAATGTTTTGTGTAATATATAATTTTTTTGGTAAAAAGTATATATTATGTTCCAAAATATGAATTTTTTTCAAAAAATATATATTATGTTCCAAAATATGATTTTTTTTTCCGAAAAATAATTTTTTTGCAAAAAATATATATTATGTTCAAAAATATGATTTTTTTCTGAAAAATATTTATTATGTTCCAAAATATGAATTTTTTTTCAAAAAATAATTTTTTTGCAAAAAATATATACTATTATGTTCCAAAATATGATTTTTTCCGAAAAATATTTTTTTTACAAAAAATATATATTATATTTTCGGAAATAATTCATATTTTGGAAAATAATATACTCCCTCCAAAAAATAATTTTTTTGTGAAATATATATATATAATTTTAATTTATAATTTTTGTAAAAAATATAATTGATTATTGAAAAATAATTTTTTAAATTGTTGATTTCACTAAACCTCATTTTCCTATTGAGGGTAATTTAGGCATTTTGACTCAAAATGTGAGGTAAAGGGGTATAATTATGAAATTGAATAGTATATGAGGCAAAGTGGACACAGTGGGGGTTAGTTGATTAAACTGAATAGTATAGGGGGGTTTATTGAAATTTACCCAAATTTTTAACATAGTAACATAAAATTATATTATTATTCTTGATTATTTAATCATTAAAGGGTAAATTACAATTACATCCTTTCAAGATATAATATATTATACCCATAACTCTTTTGTTTGGATAATTACAGCTAGATCCCATCAAGTTAGTAATTGTAACAAATATTCTCTAAGTGAAACTTCTGGTGTGGTCAAACTCAATTAATGTTTACGTCATCACTTTTTCAGAGGTGAAATATCTAGAATACTGTCAAATAAGACTATACACAAAACGGAAAAAATCGAGGAACCGGACCAAACCAAACCGGAACCGGCTGTTTAGTTCCGGTTTTTAAAATTAAAGAACCGATTTTTTCGGTTCAGTTCCGGTTCTTCTTAACCGCCTAGAACTGAACCAACTCGGTTATATATATATATATATTCAATTAGTATAATAAATTTATTTATATATTAATTATATTTATATAAGTAATATATATATAATTTAAAAATTATATAAGTGATATGTATTTATATAAGTCAGTATATGAAAGAGTGTATATAAGGCTATGTTTGGCTAAGGAGTGGAGCCATGGTTTTGGGTTTGGTTTCAAAAAATTGGCACCAAACCCATGTTTGGCAAATGGAGTCAAAATTTGGAGCCGACACTGTAGCTGAACCATGGTGCAACTTTTGTGAAGGAATGAGCAAAAATTTGGAACCAAATTTTTGAAGATTCATGGTTTTGGTTTTGGTACCAACACTGTAGCAAATTTATTTTTGATATTAATAAATTTCGAAAAATTAAATATTCTGAAAAATTAAATATTTATGAAAAATAAATATTTCGAAAAATTAAATATATTAATATATTTTAATATTATAATATTAATATATTTTAATATATTAATATTAATATTTATGAAAAATTAAATATTTCGAAAAATTAAATATATTAATATATTAAAAAATATTAATATTAATATTAATATATTTTAATATTATAATATTAATATTTTTTAATATATTAATATATTTAATTTTTTGAAATATTTAATTTTTCATAAATATTAATATTAATATATTAATATTAATATATTTTAATATTTTAATATTAATATATTAATATATTTTAATATTAATATATTAATATATTTTAATATATTAATATTAATATTTATGAAAAAATAAATATATTAATATTAATATTTATTAATAAATAAAATGTGAAACCCATATATTAATATTTATTTAATAAATATTAATATTTATTAATATTTATTAATAAATAAAATGTGAAACTCATATATTAATATATTTTAATATATTAATATTAATATTAATATTTATTAATATATTAATATTCAGAATTTCAACCCATACCAACTCTACCAAACATGGTTTGGTTTTTCAGCATCACTTTTTCTCACACCAAAACCATATGCACCAAACATGGTTTGGAACCAAAATAAAACCACACCAACTCCAACCCAACTCCAACCAAACCAAAACCAAAAACCAACTCCACACCCTCTACCAAACATGCACTAAGTGTGTGTGTTTGCATCCCTCTTTGGTTTGAGCCATCTGACCAAAGTTTTCAGCCTCTAAATTTTTTCTAGATGTTTCTTAATTTTATAGTATAACCCGTAGGCTATTAAGGGTAGTAAATATTGTAATCAATTTATTAAATCATAGAGACAAAATTCTGGATTAAACATTTTTATAATTAATCAATTACGGGTGTTACCAATTATATTATGTTTTGAAGTTTTTTATGTTTTTAAAAAGTAATAGTAGGAACTAGAATCGAACAAAAAATAATGGTTTGGTTCCGATTCCGAACCGTGTGCACCCCTACCCTTAACTAGATTTTTTAAATAAAAAATAATCATGAGTAGATAAGTTATTTTACAGTTTCGGTCACTTGAATTGAACGCCGATGAATTATAAGGAGTAAAATTGTAATTATTCAAATGACATGGGATGCGGATGTAATATATTATATCTCGAAGGGAACAAAATGTAATTTACCCTAATGAAGATGGCGACAAAATGATTCATATGACCTCCTCATTATTTTTTTATGTATATAAATTTTTGTAATTTTGTAAAATTAACAAGGTCCGTTCGGTAACGCCCAATTGGAGCATTGGATTTGAAATTGGGAGCTTTCAATTCCAAATCCATTATTCGCATGCAATAAAATATTTTAGAAGTGGAATTGCATTTCAATTCCAAATCTACCAATTCTACTCGAATTTGAATTCGTATAAGAAGTTGTGATTTTCAATTCTAAATCTTTAATCCTAATAAATATTCTCTCTCTAACAACTAATTTTTCACAATTACAAACATACATATATTCACAAAAGCCTCTATATATATACATATGTCTATATATATACAAACATATATACACATGTCTATATATACATACAAACATATATACACTTATGTATATATATATATATTTGCGCCCATAAATGTATAAATATATACAACTATGAATACACACGTATACACACAAACTCACACATATTTACATATTGACATACATACATGTATATCACATGCACGTATATATACATACATATATATACATGCGTATATATATTAATAGTTTCATACCTATATTTACATACTTAAATATATTTGTATTGTTGAATTTAATTCAAAATTTATGATATTTTACATTTAAATTGAGTTTAGGATTAAAATTCACATTCAGATTAGGTTTGAGATTGAAATCTAATTATACTTGAATACCAAGACTTATCCAAACAATATATTTAGAATTGCATTGGTGAAATTACAATTCTATAAAATACTCGCAATTTCAAAACGGCGTAACCGAACGGACCCAAAATTATTTGGTTCCACTTTCAGTAAAATACTAAAGGAGATTCCATTAGTAGTGTCATTTTATAATTCACCACGAAACACTTATGGTTACACATAAACCTGTTTGGATTGGCTTTTCAGAAGTTGTTTTTGGTTTTCTGGAGGGAAAAGTTGTTTTGGACAGTGTTTGACAAATTTTTAAAAGAGTTTCTGGACCTTGGAAAAACGTTTTAAAGAAGTTAGGGGGTACCAGCATCTCAAAATGACTTCTGTTTTTCTTCTTCTTCTGTAGTAAGCCGGAAGCAAAAATTATGTCAAACGGGACCTAAGTACAAAATATATAATCCAAAAACAAGGGCAACTTGCCCAGCCAATTGCAAACTTACATGTATCTTAAGTTTTAAAAGTATTGCCATAATTGTATTTTAAAAAAACTTTTAAAAATCAAGCAAATCTATATTCTATATTATAAAAAAAAATTACCTTTAAAGTATGTCATTTTAATGAGAGAAAATAAAAAAACAGATTGCAGGCAAAACTATAAAGGCAACGTTTTTGTTATTGGATGTTTGTCGTTACAATTGGAATAGTATTTGGTAACTTAAATCTAACCAAGTTTTAAGTTTGATCGAAAAAATATATTTTAGCTATAGTGATGAAGCAAACAATGCAAAAATATAAAAAAATGTTATGATTAACTTTATTTACATTTTCTGGAATTTGTTTTTATTTCAATCACATTCCCTTAGATTTGATTAAATTCACATCATTTACACCCCTTCAAGTATGACATCATTCTCAAAATTTATTTTAATACCTAAATTACCCTCAATAAGTAATCCAAGTTTTGTTTGAAAACAAGGTTATTCTCCAATCCAAAATATTTTATTCACCTATCCAAACACCCCCACCCCCATGTATATAAATATATAAATACCTAATTTTTGGGTGGTGGTCATGTTTTCCAGTAAAATATGAAATTTAAAGAATTGCACAGGGGAAGAAATTAAAATTTCCATACCTTGTCATGTTCTTGCAACAAATTTTGTTGCCCTGTTGACAGTATAAAATTTCCATACCAGTGGTGGTGGGGATGAGGTGTTTGGATATATGGGTATGGTTGGATATATGATTAAATTGATTTAAAGGGTGTTTGGTTTAAGAGTTTTTTAGACATTTCATACCATGAGGGGGTGTGGTTAAAGATTTGCAAATTTGGGGATGTAATTGAAGTTAAAACAAACCTGAAGGGATATAAATGAAGTTAACCCAAAATATTATAAATTGGTATTTCCATTATTTTATGAAATGTTTCAACCATTGTGCAAAAACAACACATCGGGTCAAACATGCTTTACTTCAAAAAAAAAAGTGCATTGGTTTCCAGCTCAAAACAGAAACATCCAAAACAAAGCAAAACACTCAGCCAAACATGCCCCTAAGGGCCTGTTTGGTAGAGCTGTGTTTGTGTTTATGTTTGCGTTGAAATAAACAAAAAATAGGTTTTTGGTTTTTTTGTTTATTCATCCAAAAACATAAGTATGTTTGGTAGGGATGTTTTTTGGGTTGAAATTGAAAAATTAAAAATCAATAATTAATAATATAAATAATAAATAAAATAAAATAATAATAATAATAAATAAATATAATAATAAAAAAATGGACTAAACAATAAATAATAATAATAAACAATAAATTACATAAAACATATTTAAAAATATAATAAAAATAATAAATAATAAATAATAATAAAAAAGGACTAAATAATAAATAATAATAATAAATTAATAAAATAAATAATAAATTACATAAAACATATTTAAAAATATAATAAAATTAATAAATAATAAACAAAATGAAATAAATAATAATAATAAATAATAAATAAATAATAAGTAAATATAATAACAAATAAATACTTCATAATAATAATAAAAAATGAGTATAATAATAATAATAAATTAATATTAAATTAATAAAAATATATTTTTAAATAATTAAAAATGAATAAATAATTTATAAATAAAATGAATTAAATAATAAATAAATAAATAGAATATATTTGTAAATTAATATATAAATTAATAAATAATAATATAAATTATAAAATATATTATAAAATGAAGAAATAATAAAGAAAGAAAATTAATTATACATAAATAAATATTATAATAAATAATAAATAAATAGTAAGACAAAATTCATGTTTATAAATAGTGGAGTAAAAAAACACCAAATTTTGATTTTTTCATTTTGTACTAAAAGAGGCAAGTGTTTGTTTAATGTGGTTTGAAAACACAAATATAAAAATCCAACCAAACATGTGTTTTAAACTAAAACACACAAACAGAAACAGAAACCCTTCAACCAAACAGGCCCTAAGCAAGTCATCAACAAGTGAGATAAAAAAAATAAAAAAATCAGCAACTATGTAGAATCATTAAGGATGAAAATATTCAATTTAATAAATGTGTTGATTTTGTTAAATATAATAGTGTTGTGTCATTTATAATTCACCACGCAAAGCTAAGTTTTGACTCTCATTATAAACTTATAAACACCATTGTTACGAGACAGTAGGAAAAAAAAAAATAAATACATTCAAAATAGGTCCTTTTATATTCCCCCTTGCCAAATTAAGCTAGTGCTGTGTCTATGTAAACCATCAACCTGATTTAATCACATATATATATATATAGTATATACATATATACACCATATAAATATATGGTAATGACCCCAACTAAAGTAGCATACACTGCCTAAACTACTTGTAATCAGATTAATTACTCTCTTCAATAAAGCATATAGTTCGCATGCAACATATTGGCCTCAAAGGGCAAACCGATTTTATGGGGTTGGAGCAAGTTGTAATGTAGTTTTGATCTGTTGAGAGGTATGCCCCTTTCGTTGTTTCTATTCTTGTTTTCATCTTTCACAAAATTGCCTGGCTAAAAATAAATAAAACAATAGTACCAAATAGATTACAAAATAATCGATAAACGTTTTAATAAGTATTCAAATTCTTTTTCTTGTAAAAGGATGCAAAAACGTAATCAAATAGTAAGCTGAAAATAGGGAAACCTAGTTTTCACCAGGGGTATAATAATCCTTGTTACAAACCAAATAAAAAACATACTTGCATCATAGTAATCATTTGTTCCACAGAACAACTTAGGGCACCTGTCGTAATCATTTACGAGCTTCTGCCTTCTTCTGCTCTTTGGCTGATAATAACAAAACGTATCAGTTTCATGTCTCGAGTAATATGATAATAATGGCAAAGCAACGAGTACAAAATTCTCAGTATATATTTACCAGCTTTTTCTTCCTCTCGCTTTTTCGCAGCCTCTGCCCTTTGTTGTCGTATAAGGGTTAAACGCTCTGCAAAACCAATGCACAGTTATAGAATAACAGGTTAGACGATAGTCATTAAAAGATGAGGTTCTTTATACAATTCATTTCAAGAAAGAGATCAGAAAGGATAAAATCATAAAACAGAGGGCAGGCAAATATATTAGATTATATAAGCATATGTATACAAGGAGAGAGTGGGAGAGAGCCAATTTCCTTACTAAGACAGGAGTAACAACAGTCTCTCGAAGAATAAAGATTAAAAATTAGGTACGAAGCATTGTGCAGGTCAGATAGGGTATTCAATTTACACAATATAGCGATAAAACCACGTACCGTACTTTTCTTCCTTTGAAGTCAATGGAAAACATCAAGGGAATTGTTAATATACGTATCCATACATCACCCACCAACAAATACTAGCCACACCACCTATAGTGCAAAATTTGAACTCTAGTTTTTGTATTCATATGCATATTCTAAATAATCAGTATCATTTACATAGATATTGCTCTTTCTAAATCCACCAAATCGTATCTATCAATACCCAATGATAGATTGGTTTCCTAAATATACAAAAATTATATAATCTTGTCTTATCAAGTACATAGCCTGTATTGTGATTCTCTCGTGCACAAATCCAAATGTGGATTCATTCCTTATCTTTGTTCTATCACCCTTTCCATACTCTTTCAATGTGAGACTCTATAATTATACTCTACCCACCTAAGTATGATTAAATCATCACTTTTCTTTAAGGTGTACATAGAAAATGTTATTATGTCAAGTCCAAAAATTTCTGAACCCAGGTCTTACTGCATTATGTTGAATTCAGCCTGCAAAGGGCTTGTCATCCAATATTTAATTGCATAAGGAGTTGGAAAACAATCTCCCAACAACACCATTGTTGCCACTACAGAGATGGCCATTTCAGTGTTGGTTTTACCCATGTGAAGACCAAGGAAGACCCAACTTTTTGCATTATTTTAGAGAAACTGACTGAACTGCTATCTTCCCTATGCTTGTTTGCCCGAGTTAATCACTCCACCAAGCCCGAGCTTTTTCTTCTTGTCCTTGCCAAGTTAAATAACTGCCCTTCATAACAGAATCCAAAACATAAGCATTGTTGTGCTTTAGAAATAGGGCACCAATTTCTTATTAATCGCAAATTTAGGCGTCCAGATTTCCTGCTCACAAAATACATAAGCAACCACGCACTGACTGAACTCAATATTCTAGTCTCACATATTTCAACACCCACTTTTACTACTTGCGAGGAACTTAAGGAACTTGCCAAACTCATTGGCCGTCATTTAAGTAATCCGCAAATCATGACCACTCCAAATCTACGCAAGTTTCGAATGGACATATAGGTAGCCGTATATTCCACCAACCCAAAAATGTAGACCACATCTCTATCTAGGAGTCCGAAAATTATTGCCCATTGTAAGTCTAAAGTGAATTATCAGACACGGGAAGTACTAAAAGTGGGACTTGGCCAGGATAATGCAATCCAAGCTTCAAACAGATGTATACAGAACATGTATGTCTGTATATGGGGATAAATGACAACAAAGGATGTATAACACAAAATAAAATTACTTCAAAATGGAAGTTCATGATAATATACAGAATTACAATGTAAAATCAATCCTGTACTTGGAAAAGATCTGCATAATTAACACAATACTATAGAGATAAGAGAGAAAAATCAATTCCTAATGCCTTACCTAAAT
Organism: Cornus suecica; assembly: GCA_963922005.1. NCBI lineage: Eukaryota > Viridiplantae > Streptophyta > Magnoliopsida > Cornales > Cornaceae > Cornus > Cornus suecica. The sequence goes on from OY998241.1 coordinate 78,047,987, forward strand.
CTTTTTTTGCTTGCTCTGTTTTTCCTTGCTCTTGCAGCCTCATGTATCTTTCATGAGCTTTTTGTTTCTCTATTTCTTCCCTGTGAACATGTAAAAGAAAACCTAAAGTAAGATGACAACTTCAAAATATGAAATCAACTAGAGCAAAACAATATTCTAAAAGAATACAATAAAGAGGACAGCAAAATTAATCTTCAGCTATATACATCACTGCGTAGATTTACAAATAAAACAATTAGAAAAAAAAATACAAACTGTGTTGATGTGGTCCAACACTTTCCCAGCTTTCTTCCTGGTTTTATTTAGACCAGGAGACAAAAAAAAGTTCATAACTACACTACGAAAGTAAATCAGGAGCCCTATTAATCGTCTATACAAATACTAAACATGAAACACTTTTACCACTCAATGGGCCAGAAACTATCCCAAAAGCTCCATACAGTCAAGTTTGCACACCCCACAAGCGTGGCCTTTCCCTGCCTTCTCCCTCCCCTCTTTGAGGGACAAAAGTTTGTGAATTCTGAGCTCTTGGAGAAATATTAAACTCTGATAGGCTTTCTTCTTGGGTCACATTACATCCACTCTACCATTAATTAGTTATTTCTTTGTCTTCATAACATTTTACACTTCCAAAGAGAATGGACGAAAAAAAGGCCGTGTGTGTGTGTGTGTGTGAGAGAGAGAGAGAGAGAGAGAAACAAAGTACATGCTCAGGTTCAAACATAATAAAATAGACCTCAGAAAGTGTGCAAGTTGCACAAACCCCAGCTTATACTAAATTATATGTAGTTCAGCTTATCTGACAAGTGCCCAAGTAAAATTTGCAGCATGATAACACTCCTAAATATATTTGAACCAAAGTGGAATAACCAACAACAATCTGCGGAATCAATACATGATCCACTATTCAGCTCAGCAGGTCTTTGAAAACTGAAATCTATGCATAAAATCAGAGCAGGTGTTAGGCATTGGGGACAATTCACTAGAATAGAATCTGTTGCAACACAAAATTACCGGTCTGAAAAAGATTGACGAGTCATAGAAAAAAAGAAGAAAAGAAGAAAATTTAATGCAACATATTAAGGGGAGTGTGTGTGTGTGAGTGACAAAGAGAAAGAGAAGCAATAAGGGGAAAAAATGGTACTGAATTCTACTAAAAAGGGATTTAGAGCTTTTTTTCCTTTTCTTCCCCCGCCAAGATGGAGTAATACAAAATCACAAGAAAAATGTGTGTGTGTGTGTGTGTGTGAGAGAGAGAGAGAGAGAGAGAGAGAGAGAGAGAGTTTGCTGAATGTCTCTCATCAATAAAAAGAAGCTGTTTAAAGAAGGAAGCTGAAAGCATTCACAAACCTTTCACGTCTGGAAAGTTCAGATGTTTTCTCTATCTGCAAGAGAAACCTATAGTTACATACTATTTTGCAGAAAAATAATAAAACAATAGCTCAGCAATTTGAGCGACTCACATCAATATCTCTGGCTTTCACAGTCTTTGGCTTTGCCAAATTAGGATTCTCAATCTCAATAATTCCTTGGGTGCCTTTCCTCTTCTGTAAACAACATTATTTAGATTAAATTAAACTGACCGGCAATTCCATCTAGCAAGCAAACTATATGAAATCCACCACTAAACACAATCTGAGAGGAAAGAAGCTTTTTTAGAAATAAATGAGCCAGATTACTAACTTCAGATCCATCTGGGGACTCTTCTTCAGATTCTTCTTCAGAATTCTCTTCCTCTTCTACTTCAGCTTCTTCCTAATAACAAAATAGATTTGATACGATGCATACCAAAGTGAAAGCAACTCCAAAAGTAACTAATACAACAGAAAATCGTTGGAGTTCCCAAAGAATCCGACATCATATTGTTATGGAATAAGAGATAAAAAAATTAACATCCAGCCATTATAGAATGTGAATCATAACAACTATAGAGTGTAAGCAATTTTTCCTGATATACAATTGGCATGTCAGACACCTGCCAACACCACTCATTTCCATCAACATGGGACAATCATCCAAATGCTTTGACAAGCATTCACAAAGGAACTTACAATAACACTACAAAGTCTGTCATAAAGAAGGAATTATGATAGTTCTTTTTGTATACATAAACACAAGTACAGTTACCAAAAGAATATTATCATAATAATTAAAAAAACCCAGCATTTCATTATCCATATACAAATATCATATAACTTAAGTGCTGGATCAATTTTATGTTTCTTGGAAAAAATTAAGGCTTTCTCAACCATATGTGCATCGTTATGAAGTGACAAATTACTCTAACAGCCCCATTGATAATGGATTTATACCTTCAAATGTCATGTAAAGCAGAATAGAGCTTATCATTCCCATGGGACATTCCAACACAACTTACGACAATAATTAGCAAAATTATACAAAGCATAAAACGAAAGATGTACCCGTTTAAAAGAGCGAGGACGAGAAGAAGTACCAGCAACTGCAAGAATTTAAATCATAAAGAGGAAAGTAATGGAGTCAGTAAATACATCATACATCATCCCGTGTATTGCCAACACTCTGAAACTAGACATTTATCTCATCCCAACCCGAGAAGATATACATGAAGAAAATAATCAACAACACTACTGCTAACCAAAAATAAACCAGTACAAATAATAAAATTGTTGAAAAGATAAAAAAAAAATTCAAATTCTATTGAGTAACTAAAACAATATAAATAAATGCTAAGGGCTCTAAATATCAAACAACACCCCCCACCCACCCACCCACCCACAACCACCAAAAGAAAAAAAAGAAGCACTGACAGCCACAAATGTAAAATAAATAAAACAATAGCTGGTCTCTCTGTCTCTCTCTCTAGACTTTTCCCACTCTGTTGAATTTGCCTTTTTTTTGGTTATATTGATTAAATTTGATAATTAAACATTCAATTTGTCAGTGGAGCATATGAAGCTTTCCATACTCTATGAAATTGAAGCAGCCTAAACTTAACATGTAGCTCTTTCAAGAGAAAGATCAATCTTCACTATGGGTGGTCTTTCCATGTCATTCTGAGTTCAGGCTGTAGCCTCTGTACCAAGTTGTGACCCAGTCAAAAACATTACCTAACGAAGCCCATACACCAACCTTCTATTTAAGCAATATACAAAATTCTTTTTCAAAAAACTGTATTGAAAATTTTAATAAATCATTTCAAACACCTCCACAAAATTTTCATAATCAGGCCCCTTTGGTAGTTCTCGATTTATTGAATCTATAAGATCTGGAACAATGGATTCAGCGTCCCCATCTCTGCTAACAATATATTCTAAGCTCTTCCTTAGTTCAAATTATTCCAGATAAAGAATAAGGTCTATAACTATATAATAATAAAGTGCATCTCATAAAACACCTAATTCACAAGACTAAGCTTTTCAATTCCTTCAAAGAATAGTTAATGGGTTCCAGAAATTTTGTTGTAAATCAAACGAGTCATATATTCTTCTGAATCTTTTCTGAACTTTTGGTTGGTATGACATGAATGGATAGCTCCATCAAGAAAACACCAAACCTTCAACTGACCATCCCATCCAATATCATGAAATTATTAATACATGGACTTCAACTTGGATTTTTCTTGAGTGAACAATTACCTTAATTATATCCAAACAATTCAATCATGTGACACAAACCCCTTTTCTCTACTTAGGTTTCTTAAATCACCAATCTATGCAGGTATTTTATACCCATAACACAATCTTGATATTACTTATCACTATCAAACATCGATAACTATATATATATATATATATACATACATATCTTCTAAATAACAAATAAAAAAGAACTTACTCCAGCAACAAAACAAACAAGAATCAGATTCAGATTCAGCAATTCAGCCAATCCAACGAAAACAAACAAGCAATCAAAAAAATGAAATAAAATAAACAGCTCTAATAAACTTCCATTAATCGCCATAATCCTATTGACACAGTCAATTGACCAATCAAGTGATATAGATACAGATATACATACGCATCTCTTCGGGAGTGGAGAATTGGCGCCGACCAGTGGGTTTGCCCTTGAACTTTCCTCTTCCCATGGCTTCAACGCACTACTGTGAACTTCGAAACGAGTCTCAAACTATTCGATTTGAGAGAGAGAGCTTTTTTTCTTCTTCTCTGATAGATTCCCAAACAGAAAAATAAAACCCTAGTTGTCGAAGTCGCGTGGAGTATCGCGGAGATATATATTCCCTGTGAGTGCTCGGATACTCATCTAAACTATGTCACTTTTTCTATTGGGTCCCACGCTAATATTCCAGTTATTAATAAAACAATAATATGGCGGAACTCGGATTTGTGTTGAAAGAGGGTTAAATATGGATATCTTCAATTTAAGGATAAAAAATATAAAAATTAGTGGGGGTTAAATGCTAAATATTTAAAAATTTAGAGTAAAAAATGTAGGAAATTTTATTTCACTTGCATCTGACACTTACTAAAAAGAAATGTTTCATGTTTCAACTAAAATCATTATTTTGATTCCTATAAGAGAAATGCAAAATAAAATCTTGTTTACTAAATTTTATTTTTTTTCGGAAATAAAAATAAAAAACAGAAAGTATGTTTAATAAAAAAAAATTGTTTTTACTTTTTCTTTTTCTAATAAAATCAATTATCTTGTAAATATTCTATAAACAAAAGCATACTTTAGATAGAAATTGTAAGTCCAAAATGTACATAAACTGTGAAATAAATGTAACCTAAAGCATAACAAAAACATGTGTTATGTTTTTAGACTGAACTGGAAGCTTGTTTAGTAATGATGTTTTTGCAATAAGAAATTTTATTTATTTATTTATTATTATTATTATGTATTATTTTGTTTATTATTTATTCATTTATTTTTATTTAATTTATAAATATATTTATTTGATTTAATATTTATATTAATATTTATTCATTTTATTTTTATTTAATTTATAAATATATTTAATTTATATTATTATTTATTCATTATTTTTATTTAATTCATTTATCATTTATTATTTATATAAAGTATTTTAATTTATTCATGCAAAGCATATGAAAGTCCCAAATTTATAACTTTAAAATTTGGTCATTTTGAAAGTGAGAGGAAACAAAAAGAGGAAGTACTTTTTTTTTTGTTTCCTCATTTCTTTACAACTAGAGAAAACGTTTCCTTATAGGCAAAAGTAAAAATGAATTGGGAAATAAAATTATACTTTTACTTTTTCATTTCAGGAAACAAAAACAGGAAACATGAATTAATTCATGTTAGTAAACAGGCCCTTAGGCCCTGTTTGGTTTTTGTTTTTGTTTGATATTTTTTGTTTATTACTGTAACTGTTTTCCAAACAAAAACATGTTTGGCTCTCGTGTTTTGTTTGGAATAGTAAAAAACGTTTGTGTTTTTTTTATTTTTATTTTTCAAATAAAAAAAAGGTATTTTTTTTTTGTTTTTTACTATTCACTCAAATATATATATATAAATTTACACCGCCACCGCCTCCAACCATCACCACCACCACTTCCTTTTGCCCTAAATACCACATATATATATATATGTATATATATTTGCAGTAAAACATCAATACCAAACATACTTCTATTTTAGATTCCAGCACTCCACAAACATAAACATATATTTGTGTTTTTCTAAATTTCATAACAACAAATACAAACAAAAACCAAACAGGGCCTTAATATAACAATTGTAATAATAATTTTAATTCTTATGTTATATATATTCTATCCTAAATTAATTTTAATAGAAATCACTCACAAGTCACAACACTCCAATTATAATTTTTTATTCATATACTTTTCTAATTTTTATATTATATTTTAATTTCTGAAACAATTGTAACTAAATACTCTTAAAAATCGTTGTGCTTGAGAATAGGAGAAAGAAGCCTTTATTTATATTTTATATTTAGTTTTAGTTTTAAATTATTCTTGATTTTAAAACCTAATTGTACTCAAATTCTATAAGTATAACTAATTTAAATTTAATTTTTATATTGTATTTTAACTCCAAATAAGTTATAATTAAAGTCAGTCACTATAATATGTGACCGAACTAAATATCTATTTATTATAACAAAAATAGTAAATATTTATTATCCATAATGTGTTTTTATTTTATTTAATAGGTATACAGATTGACAACAAATTATTTTTTTAATTATACTTCTTTGTTCTTTATTTATCTCTTGTGCTCTTTTATTATTATAACTTGTTCTCTTACAAAATTTTCCTTGTCCAATTCAGAAATTTAAATTAAAAATAATTTATATTATCTTAAGCTTTGTTTCCACCCATATTCTCCTTCTATTTTTGAAATTCAATAAAAACAATAAAAAACATAGCTATATTAGAACTTCTAAGTGAGAATATTTGAAATGATATAATTGACATAATGGACAAAATCATAAAATAACAGGCCTCTATTAATAAGTTTAACAACCATCATTTACCAGATATCTAAGTGAAATATTTAAAATTAAAGTAATATGTAGAAAAATATTTGAAGTTGTATAGTTGAGATAGTACAAGAGTTTAAATTTTGTGGTGACGTATATGACTGATATTTAATTAAATTACTTTAACAATTCCAGATATTCTTTTTACCGTGGAAAATAACTTAAAACTTTTCTTGTCTTTAATAAATTTGAAAATTACATAAAAACCCTTGTTTTTAATGCACTAGAAAACTAAGTAAAAAGCAATTAGTTAAATTATTATAATACCTTACATTGGTAAAACAAAAAAAACATACGATAGTGTGCGAGTGTATATATCAGTATAAGAATTATGATCATTATGTCCGATTATTGATGATTTTTGGTACAAATGGGTTAAATTCATTTAAACAATTCCAAAATCTGTTTAGACCACGTCTTAGTGTTTGGGTCATATATTTCAGCTTGTTTATTGGATTTATGCAAGCCTAATGTTTCTGGAAAGCTGATTCAATTTAGAGAATATTGGTATTTTACATAGAAACCCTAATTATGATATTTAGAGGGCGAAAAAGACAATTCAAATCTAGCCCACTGTTTTGTGCGAAAATTAGCATCAACTTGGTAATATAATCACATGTTTTGAAGGAATGATTAGAATGGAGTGAAATCAAGGACGGTGGAAATAAGACTTGGTTGACAAGAAAACAGTATCTCATCAATATCTTCCAAATTCAATCTTCAAAATTAGTCAAAAGTGGGATGCAAGATATCACCAATTAGAAAAAAGAAATATGAGAATTGTGTATTCTCTTATTTACTTTCTTAACAGAAAACCTTGACGACCACTATAAATAGGACATATGTGGATGCACCCATGGATCATCAACGACCAAGGAACAGAAGAGGAAGACCTGTGTGATCAACGAAGAAATCCAAGTTCATGTATAGCTAATTCCCTCGACCAAGGCCGAGAGGAAACCCTAGTCATGTGCAACTTTATGGTTTCCAATTGTAGATATTGCTGAGTATTTTGGTTAATAATTTCTCCTTTTTATTATTACATGTACGTTATGCTTTCGATTTTATGTGCTTTAACCGAAACTAAATTGAACGTATGTCATTCCTAGCATATAAGTTACTTGTGTCTGACCATGAACTTATAATCTACCTGATGATTTAAGAAGAAGATAATAAATTATAATTGTTTATGCCTGACCACGGATAAATAATTATGATTTATATATTCCTTTAATGATTTATTTGTTATTTCTGATTAGGATAATAAAATATTGAATTGAACATACGCCATAATCCGGATAGACCATTTATGAATTTAATGGTTTGTATTATTTAGATGCGTGGAAATTAATCATATATTTAATGAGTTTATAATTGAAAATTGGAATTATGATGATTAATAGAGGAATCAAAGCCTGGGTATTATTTTTGTATTATTGTATTTATATTAGTGTTACTAAAATCATCAATCTTTTCTTGAATTAGTTAAATAATAATTTTTGAAACTAAGTTGTCATAACCAATCCTCGTGGAAACGATCTCGTAATACATTTTTCTTATGAGTTAAATTTGATTTGGATTAATCAATTTATTAGGTTGCTACAAATTTCACATCAAGGGCATATTGAACTTTTTTTAAAAATATGACAAACAATTGAATACCATACAACCATAAAGAAATCTGTAAAAATGAGTCATTAAACAATTTTGAATACTACAAAAAAAAATTGTTTGGATATCACAGTGGTTTAAATTACTTAAGTTTGCAACAATAAGAGACTGAAAAAGTAACTCCAAAGATGCTCAAGGGAGCATATTGCAATGATTTGATAGTTGAGAGATTAGCTAAACAAATTTAATTCAAATTTTTTTATTGTAACGCCTAGGGCAAAATAAATCAAGAGTCTTTGTAGTCTGTTTGGTTCTTTATTTATCTGTTTTGTCAATGGAAAGCATTCCATAATTCTCATCTCACTTTATTTGCCTTGGTTAACTAGCTTTAGCCAATGTTTTAGTATGACTCTAACTTGAGTGTTTCTAACATATTCATTTTCACATCCTTACAAGAAAAGAAGTTACCGCCTTTACGTTTTTGTTTGATATTTTTTATTTATTATTATTATAGAAACATCTTTGACTCTCATGTTTTATTTTGAATACTAAAAACATTTGTGTTTTTTTAATCCCTTTTTACAAACAAAAAAAATGTGTTTTTTATTTTTATTTTTCACTATTCACTTAAAATATATTTGTCTATATTCATATTACAACAACCAACGCCGCCGCCGCCACTACTTCTCTTTGCCCCAAAATACCACATATACATATGTATTTATTTACAACGACACATCAATACCAAACATGCTTCTGTTTTAAATATCAATACTCCAAAAACACAAATATATATTTGTGTTTTTTTGAATTACACAACAACAAATACAAACAAAAACCAAACTGGGCTACATCACCCTCCAAATCATACAAAACTATATAGTTAACTATCAAATAAACCATTAATTTTCCAAGAGACCCTGCAATTTTTCAATAAAACCATCAATATAATTGCTTTCAAGCCCTTTGCTCAACGAAAACTCCCTCCATTTTTCATGGTTAGCCATCACCTCCTTCCCCACTTCACCATCAAAATCCATTACCATCCTTACTGTTTTGCAAAAACCCTCTCTAGTGAAGATCCCATCCTCTTCACCCTTCTCAACCTCCACTCCAATTCTCAAATCCCCACCCATCAACCTTGCATTGATGATCTGATCACCCACGTGTGGCATTAGCACTAATTGGCAATCATTCACCATGGCTTCAGATAATGAACCCGAGCCGCAGTGGCTCACAAAGCACCCCACTGAAGGGTGTCCCAAGATCAGCGGCTGCTGAACCCAACCCCCATGAACCACTCCTCTATCTCGAGTCCTCCTCGAAAACCCTTCAGGCAAAGCCGACTCAATCGTTTTGGCACCAACAGGCGGTTTCAGGGCAGCGAAAAAGGGCATACCTGTTTTTTTTTTTTTTTTTTTTTCCGGCAATTCAAATATAGTAATAAAAGGAACAACGATACAAAGAAGGGTAAAATACGAAGACCTTCCTGAGGTTTAGTGCAATTACATACATTGGTTATGATTGGTGGTTATTATCCTGGTACCCCTATTGCGTCATACTCTGCCTTAATTACCTTGATCAGAGGTACTTTTGTCAATATGTTATGTCTTTATCAGATAATTAAGGAATATTTGTAATTTTACACAAAATTTCACTAACAGATTTGACTCTATGATAACGGGAGGGAATTGAGATTATGTGTTAGACTTCATGATTATAGAACGTAATAAATAACAAATATAGTCACCATGAGTAATTGAATTAAATCTCAGGAGAGGTTATTGTATTTTACCCTACAAAGAATTGGGCAAAACTCGAGAAAGGGCATACCTGTTAGCTCCAAACCCAACACTAGTTCTTGGAACTGGTCCTTTTTAAGCACACACTCGCTTCCAAATGCACAGAAAACAACAGTTTTAGGTTCGAAATTGTTTAGCCACTTTGTCCATTGCTCTTCTAGGGTTGAATTGGGCGGCTCGGGAACAACTGGACCGGCCAGTATCACCGGCTTCTTGAACTGGCTTTCGAGGTACTCAATATAAGGGCCTTCAATCTCTATACAAGATTTGAAGCCAATGGCGTCACATTCTTTCAACGAGGTTACAAGGCGTTGGGTGAAGGACACACCGCCAAACTCTTTCACGTTTACTTTGGCTAGTTCACAAGCTTCGTGAGCACTTAGCTTGATAGATGACTGAGGGAAACCAAGTGGAGGCTTCATAAAATCAGCTTCATTCAACTGTGTTGGGCGAGCCGGGCTCAGCAAGTAACCGATAGTTGCAGGGCTTATGGTGCAATAGTGTATGGACTTAATGGCTAGAGAGCGAACCAAGGCCGGTAACCAATGAGTAAAATCGAAGAAAATCAAGTTAGGTTTGAGGTCTTCGAGAAGCGCTTGAATGGTGGGTTTTGTGAGATCCATGGCGGTCATGATTAGAGAATGCAAGGGGTATGGGACATCTGCAGTGGTTTCGGCACCGGGAGGGAGGCCATCGACGTGTGGGACAGTGACAGAGATGAAGCGTATAAGGTCCGGGTGAAGATTGAAATGCTCTAACTTGGGTTGTGTTTTGTTTGGTACGAAGAAAGAGATTTTGTGGCCTCTCTCAGCAAGTCTGTTGGAGATGTGAAGATAGGAAGTGAGGTGGCCCATGGCAAACCATGGGTACATAGCTATGTGCAAGGTTTTGTTTCCCATATATATATGGTATATATATATGTGTGTGTCTTTGTGCAGTGATGCTTTCACAAGGGCGCACTCCTTTGCAACTTACTGTTATTGCAAAGCTGGAAGGGGAAGATCCTGCAATTCATAGAACACTCACTGATCACAAAAAGGTATTGTTTCATTAAGGATTGGTATTACATACAAAATGACTTTGCTAAAATCAACTTATATATAAATAGCGTACATTCATCAGTCCAAGAACAGGTCAAAAGAATTGATGCTTTTGGCCAAATCCTATATACATAACAGTACATGCCATCAATTTAACACAAAAATGGCCAAAAGATCCCAAAACAGGTTGATTAATGTTTCATATACAGAATATAAAGAAGCAAAATTAGTATGTGATAACCCATGTAGAAACAATTCAAAAGTTTTCTGTCCGTGTCTTTGATATAAGAGTAAATGAAGAGGAAATAATAAGATGAGAGAACCCCGAAAAAGGAATGGAGTATTTTTTAGAGTTAATTTCAGTAAACCACCGTGGTTTCAAAAAAGATCACTTTGTCCCCTCATATGCAGAAAATTCCCATATGGTTATCAAAATGTTTCAACTTGCCACCCTCCCTATAATTTTGGACCAAAATGCCCCTGAAATTTAATTAAAATAAAAAAATCATATTAAATTCAAAAAATATATATAGATAATTCGTAAAAAATATATAAAATTCGTAAAAAACATATAAAATTCGTAAAAATATATATAAAATTCGTAATAAATATATAAAATTTGAAAAAATATATATAATTAAAAAACATATAAAATTCGAAAAAATATTTAAAATTTAAAAAACTTATAAAATTCGAAAAAACCATATTACCAATCAAATAAAATATCTCGAAAACATAAATATCATTTTAATTTTAATTATGAATAAAATCATATAACTTTATTATTAAATCACATGAATGGGTAGATTATGTTAGACCCTCCATATTAAAAAAAGGTTAGTTCAATCCGCACTTTGTTTATTGCATGAAAATGGAAAAAAACAATTGACTTCTAAAAAAAACACTTTTAACACCATAAATTATTTTAAAACTATGACTATACTCTATTGTGACATTTAAATGTTTTTGAAAAAAAAAATCAAATACATGGAAAGAGCACTTTCTTGAATTGTATTATGATTTTCCCAAAAATCAAATATTTTGATTTTCCTACCCCCTTTTTTTATAATCTTGTTTGAATATATTATTGTTGTGTGCCAAAGGATTATATATATATATATATATATATATATATATATATATTGAATTTTATATGTTTTTTTTCAAATTTTATATATTTGTTTCAAATATATATTGAATTATATATATATTTTTACGAATTTTATATGTTTTTATTTTAGTTTATATATTTTTTACGAATTATATATATATTTACAAATTTTATATATTTTTTGAATTTTATATGTTTTTTTAATTTATATATATATTTTTTCTGAATTATATATATATATTTTGAATTTTATATGTTTTAATTTTATTTTATATATTTTTTACAAATTTTATATGTATTTATTTGAATTTTATATGTTTTTTTATGAATTTTATATATTTTTTCGAATTTTATATATTTTTTACGAATTTTATGTATATATTTTCGTAATTTATATGTATTTTTTAATTTTGATATAATTTTCAAATTATGTATATATATATATTTTTGAATTTTATATATTTTTTTGGGTAAATAATAGTTTCACCCCTATTGATAGTGTAAATTACACTCGTATCCCCTCTATTTTCGCTAATTACAGTTTTACCCCTCTAGTTTAGGCATTTGTTTCACTTTCACCCCTTCAACTCATTCTCCGGCGAGGTCAAACCAGGTCAACCAAAATCTGAGATGCGAAATGACCAAATTACCCTTATATGTGTGTAAAGACTTGTTTGCCCATCTAAAATGATGTGAAATGCCTAAACTACCCTCATCACTTATATATATATGTGCGTGCATAAATATATGTATATACCCATATACATATATGTATATGTATGAATTGGGTATTGGACAAATTCAATCTATATCATAGAAACATAAATTGGGTCTAAGATCAACAAATACGTCCTATAAAAAGCATGATTTAGACAAAAAATATCAAAAAATCAACACACTCGTTTCATATGTATGTAGATATATATATGCGTATATATATATAGATAGATAGATATAGTTATATATGTATATATATGTGCGTGTATATATATAGATTGGTGTATATCTATCTATATAGTTATATATGTATATATATGTGCGTGTATATATATAGATAGTTATATATATATATATAGATATATATGTGCGTATATATATAAATTGATATATATAGAGATAGAGATATATATAGATATATATGTCATTTTGTTTTGATTTTTCTGTAATTGAAAATGGACAATTAATTGAGTATGTGTAAGAATTGAGGTTTGATAATTGGTAGTTCATTTTAGGGTTATGGTTTGATTTGAGGGGTTTAGGAGAGAGTAGGGGTGAGATGAAGAAGATGATGGAAGGGTAAATAGGTAATTTAACATAAAAGAATATTTGATTATTTAAAATAAATATAAAAAAGGGGTATAAGAGTAATTGCACATATCCGGTCGCCGGATATGGGATTCAAGGGGTGAAACTGTAATTAGCGAAAATAGAGGGGGTGTGGGTATAATTTACACTATCAACATGGGGTGAAACTGTTATTTACCCTATTTTTTTAATTTAATTAAATCGTAGGGGTATTTTAATAAAAAAAATTATAGAAATAGAGCAAGTTGATACATTTTGATAATCATCAGAAATTTTCTGTATATAAAGGGTCAAAGTGATTTTTTTAAAATCATAGGAGATTTACTGAAATTAACTTTATTTTTTATTAACATTCAGATGAAAATTCCATATCCTTGACTAATCAAGGTTCCTCAACATCAATAGATACATATATATTATATATATACACACACACACACAAAGATGTACAAATCAAACACATACATATCACTGTTCCTAAATCTGCAGAACGATTAAACCAGAAAATGGAAAGTACATACCTTTACCGTGCAACTTGGAAAGCCTTCTCTTTTGAGGGGGTGTCTCCTAATTCTTTGGACGGATAGAAAAAGAAGCAACAATGTTTTGCGGTCATGTAAAGAAACATACATGCAGTCATATATAGAGAGAAGTTGGTGATGTTATGTAATATTGTTGTTCACCTCTCTTTGGTTTGGTAGGTCACTCTTGTTGGCGGGAAAAAATCGTCTGAAGTGTGTGTATAGATTCATTGAGGGTCCTATATTCATCCAATGGTGTGGATTTATCCATCTAAAAATTTGGATCCCTAGACATAAGAGAAAGAAGGTGATGGGTGGATGCACACCATTGGATTGGTGTGGGACCCTCACTTGATGGCTTCACTTGAGGAGTTCACTTGAGACGATTTGTACCCCTTTTTGGCGATGTGTTACACATTCGTTAAGTAGTAAGAGCATGTTTGGATAGGTGGTTTTGGACCTGATTTTGGTTTTAATATTTGATTTCAAGACCAAACCATATTTGGTTGGTGGGTTTTGGACTTGGTTTTAGATTTTTTAAAACCAACCACTAAAAGTATGGTTTTAGCCTATCAATTTTGACTTTTTTTTTTCTCTCTCTCTATATATATATGGCCGAAAATATGAATTATTTTGAAAAAAATAATATATAATATTTTCCGAAAAAATAATTTTAATTTTATTCCCAAAAAAAATTATTTTTTCGGAAAAAAATTATTTTTCCCCATTTTATATCTTTTTTTTCTAAATTTTTAAATTTTTTCAGTATATAATAAAATTATTCAGAATTTTATATTTTTTTTGAATTATATATATTTTTTCGAATTTAAGATATTTTATTTGAATTTTATATATAATTTTCACATTTTAAAATATTTTTTTCGATTATATATATATTTTTTGGAATAAAAAAAATAAAAAAATCAAATGTTTTCAGAAATTTTAAATATTTTTTAATTATATATATATTTTCATTTTAATATTTTTTTCCAATTTTATATATATATTTTTCATATTTATATATTTTTAATACATATTAGTATATATATATAATTATACCAAAATCAAGACCAACTCCTTACCAAACATTATATATAGGTTTTAAATTTACCTAAAACCACCCAAGACCACCAAAATCAAAATCACAAAACCAAAACCAAATTCCCAAACGAGCCCTAAGTAACATTTGTGGTTCACAATAAAAAAACAATAATATTTAAAATTTCAGAATAACTTAATAATAATTAAAAATTCAACTATTTCCATCTGTCTTCCATAGTGTGGAAAAAATCTTCAATCTCATCAAATTATTAATCATGTCACTTGGGTCATAAATACATCCATGACAGTTGAACAACCACATCCACCCGGATAGTCTACAATTGATGTTGGTGCAATTAGCAAAAACACTACCGTTTTGGAGTGTTTTTTCTTTTCAACTTTGGTATTAGCCACAACTTTGCCATCAACTCCTAAAAATATGTTCTTCCGTCATTGAAGCCTATACTTCTCGCCTAAATATCTAAGTTTTTCCTCCCAAATACATCACTTCAACAACAGTTACTTGATCTTCATCTCTATTCACTTTGATCTTAGTCTTCACCTTATGCCTACGACCTCTTTTACCGTCCAAATATGTTTACTTCTTATGATATATCTTCTTGCTCTCCCTTGGAAACTCTTAGGTTTGCAACAAATTTTATTTTTTTATATTTCACTCTCTACTAATTAATTTTATGTGCCGATCTTCATCAATAAAGTGTTTTTTTTTGTGCAGTAGTGGACTTATTTTTCGTAGACTATAACAAAATAGAAGCCTAAAAATCAATGAATATTTCAAAATAGAAGACTAAAATGCGTAAAATATTTCAAAATAAAAGATTGAAAATCAAAATAGAAGTCTGAAAATGGGTATGCCTGTATGTTGTTTTTTTTAAATAGTAATTTAAGTATTTTAAAGAAAATATAGGCAAAAAATGAGATTTGTCCCCATTAAATTTTTAAAAAATTAGACTTATTGCCCTTAATTGTTCCACTTTAAATGATGATGAGAAGTAAATTCATATTTAAAATTAATCTCACCGTTTTACAATGTTTTTCTTCAACTTCCTCATTGTTTTGATAGGGAAGTTTTAGTCGATATGCACAAGTGACATCTTGATAGGAAAGACTTTCGAAGGCTACTTAGTGAGCAATGGATAGATTCCAATGTACGTTGCTTCTTATTAACATTATCAATAAATATGCTACATTACAAATATTGATTTTTTTTTTTGTTACTTAGATTGTGGATTGTATCTTTCGTATGTTGAATTGTGACAACTAGAAGAATAAGAGAGATTGATATCTGACATTCTATGTTTCAATAAGTTATGTGTGGCTATAAAATATTAATTATTAGGTCTATTAATAGTATGATTCTACAACGACCAACTAATTCTTATTCATCATTGTGGATTTGCGGTGGTAATATGTATTTTTTTGTGGATATATGAAGATAAGAAGCATTGGAGTAGCAACTCTTTTGTAATTAAGTGAAAAAAATACATAGGATGTGATTAGCTAGTTGCGTTGTATATGGCTAATTTTTGTGCAAGTATGTCAGAAAAAGACTAAATGGATTACTATCATTGGGATAACAATATTTTTTTGTAATATCAAATGTCCTGTAATTATGTGATAACAATTACAACATATTTTGTATTATTGTCAACATATACTTGTATTAAAAGCAACACTTTTTGTTAAATTTGTATGTTCTTATAATTTATTCAAAATATTTTCTATTAAAAATAGCATAATATATTATAAACGCATCATATAACGCTACTATTGGCAACATAGAGTGAAACTTCATGAAAACTAACTGTTAATTCTATCACTAGACTAAAAACAATAGTGAGCAACATTATTTGTATCATATGCAACACTTCTAGTACTATATATGCAACAAAAATTGTATGCGATTAAATAAACTTAAATTTTGAATTTTCCTTTGGTCACTAGCAAAAATAAGGGAGAATGTAGCATGGATAAGATTGGTTAATCGTAATATAATTGAAATGTAAATTGTAAAAAAAAAAAGTTATTGTTATAATTGAGCCAACAAACTTAGTACTAAAATGAAGATTGCACAAGTTGGAGGATAAGATAGGGTAATCAGATGTCGACTAAGCCCAAACCTATTATATTGCTGCTTTTAGTACTAATTTTGTTTCATTTAGCACAAAACGTGCTAACTTCAGTAGAAATTGTGATACGTCATTTTAATAAATTCCGTTTTGAGTTGGTTTAGGGTGGATGATTACATTCTCCCTTATTTTTGCCGATGACTGAAAAATTCAAAATTTAATTTTATTTACTCAAAAAAATTAAATTATGTTGCATATAGTACTAGAAGTATTGCGTATTGTACAAATAATGTTGCCGACTATTATTTTAATCTAGTGATAGAATTACAGTGATAGAATTAACAGTTAGTTTCATGAAATTTCACTCTATGTTGCCAATAGTAGCGTTATATGATGCGTTTATAATATATTATGTTATTTTTAATAGAAAATATTTTGAATAAATTATAAGAACATACAAATTTAACAAAAAGTGTTGCTTTTAATACAAGTATATGTTGACAATAGTACAAAATATATTGTCATTGTTATCACATAATTACAGGACATTTGATATTACAAAAAAAATACTGTTATCCCAATGATAGTATTCCCTTTAGTCTCTTTCTGACATACCTGCACAAAAATTAGCCATATACAACGCAACTAACTAATCACATCCTACATATTTTTTCACTTAATTACAAAAGAGTTGTTAGCCCAATGCTTCTTATCTTCATATATCCCCAAAAAAATACCTATTACCACTGCAAATCCACAATGATGGCGTCAAAGGATATTCCCAAAATCAAAGATTTCTCTCATGATATTGCATTTGTGGGATAAGAGTTCAAGTGCTATTTGGCTACGCATGTCTATTGGTTTTACCTGCACAAAATTTTAATTTTATAGTTTAGCATTTTCAATATCTACTAAGAAACCATATTGTTCAATATACTTTGAGAAAGTATATGTCACTCACTGTCGGCAAAATAATGCATTCTTGGCCATTAAATGTTTGCATGAACCGGATGGTAAATACTCCACAACTAATTCTATAATGCAAGTGTCAGAATTTGAATGAAAAATAATTTTTAGAATCATTCCCGCAAAATTCCCAAACATAAAAGGTATACATACCCGTCCTTTTGTTTTGGAACATTGACTTCAACAACTTTGAAGTTCTCATATTGGAGATGTGAATTGGGAAGTCCGAACGCAGTAAAAACATAACCCAAAAATTTAACCTGTAAAAAAATTGTCAAAAAACTTTAGTCCACCAATTCTAGTACTTGGCTTGTTATAGGTTTTAGTTTTTTGAAATTAAGTTCAGCCTTCTGAAATTGACATTTTTGTTGAAAAAATAAAAATAAAAATAAAACATGTACTTTCATTTACCATCTTATCTCCAGCTTCAGAGATGTTGTAAAGTCTATTGGAGTCTAAATAATACCGAGTCATATTATCAAGATCAACTACAAAAAGGTTCCAATGCAGCTTGAAACACACCGGAAAGAAAAACTGTAATACAAAACAAAAATGTATTAAGAAGCTAAAATATATATATATTTCATGAATGTTCAACAAAATTGATAAGTTCAAATATACCCTTCTGTATTGGACAAAGGGAGCCTCTTTCATCAACCAATCTTTTTCATACACTTTCATTATCGATTCAAAGCCACTTTCTGTTATTTGGGGATCATTGAAATGCCCCTCAACCAGCTTTTGCTATGATGAATAAGAATTAGTTGGTTGTTTTAGAATCATACTATTAATAGACCTGATAATTAATATTTTACAATCACACATAACTTACTGAAACATAGGATGTCAGATACCAATCCCTCTTATTCTTCCAATTGTCACAATTCAACATACGAACGATACAATCCACAATCTGAGTAATAAAAAAAATATCAGTATTTGTAATGTAGCATATTTATTGATAATGTTAATAAGAAGCAACATACATTGGAATCTATCCATTGCTCGCTAAGCAGCCTTCGAAAGTCTTTCCTATCAAGATGCCACTTGTGCATATCGACTAAGACTTCCCTATCAAAACAATGAGGAAATTGAAGAAAAACATTATAAAACAATGAGACTAACTTTAAATATGAACTTACTTCTCATCATTATTCAAAGTGGGACAATTAAGGGCAATAAACCTAATTTTTTTTAAATTTAATGGGGATAAATCTCATTTTTTGCCTATATTTTCTTTATAATACTTAAATTACCTTTAAAAAAAACAAAAAAAAACATTCAGGAATACCCATTTCCAATCTTCTATTTTGATTTTCAGTCTTCTATTTTGAAATATTCATTAATTTTTAGGCTTCTATTTTGTAATAGTCTACGAAAATAAGTCCACTAACTTACAAAAAAGAAACACTTTATTAATGAAGATCGGCACATAAAATTAATTAGTAGAGGGTGAAATGTAAAAAAAAAAAAAAAAATTGTTGCAAACTTGAGAATTTCCAAGGGAAAGCTAGAAGATATATCATGAGAGGTAGACAGATTTGGAGGGTAAAAGAGGTCGTAGGTAGAAGGAGAGGGTTTAAAAGACTAAGATCAAAGTGAATAGAGATGAAGGTCAAGCAACTGCTGTTGAATTGATGTATTTGGGAGGGAAAACTTAGATATTTAGGCGGGAAAGAGAGGCTTCAATGGTGGGAGAATAGATTTTTAGGAGCTGATGGCTTGATGAAGGAAAAGTTGTGACTAATAATGAAGCCAAAGTTGAAAAGAAAAAACACCCCAAAACGGCAGTGTTTTTGGTGATTGCAGCAATAATCATTGGTAGACGATCCGGGTCCCTGTTAAAATGGACCCGAATCTCTGCAATAAATTTTTGTTGTCATCAACAAAAACGCTGCCGTTTTGAAGGTTTTTCATTTTAACTTTGGCTTCCTCAATTAGCCACAACCTTGTCTCTCTCAAGCCTCCAAGCCATTGAATCAATGTTGCTGTATATATATATATAAGTAGTGATGCATGCAAGTGGGTGTATAATAATATTATTAGTAGAGCTCTTTTAATGAATGATGGAAAGTTTCTGAAATATGTGTAGATTTGTATCTTCAAAAAAAAAAAAATTTGTGTAGTTTTGTAGGTTAATTTAGGATATTAAAGCAAAACGGTGCATATTTGTTCTAATTTTATAAAAATACATTGGGGTTGTTGGGGGCATAAATGAAATATATTAGTTTCAGTGAGGGCATAGATGAGAATAAATCTAATTTGTGAAGTATCTAAGATAAAAATAATAATAAAAATGCACTCCTATATCTTTCTTTTCTTTTATATATTAGATATATCTAATCATATCTAAAAATACATCATTTGCCATAATAATTGACATCATAATATGTTTGGATCATGTTTGCTTCTAATATTATTTTTATTTGCTTCAAAAATATTGTTTTAAGAATAATTCTATAAATTAAATATAAGTAAAATTTATTGATACAAATAATTACTGTAAGTGAATTTTTTAAATGTTTGCATCTCAATGTATCATTTATATATGTATAGTATAATGAGAGTTAATTGTAAATTTCTTGTCCAAATATCATTACAAAGGTGTCCATAAAATAAAATATTATAAATATAAATTTCAAAAAATTGTAAACCCGAAATGAATAAACCACAAGTTTGGGGATAAGATAGGATAATCCTCTCAGGACCCTAAACCGATTAAAAAATAAATTTAATTGGTTGTCGTAAAACAATTTGTACTCGATACAATATTAATAGTACCAAATGCACCAAATTTACTACTAATTACAACAATTCAATTAATTTATTTTTTTTAAAATTGAACATAGTTGAATCCCAAGTGGTATGATACATCTTGTGAAATCATATTACATGATTAAGTTGAAATTTAAAATAAATTAATTAATAATTATCAGTTGTTAGCAAGTTTCCTACCAACTATGGCAAATTTACTAGAAATAATAGCGCTATTACAAGTGGCAACAAACGACTATAAAATGAATTAGTAATTACTAAAAATGAATAAAGTAATCTTATAAATAAATTAAAAAATTATAAATTATAAATTATTAAATAAATAGATAATATATGAAATGTTGTGCCAAAAATAAAATAAATAATTAAACACTGTTTTGAAAGAAAAAATAGTTCTATCACTCGACTCATAAATTATATTACATCCAGTATCCATTCACAAACTATAATAAAAATAATCAAATATTTTAGTATAATTTATTTAAAATATAAGTGCCACAATTTAGATTTTTTTTTTGAGAACTTAGAAAAAGTATACAAGGAATGAAAATAGTAATAAAAGAAAATTAAATAGTCTCCTAGAAGAAAATAGAATTCAGTCAAAGTTATAAATATTAGTTTTTCTCTTAGAATAAATAATTATTAGTCATGTATTTAACACACCAGTAGCCTACTTCAATTTTCATTTAACACAACCTACTTCAATTTTTAGTCCACTCCTTTTTTAAAAAAAATGTATGAGTCTACTCAAACAAGACTAAGGTCTTGCTTGACATAGCTTCTGCTTCTGGCTTTCTGCAGAAGCAAAAGCTGTGTTGAGAAGCTGGTACCCCAGCTTCTTTAAAATGTTATTCCAAGGCCCATAAGCTCTTTTGAAAATTTTGTCAAACATTGTTCAAAACAACTTTTCGCTCCAGGAAGCCAAAAACGACATTTGAAAAGTCAATCCAAACAGGGCTTAAGTAAATTGAATTTGTACTTCTAATGAATATTTGAGTTTTCAATTGGCTTTCCTGATGAAGATAGATAAGAAATTAATATTTACCAAGGAACAAAAATATGCAATTAATGCCCACACTTTCAATGGAAAAGGTGAAAAAAATTCTTGCATACCTGAAACTAGGATTTCTTTTCCAAAATAATACGTCCCTTTCTAGTTTCTTGACTAAACTTGAGTGGATAGAACCAAGAGTGGACTTAAACGGATCGTACAAAGGATAGAGAGAAAAAGAGAGATCAACTCAAAAATTGGAGCACAAATCAAGTCTTCTATTTGGATTTTTAGGCTTCCATTTTGAAATAGTCTACAAAACTGTTGTAATATCAGTATGGAAAGAAGCTCTGTTTGAGGCTTCTATTTTGAAATAGTCTACGAAACTGTTATAATATCAGTCTTATATCAGTCTTCTATTTGGAGTTTTAGACTTATATGTGTGTGTGAGAGAGACAGAGACAGAGAGATTGCTGAATGTCTCTCATCAATAAAAATAAGCTCTGTTTAGAGAAGGAAGATGAAAGCGTTCACAAACCTTTCACGTCTGGAAAGTTCAGATGTTTTCTCTATCTGCAAGAGAAACCTATAGTTACATACTATTTTGCAGAAAATTAATAAAACAATATCTCAGCAATTTGAGTGACTCACATCAATATCTCTGGCTTTCACAGTCTTTGGCTTTGCCAAATTAGGATTCTCGATCTCAATAATTCCTTGGGTCCCTTTCCTCTTCTGTAAACAACATTATTTAAATTCAATTAAACTGACTGGCTATTCCATATAGCAAGCAAACTATATGAAATCCACCACTAAACACAATCTGGGAGGAAAGAAGCTATTTTAGAAAGAAATGAGCCAGATTACTAACTTCAGATCCATCTGGGGACTCTTCTTCAGAATTCTCTTCCTCTTCTACTTCAGCTTCTTCCTAATAACAAAATATATTTGATATGAATCATACGATGCATACCAAAGTGAAAGCAACTCCAAAAGAAACTAATACATCACAAAATCGTTGGAGTTCCCAAAGAATCCGACTTCATATTGTTATGGAATAAGAGATAAAAAAATGAACATCCAGCCATTATAGAATGTGAATCATAACAACTATAGAGTGTAAGCAATTTTTACTGATATACAATTGGCAAGCATTCACAAATATCCATTCAAAAGTTAAGCATTGAAGTATCATTTCATTTTGCTAAGGAACTTACAATAATACTAACATAGTCTGTCATCTATAAGGAATTATGATAAAATTTATGTATACATAAACACAAGTACAGTTACCAAAAGAGTATTACCATAATAATTAAAAATCCCAGCATTTCATTATCCATATACAAATATCATATAACATAAGTACTGGATCAATTTTAGGTTTCTTGGAAAAAAATTGAAGGCTTTCCCAACCATATGTGCATTTGATGAAGTGACAAATTCCTCTAACGGCCCCATTGATAATGGATTTAAATGCCATTTAAATCAGAAAAAAGCTTATCATTCCCACAGGACATTCCGACACAACTTACAACAATAATTAGCAAAATTATACAAAGCATAAAATGAAAGATGTACCCGTTTAAAAAATGAACATCCAGCCATTATAGAATGTGAATCATAACAACTATAGAGTGTAAGCAATTTTTCCTGATATACAATTGGCATGTCAGACACCTGCCAACACAGCACTTATTTCCATCGACATGGGACAATCATCCAAATGCTTCGACAAGCATTCACAAATATCCGTTCAAAAGTTGAGCATTGAAGTATCATTTCCTTTTGCTAAGGAACTTACAATAATACTACAAAGTCTGTCATATAGAAGGAATTATGATTGTTCTTTATGTATACATAAACACAAGTACAGTTACCAAAAGAGTAATACCATAATAATTAAAAACCCCATCATTTCATTATCCATATACAAATATCATATAACATAAGTCCGGGATCAATTTTAGATTTCTTGGAAAAAGAATTAAGGCTTTCCCAACCATATGTGCATTGTGATGAAGTGACAAATTCCGCTAACAGCCCCATTGATAATGGATTTATACCTTCAAATGTCATGTAAAGCAGAGAAGAGCTTATCATTCCCATGGGACATTCCAACACAACTTCAAATAATAATTAGCAAAATTATACAAAGCATAAACTGAAAGATGGACCCGTTTAAAAGTGTGAGGACGAGCAGAAGTACCAGCAACTGCAAGCATTTAAATCATAAAGAGGAAAGACATGAAGTCAGTAAATCCATCATACATCATCCCGTGTATTGCCAACACTCTGAAACTAGACATTTATCTCATCCCAACCCGAGAAGATATACATAAAGAAAATAATCAACAACACTTCTGCTAACCAAAAATAACAGTACAAGTAAATGCTAACCCCAACAACCAAAAGGAAAAAAAAAGAAGCACAGACAGCCACAAATGAAAAATAAATAAAACAATAGCAGGTCTCTCTGTCTAGAATTTTCCCACTTTGTTGAATTTGCCTCTTTTTTTGTTATATTCATTAAATTTGATAATTAAACATTCAATTTAAACCAACCCCCCCCCCCCCCCCCCCCCCCCCAAAAAAAAAAAGAAAAAGAGAGAAAAAAAAAGAAGAGAAGAAGCACAGACAGCCACAAATGTAAAATAAATAAAACAATAGCAGGTCTCTCTGTCTAGACTTTTCCCACTTTGTTGAATTTGCCTCTCTTTTTTTTGTTATATTCATTAAATTTGATAATTAAACATTCAATTTGTCAGTGGAGCATATGAAGCTTTCCAATTATCCTGTAGCTCTTTCAATATTAAAATCAATCTTCACTATGGGTGGTCTTACCATGTCATTCTGAGTTCAGGCTTACATAGTCCTGCTTAGGCCTTAGCCTCTGTACCAAGTTGTGTGCCGGTCAAAAACATTACCTAACAAAGCCCATACACCAACCTTCTATTTAAGCAATTTAGAAAATTCTTTTTCAAAAAACTGTATTGAAAATTTTAATAATCAGGCCCCTTTGGTAGTTCTCGATTTATCGAATCTATAAGATCTGGAACAAGGATTTCACTGGATAGATTCTGCGTCCCCATCTCTACTAACAATATATTCTACGCTCTTCCTTAGTTCAAATTATTCCAGATAAAGAATACTGTCTATAACTATATAATAATAAAGTGCATGTCATAAAACACCTAATTCACAAGACTAAGCTTTTCAATTCCTTTAATGAATAGTTAACGGGTTCCACAATCTTCTAAATCAAATGATTCAAATCCAATATCATGAAATTATTAATACACGGACTTTAACTTGGATTTTTCTTGAGTGATCATTTGCCTTAATTATATCCAAACAATTCAATCATGTGACACAAGCCCCTTTTCTCTACTCAGGTTTTCTTAAATCACCAATCTATGCAAAGCAACAGGTACTTTATACCCACAACACAATCTTGATACTACTTATCATTATCAAACAACGATAACTATATGTATATATATATACATATATTCTAAATAAAAAATAAAAAAGAACTTACTCCAGCAACAAAACAAACAAGAATCAGATTCGGATTCAGCAACTCAGCCAATCCAATGAAATAACAAACAAGCAATCAAAAAAATGAAATAAAATAAACAGCTCCAATAAACTTCCATTAATCGCCATAATCCTATTGACACAGTCAATTGACCAATCAAGTGATATAGATACAGATATAGATATATAGATACAGATATACATACGCATCTCTTCGGGAGTGGAGAATTGGCGCCGACCAGTGGGCTCGCCCTTGAACTTTCCTCTTCCCATGGCTTCGACGCACTGTGAACTCCCGAAACGAGTCTCAAACTATTCGATTTTGAGAGAGACACCTTTTTATCTTCTTCTCTGATAGATTCCCAAACAGAAAAATAAAACCCTAGTTGTCGAAGTCGCGTGGAGTATCGCGGAGATATATATTCCCTGTGAGTGCTCAGATACTCATCTAAACTATGCCACTTTTTCTATTGGGTCCCACGCTAAATATTCCTGTTATTAATAAAAGACTACGAGTAGTATAAAAATGCGGGTAGATTCGTGTGAGAATCAAATTAGTGAAGAATAACTGATATTCTTTTTGAGAATGAATCAGGTGATTGAATAAGAGAAATATACTAAACTTTTGGCTAGGTTCTTTCCTGCCTTAATGAAAATGATTTTTAGTGTTGAAATTGCTATAACTAAGGAATTGAAAGTACAGTGCATAAATTAAAACGCAAAGTAAAGACTTGTATTGAAATTGCAAGATTTGATTACAAGGAATTTAAGTGCAACAAAGGAAATTGCAATAAATGTAAGAAATTGGAAGATTAAACTATATTAAAATTGCAAGGAATTGAAGATACATAAATGTGTAGTTTTAGTGTTGTGTTGATGGAGAGTTTGGTCACTTACTCTATACGAGTACTTTAGATACAAAAAATAACTTGAAACTCTATCCTACATGTGTCATGTGTCCCTTTTAATTACAACTGTCATCTGTCACGTCAACATATCTCCTTCTTGTAATCAACTTCTTCATCATGTACTAGAATATATGAAAGGTGGGCTCTTATTATGCTTATCCTCTAACCATTGGAACTGATCCTCTAAAAATAAGAGTTGTATACTTCAAGGACAACTTCCTTCCTCCTTGTTTGCCACGTGCCCCTCTCCATTTTCAAAACTAAACCAATCAGTATATGCCACGTGTACTTCACTTCTTTCAAAATTGCACCAATCAACATCTGCTATGTGGAGTGACATTTTAGGGTGTCAACATATAACAATTGTAACAATAATTTTAATTCTTATGTTATATATTTTCTATATTATAGTTTAATCATAAACTAATTGTAATAGAACTCACTCACAAGTCACAACAATCCAATTATAATTTTTTATTTATATACTCTTCTAATTTTTGTACTATTATATTTTAATTTCAGACACAATTGTAACTAAATACTGTTAATAATCGTTGTGCTTGAGAATAGGAGAAAGAAGCCGTTATTTATATTTTATATTTTACATTTTATATTTTAGTTTTAGTTTTAGTTTTAAATTATTCTTGATTTTAAAACTCAATTGTACTCAAATTCTATCAGTATAACTAATTTAAATTTAATTTTATATTATATTTTAGTGCCAAACCAGTTATAAATAAACTCATTCACTATAATATGTGACCGAACTAAATATCTATTTATTATAACAAAAAATAGTAAATATTTATTATCCATTTTTTATTTATTTAATAGGTATACAGAAGACAACAAATTATTTTTTAAGTATACTTCTTTATTTTTTATTTATCTCTTGTGCTCCTTTCTTATTATATCTTGTTCTCTTACTAAATTTTCCTTGTCCGGTTCAGAAATTTAAAGTAAAAATCATTTATACTATCTTAAGCTTTGTTTCCATCCATGTTCTCCTTCTATTTTTAAAATTCAATAAAAACAATAAAGAAATTAGCTATATAAGAACTTCTAAGTGAGAATATTTGAAATGATATACTTGACATATTGGACAAAATTATAAAATAACGGGCCTCTATTAATAAGTTTAACAACCATCATTTACCAGATATCTAAGTGAAAATATTTAAAATTAAAGTAATATTTAGAAAAATATTTGAAATTGTAAAGGTGAGATAGTACAAGAGTCTAAATAAATTTTGTCCTGACTGATATTTAATTAAATTATTTTAGCAATTCGAGATATTCTTTTTAGAGTAATTTGCACTAACACCCCCTGAGGTTTAAGTTAATTCCACATTTGTGCTGGTTTTTAAAAATTTTGCATTAACACCCCTTGAGGTTTGGTTTTGCTTGCAATGACACCCCTGGGCCAATAAAATGACCAAAATACCCTTGATAAAATTCTAAAATATTATATGTAATGTGAAATGACCTTTATGCCCCAACCCCAAATATATAAAATTTCGAAAAATATATATATAAATTCAAACAAATATTTAAATTTTGAAAATATATATATAAAATTAGAAATAAATAAATAAATTTCGAAAAACATATATAAATTTCAAAAAATATATATAAAATTCAAATATATATATATAATTTGAAATATATATATAATTCGAAAATATATTTAAATTTGAATATATATATATTTTAAAAAAATATAAAATTCAAAATATATATAATTTCGGAAAACATATATAAATTTCAAAAAATATATATAAAATTCAAAAATATATATATAATTCAAAAATATATATAGAAAATTTGAATATATATATAAATTTTGAAAATATATATTTCAAAACAAATATATATAATTCAAAAAATTATATAATTTTAGAAATATATATATATATATATATATATATATATATATTGGTAAAATGTCATATATTTCCTAATGAAGTGAATCAAACTACTTACCACCAACTTCAATTTGTGGCCTTCTTTTATATATATTTTTTCCGAAATTTATATTATGTTTTCAAAATTTATATAATATATCCGAATTTTATAAAAACAATTCGAAATATATATATATTTGTTTCAAAATTTATATATTTTTTTGAATTTTATATATATGTTTTGAATTTTTACCCAACAACTCGGCTTGTCATTGATGAATTGTCAACAATTTTTTTGAGATTACCCATTTTATATATATATATTCGAAATATATATAAAATTATAAAAACAAATTCAAAAACAATATATAAAATTCGAAATATATATATAAATTTTGAAACAAATATATATAAATTTTGAATTGTTTTTATAAAATTCGGATAAATTATATAAATTTCAGAAAAAATATATATATTTTGGAAAAATGTATATAAAAGAAGACCACTAGTTGATGTTGGTGGTAAATAATTTGATTCACTTCATTATAAAATATATGACATTTTAACAATATATATATATTTCTAAAATTATATAATTTTTTGAATTTTGTTTTTGAAAATATATATTTTTTGAATTTTATATATATTTTTTAAAATATATTTATATTTTTGAATTTATATATTTTTCAAAATTTATATATATATTCGAATTATATATATTTCAAATTTTATATATATTTTTGAATTATATATATATATTTTGAAATTTATATATATTTTTCGAAATTATATAATTTTTTGAAATTTGTTTTTGAATTATATATATATATTTTGAAATATATATATATTCGAATTTAAATATTTTTCAAATTATATATATATTTCAAATTTTATATATTTTTTTGAATTTTATATATATTTTTTGAAATTTATATATGTTTTTCGATTTTTTTTATTTCTAATTTTATATTTTTTTTTCAAAATTTAAATATTTGTTTTCGAATTTATATATATGTTTTTCAAAATTTTATATATTTGGGGTTGGGGCATAAAGGTCATTTCACATTGCATATAACATTTTCGAATTTTATCAAGGGTATTTTGGTCATTTTATTGGCCCAGGGGGTGTCATTGCAAGCAAAACCAAACCTCAGGGGGTGTTAGTGCAAAAATTTCAAAAACCAAGACAAAGGTGGAATTGACTTAAACCTCATGGAGTGTTAGTGCAAATTACCCTTCTTTTTACCTTGAAAATTAACTTAAAATTTTTATTGTCTCTAATAAATATGAAAATTACATAAATACCCTTGTTTTTAATGCACTAGAAAACTAAATAAAAAATAATTAGTTAAATTACTATAATACCTTACATTTGTACTAAAACAAAAAAATATTAGGGTGTTACTTCAAAACTTTCTATAGGATGGTTTGCTTGTGTATCTATCTGTATAAGAATTATGATCATTATGTTCGACCAATGAATTTCTTGTTTGATGGGCATATAGAACTTTTAAAAATTTATCCTTTCAAAAAATATCACAAACAATTGAATACTATACAACAATCTTTAGGGGAAAAAAAAATTAAGAGTATAAAGAAATCTGTAAAAATTAGTCATTAAACAATTGAATAGTACAAAAAGTTTGTTTTGGATATTACAGTGGTTTAAATTACTTAAGTTTGCACCCATAAGTAGACCTGTCAATGGATTGGATTTTGACCCGAATCCGATCCGATTAGCCGGATTTGGATTGAAAAAAAAATCCGATAACCCGAATATGATCCGAATCCGATAATCCGATTCCTTAACAAATTGGATTTAGATTTGCTTAATCCGATCCGATAATAACCCGATCCGATTAATTTTATATATACACATATATATTATATTATTAAATGTAAATATTATATAATATACTTAATTATATTTCAATTTTTTTTTTTGTTTTTTCATTTTTATGTTTTTATAGTCATGTATTATAAACATTGATTGTAAAATATATAATTTAGTGTTTAATATCGCTCAAGAAGTAAGTAAGTTGGTCCTTGTTTGGTCATAAGGATAGTCGTTCTTATTATTATATTAGGTCAGGGGCGGCCGGACCGGGGCCGCGATTGGTAATGGCACAACCAGAAGGTTCTTAAAAAATAACATAAAAATAAATAAAAAATTAATATTTTTTTGTATTTTTTTTTTACTTAATCGGATCTGGTTATCGGATCGGATATCCGAAAATTAACAAATTTGGATTTGGATCAATAAAGTAAAAATCCATCGAATTATAGAATCGGATCGGATCGGATATAAGCTTATCGGGTTCGGATCGGATCATGACAGATCCGATCCAAATCCGACCCGTTTACAGGTCTACCCATAAGAGATTGAAAAGTAACTCCAAATGATGCTCAAGGGAGCATATTGCAATGACTTGATAGTTGAGAGATTAGCTCAAAAAAAATAATTCAAAAAAATTTGTAACAAAAAAAATTGTTTATCTTTAGCAAATGTTTTAGTATGACTCAAACTTGAGTGTTTCTATAGACTCATTTTCTTATCTTTGCAATAAAAGAAGTTACATTACCCTCCAAATCATACAAAAACTATATAGTTAACTATCAAATTAAACCATTAATTTTCCAAGAGACCCTGCAATTTTTCAATAAAACCATCAATGTAATTGCTCTGAAGCCCTTTGCTCAACAAAAACTCCCTCCATTTTTCATGGTTAGCCATTACCTCCTTCCCTACTTCACCATCAAAATCCATTACCATCCTTATTGCTTTGCAAACACCCTCTCTAGTGAACCTCCCATCCTCTTCACCCTTCTCAACCTCCACTCCAACTCTCAAATCCCCACACATCAACCTTGCATTGATGATCTGATCACCCACTTGTGGCATTAGCACTAATTGGCAATCATTCACCATGGCTTCCGATAACGAACCCGAGCCGCAGTGGCTCACAAAGCACCCCACTGAAGGGTGTCCCAAGATCAGCTGCTGCTGAACCCAACCCCCATGAACCACTCCTCTATCTCGAGTCCTCCTTGAAAACCCTTCAGGCAAAGCCGACTCAATCGTTTTGGCACCAACAGGCGGTTTCAGAGCAGCGAAAAAGGGCATACCTGTTTTTTTTTTCCCGGTAATTCAAATATTGTAATAAAAGGAACAACAATACAAAGAAGGGTAAAATACTAAGACCTTCCTAAGGTTTGATGCAATTACATACATTGGTTATGATTGGTAGTTATTATCCTGGGTACCCCTATTGCATCAGACTCTGCCTTAATTACCTTGATCAGAGGTACTTTTGTCAATATGTTATGTCTTTATCATATAATTAAGGAATATTTGTAATTTTACACAAAATTTCACTAACGAATTTGACTCTATGATAACGGGAGGGAATTGAGATTATGTGTTAGACTTCAGGATTATAGAACGTAATAAATAACAAATATAGTCACCATGAGTAATTGAATTAAATCTCAGGAGAGGTTATTGTATTTTACCCTACAAAGAATTG
Source organism: Cornus suecica (assembly GCA_963922005.1). Classification (NCBI taxonomy): domain Eukaryota; kingdom Viridiplantae; phylum Streptophyta; class Magnoliopsida; order Cornales; family Cornaceae; genus Cornus; species Cornus suecica. The sequence continues at coordinate 78,079,591 of OY998241.1, forward strand.
GGCAAAACTCGAGAAAGGGCATACCTGTTAGCTCCAAACCCAACACTAGTTCTTGGAACTGGTCCTTTTTAAGCACACACTCGCTTCCAAATGCACAGAAAACAACAGCTTTAGGTTCGAAATTGTTTAGCCACTTTGTCCATTGCTCTTCTAGGGTTGAAGTGGGCGGCTCGGGAACAACTGGACCGGCCAGTATCACCGGCTTCTTGAACTGGCTTTCGAGGTACTCAATATAAGGGCCTTCAATCTCTTTACAAGTTTTGAAACTAATGGCGTCACATTCTTTGAACGAGGTTACAAGGCGTTCGGTGAAGGACACGCCTGTGCCAAACTTTTTCATGTTTACATTGGCTAGTTCATGAGCTTCGTGAGCACTTAGCTTGATAGATGACTGAGGGAAACCAAGTGGAGGCTCCATAAAATCAGCTTCATTCAACTGTGTTTGGCGAGCCGGGCTCAGCAAGTAACCGACAGTTGCAGGGCTTATGGTGCAATAGTGTATGGACTTAATGGCTAGAGAGCGAACCAAGGCCGGTAACCAATGAGTAAAATCGAAGAAAATCAAGTTAGGTTCGAGGTCTTCGAGAAGCACTTGAATGGTGGGTTTTGTGAGATCCATGGCGGTCATGATTAGAGAATGCAAGGGGTATGGGACATCTGCAGTGGTTTCAGCACCGAGAGGGAGGCCATCGACGTGTGGGACAGTGACAGAGATGAAGCGTATAAGGTCCGGGTGAAGATTGAAATGCTCTAACTTGGGTTGTGTTTTGTTTGGTACGAAGAAAGAGATTTTGTGGCCTCTCTCAGCAAGTCTGTTGGAGATGTGAAGATAGGAAGTGAGGTGGCCCATGGCAAACCATGGGTACATAGCTATGTGCAAGGTTTTGTTTCCCATATATATATGGTATATATATATATATGTGTGTGTGTGTCTTTGTGCAGTGATGCTTTCACAAGGGCGCACTCCTTTGCAACTTACTGTTATTGCAAAGCTGGAAGGGGAAGATCCTGCAATTCATAGAACACTCACTGATCACAAAAAGGTATTGTTTCATTAAGGATTGGTATTACATACAAAATGACTTTGCTAAAATCAACTTATAAATAAATAGTGTACATTCATCAGTCCAAGAACAGGTCAAAAGAATTGATGCTTTTGGCCAAATCCTATATACATAACAGTACATGCCATCAATTTAACACAAAAATGGCCAAAAGATCCCAAAACAGGTTGATTAATGTTTCATATACAGAATATAAAGAAGCAAATCAGTATGTGATGCCCCATGTAGAAACAATTCAAAAGTTTTCTATCTATGTTCTTTGATACGACACGAAATGAAGTTTTAAAACTAAGATGAGAGAACCTCATAGGCAACCCGAAAAACGAATGGACATTTTTTTAACATTCAGATGAAAATTACACATTCTCGAGTAAACAAGGTTCCTCCTCATCAAAATATATGTATATATACACATACAGATATGTACAGATTATACACATACATGTAACTGTTCTTAAATCTGCAGAACGATAAAACCAGAGAATGAAAAGTACATACCTGTACCGTGTAACTTGGAAGGCCTGGGCTTTCGAAGGGTGTCTCCTAATTCTTAGGACGGATAGGAAAAGAAGCAACAATGTTGTGTGGTCAGATATAGAAACATACATATAGTCATATAGAGAGAGAAGTTGGTGATGCGTTCCTTATATAATATCGGTGTTCACCTCTTTTTGGTAGGTCACTCATTTCTTTTTACTTCAATTAGTAGGTAACAGTTTGTTGGTTCACAATAAGAAACAATTATATTTAACCATAATGCGAATTTCACAATAACTTGATAATAATTCAAAATTCAGCTCTATTTCCAGGCGTCTTCCATAGTTTATCACCATTCACAAATAAATTATGAAATATGGGCCAGATGAGACCCAAACACGGGTCTTCCATGCGGAGAAAATCTTCAATCTCATCAAATTACTATATCATGTCACATGAGTCATAAATACATCCATGACATCAGGAAGTGGAACAACCACATCTGTCAAAGTTGAAACTGCACCCATGTATAATATATAACCAGAAAAATAACTCTAAACAATCATTTCAAATACCCAGCAACTAGAAATTACAAATTGCAGCTAATATCACAAGCACTGTTTATCTCTATATAATTAGTATTCATATCTTAATATCCAAATAAGGTTTGGAAGATGTCATAAGTATATTGTTGTATGCACCATTTTAGACCTGGTGACACCCAGATTGTTTAGAGTGCATCATAGGAACAATGGGTCAGGAAGAAAATAGTAAAAGTATGCAATGTAGCCAGTTGTAAACCATCATCCAGTGGTTAGAATTTGCTCCGGATCTAAGTACGATTCAGCACTTCTCCGGCAGAGAATGAAGAACTATGCATTATGTACTATTGGCCGAGATAGTTGATGAAGACTGAATGATATGACAGAGACAAAGAAACAGACTCAACTGGGTAAGTGCTATAGCACAACCATTGGGCTGATTACACTGGACCAACAAAAAGTGCTGCTTATTCCATTTGCATCCAAGTTTCTTCGACTACGTCAAGTAATAGCCACTTGGATTATCGACAAGATAATCATAGGGAGTACCAATTCCGTAATTGAAACCCTCACTTGTAGGAGCCGATTGCTTTGGAGCAGAATAGACGTTTCCGACACCATCCCTCAAATTAGCTTTTGCTCTCCCCTTGAGGGAGGGCTTCCTCTCTAAGGGAAACTCAGCAGTAAGCCTTCTCATCTGCTTCTGCAGATCAAGAACCGAATCGTTTGTGATTTTCCCTTTTGGACTCTTCTTCCCATCGACGAGCTTAAATTCCAGCCTATACAAGGCACAAGCATCACACTTATCGATCTCATACTCATAAAGGTGCCACTCGCAATTCTTCATTGGTTGCGGATCCATATAATAAGATCTCTTCAACCCGCCAAACTCATTCATCACCTGCTTCCTTGATTCATGCCAGCCACGTCCATTATAATCTGGCAGTGACCTTTGCTTTCTATTTCCGCTCTCAAATGCTCTTCGAGGCTTATCAAAAAAGAGCCACTCCCTAATTGTCTCACCCTCAATTACTGTAAAATCAAAGAGCTCTGCAATAACACCAGAGAATCAATTGGTCATGCAAAACTTCCAAATGAAATCATTACCACGAGGTCATCCCCAACTTAACTGTTGGGGGTTGGGTGGGTGGGGGTTTGTGGGAGTTAATAACTGAACAAACTTAAGACATTTACAAACATACCAGGAGCATTCCAGGGGGACTTTGCAGTTGCTGCTCCCTCACATTCTGGAATACCAACATGTTTTCCTTGTGTTTTTGCCCTAAGAGCATTGAAAAGCACTGGATCTTTCACACCAATGCCACCAGGCCGCAGAACTGGAGTCATACCAGGTGGGCCTTCATTCAATGCAAGTGCTCCATGAAGGCTACTGCAATAGTCCGGACACCAGGACAACCCCTGAGCAGGCCTGTTGCAATCCCAAAGTGCACATTTTGGCCCCAAGAAAGCAGAAGCTGGAGGGCAAATAGTTGGCAAAAAACCAGAGATCTGAGGAATAGTATCCTCTCCACCAAGAGCCGAACCATCAAAACCAGCAAAAAGAGTCTGCTCAAAGTCTTGATGCAAATCAAACGGATGAAAATCCAAGTGAGTAGTAGCAAACCCAAAATTATTGACTCCCATGTTGTAAACTCCCGAGGGAAAATTTTTGCATTGATCAACCAACTGAAATCCTTGTTGCTGTGGCCCATGATTCACAGTAAAGCACTGCTGCATAAACCAAAGCACAACTCAGGGGACTTATTACACAACTCAGGGGAAAAACTTGTGAGCACAGCCAAGAATTAAAAATTATTTGAAGTTAACAAGTCCCTCAAAACTTAAAAATACAGAGCCATCAAAAGTTTGATATCATGTTCAAGTAGTATGCAGGTGTATGTCAATGAATATAACCAGATCATATAAAGAGGAACTCATTGGTGACTGGAGGAGAACACTTGATCTCCTGCACAGAGTATAAAAGGCAATATAAAGGCACTAACGAGCACAAGAAATGGCCAACTCCTATATTCCAAGTTGCACTAACCATGCAGAGACCATTAATGAATCATGCTACAAATCTCTCAAGAGCGATAGATCAAGACTCATTTATTCCAAAAAAAAAAACACCAACAAAAAATCAATTTATACCAGAAGGGTCAGGAATACAAACTATTTTATAAACAAAATATGATCATGGAAAGTTTCTGGAACTGAAGAAAGAATTTTTTCTAGAAATATTATCATCAAATAAGGGCTAGAAAATACAGTTTTTCATGAATCGAAGTAGTACCAAACTAAATAAACACAATAACATTAAGGATCAAGTGCTAACAGGCATGAGAACACTGAGGAGATGAACAAGTGAATTTCCAACCACAACAGGTCATTCCAAAGAGTCCTTGTCCGATTCATTGATTGAGTACAAAGTCATAACATTAAAGAATAGATCTCATAGTGCATGTTTATAGATAAGTTTCCTGAAGCCAATTTTAGTATGGTATGACTACTAACTTGTATTACAGAGATGTGCATTGTAGGGTAACAGAGCAAAGAACATGAAGAATTATCAATTAGTAAAGTTTTCCAAAAAATATTACATCTATCAGTGCAGCATCACACTACAGAGCAGCACACTATAGGGAACAAAAATGCATGTAAATAATTAAGAACAATGAAATACAGATAAACAAGAGATAAATGACCCTACAATGTGCATTACAAGCACCAATTAGAACAATGAAATACAGATAACAAGAGATAAATGACCATACAATAAAGGAATAAAAAATGGATAAATTGACATAGATTAGGTCTTGCATTACAAGCACCAATTAGCACGGTCAATACCTAGAAGGAGCAGTATAATTGATTGCAGAAATAAGGGGCAAACAAAAGAAGTTTTGCTAAAGCTCAGGAAATCTATTGAGACCACAATATGACAAAAAAATTGACCTAGATAGAGTTAGTAAAAATACGATTATAACCCACAGTGGTTAACTCTATGAATGGAGGAAGGGGTGAACAGAACTATAAAAAATAACATGAAACAATCAACCATAACACGGAGACCTAATATATCTGTTACAAGTTTAAAACTAGAAACAAGTGGGGGAAAAAAAAAAGAAGAAGAAGAAGAAGAAGCCCTATCTGGCATATAATGACGTATGGAAATGTAGTGTTGCTAATCTTGTTTCTTTGGACATAAAAACATCAGTAGTGGAGAAAGTAACGGAAATTCACACTTGTTATGATTTAGTTCAACATGACATCATGATTTTGGTGACACACAGCAACAAGAGAATTTAAGATACCGGAAATCCTTTCACAAAAAATGTTTGTTCCGTCCTCAAAAACAGGATTCCTAATGTAGTTCTTATGCTAGTGGGGGTAGAGAAACGCGTCAACATTGGATCACTAAGCCCCCACCCTCATCCACACACACTATATCTCTAAATATGGGTGAATTGATGTATGTACCAAATTTATGATTGGAGACTATTTAAAATGGTAACATTTATATGCAAAATGGATTAACTTAGTAAAAAACTACAAGAATTACATGTGAACCAATTTAATTCTAAGACGATATATATACCTCTTGGAAAATACCACTAGTGCTGACATTTTGCCCATCAGGCTCAGGCTTTGGGTCAACTAATTTGCTAGTGGCATCATCTTCTTCTTCATAAATCTGCAACAACCTACAAATGTCCGTTGAAAAAGACCCTGGATTTGCACCCTGCACAGTCAAAATTTACATTATAATCCATTAATGAAACATCAACACTTGCAAAAAACAATTATCGCCATTGTCATCACCAGATGAATTCTAATTTTTCATTACAATCCAGCCCTTTATAATATTCAAGTTTTAAAAATCATTTTCGTTGATTTCATTTCATGTTGATTTCGGTCCCCTTTTGTATCTCCTACCTTCCATGCAATTTTAGACTTAACTCTTCTAACCAGAGCATCTAAAGTCTTCTTTGTATATGATCCTATCACCTAAATCTTAAAAGCCCATAAATAAATAAAGAAAACAAAAAATCACCTGAATCACCCAAATCACAGCTATTAACCCACTAGTTTTCACTCAAATCCCTTGCTCCTTTTCTTCTTCTCTTTTTTTCCTATATAGTTCACCACGCTACATCATATAAAATGATTGTCCTAATTTATTTGTTACTCTATTATTGCATAAATCGCAAAACACAGCATACTCATATATATGTGTGTTTTTGGGTGGGCGTGTCTATGCCTACTGTGTGTACACATTCATAATACACCTACAATCATCCATTTACATATATACATATATACATATATATATATATATCAAAGGGATGTATCCAAGACGCTAACGTGCAGAGAAGACGCGGGAGAGGGCTCGTTGAGTTCAGCTTTCCACTCGCGGAGCATCTGATGAACTTGCTCTTCGAGCACAGCAACATCGATGTTACGGCTCTCCTTCCTCGCCGATTGCAGATCCGAGAACATGCCCTGGAGATCATCCACGCGGTTCTTTGCCCTATCCTTGAACTGCTGGTGCGACGCAGACTTGCATCCACCGATCTTCGTCCCCTTTCCCATGGATAAACCCTAGATTCTCAGAAATCAGCTGCCAAAACCACAAATTAAATAGGGCTCAATTCACAATCAACCCTAAATTGGATTCGAAACCACAGAAATCGAAGTAATGACAGTCCTACAACAATCACAGCAGAAAAGTTGAAGGAAATTAGAGAGAGAAAGGCAAATATTCGAAAAGCATTTGATACCTATCTCGGAATCGGAAAGTTTGAGCAGATGGAGAGAGAGTGTGCGTGAGTGTGTATGTATTGCGTGTGTGAGTGTGTGTATTTGTGTGTGTTAGAGAGAGATGATCTACTTCTCTCTCTAATCTTCTGTTCTCTTTTTTCTAACCAGAAAGCAACAAGTACGCGGCAAAAGCTTGGGGGAATTATACTGCTCTCACCTTCTCACTTCACAGGACAATTAATACGGGGCGGGTTAACCATAAAAAAAGGTTGAAGCAATATAAGGGTGTACCAGAACATGACATGTTGACACGATTATATTTATTTTTATTTTTATTTTTATTTTTATCTTCTCTAATTGATCATGAATTGAATATATCAATAAACTATTACTGGATCGTGTCAAATTTAATTTAATTTTGTTAATAATAAGTTAAATAGTTTGTTTCGTGTTGAATTATGTCAAATTTAATTTAATATATTATAATCAATGTGTTAAATGGATAACCTAAGGGTTGAGCATATTTGACATGTATATTAAACAAGTATTTTTCGCCACAACAATATCTCAACCCGACACGAACACGACTCACGAACACGAATTGCCAACCCTGTTGCACACACTTGATATTGTATTAAATTATCTATATAAGCTTCTATTAATTACCCATGATTTTGTTTAAGTCATGTTTGATAGAGTTGTGTTTGTGTTAAAATAAACAAAAAACACGTTTTTTGTTTTTTTATTTATTCATCCAAAAACGTAAATATGTTTGGTATGGATGTTTTTTGGGTTGAAATTGAAAAATTAAAAATCAATAATTAATAATTAATAATAAATATAATATAATATAATAATAATAAAAAATTGACTAAATAATAAATAATAATAATAAATTAATAAAATAAATAATAAATTACATAAAACATATTTAAAAATAATAAATAATAAACAAAATGAAATAAATAGTAATAAAAAATAAAAAATAAATATAATAATAAATAATGAGTAAATATAATAACAAATAAATATTTCATAATAATAATAAAAAATGAGTATAATAATAATAAATTAATATTAAATTAATAAAATATATTTTTAAATAATTAAAAATGAATAAATAATTTATAAATAAAATGAATTAAATAATGTAATAATAATAAATAAATAAATAGAATATATTTATAAATTAATAAATAATAATTTAATAATATAAATAATAAATAAAATAAAATATAATAATAATAATAAATGAATACAATAATAATAAAAAATGGACTAAATAATAAATAATAATAATAAATTAATAAAATAAATAATAAATTACATAAAACATATAATAAAAATAATAAATAATAAACAAAATGAAATAAATGATAATAAAAAATAAATATAATAACAAATAAATACTTCATAATAATAATAAAAAATGAGTATAATAATAATAAATTAATATTAAATTAATAAAATATATTTTTAAATAATTAAAAATGAATAAATAATTTATAAATAAAATGAATTAAATAATTAAATAATAAAAAAAATAGAATATATTTATAAATTAATATATAAATTAATAAATAATAATATAAATAATAATTTAATAATATAAATAATAATATAAGTAATAATTTAATAATATAAATAATAAAATATATTATAAAGTGAAGAAAGTATAAGTGAGAAACACCCCAATAAACACCAAATTCATATTTATGCACTTATGCCTAAAATTTGCCTAAGTAAAAAGTGTTTTTTAACACACATATCCCAAAAACACTAACCAAACAAGTTTATAAACACAAAACACATAAACAGACACAAAAACACTACTACCAATCAGGCCCTTAATAACATAGCCAATCACATGGAGGATAGAGTTATCATTATATGATTTTCTTTGTTATTAAAACAACAAAGAAAATCATAACCACTACAATAGTAATTATAAGTCAAATTAAGGACACTTCCCAAATAATGTCCGCAAGATTCTACTTTATCAAAAGATTATTCCTTCTAACCCCTTTCTTTCTTTCTTTTCTCTCTCCTTTAACCTTTTTCTTGTGTATTTAGGGATTAACCATTGAGCTATGGTTGACTCAATTCTTCATGGACGGAGTTGAATGAGTTTAAACTTTCTCTCAGCTCCAACTCACATTGTCAAAATTGGTAAATTTTTTGGGTAACAAAAATTAATAGGAGTAAATAGCAATTCTAACCCATATTGTCATAATTAAAATTCATTATGGGCAATATGGGTTCCATTGTGATGATTACTCCGTGCAAATTGTCTTTAGAGTAACTAAAGGAGAGAATAAATCGATCAAAAGAAAAAAATATATATAAATAAACAATCATTTTTATTTAAAATATGAATAAGGAATAAAATAATATAAAAGAACACATGACTAAATACGGTTGACATACAAGTTCTATCATTTTAGATGAAAATATGAATAAAGTAACTAAAGTTAAACATATATTATCCCTCTCTCTATATATATCCATGTATTTTCCCATTCTTTTTCTCTAATCCTCCATCATTTATCTTTTTAATTAACCCATTTTTTCAGCAAGATAGAAAACATGTGGAGAATCAACTTTTATTAACGAGCACAAAGCCAAATAGAACTGCACCTTTTTTCTAAGAGTTGAATGAGGCCATCACAGAAAAGAATAATGTTGACGTGGCAAAAAGTGATTGGTGACTAAGGGCTAAGGCTTTTTACAAGAGCAACCAAAATTAAGTCCATGAATGAGAGAAGCCTTTGGGAGTAAGAAAAGTGGAAGTTGAGAAGAGCAAGAAAGGCATAAAGGGGCACCCTCCACTACCCTTTATGGAGAGAAGGAGATGCCTATCTTCATCCATTGATGCCTCTTGATGGAGCATTTGTTTTTGACCCTTTTAACATCATCAGCATCCTATGTCCCAAAATTAGCCATAGCCAACACTATCAGATCATGGCACAAACATAATTTTGAAAAGATTGTTTGTGATGTTAACTTGCATTGACTTTTGGCAAAAAGCACCCAAAAAAAAAAAAACATAAATAATGCCATAGTCCCCGTACAAAATAAAATAAAATAACTCTCATTTATTGGTAAAAAGGCAATGTACCAATTTAACATGGAGCGAAAGTTAGCGGGTATATGAGTTAAAAATATATATTTTGAAATTGGTCCCGACTAATTATAGACCCGTGCAAAGCACACCATAGAACGGTTAAGTTCGGACTACATCAGAGACACAACCCAAAAGATTATTTGCACCAAGGGGAATCAAGCATAAAACTTAAGGCATCAAGCCCCTAGTCGTTCCCACTTGGGTCATTTTTCTTTCACATGCATTCCATACTTGGGCCCAAAGAATGATCACAAGTGTTTCAGAATTGCATAGAAATTATGTGATCCTCATACCAATAAAATGTATGAAATACTGTGTGTTATCATTCTCATCTAACATTCGAAAAATAAACAATACCAAACTCAATAAATCTTGGTAAAAAATCAACTTCGTTATAACTCCCTCATTCTTTTCCTTTTCTATAAAAAGAATGCAAGACCTCAAGTTGGATTGAATGTATGTACAAATGGAACAGGGAAAACCATATCAATTGCCAAGGGCAACGAAGGGTCGAAAGCAAAAGAATAGAGGCAAAAGCTTTCCCCGCAAAAAGTTTGGTAAACGAATTCTAGTGAGCCGATAACTATTTGCATTACCCAAATAGTAAATGCATTATTTGGGTTCAAAATCTAGTGGCTGTTTCAAGTTGGCTTCACTGGCTTGAGGTCTTCAGATTGAGTCTGTCTGAAGAAAATACTGCCTAGTCCTTTTCCCTTGGAAAGCTGCTCAAGCGCTTCAAGTTTGTTCTTCAGAAGCGACACCTCTCTCGCCAGCTCTTCATCTCTTTGTTTCATTGCCTGCAAGATCATGAAAACAAGGGTCAGAGACTCGGAGAAGTATCATTAGCAACCCTAGGACTAGGAGGCATCTTTCAGAGAAACATCATCTTGTAGAAGAAGTGAATGGTAAATTCAATTGGGATAACAGTGTCTCTCTATCTCTCCTTAATGCGTGTTACATTTTGTTAATTAAAAACATAAACTGGTGAAGGAAATATTTCTTCGAAGAATCAAATTATGAGAATCATGTCTTCCTCTTCTTCTTCTTCTTTTCGAAAATATACGCCCAACACTTCAAAAATGGATCAAAACTGAAGAATGAGACAGAAATGCATGACAGAAATTGGGATTACATTTTTTAAGAAACAACTTATATTTTGGGAAAGCAATCCAACTTTCTGTTGTTAAAATATTTACTGTGCTTACCTTGAGCAATAAAAATGCAATTAAAACAAAATGGTGCTCAAAATCTTTAATGTTAAGATAATCTCTTAGACTCTTACCCACAGGGAAAGAAAAAACACTTCAAATAATTTCCAAGTGCCAAAGCACTGGCCGTTATGATTAACTTCCAGTCACTTCCTGAAGAAGATGAAGATGTGGGACAGTGTATAAGCAAGAAATTTCAATTTGCAAGCCTGCACCAGTTGTCATAAAACTTAACTGTGCCCTTCCAGAATTATTCCATGCAACTTCCGCAGAGTTTCTCAACATTCATCATTACTCTATCCGTCTCCTGACTCTCCTCTCCGTCCTTTATTTTCTCACCCCATGCAGTTACAGTAAAATTTATTCTGTTTCTCATCATCCTTTTTTTAAGGCTTAATCCCAGCGCCTGGTTTTTCTCGTGTTATTGTTCAATCTCCGTAAAGGGTTTCCATTCAAACACGTTACTGTTTCAATGACGTAACTGAGTATTTGGTGTGAATGGGAGTCTTGGTATAATTTTGTTTCATATTCACTTTTTGAGTTCAAGTTCTTGGGCTTTGTAGAGACAATTCAATTTACGAATTCTTGAAAGAACAAGGCCTTGTAAAATTGTTCTTTTTAAAGATTTCTTTTCTGCAACCAAAATTCTGAGTGAAAAACATGTAGGGATACAGTGTTCCATCTATTTTCACATGTGTCATTTCCTCATTGCATACATCCGTGAACAAAGGAAAGGGCCTTGGACAGCTCACAAATATGTGAATGTTTTCGAAAGAGCTTGACTCATGAGATGACTAGTTGGTTAGTTTCTTAGAAGGAGACCAGGACCGAAGGACGTGACTAGTTGTTATTCATTTCAATCAATCGTCCCCTCTACCCCTCCATTCTTGCATGACTGGACGAAATGAAGAAAAGTGAATAGAATGGAGTTGATAGATAATATTACTTCCCAAAGCTATTCTAGTCAATTACCAAAAAACACGGCTCGATCACTAACTCAGTCCCACCAACTCGCCTTGGAGAAATCTGATGGTGCGGATTATAAGTCGGGCAGCAGCGTTCTCACTTCCAAAGTTTAAATAGTATTCATCAATAACATAGTTCACCACAGGAAGTTCAAGCATAACAATAAACAGAAGACACAAAGCAGAAAAGAAAACTAGGAAAGGTCTGACAAATAGAAAAGAGGAAATAATAGAAGAGAGTCATCAATAACCATCATAAGCACCCAAGCGGCCATTGCTATCATACTCAAATAAAAGTGCAAGACACATCTTGGCATACTTGGTGACAATCAGGGAAGTGTATGAATATGGAAGAAACTTCTACATATTAACAACAGGTTTCAGATACATCGGGACTATAAGAGGATACGATACTTCAAAGTTGACATACAAAGAGTGTGGGAGATCAAAAAGAAGATAAATGTTGATATATTACCTCCATTTCTTGCTTCAATTTTCCCTCCCTTTTGGCCTCCGCTCTAGAGTTTCTTTGCACTTCAAACACAATAATTGCTCCTGCAACCTAAAATTTTTTTACGAGTCTAAGCTCTAAGTAGAGAAGGGAAATCTAGTATACAACTGGAATGGGTTTGATTCTTTGAACAACATAGGCAATTATTGGAAATTATTACTAAAATTAGAACAAAACCAATACTCCTATTGTCACAAAGAAAGCATGCAAGAGCAGGTTAGACTCTGGTGTCCATTCTTCCCATCCAGGATGGACATGAACAGTGAGAAATGTTTATCAATGCACATCATAACTGGTCAAAGGCAAGTTATTGCAACAATCGTCAAAACATCTGTCACCCTCCAAGTTTTAGAAAATCTACTTGAGCCAAACAGTCAGGTCAACAGTTTTTTTTTGTCTACATAGAACTCTCATTCTGAGAAACGGCAATTCATGGGACAGTCGAGAACATCCAACATATAATCACTAGTCTTTCAAGGCATGAAAACAATTTGACACCAGGAATCGACATTTTAATAGGTGACCTAGAAGCATTGGAAATAATCAGGCCAATATTTAAGAATGAGAAATGGTAAAAACAATTACTGGTAAACAATATTCTCCATATAGTCATACTAAAGAAATATGGAGTAATTTTTTTTTCCACGTGAATCATTAAGTACAGGTGATTAGTTGTCTCAGGGTTCGGGTAACAAGGATAAATTGAGGAATCACATATAGTTGGGAAGTTTGAAAATTATCAGTCCACATTTTCAAGGTTGGTCACTGAGCAGTGATCTCATTCTGTCGCATGTGCACTGTAGCTGCATGACAAATGGAGAGGACGCGATCCTCTCTTCTCTAAGTGAGAATACAGTATTGAAATATAAATGTACAAGTTTCAATAACTATAAGACACTGAATTAAAGATTACCGAGAAGACAAAGAGTTCCCCAATAAGGTCCGCAGCAACTTGAATAGCTTTCTGCTCGTTTAAAGGCCGGATCTCAACATCAGTTGCATGTCCATAGATGCGTCTTTGCATTGTTGTTGTCAGCCGATGGTTTGCCTGGTTCAGATATCCAAATTAAAGAAAAACTTACTCGTAAGTTATTTAGTTACACATACCCAGGAAGCGAGGAACGGAATACAGACATAACTCAAGCAGACAACTGGAATAATTTCACTCATACAAAACCATGACTAATACAGAATTCAAATCCAAGAACAAAGACAAAAATTAAAGAAAAATACAACCGAATAAGAATCATCTTGAAAATTACAATTTTACAGAAGAATAACTTCTAAACAGTGACTCATGATGCCGTTAGAGGCACAATCCGAACAAAAGGCAAAAGGGAACTTAACAAGCGCTGAAAAAAATGGAAATGGGGACTCCGACCAAGATACTTGCTCATGGCCGAAGACCTCTGACCAATTGACGTGTCTAGCAGGAAATAGAATCTCAACAAGAGATGTGCATTCTAAAAACTTGTTGGCAAAAAATTCCCAGTGGCCTACATCATGGATGGTTCATAGTGTTAAAGCCACGCAGAGCGGCCATCGTACTCTTTTCTTCTGGAAACTGCACCAAGAATTCTAATTGCAATTTTTTTCAACTTTTGTTTACCTTTTATATTCTAATGAATTAAGTAGCTTTTACTCTTTCTTTTTGCTTAGCTCTGATGCAATGTAAAAGCCGACGAATGATGATTAGCCCAATGGCCCCAACCCTTAAAAAAAATCCAGACATTCCTACATTATATGTCTTCTGTAGTAGAGGAAGTCATGATGTATCCCTCCCTTTGTCTATTGAGCACTGCATGGCATAAAGAACAAGGCACATTTGGCATTTCATTATGAGACGAAGAGTTCAATAAAAAAAGGAAGTTGTTACGTGCACCCAAACACACACACAACAGACATATACAAATTCAGTTAGGCTTTCTATTATTATTATTCGCTTTTCTTATAGCTGAAAATATATCTTGTTACGATATTCAGCATATAAAAGTCGGTATTAAGATTATCTTTCCCAGAGCTAATTATAGAGACATGAAAAGGTTGGTCAAACGTTCATGCTAAATGTCCATTAAGATTTATGGAGCCGTAAAAAGTTATAGGATATTTAACCTGTCAAAAACTCGAACCAATCGGGCCCGAGTGAAGAAGTTTACTGAAAATAAGAAAAGGCTATAGTTGTAGACCACATTTCAATAGAATGAGAAAATGCGTGGAAGCATTTGATTTCTTTTTCCTCTTTTGTTTTATAATGTTTTTCAATAAGGACAAGCCTACTAGGGCATTCTACAATTGGAAAAATCTAATAGCACCTACAGGGCCAAACACAGAAGTACAAAAATCACTGATCATAAACTTGACAGTAAAAATCAATCATATATCCGAAACCGGAAAATGAAGAGAAAAATTCAAATGTAGCCATTTTAAAATCTTTTATTCCATTTCAGACATATATCATGACAGTAAAGTTTACAAATTCAATTAAATTAAGCTAAAGTGTCACGTTTCATTTTTCCAATTTTTTCTTTTCTTTTCTTTTCTTTTTTTTTTTAGAATTAAGGGTGTATTAATAGTGCCCAAAGGGTGACACATCCCACAAAAACAACCAAGAACCAAATGGTGCCCCTGACTTCTCAAACTGTCCAAAAAGTTGACTATCTCCACCATGGATTTACAAGTTGTCCGTTTAGGGGTTTTAGGGTTTATGAAGCCATATATATAAAAAAAAATTAAAAAATAAAATCTCCTTGCTGTCTCCTAGTCCTATCTCGTTCCTTCCATAGACACTACCAGACTAGAATGCCACATAAATGCTATATAAAATAGGGCAAAGGGCAGAAAATACCCATGTAGTTTCACGAATAGGCACTAAACCCCCTATAAGTTCAAACAGGTCCCTATAGTTCAATTTGTGATCAAAGGAACCCCTGACGTCATAACGCCGTATGCACCCCTATAGACTATAGTTTGCATTTTGGGCAAATAACAACCCTCTACTTCATTAAGGTGCAAACACACCCCTACTCCTTCCATATACCCATTTAAAAATATATATTTTTTGAAATATATATATATGTAGTTCGGAAAAACTATATATTTTGAAAATATATATATTTCAAAAAATATATATATATTTTGGAAAAAATATATATATTTCGGAAATATATATATATTGAAAAATATATATATAATTCAGAAAAATTATATATTTCGAAAAATAATATATTTCGGAAAAAATATAGAATATATATTTTGTAAATATATATATATATATATATGGGTGAATGACGCAAAACACCCTTATGGTTTCAGAAAACCTCCCTCTACTTCTTTTTGCGCAAATAACCCCCACTATTATTCCAAAAGTGTGCATTTTAACCCGCTATAACAATGTTCCGTTCACTTTTTTTGTCAGAATTTAGTCACGTGACGGGCGCAAAACACCCCAATGATTTCAGAAATGTGCAGAAAACCCCTCTCTCAGTCACCGAAAAAGGGCTTGGAGGGGGCTATTTGCAGTCTTTGCAAAGTGTAGGGGTGTTTAGAAACATGAAGGTAGTTTTTTGCACCTTTTTCAAACCATAGGGGATTTTGCACCATTCACCCATATATAAATTTTTTCTGAAATATATATTTTTTCAAAAACAATATTTGTTGTAAATGACATTTTTGGTTTTTATAGAAATATTTTTGGGCTAAAAAATGGATAAAACCAAGAGATGAGATTAGGTCTACCAGAGAGAGAGATCAGAAATATATATTTTTTCCATTATATATTTTTTCCAAAATATATATATATATTTACGAAAGATATATAGTTTTTTCGAAATATATAGTTTTTCCGAATTACATATATTTTTTGAAATATATATTTACGAAAGATATATATTTTTTTCCGAAATATATATATATTTTTTCCGAAATATATATATTTACGAAAGATATATATGTTTTTTCGAAATATATAGTTTTTCCGAACTAAATATATTTTTTTCAAAAAATATATATATTTACAAAATATATATATATATTTTTAAATGGGTATATGGAAAGGATACATCTCATATATATTGCCTTGTATAGTGAAAACACATTAAGGGGCAAAGGGGTCTTTCCACCACTTCTTAAAGGGGTAATAATGGCATTAACAAGTCATGTGAGGGGCACATGACCAACTAACCATCCATTTCTAACGGACCACTTACGCAGGGCTGACAATTTCGTGTTACGGGTTGTGTTCGTTCAAACACGACACGATTAATATTCGTGTCGAAGGTATTAAATACTAACACGATCTGTTATTTAAACAGGTAACACGACACGACCCCTGTAACCCGTTTAAAAAAAATGGGTCGTGTTGGGTTGAACACGACACGAAATTTTTGACCCGTTTATAAAAAATTGGTACTTTTTTTCTTTCCAATAATTTATTTTTATAAAGAAAAAGGTATTACAGAAAAGGAAAAAAGAAAGTCCAAACAGGGCAAAACCAAAAGAGATGCCCTAGATAGAAAATACATGATCAAAATACAACCCAAGAGAGAGAAGATCAAGCCCTAGCCAAATTCGAACCTCAGATTTCCTTTGCAAATCTTCGCTTCTCAAACAATAGTTTCTCATCTCCATTCAAACACGGCTTCAGCCAAAGTGGTCTCACAACAAATCACAATCATCACCGTCAATCATGGTGGGTAAGGATGAAGGATAAGGGACGATTGGTGAACAACCCAAACAAAGCGACCCATATAAATTTCAAAGGGTTTACATATATTAATGAATACAAATCAGTAATACCTCAACTATCTTGACATTTCCGGCTTGGGTGAACAAGTCGGCGAGAGCGGCGTTGTCGACACTGAAGGGTAAGTTGTCGACGAAGAGCTTGAGGTCTGACGAGAAGCTCAGGTCGCCACCGTCGCTCAAGACCTCCTCTTCTTGGTCGAAGTTGGAGGAGACGGCTACGTTTCGGACGAAGAGAGAGCGCGAAGGTCTAATGAAAGAGGTGAGGCAAACAATTCGAAATACTTCGACTTTTTTAGAACAGGTCCGGGTCAAATAGCAATGAAGGAAGGAGAAATGGAGATGGATTTGGGAGGGATTGGCTTGGGGGAGGAGAAATAAAGAGAAGCGGTGGCTAGTTTGGAGAGGAAAGGGTGGAAGAGTGAAATAATATTCTAATTTATTGTATAAGGTGGTTCTAGGGTTTTGTTCAAATGACAACAATTATCCCTCAATAATACTAGAATTTACCATTTTAATTCTTAAACGTGTCGGATTCAAGTAACCGTGTCAACCCAATCTGCTCAAGCGGGTTACACGGGTTGACCCGAACACGACCCGAATTTTTTCATGTCGACCCTTTTATGCTCAACCCTAACCCTTTTAAATGGGGTCGAGTTCGTGTCGTGATACCATGTCGTGCCCAATTTTGCCAGCTCTACACTTACGGCAGGGGGTGCTTGGCCCACTTTTCAATGTTTAAATGACTTTTTCGCCCAAAATGAAGGATAGGGGTGTTTAGTGCCCATTTCTGAAACTACAGGAATGTTTTATGCCCTTTTACCTTATAAAATAATATAGAGCCATCCAAGTTCAATAGCATGCCCTAACTCAAAATTCATAATTAAACCAGTGCCTTCTTAACACTAATTTTTGTCCTCTCTATTGGGTAATTGTAATTGGCTAAACACTATACATTCAAGCGAAATTCCGATTTCGATAAATTATCTTAGAAGGGGAAAATATAATTCAGATTCTAAGTAATCAAAAATTTCCATACAAAGCAAGCAATAAACCCCCAAAAGTTCAAAACCCATCAAAACCCTCAACCAACATACCGACATTATAACAATTCTCAACAGATCAATAACAAAATAATTAATAACTACACACATTCATACCTATATACATATATGTATATATATATATGTATGTATGTATGTGTGAGTGTGAGAGATGACCTGGGCGATGTAGACGATCAAGCGACGGAACTTGGGGTGCAGAGCAGCCTGTTCTTTGAGGCGATTAGCAATGGGTTTGCTAAGTGTTCGCACAGCCAGTGTTCCAAGCTTTAGAACAGGGAGAACCATAGCAGCTTTCTTCGTCGACGTCGTGTCGTCTTTGATCTGAATCTATGAGTGAGTTTCGAACTCTATATATTGATAGAGTGCAAGTTCTAATAGTAGACCATGGAGGTGATCAGAGTGTTTTGACGAAGAAGAAAAGAGTCCGCCATACTCCGAATGTCGTGGGAAGGATAAAGAATATCAATGAGTGTGTTTGTGTATATGTATATGCAGACGGATACAGGGATACTTGTCAGTGAGTAAAAAAACAAAAATTCGATTTTTAGTTATGAGTGACGTATATTTATTTTAGTAGGATTTAAAACAAATTTTTAGTGAGAGTTTATTTGTAAAAAAAATTAAATTTTGTGGTACTTAAAAATTTTTTTGTTAAATACTAAATATCTAAAATTTTAAGATAAAAAATGTATTAAAAAAAAAAATTCATGGCCCCATTGGGTGTATCCGTCCCTATGCATGGCCCAATTATTTGGATTAGGATTTGGAAAAGAAATTGGAATTCAATCGGTAATAAAATAGATTTTTTGTGTGTTTTAAGTGAAATATAATTCTATTGCTTGGTTTGGTACTAACCGGAATTGTCGTTATTTTATTTTATTTTATTTTATTTTTTATTTTTTTTTCCTTTTTGTCATATGTGGACATGTGAAATGAGTATCGATACAAATTTTAATTCATCAAAAAAAATATGCATATAACATAATAAATAATTAATATTATTTTATATTTTTACTATTTTCAACCATCTACTATTGCAATAAATTGCTTCTAAGAATTTATCAAACACCTATAATATTAAAAATATATATTAGATATAAAAAAAATTACAAAATTTAAAAACTTAGAACCTAAACCCAGCAAAGTGTGACGTTTTATTATATTTTACCGCCCACGTCTCATAATTGTACTAGCAAGTTTCAAAATATAGCGTTACTTAACTTTCATATATATACATGAACATTTTTATTTTTCAAATAATTTTTACAAGACATATATAAATATATATATAAATGAATCCAATTTCACATCATACTTCAGTTTGATGATGAGAATCGCAAAAAACAAACGGAGCCAAACGCATGAAAAAATTACCAAATGTTACAAACTAAATCTAATAATTTATAGAAATGAAATAAGGTTATATATTCACGTCATGCTTAAAATTTAATAATGAAAATCGTAGAAAACAAGTGAAAGTCAAACGGTATGAATTCAATTTTGTTAAAAGTGCAAAATATCCCTGAATTATCCCAAATGGGCAAAATACTCTCTCCATTATAAAAATGAGCAAATTAATTCATCAAGTTCTCAAAATTGAGCAAATTGTTCCCCTGAAATCACTTTTTGAATGTCAAATTACTCTTGTACCCATATATTATCCTTTTGTAAAATATAAAAATAAGAGTTAACTTCATTCACACCCCTGAAGTTTATTTTATTTTCAATTAGACCCCCTCAAGTTTGACAAACTTTATTTACACCTCTTATTTTTTCAAACTCACATCATTTACATCCCCTAATGCCACTTAAATTTTATTATCTATACAATATTTTTTCACTTTTAACATTATTATCTAATTATATAAATCATTTTCTATATATATACCGAAATAATTTTATTATGCCAAAATAATTTTATATATATGTGCCAAAATATTTTTGACGAAATAATTTTATTATTCCGAAATATTTTTTCCCAAATTACCAATTAGAGTATATTATTTTCCATCTTTTAACATTATTATCTAGTTATATAAATTATATATATATATATATATATATATATTACTGATAAATGTCAAATGTTTACCATTTTAGGCCCTATCTTGCTATTGTTATGTCATTACATTTCATTATTTGGTACTTTTATGCGATTTGTGTGTTTAAGCGTGTTTCAAAAGCTTAATGAAAATAATGAGCTAACTTTGGTGAATTAACTAGAGAAGTGCTTGTGTCTATTCAAAGAGATAGCAAAAGAGGTGCTTTCAAGAGAAAAATGTCTCCCGGAGGACGAAAATGTCATTTTTCGGAGTCACAACTTCAAGAATCATGCTAACGGAGTCGAAGGGGTTCAAACTGCACAATTCCTAAAAAAAGTGGTTTTCATGAATTTTACTACGTTTAGCATACACTTACAGTAGTTAAAAGTAACTAGAAAGTGCTAAAACTACGCTTGGTGAAAAATGGCCTACGCTCCAAGCATAGTTTCCCTACGTACTTAAGTTGTAAAATTCCAATTTTGGCCCCGACTTGAGTTCCTTTGATGTGGTTGCAACTTCAACACTCTGATACACATGATATATACATATTATATACTAGATTGTAGGATTTTGTTCAGTTGGGTGTGAAATTACGAAAAAGGGTAACCTTAGGGTTTCCCCCAACTTTGTCTATAAAAACCAAGGTTTACTACAGATTTTGAGAGCTTCTATGCACATATAATTTTCAGAGCAACCTCTGGAGATTCATATCATTCCAAGGAGAGAATCCATACACGACCTAGAGATCCGACGAAGAGAATAATGGAGAGCGTCTCTACATTAATGATGCAATTTCTTTCAGCCATGATCAATTAACTCGGTAGCTAGGATTTTCTAGCAAAACCCTAGCTAAGTAATGTAGTTTTTAATTTGTTTTCAATTGTAACAAGGGGAAGTTGTGACCATACCGTGATGATTGATTATAGATGTGTGATTGTTTTTATTCTTGACACAAGATCATATATTTATTCTTAATTATTGTCTTAGATTGAATAAATATATTTTTTTAACCAATCATGTTATCATAAAAATAGTGTGATTTCCTACAACAATGATGCTTAATACTTGAAACCCTAGGTTTACACAGGTCATGCATCAGCAAGGTGATATAAACATGTTTTAGTTTAAATTCATGTTGTAGGAGTAGATTAGAGTAAAGTCATTTGCATGTACTAGTCATACTTTGTCCGGAGATGGGTTGTAGCAAATCTGGTGGAGAGTATCCTTTTTGGGGACGTATTCGACTATTTGCGGTACGTCCTGATTCACAGTTATGGATCACCCTCTTGCAATTGAGCAAAGAGATAACTATATTATGCGGTTAGTGGTGGAGCAATGAAAACCTTAGTTTTCTCTCTCTCTCTTCAATCACAATCTCACTTTAAAATCTGTTTTAGTTAATTTAGTTAGAAATCACAAAACAATTCAAAACTCTTTTTGAAACATAATTCAATACATTCAAATTGCTAGAGTGAATAATATAAGTCTATGTGGGTTCGACATTCCCTTTCTCAAGCCAATTATATACTATAATTTGACTCGTGTGCTTGCGATAGGTAAAACCTAAGCCGTCGTAAGGGGTTGTTCTTAACCATTAATTTTGACACCCCTGGGCGGACATCAATTACTATAAACAATTTTTTTCATGCCGAAATAAAAACTTAATGCCAAAATTTGACCTAAAGATTGGTTTTGTCACCAGCGATGGTATAACCTCACCTCCCAATTGAGAACTTGAGTGAGTGATTTGCTCACTTTTATAGTACATGGGGATATTTTGCTCACTTGAGGATAGTTCAGGGGGTATTTTGCACTTTTGCCTTCAATTTTCCTTTTGTTTACCTTCCTCAATTATGGTATATACTTAATATAATTTGTTGTATGTTGTATGAAAATATAATCTTTAAGAATATAAAAAAAAATATATACACATACATATATATAATACCAATTTAATGGTACTTAAATCTAGAAGTTTAAACCTATTCAAAAATAAAAACATTAATAATAATTACATAAATACTTTCCTAAAATTAGAGATCTAACCTAAATATAAGGAGGGTTATTTTTGTAATTTAATTATTCTTTTAGTAAGTTGTTAATTTCTCGAATAAGCATTTTGGAACGTTAAAGTTCAAAAAGTGGACCATTAATATGGATGGAGAAAGTAAAAATATACGTGTGTGTGTGTGTGTGTTTTTTTCATGTAAGGCCAATATATGTTAGAACAATGTTTGCCTCAAACTATAACTTCCTTCCACACATGATGTGGTTGAATAAAAAGCTTACGTGTGTACTCAACTTTATTTACTTGACAGCCTTTTTAAAAAAGGTGCACAAATAACCAATAATCGCTCATCACACTTCCGTTTGGTCTTTAGACTCTTATACCATTTGTTATAGCCCGCTCTACCATACAGTATGAAAATAATCCATCTTGGGTCCGCCTACGCGGTTTTGTTCTTGAACTTCCCAAAAGACCTACGAATTTAAAGGAATGTTTTTTTAACGTGGGCTGATTCCGGTTGATTATTGGACATATGACCCTTTGCAATATACCAATTACAAGAGATTCGCGCAAAAAGATATTCGAGATTTGCATTACGAAAAGAAGTCCGCTAGACCCTTATAGATGAGCCTAGGGGCAAGTCTCTTTAAAGGAAGCTAATCAACCGTATTAATTGAGACCAAATGCTGCTCCATTTCAAATAAATAAACAAACAAGGAATGAGTAGCGATAAAAAGGGGAACTATTTCTAAAGTAAACCATATTTACTCCATACAAATTTACAATGAAAAAACTCATATTTGTTGTAATATTATAGGAAAGGTTGATCATAAATTTGGAGAGTTTGCAATTGGAGATAACAATTCTCATACAAACACTTCACTATTATTATACTCGGGTGATGTGGGACATCACAACTATAGAATGATGCATTGCCGCCCTCACGTTTGGTTTGTTTAGATGGATGGAAAAAAAATGTAAGAGAGAGAAAAATAGATGAATGATGCATCCTTAGGGTCCGTTTAGTTAAACGGAAATGAGATAGAAAGTGAAAGTGAAAGAAATAGAAAGAAAAAGAAAAGAAAATTAACTTTCAACCATGCATTTGGTTGACTGGGAAAAAAATTCAAAAAAGCAGTAAGAAAAAGTTGTTTTGTTAATTTGGTTACCAAGAAACGGAAAAGAAAATGATTTGATTACCAATAATACTCTTTCAATTATAACTTATTCATTTTCTTTTTATAAAGTTTAAATATAAGTTCAATCAAGAAATAACTTTTAATTGACAAAAATAGAAATATACAATTGCTAATACTTGGAATAAAAAAAATCAATACATATCTTTTAGTCGTATATATGTATATAGACATAATATATAGAAGAGTTTTAATTAAATAAAATACCTATCATTAAAGGTAAATACAAAAATCCTAATAAAAGTCTGTATAACATGTACTTATACTAATTTTATGATTTTAAAGCTTCTACAGAGCGAAGAAGTCTATAAATTATATCCGTATAATACATGTGTTTATATTTACATCTATCTATATACATATAAAATTTGTAAGAAAATATGCGATACAAACTTAATTTTCATATTTTTTTTCTCAAAGTGAAGAAGTTTGAATTCAAACAAAGGGTATAATAGGATAAAAAAAATTTAAAAGACACAATTTTCACGAGAAAGTAAAATTTTCTTGTGTTTTATGGTGGAAACGTTTTGGAGAAAATAACCACTTGCAAGAATCCTACTTTCCCTAAAATTTTCTCTTTCATGCTAACCAAACTCTCAAAAATTTAAATTATTTTCCTTTCTTGCTACTTCCCGCTAACCAAACGTACCTTTAGAGAATCAATGGTGTTTTTCTCACTTTTGTCTGGTTAAATGAATTGACCAAAAGGATATATGTGAAATTACCTAGACGATAAATGAAAATAGCCTGGGGGGGGGGGGGGGAGTGAATAGTCTTTTTGTGGATTTATTGACAAATTAAAATTAGTTGCGAAAAAGTCAATTTTAATCCAATTCACAAAACAAGCTAAATCATGCAAAAATTAATATAAGTATAGAATATAAAACAATAGAGACACACGATATTTTTAGGTGAAAAACCTTGGAAAGACTCCAAGTAAAAACAACAGATACACTATGAATCAAACAGTACACATACTCCATGAAGTTTTAGACTTACAAATCCCTCTAGATCTGCCTTTCTCCACTCGACGTCTGACAACCTTGAATCACTCGCGCTCCACGAAGCTCTCGCTCCACTCCGTACTCTGATGGTTCCGTTTCTCAACGGATCAATGAACCACGAAGCCTCCTGTTCCGATCTCCGCACTCAGACGGCCCCGTTTCTTAAACGGATCTAAACAACCACGTTACACAAGGTGTGTTGATTTTTCAGCAACTAGGCCATTCAATTGTGCATAGAAATCATCGATGTAGAAGCATAATTGAATAAACCTTAATCAAGAGAGAAGTAGAAGATATAGAGTCACTCAATGATATTTTCTCTCTCTATCTCTATCTCTATCTCTATCTCTGTAGATGAATATGGATTTGTAGAAAAACTTGCAAAGATCTCTCAAAAGTTCAAAGGTTGCACCACATGTGTAGAAGACCTTGGTATTTATAGACACAGCTTAGGAGAAACCCTAATCTTCCCCTTTTTCGTAATTTCACACCAAACCAAGTCAAACCCTATATTTTGATGAATATAATGTGTATGACACGTATCTCAATGTATAAAGTCACAGTCGCCTCAAAGGAGAACAAGTCGAGGTCAAAATTATAATTTCAAAAGATCACTTCGTAGCCCTAACTACGCGCGACGCGTAGACTTAGGCTACGGGTGACACGTAGGCCTCTTTTGTTGGTCCATAGAAATATCACTTTCTAACCACTTTTAGTTACTGGGTTCGTAGATGGTGCGTAACATTTTTCACGGAAACCGCTTTTTTTTAGAATAACACCGTTTAAACCCCCTCGACTCCATTGGAATGTTTATTGAAGTTTCGGCTTCGAAAAATGTTGTTTATGCCCTCCGAAATGCATATTTCGCTCAAACTTGCTCATTCATCATTTCTCTTGTATTTACCACATCCTTTAAACTTGATTTAGGACATAAGGTATTTAACACCTTATACTGTATCCTATAGTCAACACATATTAATTCAGTTCCAGGCATGTAATTATACCCATGAGTTTGAATACGAAGATTCAGTGCTTCATATAAATTAGGATCTGTCAAAGACAATGACAAATTGGGGAAAACATTGAAATAAATTGGTCCATGACTTAGACTAGTTTCAACAACACCCATTAAGGAGGGTCTAAAATCGAGACACCTACCATCAATTTGAGGAAGCTTGTTGATGCATTTGCAAGACCAGTTCAATTTTCCTAAACCTACCCGACTTTATAATTCACTCAACATGATTATTGTTTAGAACATGCCATTAATAAACAATACTAACAAATATTCTTACAATATGTATTAACACATTTTTTCTTATTTGATTAAAATGAAGGAGATTCTAGTTTTTATTTTATTTTTACAAATATACCCTTATTATTTGCAATATGATTAATAAGCAAATTGTTAAGGTAACTAAAAAATGTTAGTTTTGATAGTTAGTCCAATTTTGAGCCAATTAAAAAATGTGAACAAGGGAGATATGTTTCGTCTCTCGTTTCCCTTCGATCTAATCAAACACAAAAATTTCATTATATCATCCATTTTATTCATCACCTGTTAATCTTTCCCTTCAACTAAACAAAATATCATCCTTTATTTTTTTAGAAGAAAGAAAAGGCGAACAATAATATATATTTTTCACAAATATAACCTTGTTATATACAATTATAAGAGTTAGGTTTTCATGTGAAATTTTGAAAAAGGTTTGAAAGGAAATTTACATATTTGTTTGGGTCCTTATTTTATCTTTTCCCTCTCCCATTTAAATGGATAAAAAAGGCCAAAGCAAATAGGAGAAATTATTGTGTGATTTTAACTTATAATACATTGCCATAAGATTAGTGATTTATTTAAAACAATACTTGGTCTTATTCACGTGATGATTTAGACCAATACAATTTAAACTCGTGACTAAATTTTATTTGAAAAAAAATAGATATAAAATTTATAAAAAATAATTAGGCTCAATTCTTCTTGAAAAATTTATACATGTGATCTTCTTTCTAATCTGTTTTATTTTTTATTTTCTATTGATTAAAGCCTGCATGAAAACTTAATATCTTACAAAGGAGTTGCATTAAAATTTGTAATGCGAAAAAAACAAAATAAAAATAAACGTTCTCACTAATAAAATCTTATGTTTTGGCTTGGAGAATGTAAGTAGAAACATAGACACCCACGTCATCAATCCGCAACCTCCTCAATTGCAACCATCGATAGAAAACTCTATCAACGGCCACAATCATTCCTCTAACTCCACAAGATACAAGATGCAAAACAAAAACAGCCAGGTCATCAATCCGCACCAATCCCACAAATTCAACCTGGGCCGTTGATAACACACCCACACTACACCTTCAACCAACGGCCACGATCGCTTATCACATTTCCAAGTCCCGCCACAAATTTCAAAACCATCTATAAATCACCCCCCAAATCCACCACTCTCATCATCCCCAACCTCACAAAAACCCTAATTTATCTGCAACTAAATCCAAACCCTAACCCTAATTCTCAATTTCAACTCGCTCTCCAATGGCTCGCACGAAGCAAACCGCACGCAAATCCACTGGCGGGAAGGCCCCGAGGAAGCAGCTCGCCACCAAGGCCGCGCGGAAGTCGGCTCCCGCCACTGGCGGCGTGAAGAAGCCCCACCGCTTCAGGCCGGGCACGGTGGCGCTCCGTGAGATCAGGAAGTACCAGAAGTCCACCGAGCTCCTCATCCGGAAGCTCCCTTTCCAGCGTCTGGTTCGTGAGATCGCTCAGGACTTCAAGACCGATCTCCGCTTCCAGAGCTCCGCCGTCGCCGCCCTGCAGGAGGCGGCGGAGGCGTACCTGGTTGGGCTGTTTGAGGACACTAATCTATGCGCAATTCACGCCAAGCGCGTCACCATCATGCCCAAGGATATTCAATTGGCGCGTCGCATCAGGGGCGAGCGTGCTTGAGGTGGTGTGGTCTGTGTGTGTTCTATGGTGTTTTGGTGTAAATTGGATAGTAGATCGTCTCTGGTATCTGGTTTTAGGGTTTCGAAAATGTAATTTGAGTGGATGCTACTATTAGTATTGAATCTGTAGTTTTAATTTTCAGTAATGAAATCTCAGTATTTTGTTTATATTGTGTTTGTATTTTGGTTTATATCTTCACCCTCTATTTTGAGTCTGTAACTGTTGGTGTTTGATTTTGTGCTTTATACTCTGGTTGTGCTTGTTTTTATATAATTGGTAGTTTCATATGAGATCAGGAATCCCCAAATGAATATACTCATATATATATATATATATATATTTGTTTTGTGAGGGTTTGTATTTGATTTTTTTGGTTTATGTCTGTTTGTGTTTGTACAATTGGTAGTTTCATATGAGATCGGAAATGCCCAAATGAATTTATATATGTAGGTATATCTGGTGTCTGATTCTAGGTTTTTGTTGGATGTAATTTTACTGGATGCTACTGCTAGTATTGAATCTGTAGTTTTAATTTTGGGTAATGAAATTTCAGCATTTTGTTTTCTATTTTGTTTAGAATATCTTTTTCCCCACTCTTGTTTGTGTGTGACTGGGTGTTTGATCTTATGGTTTATCCTCTTAAGGCTTTCCAATTAATGCTTTGATGAATTTAGTTGAAAACTAGGAATAAACACACCCAAAGATGGGAAAAGAGCCCTCTTAAGTTAGTGGCAGAGGTTCAGGTGAAACACCCTTTTAAATAGGCTTGAATTGAGATAGGCCTTAAAATCTGTATCTAACAATAGTACTTCATACAATTTATTGCCACAAACACACCTGAGTCAATCTTGCACTCCTTGCAACCAAAAATAGGAAGTTGTCTTATGTAACCATTTTTGTTCCAAATTTATATCTGGCAATTTCCATACGAAGTTGTTGGTAACTTAAATTTATTTCTCGGCTAATTAAAAGATAATCTTGAGCTGCGTCGTAAAAGAATCTTCAAAGCTCGCGATGGTGGGAACTGTGTTCCTGAAAACCAATAGGTTCGAAGTTAAGCTTGAAGGCATGACCTTCAAGGTACAAGAGTTTGAATCTCTGTGCAGTAAGGACTTCCTTTTCCCTGAAGGACGGGTTTGGATTGACCGGCCTATTGTTGGTGTAGATGTCATGCCCCATCCTCGGGACCCAAAAACTGGACTTCTGCTCTTGTGCCTTGGAATAGGTTGCGTCATCATCCGGTTCCATCAGAATGAAACATTACCGGGTCCCATCATCAAATTTCTCACAGATGAGAGGATTTGTTTCGTGGGTTTTGGAGTTCATGAAAAGAATGATTTGTTTCCCTTTGAGAAATTGGGATTGACAAAGACCAAAACAGACGTAGGTTATCTAGCTGCCAAGGTTCTTAACGACTCGAAGCTCAAAAAGTGCGAATTAGCAGAATTGGCACGTAGAGTCCTTCGAATCAACAAAATGGTGGGACTTACCGAGTCCTGGTCATATGAGAGACACGAGCAGATCAAGATTGGAATTTGCGAACTTTTCATTTCTAGTATAATTGCGATGATGCTGTTGCATCCCAAGGATAAGAATAGATTTGTGGATTTGAAGAGCAAAAGTTTGGCTGTGAATACAATGGATTTGTTTAAACTTCCTAAATTGCAAACCAAGAATAGCAATGATCACGGTCAGGTCGAATCCAAAGCTAAAGATGGTGGTGCTGGCAATGATGATCATGTGGTTTCTCCCGCAAAAAAGCCTTTGAAAGGAATCCTTAAAGCTCCATCTTCAGGCACAGGTTCTAAAACACCTTCTGCTCAGCCTGGTTCTTCTCCATCTAACACCCCCCCAAATTCTTCTCAAGGTTCAAAGATTCTAAAAAGAGCCAACTCCAAGGGCCACAATGTGTCCTTTGCCCACAGAATTGGATGAACCAACATTTTTGCTTATCAACGTTCGTGTCCATTCCGAAACGTCCTGCTTCTGTATTCTTCCAGGACATTTTTCAGTTTTGTAATTTTTGTCGTCCGGGTTGGGGTTGTATATACAGGAACTAGTGTAAAAGACGTGAAGATTATGTCCTTTGTCTAGAATCAATGGTGCTAGGAGTGTTTGTTTAGGGCACTAACCATTGCCTGCCTAACCCATCTTTCTATATGTGTAATTTTGCTTCAAAACGCATTGTCTTATCCTGCAATGTTTCCATGTTGTGTATATATATTTATACATGAATATAAATGTATTTATATCGACATGGTTTATTCTAAGCACATTCTCTGATTTTCATGTCATGGCAATGTGATGCTGTATGGTTTTTGGATGATCATTGTGTGTGGATATGTGAGTGTCTTTTGGATTTTGTTAAGAATTTATAAAATCTTTCTACGAGTACTGGAAAATTTTCCTTGGCTAAGGGCTAATAATGTTGGACTCTGAGGAAATAATGTCACTGCAGCTACTACTGCCGTTTAAAGTGAAGGATTGTTCTTCAAATCAGAACCTCTCTTCATTCAGTAAATGTCCATAAGATCTCCCTTCAGTGCAGTTTCTTTGGAAAGTCTTAGCTTACCCAACTCGTGTGGAGGAGGCGCTTTATACAATATCCTTTAGATTAGTCGAATGGAACTGCAAATAATCTCTTACACAGATATGTGAATATATATATATGTATATATCTATATATACCTAAAAGCTCCTTAAGCTATTGAAAATTCATGTTTTCTACATTTGTCCTTGTGTATATATGTATGTGTGTGGGCGCAGTAGCCCACTAAACATTCATCCCAATAGTCCCTGACATTCTCTGCGATTTTCTGATATGGGTGTGTGTATATATGTCATGGTTTGCCGTTAGCCCGGTTCGTAATGATTTTGGACGATGCCGATAGTGTTATGCAATCCGACACTTTTTTGATGCTGACTTTTGAAAACGATATTATCTGAATTCGTTATTGCTAGAGAAACTAAATTGCAACAACAAATATATGATATATTGACATTTTTGTATTAAGTCAGATAGTTGTAGTATAATTTAACAACACGCGTCAGTAATTACTGCCCAAGTTTTTTAATTCCTCCATTTTTATATTGGCTTATATATATTGTGAAGAATGGTGACTCAAAGATTTGAAGAAGGTTCTGCCAGGTGGTTGAAACTACCTCTCCTACATGCATGCACCTAAAATATTCAAAGAAAGCTGAACAAATGTGTGAAGCTTTTGTTAACAAAGTCTGCCACCAACTGTGAAGTGATAAAATTGATAACCTTCACTACCACCTCATAGGAGTAATCATTTTGGTTTCTTCTTTTCTCACTCACAGAGCCTTATATATAAGGACATATACATGTTGTATATTGTCAAGGTGAACTAAGGATGTAGAGAACTCAATTTCTGTATGGGCAATGAAAGGGTTGAGAGAATTCTCCCCGGAATATATTGAGCTACCCTCCGTGGACGTACCCGTTTTTAAGGAACCACGTATATATTTGTGTCTCTATGTGTTTGTGTGTGTTTGGTTTGAGACGATTCAAGTCGTAGGACACAACAATTGGTATCAGAGCCTATTTAGTTTAAAACAGAGTCGTTCCTTTCGACTCTATTTCGAACACATACAGTCACCAAAACACAACACTAGATATACTAGAGGATTGCCCATCAAGAGAGGAAGCCACGTCCGTTGAAAACAGGGCAAAATACCACCTCACGCGCTACTTAAAGGTCGGCGCGTGAGGAGCCTCGGCGTCATGCGCCCCACGCGTCGTCTTCCTCCATCGCGCGTGAGGCCCATGCGCACCATGCGCCTCACGCGCTGCCACGTCAGCAGTGACGTGGTCCAGTCAAAGGTTGACACTTGGGCCAACCAGCGGCTGCAACGCAGCAATGCCAGGGGGCCGCCATGTGGTCGAGTCAGTTGCTGCCACGTGGCACCAGTGAGAGTTTGCCACGTGTCAAGCTCATGCGTTAACATTTGGCACCACAAGAGAACTAACACATGTGAAGACCAGAAGCTTCCACATGTCATGGTCAAACGCTGACACGTGGCACCACCAGAAAGCTGACACATGTCATGGCCTATCACTGACATGCGAACTAACTAGAAGCTGACACGTGGCACGGCCTCCGTGCCAAGTGGACCAACCAGAGACTGCCACTTCATCATTTTTGAAGGAAATTACTATTTTGCCCTTCATCGCTGTTTTGGACGTTTCGAGCCCGTTTTAAGTCCAATTTGAGCAAACAAAAGGTCGTTCCTAGCTAATTCGACCATTCTGGATCCAATCGTGAGCTCCATTTTTCCAAATCAGAAAAGGAAAATTGGAAAAACTGAGTTTTGATTTCTATTGCTCCTGTTTGATGAGTGCATTCATTAATTAATTGTTCCGATGTTTGATACGACTGAAGCATTGGAGACCGAACAATCCAAAGTCTGAAAAGCAGAGTTTGAAACCTGGTTTGATTAGTATTGTTCCTGTTTGATGAGTTAATGTCATCGATTTATTATTCCTGTGTTTCATATGGCTGAAACAAGGAGATCGAACAATCTATTCAGAGAATCAGTGTTGTCAAATGTCAGGACGAGTGGTTGTAAGAGGAGAATTATGATGTCAAATGCAAAGTTGAGGTGGAGAAATAGTACGACACAATAACTTTGGCATGTGACAATGCGAATGTTCTAGATCTACAACTTCGAGAAAGTGGAGGATAAGCCTTGGAGACTAAGCGCCAAGACTTCTTGTGCTCCGAGAAAGTGGAGGATAAGGCTTGGATGCCAAACGTCAGGACTTCTCGGATGAAGGAGAAAGTGGAGGATAAGCCTTGGAGACCAAGCGCCAGAACTTCTCGGATGAAGATTGGAAATTCGTAAATCGTCAAGCTTGCAGTACAATCAAACAATACTCAAGTTTGGCACAAGAGCTCAAGGGAGGTGGAGGATCAATGGTCCCATCTCTAGGGCAGGAAATCAGTCAACAACTTAGGTATCATCAGTAAAGACTAGTACAACCTAGTGCTTTACTGAGATGGAGATTTGCTCAGACATACCAGCTCCAGGAAGCCTAGTACAACCTAGCCTTCAATCAACTCTACAATATGAATTGTATGAGAGAGCGATAACTAGAAGAGCAAATGCAACAAGCAGTTCAAGAAGGGACTGTTCAGACGAGGTATCCAGTAAGAGATCTCCAGTACCGGTAGCTAGTTATCAGCTGAGGGGAGGTGAAGAGAAATGCCATCTCCAGTATCGGTAGCTGTAGCCAATCAACAGCTGAGGGGAGGTGAAGAGTGTTCCATCTCCAGTACCGGGAAATACAATACCGGTAACCATTCTAGTAGTAGATCATCCTGAAGGTGGAAATGATAATCAGGAAGAGTCAACAGTTAAGGGGGAGGTCTCCAGTTAGAGATCTCTAGTACCAGTAACCAGTCAACAGCTGAGGGGAAATGAAAAGAGTTCCATCTTCAGTACCGGTAGTCCAGTCAACAGCTCAGGTGGAGGTAAAGAAAAATGCCATCTCCAGTACCGGTAGCTCAGTCAACAAAAGAGCGGTTGATGAAGAGGTTTCCAGTAAGAGCTCTCTAGTACCGGTAATCCAGTCATCAACGAAGGTGAAGAGAGAAGTGTCATCTCCAGTACAGGGAAATGAGTCAGCAGCTGAGGTTGAGATGAAGAAGTGTTCCATCTCCAGTACTGGGAAACGAGTACCGGGAAATCTGTTAGCAGTTCAGGTTGAGGTGGATATAATTTCATCTCTAGTATCAGTAATCACTAATTAGTTAGTAACTGTCTGACCAGAAGAGATCTCCAGATAGAGAACTCAGTTGAGGTGGAGGATTCATGGTCCCATCTCTATTACCGTATGACCAGTGAATAATCAGACTGACCAGAAGAGGTCTCCAGTAATAGATCTCCAGCATCGGTGACTCAATAGTAAGATGACTCAGTTGAGGTGGATGATCCATCTCCAGAACTGGTGATCAGTCAGTAGCCAGAAGCTATTGACACTAGTATATCTAGAAGAGAGACAAGGTATCTTATGCCCTTCTCGCGACATACGATGATGTCACGTACACGGACAAAGAATCAGTACAGAGTACTGATGGTACAAAGTGGAATGATGCAGTGAATGACGAGATGAAATCATTTCACCAGAATCAGACTTGGAAGTTAGTCCTACTTCTAAAAAGAAGCTGTAAATGGGTTTATGCCAAGGTGCTTCTGGCATAAACAATATCTCTCGGAATCAGAGCGCATAAAAGCGCATTGGAGTAGCGTCAATCAATGGAATCTTTTCGTCACGGTGGAGATTTGTGAAGAATGGTGACTCAAAGATTTGAAGAAGGTTCTGCCAGGTGGTTGAAGTCACCTCTCCTACATGCATGCACCTAAAGCATTCAAAGAAAACTGAACAAATGTGTGAAGCTTTTGTTAACAAAGTCTGCCACCAACTGTGAAGTGATCAAATTGATAACATTCACTGCCACCTCATAGGAGAAATCATTTTGGTTTCTTCTTCTCTCACTCACAGAGCCCTATATATAAGGACATATACATGTTGTATATTGTTAAGGGGAGCTAAGGATGTAGAGAGCTCAATTTCTGTATGGGCAATGAAAGGGTTGAGAGAATTCTCCCCATAATATATTGAGCTACCTTCTGTGGACGTATCTGTTTTTGGGGAACCACGTATATATTTGTGTCTCTATGTGTTTGTGTGTGTTTGGTTTGAGACGATTCAAGTCGTAGGGCACAACATATATATATATATATATATATATATATATATATATATATATGAAGGTATGTATGCTTGAGGGCGCCTGTGTATATATATATGTATCTTGCAGTCCAATTAATCCAGAAACCATAATGTTATACTATTTTCCGGAACAGCCCCCACAGAATAGGGAGCCTAAGGCTCCTCATTCGGTTAATGGTTGGAATAAGAAAAAGTCAATTAAATCTGCTTCAATTAAGACATAACAACCAAACAATTCTATTCTGACAGAGATCTAAAAAGCAAAAACAAGATTTGATCAGTTAGCATGAATTTCCAAAAGCAATACCTTGATTTGGTGTTGGTCCCAAGTGGGTTGCTCCTCATGTTTGGTTATCATTTCTTCCTCTTATATAGGTGCTTCAATCTTCCTCACACCACTGTCATCGGCTTTGAAAACAATGACAAGAAAGCTTGGGTTGAGAGAATTATGCAGGCATGCAACACTATCTATACATAATTTTCTTCATCTCCTTTTCTTTACTTCTTGTTCTTTGCCATCCGGGACGAGTTGGAAGAGGAATTCCTAATTCTTTCACGGATGAGACTGATCGCACCTGATCAGTGATAAATTCCATAATTATGATATGAGCTTGAAATATTGAAATGTTTGTTAAATTTAGGATACATGTAAATCTTTTATTCACTTTGTTACATGGCCTGAGACAAACATTGTCCGAGTGTCATTATCCCTCCATAGGAAACTACTGAATTGAAAGATTCATCTACTTTTCACACATCTCAGATACTTACATTTTCATGTAGTGATTAAACGTCATGGGCTAAATCCGATTATTTTATACTTACATTTTAGCGACTTTCTTGCAGATTGATCATAGGGAGGTTGGTACTGCACTGTCTGTACTCTCCTCCAATCTTCACGCGGCTACATTCTTAGCATCAGTCTCTCTAACCCTGAGCTCTCTCATTGGAGCATGGATCGCCAACAACCAAGACATCTTCCAAAGCAAAATGATATACGGCGATACTCGACAATCCACCATGGCCATCAAGTACATAAGCCTCCTCAGCTGCTTCCTCTTGGCCTTCTCATGCTTTGTGCAATCAACAAGGTCCCTCATACATGCAAATTATCTAATAAGTATACCAGACAGTGACATACCCCTCAAAAATGTTGAGTCTGCAGTTCTTAGGGGAGGTGATTTTTGGTTTCTTGGGATAAGATCACTCTACTTTGCCGTGAATATGCTGCTGTGGTTTTTTGGTCCGATACCCATGTTTGCAAACTCTATTATAATGGTGTTGCTTCTCCATCATCACGACACAAACACCACCCCATTGCATCAACATCGATCCACGTTGAAGCAGCAGAGGGTTGATAAATACATGGGAAATTCGAAAAGGCCAGAGTCCCCTCAATGGGGGCTCCCGAAAGATGCGTGGGCTCACCCGTCTTGCTGTCATAGAAACCATGCGTCCCAGCAAGAGGGGTGGGTCCACCCATCCAACCATGAGGGTCACGAATGTGAAAAGTCAGGACTTGTATCATTATTATAGATGTATTTTGCTTGCTCTGATTTCATCAATAACTTAATTATGTTTCGTTGTTCAAATCAAACATTTATGCCGATGGATTAGTTAAATCAAACTTGTATGAATGCCATATTTTTTCCTGATTGATAGGATGTTGCAGAATTATCTTCCCATTAAGACTTTGAAGTATGCTCAGTTATTAAGAATTCAAAATTTTGAACACTGTATATATATACTAGTAAAAAATATCGTATGTAAAATTTTGGTTTATATAAATTCTTAAATTAATTCTAAGCGTGAACAAAAAATTTAAAGAATAGATTTGATGACACAAATACCAAAAAGAGAGAGAAAAAAAGTCCAAACTTAAATAGATACAATAATATCTTAATAAAGATGAAGATATAAAACTTTTTTAGTAAATAATACTTCAAAAAAATAATATATATTTAGAGATTAAAAAATTAAACCTGAGCAAACAACAATACCTAATAAATTAAATTTTAAAAAACAAAAAATAAATCAGATTTACTATGTATATTACCAGTACATGACAATAGCCGATAACAGATACATTTATGATGCAATTTCTTGCAAAGTTTTGTTGATCAAAATTAAATCTATATTTACGATAAATTCATAAATTAATCATTTAATTTTATCATACTAATGCTTAATATATAAAATAAAAATAAATACCAAAAAGAATGGGAAAACTCAATAGTTCAATATTCAATACTACAATACAAGCATGGAATATGAAATTTTATTGCTAAATAATACTTTAATAAAATTCATAAAATTCAAAAATAATTAATAAAACTTGATCAACCCACAATAAATAAATATATATTTTTAATTTAGTCACAAAAATAAATACCAAAATAATAGGAGAAAGTCAAAATAGGTAAGATTTCAAAGAATACAAAAGCAAAAAGAAATAAAATAAATTTAAAGGAAAATTAATACATAAGAAAATATAAAAAATATTATTTTTACTTGATTAAAAATATATATTTATGAAAACAACTACAACACTTATATTGAAAGTAAATGAAAACTAAACAAATATGTAATGACAAATAAGTTCTTTTTTTTTTTTTTTTTTTTTTTTTTTTCAAACAAAAAATGTAAAAGAGAACCTAGTTATAATCCAAAGTATAGTACAAGATCTTCAATAAAATTAGGAATGAACTTGAAGCCAAATCTGAACATATAAAAATTCAGGATTTGTGATAAGTTCACAAAATCACTATTTTAAATGTCAAAAATAAATCTTTAATTCACCATTTTAATATTGCATAAATGTTCTTATATATATCTTTTTATTTCTTATAGATTTGAATTGGAAAAGATGAAGAAAATATATTAAAGTGAAGAAAGGAATGCACATGGATGGAAGAAAGAATATAATGCACATGGATGAAAGATGAAGAATATAATGCACATGAAGAAAGAAGAAAATGATTTGGAAAACATCAATATTCAAAGAAAAAGAAAAGAAAAGTAGATCTAACTTCACTTTACAAGATGTCATTATATTCCAATTTTCTCTATAAATAGGAGAGTAGTTGGAAATTGTAAGGAGTTAGATGGTAGAGAGTGAGAAATTGTAGAGAGAATTTAGTCTTGTATCAAGTTTTTATTTTGTTGTAATCTTTTTCTTAGTTAATGAAAATTTCTTCTATCATCATGTTTTATTCCTATATCATTATGCTAGCTTAAACATCTTCTCAAGGGAGTGATGAAGCCACCTTGGGTAAGATATACATAATTTTATTTTATTTCTTATTGTTTAATTCTCTTCCCGAATTAATTCTTTCAAGTGACAAAACCTACAATAGAGGTTGAAAATAAAGGAAGGATTCTCCGTGATTACCAATCAATGGAAATACGGGAAATGCCTACCACTATTTATATTTATTTATTTTTAAACCAAAACATTAGAGGGAGGATTTTCCGTGATTACCAATTAATGGAAATACGGGGAATGCCTACCAATATCTATGTTTATGTTTAATAGGTTGGAGGAGAATTTGCAATAGAAATATATAATATTATTTATATAGACCCGGGTGGTGGATTCTCTTCCCTTGAGATTTCTTCCATCATTTGATAATTATCTAGTTATATTAGTTTACTATTCAAAAATTCAAGAATTGTTTTAAGTAATTTCTTTTTATCTCGAAAAATATAGTTTTGGATCCTAGTCTCAAACCGATTTCTAAGTTGAGAGTGGTTCGACCCTACTTATTGCTATACTATTTTAAGTAAAGTATTTGTAGGTATTATAAATTTTGTTGACCGGAGTTTGGTGAAACAACGACAAAAGAAATATTATCAAATCACAAACCGTCAAATGGCGCCGTTGCCGCATCAATATTGAATTCGGAGTCAAAAATTCAAGACTACAAGTTTTCGGGAACCAACCCGAACTTTCTATCCCTCCCTTTATTTTAATTTTTCTATATTGTGTGATTTTTGTTCATTTTCGAAAAAAGAAAAAAAAAAAAAAAAAACCCAAACTGCAGGACACTCCAACAGTAGGTTATTGAATTTAGAAAAAAAAAAAAAAAACAAAACTTGAATTATTAGTTGATACATTCTGTCCATATATATTGCCTGAATATGTTTTAGCCCAACTAAGAAATCCCATTTGAAACTTAAGTGGGTATGCATGTGTCCCGTTTTTGTTCGTTTCAATGTATAAATCATTTTGCATCTCTCATTTTGCTTGAAACTACTTTGAAGATTGTATCTGAGTTACTATTTTTTTTAAAAAAAATTATATATATAAAAAAAATAAAAATAAAATCATTCTGCAGTATCAATCAGGTTCATTTGAGTTAAAAAAAAAAAAAAAAAAAAACTGCAGTTTCGAAGTTGCAGTTTCATTTTCTTTCCATATTTTCAAATTTGCATTTGAGAAGTCAACTTCAAGATTAAAAATAAAATTAAAATTAAAAAAAAAGATTAGTTTAATTATTATTATTTTTATTATTCACTCAATTTTGTTTTCATTTTATTTATTTACTTACTTGTTTATTTTTGTTGTTTCTTTTGCAGGAGATACCGTACCGGTTCGTCAGCCAGGTTTCATATCTCTAAACCCTTATTATTATTTTTCTTAGATTAGGTGAACATTTTGCATGCGAATTCTAGGATAGAATAACATTAGAAATTACCCTAAGTTCTCATCCTTTGTATTTAGTTTATTTCTATTTTATTTATTTTTAGTTTTTGTTTTTCTAGACACAAATTTTGCATGCGAATTTTAGGATAGAATAACATTAGAAATTCCCCTAAGCTCCCGTTTTTTTTTTATTTCTTTTTCTCTTGTGTGTGCATATTTTAATTAGCATTTTGCATAAGATACTTAAGGGCAAAATTCCCACAAGATACGGTCGGGATTTCATCACCCGTTTTCGTGGCCCACAAATCAAAAAAATCCTTGCATTTGTTAAACCATGAGCCTAATTTTAAAATTCATTAGCAATAATCCAATTTAGGGTTACGAGCTCATAGGCCCTCTAGGAAGGAAGCGGTTGGTAATCACTCCAGTGAGTCATTATCAAATTGATAAACGGTAGGAAATTCTGTCTAGGAGTGTGGCTGACGCGCCATTAAGCAGGCCACGTGCCTCGCCACACTTTCCTGGGAACTACTCCGTTGTTAGTTTGATAATCCTTAACTGGTAATCTATCGACTTAATCTGAAATAGAGTAGGAGCTGTCTAATTAGGAGAGAATTAATTTGGACACCATCCTATTAATTCTCTACAAGATTAGATTTAAAAATTCATCACCCTTGAATTTAAGCTCAAGATAACAAAGCCAAAAAATTTGTGTGATTTGCCCATCATCTAGTTTTTTTTTTTAGGTTTCTTTTTGTTTATGCCCCAGTGGTTACGAGTTAACAAGCGTTTAGTTAGGTTTCCTAGTGATCTCTCACTCTTTGATTTAGAAGAAAAATCAACTACCTTGTTAAATCTGTCAACCACCAATAATTCATCAATGGCTGCACCGAGAACTCTTAATGACTACTTTGCCCCAATCACAGCCAACCCACCCAATTGCATTGTTCTACCTGAGAATGATGCACCCCAGTTTGAGATTAGACCCGCCACAATCAATATGTTGCCAAAATTTCATGGACTTGAAAGCGAACAACCCTATATCCATTTAGGGAAGTTTTTAACAATATGCAACACATTCAAAAATCAAAATTTGAATGAAGAGGGTGTCAAACTGCGTCTTTTCCCCCTGTCCTTAGAAGATAGAGCTGCATCATGGCTAAACTCCATTCCACCCGACTCCATTCGATCATGGGATGAACTTGCAAGGAAATTCATGAGTAAGTTTTATCTCATGCAAAAGACCGAATCAATGAGAGATGCCATTAGTACTTTTAGAGGGAAAATTGAGGAACAATTCCATCAAACTTGGGACCGATTTCATGACTTGCTACTCAAATGCCCACACCATGGCTTTGATAAAGCACAACTAGTTCATTTCTTCTATAAGGGACTTTCACCTATGAACCGAACCATGATTGAGTCAATGCACCAAGGAAAGTTCAATGCCCAAACCCCTGACCAAGCATATATATTTTTGGAGGAACTAGCTGAAAATGCCCAAAATTGGAATTGGAACCAAAATGATAATGAATTTTCTAGGAATGATCAAATGAATAGAACATCTGGTTTTTATGACATCAAACCTGAAAATGAGTTAAAGTCTGTGATGAAAAGTCTTGCTGAGGGAGTGAAAGACTTAGGCAAAAAGTTTGATGCATTTGCCCTAATATCTACCCCTGCACAATGCAATGTTTGTTCTGGTTTATCCCATCCAACAGAGGAATGTCTGGTCTCTTGTACATCTGAACCTTCGGATGCGCAAGTTTGTGCTTTCAATACCTTTAGGAGACCATTGCCTAATACATTTAGCCAAAGTTATCATCCTGATACTAGAAACCACCCTAATTTTTCA
Organism: Cornus suecica; assembly: GCA_963922005.1. Lineage (NCBI taxonomy): Eukaryota > Viridiplantae > Streptophyta > Magnoliopsida > Cornales > Cornaceae > Cornus > Cornus suecica. The sequence goes on from OY998241.1 coordinate 78,120,507, forward strand.
TGGAGGCAAAATTTACCTCCACAAAACTTAAGTGGTCAGTCTGGTTTTCAAGGTAACTCCAATAGGCAACCTCAAACTCAAGGACCAATAATTCCTCAAAATCAATTCCCTAGGAATAACCAGTTCAATCCAAGCCGAGATTTAGCAGTTGATCCCATGAACAACTATGTTGCTCCTGTCCCACCGGTCAATAATACTTCCAATTATGAGGACACTTTGAAAATGCTTGCCCTTAATCTTGATCAATCCAATAAGCATTCCAATAAGAGATTTCAAAAGTTAGAAAATAACTTTGATCTCTTGACTCAAAATCAACTGCAATTTCAGCAGTCTCTCCAAAATCAGTTGAGTCAATTCACTGCAGCTCTATCTGAAAGACAAAGGGGTACATTGCCTAGCCAACCCGAAATCAATCCAAAAAGACAAGGAGTTAATCTTGTAGGGACTCCTTCCACTTCTGACCAATCAAATGCCAATGTAAATTCCATCATTACCCTCAGGTCAGGAAACAAAATTGATAATAAGGTTAAGCCACCCATCAGTGATGAAATCGAACCATCCAAATCTCTTACACCCAATTCCCAAAAATCCAAAAAGGACCAAGGTCCTAAGCTTGATGAGGTCATTCCAAAGCCGTTTATTCCACGTGCACCTTTTCCCTCTAGACTAGTCAACAATAAGAAGGATTCTCAATACAGTGAAATCTTAGAGATTTTTCAAAATCTCCAGATTAACATTCCATTTCTCACTGCTATTAAGCAAATTCCTTCTTATGCAAAATTCATTAAAGACTTAGTCAAGAGGAAAACCAATATCCCTAAGGAAGCCTTCATAGCCCAACATTGTTCCTCCTTCCTACAAAATCAAGCTGTGGTTAAACACAAAGACCCTGGTAGTCCAACTATCACTTGTAGGATAGGAGAAAATTTTGAAGGTCAAGCTTTATTGGACCTTGGTGCCAGTGTCAATGTGTTACCGTATTCAGTCTACTTGGATTTGGGATTGACTGATTTGAAGAAAACTGATGTTAGAATTCAGTTAGCTGACCGATCCATCAAAATTCCAAGGGGTATCATTGAGGATGTGATAGTAAAAGTTAATGATTTTTATTACCCCGTAGACTTCATTGTGTTAGACACTCAACCAACCCAAGGTAAACAAATTCCAATCATTTTAGGTCGACCATTTTTAGCCACAGCCAATGCATTGATCAATTGTAGAAATGGTAGCATGACCTTAACCTTTGGGAACATGAAAGTGGAAGTCAATGTGTTCAATTTGATGAAACAACCCATTGAATCAGAGTCTGTTGAAGATATTTGTCTCATTGATTCTTTGACCCACCACACCTTTAACCACTCATATCCTGAGGATCCACTCCAGCATTGTCTAGCCCATTTTGATGATAATTTGGACGAAGCTAATAACATTAGCCAAGTAAATGATTTGCTAGATTCTGCCCCACCCTTTGAAGCACCCAAGTATAAATCCAAGTTTGAATCATTGTCCTTGCCAGTTAACACTGAATCTGAAAATGCAAAGAAACCACCTAATATTGAATTAAAGCCTTTACCCAAGACTTTAAAATATTCGTATCTTGGTGAATTTGAGACTTTTCCAGTGGTAATATCTTCTGAGTTAACTGAGCAACAAGAGTCCCAATTAATTGAGGTTCTTAAGACAAATAGGGAAGCCATAGCATGGTCCATTGATGATATCAAGGGCATTAATCCTCTAGTGGTGCAACATCGCATTCACTTTGAAGATAATGCGAAAACCTGTAGACAACCTCAAAGGAGACTTAACCCCAATATGAAAGAAGTTGTCCGTGGAGAAGTTATCAAACTTCTTGATGCTGATATCATCTACTCGATTTCTGATAGTCAATGGGTGAGTCCAATCCAGGTAGTTCCTAAAAAGTCTGGCATCACTGTTGTGTCCAATGCCCATAATGAGCTTGTTCCTACTCGCATTCAAACTGGATGGCGAGTTTGCATAGACTACAGGAAACTGAATAGCGTGACTAGAAAAGACCATTTTCCACTTCCCTTCATCGACCAAATGTTAGAAAGATTAGCTGGTCAGGCCTTCTATTGCTTTTTAGATGGTTATTCTGGTTACAATCAAATTCCTGTCCACCCTGATGACCAAGACAAAACTACTTTCACCTGTCCATTCGGTACATTCGCCTATCGTCGCATGCCATTCGGCTTGTGTAATGCACCAGCTACATTTCAGCGATGTATGATGAGTATATTTAGTGGCATGGTTGAAAAGTTTCTAGAAATCTTCATGGATGACTTCTCTGTCTTTGGGTCATCATTTGAGCAATGTCTAGACCATCTTTCTCTCGTACTTCAACGTTGTCGTGACAGTAACTTGGTACTTAACTGGGAAAAGTGTCATTTCATGGTCCAAAAGGGAATTGTCCTAGGTCATAATATCTCCAGTGTAGGAATTGAGGTAGACAAAGCAAAAATTGATCTAATCTCCAATCTACCTATCCCCAAATCTGTTCGAGATATTAGAGCATTCCTAGGTCATGCCGGTTTCTACAGGCGTTTCATCAAAGATTTCAGTAAGATAGCTAGACCTTTGACCCATCTTCTAGCTAAAGATGCACAATTTGAGTTTACTGATGCCTGTAAGTCCGTCTTTGAGTACTTAAAGTCAGCACTCACTACTGCACCTATCATTCGCTCACCTGATTGGAACTTGCCTTTTGAAATTATGTGTGATGCGTCTGATTATGCAGTAGGTGTTGTTTTAGGCCAAAAAGTGGATAAAGCACGACATGTCATATACTATGCTAGCAAAACCTTAAATGATGCCCAAATCAACTACTCAACCACTGAGAAAGAGTTGCTAGCAGTCGTGTTCTCCTTTGAGAAGTTTAGATCTTATTTGGTTGGATCTAAGGTCATCATATATACAGATCATGCAGCGTTAAGACATCTTTTGTCCAAATCTGATGCAAAACCTAGGTTGATACGCTGGATCTTACTCCTTCAAGAATTTGACCTTGAGATTCGAGATAAGAAAGGTTCCGAGAATGTAGTCGCTGATCATTTGTCCCGTCTTGTTATTGAATCCACTAGTGACTCCATTCCCATTTCTGATTATTTTCTTGATGAACAATTATTTGAAATATCTCATGCACCATGGTATGCAGATATTGTCAATTATATTGTGACTAGTCAAATTCCTTCCAACTGGTCCAAACAAGAGAAATATAAATTTTTGGCCAAGGTTAAGGAATATTTCTGGGATGACCCCTACTTGTTTAAATATTGTCCAGATCAGATCATTCGTAGGTGTGTTCCCGAGGTAGATCAAAAGTCTGTCATTTCCTTCTGTCATGACCAGGCATGTGGTGGCCATTTCAGTTCCAAACGAACAGCTGCAAAAATCTTGCAATCAGGATTATATTGGCCAACCATTTTCAAAGACACCCACACATACTGTCTAGCTTGTCATAGATGTCAATTGCTAGGTAAGATTACCAAAAGAAACGAATGGCCTCAACAATCGATTCTCGTCATTGAAATCTTTGACGTATGGGGTATTGATTTCATGGGACCATTTCCATCCTCGTTTGGCAATCTCTACATCCTTTTAACAGTTGATTATGTGTCAAAATGGGTAGAAGCTTTAGCCACCAAAACAGCTGACCATAAAGTTGTGGTGCGTTTTTTTAAAGACCAGGTTTTGCCTCGGTTTGGAACACCTCGAGCCATAATCAGTGACAATGGTTCACATTTTTGCAACAAAGTCTTTGGAAAGTTGTTGTCTAAATATGGAATCAATCACAAAGTGGCCCTATCATATCACCCTCAAACCAATGGTCAAGCTGAGGTATCTAATAGGGAGATTAAACAAATCTTAGAGAAAACAGTTAACCCCACAAGGAAGGACTGGAGTCTTCGTCTCCAGGATGTTTTATGGGCATACCGTACTGCTTACAAGACCCCTATAGGAATGTCCCCATATCGATTGGTCTATGGCAAAGCATGTCACTTGCCTGTTGAACTCGAACACCGTGCTTATTGGGCCATCAAGGCCATGAACTTTGACTATGATAAAGCCGGTCAACGTAGGACCCTTCAACTTGATGAGTTAGAAGAAATCAGAAATGATGCCTATGAGAGTTCAAGAATTTATAAAGCCAAGACTAAGTTGGAACATGACAAACACATTCTCAAAAAGGAGTTTTTCATAGGACAAAAGGTTTTTTTGTATAACTCCCGTCTTCAATTGTTTCCTGGGAAGTTAAGGTCGCGTTGGTCAGGCCCGTACTGTGTCCATCACATTTCTAGTCATGGTGCCATTGAGTTACAAGACCCTACGAATGGACAGTTGTTTAAAGTTAATGCTCATCGTCTAAAGCCTTTCCTAGAACTTGAAACTTCTGAAAATGAGGAAATTTTCCTCATTGATCCGATTTATTCGGACTGATCTATTTAGGGGTAACACATCTGTTGAGTCTGACTAAAGACGTTAAACTTAGCGCTACTGGGAGGCAGCCCAGTCAGTTGTGTAAATTTTTCTATCAATTTTATTATTATTTTTTTTCACTCTATTTGGATATGTTTAGATTTTGTTTGGGGGTAAAGTCTGTCATAATATTTTCAATCACTTGACTTTTCTTTTGACAAGAATCTTTGCAGGGATTATACTCCAAAAACACCACCTCAATTGCGGTAATTTGTTCCAATTTGTCTCTTAGATGTATTTTTAAACACTAGGGACAGTGTTATTTTTGTTTGGGGGTGGATATCTATTTAATCAAAATAGAATTTCATTATTAAAAAAAAAAAAAAAAATTTGAAAAATTGATTTCGTTTGGAAAAGTTTTTTGTTTTTATGCATGAGTGTTTTGCATTATAAGTTGATTAAGTTTATGTTTATGATATATCCGTAGTATGTGATGCGATATTCCCGCTCATGAGAGTAATGATTAGATTGAGTTAGTGAAATGATGTGGTTTTACATAGGTAAATAAATTAGTGAAATTGAAACCGAAAAGGACAACTTTGACCTATAAGCACATGCACACATTCACTATGGGAAAAACAATTGATCTTTGACTATGGAGTTGAAAAATTAGCTTTGCCGCTATAAAAGGGGAGAAGGGGAGATAGAATGGAGAAAATTTAAAAAAAAATTATTATTTTCAAAGAAATGCAAAAAGTAGTTCTTCGATCTGAGTAACCGGACCTTGGTATCACCAATATCATTGTTCGCGTAAAAAGGGGAGAAAACTAATGAGCATAAATCCCATGGAAGAAGTTCGGGCCCAGTTGGTCGGGACTAAAAGTCCTCGCTGGAAAGTCCGGAGCTTATAAATACAAAAAGGGATGGAAGTGAAATGATGAAAATAATGAGTTTTTACGAAAAATATGACAAAGTTTGATCAATGAAGTAGAAGAAGAGAGATTGACATACCATAGTAGAATGTTCACAAAAACACGGAAGGTTGTCTAGATTGGGAGTAGAAAGTAACGAAATTATTTACTTCAGTGGGGATCATTCATATCATTAGCTTGAGATAGTTATTGTTCGGTAGTGAGTGGTAGTATTTGTATTCATATTATCTTATATATTGTATCATGGCTTGATTAATGAATATGTGAATGCATGAATGCATGAAAATGAAGAATGAAGAAGTTGTGGGTAATATATCCAACCCTCACGAGGCTATTGCTCGTCCACTAGGGTAACCTAGGGGTTTAAGGCCTTATTGCATATGGTAAATGCAATCGAAAGCAGGCTGCGAAAGTGGCACATCTTTAGTTAAAATTAATAAGAGTCTAATTTTGCGAACTAATCTATTTTGCCCTTATTTGCTAGAGGACTAGCAAGAGCTTGTTTGGGGGTAATTTGATAAGTTCACAAAATCACTATTTTAAATGTCAAAAATAAATCTTTAATTCACCATTTTATTGCATAAATGTTCTTATATATATCTTTTTATTTCTTATAGGTTTGAATTGGAAAAGATGAAGAAAATATATTAAAGTGAAGAAAGGAATGCACATGGATGGAAGAAAGAATATAATGCACATGGATGAAAGATGAAGAATATAATGCACATGAAGAAAGAAGAAAATGATTTGGAAAGCATCAATATTCAAAGAAAAAGAAAAGAAAAGTAGATCTAACTTCACTTTACAAGATGTCATTATATTCCAATTTTCTCTATAAATAGGAGAGTAGTTGGAAATTGTAAGGAGTTAGATGGTAGAGAGTGAGAAATTGTAGAGAGAATTTAGTCTTGTATCAAGTTTTTATTTTGTTGTAATCTTTTTCTTAGTTAATGAAAATTTCTTCTATCATCATGTTTTATTCCTATATCATTATGCTAGCTTAAACATCTTCTCAAGGGAGTGATGAAGCCACCTTGGGTAAGATATACATAATTTTATTTTATTTCTTATTGTTTAATTCTCTTCCCGAATTAATTCTTTCAAGTGACAAAACCTACAATAGAGGTTGAAAATAGAGGAAGGATTCTCCGTGATTACCAATCAATGAAAATACGGGGAATGCCTACCACTATTTATATTTATTTATTTTTAAACCAAAACATTAGAGGGAGGATTTTCCGTGATTACCAATTAATGGAAATACGGGGAATGCCTACCAATATCTATGTTTATGTTTAATAGGTTGGAGGAGAATTTGCAATAGAAATATATAATATTATTTATATAGACCCGGGTGGTGGATTCTCTTCCCTTGAGATTTCTTCCATCATTTGATAATTATCTAGTTATATTAGTTTACTATTCAAAAATTCAAGAATTGTTTTAAGTAATTTCTTTTTATCTCGAAAAATATAGTTTTGGATCCTAGTCTCAAACCGATTTCTAAGTTGAGAGTGGTTCGACCCTACTTATTGTTATACTATTTTAAGTAAAGTATTTGTAGGTATTATAAATTTTGTTGACCGGAGTTTGGTGAAACAACGACAAAAGAAATATTATCAAATCACAAACCGTCAATTTGCACATGAGATTACTGTTTGTTGTCAAATTCTCGCAAAATGCAGTATACCAATTATTAACAATAAAGTATCACTGACTAAAATAAAATCTATCATTGGAGAAAGACAGAATCCATAACTTTTTGTTATATTACTCTATCTTATAAAATAACTATAATATTACAATAATTAGAGAATTAATAATAAAATATAATTGCACATACCTATAGTCGCCAGTTGTATCTATGCTCAGTGGAGAAATGCGCTGCAAACTAAAGAATTGAGAAATATTCGAACTGAAACGTACGATGTACAAGTTAATTTGCATATTAGATTAATATATATACATGTACGGGCTTAATATGGTCATTATGTGTAAAAGACCAAATAAAATTAGAATTCTACAAAGAATATTCTTTGTAGATAATTAGAATTTTAGGAAACATTAAATAAACATATTAAAAAGAGATAGACAATAAAAAAAAAAAGAGATTGAGAGCATGTCTGCTTTTAATTCACCGAAGTATAAATATATTAATAAATTTTATATTTTTATTATTACATGACTCCAATAAAATTAAAATTTTACAAAATAGTCTAACTCGTTGTTAATGAGATTTTATGAAATATTAGATAAAAAGAGAAAAAAGAGATATACAATAAGAAAATGAGATTGACAAAAATTAGGACATTTAAACAATAAGATAACACTTATTAGGACTCTTCATGACATATTTCAAAGATAAGTACTAATTCTAAATGTAGAGTTTAAGTATACATATGCTTGTATTTTAATTTCAAATATAACTATACTTAATAAATTAGGTTACTTCTATTCTATCTTATCATCCATCATTTTTTTTTATTTCATTCTTTGTTTTCAACCTATAGAATTATACTTTATATATAAAACGTACGTGCATACAATAGTATTAAAAATATAAGTATTTGTAATTCTTTTACAATAGTACGTGCATAAAAAAAAAAAAGTATAGATATATAAGTATATTTAATTGTATTTAGTCTAACTCGTTGGTAATGAGATTTTTATGAAACATTAGATAAAAAGAGAAAAAAGAGATTGACAAAAATTAGGACATAAAAAGTAAATTACTAATAAGAAATTAATATTAAATTTTTTATATAAAACGTATGTGCATACTAAAAATATAAGTATTTGTAAAAATATTATTTTACAATAGTACGTGCATAAAAAAAAAAAAAAGTATAGATATATAAGGTTAAATAGATATACATTTTTAATTATATTTTAATTTCAAATAGAACTATACTTAATAAATTAGGTCACTTCTATTCTATCTTATCCTATCCATCATTTTTTATTTCATTCTTTCTTTTCAACCTATAAAAAATAAAATTCTACTTCAATTAGTCCAAATAGAATCCAACTTAAGGAAATTAAAAATATGACTGAACCTTGAAATATTGAAATATTTTGAAATACTGAATTTTTTTACACTTTTAATAGTAGTATACATGTATGAATATTTTACAGATTCGTGAAGAGTAAGATTCAAGCCCTTTGCGTCATTCTTGCATGGTCAATTGAAGCAACCTGGTACAGATTTGGACCAATAAAAAATAGTAAATTTCAGCATGGGATAGAAACTCCATAGTCTAAAAGTGATGAAGGTAACGTCTAAGTAGACGAAAGATATATGCAACTTCGAACTTGTAGTATGACTTAAATCCAACAGATGGTTTCCTCACTTATTCCCTTCACTTGATAGTTTGTTTATTTCGTGCATCTCAAACTTTGTAATTTAAATAAGACTTCAAAAATTTGTCCTTGAAGTCTTAGTGGAACTCTCACAAAATAAAGAATATATTAGGTGCTATATGCTACGCGTGGTATTTCTACTCTTTTAATGATTCTTCGGGATATATGTCATGTTGTATTCTCAAATTAATTATATTTTGTGATTTTTCACAAAATGATTAAGTGCATATCCTTAGATTGATAAGTACTTCCTCCGTTTCAATTTAAGTGTCAACTTTCACTATTTAATTCATTTTAAAATAAGTGTTCTAATTGAAAAGTCAATGGATTTTTTTTCTCAATTTATCAATTTACCCTTCAAATATTTAAATTATAAAATATTCAAACTACAAACATCTGATTACTTGGTGGGATCAAGGATAAATTTAATTTTTTATTCACTGTCATACTAATAAAAATTATCATTTTAAAAAATTAAATCCCCCAAAATAAACTTATAATTTAGAACAGATATATTATTTCCAATATCCCCATGATATGCCCATTGCCCATATGGATTTGAAATATTAAAAAATGAGTACAAGTAATGCCCCCATGTGAATTTTGAAATATTAATAAAGTATTGCAACTTGTGCCTTGCAGCCCATTTTAAGAAAAGTCAAACCTCATGCTTTAAGAAATCAATTTAATTAACATCCAAACTCACAAACCAATTCCTTCAGACTCAGATCCAAAACTGTTGCACAGAATAGAATGAATTTCCAAAAGCAAGAGCTTGATTTGGTTTTGGTCCCAATTGGGCTTCTCATTATGTTTGGTTATCATCTCTTCCTCCTCTATAGATGCCTCAATCTTCCTCACACAACTGTCATTGGCTATGAAAACAATGACAAAAAAGCTTGGGTTGAGAAGATTATGCAGGCAAGACTATCATCTTTTCCTCTACATATATATATATATATATATATAGTATTTGAAAATTCAGCATTTTATAGAGAAAAACCAAGGTATAGATAAATCCACTAATTATAACACTTTTTATATTTGTTATGTTGTGCATATCAGATATACACACCTGTTATGCACAACAAAAAATAACCGGTTATTCTATTTTCATCATATCATAGAATAATTATTCGATTTTTATTTTTATTTTTTTGTGCAGGTTGATAAAAAAGATGTTGATATAGCACTAACAGTGCTATCATCCAACACCACAGCAGCAACATTCTTAGCATCAGTGTCTCTAACACTCAGCTCCCTCATAGGAGCATGGATAGCAAGCAGTGAAAACATTTTTCGTAGCGAATTAATATACGGCGATACGCGCCAAACCACCATGGCCATCAAGTACATAAGCCTCATCATCTGCTTCCTCTTGGCCTTCTCATGCTTCATGCAGTCAACAAGGTGTTTCATTCATGCAAACTATCTCATAAGCATTCCAGACAGTGACGTGCCTGTCAAGAATGTTGAGTTGGATGTGATTAGAGGTGGTGATTTTTGGTCACTTGGACTTAGAGCTCTCTATTTTGCTATTAATTTGCTGCTATGGTTTTTTGGTCCCATACCAATGTTTGCTACCTCAGTTGGCATGGTGTTTCTTCTGCATTATCTTGACACAAATACTATCCCATTGCATCGACATCGATCGCCATCGAAGAAGATGGTCGACGTTCAACAGAGTAGGTAATTTTTGAAAGATTGATCAATAATTTAATTTACATTATTCATTTGTGCCTCGTAGTAATATGCAATCGTCGTCGCAGGTTGATGGATCATTATTTAATTGTTCGAAATAAATTTATTATATGTCTGCAAATTAAGCGAACTAATGTTGTATGAATGCCAATTTTGATAATTGATTCAATGATTCATATTAATCTTGCCTTGAATATTTGTTGACAAAATTGGGGTCAAATGTGTAATAACAATGATATATAATATATTGAACCATATATATATATATATATAACAAAGGTATATTAGAAGCTGGATTGAAGCCCAAAAATTAAAAGGGTTTTTCAAATGTGTTCCTTAGAAGCAACTACTTGGAGTTGGCCTTTTCTAGAAGCATTAACTTTGGCATAGTTGACAAATGGATACAGCAACCAAAACACTTGAATACAGTGATGATGGACCTAGAAATTCAACTGAGTAAGGGTATAATTACAATACAAAAATATTAAGGGTAACTTCATTTACATTCTCTGTTTCTTTCATTATTTTGATTCTTTGAGATTTGTATATCTTCATTTACACCTTCTCATGGTGTAAAATTTCTAAAATACCCTTATACCAAACACCCCTTAAATCAATTTAATCTCTAAATCAATTTAAATCCTAAACCAAACACCCTCTTAGAATCAATTTAACCCTCAAATCAAACACCTCAACATTTATTTAATATTTATTCTCTCTCTCCCTCCTCTCTCTCTCTCAGACACATACACATATATATATAGATCTATACATATATATAAATCTATACACACATATATATAGATCTATACATATATATATATATAGACCCATTGGTCGAAAATAGAGGGAGGGAGGAGGTGGTGGTGGGAGGGGAGCGGCGCCGACGATGAGACGGTGGTGGGAGGGGTCGGCGCCGACGGCTTCTATATATATATGTGTGTGTGTATATATATATGTGTGTCCGTGTGTGTGTGTGATGTGTGCGTATGAGAGAGAGAGAGAGAGAGAGAAATAGATAAAAAAATGTTTTTTTTATTTTATATTTATTTTCGAATTTAGTTTTTTTTTCGAAATTTAATATATATATTTGAATTTTATATTTTTTTTCAAATTTTATATTTTTTTGAATTTTATAATTATTTTCGAAATTTAATATATATTATTAGAATTTTATATGGTTTTTTTCAATTTTATATATTTGTCTTGAATTTATATATATTTTATATTTATTTTCGATTTTATAATTTTTTTGAAATTTAATATATATTTTTTGAATTTTATATGTTTTTTTAAAAAAATTTATATATTTGTTTGAAATTTTTTATGTTTTTTGTGATTTTTATATTTATTTTCGAATTTTAATATGTTTTTTTGAAAAAAAAATAATTTCAAAATTTATATATATTTTTTAATTTTATATTTATTTTCGAATTTATAATATTTTTAAAATTTTAATATATATTTTTTCAAATTTTATATATTTTGAAATTTTAATACAAATTAAATTAGTAAATGATGGGAGGGAGTCTAATTGATAAAAGCACTATCCTTGTTTCCAAACAGAATAAGAATAAGACATTGAGGGTAGTTTAGGAATTTTTTAAAAAAATTAGGCTGATGTCATCGTTCACGGGATCTAAGTGATGAGAATATTGAAAAATAAGGGGTGTAAATAAAGATATACAAACCTCAGAGATATAAATAAAGTTATCCCAAATATCAATGTGGGGATTTTAAGGTATTTTTAAAATAGCTAAGCGGGAGCATAATTGCAAAAAATTTAAATTTAAAAGTAATTTAGATAATTAAAAAAAATTATGTGAGGGCGGTGGCTCCACTGGACCTAAGCTAGCTCTGTGCCTGCTTGCATACATAAAGTAGAATGATTTTTCTATGGAGATTATTGATAACAGAATATTAACTATTATGACATGTTTGGTAGACATGTTTTTGTGTTTGTTTATATTTTTGTATTTATAAACTTGTTTGATTTAGTGTTTTTGGGCTATGTGTGTTAAAAAATACTTTACTCACTTACCCAAATTTTAGGCATATTCCAATAAACATGAATTTGGTGTTTATTGGGGTGTTTCTACTGAATCTTATACTTAAAAGTCTGTTTGGTAAGCGGTTTGGTCTTACTATTTATTTATTATTTATTATAATATTTATTTATGTATTATTATTTTTCTTTCTTAATTATTTCTTCACTTTATAATATATTTTATTATTTATATTATTAAATTATTATTTATTAATTTATTATTATTTCATTATTTAATTCATTTTATTTATAAATTATTTATTCATTTTTAATTATTTAAAAATATATTTTATTAATTTATTATTATTATACTCATTTTTTATTATTATTATGAAGTATTTATTTGTTATTATATTTACTTATTATTTATTATTATATTTATTTATTATTTATTATTTTTATTATATTTTTAAATATGTTTTATGTAATTTATTAATTAATTTATTAATTTATTATTATTTATTATTTACTCCCATTTTTTATTATTATTATATTTTATTTTATTTATTATTTATATTATTCATTATTGATTTTTAATTTTTCAATCTCGACCCAAAAAACATTCCTACCAAACATACTTATGTTTTTGGATGAATAAACAAAAAAACATATTTTTTGTTTATTTCAACACAAACACAAACACAGTTCTACCAAACATGCCCTTAGGGTTGTTAATATTTTGTTTTTTCATTTAATACTCTATACAATTGCAAAATATACATATTTACCCTATAATTTCCTATTTATTTATGTTGCAATTGGTATATAGGTTGAAAACTTGGATGGAAAAGAGATGTACACCTTGAAAGAGAAAGAGTATTTCCTCATGTTATTCGCTATTATTGTTATTTTTATTTAATTCTCATTTTTATTATTTTTTAAGGAATTTACTCATTCTTTTTCAATAAAAACATCTTCCTGTTCAGGGTGGGATGGTTCCGTTGATCAGTCGGAACAAAAGCCCAGACACTCCCGGAAAAAGAAAAAAAAAATCATAGCAATACAAATACTACAAACTTTGAGATAAACATAAATTGCATCTGAAATTCGGTTTCACAAATTAGGTTCCTTGGGCTTGCATCTTCAAAACAGATTCGGTTTGCCCCAAACATGACTTTCGGGTCGGATTGAAATTGAATTTCGGTTCCAAGCTGGACCCAATTCCTAATAATCAAGCCCAATATTAAAAAAATTCAGGTTGTCTGTCTGAAACTCATCATGATTTAGGCCCATTTTTTAGCTTAGTCCAACATACATGTCCATTAAATTTTGGGCTATAACTATGTAAGGACACTTTCAAAATTCAAAAAAAAAAAAAAGAAGTAGAAATGTTAAAGTAATAAACAATTTAATTATGTATAATTTTTCTCAAACATTAAGGGATATGAGAGGGAATTATCTAATTTTAATATCTAAGTGAGTCATTAATTATTTTCTTTACAAAGTTTTTGACAAATCATGAGTAAAAAACTTATATAACATTTCCAAATGGGAGGTTAGGGGTTCGAGTCTCATGTGGGGGTGTGTGACTCTGTGAGTGTGTGGGTGTATGCGTTTCTTACTATTAAAAAAAAATACTGATATAATGACAAAGGTTATCTTAATTATATTTTTTTTCCAGCATATACTAGACAATGATAATCCAATGTTTTCATCCTTCGATATTGAGATGTCCTATATTGGATATATAAATATGGATATGGACCGTAATTTATATTCTAAAAAATAAAAAATATTATTGAGAAATCATGGTTAGTGGTATCTTTGACACGGTAAATATTTTTCATAACGCTTATATGACGCGCGTGTTTATACTGTTACGCAATACTAGCATATTCATTTTAAAATCCGTATTATATGAATCCGATACATTGTTATCACGATTGCGACAATCATATGATAAATGCATTAGTGACTAAATACTAAATTATATGCCCCATGATCATCAATTGTAGGATAGTACCTCTAGAAAATTAGTATAAAATTATTAAGAAAACGGAATAAAAGCACTATGTTCGTACTTAAAAATTAGTTGGCCTTCCCCTAAATATATATATATAAAAGAAAAAGAAAAATTGAGAATCAAAACAGTACTATATGGAAAAAAAAAAAGTGAATAACAAGGCACATGATGCCACACTAAATGGACAAGATAGGATGAAGATCATATGAGAAAAACTTTAATTCACCTGAAATGCATATATCTATCTTTCATATGATGTCTCAGTCAAATCATATTTCATGCTAAATGGTACCTTCCCTTACGAGGCTCAGATCAAGTGCAGCCTCATCCCACAAACTAAAAATGAGATTAGTACCATGTTCTTTAATTGCCTTCAATTAAGTTGAATATCACCTAAAAAATAAAGATCAATTAAAAAATAAAAATTTTCATGATAGTGATTTTAATTTTAATTTTTGTTTGTTATTTTAGTTGTTTTCCAAACAAAAATATATTTGGCTCTCATGTTTTATTTTAAATAGTAAAAAACGTTTGTGTTTTTTTAACAATTTTTTGCAAACAAAAAAAAGGTTTTTTTTATTATTATTATTGACTCAAAATATATACGTAGATATTTACACCACGACCGCCGCCGCCTCCGACCACCACTACCATTTTCCTTTGTCCTGAAACACCACCACCACCACCATCACTTTCCTTTGCCCCGAAATACCATATATACATATGTATACATTTACATAAAAAATATCAATACCAAACATGCTTATGTTTTAGACTCCAACATCCCACAAACACAAACATGTGTTTATGTTTTTCAAAATTCCACAACAACAAACACAAAAAAAAAAAAAAAAAACCAAACATGGCCTATATGTAAAAATATATCATCATCTGAAGACAATCATCATCTTTTTATTTAATGGAAAATGTTTAGAGAGAGATAGATAATTTTTATATAATTTAAAATCTTTTTTTATTTTATTTTAACCACTGAGAAAATTACCTAATCTTAAACTACCTTTTTAACTATTGGTTAATACATTTATATCTCTATAAACTATATAAAAACATTCAATCATCATTTTTCAAATTTTGACATGTAGTGTGTTTGTTTGGATATGAGGTACACTTAGGCCATGATTGGTAGGCTGTGGTGTGGTCTTGTCTAGATCCTGAATTTAAAAGCTTATTTGGTAAGCGGTCTGATCAAATGATTACAGTCTCACAAACATTAAACCAGACCATATTTGGTAAAGCGATCTGATCTAATTTTTTTGCTTTAAAAAAATAAATTATTTATTATTTTTATGTATTATTTATTTTATTTTATTTTATTTTATTTATTATTTATTCATTTATATATTAATTTATAAATATATTCTATTAATTTATTTATTATTATTTAATTCATTTAAGTTTATTATTATTTCATTATTTATTCATTTTAAATTATTTATAAATATATTTTATAAATATATTTTATTAATTTATTATTTATTCATTTATTTATTATTATATTTATTCATTATTTTTATTTTTATTTTATTTTATTTTTAATATTTTTATTTTATTTATTATTTATTAATTATTAATTCATTTATTATATATATATTTAATTCATTTATTATTATTTTTATTCAATTTTGGTTTTTGGTGGTCTTAATCATTGGTCTCAAAAATCTGATTTTGGTTACCAAGATCAGACCACATCATTTAGAACCACCAAAAAAATTGGTTTAAAAAATACTACATTTGGTTCAATTTGATCTCATTCCAAATTTTGAGACTAGTCCAAATAAATATAATCTGATCTCTGAAAACTAAGACTAATTACCTATTAATTATAACCACTTACCAAACAGTGCCGGAATTCTTCTCTGGGTTAGTAGTGGGACTAGTGGTTCAGCCAGTAAAGTGCAGGGTCACACCAAGTACAGGCTATAGCCCGACCCTACATGTACCAATGGACTTAGCTTAGAAGCTTAGGTTAGGTTAGGTTAGGTTAGGTTAGGTTAGGGTTTATTGATTTGAGGTAACACACTGAAATGACATTTAAGGATCTGCGGTTCACATAGTTCTATATATATATATATACACACACATATACTGCATTCCAACAGTTTAGATTGGTTAAAACACTGTGTTTACGTAAAAGTCAGCACCTTTATATATGAAGATTGCCAATTTAGTCACCGAGTCATGGTTGGCCTTGTACCTGCAGGTTCCCTAGGATAAGGGTAAAAAGAGAAATAAATCTCTTTTATAATTTTGTTACCAATTTTTCCTTAAAATGCCAAAAAAAACTTTGGATTAACTTCATTTACACCCCCTGAGATTTGTCTTATATTTATTTGGAATCTCTCAGATTTGCATATCTTCATTTACATTCCCTACTTTTCAATATTCTCATCACTTAGACCCCATGAACGATGACATCAGCCTGAATTTTTTTAAAAATTCATAAACTACCCTCAATGTCTTATTCTTAATCTGTTTGAAAACAAGGATAGTGTTTTTATCAATTAGACCCCCTCCCATCATTTAATAATTTAATTTGTATTAAAATTTCAAAATATATATTAAAATTTGAAAAATATTATAAATTCGAAAATAAATATAAAATTAAAAAATATATATAAATTTTGAAATTATTTTTTTTTCAAAAAAACATATTAAAATTTGAAAATAAATATAAAAATCACAAAAAACATAAAAAAATTTGAAACAAATATATAAAATTTTAAAAAAACATATAAAATTCAAAAATATATATTAAATTTCAAAAAATATATATAAATTTTGAATTTTTTTTAAAAAAACATATTAAATTCAAGACAAATATATAAAATTGAAAAAAAAAACCATATAAAATTCTAATAATATATATTAAATTTCTAAAATAATTATAAAATTCAAAAAAAATATAAAAAATTATAAAATTTGAAAATAAATATAAAATTCAAATATATATATATATATTAAATTTCAAAAAAAAAACTAAATTGAAAAATAAATATAAAATTATATATACACACATGCTCTATCTCTCTGTCGCTCAGACGCACACACCACGGACACGCGCACACACACACACACACACACATATATATATATATAGATCTATACATATATATATATACACACACACATATATATATATAAGTCCCACCGCCTCTTGCTCCCCGTCGGCCCCCTCCCACCGCTTCCCCATCGGTGCCGCCCCCTCCCACCACCGCCTCCCCGTCGGCGTCGCCACCCTCCCCCTATTTTTGACCGATGGGTCGTTCCCTTTCACCGTCATCAATTGAATACATATATATATGTGTGTATAGATCTATATATATGTGTGTGTGTGTATGTGTGCGTGTGTGTGTGTGTTGTGTTGAGAGAATAAATATTGATTTAGGGATTAAATTGGGGTGTTTGGTTTGAGGGTTAGATTGATTCTAAGGGGGTGTTTGGTTTAGGGTTTAAATTGATTTAGGGATTAAATTGATTTAAGGGGTGTTTGGTATAAGGGTATTTTAGATATTTCACACCATAAGGGGGTATAAATGAAGATATGTAAACCTCAGGAGATCCAAATAAAAATAAGACAAACCTCGAGGATTGTAAATAAAGTTAACCCAAAAACTTTTAACTATTTAATATGCTGTATAACCCAATGTGTATTTTTGTGATTATTGAAATTTTGGTTTCACCACATTAGATCTTTCTCTGCCCCCATTTGAATTAAGTTCTACTGATGAGTGACATATATTATAGGGTTAATTTCATTTACATATCATTAGAGTTTTGCTTTTATTTTAATAAGATTTTTTCAGGTTTGAGAATCTTTTTTACACCCTTATTACTAAATTTTTGTATAAAATATCCTAAATGCCCTTAAGCCAAACAAATTTAATTTAGTTTAATTCCAGGATAATCCAAATCGTGTGTCCAAACAAAACTTAACTGGTTTCAAACAAGATTAAATTCATATCCAAACAATTTCATCCCCAATCCTAATCATTACCTAACCCCCAGTCGCGCCCCGCCCCCACACTGG
Source organism: Cornus suecica (assembly GCA_963922005.1). Lineage (NCBI taxonomy): Eukaryota > Viridiplantae > Streptophyta > Magnoliopsida > Cornales > Cornaceae > Cornus > Cornus suecica. The sequence continues at coordinate 78,138,992 of OY998241.1, forward strand.
ACACATCGCCACGACGCACACCATTGCCGCCCCCACTGCCACCTTCCCCGTCAAGAACACGTCACCACACACAGTCCCACCAAATCCACACACAATACACACTTTGGTGTTGTTTGGCACATGTTTTTAGTGCCAAATTTATGGTTTTGGTGTGGAAAATTTAGCTCAACCCTTGTTTGGTGGCTTGATTTTAGAGCCAAAATGTGAAACCATGGTGTACCAAATGATTGATTTTTCACATCATCTCTTGACATGGTTTGCATAGTTTGAAGCCAAAATATTAAACCATGGTGTGTATGAGTGTGTTGTGTTATAGACACACACACAATCATATTACATATATATTTATTTAATTAAAAATATCATTTAATTAAATTAAATAACTAAATAAAAGTTACCAAACAATAAAAAATAATCATTAATTAATAATAAATAAATAAATAAATATTGAGTAATAAATATTTAAAAATAATAAATAAAGTAAAACCAAATAAATAACAAACAAAAATATTATAAATAATTAATTAATAAAAATAATACCAACTCTATAAAATTTCATTCCATACCAATTCTATCAAATATGGTTTGGTTTTTCAGTTTTATTTTTTTTCATACCAAAATCATTTACATCAAACATGATTTGAGTTCAAAATAAAATCACACTAAACCCAACTCAACCCAATCCAAACCAAAACCAAAAAATCAACACCATACCGCACCAGTTGTCAAACAGACACTTTCTCTCTCTAGAAATGTCTTCTTGATTGAATGATTCATTGTATTGAGGTTCCAATCGGATCAAATAGTGTAATTAGATGTGAAAACAAGTGAATTTGTGTGGAATTGTACAGAGAAATTGATGAAAAATGGAAAAATTGTAACGATTTTTTCGAAAAATCTTGAACTAAGAAACTGAGAAAAAGAGGACAAGAGTAGGTTCAGAATTCTTTTTTTTTCTTGGTTAATATATTTTTCTCTTCATGTCTTTATATATCATCTATATATGTATGTATACATATGTATTTGGTGCTTTCCTCATATTTACTTATGTACACATGAGTTTGATTTTGTTTTTCTGGGTGAAACAGAGGAGGTGGGTTTGATGAGCTTGGTTTGGTTTTTGGTGGAGGATGAGGGGGTGTTTTTGGTTTTTTCATATATGTATACGGGGTATTTTGGATCTCAATAATAATTATTTATCTATATGGTATTAGTTTGGCTAAAAGTTTATGAGAATGTAATATGAAAGTTAAAGTTTACCAAATTGTAATTTGAGTTCCATAATATAACTTATATGTAATTATTCTATATTTTTAGTTTTTTTATTTTTTTATTTTTCAGTTTTAATTTTAATAAATACATCATAATTTAAATAATGTTGATTTTATGGTAATTTTGATTGTATAGGTGTTTGTGTAATTTCTCTTTCAATTTATTATTTTTTTCTTGTATGTATGTACTTTTTCAGTTTTATTGTATTATTTCGATATATTTTTATTAGTTTTCATATATATTACTTTTCATTTACTTTAGTTTTCACAATTGTCACATTTTTATTTATTTTATTCTATTTTTCAGTAAAAGTGAAGTTAATGATTTGAGGGGGAGGGGCGGAGCTGGAAAAATGTTTGGGAGGGGCCATATGCAATTTTTATAAGCTTTTCTGAAAAATTATATATTTTTGTAGACTGCTAAAGGAAAATCTGAAATTTTCTAGGAGGGGTCATTGGCCAATTTGTATGAACCTATCTATAAAATATATATAAAAAATAAGCTATTAAAATAAATTTTAAAACTTGGGGAGGGGCCATGGCCCCCTTTGGCTAAAGGGTGGTTCCGCCCTGTTGAGGGTCAATTTGATAAAAATAAAAATAAAGAATATTTAGGTAAGTTATAAAATGAGGGGCTTAAATTAATAATAAAAAAAAAATCAAACACAATATGAATAACATTAAGGGTAATCTAGGTATTAAAATAAAATTAATCCTATACGGTACTAATGAGTTATGTTTATCAATCCTAGTCATTCAATGTTTGGTACCATTAAAATGTAGTATACCTAAGTGATCAAAATCATGACCCGAATTTTCTTCAAAATCATTTTTGGACCAGTAGACTAATAATAAGGATAAAATACATCAACTTTTCCACGAGATTTTATGAAATTATTTACGGTGAATTTGATTCGTACTTATTACATTGAGTACCTTTATTACTCCACGATAATATTAAAATTCGCTTAAGTATTTTAATGAAATGATATTTTTATCAATATGATATTGTTTTTGTGATATATAACTGAAGAATATTCAAATTTATCCCGGACGGGTGAAGGAAAAGCAAGGTCCTATGATCATTGATGTTGGGATCCATCACAAATCCCTTTCATGTGAGTTTCTTGTGATTGATCGGCTCAGTGGAAGCGGCTTCCGTCCCGAACAGGGCAATGGAAGGCTCTCAAATTCATCTTTGGGGACGATTACTGGAGAGAGAACTCAACTTATGTGAAATGTTCTGATTATTTCAATCAAAAGAACTTTCGGTAATTCAGAAAAGTCGTAGAAAGTCTGCTTGTATGTCTGGTTTTTGTGTCCGTTATTCTTATTTTGTGCTCGGTTGCTCTCTGATAATACTATGATACTCTTACTACAATAGTTTAATTTTGAATTAAAAAATAAGAATGGTACGAAAAATGAAGAATCTTGCCATTTGCCAGTTTTCGCATCAACAAATATTAGTTTGTGCTTTCCTAAAGGAAAGATTCTCCTATTGTAAATTCTAACCTGTCTTCTTCTTAATATTGCTTTTGAAAATTGTAATGACTTATGATTATAATGGTATAAATGGATCAAAGAGGAAAAATGAAAGTGAAGTATATATATATATATATATATATATATATATATATATATATATATATATATATATATATATATTATAGGATAAATTGCTTAAAATTCCTCTCAAGTTTACTCTATTTTCCTACTATACCTCCTCAACTATGAAATGAGCTTAAACCCTAAAGTTTCATAAAAGATTGCACCATGGGCTTGCCCTCAAATTTTTTAACCCTCCAAACTTTTTATATTTCCACCTTACCTTTAATCTTATCTTTACTATTATATTTCTTAATTCTTTAAATTACAAAAATATTATTTCTTTTAGTTAGAATATTACCTTTAATGTATTAGACTAAATATACTCTCAAATGTTAAAAAAAAAATTTTGTAAGTTTTAATTCTTTTATTTGTAAATCAATTAAGTTGTTATTAAATTTTAGTTTGATTTAAATCATAAAACTCAATCCTAATTAATATATTCATAAATAAATCACAATTTATGAATATATTTTTATGAAAAGAATGTTTCATTTGGCAAAAAAAAAATTTAATTAAGATAATGAGTTTTATGATTTAAATCAAATTAAGTTTCATTGGAAAATGATATATATTTTGGAATATATATATATATATATATAATTCGTCAAAAATATATATTTTTCGAATTGTTTTAAAAAATATGATTTTTTTCCTAAAATAATATAATTTTTTTCCGAAATATATATTTTAGAAAATAATGTATATTTTTCAGAAAAAATTCATATTTTTTAAAACAATTTGAAAAATATATACTTTTGACGAATCATATATATATATATATATATATATATATATATATATATTCCGAAATATATATCATTTTCCAATATATATATATTCCAAAATATACATATTTTTTCAAAAAATAATTTTTTTGAATGTTTGATTTCACTAAACTCGCCTATACTATTGATAGTAGTTTAGGTATTATGACTCAAAATCATATTTTGGAACATAATATATATTTTTCTCAAAAAAATTATTTTTCGAAAAAAAATCATATTTTTGAAAATAATATATATTTATCAATAAAAATTATTTTTCGGAAAAAATTCATATTTTTTTAAAAGAATTCGGAAAATATTTATTTTTGACGAATTATTTATATATTCCGAAATATATATCTTTTTCCAATATATATATTGTTTTCATAAATTGTGATTTATTTATGAATATATTAATTAGGATTGAGTTTTATGATTTAAATCAAACTAAAATTTAATACCAAGTTAATTGATTTACAAATAAAATAATTAGAACTTATAAAAAAAGCTAATATTTGAGAGTATATTTAATCTAATATATTAAAGGTAAATGACATAATTAATATTCTAACTAAAAGAAATAATATTTTTATAATTTAAAGAATTAAGAAATATAATAGTAAGGATAGAATTAAAGGTAAGGTGAAAATACAAAGAGTTTGGAGGGTAAAAGGGTAAATTTTTTTGAGAGTAAGTCCATGGTGCAAGAAAATGAAAGTTTAGGGGGGTATAATTAGTTAAGGGGGTATAATAGAGAAAGAGAGTAAACTTCAGGGGGGTTTTAGCAATTTACCCTATATTATATGTGTGTCTTTACATGCCATTATGGAACTGATTGGATCCGTGGCTTACATGTACAGTTGATATTTAATTACTTGCAGTTCACTTTAAATTAGCAGTTAATGCCTTCTTAATAATACAGGCACCACAGATCTGCTTTTTATTAATTGCTCCCTTCTCCATTTAATGAATCTCCATATTTCCTCCTCATTTTTGTACAAAATCGACTAAACTAAAAGATCAAATATTATAAATTCCACTCTAAAAAGAAGTCAAGTATTGGGGCTATTTATTATTATTATTATTATTATTATTATTATTATTTATAATTGGAAAACTGAAAAAAGAGGGTAATTATCAAAATATATATATATATATATATATTTGCAACTAGTGGAAGAAACATTCATGAAAATTCCCATTACTTTCATATAATATTTAGGGTTATTTGCAATGAGACTCCCTAAACTATGGGTCAATTCCACTCAGAAAGTGGTCAACGGATTTTCTGTCGATCAGCCCCCTCAACTTTCAATTTGGTTGCAAACACACCCCCTGATGCTGTGAAAAACCATAAATGCCCTTATATTGTCTGACTAATTACATGACACAAAATATCTTCTCCTGAAATGTCTTTATTGCCCTTAGACCTACATGTGAAATGGCAATAATACCCTTAACCCTAATCTTTACCCTTACCTCCCCCCAACCACCCTCATTTACACCCGCCGTCCTTCTCTCTTTAGAGAGAGAAACTCTCAACTCTCCATTTCCTCTCTTCTCTCTCTACAATTTTCTCTCTTCTCTGCATATACAGAAACTCTCAACCGATCTCCATTTCCTCTATTCTCTCTCTACAATTTTCTCTCTTCTCTGCTTCCCTAAACCCTAAAATCGAACCTTAAATTCGTGGTCTTTGTGCGAAAAGACCATGGATTGTTGGGGTGTTCGTTCGATATAGGGTTATATACACTGGAATATATACACACAGTCTCATATACAGAAAATCGAACCTTAAATTTGTGGTCTTTGTGCGAAAAGACCATGGATTCTTGGGGTTAGGTTGTGTTCGTTTGATATAGGGTTTATTTCGATCTTCATGTACTGTTAAATCCATCATATCTAATCTTGAATGTCTTGATTTCGCTGTGTTCTTTTAGGGGTTTCGACCGATCTCTCTTAAATCCATCAGATCTTATCTCGTAGTGTAAGTATTTTTCCATTTCTTTTGATTTCGAGTAATTATTTCACAGTTTTAGTTGCTACAAACCCTAATATTTATGTTTTGTTGTAGATCTTGAGATTTGGTGTTGATTCGAGGGTTTGTTCTTGGATATTTGGGTGTCGGTGCTTCTTCAGCTTGGATTGAGTCTTATTTTGGTACAAAACCCCTAACCCTTTGAATCTTTGTTTGAAATTTCTTATTTTTTGTGCTTGCATGTTGTTTAAATGACAAGATATTTTTATTGTGTATATATTTTTTGTGTTTGTTTGTTTGTTTTGTGATGATGAAAACTTAATTATTAATATTTTTTTTGCTGTTTGCAAGCTCTGTAATCATACCTTTCTGAATTTTTTTTTTCGTGTTTGGTATTTATTGAAATTACATTTGTGTGTTTCCACTGGAATATGAAATATATATGATTTTTTTTTCGTGTTTGGTATTTATTGAAATTATATTTCTGTGTTTCCACTTGAATATGAAATATATCTTCTTTTTTTTTCGTGTTTGGTATTTATTGAAATTACATTTCTGTGTTTCCACTGGAATATGAAATATATCTGATTTTTTTTGCAATTATTTCTATATATATTTTTAGTGTTTGTTTGTTAACATTATGAGAGTGTTTGACATGCAATGAGCTTCTGTAGTACTTTTTTCACTCTTTGTTTGTTCACATTATCAGAGTGTTTTTTTTCTTTGTTTGTTAAGAAGTTAGAGTTTGTAAGTAGTGATACATTTTTGGAATTTTTTTTTTGTTTTTCTTTTGCCAATGATGAAAGATGGGTATGTTTTGGGTGTTAAGATACTGATATAGTGAAAATAGTTAGGTTTTGAAAATATTATTTTTAATTTTTTTTTGCTTGCATGCTTTAATATAGGGAAAATAGTAGCTTGTGAATAAAATTATAATTTTTTAAAATTGTTTTTTGATGAAAGTTGGGACTTTTTTGGGTGTTAAGATACTGATATGGTGAAAATAGTTAAGTTTTGAAAATATAATTTTTAATTTTTTTTGCTTGCATGCTTTAATATAGGAAAAATAGTAGCTTGTGAATAAAATTAAAATTTTTTGATTTTTTTTTTCATGAAAGTTAGGACTTTTTTGGAGAGCATGATACTTATATGGTGAAAATTATTGGGTTTTAAAAATATATTTTTTAATTTTTTTTGCTTGCATGTTCTTTAATATAGGGAAAATAGTGCCATGTGAATAAAATTATAACTTTTTGAATTTGTTTTTTTATTTATTTATTAAAGTTGGGACTGTTTTGGATGTGTTTTGGTAGGTTCTAGAATATATATATATATTTTTTTTGTTTTCCCTTTACCCTAATCCCTAACCCCTAAATTACCCTAACCCCTAAATTAACCTAAACCCTAAACCCTAAATTACCCTAATTCTTAACCCCTAAATTAACCTAAACCCTAAACCCTAATCCCTAACCCCTAAATTAACCTAAACCCTAAAACCCTAAACCCTAATTAACACTTAGACATAATTAAATTAAATTCTAATTAACCTAAACCCTAATTAACACTTAGATATAATAAATTAACTTAAACCCTAATTAACTAAAACATAATTAATTAACTTAAATACTAATTAACTAAAACATAATTAATTAACTTAAATACTAATTAACTAAAACATAATTAATTAACTTAAATACTAATTAACCTAAACCCTAATTAACACTTAGACATAATTAACTAATAATTAATTAACATAATCAATAAACTTAAATACTAATTAGGATTGTTCCTTATTTCTAGGTTTCTTAAAGCAAGCAGAATGGGCAAACTTTATAACATAATCTTTCAGTTTGAATGACACACATATCTATTGACAGATGTAAATGTTGATTCATTTGGTTATGTGGATCTGTATTCTGCTGCATATAACTTCATAACAAATGATATAACAACTCAATGTTCAAAAGGGGTCATGCTTCACTTATTCTGTACAATCCCTCGTTCAAACTACAAAATGAAGCTAACTCTGGAAGAAGATATTATCATATTGTTTCAGCTAAAATCAGATGAAAAAGTCATAAATATCCTAGTAGAGAAAGATGAACCTAATAATGTTGAATCCTCTGTGGATGCTCCAAATGCTCCAATCACCATAGACATTGAATATGATTTTGGGTCAGAATCAGATGATAGTGAATATGAAGTGGAAACTGATTTCAGTTTTGAGGATAGTGATGATGACTTTAATGAGAAACTTAATGATGAACCTGAAGATGACCAAGTAGACAGTGAGGGTATCCTATTTGATTACAGTGATGATATTGAACTTGTTGAAAACAGTGGGGATGAAACTATATCTAAAACATCAAATTATATTAACCTTAATGGTAAAGTGTTTGCATATTCACATGTAGGTGATATTCAATTTGAAGTTAATCAACTTTTTGATGATGTAAAACACTTCAGAACAGTTCTAAAAGAATATTCAGTCCAAAAGGGGTTTAAACTTGTCATGGAGAAGAATGAAAAGTCTAGGGTCACCTCTAAATGTGGCAATCCAGGCTGCAAATGGAGAATACATGCTAGTGCCTTGAGTGATCAAGTAACATACAAAGTTAAAACAATGGGCCCTCAACACACCTGCATCAGAACCACTAAAAACAGAGTTGTTACATCAACTTTCATTGCTAAAAAGCTTATGAAGACATTCAAAAATCAACCTGAAATAACTTTAGAGGCTTTGGGTGCCCTAGTTAGGGAGAAATTTCAGGTTAATTGTACTGAAACATGTCTAAGGAGAGCAAGAAACAAAGCTTTAATTGAAAATCAAGGAACACATGTTGGGTCATATGGTAAGTTGTGGCAGTATGCTCATGAGGTATATAAGACAAATCCTGGTTCATTATTCTTTATAAAACCTTCAACAGATCAGCCACCAAGATTTAGAAGAGTTTTTATGTCATTTGGGGCTGCCATTAATGGGTTCAGGGGTGGATGTAGACCATTCATTGGTGTGGATGGTTGTTTCTTAAAGGGTCCATTTGGGGGTATACTCATTAGTGTTGTGGGACTAGATGGGAATAATGGATTGTATCCATTTGTTGTGGCTGTGGTTGAATCTGAAAACAAGGATAGTTGGACATGGTTCTTAGACCATCTCCACAAAATAACTGGTGAGGAGTCTAGCAAGGGAGTGTCTTGGACCATCATGAGTGATGGTCAGAAGAGTATTCTACCTGCAATTGATGAACTTTACCCTAATGCATTTAAGAGGAGGTGCTGCAGGCATATTTATGCAAACTTTAGGTCTTTACACCCTGATTTAGAAGACTGTTTTGGGAGGCTGCACAGAGTTATAATGATTTGGAATTTAAAACAGCAATGAAAAAAATTCAGAACACAAGTCAGGAATCATATAATTGGTTAATTGATCATCCAATTGAAACATGGGCAAGACACAAATTTGATATAATGGAAAAATGTGACTTGGTAACCAACAATGTTGTTGAATCATTTAACTATTGACTAAAACATGTGAGGGGAAAGCCAATAACTAACTGTTTGGATGGGATCAGAACCAAGTTGATGTCTAAATTCCAAAAAAGGTTCAGCAAGAGTGTTCAATGGGAGTTTGTGGTTCCAAAAATCAGAAACAAACTTAACCAAAACCTTTCAAAATCTGGTTGTTGTCAATTGATATGGCCCGGGGGAGAAATGTATGACGTCACTGAGGAGTTGAACACGAAGTACATAGTTGACCTTAAAAATCATAGTTGCTGTTGTGGGAAATTTCAGTTGACTGGTGTACCTTGTAGGCATGCATGTGCATGCATTACTTGGAGAGGAGAACCTGTAGAGGACTATTGTGATGAGTATTTTACCAACTATGTGTATGGACAAGCTTATAGGCACCTCATTCATCCCATGCACCATGAAAGTTTATGGGATGAGGTGAACAAGTTGCCTTTAGATCCCCCAGAACTGAGGAGGCCAGCTGGCAGACCTAGGGTGGCTAGGAGGAGGGAGGAGAATGAACCAGCAGCAACAAAAAGGTCCACAGTCATGACTTGTAGTTTGTGCAAAGCTGTTGGCCACAATAAAAGGGGGTGTAAAAGATTTCCGAAGAACAACCAGGGCAAAACTAGAGGTCCACGGTCATCTGCAGGGACTTCATCAACAACATCAACAACTCCACCACCAAGAAAGAAGTTCAAAGTGGCAAGGAAAGGCAAAGGACCAAAGACAAGATCAGCAGCACCAACAGCTTCATCACAGAAATCTTTCTCCACTGTAAATTTAAATTTTTTTCATATTCAATTATTTTAACATTTCTAACTGCTTTACTCACTAAAAAAATATGTTAATGATGCAGGTTGGTGGTGGTGATGGTTCACAACAATGGCAAGCAGCACCAGCAGCAGTAACAACTTCATGACAGAGATCTTTCTCCACTGTAAATTTTTAAAAAAATTATATTCAATTCTTTTAACATTTCTAATTGTTTTACTCACTAAAATAATATGTTAATGATGCAGGTTGGTGATGGTGATGGTTCACAACAATGCCAAGCAGCACCAACAGCTTTATCACAGAGATCTTTCTCCACTGTAAATTTTAAAAAAATTTATATTCAATTGTTTTAACATTTCTAACTGTTTTACTCACTAAAAATATATGTTAATGATGCAGGTTGGTGGTGGTGATGGTTCACAACAATGGCAATCAGCACCGGCACTAACCCCTGCCCAAACAAGTCGCTCTAATGTACATTTCCTAAACTGTTTTAATATTAGCATTATTTTTTCCTAACTATAAAATGTTCTTGCTATTTCTTAATTTTTTTGTGAACCTTTCAATTGTAGGTTCCAACCGGGCAATGTGGCTCAAGATCTCCTTGGGCACAATGGTGACACTGGTAACAACATATTTTATGTTGTTTTTTGTATATTTTGGACTTGGGACTGTATATGGCTCATTTTAGACTCTTTTTGGACAGTAGTTTTCATGGATAGTGTAGTGACTTTTTTTATTCTTTTTGTACATGTCATACTTACACACACACATGATTGAGCCAAGCTTTTTATTTTGGTAATATCTGTCTCATTTCAAGCCTTATTGGCTTTCTTATATGTAATCTAATCTATTTTAGTTGGGTATTACAACAGTTTTACTTTGATAGTATGGTTTAGGACTTCAATGTAATATATTTTTGTTATGTAATATATGTATGCATGTATGTTGGAATGAAATTACTCTTTTTGAATGTTGGAATTTCTTATTGTATTTAGGAAATGTATGATGCAGTTGCAAATTACCACTGTTCAATTAATTTTGTGTCAAATTTTTTGTAACACTCAATTTAACATTTCAAACACTGTACATATTTTTTTGGTTGCAAAATCACTTCTCTATTCACTATTCATTGGCGCCAATACTCAACAACCAACAGGGGCATTTACGTCCTTGCAATTATTCATCTGATTTTAATAATGAAAAAAAGGGTTAAAAGGTAATTTTAAGTGCCAAAAACCCCTCCAGGGGGTGTGTTTGCAAACAAAATGAAAGTTGAGGAGGTTGATAGACTGAAAATCCATTGACCACTTTCTGAGTGGAATTGACCCATAGTTCAGGGGGTCTCATTACAAATAACCCTAATATTTACTTAGTTTGAATATGTGCCTAAGTTGCATAGACTAAGTGTATTCACATTGTTCCAAGTTCTAAAGCCATATTTAGCTTGAGTTTTCAAATGTTATTTTTGTTTTTTTAAAGTAAAAGATGTTTTTGAATGATCCTTGGCAAAATTTGTAAAAATATTTTTGAATCGTAGAAGAATGTTTATAAGAGTTAATAATTATTATCTTTTCGAAAAGACTTCCGTTTCTTGTATTCTTTTCTATTTAAAAGCAGAAGATTTAAAAAATAGAAAATCATATTTTATTTTGGTCAAATTTTGAAAACGGATTCCTTATATTTCTTGAAGAATAAAGCATTACTCATACATAAGTTCTTTAAAACAATTAAGGTCTATTATTCATTCATCTAGACTTAATTAAGTAAGAAGTAACAAAATATTAGGTTTTTTTTTTCCCAAAAGAGGTGAAATATATATATAAAAAAATTGTTTATAAATGTACATTTTTCTTAGGGTAATTTGCATTGACACCCCTGAGGTTAGGGTCAATGGCAATCATAATACAGTCAACGTTTTTTTGGCACTCACACCCCCTGAGTTTTCAACTTCGTTGCAATGACACTCTCTGGGCAGGTGAAATAACTAGAATGCCCCTTTAATTGTTTCACTTATTACATTAGGGTAATATATAAAATGTGAAATTACTCATATGCCCAAACACTTCACCCTCTGAAATTACTAATTACACTTTCACCCCTTATTACAATATATATATATATATATATATATATATATATATATATATATATATTACGAAAATTACAATTCAATCGGAATCAAACCGATACTTTATTAAAATATTTTAATTAAAATTAAATATATTAATATTTGGATCAAAATTAACGGTTCGGTTCTGGTTCTCATTTTTAAAAAATCAAAAGTAAATTTTTATTTAGATCAAAATTAACGGTTCGGTTCCGGCTCTCATTTTTAAAGAACCGAAAGTAAATTTTTATTTGGATCAAAATTAACGGTTCGGTTCCGATACTTTTGGTTCTTTAAAAATGAGAACCGGAACCGAACCGTTAATTTTGATTCAAATATTAATATATTCACGATGCGGTTCGCTTTTGATTCCGATCGAAACCGGAATCAATCCGATACTTTCGGTTCTTTAAAAATGAGAACCGGAACCGAACCGTTAATTTTGATTAAAATATTTTAATAAAGTATCGGTTTGATTCCGATTTCGGTCACCATCGTGGGGCATGTGTCGCCATCGTGGCCATTGAAATAGCTCTACAGAGAGTTGGAGAGGATCCGTTACCTTGGCTAATGACTCTGAGGCTTGTCCACTTAAACTTCAGTCACACTCTTTATATATATATTTGAATTTTATATATATTTTAGAATTTTATATATTTTTCGAATTTTATATATTGTTTACGAATTTTATATGTTTTTTTTAATTTTATATATTGTTTCAAATTTTATATATTTTTTCGAATTTTATATGTTTTTTCAAATTTTATATATTTTTTACAAATTATATATATATTTTCGTAATTTTAATTTTCGTAATTATATATACAAATTATATTATAAATAAATACAAATTAAATTGTAATTTTCGTAATATATATATATATATATATTGTAATAAAGAGTGGAAGTGTAATTAGTAATTTCAGAGGGGTGAAGTGTTTGGGCATATAAGTAATTTCACATTTTATATATTATCCTAATGTAATAAGTGAAACAATTAAAAGGGCATTCTAGTCATTTCACCAGCCCAGAAAGTGTGAGTACCAAAAAAACATTGACTGTATTCTGATTGCCATTGACCCTAACCTCAGGAGGTGTAAATGAAATTACCCTTTTTCTTATAGAGGAGGTGCTTTTGATGAAGGTTTTTATTTTTTCTTTTTGCAAAATTCAAATTCAAATATTTAATTTCATTATTCATTCTCACTGTATATCAATTTTCTTTTGTGTTTGGTTAAAGGCTGAGGCAATGAAAGCAAGTTGGGTGAGTTGTGAGCCGTACGATTTCTCTAAACCCCACACACTGCACGATGTAACCTTATTTACCTTATAAAGTAGCCGACACGGTCTGTCACTATAAGACCTGTCTAGTTCCTTTTGGCAAGTCACCAATGGGTCCCATCAATCCACACACTGCTTGCCACGTGCCCCACTCACCTATATAAGAGATATATATTCTGTATATATTACCACAGAGTCGATCACATTGTAGTTTATATGAACCCTTCATCAAACATGGAAATTAGATTTTGAGATGCATTTTAAAGTTCATTTTAGATGGGGATTGTGATTTTCTTACTTTTCATTAAAATAAAAGTAATATTTTATTGTGAGTTTTGTAAATGGAAAAATAGAGAAATACTTATTATCATAAATTTGCTGTATAAATTAAATATTTTATAATTTTTTTTATAATTATAAAACATCGAAAAACATTAATTTGATGTTTATAAAATTTGCACTTCTGCTGTAAAAAAATGTCACAATTGTCCAAAGCAAAACACCATTGCTAACACATGAATTTGTTGTGTTAGTGTTGTACTTACTAATTAATTACTAATTAGTACTCTTTCCTTCTCAAATTATTCCCTCTATTTCAATTTAAGTGTCCACATTCACTATTCAACTCATTCCAAAATAAGAAAAGTTAACATCACTTTATTTGGTTAATTTACTAATTTACCCTTCAATAATTCAAATTATAAAATATCTAAACTACAATCATCACATCATTTGGTGGGACCAAGGGTAAAATTGGTTTTTTATTCACTATCAGACCAATAAAAGTCATCATCTCAAAAAGTTAGATTCCCCAAAATGGACCTATAATATGGGACTGAGGGAATATAAATTTCTTTTAGGAAATTCAACTTTTTAAGATAACAACTTTTATTATAGTGCTATTAAATGAAACACTAACTTTACTTATGATCTCATCATAGTGATGTGATAGTTTATAATGAATATATTTTATAACTTTAATACTTGAAAATTAAATTGATCCAATAAATGTTTTGATTTTTTAAAATAGATATTTATTTTGGGACGAAGAGAATATTAGAATGATCTTACTCTAAAAAGAATATGTAAAAATTGAAAAGGATTCACTTTAAAAGAATACGAAATATATGTTAGTGTTGTAGAAGTTATTAATTGGGTTAATTTCAGTAAACCCCCTGTACTATTCAATTTAATCAACTAATTTTTATTGTGTCTATTTTGCCTCCTATACTATTCAATTTTATCAATATGCCCTCTCATCTCTCAAAATGCCTAAACTATCCTCAATAGTACAAGGGGGTTTAGTGAATTATTTAGGAAAAAAAAATATCATATTTTGTTTCAAAATATGAATTTTTTTTTTCGAAATTTTTTTTTTTGAGAAAAAGTATATATTATGTTCCAAAATATGATTTTTTTTTCGAAAAATATTTTTTTTGCGAAAAAGTATATAGTATATTCTAAAATATGAATTTTTTTTTCAAAAACTATATATTATGTTCCAAAATATGATTTTTTTCTGAAAAATATTTTTTTGCGAAAAATATATATTATGTTCCAAAATATAATTTTTTTTGCGAAAAAGTATATATTATGTTCCAAAATATGAATTTGTTTTCGAAAAATAATTTTTTTGCAAAAAATATATACTATTTTGTTTCAAAATATGATCTTTTCCGAAAAATAATGTTTTTGCAAAAAATATATATACTATTATGCAAAAAATCATATTTTGGAACATAATAGTATATATTTTTTGCAAAAAAATTATTTTTCAAAAAAAATCATATTTTGGAACATAATAATATATATTTTTTGAAAAAAAATTCATATTTTGGAACATAATAAATATTTTTTCGCAAAAAAATATTTTTCAGAAAAAAAAACATATTTTGGAACATAATATATATTTTTTGCAAAAAAAATTCATATTTTGGAACATAATATATACTTTTTCGCAAAAAAAATATTTTTCGAAAAAAAAAATTCATATTTTGGAACAAAATATGATTTTTTTTTGAAATATTTTTTTTTGCAAAAAGTATATATTATTTTTTCCGAAATAATTCACTAAACCCCCTTATACTATTAATTTCACTAAACCTCCTTATACTATTGAAGGTAGTTTAGGCATTTTGAGAGGTGAGGGGGCATATTGATGAAATTG
The DNA here is from genome assembly GCA_963922005.1 of Cornus suecica. Taxonomy (NCBI): domain Eukaryota; kingdom Viridiplantae; phylum Streptophyta; class Magnoliopsida; order Cornales; family Cornaceae; genus Cornus; species Cornus suecica. Next base: position 78,154,461 of record OY998241.1, read on the forward strand.
AATAGTATAAGGGACAAAATGAACACAATAGAAATTAGTTGATTAAATTGGATAGTATAGGGGTGTACTGAAATTAACCCTTATTAATTTTGTTATATTTATATGTAAGATGGGTACAACTTATTTAAAAAAAAATTAAACTTTTTTAAAAACACATATAATGCCTTAAAATATGTATCAGTACAAGATCATTGTAGCGGATAGGTTTGCGGCTTGCCACTTATTTAAGCAAGTTAATTTGAAATATTGAGAAATATATGTAGCGGTGTTGAAATATGTATAAAATCATGATAGTTGAAAGGATTACAACAACAAAAATTATGCTCTTCACATTAAACTTTATAAAGTAATGTATTAAAAATCAGGGCTGAGCCAGAAATAATAGTTAGGGGCACATGTAATTTTTGTGAGTTTATTTAATATATATATATATTTGTGGCTTATTAAAGAAATTTGTATGAATTTATTCATGAAATATATAATTTTTTGAGATAGTAAAAAAAAAATTGAAAATTTTGGGAGGGGCCCTATGCAATTTTAATGAACTCATTCATATAATTTACAAATGTTTTGGGATAGTAAAATAATTTTTAAAAATTTGAGAGGGGTCATACGCAATTTTAATGAACTCATTCATATAATTTACAATCTTTCTGATAGTAAAATAATTTTTGAAAATTATGGGAGGGGCATGGTCCCTTGGCCAATACATGGCTCTGGTAAAAATCAAGAATGCAATATATTTATATAGAAAAAAAAAAGAAGAGTAAATATATTTTTTTTTTCTTTTTCTTTCAAAGCTTAAAAGCCCTTTTTAAAAATTAGACAATAAACTATTCAAGATAACTTTTCGACTAAAAAAATCGTAAACATGTTTTGAAAAGCCGAAGATCTACATCGAGAAAGCAATATATAATAAACACAAATATTTCCCCAACTTTTTTCCTCATAAGTTCAATAAAAGCAGTCTTGCAATCTCATATAAAACATTTATATACTTCTATTTAATACTCATGTGACAACCTCTATTTCACATGTGATTAAGATAAAAATCACAATGCTGAATTTTTTATTAGAATACATCATCCAAGGGCTCTAATATTAAATAGTCAATACAAGTTTTTATACTATCATAAGGAATAGAATTTTGAATCAATTAATAGGGTTATTATCAAATCCATTTAAATGTAGCCAAATAATACAATCACTAAAAGATGATTTGAATATAATCTGGTATTTCAAAAAATATGAAATTTTATGTTTGATTTTTATAATAATTTGTAGGTGCAAATATTTTATTAGAGTCATTATTATCACCGACATAATCCGATTCGTGTAGGAGGTCGTTTTACTCGAGTCCCGTAAATTTATCAAATGCGTGTAAACTGATACAAACATCACTATTATAAAAAAATAAAAAATAAAAAAATTTGAATCTACTGAAGTAAATGCATGTATGTCTCTACAGTAAAAACTGTGTATATGATAAGTTATGAATGAGCAAATTGTTTTAATGGGGGACACGTGGACGGTGGTGAATGAGACCGATGAAGGAAAGATGGGATGAAATAACATTGGACAGTGTGTGAGGAGGATTGATGCGACTAAAGTACGATGAAATGCTGATATATATAGATAATATATATATATATATATATAGAGGGAGAGAGAGCGACAGCAAAAGCACGCGAAAAAGTCGAGGGCTTTCTCTGCAAAGCTTAGCCTCTTTGGTAATCCAATCACAAGTTTTTAACCCCAAATGCCCATTCACGCGCGTACTATACACTGCTTCCTACTTTTCGTGTTTAGCACGTGATAATGACACAAATGTCATTGACTCACTGCAGATCTGCATCTTCCCAAAATATCTTCCAAGTTTTTATTCTTGGAAGAATTACAAGTAACTGATATATGTTTTATTAATGGATACGAATATTATACATGTTTTTGTTCTTACTTAATTGTCACTAACCTCGTAAAAAAATTTACAAAATAATTGTGGGAGTAAATATTTAGGCATATTTGGACCTAAATTTGTTTGGGTACCATTTTAGGCCATTATTGACATTTTACATATCAACTCGACCAAGTTGATGAAATTTTCAGTACTAATATCATTATTAAAAATTTAAATAAAATTAATAATACTTGCACCCAATGATAAGTTTACTCATCTAACTGCTAAGGGTGCGTTTGGTTTTGATTTTGGTCTTGTCTTGTCTTGTCTGGTTTTAAATAAATTTAAAGTTATGTTTGGTAAGGAATTGGTCTTGGTCTTGGTCCAAATATTATTATATATAAACTAATATATATTAAAAATATATAAAATTGAAAAATATATATATAATTAAAAAATATATATAAAATTCTGGAAAAATCTAAAATATTTAGAAAAAATATATAAATTCAAAAATAATATATAAATTTGAAAAAATATTTAAAATTCAAAAAAAAAATATAAATTCGATAAAATATAAAAAAATTCAAAAAACAAATTTACAATTGGAAAATAAAATATATAAAATTCTAAAATAATTTTTTTTAAATCGAAAATAATATATAAAATTTGAAAAAATATTTAAAATTAGAAAAAAAATATAAAATTCAAAAATAATATATAAATTTGAAAGAAATATTTAAAATTCAAAAAAATTATATAAATTCGATAAAATATAAAAAATTCAAATAAAAATATACAATTTGAAACTAAAATATAAAAAATTTGAAAATAAATAAAAAATTCGAAAATCATATATAAAATTTGAAAAAATATTTAAAATTAGAAAAATAAATAAAATTTGAAAATATATATAAAATTCGGAAAACAATATTTAAATTTCATGAATTTTTATTAAATTCAAAAAATATATATTACAGAAATAAAAAAATACATAAAAAATATTGACTATATATATTGCGAAAAAATACTTAAAAAAGTATTTTTTAAAAAATATTTAAAATTGAAATAAATATATAAAATTTGTCTCAAAATAGAAATAAAATTTAAAAATTAATATAAATTTCGAAGTCAACAATAATGGCTATATATATATATAGAGAGAGAGAGAGAGAGCAAAAAGTCAATAATAATGGCTGGGCAAGACCAGTTTGGGTAATGGTTTTGAATGATTTTTGTCTAAAAACTAAAACCAGCACAAGCCAAACATGATTTTGTCCACAAATCTGGAACCAAAATCAAAACCAAGCCCCAAAATCTTAACCCAAACAGGCCTTAAGATTTTATCTACTTAATAAGAATTTTTTTCTTAAATGTATTTCTAATTTCATTATACGATCAAAATTGGAACGATATGACTCAATCAGAATTTTTTTTTGGAAAATCACATCTCATGTTCGAATTTTACAGGATCCATGACTCCGAACCTGACTCAATATATGTGGGAGGTCGCTTTGCACGATTTTCGTAGATTATTCAAAAAGAAAATGCTACAGTTCCAGAAACTTCGATTATCGAAAAATAAAAAAATTAAGATATATATAATACTATATATTGGAGAGATAGAAAAAAAACAAGTCAAAAAATCAATACAAGTGCATATATTCCGAGCAAAAATGCATTCATTACATGTTTTTAATGGTATTATATACCTTTAATTTGATGTAAATGCGAAATACACATGCATATATTTAAATATAAAATAATTTTTTTCTAGCTCCTTTTGTTTTTCCCTTCATATTTTGATAAAAAAATATACTCATCCAAAATCCTCCTCCAAATATAAGGTACAAGAAAGAAACAACCAATTTAATAATGACATTCAGAGTAATTAATTGTAAAAATTAATGAGTTCTATAGAAAGACTAGTGTGTATAGGTTGTAGAGTCCAAATCCACCTATTCTCACATCTGTCTATAAAATTTGTCTGCCTAGATTACAAGTACGTACATACGATTGTTGAAGAAATGATTATAACTTTAGACAGAGAAAGAGAATTATTATTATATAATATATATAGATTCAATGAATGAAATGATGATTATACCTATACCATAAAGAGAAAGAACAAATATTATGAATTCGGTGTTCTTAAGCACTACACGAGACAAGCGAAGTTTGCGCTTGAAGCAAGTTAAAAGGTAATTAGGAATAAAGTAAATGGAACATATATAATTACTCTTCTAACAAGGTCAAATTAATCTTGGTAGGTTTTGGTGGATAATAATGGTTATTATTAACCCATCCTAGCAATATACATTTCAAACTAATCTTAGTAGGTTTAGTTGGATAATAATTGTTATAATTAACCCATCCTCACACACATTTTGTAGGAGTCAACAAACATATGGATTTCATTAATTATGTCTATTGTCCTTAATTATAATTTATCAAGATTTGTAATGATGCAAAATTGAACTAGAGACTTTTGTTTCATTAAAGAGAATGTTCATGTATGATGATCTAATATGAGAGTTGAATATTCTATATTTTTATGTTCTTTAATTTTTTTTACGATATTAGTAAATAATGAAACCATGATAGTTAATCCAATGGATCAAATTTTATCTGGTGTTCTGACAAATTTTATTAATAGAGTCCGCTTGTTACATATGCAACCAGTCTATCAGATTCTCACTGGATTTTGGTCGTGTGAAGATTAAATGAACTCAATTTTTTCAGTCTATTGGATGCTCTTTGATTTTTTATCCTGTGAAGACTAAATGAACTCGATTTTTCTTTCATAATTTGCAAGATTGTCCGTATCTTTATTCGCCATAATTCCATATCAACCACCGAAATTCTCCAAAATTATGATAATTTTTAGTCACAAATTTAAGTTTTTTTTTATAGAAGAGAGAAAAGGCGCGTATGATCTGAGAAAAAGAGAGAGGCTTGTTTAAGAGAGATAGAACAATATAATTGATTTTTTAAAATTTTTTTTATAAATATGTATTTATTTTTAAGTGGATCACATGTATTGTAAGTAAGAATTTACTATTTATGTCAAATATTGCCCTTAATTTTTTTGTCAATTTTTTTTTCATTTTATATATATATTTTTGACATTTAGGGTCCGTTTGGGAACCATTGTTTTTGTTTTTGTTTTGAGAACCAAAAAACAAGAACAATTCTTGTTCTTGTTCTTATTTTCTCACCCAAGAGAACAAGAACAAAAAACATGTTTGGGGACAAAAAACACACATATTCTTACACAATTTTTCCTCTCTACCACAATTCATTTTTTTTGGAAAATCTCAAAAAGAACAAAAAAACAAGTTTTTGTTGTTCCCTTGTTTTTTCTACTATTCACGAAAACAGTTTCCAAATTGAGAACAGAACAAACAGTAAAAAGGGTTGCCAAACATGTTCTGTTCTTCTGAACAGTGCCAAAAAACAAAAAATAGAACAAAAATACAGTTTCCAAACGGGGCTTAGTGAAGCATTGAGTCACAAAATCTGTGCTTTATTGACTTACATGTACTTTTGGTATCTTTTTCTTTATTATTTGTCATTATTGACATGGTAGAAGATGGTTGTACTCCAAAGAAACAGCCATTATGCAGGTGTCTTGCTTCATATAAAGTAAAAGTACACTTGGTTTTATGGTGGGAAACTAAAAATACCCATTGATACCTTTTGGATAAAGGTAATTGAAGTGAAAGAAAATGCAAGTGGGGAAGGGAATGACTCCCCCTAAATTGCAAGTTCTACATATGGAGAAATGGGAGGAAATGATTTTCCCTTGGCATTCACAAACTTCTTTTTGGGAGGAAAATTATTTTCACTTTTTGTTTTTTTATAAAAAAAATAAACAAGTTTGTGACGCCAAACAACATATAAAGATTCAATTTAAAATATTTTTGTGTAAAAATCTTCAACTCTCAAAGTATTATAAATTTTTACGTGTCACATAAATATTGAATGCGAAAACATCATATGTAATATATCTGGAAATATCAGGTTTAATATTTGATTCCTACTGAATGCAAATAATTTATTAGAACCACAACCACCGATATAGTACAAATCTTATCGATCAATCTAGGGGTCACCTCGAGTCTTTTAAATTAGTTAAGGTGAAAGCCAAGGATACTCCTGATTATGGGGAAAAAATAATAATTTAGTGAAAAACTCCTCAGACTAAGTTTTAAAAATTTCCGTTTATATACTAAAATACAATTAGTAAAAATCATCAAACGTGGGCATAATAGTTTTTATATAATTCAATTACAAAATATTTTTCATTTTTATCTGGACGACACCGATTTTCTATCTTTACCATAACACAAAATACAATTTAACCAAAAGTGTATCATATCAATACTCTCCTCTGTTCCTCTACAAAAGTCCAACACTTTGGTATATTTAGAGCAAATCATTAGTTTAATATAGTTACCTTAGGACGTTCTTAAATTACACATACCAAGCGATTAACAAAAGAGACAAAGGCGGCAAGTTTGCAAACATGGGTCTTAGACATCATTATGTGGTTGTTTAAGATAAGATTCTAAATTAATTATGATTAGCAAAACAATATCATATCACCAAGCACTACCAAGTTTTCATATGTGCACGTGGGGTTTTACATAGCATCCCATTGATCATTAACAATGCCAAAAAGGCACCAATTTTTATACAAAATAAAACATTACTTAATTATATATTGTGAACATAGATTTGAAACGAGTGATTTCATTGTTGAGGCTTTAAGAATCTTAATTAACACAAGGTCTCAAAAGTAAACTGTATATATATTCAATTGTACAGTTTTTTTGCTGTAATGGAGTGATATATATATATATATATATATATTTTTTTTTTCAGGACAAGAAAGTTGGTAATTAAGTTAGAATTAGTAGGATTTGCCGCTCAAACCCTGTCTTTCAAATTAGATTGTAGGGCACTTTACCAATTGGGAGTCTGGGACAATGAGCACGCTCATGTGGGTTAGGAGTTGGGACAAAATTATCAAGTAAAAATCAGAAATATAAGAATATAAAACTAAGAAGTACGAAATATATCATGAAAGACAAAAATAAAAATACTCGAATTATATTCCGTCTTTAGATTAATTTTATTAATTAGAACTTTTTATTAAAAACCATGTTCAATCACCCACCAAAATGACAAGTCTCAATATTAAAAAAAAAAGAATAATATTCGAGTCCTCGTTAAGGAGTATAATTTATTATTATTATTATTATTATTTTTGATGTGATCCAATAGAATTTAAATATTTGATTGAGGAAAATATAAAAATTAAATTAAAACTATAGAATTTGCAAAACCTATTGACCCAACTTAGCAAAGATTATCGACTTCATATTTGTACCATATTAGGCCATGTTTGGTAGGCGGTCTGGTTTGGTCTGATCCAGTTCGATCTGGTCTAATCTGATCTGGATCCTGAATTTAAAAGTTTATTTGGTAAGCGGTCTGGTTTTACTATTTATTTATTATAATATTTATTTATGTATTATTTATTTATTATTTCTTCACTTTATAATGTATTTTACTATTTATATTATTATTTATTCATTTATATATTAATTTATAAATATATTCTATTTATTTATTATTATTTCCTTATTTAATTTATAAATTATTTATTCATTTTTAATTATTTAAAAATATATTTTATTAATTTAATAATTTAATATTTATTTATTATTATTATTATACTCATTTTTTATTATTATTATGAAGTATTTATTTATTATTATATTTATTGATTATGTATTATCTATTTATTATTATATCTATTTATAATTTATTTCATTTTTTTTATCATTTATTATTTTTATTATATTTTTAAATATGTTTTATGTAATTTATTATTATTATTTATTCATTTTTAATTATTTACAATTATATTTTATTAATTTATTATTTAATCCATTTTTATTATTATATTTATTTATTATTATTATGTATTATTTAATTCTATTTGTTTATTATTTATTATTTATAATATAAATTATTTATTATTTATAAATATATTTAATTATTTATTCATTTATTTATTATTATATTTATTTATTATTATTATATTCATTTTTTAAAATTATTATTAGGTATTATTTAATTCATTTTGTTTATTATTTATTATTTATATTTTATTTTTAAAATATGTTTTATTTTATTTATTATTATTATTTATTCATTTTTAATTATTTATAAATATATTTTATTAATAAGACCAGACCGGACCAGGTTGAACCATCAAAAAATTTGGTTCCAAAAACACCCCATTTGGTTTAATTTGGTCTGGTTCCAAATTTTGAGACCAACTCCAAACAAATATGGTCTGTTCCCTGAAAACAAAGACCAGACTAAACTAGGTGAAACTAGATAACCTACCAAACAACGCTTAGTAAATGATCCAATTTAGTAAGTGATATAAGCGCTCCTATTATTTAAAATAGAAATAAAAATAATAATTACAGTATTAAAGATATAGTGCAGTTAGGTGGGTCTGAGTCAAAAGGGTAAAGTGAGAAACTAAAAGTTAGAGAAGATAAAGATGCTCGCCCACGCTTCTTGACGGCACGTGTGACACACTTTCATCCCATCTGCTTTCTTCGTTTAAATTTCACCACGGTTAATATCTTGACTCCCATGTTAAAAATGTCGCATTTGCTTGTAATTCTGAATTAATTTTTATTTTTTAAATTTTAAAATTATACAAAAAGTCTTCTTACTTCAATTTTCTAAAATTTATTTTAAAAATATCAATTATAAAAAATTCTATTTTCTATACACTATCTCTTTGTTTTTAATTAAAGATAATTCAAATTTTAAAATTACAAACACAAAAGACACATTGATACTCTCTGTAATTTGGTTAAAGTACTATTAACACTATTTAACTCATACAAGTTTATTCACAATATTCATTATTAGATTATTAGATGATTTTCGTGTGGTGTAAAGTAAAACTTATTATTAGTAAAAAACTATCGCATCAAATATATAACGATAAGGAACAAGGTTTTTTTTTTTACTAAATAGAATTTTGTCTCATTGAAAAAGGAAGTTGTGAGTTACAACCTTTTAGGAGAAAATTTTGAAGGTTAAAGAAAAGAAGAATGCAGTTAATAGAAATATCTTCAAAAAAATTGAAAAGAAAAAAGATGATTAATTATAATAAATTCTTATAAATATTGTTTATTTATTAGGATCATAAAGGAAAGAATACACCAAAAATGTTTAATGTAATAAGATGTCCCGTGTGTACTAACATCTAATTAAACGGTGAGAGGTACAAGAATATTGAGTTTATATGCTACGAATTTCATTCAATTAAAATTAATACATTTTTTCCTTTTTTTATTTTTATCCCATTAATAAACAACATAATTTGGAGTAACATTGATTGATGAAGCTATAATTTTTTCTAGTCAAAGTACAAAATTCAATTTTAATTCTATGAGTTAAGTCAAAAGTGCTTATAAACAAATCTAACTAAAAATCAATAACATTCGTGCCAATGAATACTCTAATGCTCTTAAAAATTAACAAATGTTTGAAAATAAATGTTCAAGATTTTATAACTATTTTTTAGAAAAACAAACTTTAATTTCTTGTCAAAGCTAAAACACAAAAAAAAAAAAAAAAAAAAAAAAAAAAAAAAAAAAAAAAAAAAAAAAAAAAAAAAAACCCCACGTGATATGTAGGTGCCATGCAAGTGGTTCACGTGTTTTTGAATCTCCCCAAGGCGCGTGGGGGGAAAAAGTGATAGAGCAAGATAGGAGCCTAGGCAGTAACAGCCAATTGGACACTGTAGTAGGAACCCGTTTTGTCCGGGTTATGAAGCTAGTAGGCCTAGGCCTCTGTTGCAATTGATGGCTTTGATAAAGACCTCCCACTTTTCATCGACATTGTGACATATTATTTGTACATATATAATTTGAATTTACACAATTGCCCTTTTCATTGAATCTATTAGGGAAAGTAAATGAATCGGTTAAAGTGGTGATTATTGTGTCTCTCTAGCTTGAATACCCTTTTTGGTTCACATGGACCATTTCCATAGGCTTTCTGCATACCAAAAATCCCATCTAGGGTTCCTAAATTTATGGTCTCCTACCTATCATTTATGCCCTAGTTTTTAACAATTAAGTAAAATCTTTTGAAAAAATATTATTTTTATTACGGTTAATTTCATTTACATTTTATGAAATTTATTCTTTCTTCAATCACACTTTCTACTAATTTGTAAATCTTCAATCATACCCCCATTAGTCAATATTTAAATAAATTATCTAATTTTTCCCCTTAAACCAAAGGGCCTGATATTGAATTTATTTTAGGATATTCCAAACCCTAGTCCAAACATACTTATTCTTTCACACAAAATGGCTCCACATATCTTCTTCATCCTTGCCTATCACCATGCCATCTAATCCCCCTCTCCAAAATGGCTGGCCTCATCACCTTCATCATCCAATGCAACTCCATCGTCACTACCATCACCACATCTTCCAACCTCGCCATCATCTGCAATTCTATCGACAAAGACGTCGCCTCTGACCATACACACACACATATATATATATATATAGGAGATTGGTGAAAGGAAAAAATGGAAGTGGTGTGTCCCTCTTAACCGCAAGTGGATTTTTTGGTATCAAATGTGGAATAGGCTGAGGGTAATTTGGGTGTTTAATAAAAAAAATTATAGTTTGAGGGGTGTAAATGATGGGTATGAGAAAAAAATAAAGGGTGTAATTAAAGATTTGCAAACCATAAAAAGTATAATTGAAGAAATAACAAATCTCATAGATGTAGATGAAGTTAATCCTTTTTATTACAACTCACTTTGTGAAAGGGAGTTATTTTTCAAAGGGAATAATTTTGGTTATGAATGAAGTGTATATTAAATGCGTGTCATATAATGTGCAAAAATTAGTATATGGTCTTCACCCTTGATATATATAAATTTTGATACACATGTGGGTCATGTTTGAATTGGGTTTTCAAACATTATTTTTGGACGGGAAAATTGTTTTGAATGGTGTTTGACAAAATTTTAGAAGAATTTTTGAGTCTTGAAAGAGAGTTTTAAAGAAGTTAAGGAGTACTAGCTTCTCAAAACAGTTTATGCTTCTCTTTTTCTTCTACGTAAAGTCAGAAGTAGAAGCTATGTCAAACAAGGTAGTAGGTATATAGTATATAACAACAACAATATTTTTGCTCATATACAGAAAAGTAATGAATTCATACAAATTAAGTATATTAATTAGGGGTGTTCATGGAACCGAATTAGAATCGGGTGTTCGGTTCCGGATCCGTTTCCAAAATCAAAGAACCAAAATTTAGGTTCGGTTCCGGTTCCTACCCCTTTAGAATCAAACCGAATCAAACCAAACCGATTTTGTTTTTAATATATATTTATTTTTACTAGTGTTATATTCTTATCTTTATATATATATATTTACAATATATGCATTTTATTATTATTATTAGATGCAAGTGTAATTTTAGGTTTGTAATATTTGAAAAGTTGAAATATTCTATTTAATTTTGTTTATAATTATATTATTTTTTAAATATTTGGTATTTTTTTTAGTGATATTAATCATTATATGTGATTTGTTTATAAAAATTAATTATTATGAAAATATAACATATATTATAATTTTTGTGATCGACGTAGCATTGCTCTAATCATTTTATTTTATTTTTATCATTTTTGCAATGTGTTTAAATCCGAATTTACAGTATTATGCTGGAAAATTCATTACTTAAGAAGATGATGTTAGAGTGACTAAAATAGAAACAAAATTTATTTTTTTACTTTGAGACATCTTATCGAAATAATTTATATATTAATCATTTAAAACATATCCAAGTAAAAAACTAACATCAAAGTTTAAGTTATGGAATAAAGTGTTATTGTTCCATCAATCCTTGGTCCATCTTAGAAGTGGTCATTTAATAAGTGAATTTTGGCGGTCATCTTTCTAGTTGTGATCCTTTGCATTCCCATATACTTTAATATACAAATCTTTTGCGACCAAAAAGTAATTTACACTATTTAAGGCTCTTAATTCAAATTAATGAACAATTGATCAAAATAGGATGTAGGGTAAAGATGAACTTTGCAGCTCATTAATGCAATTTTGGCTTGGCATTTGTTGGAGTATTTTGTGATACCCCAATTGGAAAATCACCACACATATTAATAGACACTTGTCGTTTACCAATTGCACATGAAATGATCAAATAACCACAACTCTCAATGGCCTACAAGCTTTGTTTGGCAAAGACAAAAGTTGGGTTGGCATGGTAGTTGACCGTTTAAAAGGAAGGAGGAATGAACAATATAAGGAACATTATATAGCTTCCAATCTACAAAAATGATAAAATTGACTTATAAATAAATGAAAAAAGTCACAAAATTTCACTCAACAATGATCTCAATAGATTTAAGATCATTGTTTTATCATTTAATTGTAATTTTGTAAAAGGGTAACTTAATTTTTTTCTTTCAATATGATATATGGCGGTGAAACCTGACATATGTGTATTTTTAACTGTTATTAGTTAAAAATATCACATATTATTACACTACGGGGCATTGTACTTCCTCTTGCTACCGAAAATGTAATAAATGTATAGGGGAAAATATACTAACCTCCCCTGAAGTTTTATACAATTACTACCATTAGTGTTTTTAATAATTGGGTACCCTGTTGCATTAAAACTTGTTTTAATTATTTTGATCAATAGGTATTTTTATCACTATGTTATATCATTGTTGTCCTATATTTTTTTGGGGAAGTCTAGATTAACAAGCAACAAACAAAAATCAAGAAGAATGTCAAATACTCATAGAGATCCACCAACATTTTTTTTTAAAGAATAATCAATCAATTAAAGTGAAACAAAGTAGTGTCTTTATTCAATGGTAAAGTGCATTAAACCCATTGAACTATGTTCTCTTCCAACAAACCCCCAAATTATGTTTTAGATTCTAAATTCCTCTGACTATCTCAAATTTTACAATTCACTCTCTCCTGTCATAACACCTTAGTTAAAATTAGGATAATTTGCACTCAGATCTCCTGAAGTTTTGATCAATTGTATTCGCTCCCTGAGATTTCACTTTTCTTATAATGACACCCCCTAAAGGGGAGAAATGACCGAAATGCCCTTGTGTTGTCTCCCTTATTTCATGAGACAAATATATAGGTGGTAAAATTACCTCCATACCCCAAGATGAAAACCCTATAATGTATATATATCTATAACAACTATTCTAAAATGTGAGGGGTTCAAAATATTTCCAAGCATTTTTTTCAAAATAAAAATTAATGAATTAATATGTATTAGTTAAATGCAACTCTAAAGAGTATGTCAAAACGATATAGAGTAAAAGAAAAGGGGTTGAAAATATTTCAATACTTTTAAAAAAAAAATAATTAATTAATATGCATTACTTGAAGTGTAACTCTAATGAATATTTCAAAAGATATAAGACAGGGATTATAAATATTTTCATATATATTTTTTTAAAATTAATTAATTAATATACATTAATTGAAATGCAACTCTAATGGATATTTCATAAGATATAGAGTAAATATATAAGACAAATATATTTCGGTAAGGAAAAATAATATAACTTAAAATACAGAAATCTGTATATATTTATCTATCTATCTATACACTACTAATAAAAATATAAGGACTGTCTAATATTTAGATTCATTATCACCTTTTACAATATAAAAAATTATAATAAATAAAGTTTGTCATTATTTAAAGTGTAATGACTTAAATTAACTTTACAAAAAAAATAATAAATAATATATCATTTGTCATATTTTTATAAAAAATATAAAAAATTATAATAAGTAAAGTTTGTTATTATTTTACAGTGTAAGGGCTTAAATTAATTTTACACAAAGAATAATAAATTATAAACCATTTGTAACATTTTTATACATTTATCACATCTTACAATAAAACAAAAACTATAATTAAAATGTATTATTACTTTTTTAAATTGTAGGAGTCGTATATTATTTATTTACAAAATTAATTAAATTATATGAGCTCACAAATATTTTATACATGTATCACCTTCTAAAATAAATATATATATATAATAATAATAAACAAAGTGTATTATTATTATTATTTAATGTAAAAGGTCACAATATTAGTTTTAGGGGAAAATTAAAAAACTATAACTTTTGGGGCCTATATTACAAAAATGACAATTTTAAAAAAATAATTTAAAGAAATGTGATAATATTTCAAAAATCATTGTATCCAAAGTACTTGAATTTTTTTTCCAAATTTAGCTTAAGACACAAGGGTTGTTTGGTCCATTAATTTAGCCAACATGTCTTTTACACTAAAGCAAGGGTACAAGAGTCATTTCATGGGATCTTCACCCTTTTTGGGGGTGTCATTGCAAAAAAAATAAAATCTCAGGAAATGAGTGTAATTGATCGAAACTACAACGAATCTGATTACAAATTATCCTAATTTTAACTAACGGTGTTATTTATAATTTGAGGGGCATGACTTAGTTCGGGGGTTATTGAGAGAGATAAAATAGTTTAAGGGGTTTAATGCAATTTAAACTTATTCAATAAGAGAAGATTAAAATAACCAAATTTGGGACATGAGAGAGATTTGTAGGATGAGAAAGGGACAGAATAGACATCCGCCCGGAAATGAAGGGGGTCGTACACAGAATTATATTACAAGCTCAACCAATGACCATACCCATAAGTATACCACTAGAACGTTTACATTTCACACACCCAAACACCATAATACACACACAATATACACACCCACACATATACACACGGAGTAGCTGTTCCCTCCACCCAGCAGTCGCAGCACTGCTCCCTGCAGCAGCTGCTGTATCTTGCAGGTTCGAACAACAGCAACCCCCAATACTACTGTATATGTATATATATTTGTATATCTATAATATTTATATGTATATATATAATGTAAAGTAATTGAGACTAGTAAAGTGGATTTGATGTGTAAAAGCTAGTCTTAAAATTATTTTAGAGAGAGGGAGAGAAGCAAATGTGAAGAGTGCGCAGGTTAACTAGCAGGTGCACATAGCACAGCACCCTTTGGGGACGCAGTTCTTTTCTCTACTTTCTCTCTCTATATCTGTATATCTATATAATCGCGCAATCGACTGTATAGGCCTCATATTTTGCCTCCATTTCGCTTCAATTTCGCTCTGTTTTCTCCTAGGGTTTTGATATGATGGGCGGATTAATCGATCTCAACACCGTCAACGACGGCGACGACGACGAGACGCCGACGCCGTCGTTCTATTCTCCGTCGTCTTCGTCGTCCTCCGCCTCAGCTCCGGCGTCGTCGTCGTCGGCGGCTGTGTGTTTGGAGCTGTGGCACGCGTGTGCTGGACCGCTCATATCGCTGCCTAAGAAAGGGAGTGTGGTGGTCTACTTCCCACAGGGTCACTTGGAGCATCTGTCTGATTTTCCCGCCATATCATACGATCTTCCTCCTCAGGTCTTCTGTCGCGTTCTCGATGTCAAGCTTCATGTGAGTAGTACATATATTGTATAGATACATGTATAGAGTATGTATTGTGTGTACGTATATATGAAATTATTCAATCTTTTGTATGCGCTTGTGATTTCTTATGGACCAATTAGTTGGTGTTGATTTTTGGAGTTTCAATTTTGGAAATTTTGCTGTTATTGGGAATTTTTTCCTCTTTCGAGTGTGTGTTAATTTTGGGAGATTTTTGGGACTTTTCCTGTTTGGGTAGGCGGAGGCAGCCACTGATGAGGTTTTTGCACAAGTCTCCCTAGCTCCTGATACTCAGGTCAGTGGTATGAATGTGTATATATATCTATGTGTGCGTGTATATATCTGTGTATGGTTCTGCATTCTTAAATTTCTCTCTTATTATGGAAGTATGTTCTGTTACCATTTTTGGAAGTTCTGTTCTTTCTTCAACGAACTTAAATATGCTATCTTCGATTTCTTAAGCGAAAATTGCAGAAGGGTTTTGAAAATGCCAGCCCGTAGATACCCAAGTTATTTTGAAATAATAGTTCCCTCTAATTTTCTGTGATTCTGTTTGTGGTGACTATACTTTTCACTAAATTGTTGGTACATGAAGCAGGTTGAACAGAAATGGAGAGAAGGGGAGATCGAGGGAGACGGTGAGGAAGATGACATTGAAGGTGCTGTGAAGTCAACAACACCCCACATGTTCTGTAAGACCCTCACTGCTTCTGATACTAGTACTCATGGAGGTTTTTCTGTCCCGCGCCGGGCAGCTGAAGATTGCTTCCCTCCCCTGGTAGTTCAAATTACTTTTTTTTTTTTTTTTTTTATAATTTCAGCTGAACTCATTTTGAAATTTATGCTTCATCTTGTTTTGCTTTATTTTATATTTTAAATTTATTGTTGCATTATATTTTCACATGCCCCATAAATTACCTCTATTATATAGGATACCGACTTTTGCTAGAGTTTTGATGTAGGATTATAAACAACAAAGGCCTTCACAAGAAATATTAGCAAAAGACCTGTATGGGGTTGAGTGGAGGTTCCGACATATCTACCGAGGTAATGCAACGAAAATTGTATATATGTGTTTCATTTATCTGGGTTATGTGCTTGTGTGAAGCTCTTCCGTAGTGATGTGGATGTTAATGGTTGGGAGTCCATAAGTCGATGTTTCAAGTTTGTCCTTTTCTTTTGTGTATGAGCAGGCCAGCCTCGAAGGCATCTGCTCACTACTGGTTGGAGTGCATTTGTGAATAAGAAAAAGCTCGTCTCTGGAGACGCTGTTCTCTTTTTAAGGTATGGAGACCTGAAATTGAAGAAATTTTAGCTTTACTTTGCAGTTCTTATACTTCTATTTATGGCAGGGGTGATGATGGAGAATTGAGGTTGGGAATCCGGAGAGCAGCTCAAGTGAAAAATAGTGCTACTTTTCCAACTCCTTGTGGCCAGCAGTTGAATGTTGGCAGTTTCACTGATGTGGCAAATGCTATATCTAAGAGATCTATGTTTAATGTTTGCTACAATCCAAGGTAATTTGTTGACGTTTCCATTATTTCTGCAATAAAAAACATGACGGTCAATTTTGATTTTAATTTTTAATTTTACATGGCTAGATTGCTTTCTCAAATGTTACATGAGATCCTAGAAATGTCCTTCCTTCCTTTTACTCAGCTGATGTTGCATGGCATTAACTAACAGTGTTTGATATTATGATTTTCATCCTTTCATAATGCTCAACGTCGTGTTGAATGCTAATGATAGCTGAAGTGCATCCTTTCATAATGCGACCTAAGATGTGTAGCACACTCTGTTTAAGGAGAAAATGACAGAGTTTCTTGCTGTACAATGTGATCTGATCTTGGTGTACATGAGAAAATAGTACGTCGAAAATTACATGATTTGAACATGGCATCTTCTAGTGATGCAGTAACTTGTAATTATGAAAATCGCAATATCGTGTAATCAGTGTTGTTAAATGCGTGCCTAGTCGTGCAGGTGGGACTTTGACAACATATGTGCCTTTTTTATGGAATGTAAATGCTTTAGTAATAATTTTATTTTTCCCTTGCATTTTCCTTCGTGTGCCTCACTTCACTTAGCGCGCTTCACTTTACGCCTAGGCTCCAGAGAACCTCTAATGCTTTAGTACTCCCTCGAGGCTTTAACAGTGGGTGTAATTGGATGTAATTTCAGAATGATAGCATGTTCCCAATTTAGTCACGTTGACAAGCATATTAACCTGTCATCTATTGGATCTTGCCTTCAAAATTTTTGTTGACCTGTCCTTATTCGTAAATTTAAATGACTTTGGTATGATGCTTTGTGTAAAATAAATTGTGAATATAGTGTATTATGGGTCTTTATCTAAAAATTACTGGTTGTAAACATAGTGCAGCTTCCATAGACTTTCTTGGTCTATGTTTTCCATCTTTATCTAATTGCCTCTAGAATTGAATTGCATCTTTGCAGGGCAAGCTTGTCAGAGTTTGTAATACCAGTATGTAGATTTTCAAAGAGCCTTGCTCAGGCCTTTTCTGTTGGAATGAGGTTTAGAATGCGTTTGGAAACAGAGGATGCAGCAGAGAGAAGGTTAGTTATTTTGTAATTGCAGCACGTAAAACAAGTTGCCTCACCAGTATCTAACGTGCAAGATTTCTTGCAGGTATACTGGACTAATAACTGGAATAGGTGATATTGATCCTTTTAGATGGCCGGGTTCAAAATGGAGGAGCCTATTGGTATGCATTTTTTAAGCTTTACTTTTCATGCAATCACCATCTGAAATTCTTCTAGTCCTGCCACAGTTATTTGTGGCTATGTTTTATATTGGTAGAGAGATTTATGCCTCAAGGCTCAACAACCTAAGGCTATATGTGCTTAAAAATTCAGTAAATAAGTTGTTCAGTCTTGTCTTCATTCTGGATTCATGTCTAAATGAGATGCTTATTCTTCCAGGTGGTTTATTTTTTCTCTGTTCTTTTTTTTTTCCCCAACTGTTTGTGATTGAGATGAGGAAATTTTCTGAGTTGGTGCACAGTTAAGTTGTTAAAACATTCAGTTGTTAGAAAGGCTTATACCCTGAGGCTTCTCCTACTAGCACATACTTTTAGAACTCTGTGTAAATAAGTTGTACGCCTCTTGCCAATGGTCTGGCCTTGTGTAGGGGAGTACTTTGTAGTCTATCAGAAACATATATATTTCCATTATTTTTCTACTTTAAATATTATAATCTTGTCATTTTGAAGCTGTCTTACTTAATATAAAACATTTTTCAATATAGTCTATCAGAAACATATATATTTCCATGATTTTTCTACTTTAAAACTTATACTAGATGGTAAATTTCATGTTTAAAAAATCTGAAAATTAGATGCGCAAGGGATTCTGAAGATGAAGTTACATTTTCCCTTGTTTTCTATTGGTATCAAAATCCATGATACTACCACTATCATCAATCTCCTAAAAAATTGTAAAATTCTTCAAAATTTTCTATTAATGAAATTTGAAACATGCAGCTTGAGGCTTATGTTCCAACCTCATAGATATTTCTTTACTCTTTCAACCTTATCCCAAGGATGGGCCTTGGTGCGAAGGTATGGTTACTCAATTGTGACCGGGGTCATGGGTTCGAAAGAGGAAAAACCTCCACGCGTTAGGAGAGAAGAATTACTCTTCAGTCAAGTGATATGCAATTGATATATTTCTGCATTAGCCTGTCTGATAGTGTTCAGTATTGCAGTATCGCTTAGCAAAAATCCTTGCACTTGAGGTGTATTTCAATTTGCATGGTCGTTTTTGCTTTTCTGATTGATGAGCATAGTTGTTTCTTGAAATGCGAGTAGATAACTTGTAACTAGATAATATTTGACTTTTTTGGTGTAGATTCAGAAAGGTGAATTTCCTATGCTTTTGGCCCTCATGTTTTACATCTTATTACTTTGTTTACCAAACTTATTACTACAATTTTTTATCTCTTTTCCGGTAGTTTCAGAGAAGGTCCTTACATCATTAGCCACCTGGGTTGAGGCCCCTGATACAATTTCTTAATCGCTCCGTACAATGATTCTTGATCTTCTTTCCATTTCGGGATCTCCCAAAATTCTTGTCCCTCGATGTAAAGAAGTAACTTATTTCCCAAAATACCCTGAACTTTTGAGAACTTATGCTACACCACTTTAAATTGGTAATTTTACAATTTTATTATGATACGGAGCATTAAATGCGTGTCCTCTAAAATAGTTGGGAGTCCCAAAAAAGCCCAAGAATTATGGGACTAAAGGAGTAATATTCAATGGTCATTACTTAATACTTTAATCAGCTTCAGGAACTCCTTGTTTTCTGAGGTAAATTTTTCTTGCTCATCTTCCACTCAGTATCCCTTGTGTTTGTGCATTGTCATATTAGGTGCCCACTGTCATCGTTAATATCCAATGCATATCTTGATACCTTTATGGTACAAGTATCAGGTTACATCTTGACTCACTTTTGCAGGTAAGATGGGATGACACAGAGGCTACGCAACATAATAGGGTGTCTCCATGGGAGATTGAACCATCTGGTTCAGTTCTGGGATCCAGCAGTTTGTTGGTTCCTGGTACGAAGAGGACCAGGGATGGTTTGCCTTCAACAAAACCAGATATTCCAATTCCCAGAGGTCCTGCATCTCCTAGAAAAAATATTGTCAAAAACAAGCTGCTCTTCCTTCTTCATTAGTAATTTCAACTTACTATACTTTTCCTTTTACAGATGGGACAGGTGTGTCAGACTTCACGGAATCTCTGAGGTTCCAGAAGGTCTTGCAAGGTCAAGAAATTTTGGGTTTTAATAATCCTTTTGATGGAATTGATGCTCAGAATCATAATCCATCTGATATAAGGATGTGCTACCCTGGTTCTAATGGTTCCAGGGTTTCTTCGGGAGGAAATGGTGTGAGGAATCTGCTTGGAAATTGTGATATTTCCTGTGGAAGTGTAGGCTTTGGTGAATCTTTCCGATTCAATAAGGTCTTGCAAGGTCAAGAAACTTTTTTAAATTTGCCATATGGAAGAGGCCCAACTAACATGGTGCAGGAAAACAGTGGCCGTCGAGGAATCACCGGTGGCGTTCGAGTGTCTAACTCTGGAAATGGCTGGTGTTCCCTGATGCCGGGATGTGATACTTATGTGCGTCCATCTGCACCAATGGTGCAATCATCATCACCACCTTCTGTGTTAATGTTCCAGCAAGAAAGCACTCCAACTCGTAACTTTCATGCAATGTTCGGCATTTCTAATCAGGAAGAGATTAGCAACCGGTCTTCCTTTGGTATTTCTGAATCTTTCAGTGGGAAACTTGCAGCTACCTCGGCTCGTGATTGTAGCTCAAAGAGCGAAGAGAAAAAACATATTAATTTTTCTGGTGTCTTAACAGAGCTTAATCAACCAGGTATTCCACATGCTAGTCTTGCAACTCGATCATCATCCAGGAGCAGTCAAGATTTATCTTCCACATGTAAAAGTAGCTGCAGGCTGTTTGGTTTTCCCTTAACTGAGGGAAGACGTGCTATAAATAAAGACGGAAATCCATCCCATGTTACATTTCCAAGTAATCCCGATTCTTCTTTTCTGCACCTTGGTGAGGGGCAGTTGCATCCCAATCCACCTCTGGTCACTAAGGTAGTAGGAAGCAGTTGTACCAAAGGAAGTGACCTCTATGCGGTTAGAGATATGCTTCTTGATATTGCATTGTAGTGTACTGTTGTAATGTAAGAACTGCAGAGTTGTTTGTTTGTAGATGGAACCTCATCTCTCCAAATTTGATTGGTTTGGAATTAATTTCTGAGGTGGGAGCTTATGTTATACTAAAGAGCATTTGAATGGTGTAGACAAGGGAAGTGACTGGTATAAGGATGATGAGGACGACCGATGCCTATTGGAGAGATATCAGTAAGTGACTCCTTATTTTGCATTTATCAGTAATTTTTATAGCTTCGATTGCGATGCATCTAAGGTTCAAATTCATTCATGAAATGGCTTTCTGTGTTTCATAAATCATCTTATGCATTTGTTTAGAAAACTGCATGTAGTCTAAAGTCGGGGCGTTAGGAGATGGTTTAAGTAAATATCAGCAAACCTAGTTTCTGAATCTTGTGAACCTCAGGTGGGGGTTTATTTTGCTCTCAGAAGCATCTAATGCATTTGTTTCGAAGACTTCCCGTAAACGTCTGGTTTGGGAGATGGAACTTATTAATTTTAGCATCCAGCATAACACACTACTTTTGTGTGATTCTAGTTTTATATTTACTATGATTTTCTGTATTCTAGATTTACTTCCCTTTTAGGTACATTCTGATTTCTTTAAATTTATCAGTTATCTTTTGCAGGAACTCTGCAGTGCTGACCTATCAAAAGAAAAAAAGAAAAAAGAAAAAGAAAAAGAAAAAGAAAAAAAGACCTCAGCAGTGCTGTACCAAACATTGCAATTCACTAGTGAAGGAGATGTAATGGTGGCATCTGAGGTTTCTAAATTGGATACCACTAGTTGCTTAAATATTAGGCCTTTCATCTATGACTTTTGCTTTTGGGGGAAAAAATTGTAACTATTGTCTCTAAACTTTATTGTGACTTTAGTTCCTTTGGCTTTGCAGAAGACAATGTAATGGTATTCTATGAAAGTTTCTGGTAATATTCATTATTATTATTATTATAATTATTCTTGTTGTTATTATCTCATTGGTTTCCTAGCATTATTCATTTGCCATAGAACCATTCTTTGAAGTTTATGAAATAGTCTCCCAACCTTTAGGGGCTGACATATTTATAAATTGTTCATTATCTCTGCATGAAATTGATTGATCCTTGCTTACAAGATGAAGCAGAGTTGGATGGTTTTGTTTTTCTTTCTTCTGGTAATATGTTTATCCATACATATGGTTTGCTTATATAGTTATATATCTATATACACATGTGTCTGTACGTATTTATAAATTCATATCCTTTTTGGGAACATTTTGAGAATCAAAATTTATACTCAAGATACTTTCAACATGATGAGTTTGCTCAGCAGTATTTTCATTGATTTTCTCCTGTTATGTGAACCTAATTAGCATATGTTCAGTTTTGATAACTAGTCTGGTAAAAAAAAAAATGATTTCATTTTCTTCTTATTACTTGAATTGGTTGCCACTTGATCTAATTATTAATTGAAACCTGGTTATGGTGCCACGAGTGGTTTCTGATCATGGTGTGTGACCAAAAGCAATCACATTCCTGTGTTTGTTTTTCTTTACATTCATGTGTTAATCCCTGTATTATTTTTCAATTAATCAGAAAATTTGTTTCATACTTTTTATGTACTACGAACAATGTGATTTAAGATAAACAAATTTATTTGTAACATAAACAACAAAACAACTAGAACTCAGAAAAAGCATTAGAAAACAGCCATGGAGCAACTAGAACTTAATGACTTGCTTGATTTGCATTTTTGAAAATAGTTTTATGTTATTTGAAAATTGAAAATCAGAAAACTGTAAATAAATTCAGTTAAGGGTCTGTTTGGTTCAATTTTCTTAAAATAATTTTCTGAAAATTCAGTAAAAATGTAGCTATTATCAGAGAACTAATTTTTATTATTATCAGAAAACTGTTTTATGTTATCAGAATTATTAACAACAGTTTTTAGAAATATAAACTAAACAGATTCTAAAATACTATTCCTAGTTTCTTTAGAAAGTGATGTCTGGTTTGAGCTTTTCTTTACATTGCCAAAATATTTAGAGAAGTAGCTAGTGTGAAATCATTAAATTCTATACCAATCTCCCAATAATAATATTGTAACCGCCCTACTTAGCACTAGTTGCACTTACATCAAGAGATCAAGAGAGGTCAATAAATTTCACATATACCCCATAGAAAGACAAATAATAACCGTACAAAAATAAATGCAATATTATTATCACCCACACAATTAATTTAGTAGTCCCTGCATGGTCCATCTCTAATATAGCAAAGACCCACACTAGTCTCTATTACTCCATGTATTATCACATCCCTTTTGCCTCATTTTCCACACATATTTCACCAACCTTTTATTCTGTTTTTCAAAACAGTCCAATCCCATGGTTCCCACAAGTTGCCATTATTTTGGACCTCAAAATCACCTCCCCAATCCAATGGAAGTGTCTAAGATTTGGATGTACATGTAACTTTAATATCTATAACATTTACAGTATATATATTGGGTAATACTTATTTTAGGCCATATCAATAAAAATTTCTTACTTACATATGATATGGCTCAATTAACTATTAACACGTGTCTAAATATATAATTAATTTTAACTAAAGATTTGAATCCATCTCATGATTCTATCTTGTATCCTCACAATATCTATCTTCTAGTTAGAGACCAATATTCACAAACCACCTTATATATATATATATATATGTATGTATATATTTATCTTCATCTTCACATACTAATATATACTACGACTAACATATGTTACACATCTATCATCCAACATTAAATAGAACTCCTTCACTTGCGATCTCTTTTTCTTGTCCACTTTATGGATTTAGATCTCATGATATTGCATGAATAATAAATTGTAATTTTGATTTGATTTACCAAATATATGGATAAGTATAAGAATTGAGAAGTTCACCAAGATAGAGAAAGCTATTAATAATATACATATCCCTTTTCATTATTTAAAATAATTATTTTTTTGAGACATGTGACATTATTTAGTTGGGTTACATGATGTATAAGTAGGAAGACCTAAGATAAGTATTGTCTTATATATATAAGTAGGATGACATCAAAAATCTATTAGCCTCTCATAAAGAATTTCGATTATCTTTTTTCCCAAAAATAGCCAATAGAGCGGCTCATGAGTTGGGGAAACTTGCAAATCTCTATCAAAAGTTTGACGTGATTAACTTCTCTAATGAAGATACATGTAATTCTATTTGGAAGAAGATTGTAAGGGCCGAATGTACTCTATGATCTTTTGGTTAATGAAAGTTTTGCTTTCTAGGTTAAAAAAAAAAACAAAAAAAGACAAGTATTGTCCATATATATATATATATATATATAGCGATATGTCGGTACCTATAGTTTCTATACATATGTACATGTATATATTCTCTATACACACGAAGATGGAGTTGACATGAGGGAATGCATGGATTCACATTTACAGTGTCGTATTTAGAGGTCAATGTGACATTTGTTAAAGCAAAACCATATATGGCTCTCAATGCCATTAATGTTGAACTTTAATATCTGGTTGCTTGGAACATGGGTTTGATGGTCCCTTTGGGTTCACTTTCTACATCAACATTAATTTTTGCCACAATTTCCGCTTTCAGCCTTTTATTTTATTTAACTATTTACCAACCAAAAACAAAATAGTGAAGTATTTATGTGGCCATATATAGTAGCACTTGAGTTCTAGTTAAAGCATACCAAAGTTGTGCATTGAAATTCGGTTGTTTCTATGATATTTGTCAATTTTCAGACAATCTATATAACTTATACTAGTAGTTTATAGTCCAATATTTCAGTAAAAGTTTCCTACTTAAACATCGTCCAACTAAATAATGTCACGTGTCTCAAAAATAATTATTTTAAATAATAAAAAGGAATATGTATACTATTAATAACTCTCTTCCTTGGTGAACTTCTCAATTCTTATACTTATCAATTTATTTGGTTAATCAAATCAAAATTATAATTTATTATTCATGCAATAGCATGAGATGAGATCCAAATCCATAAAGTTGACAAAAAAAAGAGATCACAAGTAAAGGAGTTCTATTTGATGCTGGATGCTAGATGTGTAACATGTGTTAGTCGTTGTATATATTAGTATGTGAAGATGAAGATAAAGTGGTTTGTGAATATTGGTCTCTAATTATGAAGATAGATATTGTGACCTAAAACAAATATTGTCCTATATTTAATATTGATAATGTTCAATATTTATTTTTAAAATCCACATTAACCGAGATAATTACACTGTTACTGCAATTTTGATCAATATTGATACCGCAACAACAACTATACATAATATGTATATATATATATATATATATATATATGTGTGTGTGTGTGTGTGTTTTGTACTTCCGGAGAGTTGACAGTGCAAGAATGTGAAAGAAGGAAAAAATAGTTGGATCCATGAATACAGTGTAATAATGTTCAAGCCTAGAAAATAGACGTCAAAAGTGACACTTTCTAAAATCATAATATGTATATAGAACTATCAATGGATTGTATTTTGATCCGAATCCGATCCGATTAGCCGGATATGAATTGAAAATAAAATCCGATAACCCGATTAGGATTCGAATCCGATAATCCAATTTCTTAACAAATTGAATTTAGATTTATGTAATTTCTTAAAAAAATTAATAATTTTTTGTAATTTTTTTTTACCTAATCGGATCGGATATCCGAAAATAAAAAAAAATCGGATTTGGATCAATTAAGTGAAAATCCATCTGGTTATCGGGTCGGATATAAGCTTATCGGATTCGGATCGGATCAAGACAAATCCGATCCGAATCCGACCCGTTTACAGGTCTATATGTATATATATACATATATATATATATGTGTGTTTTGTACTTCCGGAGAGTTGACAGTGCAAGAGTGTGAAAGAAGGAAAAAATAGTTGGATCCATGAATACAGTGTAATAATGTTCAAGCCTAGAAAATAGACATCAAAAGTGACACTTTCTAAAATCATAGGTCTCAAAACATGGGTTGATGGTTCACTTATAGCACATATTTATGCTTTCATCCGCTGCTATTATTGAAACCAATTTAGAAGTAGTTTTTTTTTTCCCTTCTTACTCGGCCTAGTTATTGATTTGTAAACTCAATGTGACAAATTTACAGTCATAGCTCTCTTCGATTTAATTATCTTAAAAGAATACAAAGTAGATATGGAGAACAATTTTCATCCTAATTCGGTTGGTTCCCGCCCATAATTTGCGATATTGTCCAAAACTGTTACGTATCGGCCGGTTTGTAATACTTTAGGAAAGTATCGATATCATTATTTAGCACCGATACTCATTTTAGAGGCCGATATTGTCCAAGTCCGTTACACCAATATCGCAACCGATACTAAAACCAAAACCGCAACCGCGAACATAATTCTAGCCTTGATCGTGATATGTAATTTTTTTTCTAAAATACTTGATATTGTAGGACGATACAGGGAGAAGAGGGAGAAGCGGTGGACTTCGCACATTTTCATGGACGAGAATCTTGTCCAGTTCTCCTGCATTATTTCTCTTCAGTCTACTCTAGATCAAGATTCGGTGGTTAAATAATATTCATATAATCATTTTGCAAAATTGCAAAATACAATATTTTCATAATATACTTTTAATTTTTTTTATTAAATGATGTGACATATTTTCAATCACAACACCAAACTCTTAAAAGGCTGGAGAGATAGAAACTAAGGTCCGTTTGGCAATCCGGTCTTGGTCTTGGTCTTTGATTTCAAGACCAAGATCATGTTTGGTTGGCCGATTTTGGATTTGGTTTTGGACACCCTAAAACCAACCACTAAAACCTGATTTTGGCCCACCATTTTTGACTTTTCTCTCTCTCTCTATATATATATGGCCGAAAATATGAATTATTTAAAAAAAAATTTTATATTTTTTGGAAAAAAATTAATTTCCGAAAAAATTATTTTTTCGAAAATAATTATCTTTTTCGGAAAAAAAAGAATTTTTTGGAAAAAAAAAATTTTTCGGAAAAAATCATATTTTCGGACAAAAATTAATTTTCTCCAAAAAAAATTTTTTTCGAAAATAATTTTTTTTTTTGGAAAAAAATTCTTTTCCGGAAAAAAATTATTAATTCGGGAAAAAATTATTTTTCCGAAAATATTTATTTTTTTGGAAAAAAATCATATTTTCGGAAAATAATTATTTTTTCGGAAAAAAATCATATTTTTGGGAAAAATTTAATTTTCGGAAAAAAATTAATTTTCGGAAAAAAATATTTTTTCGACAAAAATTATTTTTGAAAAAATTATTTTTCCCGAAAATTACTTTTTTTCCAATTTTATATATATATATTTTTCATATTTATATATTTTTAATACATATTAGTATATATATATATAATTATACCAAGACCAAAAACAAAACCAACTCCTTACCAAACACTATATATTGGTTTTAGATTTACCTAAAACCACCCAAGACCAAAACCAAGACCAAAACCAAAACCAAATTCCCAAACGGACCCTTAAGGGCCATTTGGGAGGTAATTTGTGATTTGTGATTCGAAATAAAAAATCAAGATATCACGGTTATAAAATAAATAAAAGGAAACTAAATCGTAGCAAATCATGTATTGTAATTTTTTTCTGAAGCGGAATTATGTTTGGTGCTGATGATTCTGGTCTGAGAAAAATGAAAGCTGAAGCAAACAGAGCATGTTTGGTGGAATTGGTGATTCCAAAAATATTGGATCAAAAAATTTTTATTTAATACTTAAATAATTATTTAATTATTTTTATTCAAATATATTTAATATTTTTAAATAACAAATAAAATTTAAAACTAATTTAAATATTTATTTATTCATTTTTTCAAATTATTTAATATTGAAATATTTATCTAATTATTATTAATTATTTATTCATTTTATTTTTGTTCATTATCTATTTTGTTTTATTTTATTTATTATTTTTAACTATTTATTACTCTTTTTTATTTAATTATTGTTATTTATTTATTAATCATCATTTTATTTTATTTTATTTATTATTTTCAATTATTTGTTACTCATTTTTATTTATTATTTATTTATTGTTTTTATTTATCAACTATTTACATGGAAGCATGTTGGGTGTGTTGATTTGGTTTGGACAAGCTATAGGGATGGAATCACACAAAATCACCTCAAAATGGTGATTCCAAAATCATTCTAAAAGTGTAATCATGATTTTGGCTAATTTGGGCCGGAAGAAGTAGAATCAAGGCTCCCAAATAATGCTTTGGTGATTTGGGCTGTGAATAATACCGAATCACTAAACAAAATGAGGGCTCCCAAACAGGCACTAAGGAGGTGGATCCAAATTTCACTTTCCATAACATAGTTTATTCATTGTAATATTAGTTTAAGTTTATATAATTGCTAGCTCTAAACCGCTGCGTAATAGTTTAATGGGTAATACTTGTCTCAGGCCATGTAAGGAGGAACTTTCTACTTACATGTGGCGTGGTCCAATGAAAAAAAGACATGTGTCAAAAAACTTTAAAACATCACCATAAATAAATTATTGTTTATATTTGAAAAACCAATCAAATAAATGATTATGAAAAGATTTTATAATTTATAGAAATATTTCCAAATTTTAGGAGAGGTGTAAATTTTTTTATTGGACAACACCACATGTAAGTAGGAAGTATCTCCTTCCATGGTCCGAGACAAGTATTGTCCTAATTTAATTATGTTATATACTTGGGTTGTCAATTAGCTTACCTAAGTGTAATATTAAGAATCAAAACAAGTTTGATTGTCCCGTCTTTCAAATGCGAATCACGTTTGATTCCATAGACTAATTCTAGTTAAATCTCAACGTTCAACTTTAGCATTAATTAATTATACTTATATATATATATATATATATATATATATCATGATATGGTAAATTGGTAATACTCTTAGAGTCCTATGCAGGCCGGTCCTGAAATTCCGAAAATAAGTAGAGGCCCCGGGAAAGAGCAAATGTGAGACCTTTTATACGTAATATTTTATGTGCTTAAAAATTATAAGTGGAAGAAAAATTATTTAAAAAGAATACATTAAATATATTGATATTAAAAAATTAAAAATAAAATTTATTTTGGTGTTATCGTGAAAAATTGTTGATGTTTGGTGAGTGCGA
The DNA here is from genome assembly GCA_963922005.1 of Cornus suecica. Classification (NCBI taxonomy): domain Eukaryota; kingdom Viridiplantae; phylum Streptophyta; class Magnoliopsida; order Cornales; family Cornaceae; genus Cornus; species Cornus suecica. The sequence goes on from OY998241.1 coordinate 78,183,866, forward strand.
CAGTGACTAAAGTTTTAAGTGTAGTCGGGTGAAAAATTATTGCGATTATGCGAGTGTGGCAATCACGAGAGCCCTTAGTGTAGTCGTGAAACATTGTGCGAGTGCGATAAAATTTTTCTAGCCCTAATCAGAACAATGATTTAATTTGGATTAAACTTTAGTTTCATTAAATTAAAAAATTGAGATTTTTTTTTAGTTTATAGTAGTAATAACAGAAATATGAAATTTTGGGACCTTAAATTGTGAAATTGAATTTAGTACGAATTGGATTATTAAATAAATTATTATTTTTTATCTATAATTAAATATTTTTATTTTAAAAAAATGAGGTCCTTGAATTGAATTCAGAAACCAATTATTATTATTTTTTAAAAAAATACAATACAAAAAATAAAAAAATAAAAAATAAAGTTGAGGCTCCCCGGGCTAGAGGCTTTAGGCAACCGCCTAGGTCACCTACCCTCACGACTGGGCCTGGTCCTATGGTTCACTAATGTTGCGTTTGCTTATTTTGGTGCGTATGAATGGAATGAAATGAAATGAAATACTCATTCCAGACATTCCTTTGTTTGATATGCATTTTAAAGTGATAATGATCATTCTAATGGAACGAATTTTCATTACAAGAATGAAAATTCATTCCATTAGTAATCTATGGAATGAACATTTCATTCCCCAACTAAATTAAAAAATATATATTTCATTCCTTATTTAATAATGCTTTAACTAAACAAAAGAATAAGAATGACCATTTCATTTCATTCTCATTCCAATTTCATTCTTACATTCATTTCATTTCATTCATGTTTGCTAAACACATCATAAGGTAATCCAAAAAATAGATTTGACTCTAAATTTTAGGAAATCTTGTTAATTAATTAATCATTTATTTATTAATACATGACATTTGACCATGGAATGCTAAAGAGTCAAGATAGTCCAGCAGTGCGATACACATTTTTGTTTTTTTTTGGGTAAGGGCCATTTCACATTAGATTCGAAAGTATCGATATATGTCTCTGTCTCTACATATACGTACTTCTGTTTTACTATTAAACGACATTTAATAATGTTTGGAGGGCTTTTAGATTTAAAAAGTCATTCTAATAAAAAGTCCTTTATAAAAATGAGGTCACAAGAAATTCTTTAAAATAAAAAAAATATTTGGTAAACATCAATTAATAAATCCTTTTGATTTTAAAAAGAGTCAACTATATGTTTAGTGACAATTTAAAAAGTCCTTTCAAAAGAAAAATAAATTTTACATTACAATATTACCCTCATTTTATAAATATTAGTATTTATTATACTTATAAATGAAATAGAAAACCCAACACTATTTCTATCAATTGTTTTATTCAATGTGAAGAGTAACCTATCAATTTTCATGAATGTTATTTAAGAAATACAAAAATATCTAATTTAATTTTTTTCTTTTATAAATCATATCTAAATTTTTGTGAGTATTTCGAAACAAAATAAATTCTCAATTAGCAAAATGCATATTATGTTTCAATATTTTTATGTGTGGGTGTGTGTCCAACTTCCAACTATGATAATTTGTAGGAAGCATGCTCTATCAGTAAAGAAAATCAATTTAAGCACATCCACAAAAACAATGCATGCCCAACATATATAGAAATAGTAAAATTATAGGAACGAGGCCATAATCAAGCATATGATAGTAAAGCGAGATTGAGACCTTCATTCCACCCATACCCACGATTCAAAACATTCCAAAGGAAGATATTTTGTTTGGGAATTCTATCAAATAGGTGGTGTGCATCTGATATAGAGTGGAAGATGCTAAAAATTGACGAGTTTGGTGGCTAAACAACTTGTCATTCGATCAAGGTTATAAAAATTATACAAAAAAATATTCAAATTCCAACATATATATGTTATTGATACTTTTGTGAGAGAATTAGAGTCCTTAAACAGATATATTTACTATATATTTTTTTTATGTATATATATATATACATAATAAACACATGATTGAGTTAAGAAATTGATTGAGATAAATATGAATATATCTATAAATAATTATATTCTGTAAACAATAGAGATAATACATAAAACGTGTCTGATTCAAACTCTTCAACAAGAATCATAGCATAAATAGGAGTGTATCAACCCTTAGATTTCATCATCTCAACTCTAAACACATATTAAAATATAGAATTGGAAGATAACCCACATTACTTTTCGTGCATTTTCCCCCCAATTTAACATATTGAATTATCTTCAAAACCCTATTACTTAGGGCCTGTTTGGTAGAGCTGTGTTTGTGTTTGTGTTTGTGTTGAAATAAACAAAAAACAGGTTTTTGGTTTTTTTGTTTATTCATCCAAAAACATAAGTATGTTTGGTAGGGATGTTTTTTGGGTTGAAATTAAAAAATTAAAAATCAATAATTAATAATATAAATAATAAATATAATATAATATAATAATAATAATAAATGAATACAATAATAATAAATAAATATAATAATAAAAAAATGGACTAAACAATAAATAATAATAATAAAATAAATAATAAATTACATAAAATATATTTAAAAATATAATAAAAATAATAAATAATAAACAAAATGAAATAAATAATAATAAAAAATAAATAAATACAATAATAAATAAATATATATAATAATAATAAATGGACTAAATAATAAATAATAATAATAAATTAATAAAATAAATAATAAATTACATAAAACATATTTAAAAATATAATAAAAATAATAAATAATAAACAAAATGAAATAAATAATAATAAAAAATAAATAAATACAATAATAAATATATATATATAATAATAATAAATGGACTAAATAATAAATAATAATAATAAATTAATAAAATAAATAATAAATTACATAAAACATATTTAAAAATATAATAAAAATAATAAATAATAAACAAAATGAAATAAATAATAATAATAAATAAATATAATAATAAATAATAAGTAAATATAATAACAAATAAATACTTCATAATAATAATAAAAAATGAGTATAATAATAATAAATTAATAAAAATATATTTTTAAATAATTAAAAATGAATAAATAATTTATAAATAAAATGAATTAAATAATGAAATAATAATAAATAAATAAATAGAATATATTTATAAATTAATATATAAATTAATAAACAATAATATAAATAATAATTTAATAATATAAATAATAAAATAATAAAATATATTATAAAATAAAGAAATAATAAAGAAAGAAAAATAATAATACATAAATAAATATTATAATAAAGAATAAATAAATAGTAAGACCAAATTCATTTTTATAAATAGTGGAGTGAAAAAACACCAAATTTTGGTTTTTTCATTTTGTACTAAAAGAGGCAAGTGTTTGTTTAATGTGGTTTGGAAACACAAACATAAAAATCCAACCAAACATGTGTTTTAAACTAAAACACACAAACAGAAACAGAAACCCTTCAACCAAACAGGCCCTTACAAATCGGCTAAGTGTTAAGATATCTTGAAAAATTATGGATTCTAATATTGTTGACGTTAGAATATCAATAGAATGAAAGGATTTTTATAATCAGTAATAATTTGTTTGAAACTATTTTCGACTAGTTAGAACATGAAGTAGAAATTTTCTGAAACTTTCTCCCTTCGATCTTGATATAAGTGAGGGGTAAAAATGTCTATTTCAAATTTTACTTAAAATTGCATTTTAACTTTTGGAACGTGATTTTGAAATTATAAGGAACTTCTCTGAGACGGACTTTTTACAATTTTTACGTTCGTTAGAAGTCTCTTTTAATTGTTTCACTAAACAATCAAAAAAATTGGAAATGGACTTTTTGCTCTTGGAAGCCCTTTTGAAGGCTTTGAAAAGCCGTCCCAAACATTCCCTATTTAATAATATATATTTAAATATATATTTCATTCCATTAGTAATATATGGAATGAACATTCCATTCCCCAACTAAATTAAAATATATATATTTCATTCCTTATTTAATAATGCTCTAACCAAACAAAAGAATAAGAATGACCATTCTCATTCTTATTCTATTCCCACATTCATTCCATTCCATTTCATTCATGTTTACCAAACACAACATAAGGTAATCCAAAAAATAGATTTGACTCTAAATTTTAGGAAATCTTGTTAATTAATTAATCATTTATTTATTAATACATGACATTTGACCATGGAATGCTAAAGAGTCAAGATAGTCCAGCAGTGCGATACACATTTTTGTTTTTTTTTTGGGTAAGGGCCATTTCACATTAGATTCTAAATTATCAATATATGTCTCTATCTCCACATATACGTACTTCTGTTTTACTATTAAACGACATTTAATAATTATTAAGTGTTTGAGAAAATTATAATGCACGTATTTGTTTTTCGGGTATGGATGTTTAGTGGTCAATTCTATAATCTTTACTTCCCAACGTGTGGAAAAGTTAGTCAAACACTCTATGAGCCCGTTTGGGAATTTGGTTTTGGTCTTGGTATTGTGATTTTGATTTTGGAGGTCTTGGGTGGTTTTAGCTAAATCTAAAACCTATATATAATGTTTGGTAAGAATTTGGTTTTGATTTTGGTCTTGGTATAATTATATATATATACTAATATGTATTAAAAATATATAAATATGAAAAATATATATATAAAATTGGAAAAAATATTAAAATGAAAAAATATATATAATTAAAAAATATTTAAAATTCCCGAAAACATTTGACATTTTTATTTATTTTTATTCGAAAAAATATATATATAATCGAAAAAAAAAATTTAAAATGTGAAAATTATATATAAAATTCAAATAATATATCTTAAATTTGAAAAAATATATATAATTCAAAAAAAATATAAAATTCTGAATAATTTTATTATATACTGAAAAAATTTAAAAATTTAGAAAAAAAAGGATATAAAATGGGGAAAAATAATTTTATTTCGAAAAAATAATTTTTTTCGGAAAAATAATTTTTTTTCCGAAAATTAATTTTTTTCCAAATATTATATATTATTATTTTCAAAATAATTCATATTTTCGGCCATATATATATATATATATATATATATATATAGAGAGAGAGAGAGAGAAAAGTCAAAATTGGTAGGCCAAAATCATGGTTTTAGTGGTTAATTTTAAAAAGCCCAAAACCAAATCCAAAACCCACCAACCAAACATGATTTGGTCTTGAAATCAAAGACCAAAACCAAAACCAAAACCAAAACCAGTACCAAAACCACCTATCCAAACATGTCTATGAGTTTAATAAGTTACTAGATCTTTTCACCAAGTCAAACGACCAACATTAATATGAATTATTTTATAATTTTCTTTCACATGGTGAAATTTATGTTGTGTTTCGCAGAAATACAATGGTTAGAGTATTGGTCAATAGAGTGAAATATTTTTAAAAATTTTATTAAAAAATAAAATATCTATTACAGTATTATATGGATTTGTTAATAAAATAGATTTCCATTCTTTATAATGAATCCATTTTGAGAGAATACCAATTCTCATTTTATAATACATACTAAATTAAAAATGATTGAAGTTGATATTTTATTCTATTATTGTGTGCCAAATGCATTATTATATATAGTTAGTCAAATATATAGATATTGGTTTCTTAGAAAGTAGAAATTGTAAAGATATTCTAAATCTTATTCGATTTTCGATTTTTGTTAGAGGAGGTTTTGCACGAATGAATTATGTGAATTAATAAAATAATAATCAATATTTTCATATATATAAACATATGGCTTCATTTTTATATAATTCATTTTCATTTTATATGCGTTGATAAAAGTGATAAGTAGATGATTTTTCTCTACAACGCGCATTGGAGCAGTACTGTGCAGTGTGCACTCGTCTCTTTCCCGCGTGATCAAACGCTACGAAGAACCTTCCCTTGTGGACCCCTACTAATCCCGACTCAATGTGGACCCCTCAGTACCGTCGTATGTGGGCCCATCAATACCGTTCCTTTTATTTTCCCGTTAGCACCTTGAAGGTGGCATTTATTTACCAGGCTCACAGCCAATCCTTGAGCTCCGACTAAGGATAGAATCGTCATTTAAACTCAAACGACCGCTTTCCTTGCCGTTTGAAGCCCACGTCACCGCCTCCGTACTGGCACGTTGACGAGTCAACATGGCGCACCGAAACAAAAGCTTGAATACACTCGACTAAAATGCGCTGCAAAAACAGAGACGCGTGTGAACACTACCACACTACATATATATAATCACCCTCCACAACCACAACATATGTTATTAGATCACTCAACAACATACCCGGGTTACCTCAACACTCCTCCAAAATATAGAGAGAGAATTTTTTTTAGAGAGAGAGAGATGGCAGAGGAAACTACAGAGTTGATTACACTTGAACAGACACCAACATGGGCAGTGGCTACTGTGTGCTTTGTTTTGATAGCTATTTCTATACTTCTCGAGTACTGCCTTCATCTCTTAACCCAGGTACACACACATATATATATAAATATATGTATATGTATTTTTTCTATCACTTGCATGGTCACCCATTACCCCATGCATTCATTCATTCATATGTTAACTGTTTTTTCATTCAATTATTTTTCAGTACTTTAACAAGAAGAGAAGGAAATCTCTCATTCAAGCTCTTGACAAGATTAAATCTGGTATGACTAATTTTACAAAATAAAAAAATTAATTGCTACATTTATATAATTAATCAATCAAAATGGGACGGTTTGATTTTATTTCTAATGTGTCATTTTATATGTATATATATATGTGCTATGTAGAATTGTTGCTGTTGGGGTTTATATCATTGTTGCTGACTGTTTGCGAAAAGCGAATTGCAAATATATGTATACCCCAAAGTGTGGGTGAGACGTTTCTTCCATGTGGAAGCTTTGAGAATGATGCTGAGGAGGAAACCAAATGTGCAGAGCAGGTAAGGAACAAAATGCTCATTAAAATCCAATTTCAATATATAATCGGAATCGAATGCATCTATATATCTATATCTCTCTCTCTCTATCTATATATATATATTCATACGTACATATGAATAATGATGTTATAGATAAATTATCTAGTTGTCAATGTGGTTGTATTATTGTATACTATGTGCCTACCTATAAGTGTATTTTAATGTGTTTGTCAAATAAATACTACAAATTTTAATTAGTGGGGGGTATTGGGATTTCGTTCATATATTAATGTTGTGAGGTTGAATCTGAATTATTGATTTTTAGTTTATATATATTTTTAGTGTTAATATGATTTTGGCAATTACAAACATGAATTAATGTATACATATGAATTTGTGAACAGGGAAAACTTTCCTTGCTGTCAAGAAATGGTGTGCAGCAACTCCAGATGTTAATCTTTGTGCTAGCCTTCTTCCATGTTTTCTCTTCCTTCCTTACTTTCAGTCTTGGAATTGTCAAGGTAATACATACTCTTATGATCCGTTTGGGACTCATTTTGTTTTTGGCGTCTTATTTTTAGCCGAAATGAATTAGACGTTTTTGTTGTAGGGTGTTTTTAGTTAAAATTGGAATTATGCTTGGTTAATATAAATTTGAATCTGTTTTAAGTTTAGCTTAAGCATATTTTAGGTATAGTGTTGAAGCAAACAGTGCCAAAATAAGAAAAACATCAAATTAGCATTTTTATTTTTTTCTGGAATGTTTTAACTAGTTATTCACATTACGGTGCTAAACAAAACAGACCACGTCCAAGTATGCTTCAGCCTCAAAAGTGCATTGATTTCCGGCCAAAAACAGAAACGCAAAAAACAAAATATGGGTTTTTTTTGTTACTTTTTAGATGATGGGATTTGTTTCTAAGGTTTTGACTTAGTGATACAATAAACCAACTCGCTAGTCTGAAAAGAGGAAGACAAATTGTAGATCAATTCTAGTGATAGAAAAAACCAATTTACAAGTCTGAAAAGAGGAAGGCAAATTGTAGAGGAATTCTTGTGTGTGAATATTGCAATATTAGTCAACGGAGTGAAACTTTACCAAACATTAGGTTCTAGAGATATTTGAAGTGGTGAAGTTTTGTACTCTATGTTTGACAAATTATATTTATATGTGTGGCTTTGTGTTTTGGAATTATTCAGATGAAAAAATGGGAGTCTTGGGAGGCAGAGACAAGAACATTGGAGTATCAATTTTCAAACGGTGAGTTTTCAACACCATGAAATTCTATTTGGCCAAAAATGTTTGTGTCACAAATGAAATATATATATATATATATATAATGAATATTCCTCAAGTTAAATTCCAATGCCACATAAAAACTAAAAATCCATACTTGGGTATCATTTTTTCACTTATTTATACCTGAAAGTCAACTGAGCAAAGTCCTTTCAAAAATCAATAGACATTTTATAAGAAACTTTTCTTTCTAGTTGTATATTGAATTGTCTTTTAAGGGAAATTGACTTGACAGCAATGAACATTTGTTTTTCTTGTTCATTTGTTACCCAAGATTCCAAGTGATATATATATATATATATATATATATATATATTTTTTTTTTTTTTTTTTTTCTTTTTAGACTTTTTGGAAGAATTTACCATGGCTTTACAGGCCTTTACACAAGTTTGAATTGTATTGTATTAGAAGCATGCCATACATGACTTTGATAATTAACTGTTATGTAATCATAATAATAAGGGGGGGAAAAAAAACAGAAACTCAATTTTTTGAACATTGTCACTAAATTTGATTGAGAAATTATTCAGATCCTCGGCGGTTCCAACTCATCCATCAAACATCATTTGGAAGGAGACATCTGCAGTTTTGGAGCGAATATCGTTATCTTCGTTTACCTGTTAGTTCTACCAGAAAAATCAAAGCCACATTCTTGTAATCACATTTTGTGTGTGCTTAATTTCTATTAGGCAAATCTAATTTTGCTTTGCCATCTTTCACAGGCTTGTTTTCTTCGCCAATTCTACCAATCAGTTTCCAGAGTCGATTATCTCATTCTTCGACATGGATTCATTACGGTATGTCACTAACTTATTTAACAAAAATAAAATAAAAATATTCCGTTTCAGAATTTAACAGACAAAAATTTGCTGAATACCGTCCTCTGAAAACCATTTTTTATGCTCTCCTCTAGGCACATTTTTCAGCAGGAAGCAATTTTGACTTCCAAAAGTTTTTAAGAAGAGCTTTGGAAAAAGACTTTGGCGTGGTTGTGGGAATAAGGTAACACTATGAACTATTGCATTTTATGATACTACAACATTATTTCTCTTGCAAATTTCGGAAAATAAATTTTCTCGGGTTTTTTTGTTTTGTTTTTGCAGCCTCTGGACATGGATTTTCTCGATGCTTTTCATATTCCTCAATGCACATTGTAAATTCTTAATCCGTTGTATCCTCCATTAGAAACTTAGAACAGAGAATTTGAAATTAATAACCCTTTTTCGCTCTGCTGATTTTATTTAAATGTTTTTTTTGGGGGCTACAGTATTCTACAACTATTATTGGCTTCCCTTTATTCCATTAGTGGTAAGTAAATTAAATTGAATAAACAAGGTGAATAATATCATAAGTGCTATGATTTTCGAGACTAATGACATTTATATTATTTTGTGACTCAGATGCTGCTTGTGATTGGGACAAAGCTACAGAATATAATTACCAAAATGTGCTTAGATAGCAATGAAAAATCTCATGTTATTAGAGGAATTTTTCTTGTTAAGCCAAGTGACCACTTTTTCTGGTTTAATCGTCCGAAACTGCTTCTCCACCTCATGCACTTCATCTTATTTCAGGTTAGTTGCAAATAAACATTTTTTTTTTCTCGGAACCTTAAAGTTACGGATGATTTTGGTTTTCGCGAGTAATTGCCTTTGATTTAACAGACATTTTCGCTATGTTGTTTATTTATGGTTTATGCTAAATTTCGATTTTCAGAACTCCTTTCAACTGGCATTCTTCACATGGTCTTGGGTAAGCATATTCAAGCTAGCTCATAACTGAAGAGTACTAATTAGCTAGAAAATTTGATCACTCACATTTCTATATACATATATATATATATAAACAGTACAAATTTGGGCTAAGAACTTGCTTCCACCGAGAAACTGAGAACATCGTCTTGAAGATCGTCATGGGGCTTTTGGTTCACATCCTTTGTGGTTATGTGACACTGCCACTATATGCTTTGGTTACACAGGTAAACACTATCTCTCACTTCGATCATAAACTAAAATGTGGCTTATTAGTCAATTAAAGCTAATGAAACGTTTAAAGAAGCAAATCAATCATCAGTAATCAAGCTTGCTTCGTTTGTATATCTGAAAACTGTTTTTTGAGAACAAAAAATGACGGTTCTCTGGAAACAGGACATTTTTAATTTTCAGAAATGCAAACCAAACAGACACTCTCTTGAGCTCGCCTTAATTTTATCCAACTTGTACTTTGTAACAGATGGGCACATCAATGAAGAAAGCTGTGTTCACAGAGGGAGTAGTAACAGGTCTTAAGAGATGGCGAGCCAGAGCCCGGAAAAACTTGGCGCGAAGGGAGGTCTACTTTGCACGGACCTCACTGGATGCTTCGCTCAACACTTCAGTCACCACTTCACCGTCTTTTAGTACTCTCGACACTTCATTATCCGTGGGCGGATTGGATCATACATATCCCGATGATGGATTTGTGGCCGTTGAAATAAGTGATGAGGACAGTGTTGCTCGAACGCTGCCTGAGCAGCCTCAGAAGTTGGGATCTTTTGAGGGGTTTGACACTAGTAGATTGTGATGATTTTCACTTGCTAGGAGGGGACATTCAAGCATTGGCATTGATATAGCATGTACAGTTAATATATATATGGTTATTCATAGATATCTTCTGATTTTTAGTTCTGGTTCTATAGTATTTGCCATTTGATTAGTATATATTAGCACAGATTTTTATAAAAAAAATTCAGTCCAAACAATACAAGTTTGTAACTTGGAGCAGGGTCCAGTGCCTCGTGATTTCGCCCTGTTAGGATACACTTTTCAAAAGTTGTTTTGGACAGTGTTAGAAAAAAATTTTGCAAGAATTTTTAGATCATGAAATAATGTTTTGAAGAAGTTAGAAAGTACTGGCTTCTCAAAATAGTTTTTAACAAAAGCTTTGTCAAACCAAGGTTGTTGAAATCAATAGTCTCAGGAAAAAAAATAAAAAATAAAATCAGTAATCTAAGTAGGATTGTTGAGGGGTCCGTAGGATCGTAGGATCAGAATTATAGAATAATAAGATTTTATCTCATTATTAATAAATAATTCTCTTTACTTTTTTAAAGAATAATAATTTTATAATACAATAAAAATATACTCAAAATATAAAATATGAACAAAAACATCAAGATTTCAGGTCTTTAATTATTTTCTTATAAGTTTGGGCCATATATTAGAATATTTGACTAAATTATTAAAATTTTGGACCTTTCATATGGAGAACTTAACCCTTAAACTATTATTTTAATCCAAAAAATCTTAAAACACATAAGAGTAGAATTATAGTAAAATCGTTCAAAATTGTATAAAATCATATGATTTTACATATCACGATTTTGACACCCATGTGTCAAACAAAACCTTAGAGAGTGCTTAGACTTATTCATTGGTTAGTTTGAAATGGTTGAATGTAGGTCTCTCGTTATTGTTAGAGAATCTCTCTCTAGGTTTTTGAACAATTGAGTTTCCATATAATGTTTATGGGGAAATTTATTAAAATCCTTTTTACCCAAATAAATTGATCTTCTCCAAAGACAGTTGATATAAAGTAGGGGAAGGAAAAAAGGTGAAATAGAATATGGTTTGATGAATGAGGTATTGGTGAGAGTTTGAGTAAACAGAGTCACCATAGTAAAATATTGATCTAGTTTGGGCCTATTTTAGTAACTTTGTAATGATATAGTCTCATGTAAGTCATAATCCATGAGCTGAATGTGCCAACTATCAGTTTTCTTTGCAAATGAATTATGCTACTTACAAGTTACACATAACAAGCTGGCCAAAAAAAAAAAAACCTAATTAACCCGAATGGATTGGCCTAGTTAGAAAAGACTTCGGACTTAGTGCCTTAAGAAACATGATATCTCATATTCAATTCCTACTAGTTACAAACAATTCGTTAGGGCCACGATCGCCCGATTCGGGGGGATCACCTTGCATAGGTCCCGTAAATTAGTCGAGATGCACGTAAGCTGACCCCTTGAATGTAATGCTCGGGGACTCATATTATGTCAAACTATCAATTTTTTTTTCTTTGCAAATGGTCCGTGCTACACCTACAAACTAGCCAAAATGGCTAACCCAAGGCCCTTGCATTTCTCCAATACGTGTAAGCTGACCCTTTGAATGAAAGATCTGGAACTCATATTATGTCAAACTATCAATTTATTTTTCTTTGCAAATGGTCGATGCTACACCTACAAACTAGCCAAAAAGGCTAACCCAAGGCCCTTGCATTTCTCCAATACAATGCATCTTGACTCATGTTAGGTTCAAATATTGTTTTTCGTTAGGAATATGAGTGCCTAAATATTAAGATTATATCAGTTTCAAACTAATGAACAAAAAATAAATAACGGATAAGTATTATTAAAATGTTCAGGAAGACTTAAAACGGGGATCCCATTTACGGATGATGTTCCCATCTCTAATACAATATCTAATAATCTAAAACAAGAGGGAAAAAAAAAAAGAGTTTAAGATGTGTATGTGTTTGAAATGGATAAATTTTCTACAATTCTCTTTTCCGCTATCACCAAATATAGGATATTTAACTCTAAATAATTCAATAAATCTTTTTAAATTTAGGATACAATAAATTTATTTTATTTTTTAAAAAAAAATTGAATACCATTATAGGAAATTTCATAGAATTTCAGTAACAAAAATATTGAAAACTAATAAAATAAACAAAACTTAAACAATAAATATTTAATTACACTTGACGAGTGGCTTGAAAATTGACCTATATGGCAAATGCAGCTGATTTCAGTCAACGTTCCCGTTAGGTCAATTGATATTTGTCGAGTGAAAAATAAAAAATTAGGTTGGACATTTTGAAATGATATTTACAAAAATAAAAGGGGTGTTTATCCAAATAATTTAGCGAAATTCTCTTGGCTTGGGCAAAAAGAAAAGCAAAAGGTATGTAATAGACTCAAACCCCACAAAACTCCAAACACTCCCTTAAACCCTCCTCTCTCACTCTCTCTCTCTCAGAGGCGATTCAGGTACGATCCTTCTCTCATTCTTCGATTTCTACAGTCCATTGCTCGAAAATGGAACAATGTTCATATATATATATATATGTATATGTATTATGTATTTGTATCTAGGTATATCGATCTATACTTCCACCGATCTTATTGTACACAACAATGAGGATACTTTCGCGCACACATGCTACGCCTTGAACCACTCGCCCATCTCTATACTCATACATACATATATATATATATATATATATGTGCGTGTGTGCGTATATAGATAGATAGGGAAATGATTTACTGCTCTGAGATTTTGTTTGATGTTATTATTCATTTTATGCCTGATTTAATTTGTTCGAATCTTATATATATATATATATATATATGTATGTGTGTGTAGATAGATAGATAGGGAAACAATTTACTGCTCTGAGATTTTGTTTGATGTTATTATTCATTTTATGCCTGATTTTGTTCGTTTCTGATACTTCAATGTGCTTAGGCAAATTATTTGATAGGATTTTTGCATATCAGTTGAATAATCTGTGTGTTTGATAATATGGAGTTCATTTCTGTATTTATAAAGTTTAACAGCGAATTTGTATATAAATTGTTATATTTAGTAGCATTTCTGACTATAATAATTATTTTTAGTGCCGTATTCGAACATCACTTTTTAAATGAGGGTTTTATCATAATCTACGTAGTATTTTAGGAACAAATCATATATACAATGCTATAATGCAGCCATTGTAGGAGTAATGAACCATTAAGAAAATGATATTTGTGAAATTATGTGAGGTTGCATGGAAGCAGTCACGAGAAAATGTATCATACAGCCAATTTAGACACAAGAGAGCGATCAGATTGTTACTCCAAAAGAATATTAGGGGGTATTTGTCTAAATAGGATCGTCCTGTTCCTATGGAACCTATCACTCAATTATGAGCTAGTTTCGATTTGTAGATATTGGACAAATACATCTCTAGAATGCTAGATTACTTGAGATAGTTATATTCAAACACATAAAACTATATAGAACTCTCCACACCACTTGTAAGGAGCCTTCACTTGCCATTATAAAACTTAAGCTGCTATGTGGTGCCGGCGCTTATAAGACAAGAACCTTTTCATCCGTATCTACATCCTAGCATGCATCTAAGTTAAGCTTTAGAATGGTTTTGAAATTATATCTATTGCTCAAGTATTTGATGTTGGTTTTGATGACAGTAAAGGTTGTAAATAGCGCACTAGAGATTTTGGGAACTTAACTAACCCTCATACTTGGATCATCCTAAATTTGGGTTTAATATTGTATTCATTTCTTTATTCAAGTGATTTTATTTCTTCATTTGGTGTTTAGATTATTTGCTTCTTCTTTCCCCTAATTGTATCCTGAAATTATTGCTTCATGATCATTGTGTGATTCTGTTATACAAATAAGTATTATTTAGGAAAAATAGATTGGTGCAATAATATGTTTCCTTTTATGTTTGTATGTTTTGTAGTTTTTTCTTCATCTAATGACTTTTGTTCTTTCTTTGCTTTTGCTATTTAATCTTATCTGTAGAGCTTTTTTGCATTCCAGTTCTTTAATTAGTAATGCAATTGTTTTTACTGTACTTTTTTGAATTTTGAAACTCAATAGTTCATATTCTTGAAATTTTGACTTCCTCTTCTCTGAGTCCATTTTAGGGATTCAAACATGAACAAAGTCCCCAAAGTGCCAAAGGCAGTTCCCATTTTGGCTACACTGGGAGCCATTGGAGGGATTGGCCTGTATGCTGCCTTTAACAGTTTCTACAATGTTGACGGTGGGCATAGAGCGGTTGTGTTCAACCGTATTGTTGGTGTCAAAGAAAAGGTAGACATTATCCACACAGTTTTCTTAATCTCAATGCTGTGTCGATAAATGAATTGTTATTTATATTTATTTTCCCCGAAAGATAGACTTGAAATGATTATCCTACTAACATCTGTTACGTGCTTTCAACTCCATTTTCATTTTTTGTTTACTGTGATTATTTATGTGCATGTGTCTTGTTTCCTAATTGTCTGAATCTGAAAATCACCCGCTTCTATATTTGCAGTCATTTTCATTATTGTGCTATGTTCAGAATAATTTTTGTTATGGGACCTGAACTTTATGCATTAAAATGTTATGGTTCTGATATGCAGAAGATAGGTTTCTGCATTTTTTTTTGTTTTGCTAAATACTTGTTGTATGGTATTTATAACTTGGAGTGGCCCCTTTTTCGATGGCCCTTGGTGTCACTTTTGTCATCGATAACCTGTGATGCACGTAGAGATTAATACATTAAATAAGTCAATTTGTCGTTATTAGTTCCAGTCATTTACATTATTGCACTCCATTCTAACCTCAGATTAGTTGTTATATGGTTCAAGAATTTCATTCATTCCTGTATTATGGTTTCGACATGATGAAGAAAATAATTATCTGACTGTTTGGATTTGCTAAATAATTGGTGTATGGTATTTTTTATCTTCAGAATTGCCCCCCTTTTGATGGCCATTGATGTCACGAGTTCGCTAATCCTTACCACTTGGCTATCCTCATATGGCCTGTTTTGTTTGGGCAAGGCAGGGCTGTCCATTATCTCCCTTGCTTTTCCATCAATAACCTGTGATGCACGTACCAATTAATGTAGTAAATAAGTCCAATTTGTCTTGAAGTTGTGGACAAAATAGGTCAAATAGCAAATCGGAGGGGAGATGAGTGCTTGTGTCCAAAAAAGAGTTCTACATCTTTGGGAGGTGAGTTCTAAAACATAATTTGGGGCTCTGGTATTAATGTTTATTTTGGCAGTTTCGCCCACACGGTGCACTATATAACAAATCCATGTTGCAGTGGATTACAAATTTTGAAATATGGTTGTCTTAGGTAACGTGTCTTGGTTTTATGTACAAGTGTTCAATTCATCAAACTTGCAAACCCAATGATCTGGAGACATTACTAAATGTCTTAGACTTTTCAGCTGTACCCTCCATGTCAAATGCCACCTGTTAGCAGGAGTTTAAACATAATAAAGACAGGTGAGGGAGGGAAGATTGGATTTCCCACATTTTTTATATTGCAGAAGGACCCCCCATTGGATGGGTTTTATTCTGCATTCCTCTTAGTCATCTGCCTCACTAGAGAGACTTGAAGTGCCTCTGTGTCAACTAACCACAAAATGTATGACGAATATCCGAGTGGCTGTAGAAAGAGGAGAAGTCCTGAATTCGCAGCTTCAGAGGCAGGGTTGTGCAATTTTTGTCTTCCCTCTTCTCTATTATCACCTTTCGGAAACTGAGATGAGTGGCTAGGAGGCCGAGGTTCAAGGAGCTTCCTCAAAGGAGGTAATGGGAGGGTCCTCGAGAAGTGGAGCAAGGGACTCCTCATACCTGGAAGACTGCACAAAGTGGGAGATAGTAAAAGTGCTCTTAAGAAGGGTAAGCTCGAGCGGCTTAAATCATAGGACAATAAATGTGCTATTAAGTTGAACGGATGACATTAACTCCCTAGAAACACAGGACAGACTTCCTCAGGCCAGTAACCTACTGCCTACCCTACTAATAGGATGGATACTCAGTACCCCGGATAATGAAGATCCAATTCCCATGACCATTGGTCATTATTCTCAGAAAAGAGTACAAGGACCAAACCTTTGTTTATGAGAACCGACAACCGTAGTACAAAGGATATTGAAGAATTCCTTGAGCTACCTCTGAAAGAACACCAGAAATATTGCCTTTGCTCTCTGAATCTCTACCTAGTCCTAATTTCGGTATCATTGACATGCGTGGAACGATCTCCTCACCTGATCAAGAACTCACTTCAGAATTTATTGTTTCATTTAATTTTAATTAGGTAAAAAGGATGTGTTTATATATGATAAATTTTTGGCATAAACATTTCGCTGCTTTGGAGCGATAAGGTAGCAAGCTTGTTAGATATAATTTTACACTTGGAAGGCTTGTTAGCCACATCCTCCAACCAAAGTGTCTTTTGCCTGACATGGGCACTTCATGCATTTTTCCATAGCTCATGTAACAAGGATTACAATGAAAAAATCAAAAAGGAAATCCTGAATCAGAGACCAAGAATTTTTGAGAAAACTCTAATTGTATTATAGTTTTCAAAATTAAAGTAAAACCTCATATTATACTAGTCATGCCCTCTCAGAGCACCACCACCCATATGCAGTTCTCACATGCAACGATAGATTTTTCCAGTGATGGCCCCCAAGGAGATTCAAACTCGTAACTTATAAATGCGAGGTTAGAGTCTTGTCATTAGGCTAACCCGTGGGGATAGTGCATATTATGTCTGAGGCATGATGTTTATGCCCCATCTAACCCTCTCACGAACCTTCTATCCTGAGGCTCGTGGAATTAGTCATTATGATAATGCTTAGATGCAAACACGTTGATCAATTCCAAAAGCTTGATAAGCCCATAATAAGTGAAGCAAAGTGCTGACTTCCTGTGACAGTTGCTGGGTATTTTGGAGTAAGGGTTTCAGCTGTTTCACATTTCCTACCGCTCTTGATTGCCTATATCTTCGTTGATTATCAATCTGGACAAATGTAAACTTATTCTGTACTATAGAATCTATTTAATTTGCTATTCATCGTGTCCACATTCGTTCTTTCTTGATTTTCCTTTTCTACAACACGAACACTTGGGTATTATTTTGCTTTCTCTCACCTAAAGAGTTCTGCAGGTTTATCCTGAAGGAACCCATTTGATGATTCCTTGGTTTGAAAGGCCTATCATTTATGATGTTCGTGCGCGTCCTCAAGTTACTGAGAGTACTTCTGGGAGTCGTGACCTTCAAATGGCAAGTATATTTCCCTGATTTGCGAGTATTAATCATATGAAAGAACAAAATGAAAATTAACATGGGCATCTGTCGTTCTCTTATAAACTCTTGCTGATTCACTTACCAAAAGAATTTATACTTCTAGGAGATCATCGACTTCTGTGTTGATATGTTCTCTAAATGAAGAATCGATGTGTTCTTGTAGTTAAAAAGGTGGTTCTAGAATTCCCGGTAATCATTACATTAGACGTTTCCTGCTTAACATTTTTTTGGACAGGTCAAGATTTCTCTTCGAGTCCTTACGCGCCCTGTGCCAGATAAGCTGCCTACTATCTACAGGACACTCGGTGAAAACTACAATGAGAGGGTACTGCCTTCCATAATCCATGAAACTCTGAAAGCCGTGGTTGCGCAATATAATGCAAGCCAGCTCATTACCCAGAGAGAGGTTAGCAATTAGGCCGTGTTCAACTCTGATACGGCAAACTTTCTGTTTTAGTAATGGGAATGTACGCTAAACTTCTGACAAACATGATTGTTCTGTGCAGGCTGTAAGTCGTGAGATTCGAAAAATATTGACACAGAGAGCAGCCTCCTTCAACATTGTACTGGACGATGTTTCCATTACAGGCCTAACTTTTGGGAAGGAGTTCACAGCTGCCATTGAGGCAAAGCAAATCGCGGCACAAGAAGCTGAGAGGGCTAAGTTTGTTGTGGAGAAAGCTGAGCAGGACAAGAGAAGCGCTGTTATCAGAGCACAGGTAAGAGAAATGTTCCTCAATTCACGATGAACTTCTCACCCGCATGTCAAATCTCTCTCATCATTTATTCGCTTATTGTTTATTATCACCAGGGTGAGGCCAAGAGTGCCCAGCTGATTGGTCAAGCGATTGCCAACAACCAGTCGTTTATCGCTCTACGAAAAATTGAAGCTGGGAGGGACATTGCGCATGCAATAGCTTCTGCTCAAAACCGCGTGTTCTTGAACGCAGACAACCTCTTGCTGAACCTTCAGGGGCTGAATCTGGATAGCATCTCTGCTAGAAAGTAATGAAAAGTAGAAGTTCGTGTTCTAAGCGCGATGGGTTTCTTTCTGGTCAGTGGGTTATGTTACAATTTTCAATGACTAAACTGTTGATAGCTTTAAGAGTGCTTTCGTGCTTTATACTATATATTGCTAAATCATGAGAGCAAACGAGCCCTTGACATGTTGAAGATGGCATATCTGTTAGGAATTCCGAAAACTGTTACTTTGATGGAAAACTTTCTTGCTATTCTAGGTTATGAAATCTCGAAATACTGCGATGCTGAATGAACAGAATTACATTTCATGGCCATCTGTGTTCCTACTATTTAACATTTCATGGTAAATTTTCATGGATAGCCTACTTTTAAAGCTTGTTGGAGTTGGGATGCCACAAGCAACCCCAAGAAATATCTATTACATGTGTATTTGTGGATCATTATATTATAGCAACTATCCTTCTGGATGGATAATATTCTGTTATTTTCTTTATTTTTCAACATGTTGAATGATTCCGTTGTTTTGTTTGTTTGTTTGTTTTTTTTTTATATATAATTTTGGCTATTATGATATTGATGTTTGACCAGGTTTTGATTTGATTTGTTATCCACGAAAAAGGTTGGTAAAGTAATTTACTCCCGAATTTTACTCGGTTTGTGGTGGTTGCTTTGTACGAGTCTTGTGGATTATTCGGTTATATATTCAGGAGGTTGAGTTCGTCATTCATTACGTTTAAAGAGCATCTCCTGTTTAGGAATGAAGTCGTCAAAAGATTGTGCAGAAAAGTGGCTTCTCTCTGCTTTTTCTCCAATGAAAATACAACAGATATTGATGGACCATTCATTAGAAGCAATGGTTGTTTTCAATCAAGTGGCTTGCAATCACTTGTTTTCAAACTTTAATGTCTAGTGTATTCATATATGTATTATTGGTGGAAAAACAACCATATATATATATATTGCCTTTATTGTCTATATATATACTTTAGTCATAGATGGTTGGGTCATGGAATAGAAAGATCCCAAACTTTAATTTGGTGTCGTGTGTACAAAATATGACTTTTCAGTAAGCGTGACATATCTAGAGGAAAAATTGAATAATCAAAATAAAGTTTTTATTGAATAACTGCATTTTGTATAGAAAAAATTGTTGGAATATTACACTAGTCTTCAATCTTTCCTTTTCAACTAACGGTGACCCTTTTATATGTTCTGTGTATAATTTTATTATCTTTTGACTCTGCATGAACTTCAATAGTTCTTTGTATAATCAAACCGAAAGTGAAATATTTTCTTGTAGAATCTAGGAGTGAGTGTTTGATACACTAAAGAATTGTCTAATTTGTCAAATACGAGAACTCAACTTTGAAATTTAGAAATCATTGTACTTGCAAGGTTTCTAGCATTATATAAGGATTTTCGTATGAAATTTTCAATGAAAGTGTAGTTTGTCAAATCTAAGAGTAAAAGGTTGATTATTATTCAGAGCATTAGATAATGACCTAACAAATAGTCCTCTTGAACAGATTATATGATTCTTTTTACATCATATAGAAAATTTTCATTTATAACAAAGTATCAAATAAATTTAAGATTGCATTAAAGGGGGATTTTTGAATTTTCAGGCGAAGTACAATGAATTTGGAGGTATGATTTAATTAATTATGGCAATTATATTTGTCATTTATTATATTATACACTTTGGCGATGAATAAAATAAATCAATACTTTCTTGAAATGCATATCCTATCCGAGATTCTCAATGAAAGTCTGATTTCTATGCATAACATCATTTCAGTAAATAAATAAATAAAAATCATTTCACTAATTAATTCATATCTCAATTATGAACTAAATATTCCTTTCTTGAAGGCGGTTGGAGTGATGGCGGGTCCAAATGGTGGCTTAGTCATGATTGCGTCACCTAATAAATGTTCATTTTTGCCAAGCCACCTTAGATGAACTTCTTTTTTGATGGTATAGTGTAGTTTTCTAACCAACTCTAATCACATTTTAGAGATGACTTTTTCTCATTTTTCCACACGTTTCTACCCAGACTTGGACCAACCGACAATTAGGCCCAGTTTGGAAACCTTATTTTTGTTCTGTTTTTTATTTTTTGGCATTGTTCAGGAGAATATAACATGTTTGACAACTTTTTTTACTGTTTGTTATGTTCTCAATTTGGAAACTATTTTCGTAAATAGTAGAAAAAACAAGGGAACAACAAAAATTTGTATTTTTGTTCTTTTTGGGATTTTCCAAAAAAAAAAATTTGTGGTAGAGAGGAAAAATTGTGAGAATATGTGTGTTTTTTTGCTCCAAACATATTTTTTGTTCTTGTTCTTTTGGGTGAGAAAATAATAACAAGAACAAAAATTATTTTTATTTTTTGGTTCTCAAAACAAAAACAATGATTTCCAAACGAGCCCTAATCTTTGTATTCTTTCAAATTTCTGAGAACAATCCTTCCCCTTTTTGTTGATATGTTTTTCATCGTAATAACGGTGTCATGAATTTCAATAATATCAATGTTAAATGGAGTATTGAACCATTATAAATAGTACATAACAATGTTAGCACATTTAAAAAGAATTATAAATTAGATGTAAATTTAAAAGCGGTATTGTGTGATATAGAATGACTAACAATTTTTTAATTTAATTTTATTTTTCAAGCAGTTGAAACAAATTGTGAACAGTTCTTTGTAGCAAAATAGGTCATATGATCTCAATTTTTGCCATTGAGTCAATTTTAAGAATGAAGTTTTTCAAAATTCAATCACCCAAAAAAGGAAAAAAAAAAAAATGTCACGAATTAAGCTTTTCAAATTAATGTTAATCAATTGGACATGTATTTTACTTTCACTTGCATATATTTGTTTTCAGAGAGACTCGTGGAGTTGTTATCAAATTCGATGTGAAGCCAAGAATATGGAGGATCAAATCTATGAAGTTTTTTAAAATTCTATTCAATTTAGAGGTTGAATAGGAGCAACAGTGGTCTTTATAATATGATTGATATTGAAGTGTGAGATATAGATTATCATTATTATATCTCACCACTAGGAGACAAGAAGACTATTTCTTAATTTTTCTTTATTTTTTCTTTTTGGGCCCACAAAGACAATTAAACTTTAACACAGGAAATATGTCAGACCTGTAATATAAATAAAATATTTAAATTTGAAAGATGACGAAAGTATTTCATTTTGTTGCATATATATTTATATCATTTGAATGATTAACTATAGCAATTAAAAAATCAAATGTGGTATAATGATACTATATGCTGAATTTCATGTTTTTTACGATCGAATATTGACGTCAATCTCTTAAAAGAGGAGAAATTATAATTATTCAAAAGACAACAACACAATCATAATTCATCAAATATGGAAGAAAGGGAATTACGGATCTAACAAAGAGTGTTATGTTTACTCAATTTCTATTAGTATAGTACCTTGTTATATACTTTCTATATTAAAGTAATAAAAAAATATTATCAAATAATCGTAAATTACATAATTCAAAATAATGATAACTCATTACATAAACAATTGCGTGAGTTATTTGCATAAACAGTTACTAATTGTACTTTATTATTTTTCTTATTTGTACGTGGATTTATAAGAATTTTAATTGCTATTAGAGAAATTTTAGTCCATTAATATTTAACGGAAAGAATAACTGGACTGATTTTTTTTAACTAATTAATTATATAATAATTTCTCATTAGTGAAGTCATCAGCTAGGTCCCACATGATTACGTCACATCATTTTGTCCTCTGTTTCTCATAGCGTGTGGCGTAGAGTACCACAACAAGGTGTTTCTTCTATATTTGACCCTTTACAATAAACTTGTGTTATGACACAACCCCCCAAACCCAAACGCTGTCGTTCTGTAGTGGTCCACGTAGCCGATGGTGACAACAGCTGAGATATCACATGTGGTCCTCACAATAAATATACCCACAGCTATTATTGCCACGTGTCAATACAAACAGTTATTATCGTTCTGTGATTGCGTCACTGATGATGTATGTTGTCTTGACAAAATTGTCCCTCTCCACTTCGCGTTATCCGGATAAATTTTTGTCTCCACACCAGGCCTGCATTTTGGACCACCTTTACGTTTTTGTTTTTTTTAAAAAAAAAACAAAATATTAGATTTTTATTGAATTCAACATATTAAAATTGTTCATGTTTGAGGTTTGCTAATTCATTTTATTTGGTTTAGTTTATAATACAATTAAAATGAGGTAAGTAAACATGGTTGATTTTATCTCAGTTATTATCTGTTAGGTAACTTAGGTTGTCCTATATCGGTTGTGGAACGGATTGGTGATCAGTATATAAACGTGAGGGAAGGTGGTCCCAACAAGTCTTAGCCCAGGTTTCCAGATAAACTGGTTATCATTGCTCCGACCCAAGACCTATTGTGAGGGGGAGATTTTTGGGGTTGTCCCATATCAATTGTGAAAGGGGCTGAGGTGAGATAATAGGTGATTTTGGTATTACTTTTCAATCCAAAAAATCAAAAATAATATTTGTAAATTTAGTACCAAAATAAAGGTTAATAAAACATTTAAAACAATCTCAAGAAGCATGTGATCTCATGTTCGATTTTTATTAAGTGCAAACAATTCGTTAGGACGACCGCGGATAAAGTCCGAGTCTTATTCGATTCGAGGGGGGGGAGTGTCGTCTGGGCTAGTAGAGCTGCAAACGAACCGAGTCAAGCCGAACTTTGGAATGTTCAAGCTCGGTTCATTTACTAAACAAGCCTAGAAAATGTGTTCAAGCTCGGCTCATTTGGTTAACGAACGAGCCCGAGCCGAATGCCAGATTTAATGAGCCGAGCCCGAGTTTGTTCACGAACGACTCGTTTCAGTGCAACATATATTAATCTTCCTAATAGTTGTCTGGATTGAGTTGTTGCATGTCTGTTTTAACATATTTCCACTAGTATAATTTTTTATAAATGAATTTTATGTTATGACCGCCTAATTTATATAATCTTTTTACAATAATCTTCATAATTTGTTCAATTTGAACACTTTCTTTTGTCAAATATGATATAATTTTACTATTTAACTTAGACGAGCATGTTCACGAGCTTGGCGAGTCGAGCTTAATAATGTTCAAGTTCGGCTCGGTTACTAAACAAGCCTAAAAATTGTGCTCAGGCTCGGTTCGTTTACTAAACGAACGAGCACGGGCCGAGCTCTTAACAAGCCGAACCCGAGCCTGCTCACGAACGGCCCGGTTCATTTGCAGCCTATGGGCTGGACATCACGGTTATCAAAAAATAAAAATAAAAAACTTTCAAAACATTGTATACTCGTATTTCAAGTTCAATGCATGAATTATTGAATTAGCCCTTGTTAAATATAACATTATTGCGGATTCAACCAAATATGTTGTAATGTAGTTTATGCTACAAGCATGGACAGATTTAATTAAGGACTAATGGGTTCATGGCCCCATTGAAATTTTTTTATTTTTTATTTTTTATTTTAAAATTTTGAATATTACATATTTAGCTCTCATTAAATTATTTTTTTACCTTAGATACCACTGAATTTAGATTTTTTTACAACTAAGTCATCACTGAAAATTTGTTTTAAACCCAAAAAAATAAATATATGTCATTTATATTCCAAAAATCCAAAAAAAATAAATTTTAACCCCCATTGACACGGATTCCTAGATCCGTCACTAGCTACAAGTTTGTTATTAGAGATATTTGTATTATAATTTGCTCTATTATTTGGATAGTAATACTTTTGAAAAATATCCAAATTAATTACATTGTTACTACCGCGCGAATAAGGAGTACTGCATGCATAATGAGGGCAAATATAAGATTTGTTTTTGTAAATTATTTATAAGAAAAGGTCGGCAGACATGGGATGAGGCAAATCTAAATCCCAATTAAAGTGTGTTAGGTTAATCTTTTGTTTTTAAAATTATCCAAGCATGTTTCTTCGACAAGAGTCTAATGTAAGTCATCAAGAAATATTATATATATATATATATATATATATATATATATATATATATATGTCATCTTCAGTTTATGTAGATGGTGATTCAATCAACTAACATGGAGCACCAAACATACCGGTGGTGCTGGTTACCGTTGACAATTTGTGTCGGTGGTGGGTCGTATTCGTCGGGTCAAAAAAAATCTGGTTAATATACGTATCAAATATGCTCAATTCTAATTCAACCCACAAGTTATTCTAATCCATTTAACCTATTAATTATAATATATTAAATTAAATTTGACATAATCCAATACGAAACGAATTATTTAACCTATTATCATCCAAATTAAATTGAATTTGACATGATCCAATAATAATTTATTGATATATTTCAACACATGATCAATTAAAGAAGAAAAAATATAAAATAAAATATAAATATAAATATAATTGTGTCAAACGTGTCGTGTTTGAGTTACTCGTGTCATGTTTTGATCGATCCTTATATTTTCATGTCGTGTTCGGATCGATCCTTATATAATTTTAATAATTTTATGATCAATTCTAAATTTTTTAATTTATGCATCATGTTATCTCCAAATACTAGTGAAGTGAAATATGCTTATTATTCTTGCATTTTCACGGGAAAAGCAGGCCAATGTTGATCTATCATTGTAACACTACCGAGACAAGGCAAGATGAGAGTGGACCAATCTAATTTCCACCAAACACTTTTAAATCCCAATTTTCGTTGACACCATTTTACTTGAAAATCAATCAAATCATTCTTAAATTTGAGACCCGGACAAAAAATTTTGGGTCTCCTTGATTTTCGAAAAAAAATGGGTTTTTTAATTTTTGTTTTGAAATATTAAATAAAAAAACTATAAAAAAGAATTCTGTTTGATTCATTTTTGAAACCTTTTTTTTTTATAAAGTTCAGTTATAAAATATTTAATAATTTAAAGGCCTTATAAAAGTATAATCATCAAAATGAGACAGTTTGGATATTTTTTGAAAATGAAGATGCCTGTGATAGTTAAAAGAAAATAAATTATTTCATTTAATAGTTGAAGTTAGTGTAAATAAATTATGAACAATACTTAGATTATGTCTCATGAAGACGAAGTTCCTTTCATTTCATTAATATGATCTAATAAAAATTAAATATGTCATACGTAACTAATTTTTTTATTTTTAAAAAAAATAAATATAAAATTTATAAAAATAATAATTATTATTAATTTTTAATTTTTTTTTATTTTAAACAGATATCCAAATTATAATAGACCAACTTCGTCTTCGTAGAACCAAGTATTGTTCATTAGAGGGGAATTAGTTAGAGATTAATTTTCACTTTTTCCAAAAAATTGTACTATAAAGTCTTTTCTCTCCCATTTCTTACCTAAATAAGAAAATTAAAAGAAGGTTGGAAAATTCCTATTTTGAGACCAAAGGAGTTAAAGCAAGCAAAACGTGGTCGGTGGAGTCACGTTTTACTCTACCCATAATATCCACGACACCAAACGGGCGCCTAAGCTCGTATAAATATACTACTCCATTATATATATATATATATATATATATTATATACATACACTCCATGCTGGCGTCAAGAAGGACGTAATTACTTGGAATCATTCGACCCGTCGTTGACGTAACGACACGTCACTAAAAGTAACCATGACGTGGTAGAACGGGTCACTGCCGTTGACGCTGAAGTCTCCCCCTCCCCCCAATCATACATTAATAACCACCCCCCACTTCATCCCTCTCTCTCTCTCTCTCTCTCTCTCTCTCTCTAAAAGTACTACTCACCCTACAATGCAACAAGCAATTCCCTACGGGACCTGGCTTCCGGCCACCGGAACCACCGCCGGCGGCCAGGATCCGGCGACGGAGAAAACCATCTCTGACGGAGAGGTAGAAGATGGTGGGATCAATTTGAAAAAAATGGCGGCGGAGAATGCGGTGGTGGTGTTTGGGGGACGGGGGTGCTGCATGTGCCACGTGGCGAAACTCCTGCTCTTAGGGCACGGAGTGAACCCGATTGTTTTGGAGGTGGATGAGGCGGCGGTGGCCGGCGAATTGGCGGGAATTATGGGCGGTGGTGCGGAGGAAGGGAATGGTGGCCGGACGAAGTTTCCGGTGGTGTTTATTGGCGGGAAGGTGTTTGGAGGACTGGAAAGAGTGATGGCTGCTCATATTTCGGGTGAGTTGGTGCCTCTTTTGAGAGAAGCTGGGGCTCTTTGGCTTTGATTCACTCCCAATGGTTTGGGGTCCAAAATTTATTTATTTTCTTATATAGTTTTGTCACATCTTTTTTATTTTGTATTTTATTTTTGGGTATTTTTTGTTTTTGAAAGATTGAGCAAAAAGGCTTAAGAGAAAATGAGCCTATATCAGATCATGTTATTTTGGCTATTAATGTATAGATTGGTGGGCTTTGTTTACTTTTTCGATAGATCATGTTTGTCTAACTTATAGTTACTTATCAACACTAATTGGCAAAAAAATTGCTTTCTAATATGGATTTTCATCTCCTCAAGTCATGATTGCTTTTTCTATTTTTGAAGGAATGAAAATTTTTGCAAGTTAAATAAACAAGCTTAACTAAGCAACTAGGGAGACAATAATGAATTGGAACTTAGAATTTTACAAAAATAAAAAATTAAACTTAAAGAGTAAAATTAGGAACTGGAATTGATTCTCATTTATTTTGGCCCAGGTGTAATGCTAGAATCATCCTTTTTTCTGTTTTTTCTTTTTTTCGGAAGGTAAATGAATATTAATAATACCCAGGATAATTATATAGGAACCAAGTCCAAATCATTGAGGAGACTCATTGGTAAGGCCCGTTTGGAAAATGTTCCTGATTCCAAACAAAATGAAAGCGAAGCATGTGCTGCAAGTTTTTTTTAAAGCGGAAGCATATTTGGTACTGATGATTCTGATATGAGAAAAATGAAAACTGAAGCAAACAAAACATGTTTGGTAGAACTGATAATTCCACAAAATTTGAAAGCAAAACATGTTTGGTGACTTCAAATGATCTGAAAATCTGTTTTTATGGTTAAGACATTAAATATAATAAATTATAAATTCTACAAATAAAAAAAAATTGATATTGTAAACAAATTAATTTTATTTTTTCTAAACTATACTATTGGATAAAAATAATTTTTTTTCAAAACAATAATTTTTTCTAAACTATACTATTGGATAAAAACAAATTTGAAATTATAACAAATAAATTAAGGAAAATCTGACATAAATTGAGGTAATTCTCTTACAAAATCATGCAACCACAATATGTATATGTCCTTCCCAAAAAATGCCCAATTTCGAAGTATACATATATATATATATAGACAGAGATAAAGCAGGTTTTGGGATATTTGGGAGCAAATGGGTGAAGAATGTGATGAACCGTGGAATTTTGCTTCCATTTTTTTGTTGGGCCCACAAATGAATAGTGGGCCGAGCAAGGAACAGCAAGTCTGAAGTTGCTTCCAAATTTGGGTTTTTGCTCTGGACTGCTCCAACATTTTAGAAACAAAAGAATTTAACCAAACAACCATTTCTTGCTTGGGCCTGTGAATTGTGCTGGAAATGGGAGCAAAATAAGGCTCCCAAATAAGCCCTAAGGGAAAGTAAACAAAAGGCCTTGTATTTAGGTCTGCAAACCAATTGAACCGAGCCCAAACTTTGAAATGTTTAAGCTCGATTCATTTATTAAACGAACCTCAAAATTATGCTCAGGCTCGGTTCATTTATTAGATGAACGAGCTCGAACCCGAGCCGTGCACTAGTTTTAACGAGTCGAGCTCAAGTTTATTCACGAACAGCTCGGTTCAATTGTAACATATATTATTCTTGTCAATAGTTGCCTAAATTAAGTTGTTGCATGTTTATTATAACATGTTTTCATTTTTTGAATACCATTATATTTGGATATTGTTTATTTCATTTTCTCTATTTTTTTTCATTAGTACATACTTTTTTTTGAAGTAATTTATATAAAATGATTGCATAAGTTGTATAATTCACAACAACTCTCTTTGTATTTTTCTTAAATCTGACACATTTGCTTAAGGATTATGAAATACTCTTAGTATTTTAGTTAGACGAGTCTGTTCACGAGTTTAGCAAGCTGAATTCAACAATGTTCAAGCTCGGCTCATTTTTTTAATGTGCCTAAAAAATGTGATGAAGCTCGATTCATTTATTAAACGAACGTATACGAGTCGGTCTCTTAACGAGTCGAGCCCGAGCATACTCACGAACGACTCGGTTAATTTGAGTTCCAGAATGTAATTTTTAATTGAAAAATCAAATAGTGTAGTATGGAAATATATATATATATATGGTGGAATAATATAAGGGTCCATTTGGCGGCTCGGAATTGAAGCCTTGGAATTGTAATTGGAGATTCCAAATTCAAATTCAATGTTTGGATACAACAAAATATTTTGGAATTGGAATTGTATTCCGATCACAAACCTTCTCATTTCACAACTTGAATTACACATGATAACTTGTAATTTTCAACTTCAAATCTTCAACCCACTAAATACTCTCATCTAACAACTAATTTTTCACAACCACAAACTTACATACATATATATACATATGCCTATATATATAGGTAGATATATATACGTCTATATATATGTCAATATATATATATGTGCCCATAAACCTAGGGGCGGGGCAAGAATTTTGCTTCATAAGGGGTGTAATGTATCTTATAAAAGGAGAGGACATGAACTAATATAGCATATACAGACTCCATTTGCAAAGACAAATTCTTATAATAAAAAAATAAGGCAAAAAAAGAAAAATCATAATCCAGTTATGATTTTGAAAGTATTATTAATCTAATTTAATAGCAATATTCATTTAAATATCAATAGCCAAAAAAAGAAAAGAAAAAAGAAAGAAAGATGGAGAAAAAGTTGTAGAATAAAGTCTAATACAAATAATTTATCATTATTAAAATAGATATTTTAAAATACCTTATCATTGATAAAGAATAAATAAATCAACCACAAAAAAAAAAGAAGCAAGAATACGCTAAATAGCCTCAAACCCTTAAAAAATATTTACGCACATTGTATAGATGATCTATAATATATCATATTCTCAACCAAATAATACAAAAGTTAAATAATTATTTTTTTATTTTATTGAAGTAAAACGTGTTTTACTTGCAAATCGAGTTATGAGTTGGTTACAAAGGGTTGATTTTATCTTGTTATTTCTTAGCTCTTATGGATGTTGTTAACTTGTTGCACTACCCAGACAATTGAGTTTTAACTGGATAATATTTTTTACAAATTGATAATATATTTTTTATTTTGGGTAATTTTTATTTTCTAGTTTTTAGAAATTAATGATATTTTGTGATTTAGGTATTTTATTTGGTATGTAAATCTTGAACGACCAATTTAGTTTAACACACTTGCTAAGATTAAGTTTTGGAGGGAAAAATAAATTAAGGATGGGCAATTTGATAATATTAAATATATATGTATATAAGAAATATAAAAAATAAATTTGAGAAGGGACACGTGACAACCCTAGGCACATGCTCCATCCGCCCATGCATAGACCCATATATATACAAATATGAATATACATGCATACACGTACACAAATATATAGCCACACATACTCATACACATACTATATATACATACATAAATACATACGTAAAAAAACTCACACATATATACACATCCACATACATACACACACACACATGCACATGCACACATACATACACACATATAGTTATACATATATTTACATATTTATACCTTTATATATATATATATATATATATATATTTATTCATTTATACTTTTAATTTAATTTAATTCAAATGTATGATCTTTTACATTCAAATTGGGTTTAAGATTGAAATTCAATTATACTTGAATTATAAGACTTGTGCAAATAATGTATTTGGAATTGCTTTTGTTAAATTGAAATACCATGAAATTGCAATTCCAATGCAATTTAAATTCAATTTCAAATTCGCATAACCAAACGAGCCCTAAGGGTAAAATACACTGATCTCCCTTAACATTTGGTTCAATTGCTCATGGCAATTTTATTTGTCATTTATTATACTGGATATCCTTAAGGTTTGATGCATGATTGCAACAACCCTCCTACTATATATTATCTTAGAGTCGGATTTATTAGTAATTTATAAATATTTTTTAGTTATATAATAAAATAGACATAACATATTGATAAAAATACCCAACACTTAAGGCAGATTTTGATTAATAGGGAACTCAATGTAATAAACACTGATCATAATTGTAATGGATAATTAAACCAAATCTCAGGGGAGGTTAGTATAATTTACCCATAATATAAATAAGGTGAAACGTATTGCCAATATGATGATTTAGAGTAAAAGTAATTATCATAAAATTCCCTTATACAATCAAGTTTAAAGCTCTAACCCCCATCCACGATCTTTCGGGAGCTAAATTCCAAAGAGATTTATCTTTAAGAATGTTACATGAACCGATCTCATAACTTATATAATATTAAGTCGCAAACTTGTGAAAAAATGGTGATTCGAATCCACACCCGATACACTAGATCCGAAACCTAGCAAGAATCATATTACCTCTCATACTATCAACTTTGATGAAATATTCCCCTCTTCGCCAGTTAGTGGTCAATTCTGTTCATTAAATATTAAAATTACTAAAATATCCTTCATCATATTTATCACAAAGCCCCTTTCTTTTACAAAAATTGATCATAAAATTCCTGTTGAAATCAAATCGCACTATTCAGTACTTTTAGAATTTGATCAAATTATTATATATCATTTTTGTTATCATAGCTATAAAATTACAAAAAAAAAAAATAATAATTTTTTCATCAATACTTTATAAAATTAATTTTTCACCATCTCAGATTATGTTCACAATCTCAGTTTGATGTTCACATATTTGGTATCCAAACAAATATCAAAGCATTCTCTTTTATATTAACTTATATTTGGAATTTTGAAAACTAATTCTATTTTCTAACAATAGATAGTGAAATTATTTTGTGATTTTATAAGACAAATTTAAGTGACACATCCTCAGGTTTGACACTATTTCAACCAAAGACAAGTTTTGATTCTAATTTTCACTCACACCCCATGTTTGAAAAGTCAATCCAAAATAACATTTTTGCCCTCATTTTTTTTATTCGTTTTTTCTCTCTCTATCACTTTCCCTTTCTACCAATATATATATATATATATATTACAAAACTGTTTTCTCTCTCTCTCTATATCACTTTCCCTCTCTACAAATATATATAATAACAAAGAATCCATCTTGAACAAATTTATATAAACATATAACTAAAAATCAAGGGCTTATATTTTTTTTAAGATAAATAAACACTATTATTTGGAATGGGCAGAAACAGTACTTTAAGCCTGGGTTGTCCAGTCCCTTTCTGAAATCATTAGAGAAAAATTAGACCATTGAGCACAATCAAGATGCATAATCTATTTGTTATAAGAAATTCTAAAAAAAGAAACAAAAACTCTAGTCATGACAATACATGACATATGTAATTATGTATATAAATTCAGACTTGGAACATACTGTGTGCTTATTCTCTTCCAAAAATGCTTTGATGTTTAACATGTGTTCTCATAATATTGCACCTAGACAACCAAAACTTTCCTCTGTTTGAATCTACTCAGTAGGGCCATGATCTAGAACATAAAATTCTCCTCGCTGGTATAGTTCAGCCTGCAATTCTGCACAATGCCTTGTAAACTGTTATTCTATTTTCTTCCAACCTCATTCTGAAAGCATTTTATGTTTCCTGTATATTCCACTTTTTTCATTATATATTTGTGTCATTCCCTTAATCCCTTAACACAATTAATAGTTTATTTATTTTTTTAAAAAAACACAATGACAGAAAAAAAACAAAAAATCAAGGGCTTATGTTTTTAAAAAAAAAATAAATAAGAATTCATTTATTTTTTGTGTGAATTCAATTAAGAAAAAAACCAAATTAATTGTGTGAATTCTTAATTATTTTTCCCGACAAAGAATTTTCTTTGTCCGGAAAACCCAAGAAAAAATATATATATTTTTAAAATAAATAAGAATTGCTAAATTAAGAGTCATTAATTGGATTTTTTTTTTCTTAATTGAATTCACATAAAAATAAATGAATTATTATTTATTTATTTTAAAAAAAAACACAAGCCCTTGATTTTTAGTTATATGTTTGTATAAATTTGTCCAAAAAACTTAATGATGGGTTCTTTGTTATATATATATATTTGTAGAGAGAAAGTGGTAAAGATAGAGAGAGAGAAAGTAGTTTTGTAATATATATATATATATATTTGTAGAGAGAGAGAGAGAAAATAACTTTTGTATAAAAAAATAAAGGTAAAAGTGTCATTTTGGGTTGACTTTTCAAACATTGTTGTGAGTGAAAGTTAGAATCAAAACTTGTTTCTGGTTGAAATAATGTCAAATCTGGGGGTTGTGATATTAATTGATGAATGTTATTTAGTAATTTTAACATTGAAATATTTGATTGAAATAGATAGGGTGCGTTTGGATAGCCTGTTTTTTGTATTTGTTTTCTGTCTTCAAATATAAAACTGTTTTTGTATTTGTCTTTGTTTTTTTCAGTAAAAAACTAAAAATAAAAAAGTGTTTGGATGAAAATTTGTATTGAAAAATAAAATAGTATTGGTGGGCGGCGGTGACCGGTGGCGGCGGGGGGCGGTGGTGGTGGGTGACTGGCGGCAGCGGGAGGCGGTGGGGCCCGGCGGTGGCCGGAGGTGGTGGGGGCGACTGGTGGCGGGGGGTGGTGGTGGTTGGTGGCGGCGGTGGCGGAGGTGGTACCCTAAACAGTGAAAAAACTCAAAAAACAATTAAAAGTTGTATTTGGTGTTTTTACCACTTTTACACACTATTCACAGAAAACAGTTTTCTTGGGGAAAAAAAGTGAACAGTAAACGCGTTTGCCAAACGTGTTTTTTTTTTTAACTCGGTGAACCGTAAAAAAATAAAAATTATTTTTCCGTATCCAAACGGGGCCATAGTATAAAGGATAATCTGATTTTTTGTGGGAGGGGTTTTATGGTCAAAATTGATAGTCTAAGGGGTGGTCTGACCTTATGTATTGCCCTTTTTTTAATTTTGGTTCATGGTTGTTAGAGGTGATAAAACCGGTTCGGTCTAGTTCCGGCTGCCGAACCCGTTTTTTGGGTTCATTGAAAATCGGAACCGAACTTGCTATGAACCGAACTGGTCCTTTTATCTTCTTTTTTTTTGAAAAAATAAAAACACCAACTATCAAAAAATAATACAATTGTAATTAGAGTATTTCAACTATTACAAATCTAAAATCAAATGCATAATTAGTGAAATGAAAATAACTATATCAAAATATTACATTCCCTAAAATTACAATTCTCATTTAATAAATTTGTATTTGAAAGTTAAAAATAAATAAATAAATAAAAATCTTGAGTCGGTAGAATCGAAACAGCAGTAGCAAAATGGTTAAAAAATTGGACAGTAGCAAAATGATTTAATTTGTCCTTCAAGAATCAAAACAGCAGTGACAATAGCAAAAATAAAAGAGATATGCCAAACCATCTTTTGCCTTTTTATGAATCCAATAAAAATTGCTAGTAGCTCACAGAATACTAACTTTAAAGAGCCACAAAGTCAATGAGCAAACCAATTTAAAAGTAAACTGATGTGCCAAAGATAAATATGATACGTGAAATTAAATACTGTAGTAAAGAAAAAGACATGTCACTAGAAAAACTTACTTAAAAGTGCTTTCTAATTTCAGTTATAGGCTCCAGCTATCTCTTTGTAAGGAGATATATATAGAAATGATACAATGAACCTGGTTCAATGCTCAACTACTAAATAAAATAATAATAATAAAAATTGGTTGGTTATGCAAAGTTAAAAATCGGAACCGAACTAATTTTTTCGGTTCTTGAAATTTGGGAACCAGACTCTTATGGAACCAAACTGAATTGTCGATTCGGTTTGATTCCGGTTCCAATTTGCTTCTTAAACACCTCTAACGGTTGTCTTAGTTTTTTCACACTTTCCTTAATAGAATTAATATCAAACTAAGGGGACAGGGGTGATTTAATTCAATCTGATAGTCTAAATCAAAGCCCCTATACTTTCAATTTTGATCAAATAAGTGCAGTTTCAAAAAGCCCTTATTCTATTACCTGTTATGGTTATGCTTCAATTCCTCCTATACTTTCAATTTTGATCAAATAACTCCTGCACTTTCAAAACCCCCATATTCTATCTAATTTTATCAATTACCTAGTGTGCTTCAATTTCTGATTAACTATGTTAACAAAAGTGAGAAATTACTAAAATAACCTTTAATAATGGGTTCTTACACTTTACTTAGTGGTACACTTCTAAGTTCTAACTATATATATTTTTTTAAAGAGTGATAAATGCATAAAATATTAAAAAGGGATGTATATAAATAATTTTTTGGAGAAAAAATTGTATTTGGTTTATTTTTTTTGTATAAAAATAATTGTGGTATACTCCAATTAGAATTTTTATTTGTATGTATTATGGTTACATTTAATATCTATATATATATATATTGTTAATTTTCAATATATATACGCATGAAAAAGGAAGTCAATAAGAATGGGAAATGTTAGCTCCTAGAACTTGTTTTTAGAAAATTTTAATGCTCTACATCGATCTAGAATATTTATTTAATGTTCTTTAGACTTAGGGCCTGTTTGAATTGGCTTTTGAAACGCTGCTTTTAGCTTTTGGGATAAGGAAGCCGAAAATTACGGTGTTTGGCAATTTTTTAGGAAGAGCTGTTGGCTTTTGGAAGAGCGTTTAAGAGAAGCTGCTCTTCTACAAAGACACGGGAAGTTGTTTTAGGTTTTAATGAATCTTTTATAATACCAAGCATACCCTTATCATTTAGGTAGTTAAAATATATAATTACATTGTATGTCATAATATATGTGTTCTAAACCCTAACATCATTCATTCATTGAACAACGACAACAACAATCTCCTCTTTAAGAACACACAATAATCATAAGGTTCGTTCTCATTATACCTTGTTTATTTACATAATAACTGTCTAGTTTAATTCTTTTGCTATGCTCTTAACTTTTGAATAGTTTTACACTTGTCAAGGGAAGTGGAAAAGAAAATTGTTTCTCTCACCTTCAACCAGTGATGTTTTTTTTTTTTTCCATTAAATTTAATAATGATTTTGCTATATTGAGGAGAATCTTCAATTAGTTAAGATGATACTGTTAGGATTTTGGTGAAGAGATACTTATACATATATATATAATCGAAGGTTGGGGTCTGGCCATGGAATCTTGTGATAATGGGGCTGCCGTCGAGAAATTTTTGGATTGGGGTATCAGTAGATAGGATCAATAGAGTCACTCTGCCTTATGCCTTTCATACTCACAAATATATGCATGTCTGTATTTGTGTTTGCGTTTATGGGTTATGCACTTGTTAATTCACGTACTTCCCTCAAGAGGAAAGGGTATTCCAAACAGAATTTCCAAACACTACTAATAAGCCAAAGAGAAGGAAAAAACTTTTCTGACATCAGAAGCTATTCCAAACAGAATTCCCAAACACTACTAATAAGCCAAAGAGTAGTTATAGCTTTTGCTTCTCTTTTTCTTCTGCTTAGAAGCAAAAACAAAAGCTATACCAAACAGGCCCTTAGTATCATTAAAACATTTATATTGGGTATAGCTGCCCAGTGCTATAAAGGGTCAAATTGTTGTTCAACATTATCACTTAAATGTATCATGTCGAAATTCTGTGATAATCTACGTGTGGAGCCGTACGATCGAAAGAAAAAAGTGGTGAAGGTGACTGCGTTTGTTACAAATCATATATTCGATTAATTTATGAAGTGATTTAATAAATTCAAATTGGAAAATTCAACCCAAATGTTATATATATATCTATCCATCCTAATAAAAATTGAGGCAGCTTTAACACTTCAGTTATATTGCTGTTCTATGTATTTCAAAAATAGTTGATTTTGAATTTTCTATGCATATTATTTCAACTTTAGAGAATTCTGATGCCAATTAGCCTCTGCTACTTTCGTCATTGAGAACCTCAAATAAATTGTCAATGCCGTTGTATTGTATTCCAGTGACAGGCTTTGATATAGTGGCTTTTAGCATGCAATTGTCGATACCGGATAGAGATGATCATAAAACAGTGTTGGCTCCAATTTAAAAGCACATTTCACTAAATTATCTTTTGAACAATCTATGAGTTTTAAGGTAATCCAGACACTGTTTTGTTGCAATTTGTTAGAAAAAAAAAAGGCCAATAAAAACTCCAATTCAAAAGCAAGCATAGTGTTCGAATGTGTTCCACCTTTTCTATATTAACTAGTTGTCAACAAATTTTTGCACAAAATCAACAACAAAAATACATATATTATATATATGAGATAATTACACAAACCTCCCCCCAAACTATGACATAATTGCACGTGATTCCCCTAATATTTCAATAATGCCAAAAACCTCCCTTAATTGCACATGCGTTGTACCCTTTTATTCAAAGTCAACGTCGGAAATTTACTTTATTGATCAATGAAGACATATTATGGACCAAACTCCCTATTTTATCATTGTTATCCTTGCAATGCAATTATGCTTTAGTTTAGGAGAGGTTTGTGTAATTATACCTATATATATTTACATATGGAAAAATTCCAGCCAAATCAGCACAGTTTTGGCAATTAGAAAATTTATAGCTTTTCAGTTTTGGTCTTTGGCCTTAACAAACTCAATGCCCCAGCTACTCTTTGAACACCATTATATTCATTTAGTTTGAGCTTAATTTCATGATCATTACTTCATATTAATTGGTTTCCAGAAATACTCACTCAAACCATATAAACTGCCACTCATGTACCTTTGACAAAAAAAGAACATTTCTCTCCAAAATAGCACAGACAATGCTAACACAATCAGGCATGCAAAGGATGTTTCAGGTTTAAGGACAATTTATTTTTCTTAAGATAAGATTATAAAGGAAAAAGAACTTAATACAGTATTGCATGAAAATCGTACGAAAAATTCAGTCCATGCAACATAAGTATACACTTGAAACCAAAGGTCCGTACCCAGTATTCAATTAATTGGTGACCATCATACCACGTGTTGGAGCGGGCTGTTATAGGTATGACTTCACCAGTGTGTATGTGGATACCAATGACCTTCTACAGAACCTAATATGACATATAAATTCAAATTTCAGGTATAGTTTACCAACCGCTGGCATGATTTTTGCAAGAGTCAAGTTTTGGGGGGTGAACTAACAAGAGTTCCCACACCTGGGCCAACCACATCTCATCAAACTCACATTGCTCCTTACATTTTTTAATAAACCTTCAACAATAGTTGTCTATAAGTACCAAAACTCCAAAGCTTAATTTCCCAAGCACCAAAGAACAGAAAGCATAGCATTTTTCAGAATTCAGTTTGATCTTAGCCCCTCAATCCTTCAGCTACATCATCAATCCATGGCTGCTTTTAAACAATCTTTTATCCTATGTTTGATTGTAGCATTATCACTTTCAAGTGCCCAAATGAGCCTCGGAGCTCGCCACCTATTGCAAACCTCTCCAACTGCAGTACCAGCACTGCCCACAATGCCTACCATACCACCTCTACCTAGAGCTACATTGCCACCATTGCCATCCATGCCAACACTGCCTCAAACCACATTGCCACCATTACCAAGTACAGCGCTACCGACATTGCCAACCATGCCAACACTGCCTCAAACCACATTGCCACCATTACCAAGTACAGCGCTACCGACATTGCCAACCATGCCCACACTTCCTAAGGTGACACTCCCTCCATTGCCAGCTACACTCCCAACTATCCCAACAACAATTCCTTCAATTCCAACCATCCCCGCAACAATGCCAACAATTCCATTTTTCTCACCTCCTCCATCCAACTAAGACCGGGAGATATTACCTCTGTCTTCGTTTTCCTCCTAATTAGAGCATGCGATGCATTTTATTTCGGTAGTGAGTGAGTCCATATATATACATATATATGTTGTCTTGATGTGCGTGAGCGTTTCTTTTATGAATTTGTGGAGTCATTTCTGTATGTTCTATTATTATTGATTGTTCGCCTTTACAAATACGATTCCTTCTTCTTTTTTTTTTCTTCTGCAGTAATTAATAATTATATGATTTGTTCTCATTGTCTTGTTTATTGAACTAATTTCTGAAGAGATATTCATTTTCATTCTGAAACCGCTATACACATACCATTCAGAAAACAAGGAAATACAAGGATATAATAATCAGATAAAAAAAAAAAATCAATTGCATACAACCAAGAGGAAAAAAGTTTATATATCTAGGAGTCAACAGATAGCTTTGGTTGATTTTTGTTATGAACTTTAAGCTTCTTCTTTACCTGTTTCAGATATAATTCATTTAATGCAGCTTTAAAGCAAATAAAGTACTCCTTTGACAATATCTCCTACAACTCAATATTGACATATCATCTAAATGCAAGTACTCCTGAAGTTGGCTAAATAAGTAAGGAATCCTACAAATAAGCCAAAGGGAAGAAACAACGTCACGATACAAGGGGCATACCCTAGGTCTATACAAGTATTAATGCATACCCGAATCCACCAAGTAAAAAGCTCAAAAAGAGAGGGAAATGAATGGCAGCAGTGTCGCAAAAGGAGCTTCTATGAGAATGGATCTGTATAAATATGGTCCAAAGTGAAGGGTAAACAGCATGTAACTGTAACAAGAAGTTACAGCTATACATAAACAGGTTTTAAATCACATTTGCCAGGAAATCACTACCTTCGGGATCAAGCGTCAGAACCAGAAGTGAAGCTACCAAGGACGGAAACAACAAATGATAAACTCTGTGTCATGGAACTACAAGACTACAAGACCAGAGTCCTATCGTGTTCATGAATTAGGATATATGAATCTTCTTTTTGAATGTGTTGGAATTTCACCCTCAAAGGGGTTCTAGGATTATGAAACACAAGGGAATGCTTTGAAATAGCAGAAATAATTTAAGCTGTTGCCTAATTTCTAGTGATTTGATACATATGATCCACATGGGGTCAAACAAGAATGCATCTAAAAACATTCAGTCACGAAAAGAGAAAAAAACATACCGACTGCAGAGAAATAAACCTATTCACCCCTGGATATCAACAAGCATCCCAATAGTCTGACTAGATTTCTCCTTGCTTCCTTGCTTGTAACATTAACTCTTCAATCTGTTTCTTTGCTTTTTCCATGCCTTTACTAGCAAGTTGTTCTGTTAGTATCTTGTATGTGGAATACCTGGGAATAAAACCTCTCAAAACCATTCCCTCGAAATAAGAACAAGCATGTTCAAGTTTGTCACTCTTACACAGTCCGTGTACCAGAAGGGAGTAAGTTGCAAGGTCAAGACTAACATCATTTTTCACCATGTGGCTTAACAAGAAGGAAAGCACCTTGATTCGTTTCTTTTTGCAGCACATCTTCAACAAGGGATGATAAGTATTGAGATCAGGCTTGCAATGACTCTCTTCCATTCTCTGAAGCAGCTTTAAGGCATCCTCTTCTATCGAGTGCTTACAAGCAGCACTGATCATGGTATTATATGTCAAGACATCAGGAGCAACTCCATGATTTGGCATATCCTCGAAGATGTCCCAAGCATCCCTAAGCCTACCAGCAGAATTTAGAATGTAAATCAAAGAACTATAAGACGCAGAATCGGGAATGCAACCATTCTGCATCATCTTCTCATAAAACTCCATTGCTTTATTTATCTGCTTCGCCTTCCCAAATGCATGCATTACAATAGTATAAGTCACAGCATTCGGAGGGCAACCCTTTTGTTGCATTTCCTCCAACAAATCATCAACTTTGCGAAAATCCTTATCACCACAATAGGCTTGAACGAAACAAGTATAAGACATTACATCGGGGCAAAACCCGTGATTTTCCATCTCTTCCATAGCCTTTCTAGCTTTATCCATCTGGCTCACTTTGCACCAACCGTGTATCAATATATTGAACGTGTGCAAATTCGGAGGTATGCCATCTTTGAACTCCATAAACACATTTTGAGCATGCTCAACACTCCGCTCCTTCGCCAACGTATCCATAAGGGCATTCACCGCCGCAACATCCTTCACCACTCCAAATCGCTCCATCTTCCTAAATGCCTCTATTGCATCCTCATATCTACCACTCTTTGCAAGCCTTCTCATGACCTTGCTCATAGTCACCAATGTAACATACCCACTTCCCAATTCATTCATTTCTTCTATCAACTCCCACATGAGATCGAATTTCTTCGTTTTCCCCAAAATATCCACCATCAAGTTATAAGACTCGGGCGAATGATTAAAACCCATTTGCATTTTCATCCATTGGAACAACCCAAATGCTGAAACCCAATCATTACTAAATCTTTTTAATAGTTGCAGAACAAGACTCTCTGATAATACATCAATACTAATACTAGAACCATTTAAAGCTTTCAAAACATCATCAACATAGCAAAATGGATTCTTCACAAGAATTGAACTAATTTTATCAACGTCACTTTTGATGATATCACTTACAATGTATTTAGAATCCAATTTTGGATTTTGATGATTTTCAACCCAGTGAGAAATGGTGGGTAGCACAAAATCGTCATCCTCTGGATCATTGAGCATCTGGGTCTCGGAGAATTTGATCCAACTGGGAAGCTCCGGTGACTCGGTGATGGCCGTTGTTGAGTTGTCATCGACATTGGAACACACAGTGGTGTGTGAACGCGCGCGAAAGAAGCTGTGGGAGGCAGTGATGAGGTGAAAAATATCAGCTTTTGGATCTGCCGAAAGCAATAAATATTCGAAATGTCTCGATTTCGAAAGCATTTTAGTGACCCAGAAGTTCGATTGAGGGTTTAGGGTTTTGCGAGAGCGATGAAGGCGCCAAACGACTCCGGCTAGGTTTTGGGTTTGACGTGGTGAGGGAAGGACTTACCCGATTTTGTTGAACTAATAATATCTGTAAGATTTCAGTATATTTTTATCATTTATTTACTAATTCTAATAAAATGAGCCACGACAAAATAATATGGACACTCGAACAAAATGTTTGACTAAATTATATTTATTTTTATTTTTAAAATACTCATAAGTTAAAATTTAATTTGTATTAAATTTAATTTAATTTTGTTGTGATAAACATGTTAAAAAGTTTAATTTATTATTTTTAATAAATAAATTAAATAATTCATGGAGATAGAAGTCAATACAATACGATTCCATTAGGTTGCGTTTAGTAACGGTTTGGTGTGGTGTTAGTTTTTGGTTTTGGTTTGGGTTGGGTTGGATTTGGGTTGGTGTGGTTTTATTTTGGTTCTAAACCATGTTTGGTGCAGATGGTTTTGATGTGAGAAAAAGTGATGCTGAAAAACCAAACCATGTTTGATAGAGTTGGTATGGGTTGAAATGTTGAAACCAAACCATGTTTCGTAACTTGGGATGGTTTCACATTTTATTTATAAATATTAAAATTTTGTAATATTTTACTATATATTAATATTAAAATTTA
Organism: Cornus suecica; assembly: GCA_963922005.1. NCBI lineage: Eukaryota > Viridiplantae > Streptophyta > Magnoliopsida > Cornales > Cornaceae > Cornus > Cornus suecica. The sequence goes on from OY998241.1 coordinate 78,226,639, forward strand.
TAATATTAAAATATTTTTATTATATTAAAATATATTAATACTTTAATATTAATATATTTTAATTTTAATATTAATATTAATATAATAATATATTAATATTAAAATTTATATTAATATTAATATTAAAATTTATAATATTAAAATTTATATTAATATTAATATTAAAATTTATAATATTAATATATATATATTAATATTAAAATATAAATATTATATTCGGTGCTACAGTGATTCGGGTTGCTACAGTGCTACAGTGGTTTGCTACAGTGTCCGCACCATACAAAACCATCCACAAAGATGGTTCCAAAAATGCCTCCATTTGGTGCGCTACAGTAATACCAGGTCTAGTTTTACTAAACATGGGTTGGTACTACTATTCAGTACCAAAACAAAAAACTTGGTACCTGAAGAATTCTGTTCTTTTCTTGTTATTTTCCAGATCTTACAAGGCCTCTATATATACAATAAATAACAACAACTAATGGCAGAAAATACATGTACAAGTCTACTAAATAATAGTTATCTCTAGGGTATAATAAGTCAAGATCGGCTGCTGTGTCAAAGGTCCACAAAGGTCTGCAGATTATCTTCAGATTTGCAGCTGTAAAACATGTTGGAATTATGAGTCAAAGATTGCTTGCTAATGAGTCAAAGATGGCTTGGTGTGTTTTCCACACTCCCCCTCAAGCTGACATGTAGATATCAGTCATGCTCAGCTTGCCAATTAACTCTTGAAACTGTCTTTTAGCCAAACTTTTAGTTAAGACATCAGCTAGCTGTTCTTCAGATCTAATGTAGGGAGTACAAATTAAGCCCCATTCAATTTTCTCTTTGATGAAGTGTCTGTCAATTTCAACATGTTTTGTTCTGTCATGTTGGACTGGATTGTGCGCAATGCTAATGGCAGCTTTGTTGTCACAGTAGAGTTTCATGGGATTACAACTTCCAATCTTCAATTCTTTTAAGATAGACTTTAGCCATAGCAACTCACAAATTCCCAAAGCCATCGCACGAAACTCAGCTTCAGCGCTTGATCTAGCCACAACCGTTTGCTTCTTACTCCTCCATGTCACCAAATTACCTCCTATAAAGGTACAATATCCTGAAGTAGAACGTCTATCACTGAGTGATCCTCCCCAGTCTGCATCGGTGTAGGCTTCAATCTCCATATTCCCATTTTTTGAGAATATAATTCCTTTTCCTGGAGCGCCCTTGAGATATCTTAAGATTCTGAGTGCAGCGTTGAGATGGTCTTGATTAGGAGCGTGCATAAACCTACTGACAATTCCAACGGCATAGGCAATATCAGGCCTGGTATGAGATAGGTAAATGAGCTTCCCAACTAATCGTTGATATCTCTCCTTTTCTACCATTGGACTTGTGGTTATACCATCAAGTTTATGGTTGAAGTCAATAGGAGTATCTTCTGGTTTGCATCCCAATAAACCGGTCTCTTTAAGTAAGTCAAGGACATACTTCCTTTGTGATAGAAATATTCCCCTTTTTGACTTTGCAACTTCTATTCCCAAGAAATACCTCAGATTTCCCAAGTCCTTAGTCTCAAATTCTTTTGCAAGAGACTTCTTCAATTTCTCTATTTCGGTGTCATCATTTCCAGTCACAATGATGTCATCGACATACACAATTAATACAACTACCTTCCCTTCTTTGTGTTTGTAAAACATTGTGTGATCTCCTTGGCTTTGCATATATCCCTCTCTCCGGACAACCTTGGTGAATTTTTCAAACCAAGCACGTGGAGATTGCTTCAATCCATAAAGAGATTTCTTTAATTTGCACACTTTCTTTCCTCCAAAATTGCCTTCAAATCCCGGTGGCAACTCCATATACACTTCTTCCTCAAGGTCTCCATGGAGAAATGCATTTTTTATATCAAGTTGATGCATCGGCCAATCCCGGTTTGCAGCTATGGACAGTAGAACCCGGATTGTATTCATTTTTGCCACAAGGGCAAAGGTTTCTTGGTAGTCAATCCCATAGGTTTGTGTGAAGCCTTTCGCGACCAATCTGGCCTTGTATCGATCAATCGAGCCATCTACCTTGAATTTGATAGTAAACACCCACTTACACCCCACGGTCTTCTTTCCATATGGCAGATCAACTAGTTCCCACGTGTTGTTCTTGGTGAGTGCCCTCATTTCTTCCATCAGAGCTTTCCTCCATTTTGAATATGTCATTGCTTCATGAATGGTCTTCGGAATCTTTTCTTGACAAACATTAGTAGAAAATGCTTTGAAGGAAGGATTAAGATTCTTGTATGAAATATAATTTGAAAGTGGATATTGAGTACAAGATCTTTTCCCTTTTCTAAGTGCAATAGGCTTGTCGAGATCAGATTCGGAGATATCAGAAATTTCATTAGGGAACTCACATTGTCTTTCCATGATCTCATTGGAATTTGAAGTGACCGTAGCTAGTTCAGGGATTGGGCAGTGCGAAGGAAATGTTTCAGCCTCCTTATCCTTGTTTTTCTTTATATAAACCTTCAGTTCTTTAAGTTGTCCTTCATTCTGTCCATCGTCAGTTGCTGGTTGCAGCTGTTGTAAAGGCTGTTGTAGCTTCTGTAAGGGCTGCTGCAGCTGCTGTAATGGCTGTTGTAGCCTCTGTAAGGGCCGTTGCAGCTGTTGTAATGGCTGTTGTAAGGACTGTTGCAGGCTGGGAAGGAAGCTCGGTTGAAGGTTTAGGCTTTGTGAGGATTGGTTTAGGCTTTGTGAGGATTGAACATGATTGGGCATCACAATATCATCCCAAAACTGATCTCCCATTGGATAATTCTCCCCCCGGAGTGAAGTTTTGGTGAAGAACGATTGGGATTCAAAAAACGTTACATCCATAGAGACAAAAAATTTTTTGGTAGTGGGGTCAAAACACTTGTACCCTTTTTTTATTGAAGAGTAACCAAGAAAAACACATTTTATGGCTCTAGGATCCAATTTGCTTTTGTTGGAATTGTGATCATGAACAAAAGCAGTACATCCAAAAATTTTTGGGCTTACGAAAGAGAATAAGTGTTTTGTTAATGGAAAAAATTTCTTGACTTGGTTCAATGGTGTCTCATACTTAAGAATACGACTAGGCATTCGATTAATTAAATATGTGGCTGTTAAAATGGCTTCACCCCAAAGATATTTAGGAACATTCATTTGGATTAGGAGGGCCCTTGCCACTTCAACTAAGTGCCTATTCTTCCTTTCGGCTACCCCATTTTGTTGGGGTGTGTCAACACATGATGTTTGGTGGACTATACCATGAGCAGCAAGATAATCACCCAAAATATTTGAAAAATATTCTTTACCGTTATCCGTTCGAAGGATCTGAATTTTTTTCTGAAATTGGTTCTCAATCATTTTATGAAAGATTGGAAATACTTGGGCTGCTTCAGATTTTTGTTTAAGAAGATAAGTCCAACACATCCTAGTGTGGTCATCAATGAAGGTTATGAACCATTTTGAACCGGAAACGTTAGTGACACGCGAAGGTCCCCAAACATCACTATGGATAAGGGTAAAAGGGCTAGACTCGATGTAATTCAATGCTGGAAAATGCACTCTATGATGCTTAGATAACTCACATGTTTCACATTTGAAATCTGAAATATTTTTATTTGCAAATAACGAAGGAAACAATTTTTTCAAATAGGGAAAATTAGGATGTCCTAACCTAAGGTGCCACAAAAAAATGTCATCCTTACTATCCAGATTGAAACTCCCACATTGCATAGCTTTCATGCCTTTGCCGCCTTCTTCAACTTTGTTTTCTTCAAGGACAAACAAGCCATCCATTTCTTTAGCACTGCCAATCCTCTTCCCCGTATACGGTTCCTGAAATTCACAATGAGTAGAAGAGAATTTGGCTATACAATTCAAATCTCGAGTTAGTTTAGAAACTGATATAAGGTTGCAAGAGAGATTTGGAACGTGTAGGACAGATTCAAGGACAAAATCCTTGGAAAGAATTATAGAACCTTTCCCCGCAACTGATGATAGAGTACCATCCGCAATCCTAACCTTTTGATGTCCAGAGGCTGGAAAATAGGTATTGAAGGGGCTGGATGAACATGTCATGTGGTCTGACGCCCCGGAATCTATGATCCAAGGGCTGATTTTTGAACTTGTAGTTTGTAAAGCAGTGAAAAAATTTCCAGCTTGTGCAATAGTGGTTGAAATTGATTTATTTCTGCCATGACTCATTCCTTCTCCAATGCCTTGCAGTTTGTGTTTAGTAATCTGAATGGTAGGACATGAGGTATCCCAATGAGTCATCTTAACAAATCTGAAGATAAAGGCCAGCAAAGGGGCTATGAAAATAGAAGAATAACAACAATTAAGGCTGAGAAAAAACAAGTAGGACAATTGGCAATGAAGGCCAAGCAATCTGGTGAACCAATATGGGCAATGAAGGCCCAAAAACAAAGGGGAATGGTGGAACAGAAAAGAATCCCAGAACTGAAAGAGGCCAACAATGAAGGTTGGTTAATGTAGAAGGAAAAAAGAACCCAGAACTGAAATAGGGCTTTGATACCATGAAGAATTCTGTTCTTTTCTTGTTATTTTCCAGATCTTACAAGGCCTCTATATATACAATAAATAACAACAACTAAGGGCAGAAATACATGTACAAGTCTACTAAATAATAGTTATCTCTAGGGTATAATAAGTCAAGATCGGCTGCTGTGTCAAAGGTCCACAAAGGTCTGCAGATTATCTTCAGATTTGCAGCTGTAAAACATGTTGGAATTATGAGTCAAAGATTGTTTGCTAATGAGTCAAAGATTGCTTGCTGTGTTTTCCACAGTACCAATACCAGTTACAAAACAGGGCCTTAATATATGGAGTTAGTGTTTAATGTGTTGGTTTCAGTACATATATACTCAGTTACTTTTCATGTTTTTAATTTTATTTTTATGAACACAAACGTCAATACTCAGGCCCTGTTTGGTAGGTGGTTTGGTCTCAAGTAGGGATGACAATGGGGCGGGTATCACCCGCCCCGTACCCGTACCCGTACCCGATTATTTTTCCCCGCCCCATACTCTCCTCGTCCCCGTTTAATTTTTTATTTTTCCGACCCGACCCGACCGGCCCCGATTAGCTCCCTGCCCCGCCCCGATTACTTATTATTTTTATTAAAAATATATTTTTTAATAATAAAAAATAATATTATTTTATTTCTAATTAATATTATTATTCTAGAATTTTTTTCTAGAATAAATCTATATGAAATCAAAATCAAATAATAAATCTATAATTAAGGAGAATATTATATGTATATAAATTTATATATATATATATAAATTTATAATTAAGGAGAATATATATATATGTATATAAATTTATATATATATATACCTAATCGGGGCGGGTTCGGGGCGGGGTGGGGGTGCCCCATACCCGCCCCGATTATAATCGGGGAATTGATACCCGCCCCGATTAGCTAAATGGAGCGGGGCGGGGTGGATAAACGGGGCGGGTTCGGGGCGGGGCGGGTTTTTTTTGCCATCCCTAGTCTCAAGTGGTCTGGTCTCGTCTTGCGTTTTATGGGACCAGACCGTGTTTGGTAGCATTGGTCCCAAATTTTTGGTTAGACCAAGTAAGACCAAATCAGACCAAAATGACCGCATTTCAGACCAACAAAAAAGGTGGTTCCTGGTGGTCTGGTCTGGTCTTATTAATAAAATATATTTATAAATAATTAAAAATGAATAAATAATAATAAAAAATTAATAATAATAAAAATTAATTAAATAAAACATATTTTAAAAATAAAATCTAAATAATAAATAATAAACAAAATGAAATAAATAATACCTAATAATAATAAAAAATGAATATAATAATAATAAATAAATGAATAAATGAATAAATAATAAAATATATTTATAAATAATTAAAAATGAATAATTAATAATATAAATAATAAATTAAATAAAACATAATAATAATAAAAAATGAATACAATAATAATAAATAAATATAATAATAAAAAAAATGGACTAAATAATAAATAATAATAATAATAAATTACATAAAACATATTTAAAAATATAATAAAAATAATAAATAATAAACAAAATGAAATAAATAATAATAATATATAAATATAATAAAAAATAATAAATAGATATAACAATAAATAAATATAATAATAAATAATAAGTAAATATAATAATGAATAAATACTTCATAATAATAATAAAAAAAATGAGTATAATAATAAAAAATTAATATTGAATTAATAAAATATATTTTTAAATAATTAAAAATGAATAAATAATTTATAAATAAAATGAATTAAATAATGAAATAATAATAAATAAATAGAATATATTTATAAATTAATATATAAATTAATAAATAATAATTTAATAATATAAATAATAAAATATATTATAAAGTGAAGAAATAATAAATAAAGAAATAAATAATACATAAATAAATATTATAATAAATAAATAGTAAGACTATACCGCTTACCAAACAAACTTTTCCAGATCAGATTAGACCAGACCAGACCGAACCAGACCGGACCGGACCAGACCAGACCAGACCAGACCAGAAACACCGCCTACCAAACATGGCCTCAGTCTCTAACCATTACTTTTCATGTTTTTTATTTTATTTTTCATTTTCTATCCACCCATTTACCAACTAAAAAACAGTTATAAAAGATTATCACAAGTTTTACCATTCCACCGTTAAAACACGAAATTATCTGATGATTACGATTGTTTTTCACATAAAGATTTGCAAATGTTGGTATGGGCTGTTGGCTATTTATAAGTAGTCACCTGTTCACTCCAAAATAAATTCTATAAAACTTTAACATATTTAAATATTAAACATATCTAAAAGAACAATAAAATATTTTAGGACTTTGGTACTAAAATCCGCAATCATATGTTCTAAAACATTGAATTCTTTTTGTTTAGACTCATGTACTGCTCTTAAAAAATTTCATTAGGGAATTTTTTATTTATTTTAGATTTTAGATTTTCCTATGATGAGTGTACCACTTTAATGTTACAATTATAACAAAGCATAAAGGTCAAAATGTTAAGGTTTGTTTGATCATCTTTCACCTCGTTTGACGGTATTTAATTGGAGTTGCATTTGAAATTAGGATTTTACTGCTAGGAAAGAATGACATTTTTGTAAAAAAATGTGGAATATTAGAACATTAATCATTGCAAGAGAAAAATGAACGAATTTCAGGTAATATACTAATTGAGTATTGATGCATTTCTATATTAAAGCTACCCTTCAAGTTATCACATATATAAACATATTTATAATGGCAATATTGGATTTTTTTATCTGAATATTCATTTATTTCAAACGTATAATATAATAAAATTTGCCTTCAATATGATACTCTTTCAATTCTAATTTCAAATCTCCAATATAATTTAGATCCCCGACAAAACCTTTGTTTTTCTTTTTGAGCAAATCATTTTAATTCATCCCACCTCATCATAAACATGAAAAAAATAAGGTATTTTTAATATGAATGAGTGATTATTAATCTTTTATTATTTAGTATTTGTTTGGATTGCGATGTATTTTTTACTTAAAACAATAACGGTATTTTTATTGCAAAGTGTTGTGAGCCGAAAACGGAGACATATTTGGCATCATAATTTTGGAATTATGCTTTGAAAAATGTCACTATTATTCAAACCATAGCATCGATGCCAAATATTTTTTTGTTATCAAATAATGGTATTGGAACAAATTTAAATTTATTTGAACATAGAATAGATCATAATTTATCATATCGTATCATCTGATATGTTACATATTGTGATGTTTATAAGAATTTTGGAAAGTGCAGATATTGTTACAATATTACATATCCACTGCACCGACACTCATCCAATATGCACTTTAAGATTAATGTTGTTATAAAATTGGATCCTCTTCTACTCCATTGGGCCAACTCGTTTTGTCTTCACCCTATTGTGCTCTCATCCACTCTCTACCATTACCCACTGTTAACTCTTAACTGGGCCTACAGAGATTTGGCCCCATGTTGATATTGCGTCAGCGCGTGGTTTTAACTTTTCACGTTCCTTCACCCCAAATTTCCAAACCTAACTGAGTCTCCACCACCATGGGAATTTTGAAATGTGACCTAGCTTCGCATTCAACTCTTGAGCGGAGGTTAATATTTGAATCTATATGGGCTATATATATATATATAATTTCGAAGACGGTGGCGGACTCACATCGAGAATACTCGTGCGAATTCTCTAAGTACGTCTCTCTATCTCTCACAGACACAGTTGTTTTTGGAGATTCTTTGAATTTGGATATTGTTATATCCAGCACTCCGGTATCACTCTGTGTGATATATATATACACATATGTGTATATCGTTTCAACAACAGAGTGGAAACTCTGACTCAAACCCTATGATTTGATTTTTTTCCCTTTAAATCAGCATTTTGTCAATAAAGGAAACAAACAAAATACAAGAACTTGAATACAATTTAAGGGTATGTATTGGATATTCCTTTTGTGGTAGATTTGACTTTCTAGACCACCATAGCTACCATATGGTGTAGGTGTGAAAATGTATCTCATTCTTATGCTGCTACTAGCCTTAGAACTTGAATACAAGATAAACCAATCCACCAGCTGAACATTGTCCCAATCCCAATGAAAAAGGTTCACAAGCCAAAGCAAAGTATCATAAGCAATTATACAACCTAAAAAGATGATCTCTAGAGTCGGAGAACTCGAAATGATTATGGCAAACAGGACGATATCGAGACCTCTAGGATGGCAATTTAGCATGACTGTCATTCCAAACAAGCTTAGACCGTTGCTTCTTATAGGGCTCGGACATGTAAAATTTCCAAAATGATTTGAAAGAGGGGAAGCCATATTTCCTTTTTCGGGAAATCAGGGCCTTTACTTCCCAGGTAATTGTTTGCCCCTAGTTTTAGTAGTTGTCTAATAGCTTGGGCAGATTTAAAATTATAATTACAATAAAAAAGGATAAAAGAATAGAACATTCACATTTTGTTACCTGTTTATGAGCCTCACCCTGATCTTAATGCAGGGCAGTAGGAGCATGCATTTTTGTGTTTTATGGAGTTTCTTAGATGATGATATGCATTATGGTTCATAATGAAATGAATTTGTGACGGTCTCATATTCTCGACTAATTAGTGGACATTTGAACCAAGGTAGTTAGAATCCCGATTCTACCCGGTAAAATCTTACGATTATGCTTCAATTCTGTACGATTTTACTACTTAGAATCCCGATTTTGACTGCCTTGATTTGAACTAATAGATTAATCCCGACATTCAAGCAATAATGTCGCCACACACACACAAAAAGAACACAACTTTATATGGAAAAATCCTAATGGAAAAAGCCCCAAGACATTATACAGGGCTAACCATTCAAGAAGTGCTTTGGAGAAAAATATTACACAAACTTTAATTTTCCTGTAATCTGAGAAGTCACAAACATGAAAATATGATTCCCGCTGAATTACCACCACACAACGAAGGAAAAAGTTCCACGTGTTTTACTTGTCATAGATGAAAATTAATACCCTAGAGTGTAAGTAAAAAGAGTTTTGTACTAATAACAAAGCTTTTGTGGTCCAAATAGGACAAGTCGAAGTTATACCAAGTATATTTCATTCTTGATTGCTACAGTCTGTAGATTTATCATTTGAGTAGTTATTGGAGAGCGTTTGAGTACGTCTGACACCATCCTAGGATGGAAGCATTAGCTCATGCACCTCCCTGGTTCAAGGCTAACCCAGGATACGGTCACAGGGACCTACTGTCTCGTGTAGGCTTTGATGAGTTTGGTGTTGCAGTCTGCTCAAGTATGCTGGCATATTAATGACGATACTATGAGATGTTTGTTCATTGGGAGTTCTAGTACCATTTCATAGGAGGAATTACATTTCACCAGATATTTGTTTGAATTTCGTATTTTTAACAAAAAATCTTAAATATGTTTCAGAAATCACATATAAACACCTAATTTATTTCGCGTCTCCATTGTTCGTTCATTGTGTGGGTATTATTACCATTGCCAATAGGAATGCGGCATGATGCTCATTTGCTTAGAAGGCTTTGACTTTTTTGAGGCATCATTCTAGCCCAATTTCACTTGGGGCTCTATGAGGAACTCTATACAACAAGCCCAGAAAATGCTCTTTTAGGTGTGCCTTAATCACTAATTCGGTGAATTTAGCCTTCCAAAGTTTCTCTCAGTCCGCAGATATCAAAATAAATGTACATTAAACTGCTGATTTCTTACAATTAATTTTGTGAACCTAGGTCCCACTTGCTATGGATCTTCTCCTTGCTGAGTTGAGTAGAGTTTGCATCTTTTCTGTTCCAAAGTATAGAAATTACTCACGGGTACTCAATTTCAGCTCACTTTGTAGCTTGAAGGAATGGCATCCAACTAGTAAAACATTGCAGCCCGTATCCCTATTTCCCACTTCACTGTTCTAACTTCTAAGCATGAATTAGCTATTGAGCTTTAAAGAGTGGAAGTGTCAAAATTTTCACTCTTTTTTTTAATCTCTTCTGTGGCTCATCTGTTTTCTATTTTGCTTTTGTTAATGGATGCTCCTGCTGTGGTTAATTTTTTTTGTTATTAATGTAATTCACAGTTGTCACCTGGATGTTAAACTGTTATTGCTACTTAAGTCAGTATTTGATACAGAAAAAGCATACAAGAAAGCCATTGGTTACCCAGAGGAAGATGGAAAGATCGAAAGTACTGACATTAGAGCGGATGGAATGATATATGAACTATATGGAGCTGTTCTTTAGGTTTGTCTATGTTGTTCGTTCTTTGTGGTTTTCATAATGTCTCTGAATTGAAATGTATAGACCATATCATGGATGCTGGTAGGGCAAGCATTTTATAGATTATAAAAAATCCAATGCAATTAATTTTGCCCATTTTCTTACTTACATATAAATATATATATTTTTTAATCGCTGCTAGTTCCTATGATTTTTCTATTTCTTAAAAGACATGTTTTTGCAGACACAGGTTGAGGGCGTCCAAAATGTGCATCGCCTGGAAGAAGGTTGGGCATGGTTCGCAAGATTCGTGTAGGCTCTCCCTGCAAATCTATATATTGCAGTTACACTGCAGGCATTTCTCCAAGTAAGTTGGTACACAAATTTGTCTTTGTGCACTTATAAACTCATACAATCTTATGCTTAGGAAGGAGTGTTCAGCAGATGTTTTTCTTCCCGGATGGCTGGTTTTGCCCTCTACAGAAGGTACAAATCCCAGTTCGAGAAATAACTAAACATTATATCGCCTGACTTCTTAAATGCCTCGAAGGATGTGGTGAAGACACAAAGCTTAATAAAGTTATCATGAATATTCAGACTTGGAATCAAACCAGAACCGCAATAAACCAGAAGGATGGCGCTTGAAGAGTTCTTTGCTATTACATTCTTTTGTTCCCCAACCAGATTGTCATGGTCAGGCGAAATAGGCTTTATTAGTAACGATAGATCAATAATATTTGTTTCAACTTTAGTCATATTTAAGAACACTGATTGCATGTGATATGTAATCTCACTGGTAGATTATTGTTGTAAAAAAGAAGGCGGATATACCGGATATAACAATTCCATTTTTCAGTAATAGAATGCATTGGTCAAGTTTAACTGAGTATATACCGAATGTTAGTACTGTATGGGTTGGGAGTAGTAGCAGTATTAACTTGGTTATTATTATTATTTTTCGTATTTTTATTTGTTTTTAACTACTATTTCTATTCTTCTATAGTTTATTTTTGTTGTAAACTGAGCCATCAAAATGGCATTGCACCCTTGATTGAACTCGATATCTAATTTTTCACTTGAACAACAATGATTCTATTAAGAATCGTTTTGCCCTGTAATGACTTGACAATCCAATTGATAAATTTGTTAAATTCTGAAAACATATCGAGTATAAATATGGTTCAGCCCTCTAATTCTAGAAAAAGAGACCCAACAACTTCATCCCCAATATGCCAAACCCTAAACTCTACTCCAGTTTCCATCCAATATGCTGTCACACACACACACACACATAAAAATGTTCACTCAATTCATGAGCATTTATGTGTGTAGTTTCAGAATCCCATTGGATTCATTCTCACAACATCAACTAACCTTCTGAACGACATATTCAAGCTTGATCAAGACCCCATCACCTTCACCTCTAGTTGGTTGAGCAACTTCTTCCGAAGGATTCATTTAGGTTATATATACATATATACATATATATATATATATATTTAATGTCTAGCTTGAATCAGCAACAAGAAGGGGAAGAGCAGAGGAAGAAGAAGAAGAGAGAGGGCATAACTGAAAATTCAAATCAATTAGATGATTTAATCGCGGCCCAAATACTCTCCAGACTACCCATCAAAACTCTGCTGTGATTCAGGTGTGTTTGCCTGCGATTCAGGTGTGTTTGCACATCATGGTGCTCTTTTATTTTCCATTCCCATTTCTTTCAATTGTATGTCAATATTTACTTTTTATTGTATGAACCATCTGTTAGTGCACTTGATCTTAGTAATTTATTTCTCAATATTTCTCTAATTTTTAATAATCCTATCCCTACTAAACTACTCTAGTTGGGTAACTATCTAGTTTTATAAGGCTAATTATCAAATAGTCTGGTATGTGAATATTATCAAACCACATATACAATATTTTATGCATGTCATAAATATATCAATACATGTTCATAATCAAATAGTAAAGGTGCACAATTAAGTTCCTAAATAAACAAGTATTGTTTTAGACAATCATCAAAGCATTATGTTATATAATGTTTAAAAAATGTTAGGAAGATTCATTTAATTATCGTCACAGCTTTGATTCATCATCAGCAGTCCCCTAATATTCTAGAGGATGCAATATATATTTCATACTGAGTCACCTGCATTCAGGCATCACTGGCTATGATTTTGTGGCATATGAGTTTGGAAATGATTGGTCCTTTGATGATTAGAAAGTGGTATGACTCTTTTATGCTGGTGGTCATGAGGGTTCCCACCAAACCCAATTCAAGGTTTATACATTAACGACTGATAGATTCAGGACTGCCCTTGCGGGGAATATATGGATTCGGGTAAACTGATGAACAATGCTCTCCATTGGCGTGTGCCAGTCAGCACTGAATGAACTGTTGATTGTTTCTCTCGATTAACAAAGGAGACATGCACAGAGGTGGTGCAACCTAAAAATGGAGACGGTGTTTGGTGTTTAAGATCTTCTTTATAGAAACGGTTATTTCAACTTGACGTTGTGGATTCTGAGGGGAAATGGCTAATTGTGCTGTGCAACTATCGCGGAACTCATGCCGATGTATGGGTAATGAAGGAATATGGTGAAAGATTCTTTGACTAAATTACTCAGCATCCTCTTTTGACAGACCTGGGTTTTATCGGTACTCGGATCCATTATTATAGTTAGTATAAGGTATTATTCCATTCATAATTTCCGTTCCTGTTCTGAAGTGAATACTTATGTTGAGAGCCTTTTTCACCTAGTACTGACAATGTACTTCAGGATTACCATTAATCAACAAGTAAGAAAGAGGAAGGTAAGCTCAGAATTCCCTTTTTGTTTCTTTGGTTTGCAGGAATTCACTAGTACTGCATGAATGGTCTTGTAATGTTGTTATGGAAGGTACATTATGTTTAATGACTTCTTTTATTTTTATACTTGTTTGGCTAAATAAAAGTAGCTCATAAAGAAATCTTGACCTCCTAAAACAATACAGAAATGTAACCTTTGGTGGCAAGAAAGGAAAAAAAATAATCTGCTGGCTAATGTCTTATGTGCTTATGCTTCGATTTGGGACTTGAACTGAATGTTCAAGCAGAATATCGTGGGCTCTTGTTCTCTTTTCCCTTTTCCCTTTTCCCTTTTCCTGAGCTCTTTATTTCTTTAGGTCGTGTCAATAATTAAAAGGGGTAACTTGATTATTTTGTCAATTTTGGAGATTTTATGAATCTATTTTTATGAATATTTTTGATAGTATAGGGGATTTCCATGATTTTATTACAATTACCTAAACGTATTAAATTTTCAATGTTGCGGGAGCGTTGAATCTTTGATATAAATGTGTTACAAATATTTTTAAAGTTGTTGCATCATGCATGGGTATTGCATTTTTGTGATGCAGCTCTGTGCAGTGTCACCTGTTCCCCAAATCTAGTGAGCATCCAGTGCAAATATTTTTAAAGTTGTTGCATCATGCATGGGTATTGCATTTTTCTGATGCAGCTCTGTGCAGTGTCACCTGTTCCCCAAATCTAGTGGGCATCCAGTGCAAATATTTTTAAAGTTGTTGCATCATGCATGGGTATTGCATTTTTCTGATGCAGCTCTGTGCAGTGTCACCTGTTCCCCAAATCTAGTGGGCATCCAGGTTCTTTTTCACTCTACATTTCAACAAATATAGATAGGGTTTAGCCATCTCTTCATAAGCTTTCCTTTTTCTGGTGATGTTTACTTCTTAATTCTCTTTTAATTTCTAATTTGTTTTATTGGGTGGAGGGTAGATATTGTAAATCTATAGATGCAAAGATAAGACTTTTTGGGCTCTCTTGGCCGTTAGAGCCCCTCTTTGTTTCAAGGGATGCACTCCCCGTTTGAGTGCTTTTGATATATATTTACTTATCAAAAAAGAAATTCTCTTTTAATTTTGCATACAATGTAAATTCAATCAGATATTTCTTTTTCTAAAATATCATCTAGGTTTATAATATTGAATTTATGAAGTCTTGACTCGTTAAAGGAAAATGCTTAAGCTTTTTATGTGTAATCCTAATACTTAAGAGGCCAACCTCATTCGAATGAAACCAAAGTAGACGTATAAAGAACATTAACACATTGAATGTGTAATACATATAATTAACAGAATTACCTAGTCTGGACCATCTAATAAATACTCGTTGAATTACAGCCCTGCTGGATGTTGACCATCTTAACGAGTGAAAATTAAAGACACCGTCTTCATCGGTTCATCCCCAATTTTCCGAACCCCAAACCCTACATGAATATCATACAATATATATGCGTGTGAGCAAGTTCCTTCAATTCAATATCATATATGTAGTTTCAAGATATTGTTCATTTCAGGATTCGATGAGATTCTTTCAACGGATTCATCTTCTAAATAGAATTTTTTGATGCCAATTTCTCCTAGTGTCGGGATCAATAATCACATCACTTCACCTCTGCTTGGTTGAGCAACTGCTTCAGGAAACTCATAGGCAAGCCATAATGTCGAGCTTTAATCAGCAACAAGAATCAAAGCAGCAAGGAGTAGAACAAGGGAAAGAACAAACAAAAGAGAGGAAGAGAGAGAAGATAACTGAGAATTCAAATCAACTAGATGATTTGATCATTGCCCAAATACTCTCCAGACTACCTGTCAGGTCTCTCTTGCAATTCAGGTGTGTTTGCAAATCATGGCGCTCTTTGATTTCAGATTCCCATTTCATTAAAACACATCTTAGTTGTATGTCAAAACCTGATGAGGAGGATGCCTATAAGCACCACAGAATCATTATCAACAGAGCTTATGGTCTCGAGGTTTGTTCTATTTACTCTGTATTGTATGAGCCATCTGTTAGGGTCTTCGATCATGATTACCCATTGCACTTGAAGGATCCCCCTTATTTGGTATTCATAATCGGTTCTTGTAATGGGTTGCTCTGTATTGAAATTCGACATAATCTTTTCATATGGAACCCAACTATAAGAAAATCCAAGAAATTGCCAAATTCAGGCATTTGGGACGGTTCTATGGCAATTGGATTTGGTTATGATGAGTCAGTTGATGATTACAAGGTGGTTGGACTCTTTCCTGGTGGTACTGAAGGCTTTCATGAAACCCAAGTCAAGGTTTATACGTTAAGGACTGATACCTGGAGAAGAATTCAGGGCTTCCCTTTTGGGGAACCTTTCACTTACGGTAAATTTGTTAACAAAGCTCTCCATTGGCCGGTTGGAGACAGTATTACATCAAATTTTTCTAGGGGGATTGTCTCCCTTCATTTAGAAAAGGAGACATACAAGGAGGTGGCGCAACCTAAGTACAGCCCTGGTCATTTCAATTTGAAGTTGGGCATTTTGAGAGGATGCCTATCTGTGCTTTGTAACTACTGTGAATCTCATGCCGATGTATGGGTCATGAAGGAATATGGTGTGAAAGATTCTTGGACTAAATTTATCAAAATCCCGTTTTTGGCACATCCCGAGTATTCTCTGTACTCGGCACCATTGTGCATTTATAATAATGGTGACATTTTATTGGAATTTGGGCTGTCTTTAGTTATATATAATTGGGAAGAGGATACTCTTAGATATCCATATGATCAAGATTTCCGTGAGAGTGTTGGAGCGGATACTTGTGTTGAGAGCCTTGTTTCACCTGGGGCTGACGATGAGCTTAAGGAGTTCCATTAATTAACAAATGGAAAAAAATAAATTTGTAAGATCATATTTTGATTATCTTATATTTCCCTGCTTTTTGAATGTACTATCTAATTCATTTAGGACTGCATGACTGGTATGTGTAATGCGGTTATGGAAGCCGCATAATGTTTACCGACTTCTTTTTGTTTCATTATATATATGGATCGACAATAGTAGCTTATAAAGAAATCATGACCTCCTAAAACAATTAAGAAATGGAACTTGTGCGGCTTATGTCTATTCTGCTTTAGTTTTGGACTTGAAGTAAATGTTTGTTCAGAATATTGTGATCCATTTTTTCCCTTTCCCTGAGCTGTCATAGTGGTTTGATTTTTTAAGTAAGGTGGGTATTTAAAATTATTTTAACCTGCATATTTAGAGGAATTTCTGTTTCCTCCTTGAGGGTTCAAAAAATAAGATGCAAAATCACTTTGCTGTATCGACATGCACTATATATATATATATATTTGAAAGAATCTACATGCACTATTGTACTGTATTATCTTAATTGCTTTTCATTTGCTTGTTTAATTTGCCTATGGTTGATTTTAAGTGTCTTGTTGTTGTCGAGCACTTTCATTTGAAATACTCAATTAATGTGATTTATTTTTTAAGTGTGTTGATTTTCAGTATTGATATGGGATTTAGTTTTGGGACTTCTTTGTATACCAATTTTCTCTCAATTTTAGTTGCCTGTTTGAGTAATTAAAAGGGTGCTCGTATGCTCGATAACCCTATGGATAGTCGTCATGATCTGTCTGCATTCATTTGTTCTTATTATAGCTGGCACTTTTATTTTTTTTGTAAATATAACAGTTGGCCGAATCAATGTTGTTCCAAACATTTTGATTTCTGTTGCAGTTGCATACTGTGCACATGGAGATTTAATCTAGATTACATGCCAATTTATAATTCTGCCTCGAGTTCGGTTCTGGTTGGGGAAAACCTGGAGATAGCTAGTCCATTGTCAGAATGTTGAAGTTCAAGAAACCATTTTCTATTCCTCAAGTATTACTACTTGTGTAAAGTAAATTGATGGCTATGTGGAGTAAGGATTGTAATAATTTGAAGCAAGGATTTTATGCGAGGAATAGGCGTCTGCTATTATACTTACGTACTTTGCACATAAATATAAATCTAAACTATACTAGTCGATGAATGCCATAATTTCCGACTTACGGTCTGATCTGGTTGAGGAAAATTGGGATACATCTAATCCTTTGTCGGATTATTGAAGATTAAGAAACCATATTCTCTTCTTTACCTTACGTAACAGTGAAGCATAACAAAATTGGTTTAATTTCAAAACTTATGAGGATTGTTTATTTGTTTCAGGCTTGCTTTCTGTGATGGGGAGATGATCAAGGTGAGTACTACTAAAACATAAGAGAGTTAACGAAACTGGAGGAAGCTGTCATTGCGGTAAGAGGCTTGATCGAGTTCCTTGAGGAGTAGAATAAAATTTGAGATATTAAAGCTATTGAAAAGGCGCGCTAAGAGTAGCAAGAGGATGAGAACTGAGAAGAGTAGGGAAACAAATGAGGTCAAAGTAAACTGTTGCAGCAGTTTGGAAGAAACATTTATTATTTGTTGAATAATCTCATTTATAGCAAACAGTTTGTGTTGTAGCAGCTAATGTCAGCCTTCTGACATATCTCTTTATCGCATGATATTTCTTTTTAGTGTACTGTTTATGATACCGATGAATCTATAAAACAAAGTTGTTATCTAATCATTTGTATGTGTTATTATTTTCGCGAAAGAAGATTTTGTTCGAGGTTGAATGAGTTTCTTGTTGTTTAAGAAGACTTTATAGGCAGCACAAAATCCTGATATTATTTTTGGTGCCTGTAACAGCAGTTTTTATCGTTCTCATCTCATATTTATTGTAAGCTGGGAGTTAATTCGTGGAGCCATTTGTGTCTCTCAATTTTATAAAAATGCAATGATTGATTTCGTATTTTGTGGCTAAATTTCAATAATATTGCATAACAGGAATGCTCAGTACATGAATTTTTATGCTTGGCATAACCTGTTCCTTAAGGGTCTTCACTCTTCAGTGCCTTTGCAGCAAAGATATTTCATCCACTTGTTTAGAACAATACATACATAAATGGGGACTTTTTTCCTTGTGTTGTTAAGTCAACATGTATATATACACAAGAAAGTCAGTATTGAAATATGGACATACAGGCATTAATTTCTGCGACTTGTGAGAGAGTAGGAAAGGAGATGCAGACATGCATATATGCAGTTTCTGGTACTATAGATATAGTATTTATACATATTCATCAGTTCAAAGTTCAGCTTCATGCATATATATATATATATATATATATATATATCAATTCATGATTGTGTTTATATAGATACCATATAACAGAGGTATAGTTCACATTTGAATATTTCTAAGGATCACACTAATCAACAGTGAAGGAGTTCATGATCAAGATATAGGTGGAGCAAAGAAATCATGGCCATGGCCATTGGGCTTGCCAAACGGACCATCAGCGCCGATCAAACACGCGTAAAGCTCCTTATCAAGCTGATTCCTAGAGTCTCCGATCAAGCTCGAGCTCCCAACATCGTCACAAGACGTTGCTGGGAGCGAAGAGTAGTTATTAGGTGTGTGAAATGCAAGAAACATATCTTGTGCCTTGTCCAGCTCTCCTTTGAGCCTCTCCACTTCTCTCTCGAGCCTCTTGTTATCGGCCAATGCATTTTCGAGTCTCGTCTGGATGGCTCGGTGGTCCACCTCTAGGCTCTGGCTCTTCCACCGGGCGCGTCTGTTCTGGTACCATATCGCGATCTGCCTCGCTGGGATGCCTAGTTCTTGCGAGAGCTGGAGCTTTCGTTCCGAGTGGAGCTTGTTGTTGTGGTTGAAACTTGCTTCCAAGAGCCTTACTTGCTCTTGGGTGAGCCTTTTTTTGTTGCACTTTAGGGGGTATTTTCGGAATTGGGAATGAGGTTGAGAGTGATTCATTTTGAGGTTTTTTTGGAGAGTGCTTGGTGGTGCTAAAATTTGGGAAGATATGTTAGGTTATGTAGAGGTTTTGGATGAGTGTATTGTTCAGTGTTGAATAATATAATTTGGAGGATTGAGAGAAAATTGGGACCACATTTCGTTTTCGGGCCAATGCAAGTGGCCTATGGCTGCTTGGAACAAAGTATGAATTCAATAAATTTTTAGCACTTGGATTGGATGGGTGGAGTTGTGGGTTTTTTTACCATTGAGTTTGTTCCTGTATGCCGTATACTATGTATCATCCGATTTATAATATTTTTGTATTGTATAATTTATATTCTTTTTATCGTAAATTATATGTTCACTTTTTCTCTTTATCTTATTCCAAAATAAGTGTTTATTTTTGAAAATTCAAAGCACTTTCTTTGGTCAATTTACTAATTTAATCTTCAACCATTAAAGTTATAAAACATATACATCATAAATTATCACATTACTATAGTGAGACCATGGATAAAATTGGTATTTCATTCATTAACACTACAATAAAAGTCATCCTCTTAAAAATTTGAATTTCCCAAAATGAACCTATAATTTAGGACGAATATTTTTGAAATGTACCGATATTTATTCAATATTAATAATATTCAACTCTGTTAATCGTGACGATACTGCGATTGCCCAATGTATACTGAATTGTGAGGCATTGGTTGGTCTCAAATTTCTCTATCAGTAGTACTTTTGATGCCCAAACATTGCTTTACATGGATTTAAAGAAATATATGGTTTATTTGTCATGTCGAAGAATCTAAGTCAATTTTCTTACAGATATTTTCATTGCAATCCAAATCATGGGTTGAAATCTTGAAATAGCTTCCATACTCTCTCTCTCTCTTTTTAATGTAAATCGTGATAGATAAATGAGAAATAGTAGATTAAAATCATTAAATGCCATTACATAACATACTACTTATTTTGCATTTGGGTAAATCATAGTCATGTTTTGTTCTAAATATATGCAACTTGCATATATATATATATATATATATATATACCTCAATTGATGGCGGAGTCTAGGAATGCATATGGACTATTCTAGAAAGAGAAGGGCAAGACTGTGTTTCACTATACACAGTTCATACACGCTTGTTTTACTTCAAATCACAATTATTATTTTCAATGTACTCGAAGCTCAAATCAAACCAAAAAAATGAAATAAAAAATAAAAATGAAAAACATAGTCAAATAGGTTGACAGGGGATAAAAATACAGCTGCTAGCCTATTCGATTCATGCATCGCCATTGCGGTATCCATTGTGGTTGTACTCGCGAAAATAGTGTGATTTGATATCTCATTCCAAAATAAAAATAAGGATAATTTTATTTTTGTCAAAAATATATTTGTTGACCTTGCTAAAAATTTATTTATATTGGGATCATGGTTTGTAGTTGCATTAATAATTTTAAGAACTCTCATGATATCAATTTTAACATGCAACTATATATGAGTAACAGTGATAAAAATAATAATCACACCTTCCGAAAAATCATCGGACAATACCATAATTTTCCCTTATCATGTGGCTCTGTTCATAATACTTTTCAACTTATAAAATATCGATACTCATATGATATTTACATTTCATATAGATATTATCCGAATATGTGCTGATATAGACAATTTTGAAAAAGTGTGTTAGTTAGTTACAAAATCCAATTCATTTTGAGGTAAGCTACAATGACATTTCAACAACTAATAACATGCATATAATCTGGACAATTTCCATGGAGTCAAATCTGAAACCCCAAAGGCCAAAAACACTGTTTGGTAGAGGACCATCACAAGATCATGTCGTTTGGAGAGGGTGCATAAAAGTTCCCACCACCACTGCCTCGATTGGCTCTTGGGCTTTGATTTCATTTCCACTTGTGGGGCACAAGAGATTAGTGTGTGTCTTAAGATCTCAAACATGCACATTCTAGTGTCTAATGTTTTGTTAATTGGGGTGTTAATTAGGTGATTAACACTGATAGATATGTGGATATGGATGAGGATGTGGATGTGTGTGTACTTACACCTCAATTAATTTGATATTTAATCTTGATTATTATAAGGTTTGTTGGGGAGTATATATATATATATATAATATAAATGTGTGTCCATATGGATGGGGCCCAAGTATGGTCTAACATGAATTATCCCTCCCTTGAAAGTCAAGTGGTGGGATTAGAGTTGTATTAAGCCAGTCAAATAACCCATATTTTGATTGCTTATTATTGTTTAGATTTATGTTGCAAATATCAGGTTGAATGGGATGTTCAAGTTCAATTGATGTTTTTAAATAACACCAGTTAATGGCCTTTTAAGCCTCAGGTTATGTTTGATAAAACTAAATATTATGTATTGAAATTTAGGAAGTTATTAAATTTAACTACGGAAGTGGTAATTAAAATATATATATATATATATATATTAAAAAAAAAATTAATGTTTCATTTTGTTTCATTTTTAGTGATAATTGAAGAGACTCGCAATTTTACTTTCGATAAGATGGAAGAAACCGTTCTTGAGTAATAATTAAATTGCATAACACTTCATTACTTTCATCAGGAACTAAATATTGAATTAATATAAGCTATACTCTGAAACATTCAATTCAAAATATATATACTATTGGTGGGAACATTTTTCATATTCGTCCAATGAAAGAAAAAAAAAATACAATTCTTACAGAGTTATATCTTTTTACATTTGAAGCACACATTAACATCTGATTAGGGAAAAATTATTCGTTACAACAGTAATACCACGTTATTAGGTTGGTGTGGTATCACCATCCAATAAAAATCAATCATTTTTATATATGTAATACATTTTATTATGTGAGCATTCAAACATATATGGAATTAAACTTTTCTTTTATTTTTATTTTTGAAAAAGTTAAACTTTACTTTGATGCCCATTTCATTAAAAGATCTCCAATATGTACTTCTTCTCCTCTTCTTCATTAAATTTGTCAAAAAAAAAAAAAAAAATATATATATATATATATATATATATATATATATATTAAAGATACAAATTACATGTACCAATTATGAGGAAATTGAAAGCTCATAAATTGAAATAGAAATAACACAAAAGTTGTGGCCTTTATCTCTAATTTTAAAGTAAGTAACACTCAAGAATTTAACTTATAATCATATCTAAGTTTTCTCCCTCTCCTACCACTACTGTTATTCAAACATCTATTTTTTTTTCTAGTTTAATGAGTATAACAAAGTATATTTATATACATAACTATATATATATATATATATATATATATATATTTTTTTTTTTTTATATTGGATGCATGCGATTTTGATTAATATTTCAGACCCAATACTATTAAGTTATGGTTTTTTTTTTCTAAGTTCTTTACCACTATAGTCAGTCTTTTAATTATTGGATTAAGGTTTCAAGAATTCATTCATGGTATTTTTTATGGTGTTTTTCTTGTCAACTAAAAAAGTAAATAAGATACATTAGGTATTAGAGTTAAATATGGTTACTCATTTTATTTTATTTTTATTGTTTTCATATATATTTTAATTTTGTTTTCATATCTATTTGAATGCTGACTTAATGAAACATATTACACATATAAAAATGTTTAATTTTTATTGGATGGTGATATCACATCAGCCTGATAACGTGATATCATGGTTACAATGAATAATTTCTCCTGATTAGGAGTGGCGTAAATAGAATATTAACAAAAAAAAAAAAAAGTAAATTCCTCAACTTACAGGAACGGTTTTGGGGAGTTGGACTGAAGTCGTAAAGCTGAGTATTACTGCTCTACTTTGTAACCGTGATTTAAGTTCTATGGTATTTTAAATTGAATTAGAGATTGTATTGTGAAGAGATTGGGAATATTTTAGAATGTTAAAAAGAATAGATATTTGGATTGAGTCGCAAAATATAGGCATGTGTTATATAAGTTGAGGATGGTAAATATGTGCATCATGAGATGGTAAAAGAAAATGGTTATACACAAAAATGTCTAATTTGATTGTTATTTGAGTAATTTATTGTATGAATAAAAAGTAGTTAAATTTCTCGCATTTTCGCGTTAGGATTTTATATATAGTAGAAGTGTTTTATAAAATGAATTGTAATATGTGATGATTCTCTTTATGGAATAATATAAGTAGATAAGATGATTAGTTTGATTGACTATAAGAATAATTTATTTATTTTTTTATAATAAAGTTATATGATTTTAATTTCTAGTTCTTTCTACCATGTTTTCCACAAATGTTTTATTCTGTTGCCACCAATAATTATATGGTAAGTAAATAAAAAGTGTTGAATTTATCAAGTATATATAAGGAGATTTTATCTATTTTTTTTGGATAATACAATTCTATGATTTTAACCTCTATCTCTATCAGAACCATTATTCGCTCAGCTTCCACAATACTTTCCATAAATGTTTTTTTGACTAAACAAATAAGTCAGATACATAATATTTTATAATGATATAATTCTTCATAAAAATTCAATTATTATCTAAATTATAAGCCACATAATGGGAGTCTCCAATATAATTCTTCATAGATGTTTCACACCAGACTTTAGAGTTTTTATAATGATATAATTCTTCATAAAAAGTCAATTATTATCTAAATTAGAAGCCACATGATGGAAGTCTCCAATATATTTATTCATAGATGTTTCACACCAGACTTTAGGGAGTCTCCAATGTGATATAATTCTTCATAAAAAGTCAATTATTATCTAAATTAGAAGTTACATGAGTCTTCAATATATTTATTCATAGATGTTTCACACATATTTATGATATGTTTGGTAGACGGTCTCATTTTTTTTTGTGATTTTTTTAAAATCAAATTATATTTATTTTGCATGGATCTTAAAACATAAAATTAGACCAAATTAAATAAAAAAAAAATAAAAATTAAACGGTTACAAATAATTGAACCAAATCAAAAGCCACCAAATCGAAGAACAATTCCACCACCCCTACCATACGCGGCTGTAGCAGCCATGACACCACCCCTACGCTGTCGCCGGAGCACCCCTACCACCTCGCCGTCGTCGCTAGACCACCGGCGACCACCAACGCACAGATCGCGCCTCACCTGCGCGAGCAAACCCTCACCAGATCGCGATCTCATCTCGAACCCCGGCGACGCCGCTGCTCCTCGCCGTCGCACCCCTGCAAGTCGCCATCTCCGACGAGCTTCAGCCCAGGCGGCAGACTCTCTCCTCTCAGACCGGTTCTCTCTCTCTCCTCCTCTGTCTCTGGCGAATCAGTAAAGAAGGATAACAAGAAAACTGATAAAGGTGGAGAAGCTGTGGATCAAAATTGTGATATCCAATCCGCGCACAAACACTGAAACTCAACAATATGAACACTTTACCGTGTGAAACTATAGATTGTAGATGATATACACTTTTGATTCTAGCCAATCAAAGAACAATTCCAGAAATGATAAACGCTTCTTCTTCGATCCACAACGGAGGAACTTATTTGATCCAATTTGACTTCTTTACTTGTTTAATTGCTTTATCTATTTTTTTTTTTATTATTATTTCTTTTGGGGAATTTCAGCTCCTTTTATTTATTGAGTCATATATATATATATATAATTTTTGGGCTTCTTTTTGTTATATATTGACATAGAAATTTAGTTTGTTAAATTTGCTCTGATTTCAGTTTTCTAAGATCAAGATTATAAGATCGTTTACCAAATAAAATTTTAAAATATCGCTTTGATCATACAGATCGGTATCCAAACGGGCCTAAGAGTTATACGTGAATTCATTCTTGCTTTTGGATAATATTATTTTCAGTTTTTCACTCCTCATATCATATGCGAATAACAAAAGGATGTTCAATTATTCAGAGACTCACAAGCCACTTTTGTATTCTCCCCTAATGAGCTTCCAAGACAAGGAATCTTTTGGTTAAAAAATCCAACAGTAATCACTTTTATAAGGTGAAGTTAAAAACCCAAGAATTACTGTATGGCAGACCCCAATTATTCGTATTTTTTTGAGTAGATAGATTTTATTTTTTTTGGTAATTAAAAATTTATTAGAAAAAACCAACCAAACAAAAAAACAAAGGCGGCAAAGCCCCCCTCAAAACACAAAGAAACAGAAATAAAACAGAAGCATGCAAGCCTCGAAAATCAAGAAAAATACCATAAGGTCATCCAACCAGCCTAACCTACAAAGGCTCAAGCCATAAACTAAACAACACCCAAGCAACAGACACAGGCAAGTAAAGCACACAAACAACACTCTGAGCACCAGTCGTCACCTCCATCAAAGCTATATAAAAAATAGATTCAGGAAGATTCCAAGCAGAAGCAATTTCTCTAGCCTTGGTTTCATCTCTGAACTTATAAGACAAGATTTTTAACCTTATGCAGGTTTTCATACTCCTCCATAGGCATAGAGAAGTCATTCTTTTACCAGAGAAAATCCTACAATTCCTTTCCTTCCAAAGAAAGTAAAATGCAGCTGTGAAACATAATCTATACACAAAAACAGTAACATTGCTAGAGCCTTTCTTCCACATATCAGACATCCACCCATCACAGTGGTGTGGAATAAATCACCTGCATAAACACCACATCTATGCTGGATAGAGCACCAAACTCTTGTAGAATATCTACACTTAGAAGAAAATGTGATCATGTGACTCATCTTCTTCATCACATAGGGGACACTTCACTGAACCATTACATGGCACTCCTAACCTATCCAAAGTACTGAGCCTCATAGATAAGGCAAGCCATGTTATGAAAGCATGCTTTGACACATGGTTACCGAACCACAATGAGTGATACCATGAAGAGCCTATAGCAGGGGGAGTAAAAGCAAGATATGTATGCTTAAAATTGAAGATCCCATTAGGAGACAAGGTCCAAGAAACCCAATCCTCACATCCATTGAGAATGGGAAGCAAAGAGGAAAAATAATTTGAGGGACAGAGGTTATGCAAAGATGGAGGCACCCTCTAACAACCCCTTCTTATGAGCTTACACTCTCTAGGATTTCCATGCCAACTTGAAAGAGAAATCAACAAAGTATCGCAAATGTCAATCAGGGGACCATTTGGCATCCAAAAATCCCACCACAAAGAAGTGTTCTTGCCAGTAACCACATGGTGCTTGATGAGATTTTTAGCTAAACCTCTCAATTTCAGAATGCCCTTCCAATTCCCTGAACAAATAGGAGATGTCTTAATACTCCAAAAGCTCTTGCCTTTAAGGATAGTAGCATGCACCTATTTAAACCAGACTGATTGCCCTTTATCATGAAATAATTGCCATATATGCTTTAAGGTAGCCACCTTATTGATCAAGCTCAAGTTGGGGATGCCAACTTCACCATAATCCTTAGGAAGACAAACAGAATACCACATCACTTTAGCTCTAGTAGCCTTCAGATCACTTCCAGTCCACAAAAACCTTCTCAGAACAGTCTCAATGGCTTTAACAACATGGCATGACAACACCATATGACCACTCCAATAGAAATGAACACTAATAAAAATATATTTAATTAGTTGGATTCTGCCTGCAAAATGTCCAATAAGAAATTATATTAGTAATTCTATCAACAAGGACCTTGTAGTCATTGTGAGAGAGCCTAGTAGAAGACAATGGAAGGCCAAGATAAATTTACCCAACTCAAAACCACTAGTATTTCTCATACTATGAATAACAACTTCATCACCAATAGCCAAGAAAATATGGCTTTTAGATATATTAGGTTTCAAACCTGATAGGAGAGTAAACTTTTATAAGCTCTTAAGCAAAACACTTAGAGTGGGGATCTCCATGACAAAACATCATGAGATCATCGGCAAAAGATAAATGAGAGATTTTACTTTCAGAGCACCTCCAATGGTAGACAAAACTAGGATCAAGTTGGATGAAATGATGCACTATAGAAGAAAGTACATCCATGACAAGAACAAACAAAATGGGAGACAAGGGGTCCCCTTGTTTAAGACTTTGAGCTCTTCTAAAATACCCTACCAACTCCCCATTAATAAAAATAGAAAAGGAAGGACTACAAACACAAGCCTTGACCCATCCAATGAAATTAGAAGGCAAATGAAGAATGTTGAGAATTTCAAGAAAAAAATCCTAATTCACAGTATCATAGGCCTTATGAAGGCCAACCTTAAGCGCACACTTTGGAATATTAGAAACCAAATGATACCCCTTAAGAAGTTATTGGGCAAGGAAGAAACCATCACCAATTCTTCTACTCTTTACAAAGGCAGTTTGGTTTAAATCAATGATGGAAGGAAGCAAGGTTTGGAGCTTAAAAGAGATTAGTTTAGAGATAAATTTATAAAGGAAATTGCAACAAGCAATGGGTTTGAAATCATTCATAGAAGAATGATTGGGACACTTGGGCACAAGGGAAAGACAAGTAGAATTGATCTCTTTCAGCAGTTGCCCATTCATAAAAAAAACTCTTGAATAGCTTTAGCCACATCATTGCCAATAACAGGCCAAACTTTCTTAAAGAAGTATGCATTGAAACCATCATGCCCTAGAGCCTTATAATTATTAAATCCAAACACACATTTTTGGATGTCTTCAAATGTAGGAATCTCGGAAAGAGATTGTATCATCTCATCAGGAAGAACTTTAACATACACATCCTTAAGAAAATCACCATCATTAAAGTTAGAAGATTTGCACCCAAGGAGCTTTTCAAAGTACTCAACGACCACCTTTTTAATATCAGAGCTAGAAGTAACAACATCCCCATTGTCCAAGGAAAGGTTTGTTAGCTTCTTCCTGTTACACTTGTTGTTGAAACATTTCACAAAAAATCTAGTGTTTTGGTCACCTTCTTTTAGCCAATTCACCATAGATTTCTGAATAAAAAATACCTCCCCATCTTTAGAAAGATCAAAATAACCCTTGATAAGAACTTTTTCCTCCTCTCTAAGAACCACACAATCAGGCTTAGTATCAAGTCTAAGTTGACAGTTCTGAAGAGCCTCATTTGCTTACAAAGTCTTGGTAGAAATATCACTGTACACTTTACTATTGAGCAACTTCAATCTAGGTTTCAGTATCTTCAGCGTCCTAATCACCTGGTACATCAAAGTCCCATAGACATCCTATTTCCACACATCATGAACAATATCCAAGAAGTCACTATGGAAATTGAAAAACTTAAAAGGTAAAAGCTTTTTTGGTTTAGGGTTACCACATTTCACAATCATAAGGGCATGATCAAAAATCCCTTGAGGTAAAAACACACAATCGAAGAGGGGATAACAAGTAGTCCAATTGTCATTCACCGTGACTCTGTCAAGCTTTCTAGCAATGTTAGCACAACCACTACTTTTATTATTCCATGTATGATAAATCCCACTATATCTTAGGTTAGTGAGTTCACTTTGATGAATGCAATCCCTGAAATCTTGAATACCTGTACTCCAACTTCTAGAACCTCCAAAATTCTCATTGGGGTGAGAAATGATGTTAAAGTCACCCATCACCATCCATGGGACCTGATCAATAATGGTTGCTCTAGAACAGAGATCATGCCATAAAGCATCCCTTTGACCAACTTTGTTGAATGCATAGACAACAGACACATAGAAAAATTAGTGACTAGTAATATCAACAACACTGGTATGGATAGCCTGGGCATTGCTACAATTTTTCTGCACTTGAACATTCAAAAGTTTAAACAAAATCCAGATTCTCCCAAGCGAAACACAATCAAAATTATTAATATATGCCCATATAGGGGCAATGGCTTTCAAAATAGGATCAATATTTGTTTCATGCAATTTAGTTTCTAAACTAGCAATAAACTGAAGATGGTGCTTATGAATAAACTTCCTTATTTCAACTTGTTTTGTAGGGGAATTCAAACCCCTGATGTTCCAAGCTTCCAAAATCATTGAGACAATGTATGGGCAAACACCCCTGTAAATCCCAAGATGGGAGCATTAGAAACCCCTTCTTTGTTTTTTTTGTTATTCTTTGTGTTGCCAGTATCACCACTCTTACTGCTACCACTCACATTAATAGAAGAACACGTAGACATGGATGTTGAGTCAGCCTTATCAGAACAAAGACTATTAGAGGTACCATGAGTCACAGTTGCCACACCCTCACCAGCTTCATTAGATGGATAGTCAACAATGGTATTACACACAACCTTCTCCTTGACATTGAGAGGAACACAGTCATTAATCTCAGAAGGATCCATTTTCTTCTCACCACTACCACTTTTAATAAAAGGTGGGGGGATGTGAGGAACATCCAAAGTGACCATCTTCTTCCTCTTCTCAATAAGAGTTCATATTGATAAGTTATCCTTCTCCATGTCAGAAGGTAAAATGGGATCATGGGAATCAGGTTTAGTAGTTTGGGGGCTCAAAATAGCAGGGGAAGGAACATTGGGATAGGGGGTAAGGTCAGAATGTTGGGGATTAGCACCAACTGAACTAGGACACTTGATGTCAAGATGCCCAAAACAAGAGCACTTGGTGCAAATCTGTGGAAGCCATTGGTACTCCACACAGATGTCAACCTTCTTATGCCCCATATTGAGTTTAAAAGTGTTAAGACATGGCATAAAAGCATCCACTTCGATGCACATTCTAACATTGGTGACTCTCTTTTTAGATTCAGTGAGTCTATCATAATGAAATGGCCTCCCAATCAAGCTAGCAATGAAACCCAATCCCCTTCCAATCCAATATTCAAGAGGAGTACCATAAATTTTAACCCATATTGATATAAATCTACATGCTTCTTTTGTAAATTCTAGCCATTTATGTCACTTTTTAATGATTAAAGGTCTTCCAGCAATCATACATGGACCATTAGCAAGGATTCTATTACAAAGCCTCCTCATTATCAAATTTGAAGATATAAAACCCACTGTCAATTGCAATAATCTCAACTAACCCTTTGGAGCTCCACATATTCATACCATGTTGATGCACCATAACATAGGGAAGTTTTTTCTGCAGGAAATGACCAACAATACATGTTTTCCATTCAACCTCACCTCCTCTGCAAGCCCAGGAGCAGGTTGAAGAACAATATCCTCACCATTAGTGATATCAATATCATGCTTCAGGTTCATATTGGAAGAAAAAAAATAGTGTTACTAATAGCAATTGAAGCCTACGAGGGCCCAGAAGTGGTTGGTTGAGAATGTCCAATGGTATTGATTGGTTGCCCATTAGAAATAGTATTCTGACATACATCATCAGGTGTGACTATTTGGTGAATCACAGGAATAGAACTTTGCATACCTTGGTTCATGTCTATGTTAGGTTGCTTCAGCATATTTTGAGGGAAAGAAGTAAAAAATTCAGCCTTTTCAGCAACATCGGGAGTGTAGGTGAGATGTGACACCTTAGTGGAAGGGGATAATTCACTCGCGCGTGGAACAAGGATGCCACTGGTGTTGGTGAGCCTAGGACCTCCGGCCCAATGCCCTCTTCCTCTTCCAACCATTCTCCCTCATCTCCCTCTAACAGAAGAAGAAGAAGCTCTAAAACCCAATTTACTATTCCCTTGAGGGGGCAAAGGTTTCTGGTAGATAAGTAAGGTTTCCTGAATAACAAAAATCTGAGCCCTTGCCTTCTCCAGATTTTCATTTGCCTTTGTAAGAGCAATGACATTATTAGATGCCAAGACCTTCCCTCCAGCAAGTGTGCCAATGGGATCAGTCATGCTAGGATCAGATGTGCTCATAAAGAGGTAGAAAGGAAATGACAACATAAATGAAGGTGAATGAAATCAAGAAAAGAAGAAACATGAAAGAAGGAAAAACAAAAATACAGGGGGAAACTTGTGTGATACAATCTCTGGCAATGGTGATGGTAGGTTGGCTGAGGCTGAGGCTGAAGGAAGGTGGAGACCTACATTGTCTTTTGCTTTTTGATTGTTACTTATTTTTTTTATATAAAAAATAAAATTATTAATTCTTACATAAAATTGCTTATTAATGGGTATCATGTTTAATTCGGCAATATTGGATTTAGCTTCGGCGGCCATAATACATTCGAATAATATCGATCTTAAAAATGAATACGATAACTTAATAATAGGTATCGAGAGTATATAAATTTTTTAGATCCAAATTTCAAAGTATAGACTATCAAACCATATGTTTAGGTTAATGCACCATATTGAAGTCCAATAACTAAAAGACAAAAACTCCCCTCCTTGCAAGGTTTGGAGAGAGTCCAATGTACGCAATTAAGAGATTTTTTTTCGAAGTGATGACTAATTTCATGATCCAACCCTCACTTTTCAAAAGTAAGATGATAAAAATATTCACTACGAGTAATGATCAAACGGTATCGGTTAGATGAAATCTTTAGAGTTCAAGGCTCTGGTGTGTGAGTAATGCTTAACTTTTAAAAAAAAATAAAAAATTCACTATGAGTCACCCATGAAATATTTACAAATATTGCACCTAATGGTATAATATAATTCAGAATTTATAGGTATAATATATTTGGAAGCTCAATGAGACTAATCATGAAATGATAGGAGTAATTGCATGTTAGGTATGTTAGGGTTTTTACACCCGCCTAAGAATAAAAACTAGGGTTTGCTAACCCTAATAGCCAAGCCATGAACAATTGCAAATCATAAAACGCATAAACACACACCAAACACAATTGACATAAAGATATATACGTAGTTCGGCCAAAACAAGCCTACGTCCACGGAGAACACCGTTTCACTATAACCAATGAGATGATTACAAGGGGATGATCCGCAAATCATACACACACACACATACTGTATACTCACGCCTGTATCACCAGAATAATATAAGCCTGACTCTCACCGGTGTTTCACTCACACTAAGAAATACGACTCTGTATCATTTCTTTTTTTTCTCAATCTTGTGTCAGATCTTGGGTTTCTCTCACCCTTTTGTGTTACACAATACCACACAGTCACAAAATACAATAGGAACAATCCATGTATATATTGAAGTGGAGGACAAGTCAAAATGAATCAAATTCCAATCAGAATTAAAGTATTTGAAACCATCATTAAAAATCCCGTAACTGGGCCACCGAGTACTCGGTAAACTCGTAATGGTACGAGAACGTGCAGGGTCCTTTGGAATTTTTTCCACTTTTGTACTACCGAGTACTTGGTGGTTCTGCAATGGTGCGAGTACCCGTCGAGTACTCGGTGGTTCTTCAACCAACTTTTGCTGCAAACCACTTTTTTTCTCCAATTTTCATCTCGATCCTCGAGGAAAAAAGTCATTAACTAACAATCTTCCACTTGACAACTTTCCACTCACTCAATTAACTTTATCAATGATAAATGTTTCTAACGATGCTCTCAATCCTGCCTTCAAGCTTGAAGACCCACTGAAGTTGCGCACAACTTCAGTTCATCTGTTTTCACCACTTTGGTCAACATGACCATGCTGATAGCTCTCACTGCATAAGCAAACATCTAGCCTTCTACAAAACCTGCGACTTCTATTGTGGCTGACCACTCTGTCTTGCAACCACTATCGCTTCTGACTTCACTTTACAAACTTTGTCGCGTCTGTCTTCTTTTTCCCTTTCACAAAGAGACTTTCCGGTTGCTGCATATTAAACTTCTCGTCTAGGTCACCTTGGAGGAAATCACATTTGTCATCTAACAACTCTAGATGCAAAAACTTATGTTTCAACAATGCTTGAATGAATGGTATTCAGTTTCACAATTGAAGAATGAAGAGCTTTCTTACCTACCGGCAGCTCAGTTAGCTTCCATCTCTTGATGGGGATAAGGGACTTCATCTCATTTTCCATCGCAAGCTCCCACTGGCTTGCATCTGCTGCATTGCATGCTTCATCATCACAATCCGATTCATCTTCATATGTGAGCAACAAATAATTCAGATATCTCCAATTCCGCACATGTGGCCGTGAAGTCCTCTTAAACATAGAATTAGGAATAAAAGACTGCGGTGTATCAACCTGTTGAGAATTGCCGTCTATAATCTGTTCTTCTAACTGAGGGCTCTCATTGTCTAGAACATCTTCTATCTCAACATACACAGGATCACTATGTGCTTTACCGCTCCATACCTCTTCTGGTATTCTTTGCTCCAATGGTACTAATGGACCATGATTCATAAGATACATTGTTGTACTGACTGCTTCTGCCCAAAATTGTTCCGGTAACCCTGCCGAATGCGCATGCTTGTGACTATCTCAGTCACTTTTCGGTTCGTACTTTTTGTTACGCCATTCTGCTGTAGTGTACTTGGAACAGTCTTCTCTAA
Organism: Cornus suecica; assembly: GCA_963922005.1. Classification (NCBI taxonomy): domain Eukaryota; kingdom Viridiplantae; phylum Streptophyta; class Magnoliopsida; order Cornales; family Cornaceae; genus Cornus; species Cornus suecica. Next base: position 78,260,455 of record OY998241.1, read on the forward strand.
TTTGATACTGTTCTCATAGCAAAAGTTCTTGAACCCGGAGTTTTCGTTTTCTTCACCAAAGTCGGATCTCAGTTTTTTTACCTTCAACCCTGTTTCCCTCTCTATTATGGCTTTCCATTTCTTGAACACATTGTACATCTCAGATTTATGTTTCAAGAAATAAACCCATATTCTCTTGGAATGGTCATCAATGAAAGTCACGAAGTAGGACTTCTGGCCAAGAGGCTGGAGTGGAGGACAAGTCAATAGGAATCAAATCCCATTTAGAATTGGAATCTTTAAAGTTTTTCTTAAAAATCCCGTATCTGGGCCACCGAGTACTCGGTGATGTTTCTACCGAATACTCGGTAAACTCGCAATGGTGCGAGAACGCGCCGAGTCCTTTGGAATTTTTCCAACTTTTGTACTACTGAGTACTTGGTGAATAACCCACCGAGTACTCAATGGTTCTTCAACCAACTTTTGCTTCAGACCACTTTTTTTCTCCAATTTTCATCTCCATCCTTGAGGAAAGTAGTCATTAACTAACAAGGTACTCTAGTCATATTGTTCTTTCATAAGCCTAAATCAAGCATTGGCAAATCCAAGGTTGGTATTTTCTTGTTGGATTAGTCTCATGCAATATCTCATCTTGGAATAAACTACCAATGGTTCTTTTCATTTGTTTTCTTTTGCAGAGAGAATGAAATGCATTATATATATATATTTTTATCAGTTGCAAAGTGAAAAACGCAACATAACAAACAAGACCAAAAATGGAAAATGCCCAGAAAGTGATATACAAAGGATTTATAAGGAACTACCATTCTATCATCAAATATGTCAAATTTGCAAATAAAATGACATCATATATCTAATAATTTATTTTATTTTTTATAGGAAAATAATGACTTCATTATTTGGTAGCAAGTTTATGGTATTGCTGCATGATTACGAGACCAGATCAAAACAATATGCTATTTTTTCCCTTCACTAACAATCATGATTATAAATTTATATATTTTGTAAAAAAACTTAAGTTCAGAAAAAAAAAAAAAAAGCCTATTCAATGTTCTGTCACAGACCACAAATGGCTATATACAGGAGTCAGAAGTTGGTCTAAATTTCTCTCTGGATCGCTGATTCCCGGGGAGGATAATGAAAACTGTTTTGAATGAATTGACAAAAGAGATGATGTTTGAACATGAATATATATATATATATATATATATTCATCGAATAGGCATTGCCAGCAACCTCTTTTCATACTGTCAAAAATCAAATTATTTTTCGATAATCTTGTGAACATATAACTGTCACTTAACATGAAATGCTTTATCTCAACTAATGCGAGGTTCCAAAAAAAAAAAAAAAACTTAAAATTGTAGCTTAAAGGTTGTTAATTGTTATTTGCCTTCCAAAAGTCAAAAGGTTAAGGTTTCAAGTCCGCGTAGAGGCAAGTGAATGGCGATTTGTCTTGCCAAGGTTAAACAAAATATTTTAAGTAATGGTGTTCTAATTAAGTTAATCCTCTTGAGGGAAGTAATTTCATACATTTCATTCTAAAGTCTGAACAAAATTTTGACCAACTGAATCACTATACTGTCAAGGACATTGAGGTCCCTGATGTGGTTATAATCTGTATCTAGATATTGAAAGAATCAGCATACTTGATCAAGTTTATACACATCAAATGTAAACTAATGTATAAATTAAAAGCAAACCAGTGATTGACTTGCATAAAAAAAAAAATTCATGCCTAATCACCATGTAGTCAATAGATTCTATATATGATACTATGTTTTAAGATTTGTTGAAGAATTTAGTTTGGAAACACAAATTATTATTCCTAAAATCCAATGTCATTTTGAATGAAAAATTTAAAAATACAAAGGAAAAAGAAATGAAAAGGTGAAAGTAGAAAGAAATTTCTCATAACACCAGCTCCACAAAACACTACACTTAATGATACTAAAACAAGCACTAAAAACCAAGGAGGAATATAACACAATCCAACAATGACATATTAGATATAGTATGATGATGTTGGGTGATCTATCCAAGATCCATACAGTATATATATGTTTCTTCCTCTCTCTCTATATATATACCTACATCTCATAAAATAGTTAAGTAGAGCTGCAAAATATATATCTTCCTCAATCTGATAATAGAGAAGAATTCAATATGTCTACTTCTATATATCTCCCACCAGGTTTTAGATTCCACCCCACAGATGAGGAGCTCATCATTCACTACCTTAAGAAGAAGGTATCGTCGTCTACGAATCCTACGACATCTTTAATAGCTGACATTAATCTCTACAAGTTCAATCCATGGGAACTTCCTGGTCTGTGCTTCCCCTTCATGTTTATGTTCATTTAGTTTCTTACATAATATTTGAGAATCTTGTATATATGTATATATATATTGGCTTCATATTTCACAATTCATCAATGTTGTTCTTTGTATATATTTGTGCAGATAAGGCAGTGTTTGGTGAGTGTGAATGGTTTTTCTTCAGCCCAATAGATCGGAAATATCCCAATGGCGCTCGCCCAAACAGAGCGGCTGCATCTGGCTATTGGAAAGCCACCGGGACTGACAAACCAATTCTTTGCTCCAATGGGTCGCGTTGCGTTGGGGTGAAGAAAGCACTTGTATTTTACAGAGGTCGCCCTCCAAAAGACGCGAAAACGGATTGGATGATGTATGAGTATAGGCTTCTCAATGGTGTCTCTAAGTCCCTTCATCTTAGAAAATCAATGAGAGTAAGTTCAATAGCATAATTATGCTAATACAATGAAATATATATATATATATATATATATATGAAGCTGTTCACTAATAGACTAATAATAGACATTAGGGGAGGACAATATGCAACAATGACAAACATGCCATGGGAGATGAATCAATGCAATTTTACTGTCTAAATGAACTAACTGAGTGTATGCCGATCTTTTATGTCAAAACTGTTGAAAATCTAAATATACTCAAACATATGAAAAACACAATCTTTATTTCAAACACAAAAACAGATTACAAACTTTCACTCTACTTATTTCTATCTTCTTACCATATTTCGTTGTTTCAATACAATACCATACACTTATATATAGAATTGAAATACATAAACTAACAAAGCAAATCTCACTTTGGAAGATTTGAGCGTGCAAATCTCACGCACGGTTTTGTGCAGCAAATCTTGACCATGAATATGGTGTATCAAGTTTACTTTTCAACAAAAACACTATTTTCACTATATTCCTGTACATGAGTGGACAAGTCCATTTTTATCCAAGAATATATTTTCAGTACCATGATATGAAGCTAGGAATTAATGCATAACATATGCTAATAGAGTATTAGATTTCAAAAAGTACTTAGCATATATAAATGAAAATTTGTCTTCAGGACCATGTTAGATCAGCTGAGATTTTTCACTATATCCCAAGACATGAGTGAACTAGGCCATTTTCATATTAGTATATAATGTTTCTTAAATGGTTTTTATTCTGTTTCTAAATTATGCACACCTATATAGTGATATATTTCTTGTTCTTGTCAGTTGGATGACTGGGTACTATGCCGTGTTCGTCAGAGAAGCAACGTCCAGACACGGAGAGAGGACAACGAAAAAAGCAGCAAGAGAAGCTCTTCTCCATGTGATCTCGAGCCTTTCGAAGAAAAAGATGTAATAGAGAAGATCAATTACTTAAAAGACCATGAATTGGCTCCTCAACAAGGTGTAGGAGACAAACAAGAACACCTTGCCTTGCAGGGAGGCTCTTTTGACCACGCGATTTCGGATCTAAACTCTGAGTTCAAACTACAAATGGTTCATTCCATGAAAGAAGCACTTAAAACCATTAGAAGGGTTCTTTCTGTTGAAGCTCTGGATGAACAAGCATTACTTCCAAATATTAGACTATGTTCACAATCTTATAACTTGGACAAGTCTGCAGGGTTCCTAGGATCCTCCTCCTGTTAGTATATGATCTGCTATACATATATATATATATATATATATATATCAAGCTATCGAGTGTCTACTTTATTGTAGTCGAAATAGGAGGTTGATATATATATATATATATATATATATGTAAATAAGTGAAGTGACCTTGTAAAAATGAGAATAAAAAGAGTATTGTTATTTTCGAATGATATCAATATTTTTCAAAAACGGTTATAGCCTACCGTGAACCATGTGGATATTAGAGAAAAAGAACAAGAACCAAAAGGTATTTAATTCTAATACATAATAGGAAAAAAGAAGAGGGGGAGTTTGATATGAAATTAAATTTTTTATAAGATAAGTTCTTATTAATCTCTATCTGGTAGCCTTGATACATAACAATATTATCATTTTCACCTGCAAGTATATTTTCATTAAAATGGCACAATTTATTTAGTAATTCATTTTGTACTAATCTTTTTATTTTTGTCTACATTTTTTAATTTTATTTTCTTTTCACTCTATTTCATAAATGAGTTATCGTATTAGTGGAGCGGATTGAATTTATTGTGTAATTCATTTTTTCATCATCCTTTTATTTTTGTCTACATTTTTTTAAGTTTTGTTTTTTTCTCTTCGCTCTATTTCATAAATGAGTTATCGTATTAGTGGAGCGGATTGAATAAATGATGGTTGTCAATTCGGATCAAATAATATTGATTAGTTTTGAGTTTAATTCCTCTCAAAATATCTAAATCCTTATTTTGGGATAAGACAATTTTATAGATTTTAACTTTTCTTTTCTTACTCCCATCTAATCAAATTGTTGCGAGCAAAAAATAAATAAAAATTGCACTGTTTCTCACATTTCCATTTCTTGATATTAAAAAAAAAATTTATTTCCAGAAATATGGACGACCTTTACCAATCAATTCCTTCTTTTACCCTTCGGCTCATCATTTTCCTAAACCGCCCTTCACAAAGTAACACACAATTATCATTTATATCAGAGGGACAAAATTGTAATTGCATCTATCCTAGATATATAGGCTACGCATTCTCAGCTTTCCACAGAAGTGTCCAAAGACCCAACTCTGCCTCTTCCACTTTTTCCCTCCCCTGTTTCAATTTTCCTCTCTGAAAAAGCTCTCACACACACACAGTAACACACACTATATTCACACACAGATCGGGGAGAAGGCGCGAGAAAGGAGATGAGTTGGATTCCTTTCAGAAGAGGGTCTGATTCTCCCCAACCTGCGGCGGAGCAGGCGTCTCCTCCGTCGGCCTCCGCCGCAGCCCTAGGACCGGCGAGGCCGATCCGGCTGGTGTACTGTGACGAAAAGGGCAAGTTCCGGATGGATCCGGAGGCCGTCGCCACTCTCCAACTCGTCAAAGAACCCATCGGCGTCGTCTCCGTCTGCGGTCGCGCTCGCCAAGGCAAGAGCTTCATCCTAAATCAGGTACCCCAATTATATACACACACACACACACACACATATATATATATATGTATGTATATGTTTATTCTATTCACTGTTTGATTTAAACTTTGTTTTTTATTAGTTGTATATGCACTCTAGGGTTCATAACTTTAGTGCTTTACCATCTTTCTGGGGTTTTTAATTGACGTCCATCGTTTTCTTTTCAGCTCATTATGTAATTCTAGAATTAGGGTTTTGTTGTTCTTGTGGTTTGTAGTTAGAATTGGGTGGTATTTAGTTGGATTAAGTGCTTGATACAGTGCAAAGATTGTGATAGAATGCGTTCATTGTTTAATCCTCACAATTATCTGGAAGAAAAGGTTTTGTGTTACATGGGTTTGTGGAAGGCAAATTTTGAAATGGCTTATATGAATTGATGCAGAAATATCAATATGCTATATTTTAAACACGCGCATTTCTGAGGTTAGTGTACTATAGTTGATTATATTGTTATTCATAACGCAACTTAATTATTTTTATTAGTACTGGTGACAGTTACTTGAAGGAACAAAAGCTTTAAACCAAAAGATTTATAGTGATTACTATTATTTTTTGTCCGGATTTGAAGCATCAAGAGTGGTGAATTGAGTTTTCTTATTTATCCTTGTTGCGACACTTGATTTTTTCTTTTATTGTTTCTGCATGTGGAATGCAATATTACTACAAATATGTCATGTATAATGTTTTATTTAACTGAGTATGTTGTTTGTATCTATGTATTGTAGCTTCTTGGGAGGAGTAGTGGGTTTCAAGTGGCGTCAACTCATCGACCGTGCACTAAAGGGCTTTGGTTGTGGAGTGCACCAATAAAGAGAACTGCTCTTGATGGGACTGAATACAATCTCTTACTTTTAGATAGTGAAGGCATTGATGCATATGATCAAACGGTTAGCTCTTGTTCTTTCACATGAGCATGATGATGGTGATTCTATCTTCTTTCCCTCTTTATTGGAGCGACCCTTAAGTATCTGAGTTACTGGTTTCGTTTCTTGCACTTGAATTCTTCTAATGCATCCTTTGCAATATTATTTGTTTCATTTCTTAATTTTCTCCTTCAGCATTATAAACATGTTTCTCCTCGCTTAGTTATAGTTAATATGTTTTGTTATTGTGCTTTTCACATAATGGTATGGCTTAACCTTTGCCCCTTTTTGATGTTTTTGACAGGGAACATACAGTACACAGATATTCTCCTTAGCTGTCCTCTTATCGAGCATGTTCATATACAACCAGGTTGGATAACTTCGTTCTAGACGGTTTCATTTTTAGACAAAATTGCTCGTGTTATATCTTAAAAATTCTTGTGATTTGATCAGCTTTTATGTGTAGAATTAGCTTGTATCATTGGGCTGCAGATACTCTCTGGCTTACTTACTTAACTGCCTGTTCATATTCTTCCTTCAATTCAGATGGGTGGTATTGATGAACCCGCACTTGATCGCCTTTCTCTTGTAACTGAAATGACTAAGCACATTCGTGTTAGAGCCTCTGGTGGAAAGAGTACTGTTTCTGAGATTGGGCAGTTCTCCCCCATCTTTGTTTGGCTTCTAAGGGTAATGTTGTGCCATCATATGATATGTATGTTCAATACTTAATAATACTGGTATGTTTTCTGAGTATGAGAAACTTCTTCATTCTAGGACTTTTATTTGGACTTGGTGGAAGAAAACAGGAAAATCACACCGCGTGACTACCTAGAGCTTGCTTTGAGCTCTGTCCAAGGTGACAAAAAAGATATATCTGCCAAAAATGAGGTTCATCACCTACTCTATCCTAGTTGTTGTGACATATTGCGGGACACTAAATAAAGTGCAATTCATTTTTTTGTTGCTTTCCCATGAGCTATGCATGTCTGTCATTGACAACCTTCTCTGAACTACAATGTAGTAGGCTTTTTATGTGAAGTTGATTATGTGTTTGGTTCTATGCTATATGGACTTGGGTATGTGTGTCGGACACGGGCATGTATCTTGGTGTCAAACGTGTCAAATATCTAACAAAAGGACTCATGGACCCGACTAAATATTCATTTTATTTAATATTTTTATTTTATTCTTAAAGTGTAGAATAATGTTTTAATCATATATAGTGTTCAAACTAGACTTTTACTCATTTGAAGTAATATTATATCAACATGGAATCATTTCGATCCAATTTACGCAAGTGTCCTACCAAAAGTGTCGGACACATATCCAATACCCATGTCCGTGTAACATAGATTTGGGTATGGCCCGTATGGGTTTGTGTTATTGAATTTCATATCCTAAAACACCATAAGACAGAGAGATGCAACTAAGTTTTTGTGTTTCTTAGTGTTCCTTTTTTGCGGCAAAATACATATTTACGTATCATCATGTTGAAGATGGGAGCTTGCATTTATGTCGAGGCAATAGGGTAACTAAAAGAAGATACTAAGACATAAGTAACTTACTTTTTAATATGTTTGATCTATTAGATAAGGATGCTATGTGTATGTTAGGCCCTTACATGTATCTGTAGCCTAGTATATGCGGGTCAATATGAGTTCTTCATGTATTTAAAAAGGACCATATTAAGTGCCCGTTTACTAATAGGAAATGTATTCTGTTTTCGTTTTCTGAAGAAGTAGAATCATGATTTTGATTCCTATAAGAGGAATAAAAAGTAAAATCTTGTTTAGTAAATTTTGATTTTTTTCAGAAACAAAAACAATAAATAGAAAATATATTTATTAAAAAACTTTTGTTTTTACTTTTCATTTTTCAAATGAAATCAACTATCTTGTAAATATTGCATAAACAATAACATACAATTTTAGATAAAAATTGCAAGTAAAAAAACTTACTAGAATTAACATGAATATAAATTACAACATAAGTCCAAATAGGTATCAAATAAAGAGTAAGACATCAACATAAGTCCTTTTGTAATTGCAATTGCCTCACGATTAGCATTTATTTCTTGAACTTGTTCTTGTGTAACGTTTAGGGCCTGTTTAGGAGGTGTTGTGTGCTTCGTGCTATGAAAAAAAATGTAAGCATGTGTTATACTTTTAGTCTAAACGGGAAACATGTTAGGTACAGATGTTTTTGCTGTAAAAAAAATAAAAATATTTTATTTATTTATTATTATTATGTATTATTTAATTTAATTTAATTATTATTTATATTATTATTTATCATTTATTCATGTTTTTATTTAATTTATAAATATATTTTATTTAATTTATTATTTATACATTTATTTTTATTTTATTTATAGATATATTTTATTTATTATTTTTACATTTATTTTATTTTATTTATAAATATATTTATTTATTTATTATTTATTCATTATTACTTATTATTTATAAATATTATTTTAATTTATTCATGCTTGTCTAGGCTCAAAATATTGCTTCCACTAACCCATTGCACATTACTACGGTAATAATGCACATGAAAGTCCCAAATTTGAAACTTTCAAACTTGGTCATTTTGAAAGTGAGAGAAACAAAAAGAGGAAGCATCCTTTTTTGTTTCCTCTTTTCTTTATAACTAGAGAAAACATTTTCTCTAAGGGAAAAAGTAAAATTAAATTAAGAAACAAGATTTTACTTCTCATTTCAGGAAGTAAAAACAAGAAACATGAAACGTTTCATGTTAGTAAACGGGCCCTAAGTGTGCATTTATAGTTTTAGATATTGTTGATTTTGTGAAACACTTTTTGCACTTTAAAGTGTATTTTTTTCTTTCTTTTTTTGTTGTGGAATGTTAAATGGATTTCCTAATGATGCAAGTATGACGATTTCTAGATTCGGGACTCTATTCGAGCACTATTTCCAGATAGAGAATGTTTTACCCTTGTGAGGCCTTTGAGCAATGAAAATGAACTTCAGCGACTTGATCAAATTTCAGTAAGTACCTCTCTGTACTTATTTCATTTTTGCATTGTTGGTTTTGTTGCTATGGTTATGAATATGCTTTCTCATTTATACATCTTTTGCTGTTGGTTTACTGAGCTTACGGGTCTTAAATGCAGTTGAACAAGTTAAGGCCGGAGTTTAGATCTGGTCTAGATGCATTTACAAGATTTGTTTTTGAGAGGACTAGACCAAAGCAAGTAGGGGCTACAGTAATGACAGGCCCCATTCTTGCTCGTATTACTCAATCTTTTCTTGATGCACTTAACAATGGAGCAGTGCCTACAATAACATCCTCATGGCAGGTTAGTTTTCTGAGCCTTACATAGTTTCACTTTTAACCTTTTTAGATGTTCTGATTTTGCTACGCAATGCCGTTTGGTAACTCTAAGTAGATTATAAAGTTCCATACTATGTTAATAGTAGCGGATGTGATACCTTTTACCAACATGATCATTAAGATGGGTATTGTTATGTTCCATACAATGAAGAAGGGAGAAAGAAGAAAGCTTCTTGGGATAAGTTGATATGCTATTATTTTTATGAGTTTGGTAACTACCTCTAAAGTGTAATCGGGAATATCTATTTCTCATTAGTGGCATTGGACCATTTTTATTACAATCGGGTCCAGTTATTGTCATGTAAGACATTCACACCTTTGAAAGGTCAGGTTTGCACGAAGAAATATTCTTAATGTGAACAATTTGAAACTACAGTTTCTAGTATTGTAATTACAAATTTCATGCATCTCCTCTTTCCTCAAGAAAAAAAGATTTTGCAAAAAGTAGAATAAGAAAAAAACTCAGATGAGGTGGTATTCACTAGGAACATTTAAATTTTGTTGTAATCGAAGCCATGGGATTTGGTTGGACGAAATTTAAATTGTACAGTTCACTAGGGTTGTATGGCTTCTTTAAAAACGAGTCATACATGTGAATACATGTTTACATTATAAGTTTCTGATTGTGCCTTTTTTTTTCGTTTAATGTTTTCTAGTTGGTAAAGTAATGCTAAACCAGCTAAGTGTCCTTTTTAATAAGGATAATTTCTTTCTTTTAACAACTGATTCTTTTTCTCGGGTCGTGTCGTGTTACACGTTTAATAAAGGAGTCGTGTCCGGGTTGACCTGTTTTGCAGACTACTCATAGGTGGACACGACATGTTTATGACCTGGGAACACGAATCGCCCCCCCTAGTTGACTTCTTTTAGGTCTATGATATTGTTCATGGAAGCAATACATGCATTTGGTGGTTGAGCACTTCACATTATGGATTGCTTATCCAAAAGAAGCTCAATTATGTACTGAATACATCTTTTCAATTTTTTGAGTGCATAAACTATTGTTCTTATGCAGAGTGTTGAAGAAGCAGAGTGTCAGAGAGCATACGATTTAGCATCTGAAGTTTATATGTCTTCTTTTGACCGTTCAAAACCACCCGAGGAGGTAATTTTTTGCTTCTTTCTGATTGTTGTCCAATCCTATTCCTGTCTAATTCAAGTTGTTTTAGGCTGCACTGAGAGAAGCACATGAAGAAGCAGCTCAGAAATCAGTGGTTGCATTTAATTCGAGTGCTGTGGGGGCTGGTTCAATTAGGCAGAAATATGAAAAGCGTCTTCAGAGCTTCCTGAAAAAGGCATTTGAGGTATTTTTTTCTTATAATATTACGAGGAACACACATTAAAGAAGAATAGTTGAAAATCTTTTGAATACTGCATTGATAGGAATTACAAATTAGTGATGTTTGAAGTGAAGGCTTGAAGTTGAATCTGTAGCTTGGCCAATAGCATGAGGTTTAAACTTACCTGCGCTAATATTAAGCTCTGTAGTTTTCGATATTAAATTTATTATACAACATAAATTAAAAAATGTGGAATGATGTACCTTGTTACTAATAAGCATATGCGTTAAGTTGGCTGATAGATACACAGAAAGTGCAATTCTTGAATTTGTACTTGGGTTGTCTAACAAAATTACATATAGTAAGATCTGTTCGTGATATCTTGCTGCAATTTCAAATATTGCATCTTGGGCTTAATAGTCTGAATTTAGTGGAAAATGTGAAATTTTCAAATTTTGGGGTTTATCTGCATGCGGATATGTTTGTGAATATTGCAGTTTTGAACAAGCTAAAAAGAACCTCAGTATCTGATTTTATTTATTTATCTATTTTGGTGTTTGTACAGTTTCTTTGCATATACTCGTTTGTTGATCTAAAACTCGAACTTCATTTTAATACGAATACATGTGTTATTGATTTGGATTGGTCTCTGATGCAGGATTATAAAAAGGATGCCTTTAGGGAGGCTTATTTGCAATGTACAACTGCTATAGAGAACATGGACAGGGAATTGAGAACTGCTTGTCATGCTCCTGATGCAAAATTGGAGAATGTCGTTAAAGTAAGCATTCATTCCTGGGTTATGCTTTATACATTATATTCGTAGAAGCTTTTTTCATTTTATGATCTTTTTGAGTTTAAAAGAAGAAAAAATATCTTTTTTAAAATCGTAGTTTTTTTACTCTTTGAATAAATGTGATCTTGAATACTCAATTGCATCAACTCCAAATTCACTCCAAACGTCATTCCGTACCTTAATTCAAGGGCCAACATATTTCTCGTTTAGGTCAATAAGAATCACATTGGTAGTTCTTTTCTTTTTCCCCTGAATGGTAGTTGTTTAATTTCTACCTTGCCATTTGAGTGGGTAGTGGTATCATAGCAAATAATGCTAGAGGACTGTCATCATATTGGTGGGATAACAGTCCCAACTTGAAGTGAGAGTTCTTACAATTGATAGCATCATCGAGGGGGCTTTCTCACCTTTAGCAGTTTTCATGTCTACTTGCATCATCACTTAAAGTTGTAGTGAACAGCAATTTTCTTGCTTCATCTTTTAGACATGAATCTTGATAGTATGGTTTTGACTTGTGCATGTTTTATTTATAGTCCCTCAACTGTGGTTACTCTTGGTGTTCATGAAAGGAACTTTATGCCGCCACAAGCATGTAATTATTGATATACAAACTTCCTTTGCTGCAATGGTCTGCAACATAAAAAAGAAGTGCTTTTTGTTATTTCTGTTGTGACTTTTTTGTTATCATCTTTGTGTATCCAGTGATTTTGTTGGCTTATTCTTCTTTTCCTTTGGTAGTAGCTCATCACTACCTTGATACATGATGTGATTATTTGAATTGGGTGTTATCACTATCAAACGTATTCCTTCTAATTGTTATTTTGGAGAGGATTTTTATTTTAAGGATGTTTGATTCCAATTTGTCCTTTGTATGGGTTTATCTAACCTGAGAAGAGGTCATCCTCTAGTTTAATTGGTCTATAGTTATTTGCAGTTTTTTTTTTAACTAATTAATATCGAGATCTTGTCATGGAATGTGATTTCACTGTAAACATGCTGTGTAGGTTCTTGATCGTCTTCTATCAAAGTATGAAGCATCATCTCATGGTCCAGAAAAGTGGCGGAAACTGACCGTTTTCCTTCAACAGAGGTGTGTATCGACGTTTTATGAATTATAATTAGTGTGGTTGTATCTTAATTATTGTCTGGTTTTCTCTAAATCTCCAGTTTGGAAGGTCCTATTCTTGACCTCATCAAGAAACAAATGTATCAAATTGAATCGGAGAAGAGTTCCCACGTGTTGAAATGCCGCTCAATCGAAGATAAGATGGCATTGCTTAACAAGCAACTGGAAGCTAGCGAGAAGTATAAATCTGAATATTTGAAGCGTTATGAGGATGCTATCAACGACAAGAAAAAGCTTGGTGATGACTATATGCGCCGTATAACTAATTTGCAAAGTAAATGTAGTTCACTGGAAGAGAGATGTACCACCTTATCCAAAGCTATGAATAATTCCACCCAGGAGTCCTTAGAATGGAAAAGAAAATATGAGCAGGTAGTATCGAAGCAGAAGGCTGAGGAAGACCAGGCCAGTGCAGAAATAGCGACACTCAAATCCAGGAACAGTGCTGCTGAAGCTAGGTTGGCCGCTGCTCGCGAACAAGCTCAATCTGCTCAAGAGGAAGCAGAGGAGTGGAAAAGGAAATTTGACATTGCAGTTAGAGAAGCTAAAGCTGCTTTAGAAAAGGCAGCAGTTGTGCAGGATCGCTCCAGTAAGCAAACACAACAGAGGGAGGATGCTTTGAGAGAGGAATTTTCAAGTATATTGGCTGACAAGGTAAATAGTCTTCTCTATATATACACACACATATATATGTTTCTATCCCAAATTACCATCTCATGAGTATGCAGAGAGATAGTTAATGATTTGTCTGTGTCTATGAAACTGCAGGAGGAGGAGATAAAAAGCAAGGCAGCAAAACTTGAATATGCTGAGCAACGTCTGACAACGTTGAGTTTGGAGTTGAAGGTGAGCTTGGAGGCCTTTAAGCAGTATATACAGACTCACCTATATATATCCTCATATACCACATGCACACACGTGCACAGGGACAGTCACAACAAAGACTTCTTTCTTTTAAAATGCTACACTAGTTGATAACAGCGGTAATAGATAATTGTTATTATGATTTTATTTTTTTTAATCATAGAATATGGACACATAATGGCTTATCTGTGAACATACCGTTGGTGAGATATCCAGGCACAATGATAATATGGTATTTGGCTGTTATACAATTTAAGCTGATAAAGAGCTGGGTTACCCTTTCCAACTCGAGCCCAATAGCTGGGGTATGAGAATAGCAACATTGTGCTAGCAGCTGGAAAAAATTAATCCCATTCGGTTGTCTTGGGTTGGGACGGACTTTATAACCCTGCCCTGCCTGCCCAGCCCCAACCCTCCTGAATGATAAACTTTTACTGAATGATAAAATTATACAACACCCAGAATATTGGCCCGGGTACTACATCATACCCCCAAGGTATCCAATACTTACATATGTCATGCACATATTTAAGTGTAACACGAATTATGTTAAAAAATCAAAAAAATTATTTTGACGATGTAAAATAATTACACCAAAATGATCACACAGTTATATTGGGCATGAACAGTTGAGTTATACATCTTCCATATCCAGGTGAGACTAATGTCCCTATGCATTCTATAAGATGACCTCCTCACATTCTCAGCAAATTGTGGGCATTGCAACCACTTATCTCAACTAGTAAGTTGAGAGATTGAATTATGTACTCCAGTGTGCATTGCATATATGTTGAGCATTTGTATGGCTCCATATATAAATAATAGTTTTTAGTTATCCATCGAATGTGCTTTATGCCATGACGGTTGTCATAATCTGCACTTTCCTACCTCTTAGCGGAGTTGGAATAACTATGAAATTTTCTTCACGGGACTGTTTTGGAAATGGCTGTCCGATACCAAACTCTATTTATCCATTCCTAGTCATATTAGCAACTGGTAGACTATATAATATAGTAGATAGATTGAATTGTAAGGGTTAAAGATTCCTTCTTATTTTTTCCTCCTGTTTATGATAAGCAAAAAAGCCCAAATATAAATTGGACATTAGTTTTTGCAAATGTTTCTATTTATCTTCCTTCTATCACCATTGAATTGAAATCTCAGTTGGAACAAAATTTGGTCATCTGAACCAAATTGTATAAGCTTTATATAATAAAAAACATGAAACGGCCAGATGTATTATTGCACAGCTGTGTCTTTGTGCTGCTACTATATTATGTCTTTAGGTAGCTTCTAGCATGTTGCTATAGGTATGTATCTGCAGTAGTTTTTTAATGGTGGTTCCTTACTGTAATCTGTCCTCTGTGCAGGCTGCTGAGTCAAAAATAAAGAACTATGATCTAGAAATATCAACCTTGAAGCTTGAGATTAAGGAGTTGGGCAACAAATTAGAAACTGTAAACGCATCAGCACAATCATTTGAAAGAGAAGCTAGGATACTAGAACAGGAAAAAGTCCATCTCGAGCAAAAGTACCATTCTGAGTTTAACAGGTTTGAGGAAGTCCAGGAAAGGTGTAAATTTGCTGAAAAGGAAGCAAAGAGAGCTACTGAATTAGCTGATAAAGCACGAACTGAAGCAGTCACTGCCCAAAAGGAAAGGAGTGAGATTCAGCGTTTAGCAATGGAAAGGTTGGCTCAAATTGAGAGGGCAGAGAGGCATATCGAGAATTTGGAGAGGCAGAAAACTGATTTGGCTGTTGAAGCAGATAGATACCGTGTATCCGAGATGGATGCCCTTTCCAAAGTTGCGATGCTGGAGGCAAGGGTTGAAGAAAGGGAGAAAGAAATAGAGTCGCTGCTGAAATCGAACAATGAACAGAGGGCTGATACGGTTCAAGTCCTTGAGAGTCTTTTGGAGACGGAGCGTGCTGCACATGCAGAAGCAAACAACAGGGCAGAAGCACTTTCTCATCAGCTGCAATCTACCCAAGGAAAACTAGATTTACTCCAGCAGCAGTTGACTTCAGTTCGTCTCAATGAAACAGCATTGGATAACAAGCTCAAAACTGCATCCCATGGGAAACGTGTGCGGGTAGAGGACTTTGAGATGGGAGTAGAATCCATGCATGATATGGACAACAATGATAGAATAATCAGGGGAAACAAGAGATCTAAGAGTACAACTAGCCCTTTGAAGTCCACGCAGCCAGAAGACGGTGGTTCAGTATTCAAGGGCGAGGAAGAGAGCCAAAGCCAACAAACCAGTTCTGAAGACTATAGGAAGTTCACTGTGCAAAAACTCAAGCAAGAACTCACAAAACACAATTTTGGTGCCGAGCTGCTTGATCTGAAGAATCCCAACAAGAAAGATATCCTTGCTCTTTATGAGAAATGTATTCTCCAGAAGTCCTAACATATTGGACTGGTCATTGTGAACTTGTGAAGGAAGATTGCCTGTATCCTCTTGAGAATTGAAAAGGTAACTGGCTTACGACCTGTATTTATTGGTCGTGACAGTCTATTGGAAGTGAATGATAGCCAACTTACGTCTTACTTGATCGGGTAATTAAAACCCTCAGGACGGGTTGATAGTCTGACTTGTTTGCCGGAGCTTAGGAGATCTTTTGGTGCACATATTGGAGTACAATCGTTTGCACATGTTTTCCGTCACTGACCTCGACTAATTCTTAGTTGTTAGATTTTCGTCTTCTGGGTTTCTATCTTTCTGGGTGTAGTTTCTGCCTGTTTGGGGATGTTGGTTTGTTTCTGTGTTTTTGGTAGATGTTGAGGAAAATATTTTCTGAATGGTGTAATGATATTGGATTACACTTAACAGCTTGTTATATTCGTGTGGTTTTCGTATGTTTCTAATGACAAAAATGCGTTTTTTTCTTTTTATTTCTCTGTAGCGGTAAAAAAATGAATTTGATGTCCAGGGATCAAAGATCATTTCTGGAGTCAATGTTGAAATTTTGTGAGGATCGAGTAATGCACAAATTAGTATTTGGCAAAGGCTATGTGTAGAGTTGTGACACAATATTTACCCAAAAAAAAAAAAAAAAAAGAGTCGTGACACATTGGAGAGGGGATTTCTATTTATGTGGTAATAGATTTTGCAATATTTATTTATGTGGTCATTACTTTAACTTTATTACTTGCTAATTTAATTTTATCATAAACTTGGAGTTTAATAAGATGGTTACTTGACTAATTAAGCCAAATATTTTCATAATGGGGTTGAATCTTAGTGCAATTAAAGGTTTGCTGTGCTTTTTTTTTTTTTTTTTTCCAGGTCCTTCCGAATCTTCTAATTCCATATTGACAATTATAAGAATAGTAAGCATTCCACAATCAACTTAAGAGAAGGGATAGTTGGTATTGACTTTTTCATTCTCCCTTGGGCTAAATAAATTATTTTGTCTATATATTTAAAGAATGTCTCAATTCAGTAGTCAATTCAGAAAGCTAGTGGCTCTAAGTCATTTCAAATAATCATTTTTTAGGATGAAGATTAACTATACTATTCTACTGCTATGATTGGTATGTGTTTATTTTCTGTTTTTTATTTGGTATTGTAGCATTTTATGAAATAAAAATATATTTGATAAGTTCTACTTTGTTATGAACAGTAAAAAATACTTTCAAAAAATATATAAAATTTTCAACCAAAAAAAAGATAATTTTTTTTTGCATTGCGCACACAAAATATATATATATATATTTATATATATATCTACAATCCCAAAACCACCAACTACCACTGTCGCCTCCGACCACCATTATCAGCCTTTTCCTTTGCCCCAAAACCCCACCGTCGCCGCTTCCTTTGTCCCAAAACACCACCACCACCACCAATTTCCTTTATCCCAAAACATTATATATATTTTCTTTTCTTTTTTTTTAACAGCAAAAATATCGGTACCAAACATGCTTCTATTTAAGACTCACAACATTCCATAAACACAAACATATACTTATATTTTTTAAATTTTACATCACAAAAACACAATCACAAACACAAACCAAGATCCTCTTTTCTAGCTATTTGTTTCTTTTTTTTTTCCAAGGCAAAAAAAACAATTTCATTATACCATGAAACATTTATACAATCATTCAAAGCTACTCCAAAAGAAAAGGGGGAAAACCATATGTCAACACCTTACAAGATTTCTCTTTTTAAGCATATTGAGCTAACAAATGTCGTAAGAGAGAAAGGCTTGCAACACAAGTTTGCATTTATTCAATAAAAAGTACCCAAAAGAGAGTTTCCAGAAAAACAAAGTACATATAGTCATAAATTTTAAATAAACTCGAGGACTTGGTATCTTTTTACATTCCTACAATCAATATATATCTCTTCCCATACGTGTACATATAGGTGCCATATACCACCACCTCCAATATATCCTCCCTAATATATCAAAAAGAAGGAGAAGAAGAAGAATGAAACACTACAACCACCTTGTCATTGTCATGTCCATTTTGTTCCAATAATTACACAAATACATTGTAGCTCCATAGCTTAAGAAACCACCCATCTTATTTCCCACTCCCTCACTAAATCTCAATCTTAACTTATTTGATTCCTACACTTAAACAACAAACAAATCATCATCAAACCCTTGAAATTGTTGCATTCCCTACTATATATATATCCTCCTCCACATTATATATATATATATATATACTTCAACTCTTACCTTGCTTGTATTGGTTAGGTAGATGAATGAAGGAAGATCCATCACCTTGAACCACCAAATTCGGAATCATTTGCGCCACGCTTTCTTTGTTATAAGAAGATATAAAAGAAGGATTATAGTACTCGATGAAGGGTACGTTTTTAATCATAGGATTGTCATGCGCTATCGTACTAGCTCTCTTCGATTTCTTGACTAGTGATGATGATTCTTTAGGGCTCGAAGTACTAGTGCATTGTCTAGGCTGTGTTTGGTAGAATACTTTGGAGACGACTACTTCTCCATCCTTCTCTTCCTCATTGTCACCAAGGTGGTATTGGTGCATTACCCAATTCGTTTTTTCGGGTTTTCTTTGCCTTCCATAGTTGGTGTAGAGCACTAGTATTTTCTTGAAACCTTTCACGACCCCGCCTATTGTGACTGGTCTGGTCTTGCCTGTTTTGTGCCACCTTGTCTCGCCCCCATCAGCGTCCGTTTGCACCTTTCTTCGCTTTCTTGTGCCGGTGGTGTAAGCCTTTGATGGCCGGTGGAAGAAGTGGCGGATTTGGCCATCTTTGCTTACACCTGTTCATTGACAACATAATCATCTTACAGAAATTTTGATGTCACTACACAAAAGTTTTTTTTTTTTTTTTTTGGAAAAATTAAGATACAACAACGGCTTTTACAACCACTGTAGCCTGAAAAAATTTAAATGTTTGGTGGCAATTTATAGTCTGCCGCTAAAGGTTATAGCTCTAATGTTTACCCTTTTTAATGGCAGTTTGGTGCTTCGACTTGATAATTAGGCAATAATTCCTAACTTCTCAAGCTACTTAGTGTTACAATGATAACCAATTAAGCAGTTGTGGATCATTTATTTGCTAATCCAAAGGTTTTACATAATTTGAACTTAATAGAGTCTTCCTTTTTCTAAAAAGAAAATTAAAAAACATAAAAATGTAAGACATCCTATATATAGGGTAAATGAAATTTAGCAGATGCAAACAGTCCATTCATTCACATATTGTAGGGGATGGAAAGGCAAGATATATAAAACTTATGGTTTCTTGAGTGCTAGTGGATCCCACACAAACATTTACCTGCAAATTGTATGGCTTGTTTGGTTTGTATTTATGAAAATAATTTTCTGATTTTTGAAAACTAAAAATCAGAAAACTGTACAAAAATCTGCTTAGTTTAGTTTTTTGAAAATAGTTTTCAAAAAACTCAGCTATAAAAATGTTTGTTTTCTGAAAATTCATTTCTATTATTCTTAGAAAACTTTTTTTTACTATCAGAATTCTCAAGAATAGTTTTCAGATATACAAACCAATCAACCCCTAACTTCTCTTTTGTTTACTTACTCGGCAAAAAAATGGTGATAGGTATAGTCCAAAACAGAAAATGGGATATATATATATATATATATATATCCCCAATTTAGGATTCTCAAATCTCATTAGAAGTTTCCATTTCATACCAATAGTTACAGGTCTTAAGCTTCATTCCATGAGCTATCCTTGCCCTAATTTATATAACAAATCTAATGTACACACACATAAGTGAATTACCTGGTAACTTCTCAGGGTGAGTGTAGCAAATCCCATTCTCACCCTCAAGTGTAGTGATGAATTCATCAATAAGAGGATGAACCTTATGGGCATCACTCAACACCTTTGCCTCCAAATGTTGTAGAATTTCTTGGTCCGAGGGATCGAACCTCACCCCGGCTGGTAGCCCCGGCAAGTCATGAATTCCCGCCTAATTCAAACTCTTAATTATTCATAATTACAAGTTAAAAACAACAAAAATACAAATAAAAAGAGCAATATAAGAATATATATATAAAAAAAAGACATCAAATTATTTATACCTGATCGTGTAATTCTATGTTATGTCCACATGAAGGGCATGTTATGCTACGAATTTCATCAGCCACTTCAGAGTTTATCATAGAACTACGACTTTTAGAACAAGGTGAAATAGTTTCGATCTCTCTTTCATCGTCGTGGACGACATGAGAATCATTGCACCATGTCATTTCTTCTGCTCATCCACAAAATAGAGAAAGATCTAGCTAACAACAGAAAGAGAGATTGGAAAAAATATATATGAAAAAAAATTGAAAGAAACAAATAGTACATGTAGATATATATATATATATATATATATTGTGAAGTTGAAACACTTATTCAATAACCAAATATGAATTGAAATCTTTGCTTCTTCAACCTTGTGTTGCCAATTAAGTTGTCTAGAGGAAGAGAGAGAAGGGTCAGACTTTTCTTATATCCTTGGACCAAATAAGAGAATGAAATATCTAAACTATATTTAATGGGTTGCTTGGACGTCAAGTTTGGTTTTGTTTGTGTGTATACACATGTACCAAACATATTAATGTTATATTTTATTTTTCCTTTTTTTTTTCTGTTGCTTTTTGGGATAGAGATATTAAAGGCGGTTTGTTATTTCTATTTATAACTTCTGTAAAAGGTAATTAAGAAAACTTATGCGAAAACAAGGAAAGGGTAGAGTGGAGATGGGGCAACCTAATTCTTTTGAGACGTTTCACCACACACACACAGATATAGAGAGGGTGCTTTAGCTCCAGTGTCAACCTAGAGTGTCCTTAAAGCTATATGTAAAACATATATATATATATATATATATAGATACCAGAAATGAAAGTAGATACCAAAAAGAAAATTTACACCAACCTCTATGTTTCTACTACAGTACTATCCATTTCTTCGCGTAGACTTCTCACTTGAAGCAAGGTATATATCCTCTCACTCTTGATTGAAACATGTACACTGACAAACTTAATTTTGTATTTAACTAAACTGATATGTAATTTCTTTATCACATGTGTTGCAAACTTGCAAGATTGTGGTATTCTGATTCTTTCGTATTTCTCACTCTTTTCGGGTGACCTATTAAATTTTGTGTGCAACATACCGCAGGGGCGGAGCCTGGAAAGTTACCTGGGGCAATGCAATTTTTTCTAAGTTTATTGGCAAAATTTATATTTTTTCGGGTTACCAAAAGAATTTTTTTAAAAATTTGGGTTCGGGGATGCAAATTTGTATAAATTTATTGATAAATTTTATGTTTTCTAGCCTACCAAAGGAATTTAAAAAAAAAATTGGAGAGGCCCTATGCAATTTTTAAAACATATCTATAATATATATATTTTTTGGAGCTAAAAACAATTTTGAAAAAATTTGCAATGAATGGCTCCCCCCTGATATACAATATCACAATGTAATATGCCTGTAACATATTAACGTAATGATCCAAACATGTTAGTTTGTGTGGAAAATATTTGGGGTATGATGCCTCAGAAATAGGGAAAGCAATGGCATGGGTACGAAACGGGTTCGCCTATATTCATCTCTCATTTCATTTAATTTTTTAAAATACATAAAATTAATATATAAATGGGGCGAGGTGGGTCATGGCGGGTATTTAACAAAATTCATACCCGTCCTATAACTCGTGACGGATTCAATTTCTTTTACCAAATTCGTTATTACGAAACAAAATACGTTCTCAAATTCTTAAATAAAAAAGTGGAACGGAGCAGAGCTCGGACGGACCATTCCTACTCAGAAAATATGAGGTACTTCATGTGGGCCACGAATTGTCAATTTACTTTGCTGATGTAGTCCAAATCTTACTAGCGTGAAATATTATTTTACACAAATTATGTGAATTAATCTGAACAAGTTCCCAAGACACCTTAATTATTACAACAAAAAAAAAAAAAACATATAATCAACAATGTAACTTACTTAACAAATTTATACTATTACAAAATAAAAATATATAAGCCATTGGTACAATATATTATTTTCATACCGTAAATCACTTCATGGCATGTAACTAAATGTAAGCCTAGCGTAATAAATTGCTATTAATTAAAGACAAAACATTCCTACAGTATACTATTACAAAGATAATATCACACCCCAAAAACTACAACAAAAACGAAAACGTTCCATTAATAAAAATTCATGGGCATGATAAATATAGCATAACCCAATATTCAACACTTCTGCATTCAACAAAGTGTCAACAATAACAACTAAAAATTGTTCCCAAATGGTAACATTATTACATCAAACAACCCACTAAAAGTCAGTCACAAGTGAACTTATTACAATGCTCTCAAATAAAATAACTTGGAAATAATGATCGCAAAATCTGACGAAGTGCCCTCACCACAAGCTAATCAACGTGTACCTGAAAAATAATGGGGTGAGCTCACAAGCTCAGCAAATAATGCTAAACACAATCATTGTTCAGCAAATTAATCCGACTTTATATATCCGTATATAAAAATGATTCAATCACGTTACAAAATATAATATCAATTAGAATTCATGGGCTACTCAAATAATTTAATAAATAACAATCATTGTCAACTTATCTCACTTGAGCCCTAGGCTCCCCTCTTTCAACGATACGGTGTGCAACGAATAGTCCCTGACTATCGTTAACACACAAGTGGCTGGGTAGACGTCTACACCCAGATGATCCCGGACCACGTCCACATAAGGGCACATTAAGCCCAATGGCCATAATGAGAGGTAGTGCACACCTCAAAGGCAGGTCCCGGACCATGCTTAACAATTTATTTCACAGAGTTGTACTGCCACAATGTATTCATATGCACATTTTCATGTTTAACTAACCAATAATGGAACATTATAAAAATGAACACAAATAACCAAAAACATATTTAATAAATAAGTTCGTAATATTCCAATGTATTCACGAACACTTTTCAACTAACTTAAATCTTCCAAAAATAGTATACCAAAATACTTTATAACATTCTAAATAGTTTTAGGTTTATTTCATTCAATCCTTCTATGCTATATAAACTCTTGTATTTAGCATTCAACAACCATGCTTACGAATACGTTATTTTAAATATAAAGTATTTCCTAATTCAATTTATAAACTAATCATGTAAATATACAGATTATAAATGAAATAGAAATATTAATCTTATACTTAAATTGTTTTACGATGATATAACATAATAACATCCCAAAATATTTATTTACGTATTCTTACATCAGCAATAACCTACTGTTTTACGACTTAAGTATACGATAATAATATAGGTTAACCACTTACACTTACATCAGCGATAACCTACTGTATAGCATTGTACATCCACTGCAACAACAATCTGATCTACAACCACTACGGTTATTATGATATTTAATAGCGATAACACATATACTATTTAATCGCCACTATACAAATTCTATCAAATTTTGTATAATCAATTGTGTTAGGTTTATTATCAACACAAATATATAAAACTAGATTACACATATACAAACAACGTACTACAATCAATTACAGTTCACAAATATATATTTTCATGCTCTTGTAACAACTCATAAATCCTACTTATATATAGACGTATAATGCAAGGTTAACTTGCCTAGTAATACGTATGACCCAATACACGTCAGTCACCTCCTTGTTATACCAACGAATCACAGACAACACCTTCTGCAACTCTTCTCTACTCAAATTTAAAATGTTGATATATATATAAATATATAATAATTTAAATTTAAATTTAAATGTTGTATTGTATTACTTTCACATCTTCCGGTCTCAGTCTGGTTACGTGGGAAACTTTGCTGGTGACAGCCACCGATTGTAAAGTAGTGAAAGAAATGATAGCCGCAGAGGTCTTTGTCCAATTATGCTTTAATTAATACTTGTGAGATAATGGATATGTATTGAAAGCCCAATTCATGTATCCAGCTTCTCCAAGAAGCTACGCAATATATATATATATAGAAAGCTTAGTGAGGAAGCTTTCTTAGGGTTTACTTTAACGTATGGTTTAGGGTTTTCAGATACTACGTGACAAAAAGTAGTGTAACCCTATTCAGAGAGAAAATACAAAGTTGTCCTCATCCTTTCTACTTCATAAAATCATGGCGGAGCGAGGCACTGTATTTTAAAAATAAAAAATGTTCAATACTGATTATATCAATTACAAATATATAACTAATTAAACATTAACTTATTTATTTTTTAAAAGATAATTGGCATGTGTCTAATAATATAAAAAAATAAGGGTTATTCCCACCGACACCCCCTCACCCTAATTTCACACGGACTCCCTCGATATTGAATATTTTCATACGGACCCCCTCTGACAGACGGTCGTTAGATTTATTGACGTTTTATTGTGAAATTACTAATTTGTCCTTCGATATATTTTTAAAAAAGGGGTAAATTGCTGTAGCACCCCCTAAAGTTTCACTTATTACATTAGGGTAATATATAAAATATGAAATTACTCATATGCCCAATATATATATATATTACGAAAATATATAAAATATATATATATATTTTAGAAAAAATATATATATAATTTGAAAAAATATATAAATTATAAAATTCAAAAATAATATATAAAATTTGAAAGAAATATTTAAAATTCAAAAAAATTATATAAAATTTGAAAATGCAAAAAAAATATAAAATTCAAAAAAAATATAAAGTTTTGAAAAATTATATTAAAATATGAAAATATATAAAAATTTAGAAAAATATATATATAAAAAGGGGAAAAATATATAGATTCAAAAAAATATTTAAATTTAAAAAAATATACCTAAATTATAAAGTTCAAAAATAATATATAAAATTTGAAATAAATATTTAAAATTAAAAAAGAATTGTATTAAAATTTCAAAATATATATAAAATTCGAAAAAATATATTTTAAAATTTAAAAAATATTATAAATTCGAAAATAAATATAATATTAAAAATATATATAAATTTCGAAATTATTATTTTTTCAAAAAAACATATTAAATTTCAAAAATAAATATAAAAATCTCAAAAAACATAAAATTTTAAAAATATATATTAAATTTCGAAAAAAATTATAAAATTTGAAAATAAATATAAAATTTTAAAAAAAATACTAAATTCGAAAATAAATATAAAATTAAAAAAACATTTAAAATTTATTTAATTCATTATCTCTCTCTCTCTCTCTCTCTCTCACACACACACACACACACCCCTCCCTGCAGACTTCTGCACACATATATATATATATACACACATATATATAGATCTATGCACACACATATATATATATGGGTATATATATGTATACGGGTATATATATACGGGTAATATATAGTAGCATATATAAATATGTATATATGGGTATGCAATATATACAATCCCCATCTTCAATCTATCTCCCAATTTCCCACTTCCAATCTATCTATATATATAAATTAGGGTTAGAGTTTTGAGATGCCCAAATTGAAGAAGAAGAAGGATATGCAAGTCATTTTATATTATTTTGAGGGCAAAATAGACAATTCACAGGGTGGTTAACGGCACAGTTTAACGGCGTGGAGACGGAGGGGGTCTTTGTGGGACAAAATTCAATTTTGAGGGGATCCGAGTGAGAATAGTGAATATCGAGGGGATTTCTGTGAAATTATGGTATCTTTGAGGGGGTGTCAGTAATATTTACCCAAAAAATAATCGACACAACCCAAAATCTAGTTTCAAATTTTTTAACTTGAAGATTTTTCAAGAATAAAAATCATCAATTATAGAATCTGAACTACAAGTCCGAGCTATTTCTTTTTACTGATACTCAAAATATCTGTATGAGAAACTCGTCTTTCATCAAGTTTCATCTTTAAAAAGATACATTTTTCAAAAATTCTAGGTATCAATTTGATTACCTCCTCTTATAGTCTCAAGTTTATCAAGAGCTAGCGAATTAATAAATTCAATAACTTTCACATGTATTTATCACATTGATATTCTTTAGTTAGAAATGTTAAATTTTTCAATAACTTGAACATAATCTAATTTATCATAATTGATATTCTTTAGCTAAAAAATGGTAATCATTTTGAACTTAATTTCATGGTAAAGTAATGAATGATATGGATAAATATATGACCTGACACGTGTCAAAAAAAAAGTATAGTTTTCGTTTTTTGGTAAGTAAAAAATTAATTGAAGTTGAAACTAGAAATGAACTACTCAAGGAGGTTATAAAGGAAATAAATTAATACAAAATCTTATCATTTCTTGATTTTTTATTAATCTCAGCATTGCTTTATATTTTATTTTTTTATTAGGATCACAAAGAGACTTTTTTTTATTATTATTTTGTAATTTTTGTGTCACAAAATTAGTGGCCATACTTTATTTTGGGGGGCCAATTAACCTGTAACTAATTTTTATATCTAAATATATACATACTAGTTTTAAAAAAGTAGAAAATTTGGGGGGCTGGTATAATATATTTTTAGATTTATATAAAGCTGCATGGTCAAGTCGGTGGTACAATATAAAACACCGTTGTGTGAACTACTAGATGCAATTTTTGTTTAAGATTTGTCAAAACAAAACATGAAATGAGGTCTATACTAAAAGCTATGCTTGGTTGGTGATTTTGCTTCATATCTTATATATGTTATAAATTGGATATTGTAGTGTAGTATACCAAAACATGTTTAACATCAGCTTGAGTAGTGTTTTTAACAGTATTACGAGATGCACTGTAATAACACAAAGTTTTTCTTTATCTATATGGAACAAATTTATTTTACCAACATGCTTCTAATTTTGACCCACAAAACTTTATAATAACAATTATATATATATATTATTTTTTATTTTATTTTTTAAAGGTAAAAAACTCACACAGACTGAGGCTTGAACCCTTGACCTCAGAGACGGAGCAAGAAAATTATTGAAAGGGAGGCAAAACAATATTTTTTTATAACTTTATAGGGGGCAAACCTAATTTTTATCCGCATATTGCCATTTTTTTTAAGAAAAAGTAAATATATTATGGGGCCAGGGGATAGTGTGGCTCCGTGCCTAAACCTTTAAACGGGTCGGATTCGGATCGGATATGTCCTGATCCGATCTGAATTTGATAAGCTCATATCCGATCCGATCTAACCCGACCCAATAATCCAATGAATTTTCACTTAATTGAT
This sequence comes from Cornus suecica, assembly GCA_963922005.1. NCBI lineage: Eukaryota > Viridiplantae > Streptophyta > Magnoliopsida > Cornales > Cornaceae > Cornus > Cornus suecica. The sequence goes on from OY998241.1 coordinate 78,287,889, forward strand.
CCAAATCCGAATTTTTTCATTTTCGGATGTCCAATCCGATTAGGTAAAAAAAAATTGCAAAAATTATTGATTTTATTTTTATTTTTATGTTGTTTTTTAAGAATATTAAACACTAAATTATGTATTTTACAATTAATGCTTGTAATACATGACTATAAAAACATAAAAATGAAAAAGCGAAAAAAAAGAAGATGAAATATAATTAAGTGTACTATTTAATATTTATATATTAATAACACAATATATATGTGTATATATAAAATTAATTGGATCATATTATTATCGGATCGGATTAGCATAAATCCAAATCCAATTTGTTAAGAAATTGGATTATCGGATTCGGATCCTAATCGGGTTATCGAATTTTATTTTCAATTCATATTCGGCTAATCGGATCGGATTCATATCAAAATCCGATCCATTGACAGGTCTATCCATGCCTACTTGACTTCCCATTTGGGAGCAAAAGCGAGTACCGTTTGACCATTAGGCTTTGATATAACAATTATATTTGTATAGGCTAAAAACGAAAGTAAATTGAGATTCAAATGTGGCTCAAGTTTTATGATCTATTTTGACTTGGGTAATTTAAAAACTATCACTCTGAAATTTATAATGCATTATATACTTGGTGAATTATGTCTTGGTGTATGTCCGGTATGAATAACAGTCTTTTAGTCCTATTATATTTAAATATTTTTCATCTTTTTATATTTTCTTCGATAAATATATAAGCAACTTGTCTTAATCAAATAGCACATAAAAAATACTTTATGCTAAGGTTATACAAAGTTGATTTATGCTTTAAGCAATAATAACTGATTTTCATATTTTCACTTCTTAACAAAATTCATTGCAGCTTTGTTTTTATTTCATCCGTATTTTAATATGAATTATGACTGACAGTAAAAATCAAATTTTAAATGTTTAATACTTTATAATAGCATGTAACTACCATTTACACTGCTTTAATAAAAAGAAAGATTAATATTTGTGTCCCTCAATAACAAAAATATATTAGATTAGTTAATGCTAATAAAAAATAAAAACAAAAATCTTTTCAAAGTGAGGATGTAAAAGAGAGACATTGCCCAAGCTGTGGGACCATCTGTTTCGGCCCATTCACATCCAGGGCTTGGACTTCCAGAACATTTTGGTCCATATCCATTTAACCGACATATTTTATCCTAATTTCACACTAATTTGCCCCACCAAAATTGGGCTCAGCCCAAAATACTTGAGCTTTGGACCCTCTCACTAGTCATTAGAGCTGGCAAAATGAGGCACGATACTATAACACGACACGAATACGGTATAAATTAAAATGATTAGAGTTTGCCATAAAAGGGTTGAAGCTTTATAAGGGTCGACCCGAACACGACACGAAAATATTAGTGTCGGGTTAAGGTCAAACTCGAGTAACTCGAGTAACTCGAATAACTCATTTGATACGATTATATTTATATTTAATTTTTATTTATATTTTTTCCCTTCTCTAATTGGTCATGGGTTGAAATATATTAATAAACTATTATTCGGTCATGTCAAATTCAATTTAATTTTAGTGATAAATAGGTTAAATAATTCGTTTCGTGTTGAATTGTGTCAAATTTAATTTAATATATTATAATAAATAGGTTAAACTGGTTGCATGAGTCCGACATGAGTAACTTGTTTAATAAATGAGTTGGGTTAGGGTTGAACAAATTTGACACGTATATTAACTATGTCTTTATCGACACGACCCAATTCAACTCGACACGATCTCAACCCGATAGAAACACGACACACGAACACGAATTGCAAGCACGACCAGTCACCACCAAAATATCTAATAATCTAATTCCACTATTAAAACAAATATTAAAATCACCACCCAAATGTCAAAGTTTTTTCTTTTTTTTTTTGAAAATAAAGTATCTCTCTTCAAGCATGTTTTGAAAGCTTGCAATCTATTAATTTTTCTCTTCAGGACTTACATTGCATTTTTTGAGTTCTTATCTTTTCTTTTGTACTAGCATCATTAGTTATGTGTTGATTTTTTTTTTTCTCTCTATGAAGGTTTGTCCTCACTTTTTTTCTTTCTCTATGTATATTATAGTACCTTATTTTTTTTCTTAATACAAAACCCATTTAAGTAAAAAAAACTTATTTTTTTTTTCAAATCTTATACTGAATTTTTTTTACCTAAATTATCTTAGAAATTTAGATTTTTGTAGTTATGCCCCCACTGAATTTTCAAAAAAATACCCTAAAATCCTCACTAAAATATTAATATGATAATTATGCTCTCACTCATCAAAACTTCCAGATCCGTCACTCATAAGCACATCCAATATTTCAATTGCTTTTTTGTTTTTGGACAATCACAAGTTCACATAAAAGTGAAAGCCTTAATGAAATCGACACATCTACTTGTATCTCAGTCTAATTGTTCAGAATCATATTTTCCTAAACCATTCAATAATTTTTCTTGATGGATAATATCACCAATTTTTATAATTTTTTATGATTTTCTAACCACCTATGTACTCGAGAGTGAAATATTTGCTGAGGAGTTGCAAGTGGCCCAATAAGCAAAGGTTGCATTAATTCCTTTTAGTGAGGACGAAGTGGACTTATGCTTCCTTCAATAGTTAGTTGAGTGATGTCTTACCTACATCTGTTGTCATGGGCTTAAATGTGAAGATAAATCTTTAAACTTAGATATGCATTTATAAGGTCTATGTAATATATATATATATATATATATATATATATATAATATATGTAGGCTCATTAGAGTCATTACAAATTTTACCTACTGGTATTCAGTCACCAGAAATACAACAGAGCAAGTAGGTAATGTGTGTTAGTGTCTCCATGGTTAAGCCCACAGGGGAAGCCTTTATAATTGGGCCCACTTAATCTACAATTCCTGAAACTTTTTTTATCTTCACAAGGAAGACATTGTAAATTTCCGTAGTCGTGTAATGATATGGACAGCAAATCATTAAAATGGAAATTATCTTCCTTATTTTTCACAATAAGATTAATTTATACCTATATATATATATATACAAATTCTTGTTTTTTTAAAAGGTAATACATATTCTTTTTTTTTTTTAATGGTAAGAAACTCACACACCACACCCACAATATCTCATAGGAAAGGTTCAAACCTCTTTCTTCCCCAATTGATGAGCGGGGTTATATGTGCGCTGGTAATACATATTCTTGTTGTGTCCCAAAACTTAATTTTTGTTAGAATCATTTATAGACCGAATCCATTAGTATGAAATTTTCTATTTCAAGTGAAATCTCCTAGTATATTATATAAATAATACTCGTTCAATCAAAAACATATTTTCAATATTTGAAAATCGCTGTCAATACTTCAATTTAAGGGTAAGTCCCCTGAAGGAAATGTTTCCAGAGCTGGCCGACCAAAATGAGGATTCCTAAACTAAAACTCATATATGCATTTATAAGGTGCATGTAATATATTTATACTACTTATAAATGTACGAAGGTTTCTTATTATTTTTAAATATTTTTTGAATAAAAAAAAATGATTAATTATCTAAATAGGTGTCTCTTGGTTAATTGATTATAAACAAACATATCATTTAGAATTAAACCAAAAAACACATTTGTTTGGAATTTAACATACTATTTATGACACACACCTTTTATCATGAAATGTTACATGTATAAGTCATGTTTCTTACAATAGTCATACACGGTCTATAAATAGGAGTCCAATTTAATATACGCAATCTGCATACAATGCCATTGGTATGTCTCTCTCTATAAATATAATTATTATTAAATTCTTCCTCTACAATTCGAATATATATATTTATATGTTTTATTTATCTATTAATTTAATACCTATGTTATAATTCTGTTATGTATACAATTCTTTTAATTTGAACACTACAACTCATATTCTATAATCTTATTCTATTTAAAACTATTTGTTGTATTAATAATCCAATTTTTTTACATTAACTTTACAATTAGTACATATCTATCTATTATATTTATCTTTTATTAAATACCTATGTAAGTTTAAATGATTAAAAATTATTAAATTTTTGAATTTTCTATTCATCGTGAGTCTTTCACCATGTGTAGAACACATAATTACTCCCAGTATGTATATATATAACCTCATTACAAAATTTACCTACTTGTGTTCAGTGACTTCAGTCATGACTCATCAGGGATGCAACAGAGCAAAGTAGGTAATTTGAGTTAGTGTCTGTCTCCATGCCCATCGGTTCTGAAGCCCACAGCAGAAGCCTTTATAATTGGGCCCACTTAATCTACAGATCTAGTTCTGCCTTATGACTTATGACCCATCCATAAAATGTAATCCCTCCGTGCCCACTAGTGGTTTAATTTAAATTTTTTAATATTTTATGAATTGAGATTGATTAATGTGTAATTTTTAATTTATTGTTTAAAATTAATGGAAGAATAATAATTAAAAAAAATGAAAGGTAAAATTATATTAGAATTTGAAAGTGATCAAGTAATTTGGACAAATAAAATTACAATAATAAAGCATTAATATGGTACAGAGTTGGTAAAAAATAAAGTCAAGGGCCATAGAAGATTCAAAATCCTCAAGCTTTGTCAGTCACTGTGGATCTTGGTATCTTTTTGTTCAGCCATCAAAAAAGGGTTTTTGAAAAGTAGATTTAGATTGGGATTTGGAAAAATATTTCAACCATCATATCATGTCATTTTCAAGAGAAAGCCACGAGACAAAAGAAAATTTAGGGAGGCACTATAGTAGTTGGCATCTCCACAAGAAAATCACTTTCAGGGAAAATAAATCATTTCCTTTTATTTTATTTTCTATCACAATCTCAATAACCAAACAGAATTTAAACTTTTCACCTCATTTTAAAGGTAATATTCATGTTTTCCAAGAACCCCTACATTGAGTTCAGGAAATTGGAAAGGAAAAAATACTTATTCTCAAGTTATAGAAACTAAATTATTAACCTCTCCTCCCATTCTATACAAAAATAAATATTCATTTGGAAAATTAAACTATTAGCTCTCTTGCCCCAAAATGTCAAACCCAAAATTTAAATATAGCACAGAAATATTTAAAACCTTGTGCAAAGGTGGTCTCTGCCTTATTATATTCACCCAAATTTAATTAGCACTCCTCTTGAAAAATTGATTTAAACATTGAACTACTAAATTTACTCTCAACTCCAAATGGATTACTTCTTGTTCTTGTGCACCCAAATATAGCATATAAGTTTTTGGACAATGTTTGGGTCCTCACCAGTGATGATTAACTTGGTCATCACCCCTTATTTAGACCAATATAATTAAAACACGTGGCATATATTAATTAAAAAACATAAATGGATATTACTCATTATTTATGAAATTCAACCCGGATTTGAATTATTCTTTTAATTCTTATTCACTTAAAAAAAAAATTCATGGGTAGTTTCACGTCTACATATGCGTGTACACTTTTATTTATATATAAATTGATACATATATATATATATATATATGTTATGTATATTGTAATTGAATCCAAATGATGATAAAATCTTTTGTGTTATTTCTATAATATCATCAATTTGGTGCGGTGAGCAGCACTTTACACATGAGATTTCTGACTTTTTTCTCCAAATTTCTATACTTCAATCACTTTATTTTTATTTTTTCTTATTTGTGTTCATAATATTTTGTATCCAATTCATTTATATATCTTTGAATTTTATGAAATATGAAGAAGTACCCATCACAATATCGAATAATATTCGTGGATTGTGATTTTTTTCTTATTTGTGTTTAAGGAAAGTGTACATGCATATATATATGACGTTAAACTGTCCATTAGAATTTTATTTTTTAAAGTGAATAAAAGAAAAAATAAGAATTAAAATCTGGGTTGAATCCCATAAATAATGGATAATACCCATTTCTATTTTTTAATTAATATATATCAAATGTCTTAATTCTACTTGTCCAAATAATAGAGGACTCCAGCATTGTCCTGAGTTTTTTGCAGCCACTTGCCACTTTTTTTCCATTTTTTTACCATAATCCAGAAACAAAAGTACAAAGCAAATGTCAGTTACTTATTTTTGAGTAAATGATTTACCATGTACTTCTGATAAGAGAGGAGCAGAGGCAGTTAGAGAGCCCTCCCTTAAATGAGAAGGGACCATGAAGGACCAACCCTAATTAACTACCCTCATTAATTAATATAATGCTTTCTTCTGCCTATATATATATATGTGTGTGTATGAGGTAAAATTAAGGAGGGGAAAGTACTGTAAAAACCTCCAACAGAGTGGTCAAAGAATTTAACCTGAGCCCCTTTAATAAATTCCCATTCTTGGGATGTTTCATTTCAAAAACAGCAGGCACAATGGTATTTACCATTATAGTCTCAAGGACATTGCAACAACCAACTGGGACATGTTTGATCAGATGAATAAAAACTCACCTTTGAGATGCTACACAGAAATTACCATTACACTGAATGTGAGACCTTAATGCATGATCCAACCCTGGGTAGAACAGAACTTTCCTCTTCTTTCTCATGAAGAAAAAACATTGATTATCAATAAAATTTACAATACATAATAAAAACATCAAATTCATAGTAACCCTCTACCCTAAAATTCAACTTCATTTCTTTTCCCTTCTCTCATGAAAACAAACACTACTAGCTTCATAATTGTATCATTTTTGAGGATGGGCTTGGTGTAAAACATATCTCAAGCTACACTTCCCTGATCAGAGGCTTCGTCGTGGTAATAAGGCGACAATTTGCCGTCTTTCTTAGCAGTCTTGGGCAGGTTTCCGGCACCTAATTCTTGCAACATTTTTACGACCCTCCTCATCGTGGGGCGGTTGATAGGGAGGGGGCTCGTGCAGAGGAGGCCGATGTTCAAAACTTTGCAAATCTCTTCTTTGAAGCAACCATCTAGCTTCGAGTCGATTATATGGTCTATGCCTTTCTGGTCCAATGTAGTGCACACCCACTTCACCAAGTCCTTCTCCCCGAACTCTGGATCAACAGGGAGTCTTCCCGTGACTAACTCAAGAATGACCACACCAAAGCTGTATATGTCACTCTTCTCGTTGACTCGAAGTGTGTATGCATATTCTGTAATGCACAATGAGTTGATTAAATTGTGTACAAACGCCAATTACAAGTTCAAAGTAAGCACTACTTTGGAGTTATTCACACAAAGCATCGAACTTTCGTCTAAATTTATTTAACTTAAAGAGTGATCAGAAAGACATTTTCATTTGTCAAACTAAGCAACAGGATGGCTCATGTAATGTAACAATGAAAGTAGAGCAAATTTACAAATCTCCTTAGGTGAAGTGTACTACATATAAATATTGCTCATTGATGACTGCTGTAAAAATTGATGACTACTGTAATCTATTTCAAACTAGACATAAAAGCACTACTGCATAGAGCAAAAATCATATTTACCAACCATTCAGAAATTGAATAATGCTTTGCATCAAGAACAGAACACATATACTGACTAATACATATACTACACAACAATCTATATTTGAAACTAACATAAGCTAATATGATAAACTAACGAGGCAATGCAGATAATTATCATCAAGTATGGATCTCTAACCTGGTGCAATGTAACCACAAGATCCTGCAATAACCGACATGGATTTCGGCCCCATCCCACTGGAATCAACCACCTTCGCCACCCCAAAATCCGCCACACGAGCTCCAAAATCACCATCCAACAAAATGTTATTCGATTTCACATCTCTATGCACAATCGGAGGAACGCAATCATGATGCAGATACGAAAGCCCATCAGCAGCATCCAAAGCTATCTTATACCTTGTTGGCCAGTCCAATAGCCCGCTTTTGCTACTATGTAGCAAATCCCCCAAACTCCCATTAGGCATGTACTCATAAACCAAAAGCTTACAATCCCTCGTAGTGCAACAACACCATAGCTTCACAATGTTCTTATGCCTAATCTTCCCCAATGTCCCAACCTCCGCTTCAAATCCATCGTCTTTAACCCAACCCTTCTCTACATCGCAGCCGCCACTCTCATCTGCGATTTTCGATCCTCCCCATAGCTTCTTCACCGCCACCACTTCGCCATTGCTAAGAACAGCCTTGTAAACCTTGCCAGAAGATCCACTCCCTATCACATTATCTTCATCAAGAGAATCCAATATCTCATATTCACTAAAACCCAATTTATGAAACGACATCAATGTCCATTTCGACTTGTCAATTGCTCTTTTGCCATTGAAAGTCCTATACTTCCAATAAAACCAAACAACACCCACAATGAGAACTAGCCCTGCAAGTATAAAGATAGATCTAAGCAACCAAACATAACCCAAGTTCTTGGCATTCTCTCTACCATCACACAAACCAGTTATGTCACCACACAAACCCGGGTTCCCCAAAAAGCTGTTCTTATACATCTCCTTAGCATACAAAGGAGGAATATCGCCCGAAAGGCGATTATTTGACAAATTGAGCTGATTCACCTTCAAATTCTGCAAACTAAGTGGGATTTTCCCGGAAAATGAATTCCCGGAAAGATCAAGATAATTAAGCGCACCCAAGCTTCCCATTTCCTCCGGTATCCTACCCGAAAAATCGTTATTGGCAAGATTCAGCTCATTGAGCTTCTTCCAAGAATGAAGCCCACTTGGAAGCTCACCAGATAACCCATTATTGTGAAGATCAAGCTTTCCAAGCTGCACAAGATTGGTCATAGTCGCCGGAAACGACCCGGTGAACCGGTTATCACTAGCAGAAAATTCCACCAGATTCTCCAGCCACCCAATTTCATCTGGAATGTTATTGCTGAAACTGTTCTTCGAAATAATGAGAGACGACAAATTTGATGCAGAGGCAATAGTTTTTCCAATCTCGCCGGAGAAATTATTGTTGACTAGCTCTAGCAAGTAAACATGTGGAAGTCCCCATAGCCCCGCCGGAACTTCGCCGGAGAGGTTGTTGTTGCCAAGTCTAACACGTGTCAAACTCCCACATTTGCTCAAACTCGCGGGAATTTCACCCGTAAGGGAATTATATATCATCAAAAGCTCCTCCAACTCGCCCATTTCACAGAGCGTTGCTGGAATTTCGCCGGAGAAGTCGTTGCTAGACACATCCACCCACATTAAGGGCGACACTTTGCCAAGATCCTTCGGCAATGGCCCGGTGAGCCGGTTTCCGAAGATGCGGAGCTCGTATAGATTCGGCGATTTCGCGATGCTCTCCGGCAAGGCACCGATGAATTGGTTTTCATAGAGATTGAGAGATTCTAGCGGGAGAGAGCACAACTCGTCCGGAATCGACCCGTTCAAATCGTTCATCGATGCGTCCAGCAACCGCAATGCGGTCATCTTGGACCATCCCTTCGCCGGTAACTCGCCGGACAATGAGTTGTTGTAGAGCTCAATCTGAACAACGCTCGACAACTCAGTGAGCGAACTCGGAATCGGACCACTAAGACTATTGAGCGCCAAATCCAAATCAATGAGTTTACCGAGTCGACCCAGAGAGTCCGGGATCGGACCTATCAAATTACACCCAGTGAGCCACAAGATCTCCAGGTTCGTCAGATTCCCCAGCTCCGGCGGGATCCGACCCGGTAAAAACGGGTTGTACGATAAATTGAGATGGCGCAGACTCGATATGTTCCCCAAAACCGCGGGAATCGCTCCGTCGAGGAGATTCTCAACGAGCGAGATCTCCTCGAGCCGCCGGAAATTGCCGAAGCTCGCCGGAATGTCACCGGAGAAATTGTTGCCGGTCAAATCGAGGTGTTTTAGATTGGGGAGATCGGCGAGCGAGTCCGGTAGGATTCCGGTGAGGAGATTCTGAGCGAGGTTGAGATGCTGGAGGTTGATACAGGTGGAGAGATCGGCGGGAAGAGTCGAGTTTATAGAGTTGTTGAATAGGGAGACGAAAGTAAGATTCCGGAGGCGGCAGAGGAGTTGCGGGAAAGGGCCGGCGATGGCGGCGTTGGAGAGGTCGAGGGCGGTGACGGTGGCGGAGTCGCAGGTGACACCGTACCACTGGCACGGAGTGACGTCGTTTTGGTCCCAATTTGATAAGGCCGCGTTTGGGTCGTCGAAGCCGAGCTTGACTCGTTGAAGGTAAAGGCCTTCTTGGTTTAGAGAGAGAATAAGAGGAGCAGAGAGAAAGAGGAAGAGCAAGAGAAGCAACATAGTTGCTTGGCTTCTAGAGAGAGAGAGAATAAATGAGTCTACTGTCCAGAGACCAAACTGGGATATAAGATAGGATAGGATACTCGAGTCTTACCAGAATTAAAAATAGTATATGGTGTATATATAGGCGTTTGTATTATTTTGTTTTTATTTATCTATTTATTTTCTTGTGGACAAAGACATGAGTACTGGTGTCTAAAAGTGTGGATTAGATGTTGGAGGCTATTAAGTAGAGTTGAGCTCTTGTTTAGCACACTTTGTTTTAAGCATTTAGTAACTTAATATGCTCACACTTATTTTAGGTATGTATCTTGAAGAGTAACTATTCAATTTCTACGTGGATATATACCCTGTCACAGTTGAAGAGTAACTATTCAATTTCTACGTGGATATATTATATTATATTATTAAAAAAATAACTCAAGATATTAGGATGATATGAGATCTTTAGTTCATCAAATGCAATAGAAAAGAAATAAAATATGAAAGTTGGCTTTATTCATATTATTAGTAAATAAATTTTGATATAATTTTTTTGTGATATAATCTTCAAATAAAATCATCTTTATTCTCAAACAATTAGGTATTGTTTGGTAGGTGATTATGGTTCCACCTGGTTTGGTCTGGTCTTGATTTTCAGGGATCACACCATATTTGTTTGGACTGATCTCAAAATTTGAAATCAGACCAAATTGAATCAAATATGGTATTTTTTGAACCAATTTATTTTTTGTGGTTGCACATGGTCTTGGTAACCAAAATCATATTTTTTCGACCAACTTAAGACCACTAAAAACCAAAACTGAATAAAAATAATAATATACAAATAAATTAAAGAATACAAAAAAAAATTAATTAATTAAAAAAAAAATTTAATAAAATATATTTATAAATAATTAAAAATTAATAAATAATAATAAGAAATTAATAATATCAATAAGAAATTGAATAAAACATATTTAAAAATAAAATAAAATAATGAATAATAAACAAAATGAATTAAATAATACATAATAATTATAAAATTGAATAAATTAATAAATATAATAATGAATAAATAATAAAGTACTAAAATATATTTTATAAATAATTTAAAATGAATAAATAATAATATATTTAATAATGAAATAATAAATGAAATGAATTAAATAATTAAATAATAGTAAATTAAATGAATAAATAATAATAAATAAATAAAATATATTTATAAATTAATATACAAATGAATAAATAATAATATAAATAATAAATTAATAAATATATATTTATAAATGAAAAAAATACTAAATAATAAATAATACATAAAAATAATAAATAAATATTATACTAAATAATAAATAATTTTATTTTTAAAAGCGAAAAGATCATACTAGAATGTTTTACCAAATATGGTCTGATTCAATATTTGTGAGACCGTGACCATCAGACTAAATCGCTTACCAAACAAACTTTTAAATTCAGGATCTAGACAAGACCACACCAGACCGCCTAACATGCCTTAGTGTATAACACTATTTTAATTTTTATATATAATAGTTAGTACATGACACTATTTAAAATTTTTATAAATAAGTCTTAAAAATTATCATGAGTTTTTCCTGTGTATAACTTTATTTTTATAACTAAGTGTGTTGGTCTTGTTGAAAAAGTTTTAAAACTTTTGTATATTAAGTTTATATTGTACTTTTAAGAGTGCAAACATTTTGTTGAAAGAATAATTGAGCTAATAATATGAACTTATCGATCCGTCTATGTAAAGGCATTTGTTTTTTTTAGAAAGAAAAAAAAAGGTTTAGCCGACGGATATTTGTGAAGAGTTGTGCAAGAGTACTTATTTAATTTTAAAACATACAACACAATTATTTTAAAAATCGAAGGACATTAGTGGGAGCATATAACATGATTAGACGAATTTTGCAATCCAATTTGTACCTATTTCATTTTATTTTATTTTATGCGATGCTACACTAATCTCATAAACACACCATTTTTCGAAAATAAAAAATATATTTTATGTTACATCTATTTATAGTGTAATTAATAGCAATAGGGAGTACCATGGAGCACAAAAGCAAAATTAGAGTAGGATGTAATTTGGGAGACAAGTGGAAGGAAGATAATAATTACAAATCTCGAGGTGATTATGATTGTTGGGATTAAGGACGGAGAAGAACCTTGCATTTTGTGCTTGGTGGGTCGGAGAGCGTGAAACATCAGAAAAGATTAAAAGGGAAGGATCTTAGATTAGTGACAGATAGATACAGTCCTATATCTATATAGATATAGATATTAGATATATATATACACACACTAGCGCACGCATTTGATACATTGCCGCCGACAATTCTGTTTTTCCTGAACATTGCGACTGCGACAATGCCAATCCTTAAGCTATATACAGTATAATTTAATTTTTATTTTTATTTGGATAGAGACCAAACAAACACTTCCCCATTTTGATTTCTTCACGCGCCATTTAAGCTTCTCATTTATTTTTCTTTGTTTGGATAAATTATTGTTTTCCCGTTAAAAATAAATGCTGGAGTTGATAAGGATTTGTTGGGAAATGCAATGATTAACTTGCAAGCAATATCAGCAAAATCATATGGTCTAAAATAGTTCTCATTTAACTTAAGATTATAAAGTTGAGGATACTTCACCATACAAGTTGAATATTAAACATTTTCTTATATGTACAAATAATATTCAATAATTTTACATCTAGATTTTAAGGATATATCAGTAACAATTCCACAACTTTGAATATGTTGGATGTAAGGTGTTTTCAATTCTTTTATCATATTAGAAATATAAAAAATTATGTAACCCAAAAATATATACACCCTCCGTTCATTTTGCCTATTTTACTTGTTTATTTTTAGTTGTTCAGTTTCGAATTCCAATACAATATTATTATATATTTTTTAAAATTATCTCTCTTTATTAACTTCAAAAAGCAATAAACACCACTAAAAATCACAACTGTACTATATTATTAAAAACAAAACAGAAAAAAAAACAGTGTCTAAAAAAATATTGACTTTTTAATAATGGACAGTTAAAGTTGGACGGAGGAAGAAAACATTCGTGTTTTCGATGTTGAATTTTCATTCTAAGATAGATATGTCCATTTAAAATGTTTAATTTATGCAATGTATGGAGTGCATTTTAATTTATATTAATTGACTTCATTTTTATCTCACGGTCCAGTTATAAAAAAAGAAAGTTAAAAAGACGAAAAGATGACATTCAATAATTGTAATTAGTGATGAGAATTTGTTTTTAAATTTATCTTTTAAGAATGTCGATACTATCATATTGAAATAACTCAGAGACACGCCTTATATTGGAAGTTAAGTATAGATTTTGATGTCTTTAATTTTTTCAAAACTAAAAAGTTAAGGCTTCGTGGTTCATAATGGATGACTTATTTGTTTAGAGATTGAGATGTTTAAGACTTTTAAATGTTTATGTTAATTCTAAAATATTTACATTTTTTATGAAAAATAATTTCACTCAAATTTTTTAAAATATTGCTTCAAATTCTACATAATTTATCCACTGTCAAACCAATTAAAATAAGGTTTTCAACATGCATTGTTCCCATGTAAATTCAGTGGTTATAAACTCTGAACTTTATAATACGGCAAGTACATGTGAATTATTACTCATCTAAAAATAAAATCATTAACGAAAACACAAATAATAATAAAAATAAAATTGATGAGAACATGAGTCAACTACATGTTTATCAGGATTAATAAGGGTTAAATACTTAAAATATAGGGTAAATAACATTAAACCCCCTTAACTATACTCTCTCTCCCAACTAACCCCCTCAATTATGTTTTTGACCGTAAACCACCCAAACTATCATGATTGTTACAATTCAGTCTATCCCGTCATAACGCCGTTAGTTAAATTTATGATAATTTGCACTCAGATTCCTTAAAGTTTAGGTCAATTGCACTCACTCACTGAGATTTTATTTTCCTTACAATAATACCACTGGAGGGACCCCATGAAATGACTCTTGTGCCATTGCTTTAGTGTAAAAGGCATGTTGGCTAAATTAATGGACCAAACAACCCTTGTATATTAAGCTCAATTTGGAAAAAACTTTTCAAATACTTTCGATATAAGAATTTTTGAAATAAGGATATCTACATATAGGTAGACATAAGGATCACTAATTACAAATAGGTAAACTTTTACCTTTCAATTACTAATACATCAACTTAACTAAACTAATTACAAATGGGTTAACTTTTTTGTTTAAAGACTCAAATACCCCCAAAAAACTCCAATCTTCTTTTTTTTCTTCTCTCCCATCCCAAAATCCCCAAACACTCAAAAATAAAAATAAAATATTTCGGAAAAAATATAAATATTTCGAAAAAATTAAAATATTTTTGGAAAAATAAAATATTTTGAAAAAAAAATGAGGAAAAAAATATTTCGGGAAAAATAAAATATTTTGAAAATATAAAATATTTCGTGAAAAATAAAATATTTTGAAATATTTTTGTTTATTTCTTTTTCACTTTTTTTTTTCTTCTTTTCAAAGAAATGTGTTCAAGCCTTAACCTCTTGGTGATTACAATGCAATATTTTGGAGTCAAGTGTGTCAAGAAGTATCAAGAACGAGTTAATTGAGTTAAATTTGTTTTGAAATTTGGTATCTTAAAAAGAAATAAATCTTAGGTGAGTTATATTTAGATAATTTATTTCAATATGACAATGGACATAATCTGAATCTTACTTATTTAATATGAATTGTTTTGAATGCATGTCATAAAATATTTTGGGAAAAATAAAATATTTTATATTTTCGAAATATTTTATTTCCCAAAATATTTTATTTCCTATTTTTTTTGAAATATTTTATTTTACCCAAAATATTTATTTTCCCGAAATAGTTATTTTTCCCGAAATAGTTTAATTTTTCAAAATATTTTATTTTTCCCGAAATATTTTTTTCCTCATTTTGTTTTCGAAATATTTTATTTTTCCAGAAATATTTTAATTTTTTCAAAATATTTATAATTTTTTTGAAATATTTTATTTTTATTTTTGAGTGTTTGGGGATTTTGGAATGAGAGAGAAGAATAAAAAGAAGATTGGAGTTTTTTTGGGGGTATTTGAGTCTTTAAACAAAAAAAGTTGATGTATTAGTAATTGAAAGGTAAAAGTTTACATATTTGTAATTAGTGATCCTTATATCTACCTATATGTAGATATCCTTATTTCAAAAATCCTTGTACCCAAAGTATTTGAAAAGTTTTCCAAATTGAACTTAATCCATTAATTTAGCCAACATGTCTTTTACACTAAAGCAAGGGTACAAGAGTCATTTTATGGGGTATTAACCCCTTCAGGGGTGTCATTGCAAAGAAAATGAAATCTTAGCAAGTGAGTGCAATTAACTGAAACTTTAGGGGATTCGAGTGCAAATTATCCAAAATTTAACTAATCGTGTTATGATGGAAGGGACTGAATTGTAACAATCATGATAGTTTGGGGTGTTTACAGTCAAAAACATAGTTGATGGGGTTAGTTAGGAGAGAGAATATAGTTGAGGGGGTTTAATACTATTTACCCTAAAATATATAAATCTGAGATGAGTAATTCTTCACAAGCCGTACACGTGGCAAAATCAGTCATTTAGTTGTCATGTGTTTGGTGTTTTGTCGTTTTCATTGATGGGACTTGTGCTTGCCAAAAATACAGTGCGATTATGGTACCTCCCAACCATCTGATCAAATCTACTTTCAAGATCATGACTCGGTTAAACTCATATGGTCCATTCCTGATTTTAGAGAGAGAAAATATGATATATTCAGAGAAAAATAGTGTGTTTATATATATATATAAATAATAGTATAATTACTTTTTGTTGAGATTTGTTAAATTACGCTTGCACGGCTTATTTTTGAATAATAATAATTTATTTATTTTTAATTAATTACGTTCATATTCGGCCGTCTTATACTTATATATCTATTAAATATTTTATCAAATAAATAATGATATTATAGTCAATTCACATCTAAATTTACTGATGTCAGTGTTGATTGACTTTAACCATATCGAAAATTAGCCAAAGGAAGTATTTGTTATAAAGTATAAATTATAGGAAAAATAATAATAATCCAAAATAAGTGGGGCTGAGGGCATAATTTAACAAATCTTCAAAGGAGGTCCCTATCATTATCTCACACATATATATATATATGTATGCGTGCGCGCGCGCATATATTGGATAAATTGCAATTGCAAAAAGAATAGTTAGAATGGGAGAAGCATGCAAGAGAGAATGAGGACAGTGGAAAAATAAGACTAGTAACAAAAAGGCATGTGCACAGTTACCAAAGAAGTCAAAGAAAACAGTAGTAAAAAAAAGCTGTCACATTATTCCAAAAATTTACTTTTCTCGACACTTTCTCGATGTTACAAATCCCCATTAATCCACGGGATTCTATTTCCCGGCAATTTTTTTGGACAATACAATTAATTTTGTTGTCTTTTGTGTCTCAGAGTCACAGGCCACGTTTGGTTCTGAAGTAACACAAGCTTTTACAGCTTCTGTTAATGAGTTTAGAACAACGCTCGCCAAACGGAGTCTTAGAATATGTTTGATAATATTTATTTACCACTTAAAATATAATAGATTCACTACTTAATTTAAATGGGTTTAATAAAAAGTTTGATTTTTTAAAATATTTTGTATTTTCAATTTTATTCTTTAAAAAAAATTTGTCACATTATTCCAAAAATTTCCTTTTCTCGACACTTTCTCATGTTACAAATCCCCATTAATCCACGGGATTCTATTTCCCGGCAATTTATTTGGACAATACAATTAATTTTGTTGTGTTTTGTGTCTCATAGTCATAGGCCACGTTTGGTTCTGAAGTAACACAAGCTTGTACAGTTTTTGTTAATGAGTTTAGAACATAACACTTGCCAAACGGAATCTTAGGATCTGTTTGATAATACTTATTTATTACTTAAAACAAAATAGATTCACCACTTAATTTAAGTAGGTTTGATAAGAAATTTGACTTTTCAAAATATTTTGGGAATTTTGTATTTCCAATTTTGCTCTTTAAAAATGTAATATAGTTTTAATTTTTAGAGGGATCATAATTTTTTTTAAGTTAATGAAGAGGGATAGGTTGAGAAAGTATATGATTATATTGTATTGAGATTCGAAACTGAACACTTATTTTGAAACGGAGGGAATACTTAAAATAAGATAAAATTTTAAATGACAAGGTTATCACTTAATACTGAAGTTTAAGACTGAAAATTTATAAAAAAATATATAATATATAATTTTTTTAAATAATACTTAAAACTTTCAGTACTTAAAATACAAATATTAACATTTACAATACTTAATTTTTAATTTGATCAAACAACACCTTAATTAATATAATCCGTTAAGCTCATGATTAATAAAAGAAGTGGTCATTATTTTTGGAATTTATAACATGAACTTATGCATTCATAATAATATTTAGGGTAAAGGGCAAGAAAATCCCCCAACCCCAAATCTATCCCCTATAATGCATAATTCAAAAAAGTAATTTTATTAATTACACTTTCACCTCTTATTACAAAAAATATATATATATTACGAAAATTATAATTTGATTTTTTTTATATAAAATTCGAATATATATATAATTCGTAAAAAATATATAAAATTTGAAAAAATATATAAAATTAAAAAAAAACATATAAAATTTGTAAACATTATATAAAATTCGAAAAAACATATAAAATTCTAAACATATATATAAAATTAAAATATATATATATAAATTGTGACTGAAGTTTAAGTGGACAAGTCTCATAGTCATTAGCTACGGTAATGTATCATCTTCAGCTCTCTTTCTCTCTCTACCACTTTCTTCTCTCCATCACTATCATTTTTCCTCTCTATAAATAAATATAAAAATTATATAAACAATATTTTAATCAAAATTATATAAAAAAAAAAAAATCAATTGATTAACTATACCGATTAAAGGGTCCCTTGATACCCAAATCTAAGGGTGCACACGCTTCAGTTTGCTTCTGATTTCGACTGAAATCGGAAGAGAACATATGTTTTCGGTTCCTTAACAATGAGAACCGGAACCGAACCGTTTATTTTGATTCAAATATTAATATATTCACGGTGCGGTTCGCTTTCGATTTCAATCGAATCCGGAATTTAACCGATACTTTTGGTTATTTAAAAATGAGAACTGAAACCGAACCGTTAATTTTGATTCAAATATTAATATATTTAATTCTGATTAAAATATTTTAATAAAGTATCGGTTCAATTCCCATTTCGGTCATCATCGTGAGACATGCGTCGCCATCGTGGCCCTTGAAATAGCTCTGCAGAGAGTTGGAGAGGATCCGTTACCTTGGCTAATGACTCTGATGTTTGTCCACTTAAACTTCAGTCACACTTTATATATATATATATATTTGAATTTTATATATTTTTTAGAATTTTATATGTTTTTTGAATTTTATATATTTGTTTCAAATTTTATATATATTTTTTGAATTTTATATGTTTCTTTCGAATTTTATATATGTTTTCGAATTTTATATATTTTTTACGAATTATATATATATTTTCGAATTTTAAATGTTTGTTTCGAAATTTATATGTTTATTTCGAATTTTATAAAAAAAAAAATCAAATTGTAATTTTTGTAATATATACTTTGTAATAAAAGGTGGAGGTGTAATTAGTAAAATAGAAAGGGATGGAAGTGTATTTTTATATTATAGCTAGGGGGTAAAGTGCATGCCCCTAATTTTTAATGTAAGTAAGAAATAAGATTACCGATAAGTGATAATTTATTGGAATATGGTTGGTGAAACTTTTCAAGGTATTGGTTTGTGTTAGTGGAAATCAAATATGGATTAATGGGTTCAACATGTTTGATATAAATAAAACAGTTAAAATAAATATTTTTTTAATACATTATTTTAGTAGTGGGTCAATTTATACCGAGTGAGTGTATTCCAATTCTCTACTTGGAGTAGAGATAATGGTTCCGTTTGGAAAGATTTGCTTTTGTTTTTATTTTTTGGCATTGTTTATTAAAACAAAATATATTTGTGAGAGTTTTTACTGTTTATTTTGTTTTTGTTTTGGAAACAATTATATTGAAAAGTGCAAAAAAAAGATGTTTTCTTGTTCTAACTTTGGAATTTCCCTAAAAATAATAATAATAATAAAATTGCAAAATAAAAAACGTCTTCGTTCTTCTCCACCACCACCACCAATGACACCACCCGCTCCACCACCACCACCTTCAATACACACACACATATATATACACATAAAAAAAACCCTTCGTTCTCTTCCTCCCCCACCACCCCGCCACCAATAGGCACCACCCAGTACCATCCCACAACCACCCCTTAGAAACCCTAACCCCCAATCAAACTCTTACCCTTCAAGAACCACCATTGTGCGCGCGAGAGAGAGAGAGAACAAAGATATTTTTTTTTTGCCCAAACATCTTTTTTGTTCTTGTTCTTTTGGATGAGAAAATAAAAACAAGAACAATTCTTGTTTTTTGATTCCCAAAACAAAAACAAAAAAATGGTTCCCAAATGGAGCCAATATATCATAATAAATTTTTCTCAATCAAAGACCAAATACCCTAATGACCAAGTGAGTGTACTCCAATTATGTAGTTGGAATTTGGAGAGACATGATATAACGATAAAAAAAATTTCTCAACCAAAGGCTTAATTGGAGGGTTCGAGTTTTGGTAGAGGAGGTAATATGTGTGAGTAAATGTTTAAGTTAAAAAAAAATATATCTCAAAAATAAAATAAAATTGGTATAAGTATTTTTTTTTAATGAGAGATAAAGCTTAACTAACTTCATTACAAAACATAAACCATCCTAAATTCAAGACATCTCGTACTTAGAATAAAGATAGATTTTTATTTTTTCTATAATGTTTAAGTGGGTCCACAGTAAAAACGCATTCAAGTAATTGTATATAGCACAAATCAATTCATTTCCGGAACGAGAACATCAATTAATTTCATTCATGTGCCTTGTTTGTTTCACAATTAATATTCTAATTCACATCACTGGACCCACAAAAACTTTTCCATATACATGCATCTCTCTCAAATAATACAAATCAAAAAAGAAAAAAGCTTAGAGCTTGCTTTATTTTTAGGCAGCTATACTATTCAATTTAATTAATTAATTTTTACTGTATTTATTTTGTTCTTTATATTATCTAATTTTATCATTATGCTCCATTCTTTTCATATTTATAGTGAAAATATCTAAATTATCATTCCTTAATAGTATAAGGGAGTTAGTGAAATTAACCCTTAAACAAATTAATTTTCAAAAATAAATTATATTTTTCGTAAAAACTATAAATTTCAATATATATATATTTCGGAAAATATGATTTTTTACAAAAAATATATATTATGTTCCAAAATATGAATTTTTTTTAATGGTAAGAAACTCACACCACACACCCCCACAATGCAGGCTCGAACCCCTCACTTCCCTAATTGGGGAATGCGGTTATGCCATTGCACCAAATGTGCGCTAGTATGAAAGAGTATATATTATGTTCTAAAATATGAATTTTTTGCGAAAAAGTATTTATTATGTTCCAAAATATTATTTTTTTTTTGAAAAATATATATTATGTTCCAAAATATGATCTTTTCTGAAAAAAAAAATTTTGCAAAAAATATATACTATTATGTTCCAAAATATGATCTTTTCCGAAAAATAAATTTTTTGAGAAAAATATATACTATTATGTTCCAAAATATGATTTTTTTTCGAAAAATATTTTTTTTGCAAAAAATATATATTATTTTTTCAAAAATAATTCATATTTTGGAAAATAATATACTCCCTCCTAAAAATATTTTTTTGCGAAATATATATATATTTGAATTTATAATTTTTTCGAAAATATAATTGATTTTCGAAAATTAATTTTTTTAAATGGTTGATTTCACTAAACCCCCTTATACTATTGAGGGTAGTTTAGGCATTTTGATTCAAAATGTGAGGTGAGGGGGCATAATGATGAAATTTAATAGTATAAGAGACAAAGTGGACACAGCGGGAATTAGTTGATTAAATTGGATAATATAAGAGTTTTTTTTAAAATTAACCCTTATTTTTATTTCTTAGAATAGTTTTTTATTTTTTAAAAATTGAAAATCAAAAAATTATAAAAAATTTGTTTGACTCAATTTTTGAATAAATTAATTACAAAAATTATTATTTTCTAAAAATTTATTTTTATTATTCTCATAAAATTATTCTATGTTATCAGAATTTTGAGAGATCCAAACTAAACCTACCTTTATTATTTGGGTTAACTTTATTTACACTCATGAGGTTTGTCTTATCTTCACTTGGACCCCCTCAGGTTTGCATATCTTTATTTACACCCCCTATTTTTTAATATTCTCATCACTTAGACCCCCTGAACGATGACATCAGCCTTAATATTTTTTTAAATTCCTAAACTACCCTCAATGTCTTATCATTATTCTGTTTGGAAACAAGGATAGTGTTTTTATCAATTAGACCCCCTCCCATCATTTAATAATTTAATTTGTATTAAAATTTCAAAATATATATAAATTTTGAAAATATATATATTAAAATTTGAAAAATATTATAAATTCAAAAATAAATATAAAATAAAAAAATATATATAAATTTTGAAATTATTTTTTTTTCAAAAAAATATATTAAATTTTGAAAATAAATATAAAAATCACAAAAAACATAAAAAATTTGAAACAAATATATAAAATTTTAAAAAAACATATAAAATTCAAAAAAATATATTAAATTTCAAAACAAATTATAAAATCAAAAATAAATATAAAATAAAATATATATATAAATTTTGAATTTTTTTTTAAAACATATTAAATTCAAGACAAATATATAAAATTAAAAAAAACCATATAAAATTCTAATAATATATATTAAATTTCGAAAATAATTATCAAATTCAAAAAAAATATAAAAAAACATAAAATTTAATAATAAATATAAAATTCAAATATATATGTGTAAGGGTGGAAATGTTCGAGCCAAATTGAGCCAATTAGACACAAGGCCCATCGGGCTAATGGCCCAGTAAGATTTTTGTAAGCCCAATAGTCAGGCCCATTTGATTGTTAAATTTCTTTTGTAAACTAAAGTAGTGACGTAAGGATGATGTAATCCAAGTTTTGTTGCTCCAATGGGCCTAAAGCCCATTAGGATCATGTATATAAAGAAAATCAAAAATCAATAAGAGCATTCTTTTTGTGTTGTGCAATTTTGTGCATTTACACATTGGCGCCGTCTGTGGGAACCACACAGGGAGCTCCTGATTTTTCAAATACCCTTCGGGATCTGTAAAATCGCCTCCTCCTTCCCACCTCAAAAAGAAAAAACTGAGTCTGTTTGTTAAGCTAAAAGATCTTCCACCGCCTTCAAAAACCTCCACTCACTACCCCCCCGGACGAAGATGCCAGTTACTCGTTCACAGACAGACATTCAACCCACTGCGGACAGTCGTGCAGAGGGTTCCCAGACCATGGAACAAATTCTTCAACGCTTGATAGCTGCTGAGGAACGTGGTGTGGCTTTGGAAAAACAGAATGCGGAACTCATGGCGAGGTTGGCTCCACAACCTGCTGCCCTACCGGTAGTTACACCTAACCCTCCGGTGGCGGCGGTCGACCATTCTCTTAACCAACAGGGTAGCGACAGACCTGAAGAGTATGCCGAGTCTTCATAACGCTCAGGAAAAGCTCCAGCAGTCGACGAGTCCATAACCCCCCAGAAACTTAAAGCAATGATGGATGACTTTCAAAGAAAAGTTCTCGGGGACTTGAGGTCCCGATCAACCGATGACATGGTCATCCAGGCGTCCAATGAACTGATACAGTCAACTTTCGTCCACGAAATAACCCAAGAACCTTTCCCAAAGAAGTTCGTTATGCCCCAGTTCACCCCTTACGATGGCACAAGGGACCCCGAAGAACACATATACCAGATCCATCCGAAGATGACCCTGTACGCTGAGAACGAGTCCCTGCTTTGCAAAGTGTTCTCCACAAGCCTTGTTGATGTCGCTCTATTATGGTTTAGGAAGCAGCCACGCCGATCCATTGGCAACTGGCAGCAGTTGACCAGGCTCTTCATCACCCAGTATTATGGAAACAAGAGACAGAAGAAGACCATATCCTGCCTCTTCACCATGATCCAGGAGAAAGGAGAGTCACTGGAAAGTTTTTTATCCCGATTCAACATCGAATCCTCTTCTGTGGATAACTGTGACCAACACTCTGCTGTTGAGGCATTCAGGATGGCCCTCATTTCGGGAACTAAGTTCCATCAGTCTCTAGTAAAGCGCCCTCCATCGGGCATTGGGGAGCTAAACTCCAGGGCCCTGGGGTACTTGAGAATCGAAGAAGAGGAAACAATCAGGTAAAGGAGGTTAGCCTTGGTCAGTGTTGACATTCAGTCCAGGGATAGACTGACCGATTGGAAGCGGTCGACTCCATCTGGACCATCGGCCCCACCGGCATCATCAGCCCCAAAACCATTCAAGCGCCCCAGTTTCGAAGAAAGATTGACGCTCCTGAGGATTAGCCTTGCAAAACTCTACCAAGAGAACAAAGCTAAAGGAATTTTCCAGCAACCCCCGACCATGAGACAACCACTTGACCAAAGGGACAAGTCAAAGCACTGTGCTTTCCACGGCGATTTCGGGCACATTACTAATGAATGCCGTAATCTAAGGCAACAGGTGGAGACATTACTGCTTCGCGGGGAACTCCGAGACTACGTCTAACGGGACAGACCAAAGACTGATCAACGTGCTCTCAGCGCCCCTCGGAACCCCTTGGACTCACAGCCGGTCAAGGTCATTAATATGATTCATGGTGGCCCCCCATCCAAAGCGACCGAAGGATCACGCTGGAACTATCTGCGGAAAGCTCACAAGATGAGAAGAGTCAAAGAGATAAGTGAGGCCCATCGCAGGTTTTGACGGTAGGAAAATCTAGCCGATCGGGGAAGTTTAATTACCGGTGTCTGCCGCTCATAAGACCCTAAACGAGACATTCGTTGTGGTAGATGTCAAACCTTTATATAATCTGCTCATGGGAATGGGATGGATTCACCGAATGCAAGGCGTGCCTTTGACTCTTCACCTGGTTATGAGATGTTTAATCCCCGACGATATAGGTACTATTGATGTCAAAGGCGACCAGGTGGCCGCCAAGGAATGTTATGTTGTCACCCTGAAAGAGATCCGGAAGGTGCAGGCCCCAGTGACACCCCGCTCCAAGGAGCAAAGCTCAGGTTCCAAATAGCAATTAAAGGAGGGGGATCCGGGCACCCCAATTGTGGTTGAACCACTACAGCCGATCTGTGTTGTGCCCGACAGCCCGAAAAAAGTTACTTTTGCAGGTACAAACCTCACTGATCCTGAATTCAAGGAACTAACACAATTGATGCAGGACAACTTTGATGTCTTCGCATGGGGGCATACAGATATGTCAGGGATCGATCCCGATGTTTCACAGCACTCACTGCATGTTGACCCAAATGTCAGACCAATCAGGCAAAAGCAAAGGCGCATGGGGACAAATCGGAACCAAATTATAGCAGATGAGGTATCCAGATTGCTTCAGGCTGGCTTCATCAGGGAGGTCAGATATCCCGAATGGCTTGCCAACGTAGTGGTCGTGCAGAAGAAGAACGGAAAATGGAGGGTTTACGTTGACTTTACCGACCTGAATAGGGCATGCCCGAAGGACAACTTTCCACTCCTAAAGATCGACCAGATGGTTGATGCTACCGCTGGTTATGATCGTCTAACTATTCTAGATGCCTATTCAGGTTACAACCAAATAAAAATGAACCCGACGGATGAAGAAAATACCTCATTCATTACTGAAACAGGCGATAAAGGCGAAGAAGGGAGAGATCTGGGGTCTTGAACGGAGGCCCTGGCGAGGTTAAAAGAGTACTTGACCATGCCCCCCATCCTTTCCACACCAACTCCCGATGAAGTCTTATACCTGTATTTAGCAGTATCCTCTGCGTCAACCAGCGTCGCCCTCATCAGGGAGGACGAGAACCTTCGAATGCCAATATTCTACACCAATAAATCCTTGGCTGAGGTAGAAACCAGATACAGCAGGCAAGAAAAACTGATTATGTCACTAGTGAATGCCAAAAGAAGGCTAAGGCATTACTTTGAAGCCCACCCGATCGTCGTCCCAACAGCTACACCCCAACGGGTTATTATGTCGAAGCCTGACCTCTCAGGGCGAATCTCTAAATGGGCCATCGAGTTGGGCATATTCGATCTGACATACATACCCCGGGTTTCCATCAAAGGACATGCAGTAGCAGACTTTTTGCTCGAAAGTGAAACTGAAGAACCAGACCAGAAAAACGAACTGGACACATGGAAATTTTTTGTGGATGGATCAACCAGCTCTTCCGGATCAGGAATTGGTTTAGAAATCTTAACACCTGATGGGACATGTCTTCATATGTTAGTGCAACTACAGTTCCCAGCCACAAACAATGAGGCCGTCGTATCCGGATTGAGGATAGCCCGAAGCCTCCAGATTCAATCCTTAGCATTACACAGTGATTCTCAACTGATTGTCCGTCAGATCAACGGAGAGTACGAAACGAAGGATCCGAAAATGGAGTCGTATAGGGCATTCGTTTTGAGAGAGGCATAAAGTTTTCAAAGGATAACCTTCACCCAAATCCCCATGAGTGAAAACTCTGAAGTTGACCACCTGGCCATTCAGGCATCCTCAACCGGAGAAGACCTGACCCGGGTTGCACTGGTGGATTTTATTCAGAGGCCCAGTATTCAGGAGCCCGAACGAGTAATGCTTATCCCATGGGAGCCCAGCTGGATGGATCCCCTGATGGATTACCTGCGAAATGGAACTCTTCTCGAAAACAAAGCCGAAGCTTACAAGATCAGGAGGAATTCAGCCCGGTACTCAATCATAAACGGGCAACTCTACCGAAAGTCATTTTCCGGTCCTTACCTGAGATGTATTACACCGTCAGAATCTAGAGCAGTGATGCAGGAAGTTCACAGTGGGGCTTGTGGAAACCACTCCGGCAGCAGATCCCTTACCCATAAGATACTATCTCAAGGGTACTTCTGGCCCTACCTATCACGGGATACCGAGGAGCACGTCCGAAGGTGCAAGCCCTGTCAAATGCACGGGGATATTATCCATCAGCCACCTGAGTTCTTGCATCCCACTATAGTACCACTCCCATTCGCCTGATGGGGAAAGGATATAGTGGGACCCCTCTCGAAAGCGATCCGGTCGAATGCGTACGTCCTTCTGGCAACTGACTATTTCACCAAATGGGTGGAAGCCGAAGCCTATCCCACCGTCAAAGGTAGTCACATCATCAAATTCATATGGACCAACATAATATGCAGATTCGGGCTACCGAGGACGATCATGATGGATAACGGAACAAATCTGGACAACAAAAGGGTTAGGGCATTCTTTGCCAAGCATGGTATCAACCAGAACACGTCTTCCGTCGGCTACCCGCAAGGGAACGGGCATGCGGAAAGGATAAATCGAACTATATTCAACACCCTGGCAAAAAAACTTGGAGAAGCAAAAGGGGTCTGGCAAGAGAAACTGCCTGAAGTTCTCTAGTCATACCGAACGACTCCCAGACAACCCACTGGAGAGACCCCCTTTGCCATGGCGTACGGTGCTGAAGCTGTGATTCCGACAGAGATCAGGGTTCCAACCCTTCGGAGCGAGGCCTGGATTGAAGGACCAAGTAACCAGCACTTGACTCAGAATCTTGATCTTCTGGATGAAAGAAGAGAGGTTGTCGGGATTAGGCTGGCCGCCTACCAACAGCATGTCCGGAACCACTTCAATCAAATAGTCAAAAGAAGAGAGTTCCAGGTCGGGGACATGGTCCTTAGGCGCAAAATCGGGCTCGTAGGCAAGCTCAGGGAGCCTTGGGAGGGCCCGTACACCATCACCGAAGTCATCGGTCGCGGAGCATACCGAGTCCGAAGGAATATTGATGGCGGAATGGAACCAAACTCCCAGAATGCCTCTCGCCTGAAGAGGTACTACCCTTAATGGGCCAAGTCCTGTTTTTACTTTGATCTTTTTGTAAAAAGGCTATAGTACCTGATCAGTAAAAATCATTATTATGGAAAAATAAATCATAAAAATCTATTGAAATGCGAAGAGATCAAAGTTCCAAAAACAAACTAAGTGTTGCATTGTCCTTCGCATGACCTGAAGTGCCCGAAAACACAACACAGATCCTGAAGAGATCAAAGTTCCAAAAACAAACCAAGTGTTGCATTGTCCTTCGCATGGCCTGAAGTGCCCGAAGACACAACACAGATCCTGAAGAGATCAAAGTTCCAAAAACAAACCAAGTGTTGCATTGTCCTTTGCATGGCCTGAAGTGCCCGAAGACACAACACGGATCCTAAAGAGATCAATGTTCCAAAAACAAACCATGTGTTGTATTGTCCTTCACATGGTCTGAAGTTCCCGAAGACACAACACAGATCCTGAAGAGAGCTTGAAGTGCCCGAAAGACACAGCACAAATCCTAAAGATATCAGAGTTTCAAAAGCAAATCAAGTGTTGCATTATCTGCCACATGGCATGAAGTGCCCGAAGACAAAACACTGATACTGAATTTATCACAAAATTGGCAAAAATAAACTAAGTAGATAAAAACTGTGATCCTTCATTCAAAATGGGCCCCAGTGGCCAAGGCTTACAATATGTCATATAAACACAAAAATCCTAAGGGCCAACACTGGTGCCCGACTCATTGGGATTCACTGGAACAATGGTCCCATCAGGAACGGGAGAATCAGAGGGGGCGGTGATGCTTGTCCCTGGGAGAGGCTTGGTGAGGAACTCGCAAAAACGAACGTCATCTGGACCACCGACCGGATCGGCGTACGGAGAAGCGATGCCCAAACTCTCGTCCAGTTCTTCCACCGAGGTGAAAGTCTTTTTCTTCGACGGGTTTCTGCATATCATTGAAACATGACCTCCAACCGAACCCGATTCGGTACTGAGAAGTTTCGCAGAAACGCTTGTACATTTCATTTCCACCCCGGTGGCACATCTCCACCACCGACCTCTCCACGGCAAGGAGATTCTCGATCTCTACCATCTCCTCTAAGAGCTTCGAATTGGAGGCCGTCAAGCTCTCATTGTTAGCTTTCCGGCTCACATTCTCAGCCTTTAAGGCCTCCGTTTCAGCAAAAAGGGCCCGCCGGACTGCCTCCATTTCTTTAATCTTGTCTTGAGCAGCCCAAAGTTGCTGCTCTGCAGCGATAGCCCTCTGGGTTTGGACATCCAACTTTTCATTGGATATGGACAGCTAGGTGGCAACCTTCATCCGGGAGTCCTCCTTCAGCCTCAGAAGCTCGTTGGACTTCTGGAGCAATTTGGTGTCCTCATCCATTTTTGTATTATAGGCCTGGGTCAGATAAAGCATCTGCCAAAAGGAGAAGTGTTAGCCTGATAAATAAATAAATAAAGTACTAAGTACAATTAAGGAAGCTGTAGGTTGAGGCAGTACATTCATAGCTATTTCTGGACCTGTCAGGGCTAATTCCTCCTGATCAATCGTTCTTAGCCTCTTTCGATCAATGGGTGTCCAGATCTGGGAACCCATTGCCCGAAAGGCAACATCATTGTCAATGGTTGCGTGCCCTGCAAACAGAAAGTCACCACCCGGAAGTGTAATCTTCAGCGCCCATGGAACGGGTCGCTCCACTTCAGTCGCAACCCCACTGTCATCTAGTACGATGGGAGACGACCTTGTGGTCGTACGGGGCCTGACAGACAGGTCGGGTAGACTCTCCTCTGATCGGGGATGTTGTGTCCCCGCCAAGCTCGATTCCCCTTCAACCAACCGAAATTCAGGAGTGGGAACATCCCGTGAAGGTCGAATAACCTCCACTGATCATGAAGGAGGAGTCTGATTGGTTTGAACGTTTCCCGTCAGGGAAGGTGGAATTACCGGGATGTTCACCACCGGTGGCAGAAGAATGGACCCGGATGGGGGAGTTGGAGCACTTTGTGACCCCTGCCTGCCTTGATCCTCACCCGATGCTGGAGTTACCACTTGAGGGCCGATTGCCCGCTTGGCCTTCTTTTTTAACACTGCCTGCGGGATTCTCAGCATTTCTGTTGACAGGGCCTGCAAAGTAGAACCCGTCAGGAAACTATTACACATCCTCAAGGGCTGTCCCCAAATTTTTGATTTAAGCAGTTCAAAACGGGTTCTGATATAATTTGAAGTTTTAAATTCATCAGGTGCTCCCAGAAACTCAAGCACATGGAGGCCTAACTTATCATAGCACTGATCGCAGTAGCATGACCCCCTATGGAATGGCTTGAAGGAAGGGAATAGTGGTCGGTCAAACTCCTTAGGGACTTTGAATCTCGACGAGCTTGGAAGTCTCCAATTCCCGCTCACCAAGACCATTCTTTCCTTCCACCCTTTGTTGGATTTTTCAGTGCCATAACAAATCTTCCTCCCACTCAGAGGAAAAAGATTGTACCGGCCTCTGCAGTCCTTCTGGGCCTGTATTTTGTAACATAACATAAGTTCCGCCAGTCCAAGTTCTAGGCCCAGATCCCGATTGATTATAAAGATCATAGCCAAGACCCTGAAGAAGTTAGGTGGTGTGTTTTAAAATATTACTCGCAAGTGCACGAATCAATTGTAATTTAGGTTATGCAAGAACGAGGTCGAACCCAAGAGAATGCTTTAAAGAGAACTTAATTAAACTCAAATTAATCTAAAACTAACCTAGTTTCTCAAATTTTGTTTGTTGAAGCGATTTTTATACTAAACATGCAATATAGAAATACAAATAATTAAAGTGAGAATAATAGGGAGAAAATACTAAGGTATCGGAATCCACCACCACTAATCCATAAACTTCTAATTATTCCTTTATCAATTCCAATTTTAGAGTAGTAATTTAGAAATCAATCTTATTACTTTCTCAATATTTAACAATAACGCACTAATGAAATATATTTTCAAGAAATAGATTTTCCTTCGCTTTAAAGTGTAAAATTCTAAGCATCCTATGTATGCAATTTAATGGATCACATAAGATCAAAGATTTTTACTTATAAACTCATCAAATCCAAGCTTGATTAATTGTGATAAGAATTTTTAACTACTATAAATACATGATATTTATAGTGAAAGGAATTTAAAACAATTAATACTATGAAACGAAAATCATAAGCATTTAAACCATACACATGGAAATTGATAAAAGACTAAAAGAAATTTATTTCATAAATGGTGGTTTCATCCTCAACCTTAGTTAAGAATTTAGTTACACATGCTTAAAAAGAAAATAACAAAGTAAGAACAATAAAACCCGGAATTGAAGATAAATTCTTCTCCTCTTTGGTGTCCTTCTTGCTCTCCTCCTTCTTCTTGCTCTTCTTCTTCAAGATGTATCCATATTTATAGAGAAATATTGGAATCAAATTACAACTTGTAAAGAGAAATGAAATATTCTTTTCTTTTCTTTTTCATAACTTTCCATCACATTTTGTTCTTTTTCCATGTGCATTTGAATCTTCCAACTTTCATCCATGTGCATTTGATTCATTTCTCACTTTACACCTATAAATGAAAGACATAAATGTAAATGTTATTTAATGACATTGAAAATGATTTATTAAACAATTTTATTATATAAATTAAGTTTTGTGCACTTATCATTATTATACTTCTAAATTAATTAAAATAAATAGTTTTACCTACTAACAAATATACATTTGGGGATAAAATATGTATGTAAAATGGACTTATCATTAGGCCCTACCTGAAGCGGGGCCAGACCCAGGGTAGCTAAGGCATAAAGGAAAAAGGGCTGGATCGGGAACCTAAGGACCTGAAGGTGAAAGGTCGACAACAGAATCTGGTGGTCCAAAACCCCCTCACCTTTCCTGAAATCATACTTTTTAGGGTAGTTTTTAATAATCACCCCATCGGGTACCCCGCATTTGACCTTTAACTTTTTTAGTACCGTCTCTACCCTATTCATAGAAGGAAGGGGGTCGGCATAAAATTGATCTCCCAAACCCCATGCAGCCGGATCTCCAGCTGCTGCGATATTCTGGTTAATTTCCGGTGGACTAGACACAATTGTCCTAACCACCTCCACTGAGGGTGAGCTAAGGGAGGCATCCGGGTCTACAGAGGAGGGTAAACGGTCGCTACCCGACCGGGTATCATCGCTATCAGACATCTTGAAAAGAAAGACACGAAGATGAAAAGAAATAACTTACTCTAAGATGAATCCCGAAAAGGTTTCGGACGCTTTCCTGGGAGAAGAGATAAACTCTGGCAATGATAAGTAAAGATCTCATGTGCAAAGAGTTTTTTGAGATTTGCAAGTTATGAAACGGGATGAATCTTCAACATTACAGTCAATATTTATAAGAGTCTCAGAGACGCCTGAAAAGCCGTGCGCTCGGGAAGCGAAGCGTCACCTCGCTTCACGTGCGCCTCCTCAGCCTCCCTTCTCGCCAATCGAGACCATCCGGACCGCAGGTTTCGAATATTGCAATGATTATACAAATATCGCATTAATTGAGTGAGCCACGTCACCCCGACATGGGCGATGTATTCATTTTTCCACCCTTCCTTCTCTTTAATGGGCCTGATCGACCGACAACCCATCAAAAAGAAGTGGGCCTGTGTAAGGGTGGAAATGTTCTAGCCCAATTGAGCCAATCAGGCACCAGGCCCATCGGGCTGATGGCCCAGTAAGATTTTTGTAAGCCCAGTAGTCAGGCTCATTTGTTTGTTAAATTTCTTTTGTAAACTAAAGTAGTGACGTAAGGATGATGTAATCCAAGTTTTGTTGCCCCAATGGGCCTAAAGCCCATTAGGATAATGTATATAAAGAAAATCAAAAATCAATAAGACCATTCTTTTTGTGTTGTGCAATTTTGTGCATTTACAATATATATTAAATTTTTAAAAAAATAACTAAATTCGAAAATAAATATAAAATTAAAAAAATATTTTTTAATTATCTCACTCTCTCTTTCTATCTCTCTCTCTCTCTCTCTCAGACGTACACACCACACACATACACACACGCATACACACATATATATACATATATATTTATACACATATATATAGAAGTTCCCGTCGGCGCAGCCCCCCTCCCACCACCGCCCCCCTCCCCCTATTTTCGACCAATTGGTCTATATATATATGTATAGATCTATATATATGTGTGTATAGATCTATATATATATGTGTGTATATATATATATGTGTGTGCGTGTGTGTGTGTGAGAGAGAGATAGATAGGAGAGAGAGAGAATAAATGTTGAATAAATGTCGGGGTGTTTGGTTTGAGGGTATTCTAAGGGGGTGTTTGGTTTATGGTTTAAATTGATTTAGGGATTAAATTGATTTAAGGGGTGTTTGGTATAAGGGTATTTTAGACATTTCACACCATGAAGGGTGTAAATGAAGATATGCAAACCTCAGAGGATCAAAGTGATGATAGGACAAACTTCAGGGGTGTAAATGAAATTAACCCTTATTATTTTATTGAATAAATGGGTCAAAAAATTCATACCATGAAGTCAAAATATTTCAAACCTTATTCAACAGTTCTTTTCGGAGCCCAATTTCACTTTAAAGTTGCCTGCACAACCATACAGCTTTGTCTGGTCACACTTGACTTGGGTTGGGTTACTATGTGATTGCACTCTTCGGTTTATCATGGTCTCTAAGTAATCAAGGGTCAGAAAACTGTCTCATATCATCAAATCAACAGGTCCATCAAGCCGTACGGACGGTGATTGATAAAACTCAATCGATAGATTCGAAATATTCAATTTTGACCCCACTCAGTCACTTGGTACTTGCTTATGCAGCCCTTTTCACTAGTTTGAATTGTTTCAGTATAATGATTAAGCTTTGAAATAAGTAACTTTGATTTTTGACAACTGTCCTTGTTTTTTGTTTTTTTCACTAAATTTTATAATCACATGCACACATATTCATATCATCATAAATGGAATCAAATGAAATAAAAAATTACTAGAATTTGAATTTCGTCTTCTTAATTAATTATTAAAAAGTGTATCACCAAAATATTGCATTTTAAAAATATTATATTTGTTTACTCCTCCTGTTTTATATTTAAAGAAACATCAGGCTATTAAACTGGAACTATTTTACCATTTATTTTTTTTAAAAAAAATAATTTAATTTTTTTTACTTTTAGTTACTATAATGTTTCTAAATTTTGTTTAAAAAGGTAAACATTAGTTTGCTGCAATTTTCTTAAAGTAAATATATCAAAATTTTGTTTTGTAAAATAAGTTCGGTAAATTCCATTAAAATATTAAATTAATCAAAAAATGGCTACCTAGAGTTTTTTTTTTCTTTCTTCCCCTCAAATCTATTTTCCCAAAAAATATCACTAATACTATATAAATTCCAAATAATAACAAAAAAATGATTTAGAAAATAAGCACGGTGTTGCAAATCCATTTAGTTATAAAAAGAAATTAGTTCCAAACAACTTGAATTGGTGAAATAAAATTGGAAGACAAAAAAGTCTGAAAACTGGCAAAATCACTCAAGTGGTAATATAGATACATGATTAAATACAGTGATGGTGTCTCAAGAACAGTATGTTCAATTGCAGACATTGACATGAATGATAATAGAGCATGCACATATGCTTGAATTTGAAGTATGTTTTTTCAATTTACTGTTGTTAAATACACATACAAAATCACATTCTTTGACTCTTCATGCTGGGTAATGTCAAAGGGCATGATTGGATGAAATTATGCATATAATACTTTGGTCTCATATTTCTTTTATTTTTCAGTAATTGAGATATTCAAAACTTTTGCTCTAATTAATTCAATAAATTCGCACAGAGGAACGTTTCAAACTAATGGGGTTTTATCCGAGACATTTGCTTGGAATGTTTGAGACTTTTGCTATAATTAATCAACAAGATTCGTACAAAATGAACACTTCAAACAAATAGAATATTCGAAATTTTGTCCTGATTTACGTGAATCATACAAAGTGACTCCTCAAAATAAATTGGATAAGCAGTCATGATTTTAAAAATTTATTTGCACCAAAAATATGTCACCAAATATTTATTGAGGTACCAAATTTCTAGTGTTTTTTTAACTGAACTAACTCCTTTGAATTTGACCTCACATTTTTTTTTTCATACTATAATTAAAAGACCCTTCCAATTAAATTGGTGACACAAAAAATTATAATAGGAGAATATAACCTTTCAAGTCATGCTGCGGATGTACATGACATGATTAAACAGAATTGAATATATATTGTATTATCTTCTAGGGTAAATATATATATATATATATATATATATATATTGTCGCTCTTACAACTTTCTTCAATGTTGCCAATAATTTTTTCACCAACTATTCAGAGACCAATTGACCCTGAAATAAATTAAAGTAGATGAACAATCAATGGCCGCATGAATGTCAATTTCATGCTTGCTCTGTAATTGAGTAAAAATGGTAATAATAATATCTTTCTTTCACCATAAGCATCATTTTAGGTGAATATGATTGCTTTTATTACAATATACTACTCCATACTAGGCATGGTAAATTCTCTAATTTTTTTTTCTTTTTCACAAGTAGTAGGTATGGTAAATTCCATACGAACTCATACTGTCATGGTTGGAACGTCGAATTATTCTTATTTTTTTAACAGGATCGAAATTATATATCAAAACGGGTAATGTGCCTCAGTGAAAAATGTTGGTTAGTGGTTCTTTCTCAAAAATAAAATAAAGGGTAATTTTCACCGACACTCCTGAATTTTAAATCAATTACAGGTAGAAAGTGGTCAATGATTTTTTGGTCCATCAACCCCCTCAACTTTCACTTTCCTTGCAGTGACACCCTCTGGTAGATGAAATTACTCTTGTACCCTTTCTTTATTATAAAAGACACTCATATAGTTTGGCAAATGGACACTAAACTCCCTACATGTTCAAACAGGTCCCTATAGTTTCAATTGTGATAAAAAAGTCCACTACCGTCATAACACCGTTAAAAAAGAGGTGAATGTACTTTGTTACCCCTCTATATTTAACATTAAAATGAAATAATAAAAGGTTAATTTAAAATATATATATAAAGTTCAAAAACAATATATAAAATTCGAAAAATATATATATATATTTCAAAAAAATAAATTAATTTTGAAATATATATATACATTTTGAAAAATAATAATAAATAATAAATAAAATATATATATAAAATTCGAAAACAATATATAAATTTCAAATATATATATATATATATATATTTTGAAAATAATAAATTTAAAAATATATATATTGTTCAAAAAATATACATAAATTTCGAAAGAAATGTATAAAATTCGAAAAAACTATATAAATTTTGAAAATATAAATCTCGAAAAAATATATATATTTTGAAAAAAATAAACATTTCTAAAACAATATATAAATTTCAAAAACAATATAAAAAAATTTGAAAACAGTATATATTTTTGAAAAAATAATATAAATTTCAATATGTAGTTTATATTGTTCTTCATCTTCTCTTTCTCTGTTTGTTGGTACCACATCCCCATAAACCGTAAAACCAAACATTAAGTCCCTTAGTGAGCTTTTAGGCGTTTTAGGGCATGAGCGGTGATGTCGTTGGGATAAGGTATGTGTTATCAAATGCAACAATACCGAAAATAGGATAAAACACAATTATAATGTTCAGATAATAAGAAAATTGATTAATCATGAGTCGTTTATTTAGATCTTCCTCCTCTCGACCTAGTCAAACAAACCTACATTCCATTCTAGATAATAATGACATAATTAATGAAGAAGAACACACCTACACTGATCTTGAAAGTCACAATGATTGGAATATCCCAAGGGTACCCACAGATCAAATTTACAAAACCAGTTTCATTAAGTCAACATTTTTTACATAATACACAGTCAAAACTGTTGAACAAGTATATGCTATAAATAAAGAACACGAAAAATGCCAATTATTTTCTCCAAAAAGTATAAAACAACATCGCGAAAGAGGATACAATTTTATCCATATTGGTCTTGTACAAGTTGCAGTTGATCCATTAACTATTTTAGGACAAAATGTATCGATTCTTCTTTGTCTAAGAGATGCTAGGTTCCTCGACTATAATCAAAGCTTAATTAGTGTCATTGAAACCAGCCTATGTAATGGTCCGGTCTACTATGATTGCTTTCCTAATTTTAAGTTAGGCCTAAGTGACTCTCACATACTAAAAGCTTTACCATTAAACATCAAAACTTCAGGATATGCCATGTTTGCAGGTGCCCAGCCTCTAAGTTTAATTTATAGAATTTACTACAAGATTATGAAAACCAATTTAAATGTTCATGCTCTAGTCAAAAGTCCTAAAGATCAAACTTTATTAATTCAAAACAGTACTTCTAATGCAAATATTCGAATACCAAAAACGATTGCCTGGAAAGATGTTTCCCTCCCAAATGAATGGTTACTTGAAAATGAAAATCACCCAACCAAAATCGAAAATGATGTCCGAAATCTTGAACATGTGCAACAATTCCTAGATGGAACTGTTAAGTTAACATTTGATAGATCTAGACACAGTTGTTTTTCCGTTAGTTCAAACTCTAAAATGTTCACCCCCTACGAATTAGAGAAAATACTACTAACCATGATACAAAATTTGTAGAATCTCTAGTCCACCGATCCAGACGTGATCATAGATTAAAAGGAATTCAAAAGGGTGAACAAGTATCTACTCCTTGTTATGTCCCAAACATAGAGACTGAAGATTCAATCTCTAACCACTCTCCTACACAAACTGATTTTGAGACTGACACTGTTAATCCACAACTATGTATTTTAAGTAAATCATTTTCCTATGACCTTTTAAAGTTAGAAGTTGAAGCCAAGTCCAAAGAAAATAAAGCAAGACGACAAATATATAGAACAAGTTACACACATGAGGAGATGACAAAAATTACAAAAAAATGGCAAAACTTCATGATAACAAACCAGTTAGAAATTAGTTTTTTTGATTATCTTGAAAATTATTACAAAAAAATTAATGTTCTTACAAAACATAAATGGACAAAACATGATAAAACAATTGTTTATTCTAGTCACCCTCCTTTAGAAAACTTAGTTGTTAACCACCTGGAAACCAAAATCCCAGCCTCCTCTTTTAAGGTTGTCACCTCCGCAATCGATCTTAATACTAAAAAAATTATTGAACAAAACAATTTCACCAATCAATATTTAAGTACGCTAGGTTCTCAATTGGACAAAATATAATCCAAACTTGATGCTTCCACCCCTGTGACTAAAACTATTGATTCCCCTCTAATCAAGCTTCCTACAAAACGTTAAGGACTACCTAACAAACCAAGCACAAGTGACTCCTCTGCCCAAATTGATAAATTGTTAAAAGCCTTAGAATCACAACTAATTAAGGACGAAAAATCCCTCACAGTTCTCAATTTTGATTCTCATAACGATACTGATAACTCTGAAACCTCATCTGAAGAAGACACATATAAAGATATACGCAAGTTAGAAAAATCCTTTGAGATCAATAGGATCACACATCGACCAATTAACCTTACCAGTATTACAAAAAATTGGTATACCCAACCTACTCCTATCGATATTCAATATGAAGGAAGAATCTTCCAAAACCAATTTTCTGTGTCATCTAAAAAAATTTATGAATGGAATATTGATGGACTCTCTGAACAAGAAATTTTAAACAAATTAAACCACATTTCTATGACAGCCAATAGTTACCTTACACATCACAATATGCCTCAACCTGATATTGTAGAATCACTAGCCTCTGGATTTTCAGGCATGTTAAGAAATTGGTGGGATAAACATTTTACCCAAGAAGCAAGAGATAATATAACACATGCAGTCCAAAATACAGAAGATGGAACCCCTATTTTTAATGAAGAAATTGGCCTCGGACTCCCTGATGAAGTCAATACATTAATTTACACAATTATAGATCATTTCATTGGCAGACCAAGTGACATTACTTCTAGAATTCATGATCAACTTAGTAACCTTAGATGTCCTACATTAAGTGATTTTAGATGGTACAAATATACTTTCTTTTCACGAGTTATGTTACGAGAAGATAGTAATAAACCATTTTGGAAAGAAAAATTTACTAATGGATTGCCTAGTCTTTTCTCTCATAAAATACGCACAGAACTTAGTAACACAACTGGTGTTATTGAATATGACAGTCTAACCTACGGTAATATTATTAGTCTAATCCAGAAAGTAGGACTCAAAATGTGTATAGATATGAAAATTAATAATCAGCTTAGCCAAGATAAAAAGAAGGCTAAATATGAAATGAGCACATTCTGCCAACAATATGGATTACCCCCAATTGCACCATCTCGGCAAACAAAGAAATCAAAACAAACAAAATCCTTCCCAAAACGATATACTCGCCCTTATAGAAGATATAATAAAAAATTCCAACATAAGGAATTCTATGATAAACAGAAGTTTAAAAAGAACAAAAAATATACGAGGAAAACAAAACCTTTTGAGAAGAACAATAAAATTGATCTAACTAAAGTTACATGTTATAAGTATAGTAAGAAAGGTCATTACGCAATAAATTGTCCTGTAAAAAATAAAATTAATCAGCTAGAAATCCCTGATGAAACTAAACAACAAATTTACACAATTCTTGAGTTAAAAAACACAAGTGACAGTGATACTGAAATTGAATCTAGTTCATCTACTGAATCTTCTGCCTCATGTCCCAGTTCACCTGATATTAGTTTTGGGTGCAAAGATAGTTGTTGTACAAAAACAGTCAATATGCTAAATCGACACCAACATAAAACCATTAATGTTCTCACCAAGGCAGAAGAACAACAATATCTTCTTCTAGACCTCATAAGTAAAGTTGAAGATCCAGATTTAAAAAATTATTATCTTTAAAAGCTTACTAAATTACTCACCATAAACAAAGATACTCAACCCCCTACCTTAAACAAACCAAATTTTAGTCTTCACAAAACTCTTGAACGTTATACTCCTAAAAAAGAAGTCACCATACAAGACCTCCAAGCAGAGGTCAACATCGTTAAACAAGAAATCAAAACCCTGAAAAATGAAAACCAAGATATAAAAACCCTCTTTCACACCCAACTCAAAGATCTAGTTAAAACTTCACACCAATTTTCAGTTTCTGATTTCTCTTCCTCTGACAATAATGAAGATGATGACAACACAAATTGTCACGCCCCGAATCCGAAAATCCGGATAATGACTTAAATTAATTAAAATTCATAAAAATACCAAATGGTCAAACTGGTCAACCGACATTGTTTATAATTCACTAACGCGGAAGCGAAATAGAAATAATAAAATCACATACAAATTCCGAAATCAAATCAAATTACAACACGAACACACTAGTCCAAAGCCAAAAACAATACAAATCATAATAAGCATGCAATCTCCATTATTACATAAAGATGTAATTATTATAGGTTCAAATTCCACAAATTTCCAATAGCTCACGCATCATCCACCAATGGTTCTTTTCCTGAAAAATGTTAAGGGGTGAGCACAAACGGCCCAGTAGAGAAAAATCATGAAGCGTAAGATTCCGCAAGTATGTAAATTAATGAATACGTATAGGGTCAAGTCTCTACCCAAAGTCCAATGTCAAGATATAAATGCATAAGGAATCACAATATAAACTCATGTAGAATAATTTAAATAATACCATCAAGATAATTTAAAAGTTCTATAATCACGAAATTAAAACCAATACTCTCAATATGAACTCAAATCCAACTATCACAACCGAAATAACATCAAATTCAAAATCATCAAATGGGAAAATTATGTCGTGAAACAAACCCTAGGACATGAACTACCTGTTCATCTGCCTAGTCGTCTTGGGGCTACTAACCCTACGGTGACGTCAACCAATCGCGCGATAATTCGAGGACTTGCACCCCGGGAGCTCCTTCGTCCCCCCATTGCTCACACCACACGACCATTTCCCAAAATCAACAACCAATCCACCATTCACAATTCACAATTCATAAATGTCATTCACATGCGCACATAAGTAATAAATATATCCGCACTCCATGATCCACCTAATAAAATTCTATCGTGGCATGAATCAATGCATTTAAACACATTAATGCAATTTCACAACTCATGTCAAACATAGCACAATAAGATGATGAATCTATATATAAACATTAAAATGCATAAATGAAGATTCTTAAACTCACATGATACCCCAATAAATCCCTACCTCAACTTGATAAAATATCCAGTAAAATACCAACAATCAAAACAATATGGTTGTGTAGAGAATGAATAAACGGACGGTTCTCCCTTCACGCCTTCATTTGTACCCTGTTATGCCCGAAACCAATTAACACATATTGAATAATTTTTATATACATAACCATAATTATTTTTATAATAATATTTTCCAATAAACATTCTGATATATATAAATATATACTCAAAAATATTCGGAATTAATAGACAAAATTTAGCTACTTAATTAAGAATCGAAAAGTTCGGTTTCGAATATTATCGTAAAACGGACAGCAGGTAATCTATGATTTTTAGAAAAATCTACAGGTTTGATAAAAATATGAAATTTACAGGATACACTCCAAATTTCTACGTAGGTCTACTGTAAAATTTTCATAAGCTTTAATCAAAGGACAGTGGTCCAAAATAATTATAAAAGACAGCTTTCCTAACAGTTCCGAAAACTGAACACCCTTTACTCCAAGATTTTTACAAACCAATCCATGAATTATATGACTACCGAAATCTCCAGATTTACATCTTATATACTCAAGATCAGGTGATAAAATTATAAGTACAAAATTAGAATTATAGATAGCTCAAATCGGTAACACAAGTTCCGGTTTTAAACTACGGTTAAAACTGAACAGTTACTACTCAACAATTTTTATTACCAGTATAAATTAACTTAAAATTCTTGATCTTCAGTACATATGTCCTAGACATATACAAAATGTTATAATAAAAGTTTCAAGATTTATAAGAATAGGAAACCATATGAAACAATTGGCTAAACCGAAACAGAAATCGGATCAGCAAGCAGTAAAATATCACTGGACAGCGTACTTCCGTGATTTTTAGAAAATTTAATATTTATCTAAATGATTTGAAATTTTGAGAGATGATAATAGACATATACAAAAGCATACTGTAAAAGTTTCAAAAATTTATAAATAATTTAACATGGTCTATAAATTTCTCAAACCGAGTAAAAAAAAACGGTCTGCAGCAACAACAATATCCGAATAACACGTTTTTTCCTAGATTTTTAATTAACTATCTACTTATCTATAAATTCTGAAATTTTCAGGAACATATAATCACATACCTATATATGATCTGTAAAATTTTCATAACTAATTTTGATACGTACATATAATATAAATTAGAGATCTAAAGCCTTGATTTTCACTAAACATGTAAACTAGCAATCTGGAATTTTTGAAAAATCAAATCAAATTAAATAATATAGATCACATACCGTAATTGGTATTAAACCGAAGATCGGAACACGTAGAACAACTTCCTAGTTGAGCACAAAATTGAATCCCCACTCTAAGATGCCCAAAATGTAGAGAGAAGAAGATAGGAGAAAAATAGAGAATGATGAAAAAAATGGTTTTGCTTGATTGTTGAGAATATGCAAAAGTTAACCTCAACACATCAATATAATGGCTGAAAACTTTCATCAATAATGTCATAAAGTGGTGTCAATATAATAGATGTATGATTGCACATTTAAATGATGAAGGAATATGCTTTTGGAAAGTTGAAGATAAAAAAAATAAAAATAAAATGTGGAATTCGGTAACACATTTACATATAATGAATATATTGCAAAAGTTACCCTCATCTTTATCAAACTCAAAAGTAACCCTCACATTTAATTAAAATATCAAAACTACCCGGTCAACGACAAAAATGAAAATTTTACAAAACATAGGAATGAACCCAAAAACTCAAATCATGGAATCCTTAATGCACGTAAACACATGCAATGCCACGTAATGCACAAGATAAAAAAATATATATATAAACCGAAGAAAAATAAATTATTTAAATTAACCCGGTCATTACACAAATCCTTTTCAAAGTACTGAAGAGGAAACCAATGGTTTGAATCTAATTAACCGAATCTCATTTAAAAAATGAAAAATAAAAGTCACCTTAGTTATTAATAAGGAATACCAAAAAACTGTCATTGCTCTAGTTTACTCTGGAGCTGATCTTAACTGTATACAAGAAGGCCTGATTTCTAGCAAATACTATGAAAAAACAAATGAGAAATTCAGTTATGATAATGGTAGCGCAATGAAAATCAAGTATGAATTATCTAAATCTCATATTTGTGAAGATAATGTCTGTTTTAAAACTACATTTGTCCTAGTAAAAAATATGACTGATACAGTCATCCTTGGCCTTCAGTTTTTATATCTTCTTTACCCATTTACCATAAATAATGATGGTTTCTCTACAACACATTTTAGTCAAAATATTACTTTTCTTTTTTTGCAAAAATCTTCTAGTAAAAAACTCGATAGCATCATTGATTTTTCAGTCTCTAAAAATATTTACATTCTCCATCATAAAGAACAACATTTAAATTCTTTAAAAGAAGAAATAATTCACAAACGAACAGAAACACAATTAAGCAACCCTACCTTTCAAAATCAGATAAAATAATATGAAAATAAACTTATTCAAGAAATATGTTCTGAACTACCCAATGCTTTTTGGCATAGAAAATAACATATTGTTAGTCTTCCTTACATCAAATCTTTCACTAATAAAAATATTCCAACTAAAGCCCGACAAATTCAGATGAATGTTGAAGTCTTAGAATTCTGTAAAAAAGAAATCCAAGACCTTCTTCAAAAGAAAATCATACGTTACAGTAAATCACCTTGGTCTTGCTCAACTTTTTATGTCCAGAAAAATTCTGAAATAGAACGAGGGGTACCATGTCTAGTCATTAATTACAAACCTCTTAATCAAGTCTTTAAATGGATAAAATATCCTATCCCTAACAAGAGAGATTTAATTAATCGATTAGGGCAAGCAACCATTTTCTCCAAATTTGACCTTAAGTCCGGCTTCTGGCAAATTCAGATTACAGAAAAAGATAAGTACAAAACTGCATTCACTACACCTTTTGGCCATTACGAATGGAATGTCATGCCCTTTGGCCTTAAGAATGCCCCAAGTGAATTCCAAAATATTATGAATGATATTTTCAATCTTTTCAGTCATTTTTCCATAGTTTACATTGATGATGTTCTTATCTTTTCCAATAGCATTGAAGCTCATTAGAAACATCTTAATTCTTTCTTCCACACTATCAAAATCAATGGTTTAGTCATCTCTGCTTCTAAGATATAACTTTTTCAAACCAAAGTTAGATTTCTTGGTTATGATATATCTCAAGGACAATTCCACCCAATCAGTCGTTCCATAGAATTTGCAGGTAAATTCCCAGACCAAATTCTTGATAAAACCCAGTTACAACGTTTCCTTGGTTCTTTAAATTACATTGTTGAATTTTACAAAGATCTTAGAAAACAATGTAAACCACTCTTCGATCGTTTACAATCAAACCCCCTTCCATGGACTGATATTCATACCAATATAGTTAGGGACATTAAAAAATATGTCAAAACTCTTCCTTGCTTATGAATTCCTTCAGTCAACTCTTTCAAAATCATTGAAACCGATGCCTCCAACATTGGTTATGGAGGCATTTGAAAACAAAAACTCTCCCCTACTTCTCGAGAACAATTGTTCGTTACCATTCTGGAGCATGGAATAAA
Organism: Cornus suecica; assembly: GCA_963922005.1. Classification (NCBI taxonomy): domain Eukaryota; kingdom Viridiplantae; phylum Streptophyta; class Magnoliopsida; order Cornales; family Cornaceae; genus Cornus; species Cornus suecica. The sequence continues at coordinate 78,332,225 of OY998241.1, forward strand.
ACACAAAGTATTTATAACACTATTAAACAAGAAATTCTTGCAATTGTTCTATGTATCAGTAAATTCCAAGATGATATTTTAAATCAAAATTTTTTACTTCGAGTTGATTGCAAAGTGCCAAATATGTTTTAGAAAAAGATGTTAAAAATATAGCAGCTAAGCATATTTTTGCGAGATGACAATCTATTTTAAGCATTTTCCAATTTGATATCGAATACATTCGTGGATATGACAATTCAATCCCAGATTTTCTTACTATAGAATTTTTGCAGAACCCTGATGACAAACAGACAACAACAACCACGTCTCAGATGAGGGATCCCTCCGGTTACACCTCCTCCCTTAGTAAAAACTGAACCCTCTACTTCCTTTGCTTTAGTAAACAAGTTCACAAGCTTTTGGACACCCTTAGGTCCTCGTCCTACCTTTAGTTCAACTCTAACAACTCCACATGATCTTTTCACCATCCATGCCCCAGTCATAAGTACTCCACCTCTCACCAAATACAACCTTTCAGGAAGATCAGAATATCTTCAAAAAACTTACCATACCCTTTTATACATCGAACCTCATTTTTCTCACACAAATGACCCAATTGCCCTAGTAAAACAGTTTTCCCCCCAAATTCTCATTGGATACCACACACCCCTAGTCACAACTTGCAATACTACAGAGATATCCTTTACTAAACCAATTTTGTCTTCATCAAACATGTCCCTGATCGCAATGATCCAACCAAAGTCATTTACCACTCCTTGTACATTTTGAGAGTTGTCTCCCTCAAATAGTGGGGAAAACATCCATTTGAATCCAAAAAGTTAGATAACTCACTCCCATTCACCTACTATGACTACATTGATGCCTGGTTCAAAATTTTTCTTTTTCAAACTGAAACTTTTAGTCATTCTTGGTTCATAAATTTTGATAGTAAATTTAACACAACTCCCTTCTTGGTTTGTTAAGTGGTGGAATGACCATGGCCCAGACGACGATGTGATCCCTGAAATCCTCTGGGAACAAATCAACTATTTTGAAACTAAGTTCAAAATCCCTTCCTATGATCATCAATTCCCCCTACTACTAATTTTTGCCAAAAAATACAAAATCCCTTGGATCTTCAAATGACATTACAACCTTAAAGGTGATATTGACACAGTATGTAGAGTCCATTATACTAAATGGTGGGATCCTTTCAAAATCGAAAGAATCATTCAACAAGTCCAACTGGAATTCCCAAAAGAAGTTTCTCAGCCACTCAAGGTTAGCCCAGTCACACAAGTCATTGAAACAGCATAATCAAGTTCCTCTACAGAAACCGGAGTAAAAAAATCAGCCTCCAAGAAGTCAACTTCCAAAGCAAAACTCAAAGAAAAAATGGAAAAACTCCTTGCCTAAATAGAAAGAGATTCAAGCAGTAATGAAGAAGATGAATCGTCTACAGAATCCAAATACAGGCCATACCAGGATGCCCAAGATCCATTTGATTTGTCAAAAAATTAAGAGAAAGGAACACAGTCAAGCTCAAGTCAACAGATACAAAGGCACAAAAAGACAAGAATAGTAAATAGTGAATAGTAAAATGACAGACTACAATAAATCGTCGGCACAAAAAATAAATACAGTGATCAACAGTACCGACATACTACTATTGCAAACAGTAAAATGACACAGTTCTCTGCCCCAAAAGTCAAAAAGACTACAGTGAAAGACAACAGTTGTCTGCCCAAAAAGTCAAGAAATCAATAGTGCTAAACCTACAGTAAACTCTGTTATATCCTCTATAGAAGTAGTCAAATGTAATGGTCTTAGAGCAGGTTTTAGTTTCCCAATTTTCTTTCTACTTTGTGATTCCTTTCTTTTTTCTTCTCTTCTCTTCTGAAAGCATATTAAGCCTCCGAACCCAGATGGATTGTCATACATCCACTTGTAAGTTCGTCTATCATAGTTAAATGTATTTTTGAATCGTAATAATATTCAGTTAAGATTTTCAGTCAATTGCAATTACTTACTTTGTCTTAAATTCTTCTATAATTAAATCTGAAGAGAGTTACGGTGTATGACAGACTTTGGGTCTCGCTCTGCATAGACCACTTCAATTTATTAAATTGCTTCGACGGTTGTGTCCTATATTCTTATACTACTATCCTATATACTTATCCTACTATTATATATTAAACTGCCTAAATACTTATATAAACTGCTTGGACGGTTGTGTCCTATATATTAATATATTTATTGTTTACTGATTATATTATGCAATTGCTTGTATTTCTCTGATTTAAATCTATATTTACACCGTGATATGTTCCTGCTCAATTCAATTCAATTAATCTGCTTCCATTTACGTTTATGGTATCAGAGCCATAAAGTTTCGTTGATTATTTAGTACACTGCTCAGATATGTTAATCTATAGCCTTTTATCTGTTCCGTTTATAATCTACTTCCGTTTACGTTTATGGTATCAGAGCATAAACATATATATTTACTGTTTACTGATTATATTTTTGAAAAAACAATATAAATTTCAAAATATATATATAAATTTTAATAAATATATAAAATTTAAAGAAAATATATTTTTTGAAATTTATATAAATTTAGAAAAACAACCTAGTCCTATATATATTTTTTGAAATTTATATATATATATTTTTGAATTTTACTGTTTTTGAATTTTATATATTGTTTACAAAAAATTTATTTATTTTTCAAAAATTTTATATATTTTTTGAAATATATATAATTTTAAATTTTAATTCTTTTTTCAATATTTATTGTTTTCGAATTTTTATTTTTTTTTCAAAATTTATACCTATTTTTTGAAATTTATATATTTTTTACAACATATATCTTTTTTTAAAAATTTATATATATATATCTTTTAATTTTATATGTTTTTTTTAAATTTATATATTTTTTGAAAAATATATATATTTATTGAAATTTATTGTTTTCGAAATTTATAAATATATATTTATTGACATATATATATGTATTTGAAATTAACCTTTTATTATTTTATTTTAATGTTAAATATAGAGGGGTAACAAAGTATATTCACCTCTTTTTTAACGGTGTTATGACGGTAGGGGACTTTTTTTTTTATCACAATTGAACTATAGGGACCTGTTTGAACATGTAGGGGGTTTATTGTTCATTTGCCAAACTATAGGGGTGTCTTTTACACTAAAGAAATGGTACAAGAGTAATTTCATCTACCAAAAAGCCTTTAGGGGGTGTCACTACAAAGAAAATTAAAGTTGAGGGGCTGATGGACCAAAAAAGCGTTGACCACTTTATACCTGCAATTGACCTAAAGTTTAGGGGATGTCAGTGCAAATTACCCTAAAATAAAATAAAATGTAATGCTAAACCTATTGATTTTTGGGTTAATTACAACTAGACCCCCTCCAGATATGTCAAAGGTAAATCCCCTATTATTTGGTAATTAAAACTAGACTTCATAAGATATGTTAAATAACAGGTAGACCCCCTGTCGTTTGATAAATTATAGCCAGATTCCCTCAAGTTTATAAGTTGTAACAAATACTCCTTACCGTTATGGTCAAATTCGGTCAATGCTGATGTCAACACTTTTTTAGATGTGAAATATCTTAAATAACCTCTAGTAGATGTAAATGACATGTAAAAAGACCAAAATACCCTAATTTAAAATTTATAATAATACTAAAATTATTTTTGTAAATAAGTAATTGACAAAATAATAATTTTTAAATATTTTAAATGACATATAGACATAATGTAATTTCACATTATCAGTCACCGAAAATATACGTCAATCGACTTGAGGGGATATAGCTATAATTTACCAAATAATAAGGGATCTACATATTATTTGACATATATTGAGGGAGTCTAGCTGTAATTAACCTTGATTTTTTGAAAAAACATAAATTTTGGCGCCTGAATTCATCGCTTAAAGTGTTCAAATGACCATGGAAGGGCTAAAATAAATCATTCACATCATTGTCATCTATAGCGTGCTACCAATCAAATGAAATTAGCATCTTAGTCAAAATATATAGACTATATAGTAGCTGAGAGGACTCAAAAGATAAATACGAATTTTTCTCAACTTAATCAGAATGAGTCAAGTTAGTGCAGCTAAAGGCGGTCCAACCATACAGTACCAAACTAAGCACCTTCCTAGCTAGTCCAATGATGATCCAAACTTTACAACAATTGTTTAAAAATTCTAAAGAACAATTATATAATGTCACACATAAATCTTTGGAAATCTGGAGCTACTATGTGGTCCTCACCACATCAAGATCTGTGGAACCACACTATCAAGTTTCAAGGCTTTTACAAACTTTGAGGCAAGAGCACACACTCATTGATCATCATATATATATATATATAGATATATAGATAATTGTATAATATTATTATATACTTTTAAATCTCACAAAGAAAGACAATGGTGGCACCAACCCATTAGGCATTAGAGACTGTTCCTTACCACATTCATAATTGTCATCTTATGGTTCGACCCCACCTCTGTGTCATGCTCTACCATCTCATATATCCCTCTTTTCTCACCCCTTTTTGTGGAGAAAAAGCTATGCTTGTAACTCTTGTGGGAAATATTTTTTTCTCACCTTAATTCTACAACTTTATTATCTTCTTTTCTCACTAACCCTCCCTTTCATACTTTGTAAATGATTAGTGGTGGTAGATTTGGAAAGGTCACAAAAGTTCTCTTCTTACATCCTTTTTGCCAACTATGCATAGATGGATTCTATTCTAGAAGATGTAAATGATTTTTTTAATTTTATTAATATCATTATTTTTTTAAGATCTTGGACTATATAATTATGCGGTTTGACTGCAAATTAGTTTTTCAATAAAATCGACACATTTGCCGGTTATGACTGGTATGAATCATGGGGTTCAAAACAATAATTTCTGAAAGACTATAATTTTTTTTTCTTGCATCCCTTTTATTTTATTCTTATTATTACCTTTGTTTTGCTAGACTAACATAATATTCCTAGTAGCATTTAGTGCATAAATGGATTTTACTTTTAAATAGTATAAGCGAGTGTTAATTTTTGAAATAAAATGCAATGATGCGAGACGGAGGTGAGTTTGTTTAAACTTAATAAATAAATAAAAAAAATTTCACACACTCACAATTCTAATTAAGTAATCCCAAAATGGGATTACAATAATTCTAGCAACTTACCCTACAATCATCTTGAAAATAAATGTTTTAATTTATTTTAGTTGTAAACAGCTCAACTTATTTTCATTCTCTAGTTAGTTGAGAAATGCTCATTGGACTTGTTTTTAAACGATCCAAATGTTAATCACGTGAAATATAGGGAGTGACTAGTGAGGTGAATGAAATTGGTGACCCCATTCACCTAATGCTTCTAATTAATGAAGAATTCCATGTGATTGGAACCAAACTTTGTCACCACTAATGGACTTAATTATCTTATCAATGTTATCATGGTCCATTCAGCTAATCATCAAAAGGTCTCATTTCAATACTTTTAATTTAGCACATTATTAAATGTTAAATCCATATTACTCGAACAAATTGGTCTTCAATATCAAGATGATTCCATCGTACGTTCTTGACGTAATGGATCTTTGAGTGGCGGATATTGTTATGGGTTGTTACATAACAGTGGATCGATTCTCATACTCGTAATGACCGTTATGTGGCTGTAATTTTGATTCTTATCGGTTCTGAAAATACCGTAACAGTTAATATAATTGAAATTTTTCAAAATTTTGGATTAATTTTTTTATATATATATATGATATGATAAATGTTACTCCATTATTGAAAAGTAATCTTTGCACAGAAAAGTAAAAAAAAATTGAATTGGTGAAATAATCTTTGCATGTACCTTTTTTAAAATTATTTTGCATTATTAGAAATAAATTATATTTTTTGTTATTTCAATTTTTTATTTATTTAAGTTTAAAATTAATTTAATAATATCATAACAAGTATATCATAAACTTTGAAATAACGACGACACCATTAAATTTATTAATAACTCATTTTTTTATATTAATTTTTTAAAAAAAATTAAATAAAATTCACTTAAATTTACCAAAAAATCATCTTTATTCATTCATGTTGTCAAAAAAATATCCAATTAAAATATTTTGGGTAAGAATCGTAAGATGTGCAAGATTTTAAAAAATTCACGATTGCGATAACCAAATCCCGTTACGTAATTCCGATACTGACTCGAATCCGTTACACCGATACCGTTACGACGAACTTTGGATGATTCCTAAATGTACATGTGTCGTGGTTTGTTGTGTCCGTTATGTTTTTTTATATTATTATTATTTATAATATTTCTGAAATGGGTTGATACCATAATATAACAATGATACTAATTTTTAGAAGTGTTATTTTCCGAATCAATTACATTGCTACCATAACCGCGACTAAAATCGTTCCCAAAAGAAGCCAACTTTTTTTTTTTTTTTTTTTTCTTTCTAAGAAATAAGAAAGTAGCAAGAGACATTGATGGTGAGACTCAAGTCTACCAAAGGCCCATAGGTAACAATTTCACATGTGAACAAAGCTAAGAAAGGAACAAATTAGGAAGTGATTGATGGACATGGCCACAATTTTGCATTGGAATTTTTTGTTGCTTGTGGTTGCATCCCTTCTGGCACCTATGTCTTCTTTCATGGAATCATGAATACTGGACTCTGGCCTGAGGGTATGAATATGCCAAAAACACCAGACCATATAGGCATTGACATACAAGAACTAGAGCTATATAAAGGTCACGCAGAGCTAACAGGGGTAATTTTTGTGAAAAATTGGGAGGTTGGGAAAAAAAATATTCCCCTAAGTGGTGGTCTAAAGTGTAAAATATCTAGGTGAGGAACGTAATTAGTAACATAATAGCGTAAAAGGATCATATATTTCAAATATACAATTATAGTGAAATGAAATATACTCTTTAGACTCTTTCGGTTCCAATTTAGTTGTTCCTTTTCAATATTTTTTTGATATTCTGTGTTTTTTTATTTTGCTATTTGATAATGTAGTATAGTTGTTGTTTTTAGTGGAATCCATTTCTTTTTTAAGTTAATGAAGAAGGATAATTTGGGAAAATATATGATAATATTGTATTGGGATTCAAAACTGAACAACTAATTTAGGACAAGTAAAATAGACAAAGTGAACAACTAAATCGGGACGGAGGGAGTAATTATATTTAATTGATCCATGTAATACCTAATTCTTTTATTTCATGACTTGATATTCTTCTGGTTAACAACTTTTCAACTGCTATTGCAGGTGAACCAACATAATAATCAAAGCTTTAATTGCAAAAGCGAGACGACTTAATTTTCTCATGTTTAAATGATGTTTTTTTTTTTCTTTTCTTAAGAAATAAAAATTAAATTCCGTGTGTGGAACATTTGGCTGTCAAGGTTTAAGATCAACAGTAAATCATATTTCTTCTTGAGAAGTATATTTTCCATGGAATGAAATAAAATTCAAATACAAAAATAGATGTAAAATCCATATGTTGACATCACTCATCATATAGACCTAAATTTCTAACTTGTGGGTCATTTTTTTTTATTTTAGACTGCAATAATCTAGCTTAGACCACAAAAAATCACTCTAGTAAAAAATATGATTAAAGATGAATTATTTTACCCTCTATAAATATATTGTAGTAGGTGAAGACAATAAACAAATAATTAGAAATGATCAAGAATAGTTATAGTAAATGCTAAAACATTGCAAAATAATGTGGTTTGTAACAAATGATGAAATATACATCATTGATACTTTTTGGCTTTTCACAGGCAAGTCTTTCAAGTGAGGGAAGGTCAGGTAACCAAACAATTGATAGTAGAAACTAAAAGGGAAACCAATATGAATGAAAAGCTACAATTGCAATAATTTTGATGCCTCACATTCACATCCTATCGACATACATATATATGTATGTATAACTTTTTTTATTGCATTTGAGACAATTCATCATCTGTGTTTCTATCTCTATATCATTATAGGGTGATTTCAGGTTGTGGAATGATTGGCTTCACTGAAGGAACTATGTTGTGCTATATAGGACCCATTGTTTGATGGGGCTCAAGAGTCAGTTTTAGTGGGCAGTGAACAAAAATCAAGGAATCAAATGATTCAATTTTTCTGAAATTTTAGACCATAGCAATTTCTGTTAGGGTTTCAATGCTGATGAAGGAACAAAGTTAAACCATACTGGTTGACACATAGGAACAAGGAATTCAACCTCGATACCGTTTGGAACTGAAAAAGTCGGATTCTTGGGTCAAGTATTTGATTTGAGCTCCCTTAATTGGGTCGACAATTTCAAAATTTTGAAATTGTTGACCCAACAAATTTGATGTTTAGCGCTTTGTAATTTATTAATTTACGAAGAAAAAGGGTTAATTATTAGAACACATATTTATTGATGTTTCTTATTTTTTACTATGTTCGAGATCATAACAAATCTCAACTATAAGTTTAAGATTGGCATGATACTCTTTGGTTTTGTTTTGTATTATTTGGTGAAATTTAGAACATTGAAAATTAACTAGCAAACAAGTACCCTAAAAAAAAATATCTTATTTGTCACATTTATTCATCAACTCAACACCCTTTTATCTTATTTTCACCAGATTTATTCTTCAACTCAACCCTTAAAACGACTGCTCACATTTATTTTTCACATCCACGCCCTGAATTATTATTTTTATCACATTTACGATTTGGTCACTTGGAAATATATTTTCTTGTTCCCACCCAATTTATCTTTTGAGCTGCTATGGCTAACTATAATTTTTTTTAAAATTGGATGGGGATCTTAGATATAATATGATGTGCGCCGTAGAGGTTAAGGTTCGAGGATGTCACTATATGATAGCTTGGGTCCAGGGTGAGCCCAAGGCGACCGCCTTAGTCCTAGACCTCCAGGCTCGGGGCTTCAAAATTATTTTTTCTTTTGTATTTTTATATATCTAAAAATAATATTTTTATAGGATTTAAAAAAAATAAGTAATTTTTGGGTTCAATTTAAAACAAAGTTTAATGTAATTTCACAATTTAGTGCTTCAATTTTTTTATTTTTAAAAAAACATATATATTTTACAATAAGTCCAAGAAGAAAAAAAAAAGTAATTTGTTTAACAACCCAATTCATAATAAATTCTAATCCAATTTCACAATTTAAGGCCCAAAAATTATATTTCACTTAATATTATTATAAACTAAAAAACAGTTGTAATTTTTCATGTTAATGAAACAAAAGTCTAATTTAAATCAAATCATTATTTTGATTGGGGCTATAAAATTCTTGTTGCACTTACATATTATTTAACGAGTACACTTAGGGCTCTTGTGACTACCGCAATGACAATAATTTTGCACACGAATACAATTAGGGTTTTTGTGACTGCTGCACTAACCCAACAACAATAATTTTTTACAACACTATAAAGATGAAGATTATTTTTAATTTTTTAGTATTAATGTATTAAAATATATTTTTTATAAAAAATTTAACATTTATAATTTTTTAAACGCTTCAAGCCCTAGTATAAGGCGTCACATTTGATTTCGCCGTAAATGTCTCACACATTTTACCTAGGAAGGTAAATGTCTCATTCCTCTTGGAAAGCTAGATCTCGTGAAAACTAGATTTCCTATACCTACAAACGAGTATTAATTTTATTGTTTGATATATTTCATTTCGAGTCCATATTCACCTGATGTGTAGATAATTTGTTATGATGAGGAAGTTATTAGTGAATTTGTCCTATAAAGCTTAGCCTCTCAACACAAAGAGGATATATTTATATATATATACAAAGCCCAACGGCCCACTAACAACTGGACTCATATGCTAGCGGTCTAGTCAAGATGGGTTTAAGGTGGCCCAATATTTGATTTGACCCTTTCAAGTTTCAATACCCATATGGGCTAAATTCCCTCTAACCCTGAGCCCATTCTTTAATTTTTTTTTTTTGCACGTTAATCTTGGTTTGTAACTTTGTATCAAATTGGGTAATTCATTAAATCAATATAGCAAAATTATTTATATATAATTCAAGGCTGTCATAATTCCAATTCTACCAAGTAAATACGATTCTGCTACTATTTTACTACGATTCTACTATTTTTTTATAATGATTTGACGGTTTTGCCCTTCATATGAAATACCCAAAAACTTTATGATTTAGTCGAATATCCCAATATATGACCTAGATTTGTGATAAAACATTTAAAGGGGCAATGTATTAGAAAATTTTGAAAATTCCAATATGATTTAGATTTTTAAATTAAATATTTAATTATTAATATATTTAAAAAAAATTAATACGAGTTGCTAGAATCTTACGATTCTACTTACGATTCCAATTCTACCTAGAATCCTGATTCTGACAGCCTTGAGATAATTGAACACACGTCTCCTTTTTCTTTTTTGATAATTCAATAATTAAATATAATTCACTTATATGATATTTTAATATTTTATCTGCATTCCATTTCATGAACCTGCTTGCTTTATTTCCAAGCCAACCAGATAAGTTAAACCAATTCATTATAACGATGAATTTATCACTTGTAAGGTATGTACATTCCAAATAAAGCAACTTGACAACTAAAAGAAAATTCATTTTGGTGTGAAGAAATCCAATAACTTCAAAGAAAAACAAAAGCAAAATACCAGAAACATGGGCTTTAAGCCCGAAACCAAAAAAACAACCAAAAATAAGTTCTTTACGTCTCAATAAACCAAAGTATTGTTTTTAGCATAAAAATCATACTACATCTGTCCAAATTTAACTTTTCAAAGTCTTTTTGGTTATTCAGTGTTGCCAATTTTACCCTTTGACATTATAGTATAGTTTTAATTTTAGTGGGGCGCATTGCCTTTTGAAGTTAATGAAGATGGATAATTTGAGAAAATATATGATAATATTGTATTGAGATTCGAAACTGAATAACTAATTTAGGACGAAGGGAGTACAACATTACATCAGAAAATGAAATATCATAAATATATATGTATCACCATAAAAAAACAAGTTCCTAACAGGCAAATATATTCTACACCTGATGAAAGTTTACTGATTTTCCACCTCTACAGTACCACAACCCACAAGAAAAGACTACACATCAGCACAAAATCTCAGATCTTACAACCATTAATCATGATGGTTATTCCAAATCCATTTCTGACTCTCAACCATTTATGCACGTTAAATAAGCCACCCCTTGAGCCTCTTGTGAGCTGTGACTACTTTTTGGCGCCAAGCATATGTGAAACCAAAATTTTCCTTACTAGAATTCAGGAAAAACTGCTTTACCTCAAAGTTTCTGTTACTTGCAAGGAATCATTAACCCTCCTTTTACTCCCTTCTACTTCACTCTATATATATTCATGTATATATATATTGATGTCATTACCTATAAATACACTTGCTTCTCAGCACCAATCCATGCAAAAACATCAAAACAAGAAAGGGTCGGAGAGAAAAAATTTAGCAAAATGGAGATCAAGGTGGAAAATGGCGAACCTCGGAATCCAAATGACCAAAATACCCCTCTCTTGCATAAACACGTAGCCCTAGCCCTACCCGAAACCGAACAAAAAACCCTAATACAAAGAGCCATTAGCCAAACATTTCAAAGCACAGCTCATTTAGCCAACCTATTACCCACTGGCACAGTCCTTGCTTTCCAACTCTTGTCACCAATTTTCACAAACCAAGGTCAGTGTGACTCAGTCTCCAAGTCCATGACTTCTATGCTTATAGCTCTCTGTGGACTCTCCTGTTTCTTACTCTGCTTCACAGATAGCTTCAAGGACAAAAATGGAAATGTATGCTATGGATTCGCCACGTTCCGAGGCTTGTGGCTCATTGATTGCTCAGCAAATCTAACACCTGAAATTGATGCTAAGTACAGAATCAGAGCCATAGATTTTGTACATGCTTTCATGTCCATACTGGTTTTCGGAGTTGTTGCGCTGTTTGATGACAATGTGGTGAGCTGCTTCTACCCTACGCCATCTGATGAGGCCGAGGAGGTCCTCACTGCACTGCCAGTTGGGGTCGGGGTCGTTTGCAGCATGTTGTTCGTTGCGTTCCCTACCAAACGCCGTGGAATTGGTTTTCCCCTCACTTCGAATTAGAATACAAAAGTAGTTCAATACCTTGTAACATTTCGCTTTCCCAAGAAAATAAATAATTCTTTCCCAGAAAATTTTTCGGGTTGAGATCGATACAATATCTTAGTTAGATCTAGCTAGTACATGCGCTGAAAGCATCCCTGCTGAGAATGAGAATATTTCTGCAATCCAAATTGCTGTAGGACTAAACATATTCTGCAATAGAATTTGAGATTGTAATGCAAGAAATTTTGAATACATGCTAGAATAGAACAGAAGTTTAATTATACCAATATATACACAACAGTAAGAATAGGTATATAGAATGAGACACCACTTTAAGAGAATAATCACAATTTTTTTTGCTTCTTACAGCTAGGTGAGAATTTATAGCATGTAGGGTTTACTAGAAGAAAACAGGGTACTTGCAAAGAATACTTCATGGTTTTTTCTTTTATACAATATATATATATATATATAAATAAGGGGCAAAAAGGGAACAATTCTTCACAAGTCACAACTGAACAGGAGTTAGTTACGCCTCAGAAAAACAAATTACATAATTTACTCAACAAACATCATACAAAGCTTAAGGAGTCCAACTTTCTACACCTAGCACCTACAGAAGAAACTCAATATCACATTTCACATCAACATCCAAAAACAAGTTGCTAACAAATATCAAAGCTTTGTATTGAGGAAGCCACCCCTGTAACCCTTTTGTCCATTTTTTTTTGGCATCAAACATATATGATACACACGAAATACATGCAAGATCATCATTAGGACGATCCTACTTGCTGACCATCAATGAACTGATCGGATTAAATAGAAAGGTCCCGAAGGCTATAAAAGAGCTCGACTGTAAAGGAGAGGGGGGCCGTAAGTAATTCCCTGCTTTCTTACCTCAAAGTTTCTGTTTCTTGCACCTTTCACTCCGTTGTATTCACTCAATATTCATCTATGGCAATATACTTCTACAAATTGAAATAGAAAGGATCAAAGCGCAATTGAGCAAAATGGAGATCAAGGTGGAAAATGGAGAACCTCAGATTCCTGATGACCAAACACTCCCCCTCCTGGCCCAACCTGAAATACAACGGAGAACCCTCATACAGAGAGCCATTAGCCGGACATTTCGAAGCTCAGCTGAATTATCCAACCTTTTGCCTACCGGAACGGTTCTTGCTTTCCAACTTTTGTCACCCATTTTCACAAATGAAGGCCAGTGCACCTCAGTCGGACAGACCTTGACTGCTGGGCTTGTAGCTCTCTGTGGTCTGTCATGTTTCTTAGCGTGCTTCACAGATAGCTTTAAGGACAGGGATGGGAGTGTTTGTTATGGGTTCGCCACGTTCCGGGGCTTGTGGTGCATTGATTGCTCAGCAACTCTATCTTCAGAAATCAGTGCCAAGTACAAGCTAAGAGTTATGGATTTTATACATGCTTTCATGTCAATGCTGGTATTTGGAGCTGTTGCACTCTTTGAGGAAGATGTGGTGAACTGCTTCTACCCTAACCCATCGGATAAGACCAAAGAGCTCCTCGAATCATTGCCAGTCGGAATAGGGGTGATTTGCAGTATGCTGTTCGTTGTGTTCCCGACCAAACGCCATGGAATTGGTTTCCCTCTTACTGTTAATTAGAACCTTCTTCGTGTTCACTTCGTGCAAATATATTCACATTCATCCTGTCATTGTAAGACTTCGCTTTCTCAAATGTATAAATTGTTCTTATTCCAATCAATTTTGAAGTCGAGAGATGAGATCTAACCCTGCAATCAAACCTCTGTCTTAGTCATCACTGTCAAGAATGACAACACTGATAATGCCAGGTTATTATAAGCATTAAAAACTTGTGACATTACAAACTAGAATATTGAAATATAGCAATGCAATTTGCAACAGGTAAGAGATATTAATTCAGAAATTTGAGAAGAATATAGACGCTAGTGCTGCACACAAACAAGAAGAATCTCGCATCTTCTACAATACATAGAGACAACTTTATGAAGGAGAATCAATTAACATGAGAAGGGAGATGGAAGGGAATATGTCCTCCTTAAGAATGCAGTCTTTCAGAATATGAATACATCCACAAAATATGCAAGAATAACCAAACATGAGCTTCAGCACGACCGTACTTATTCACTTTAGTATCATATATTCCAATTAATTTCTATAGTACCACTTGCCTTTACCCAAGTTCATAATAGTTTTTCCCAATATTTTCTCCACCGTTTTTTTTAGCAGGTGCAAGGATAAAATAAATAAAGCAGTAAATTTTAATTCAACTTAAATCTAACCAGATTAAATTGCTACTACTGCCATGAATTACTCCAAATCGCACACTGCAGAATCTAACCTACAAGCATCAACATGTTGCAGACATGCTTAATGTGGATCTTCATTATACAAAATAAGGAAGCCAGATTTTCTAAATTATATACAATTTGTAGATACAGAGAACTGTCTAGGTGTAAAAATAAACAACTTCCTGAAAAACTTTATAGTATAAAAAAAATAAATCATAGCAGAAATGCGAAATGATTCACATCACCCGGAATCACATAAACTCGGACAAAGCATCAAGAATTCTTAAACACGATGAAAACACGTTTTTGATGAGCTACCCAAGCAAGTGAAAACTGTGGTGATATTCTAGACTCTTTGGTGACTTTGAAATGTTCATGTATAGATTTATGATGCTTTGCGAGGAGAAAGATGTAGAGATCTTGATCGGTGTGCATTAACATGCCTTTCGGAATGTTCGTGTCAAACTGATGTGTTTGGAGGCAAGAACAGGCTCCAAAGTTGTGCACTCCAAGATACATCCCTTCTCATACACAGTGATTATGGTCAGTGGCTTCCCAACCAACGTTTTCTGCGCACCAGCAGGCAAACCAGGCATGCATGGATGCTTAAAACCTGGAAGAACGTGTGAGCTCCATAAAGATAATGGCTTCTTGTATTTCTGTTAGCAGACATTAATATCTATGAGTATAAAAAGTACATATTGAACAGTGACGTGGACATATTGAACAACCATCCGCACCTTTCGCCACCAAGCCTCAATTATTCCTGAACTTCAATTTTTACATTTTGCACCATTAAATTCAGAATATTGGATTAAATTGCAGCCTCTAAATCCTTCTTCACTTTTCATTTCATTTAAGTGCAACCGAGCCTTGACAATTCTTAATCCTTGAACCAATCAAGGTGCAGCCAAAAGAACCCAATATAAGTCTACCTTTCAAAGTTTATATTACATCCTATTTTGATTTTACACGCTCGAGTTATAAGAATAACCCTGCAGCTCCATTATCTGGAAGTTCTATGATCGATACCATATACCAAGAAACACATGGAATCAATCAGGCAGTTCCGCTGCATATTGTGGAATGGTGAGGGTCAAATGAACATTTCATATATGACGATCGCAATATCCTGATCCAGTGATGCTATTTCCAAGGGGCATAACAGAAAAATAAAATAAAATTGTATAGTTGGAAATAAAAGTAAAATGACTTGAATCATACCTCGGGATTACTTATTGGTGAACTCGGTACTAGATTTCTGTTCCTGCCTCAACAACTTCACCCATCAGTTCAACCTGCAATGACTCTGCAGCTTCACGAAACTTCTTTCGCTCCCAAAATCCACCTACCATGGCACTCCATGTTCTCTCATCAGGAATACATCCATCAATCACCATCTCATCAACAATCCGACCAGCTTTATGCAGGTCCCCTCTCTTACAAAGAAGTTCTACAAGAAAATCAAATGTTTTGGCCTCAACTGAAATTCCCCTGGTGCGCATGCTTAGATACAATTGAAATGCCCGTGGTCTATTCACCGAGCAAAGGCCTTGAACTACAGCATTATGAATCCTAACATGAAGGCTCCAAGTTAAACGATTTGGTGAGACCCCCCCAAGGACCATCTCATCAAGGAAGTTTGCAGCTTCTTGGAACATCTGAACATCACAAAAACCACTAATTACTTTCGAATACAACCCCGCATCTGGTTTCAAGCCCTGGAGCTTCATCCTATCAAGAATCTCCAGAGCTTCTCGAAGCTTTCCTTCTTTACAGAGTCCATTAATTAAAGTACTGTAAGTTATCATGTTTGGCACATGGCGTTTAGTAGCCATTATTTCCAATATCTCCAAGGCCTGCGAACTATGTCCACTCTTGCAAAGCCCATCCATGAGACAACTGTAAGTATACACATTGGGCTCAATACCTTTGCTTAACATCGTGTTAAAGAATCCCATGGCTTCATCCAAATTGTTTGAAGTGCATAAACCATGAATCAAAGAAGTGTAGGTAACAACAGTGGGTGAACAACCTTTTATTTCCATCTCCGTGAAGAGCTCTTTTGCCTCACTTATCTTCCCCGATCTACACAACCCATTGATTAGAGTACCATATGTGTAAGAATCTGGAATACACCCATGATTGGGCATCTCACGAAAAATCCGAAAAGCAGCATCTAATGTTCCACTGTTTTTGCAGAGGGCTTTGATCAAAACATTGAGGGAAACAACAGTTGGCGTTATCCCTCTTTCTCGCATAAATCTGTAAAACCTTAGAGCAACTTTTAACTGGTTTTCATCAACAAGAATGGAAAAGATCGTAATGTACGACGTTAAGGTAGGTTCACAATCAAATTCCTTCATCTTCTGGAAAATCCTTATTGCATCAAGTGGTCTGTGAACCCGACCATAGGCCCTGCAAATGGAGAGGAATATATCTTCGGTAATAGAACAGTTCTCGTCTTTCATTCTATCGAGCAGGTCCTCAGCTGATCTAAACTGGTTCCCAGAGACTAGTCTAGAAACCATGAGACTGAAGGTGTTCTGATCATGCCTGAAGCCATTACCGTACTCCGCTGTTGCTGCATCGAATACGATAATAGCTTTATTTAAGTCCCTTTCTGCTCGAATTAGCTGTTGAACCAGCGATGATGTGATATCTTTCGGCCATTTGATCACCGCCTTGCTACCCATAGAAGCAATTCCTCTGTTCTTGGAAGTATTTCCCTCCAAATTGAGCTGATTTTATAAATACATGACAAGCTTTTAATCTCTATAAGATTCAATCCTTTCTATAAGCCTTTCTACAATGCCTGTAACATTACACAATATCCTGTATGAATTATTCATAGTAAAATTACTCCTCAATTTGTGGATGTTGTAGTACTATTATGGTATCAGACTTCTCGAACTTCAGAACACAGAAGAGACGAAAGGAAAGAACTAAAGTTATTAATATAATTAACTCCAATAAATGTACTCATGTAAATGAATATATCACAAAATTCCAATAAATAGCTGACTTAATCTATGGGAATTAGTTGTATGTGTTCAATGGATTGTAAAGAGTGTAGGATGGCCAAAAATATTATAGATGGAGTCATGTGTGATTAGATCTGTCAATGGATCGGATTCGGATCGGATCATTTAAATCCAAATCCAATCTGTTAAGAAATCGGATTATCGGATTCGGATCATAATCGGGTTATCGGATTTTATTTTCAATCTCTATCCAATTAATATCGGATTCGAATCATAATCGGATTATTGACAGGTCTATTGATAAGGATGACAAAAATTCCTGATCCGCGATCCGAATCCGATAATTTGATGAATTTTTATTTAATTAATTCATATTCGAATTTCTTCATTATAGGATATCTGATTTGATTATCTAATTAAAAAAATACAAAAATCAATAAATACTGAAACATTAAAATTATTCACACTTTTAATAATTGTATTTATGATCAATCATTATTAATAAATAATAAAATAATTAACAACTAACATTTATATACATGTACAGTATTAAATATATACACATAAAAATATCAAATATATATTTATATATATATAAATATATTATATATCGGATCGGGTTATTATCGGATCGGATTGACATAAATCCAAATCCAATTTGTTAAGAAATCGGATTATTGGATTCAGATACTAATCGGGCTATCGGATTTTATTTTCAATCCGTATCCGGCTAATCGGATCGGATTCGGATCAAAATCCGATCCATTGACAGGTCTATGTGTGATTCAAGCTTGCATTGTTTACATTATTGGTATGCTACTGAGTGATTGGTAATGAGGGTCTATGGCCTGTTGCACTAATAAAATGCTTGGGCCGTCTAGCTTGAGAACTCGGCCTTGAATGGTGAAGTGGCCACTTTTTACAAATTAGGCCGAACATTATCTTGTCCACTCCTCCCAGCAACTATGATTAATGGGGGTTAACACGGAGTATTGACCCGTTGAGTCATTGGCAGTCGACTTTATTTGCAGTAGATAGGACATGACTTTTATTATGTCTGTTGCTAGGACTTGCAATCTATAAATTGCAAGTGGTAATGTTCCCTTGCTGAAGTAGGCATTTCGTTCATATGGGTTGATCGTTAAAAGTGGGAATATGATGATAGTACTGTTAAAAATGTATGTTAATACACTAAACTCCCTAATCACAAGGATGAAGTTGGGCTTATGTATTTCAACATGGTGTGTTCAAGGGTAGAAGTAAAAGAAGAAAAAATGTGCCTTGTATAATATCTTAATTACTGTATTTTTTTGAGCTACACTTGTCATTGTTTATTTGTTAGATTGCAGATTTTGACTCGGAATGACATGATAAAATTTCAAGGAGCTAGGCTATGAAGATTGATATACATTCAGAAATATATGCGTATATGTATATATCACAAAACTCCTCCACTGAACCAATAGCTTGCAAATATATGGCCAATACATATAAGTATATAACTAAGCTAAGCAAAGCAAAGCAACAAGTTTCTCTCAGGCATTTTACCGAACAGGTAGTAGTCGTTCACTTCAAAGACACTTTAACATGTGGATAAGCAAAAGGACACACACACATATGTGTGTATGTATATATACATATATATTATATATATAGTAGCTTCAAGAATTTACCTGAAATTTGCACAACGGATCAATAAACTGTTCAGAAACCTCTTGAGCCGAGACAGCGAGTGTAGCTTGTTATTTGTACTGTCTTTGATCCTTGGTGTTGAGCAAATACAGAATGGGTGTCTATGGACCACGTGGGCTGGGCTTATATGTTAGAACCATTCTAAAATCTAAATCAAGGCTGTTACAATCCGCAGCATAAGTAGAATCGTTTTGGTTCGTATAATTGGAATTATAGAATTGCAAGTATAATTTTTTTAAAAAAAAATTAATAATTAAATATAAAAAATTTTAAAATTTTCTATTACATTGGGTTTTTAAATGTTTCTCATAAATTTAGGTCATATATTGGGATATTGGACTAAATCATTAATTTTTTGGGTATTTCATACGGAGGCCTTAACCATCAAACTATTATTTTAACGTAGTAGAATTATGGTAAAATTCTACATAATCGAAAAATCGTAAGATTTTATTAATTAGAATCACGATTCTAACAATTATAATTTAAATAGGAATATATGTGAAAAACCTCCATATTTTGTTATAATGTGCGATAAATGCCTAAAAACTTATTTTTGTGTACATAAATCGACAAAAATAAAAAAAAAATTGCACTTTGCCCCTCATATTTGGCTGTGAAAATGTCATGTACAAAAACTGTGAATTGCCCATTATACCCTTTTGTGATGTCAAAAATGCACTTATCTCTCTCATTCTCCCTATCTCTCTAACTTCAAAGCATAATTTCTCTCTCTAAAATTCCCAAACCAAATCGCAAACCCATATGCATATATATATATATATATATATATATATATACATATAACCGATATGCATATACATATATAGCAACTGAAGACACACACACATTTATATATATATGAGTATTGATGACCGGTGCAACAATATTTAAACAGACACACATAGAGTTTTAAGAAGGGGATAAAGAAGAAAGAGCGTCTTTATAGTCATTTTTATAATTATTGTGTTTCTATTTTCTTGTTAAAAACAAAATTATATTAAGATTATTTTGGAGATTTTACACCTCCGATCACCAAGAAAATGTCACACACTATTTGATATATTAGGGTCCCAAAAAATAATAAGGGATTTATAATTATTATACGAATACTACATATAGTTAAATCGCTTGCGCCCCTTCTAAAAGTAAAAACGACAAACAAATTTGATAGGGAAATCAATTTTTACTAAACTTTTGGCCATAAAATGGATAAATTACACGTTTGCACGGTTTTTTTTTTTTTTTTATAATATTTTCTTGTTTCTTGAAAATTTAAAATAAAGAAATACATAAAAAGTCTGCTTGGTTCTATTTTGTGAAAATTTATTTTCAGAAAACTCAATTATAAAAATAATTATTTATAATACTCTAAAACAGTTTTCTGCTTTCTCAAAACTATTTTGAGAGTTACAAATCAAGCAGGCCTATCATTTTAAAAAATGACAGAATTCTTGTTTTATTATTATTATGTTGTGGTGCCAAAGAATGACATTTCTCACCCTAAGCGTTGACCAAATTTTACTGTGCTGGAAATTAGTCGGAAAGGGAAAGGGGTTTTTGAAACCAAAATATGAACTGCACGAGAGAGAATCAAATTTGTACATACTAGATGGGAGGCGAGTGTACTTTGACCTATCAATAAGGAGGGAACTGCAATTTAGGACTTATGTTTTGAAAAATGGGCCTATTTATTGTAAGTTGTAACTAATCAATCTACCTAGGCCCTGTTAAACAAAAAAAGTGCAAGTCCAGCCCAGCCCAATAAAATGAGAAAGTGTGGAGCCCACAAACGTAAAAACCTGAACCCGATCGTCGCACCAGAAGATTCCAAACCACAAAACACAAGATTTCAATTGATTCAACCAACCAAAAAAGTCACACACCAAAATCACAAAAACACACACAACAACACAAAGTCCTGTTTAATTCATTTCATTTTCAATACCACCACTCCACAAAATAGAAAAAATAAAAATAAATAAACAATAATAACAATAAACATGGAAACCCCAACCAATACCAAGAGGGACTGTTCGTTTGTTCCTCATCTTAATTTCGTTTATTTTTCTTCCCTCTTGATTTTTTCTTCTCCCTCTCTATATTTACCCATCACATATATAGATATACATATATGTATAATTATATTTATATATATCGTATCATTCGGTAAATTGTATATCTTTTCGGTTTTGTTTTTTGGTAAGTAAAACCAAATTGGAAATCAAATTCACATGTGGGGGAGTCATTGATGTCACGACTCGGATAGCGAGAGATTATATTATATGTGTGATTTGAAGAAGCCCTAGTTTTTTGTGATTTACGATTTCTAGGGTTTGTTGATCTTCAATGGAGGCTGTTTCGGAAGGAGAGAACAACAGAAACAACAGCAGTCCCTCCGATGGTGGGCAACAGAAGAAGCCCAAGCGTCAGATGAAGACTCCTTTCCAGTTGGACACCCTCGAGAAAACTTATGCCTGTATGTATAATTTTGTATATATATATATATCGTATATCATATATGTGTTTCTACATTCAATTTCGTATGTGTATATACTAATATACATGTTCTCTCGGTTCGATTGTTTCTGGTATTGTTGTTTAATCGGAAATTTGTTATACTGCATTCAATTTCATTCATCATGTATATATATATATTTCTGGATGTTTTATGTATCTGTGATGTCGTATTCAAGTTCATATATTTTGGGCTTGTGTGTTAATTTTGTGGACGTCTTTGGTTGAAGGTTGATTGTTTCTGCTTTTGTTGTTTGATTAGAAATTTTGGGCATCATATATATGTTTCTGTATTTGTGGGTGTGTGTGTTTTATTTTATGTATTTGTGAGGTCTTGGCTGATTGTTTCTGGTTTTGTTGTTTGATCAGTGGAAACATATCCGACGGAGTCGATGAGGGCAGAGCTCTCGGAGAAATTGGGGTTAACGGACCGGCAATTGCAGATGTGGTTTTGTCACAGGAGGTTGAAGGATAAGAAGGATGCGGCCGCAAAGAAGCTGCTGGTGGAGGCGACGGGATCCATGGATTCTCCTAGACCGGGACTGATGGTGTCTGGGAGGGGTAGTGACCATGGCTCAGGCTCGGGGTCAGGCTCTGGGTCAGGGTCAGAATCAGAGTCAAGTCAGTCTGATTATGGGGATGATGTGCCAATGGTGCAAAGATTTTATGAGTCACCACGGTCTGTAATAGAGCGAAGAGTGAGAGCTTGTGTGGAGGCACAGTTGGGTGAGCCATTGAGGGAAGATGGCCCAATTCTTGGCATGGTATTTGATGAACCACCACCTGGTGCATTTGGGATGCCTATAGGTACTTATGGCATATTGTTCTAAGATTATGATGTCTACATTGTATGCATTGTTCATGTCTTGATGGAGCTTATAGTTAAGAAAGTAATTGATATCTAAGCAGACAATGTGATAATAATTTGGTGTTATTACCCGGTTACATCTAATATCCTGTTTTATGTATGTTTTTTATTTTTTAAAATATTGTTCACTGTTGGGATTGCGTCATGTGAAAGGAGGCAAAAGCTTTTAACTGTAACTGCAGCTAGAAGATTTATGTTTGCAGTAACTTGCCTTTTTTATCCAGTTGAAAATTTTAAATTGAGGGGTTTCTTGGGTGATCTTTTGTTTCAGCATACATCTCCAACAGGGCTGGAATCATTTACAATTGTTATTGTGATATGTGTATGTTAGAGAGATCTGAGTTCAAATAGTTACTATATATTTATCCTCATGGGGAGACAATTTGTGATTTTGATTGTGCTTGCTGCTGAAATATTGGTCTTCAATGTCCTGTATTTTGATTGATATGAACTCACTGATGATATAGAAATCAAGTATGATACGAGGGTTTTTTCCAAAAAAAATTACACTAGTTGCTTTGCAATATCGTAGCTGATACATTGTTAGCATGTGGCATAAATCATTTATGGTTAATGTGGCATGCTACATTCTTAGGATCTGAATTACTTGTATGCAAAAGTTCTTCTAACCCTTTTTTTATTTTTTTTGGTATTGCTTGTGGAGCAGGGACAGCAGAGCAGCTGGACCAACCTGTGCATTCTTATGAGGGCAAATTATTTGAGCAACACGAATCAGAACCAATTGAAGTTCGTCTCTCGTTTTCCTATATGCAGATAGTTTATTTTGACTTATACCAGCACTCTGCACTCTACACTCATTGATCATATGTTTAATTCTGTCTCTTTTAGGTTTTTAGTTTTTACTGATAAGAGTTTTGATGACAAATGACCTACTACTCTAATTGGCTAATATGGGGTCAATATTAATGAGAAATCATTTTAAAAAGGTGCGAGGATAGAAGACCATATAAATATTTTCGGATTGAATGTCCATGTTATTGGATTTGGGTGGTTGTCAGATCTCCTGTGGTTGTGTTGTGCTGGTGGCTTGACATGTCAAGGGCTAAGGCGAATGATTTTTTTGATGTTTATATTGTCATAATTTTAAAGTTTAAACTTTATATTTCCCTAGGCCACTCTGTTTATCTGCTCGAATTGACCTTTATCTTCCAGGATGAGAATAGGGGTGTCCATGAATACGAGTTTCTTCCTGATGAGTCCACTGTTAGAATTGATGCTTATGGAAGACGTATCCCATCTCACTCCTTGGACAAACCTGTTGATGTTCGCCGTGCCAAAACTTCATTGCCTTTGCGTGGAAATAAACGGTTGCGCAGGGAAAACTTCTCAGCATCACCCAGGATTTATGAGAGTACTTCACAAAGGGATTGTGTTACAAACAGTCAAGTGGATACTCCAATGACTTCTCACCCGGTTTTGGGGCCAGACATCTCAAATGCATCATCTGATGGGCGAATCTTCAACAAAGAAGATGTGTTGAGGATTGAGAGGAAACGCAAGGTATTCTATAACAGAATTTTCTGAGATTGCTTTTTACCCAAACACTAATGTTGAGTTACCTCCTGTAGAGTGTTGAAAGTGGAACTGAGAGAAAGGGTGAAGCTTATGAGAAGAAGATTGAGAAAGAGCTCCAGAAACAAGATAATTTGAGACGAAAGGTTTACTCTATGCATTCTCTGAAAATTATGGTGAATTCGCCAAAGAAGGCAAAACATTATGCTTTTTCGAAAATTGATATCATCGGTCTGCCCCTATTTTGCAATTCTACAGAGAGAGGAGCAAATGAAGAAAGAAATGGAGAAGCAAGACCGTGAAAGGCGTAAGGAAGAAGAAAGGATGATGCGTGAAAGGCAGCGATTGGAGGAAAAAAATCAGCGCGAGGAAAAACGGGAAATTGAGCGGAGGGAGAAGTTTTTACAGAAGGAGTCTATAAGAGTATGTTTGAGAACCTGGTTTATATGTTAATATAGACTTGTGGCATGCAATGACTAAAATTCTCTCTCCCTGCTCCTTCTACCTTTTTATTTCATTCTGTTCTCCAGGCTGAGCGAAGAAGGCAAAAAGAGGAGCTTCGCAGAGAGAAGGAAGCAGCAAGACTTAAAGCTGCTGTTGAGAGGGCAACAGCACGTAAAATTGCTAGAGAATCTATGGAGCTAATTGAAGATGAGCGGTTGGAAATGATGGAATTGGCTGCTCTGAGTAAAGGGTTGCCCTCAATAATTTCTCTTGACTATGACACTCTGCAAAACCTCGAGTCATTGAGAGGTAGGCATTGATTGACATATTCCAGTAAGAAATTTCTATTTCACCCTTATCCATGAAATAATCTAAAATGTCACAAATAGTGCAAACACGTTGACCAATGTATCACATATGATGCAATATACTGTTTTATTGGGGATTTATAGTTATATGATATTACTGGTATACCTGAAAATATAGTGATATATTGAGTGCAAGGTATATGCTATATGGATATGAGTGGGATTATCTGTGAGAAGGTTACCCATATTTATAATTTTGGGCATAGATAATAACCATCTGAATCAAGCTAATGAAGCCATAGAGGTGGCTACAGTTGGGAACTTTGGGACCATCTAGGATTTGAAATAGTAGGACTTTAATTTCCCTTTCAGCAAGGTTTTTGAAGTTGGGATTATATATCGGATAGATAGGGGAGTAATCAGATTCTAGCTCTAGATCACAAGTCATTGGTCTATCAAATTGAGAAGGATATTAATGTTTGGATGAATATATAATTCTTGAAAAGATGCCATTGAAGAAGTCAAAAAATCATGAAAGATGTAGAGAAATTAAGGAATAATTGGAACACTTGGCATGTCTTTCAAATAATATTGGATTATATCAACCCTCACGCACACAGACACGTGCACACAAGAAAAAAAGGAGACAAATAACAACAAAACGACTAACAAAAAAGAGAGAAAAAAAAAGGAAAAGAAAAGGGCATGAAAATTGTTTAATTTACATACTGATAACTTTCATACAAGATTATATCCAAGATGGAACGCACCCACCCACACATGTATACAAAAGTTCATGACACGGAAGAAAACAAGTGGCGATGAAGTTTCGATTAGGAAAATTGATCGGTTAAAGCAAACTGACTTGGTTGTGAGTGTGTGTGTGAGAGAGAGAGAGAGAGAGAGAGTTGGGATAGTCGAATTTAATTGCTTTAAATGGTGTTTAAACAAGAAACTTATGGTTCTCTCCTAGGTTTCATGTAGTGGCGACCTATGTGGCTGGGTGCAAGACACTGGTGAGCTACATGTTGCACAATCCCACATCAGTTGTGTAAGGAAAAGGTGAAGACAAAGTGCTCATATGTACTAGTACTGGTCTTTCAGTGGTATGAGTTCTATTGCGATAAAACCTAAGAACAAGACACCGGGAATCAGGCCAAAAGTGAGCAAATATTGTACCATGTGGTGGAGTGGACTGTTACATATATCACAGCAAAATAACCAACCAAAAGAAATAGAAGGACAACAAACTCATACTAGTCAAATAAAGATCGAGTGGCCTGTACATCTCATTATAAGATTGTACAGTTAAGTTGTAGAACTGTGAATCAATTTGGACTTGGAATTCACAATTTCTGCAGAGTCATATAGGAATTTCTTAAGGATTTCATTATTTTTATGGGATCTGGATCTATTATGTGATCGAGAGCTATCGAAATGTCCATTACATCCCTATTATCTAGTTTTTTTGTGCAATCATGAGATTTTCTCATTCTGTTTAGTTGTACTTTGTAAGGACTCAGACTGAGGTCTTACATGGTGGGTAATTTACTTGTCAAAGAGATATTGTCTTCCCAATCTTTTCTGATGCATGCCTTTTTTACTTTGTCTTTTTTCTCTCTCCCATAATCAAAGTGAAATCTTTTAGATAGCTGAAACTGAACTATTGTGCTTCAGATCTTTTGTGTGCATTCCCACCCAAGTCTGTGCAATTGAAAAAGCCATTTGCAGTTCAACCCTGGATCGATTCAGAGGAAAATATCGGGAACCTTCTCATGGTATGTTCTCATGCCCTAATTTACTTGCTTATTTTCTTATGAGGGCAAACTTAATGATGAGAAGTATTGGACGAGAGCATTATCCTTTTTTCACTGATTCCGCATGTAAAATTTCATTTTCAAGCAATAGTAATTTGAAATTGGATGGAGACTATCGCTTTTGGGTTCTTTTATTACAAATTTACTGTATGTAAAACTTTGTACAGTTTTGTGGGTAAGCTGATGATATAGTTATAGGATGTCGGAAATGCACATCAACTGATTTGGTTAATTGTATAGCTCTTGCTCTTCAAATGAATCCATTCACCTTGTATAATCTACACATGCATCTCCATGGGTAGACGTTAGGTTGTTCATATACAACTGGATATTGCGGATATTATCTAACTATTCAAAAAAAATTTTTTTGATAAGTAAGAAATAATATAAAATCACCCAAACGGGGAGTGCGTCCCAAATACAAAAGGGGAGCCCTAAGAGCCGAGAGATCCCAAAAACTCTATCTTCTCATCTATTGATTTACAATTGCGACCCTCCATCCAACAAAAAAGACTAGAAATAAAAAAATCTTTTATCGCTCCCGAAGGGGACTCCATGCCCTCGAAACAACGCCTATTGTGCTCCATCCAAATGCTCCACCAAAGGGCCACCCTCCAGAAGGGCCGTGTGTGAGAAGCAACCGGCACACTCCTCCAAGAGGCCAAAACCTCATGAAACGAAGCCGGCATCACCCACTGAATACCGAAAAGACAATAGAGAAGGCACCAACAATCCAAAACTGCAAAAAGTTTCAGATTACAGGCAGAGAGCATCTCATGTGCGATCTGTTACTAGTTGCTAGTTGTAAAGGTCTCTCAATTACATGTTCCCTGAATCCCTGGTTGTGCATGTAAAATTTTCAATCTCGACCAATAGTAATTTGAGAATCGACATAGACATTATCTCCCTTGTAGGGGATGGCAATGGGGCGGGTTTGGGACAGATTTGGCTAAACCCTAATCCGCTGCATTGGGAAATCATCCATACCAACTCCTCCTAACTCCGGAATGGATTTTTTATCAGTATACCATCTCCACCCTGGTGGGGCAATCAGTGTGCCAAAGGAGTACTAGTGTCACTCCATCTAATGGGAGTCTGTGTTAAAATAAATATTAAACCACGTAAAAAACAGGTTTCACAAGTGCACGATAGTATGATAACTAATTATACGAATTTAAATTGAGATAATAATAATATTTAAGGGTGGTATTATATTAATACTTAAATATATTAGAAGGCATGCATATACATCTGCCCCCTCTCGAAACCCGATATGGGATTTTATTTTTAATACCATAACCACCCCAACTCCATTTAGGAGTCTACAAAATCTTTCCCATTAGGGGGAGGAAACCCGTTGGGTCGATGAAATCGTCATCCCTACTCCCTTGAATTCGGTTAATGTAAACTTAATGTTAATCTTACAACCATTTTTTGGGCAAGCTGATAACACTTCCATAATGTTGGAAATATACATCAACTGATTTAGTTATAGCTCTTGCTTTAATAAAGAATGTATTTTGTGTTATTTTATAGCTGGATGACTGTGGATATTGTCCAACAACCCAAGTTGAAATTGTAAATTAGTATTTTTTTCTTGGTAATTAAAAATGTTAATTTTCCTTCAGTATATCTATTATGTATTAGATCATATATAGGGCATCCTATCTCGTTAATATTTGAAATTATATAACTGTTATGCTCTTGACTGAATTGTCAGTGCTCTCTCTCTCTCTCTCCGCGTGACGCTTGGCATTATGTTTGTTCTCTATTTCAGGTTTGGAGATTCTGTAATACTTTTGCGGACGTTCTTGAGCTTTGGCCTTTTACTCTTGACGAACTTGTTCAAGCTTTTCATGACTATGTGAGTCTTTTACAGGTCTTTGCTTTCAGTTATCGTCAGTCTTATCTGAACCTCGTTCCTGCTCCTGTCTCTTTTTTGGTATCTCATATTGTCGTATAATCCAGGAATCAAGGTTATTGGGCGAGATACACATTGCTCTACTGAAACTGATCGTAAAAGATATTGAAGATGTTGCAAGATCACCCTCCACGGGATTAGGAACAAATCAGTATAATGCTGTTAATCCTGAAGGTGGACATCCAAAGATTGTTGAAGGGGTAGGCTACGGTTTAGATACATGCAATGTTGTAGTTATCACAGCTTTTGCCCAAACATGTCCCTTTGTGTTGCTCAATATTCTGTTGGTTTTGGCTTTCTGTATCAGGCATATCTCTGGGGTTTTGACATAAGTAACTGGCAAAACCATTTAAATCCCTTGACATGGCCAGAAATATTTCGACAATGGGCGTTATCTGCAGGTTTTGGCCCGCAATTGAAGAAAAAGAGCATTGAAAAGGCACATTTTGATGATGATGAGGTGATTCATTTTTATTGTTTATCTCCTTGTATTTATTGCATTTATTACTTTCATTTTGTGGGGCAAGTTTCATTCATTAAATTATGAGATTAGGATCTAGTAATGTTAAGTATACATTTGAGCCTGGGACGGTAGGTGGGCAAGTAGTTTCTCCTGGTTGGATCCATATACATTATGTATGACAATGAATGTTTGTGTCAAACTTCGTATCAATATCAGATCTCTATATTCTCCTGAAATTCATCTTAGATGTCTAGCTGTGCCTAGTCTACCTATCTGAGCACTACTTGTGGGTGGGACGGCCACTGAGTAATTGTTTTCTTCTCTGGTGTTTTAGGTTGTGTAAAATCTGAAGGATAATCGTAATAGTGCTCAATATGTTGTTTAATAGAGTTTGGAATCTGATTATGTATTGGAGACAGCCGTTAGATTTCTGTAGGAGAGGTTGCAATTTGTTTTAATTTCTGTATTGGTGTCCTAGGAGTATTTTTTGCTGGCCTCATTTATATTTAGCATCTGTTTAGACATGCATATACGTTTTCAAATTCAGTGGGTGCAGTTGATTTTCTTTAAGCTTTATTATTAGTGAGACATCGATTTTGAAATCATTCCGTTGTAAGACAGACTGGACTATTGAGCTGATTGTCTTCCCTGATGTGTCTCCTTTTCTTCAGTAATTTATTGGTTAACATTTATTCAGATTGAATAATCTATGAACCCTGGTGTGCTAAGAGCTTTAGCCCATATACTTCGAAAGGTAATTTTACGCAGTCCCGTGGTCAATTAAACCTGACGGTTTTTTAGTGTAAGGTTCTATCTTTGAAATGAACTACGTTGAAGCTTTGGTTACATTATTTGCTTTAGCATTTCTTTATATTCAGATATGAGGGTTATTCATCCTACTTGATCAACAGACCCTAAGAACATTACTCTTTCTTTCTTTTCTGTTTTATTTATTTATTTATTTTATTTCCCTTGTGTAGGGTAAATGTTGTGAAGATATAATTTCCACACTCCGCAATGGTTCAGCAGCTGAAAATGCAGTTTCAATAATGCATGAAAAAGGATTCTCTCTTCAGCGCAGATCTAGGCATCGTTTGACTCCTGGAACAGTCAAATTTGCAGCTTATCATGTTCTTTGTCTTGAGGGAAGCAAGGGCCTTACAGTCTTAGAACTTGCAGACAAGATTCAGGTAAATTATAAATTTATACTGGATGGCTGTTTGTACCATACACCCTTTTCATGACACCTTGGCTTTTTGTTTGGTTGAAGAAATCTGGACTTCGGGACCTAACAACAAGCAAGACACCAGAGGCCTCTATTTCTGTTGCTTTATCAAGGGATATGATACTTTTTGAAAGAACAGCTCCTTCAACTTATCGTGTACGCCCTGCCTTCCGAAAGGATCCTGCTGATGCAGAGGTTATACTTTCAGCAGCCCGAGAGAAAATTCAGAGGTACAAAAATGGATTTCTACCTGGGGATAATGCTGACGATGTTGAAAGAGATGAAGACTCTGAGGGTGATGCTGCTGAGGCTCCTGAAGTAGACGACTTGGGTACTCCATTAGATGCAAACAAAATCAGTAATCAGTATAATGAAGTAAGTCCAAGCTCTGCAGATAAAAAAGAGAATATTTGCAACGATGATGGATCGAATCAGCAGAATGTCATTGACAGTGCTGGTAAGGAATTTCCAGTATCCTCCTCCGCGCAAACACACCTCCCCCCCAGCCCCAAAAAAAACAATTTGTTTGGTGCTTTATGTTTGCTGTTCTTCTAGAAGTGACTTTAAAAAGTAAATAGCAAGGACTTCTATTAATTAGTTTATTGTTTTTGTTTGTAAGGCATTGATGCAATTAATCCTGATAAAGGAGACACAGAGATTGATGAAAGTAAATTCGGTGAAGCATGGGTTCAGGGACTTACAGAAGGGGAATATTCTGATCTCTGTGTTGAGGAGCGTCTGAGTGCTCTCGCTGCCTTAATTGGTGTTGCAAATGAAGGAAACTCTATTCGTGCTATTCTTGAGGTAAGTTTTTTTTATAATTATTATTATTTTTGAGTGTGCGAATCGTTGAAGGGCTTATATCTAGAAAAGAGGAAAAAAGAGAAGGATTGTTTGACTTCTTCTGTTGTCTGATATTGGGAATTCTTCAGGATCGCTTGGATGCTGCAAATGCTCTGAAGAAGCAGATGTGGGCAGAGGTGCAACTAGATAAAAGGCACATGAAAGAAGAGACCCTAACTAAGTTCCATTGTCCTTTTTTGGGGAACGAGGGTGAAACAAAAGCTACTTATTCAGTTGCAGAGGGTAGTGGAAGTTCATTGCTTGCTCTTGATAATAAAAACGATGAGGCATCTCTCAGCACTGCAGTAAAGGAGGAACCCTTTATTGGGGCAGCTAGTGCTCAGAACCCCCTTGATACTTTGCCTGCTGAAAGGACCTTGGTGATACATGATGCCTCTGTGGGTCAAATTACTAATCCATCTCAACAAAATGGATATACTGCAGAAAGGTTGCGTGCACGATTGAAATCCTACATTGGCCATAGAGCGGAAGATACTTATGCATACCGGTCCTTGCCACTTGGTCAAGATCGAAGACGTAACCGTTACTGGCAATTTGTTGCATCTGCTTC
Organism: Cornus suecica; assembly: GCA_963922005.1. Taxonomy (NCBI): domain Eukaryota; kingdom Viridiplantae; phylum Streptophyta; class Magnoliopsida; order Cornales; family Cornaceae; genus Cornus; species Cornus suecica. The sequence continues at coordinate 78,363,890 of OY998241.1, forward strand.
TCAACATGATACTGGATCTGGCAGGATCTTTGTTGAATTACATGATGGCTACTGGAGACTTATTGATTCTGAAGAGGTACGCTATGATTCTTCTGTTATATTCTTCAGTTATTCTTTGCATGTTTATTAGCCTTTTTAATAAGAAAAAAAATATTCTTTGACTGATGAACCTGGGAAAGAGTTATAAGTCTAGTAAGTCGCACTAATCTCTTCCATCGTCAAAATCTTGATTCTAATCTTCATAAAGGCCACAAAAGACGGGAAAAGAACTTCTCGTTCATTGCATTGTAGCCTAACTGCACTTTAATATGCAAATGCAATTTCCTTTTCTTTTTTGGTACACTTCTGTTATTTTTCCTACTAGATTTGCCTCCAAAAGACACCACATAAGTTTGGCACTGCCTTCCTAACAAGGTTTTGGGCCTCACATTTGAACTTTGTTGGACCTCTTGTATTACATGTTGACTGCATCAAATGTTTTTGAACGATTTCTTTAGGGTTTTTTTTGGTAACTGGTGCAATAAAGTTGAAGGTTGAACTATGATAATAGTGAATATGGATTGTTATTCTTCATTTTTTTGAGTATATGAAGATGCATATGTTTTATTACTTGGTAATACCTCCATGTTGAAATTTCTTTCTTTGGTTTAATGAGTGGTTCATGGTTGCTAGAGGCAAAATCTAAGCTCTTGCCTGTTTGAGCATCTCTGTCGGTATGAGAGTAGCAATGAAGAACAAGAAACTAAATAGGAGAGAGATGAGAGATATGGTGAACTTTGTACATGTGAATCATTTTTGGTTTGGTAGCTTGCGTTAAGTTCAAATATGGGAGCTCCTTTCATATCTGTTCTTCCTAATTGTTTGTCTCCAGTGCCTTGCATATGTTGGTAGCTGTCTCATTTGCATTATTCTGAATACAGGCATTTGATGCTCTTGTGACATCTTTGGATGCACGTGGAATAAGGGAATCTCATTTGCAAATAATGTTGCAAAAAATTGAGGCGTCTTTTAAGGAGAATGTTCGAAGGAGCTTGCAGTGTGCTAGTATAGCAGAACAGAATGGAAACTGTTTAGGAAATGACACTGCTGAAATGGGTTCTAGTCCTGGTTGTGCTGTTAGCGGTGATAGTCCTAGCAGTGCAGTATATGGTTCAAATTCTGATCTGATGGAACCATCTTCGTCTTTTACGATTGAGCTTGGGAGGAATGAAGCTGAGAGAAAGGCCGCTTTGAAAAGATATCAAGATTTTCAGGTGTGGATTTGGAAAGAATGCTTTAATTCATCGACTTTACGTGCTATGACATATGGGAAGAAAAGGTGCGGACCGTTATTGGGAATATGTGATTTCTGTATCGACATTTGTGCATCCGAAAACGACCATTGCCCTTCTTGCCATAGGACATTGGAGACCTTTGATAACATGTTCAGAGATGCAGAACATGCCAGCCCATGTGAAGAGAAAAGGAAAGCAGATCCTGATATATCAGATTCTTCTCATCCTCTGAGGATCAGGTTGCTCAAGGCTCTGTTGACTTTCATGGAGGTGATTAGGAAAATTACTTTCAAAGGATTTTTTTCTTTTCTTTTGGAGTAAAATTTTTTGCTTTCAATATTTAATGCTTTAGATTGGGAGATATGATGTGATGGTTGGGTACTTGGTATTGATTACTTTCCCCTAGATATTTACATTTCAAAGATTGGCAGGTTTCTGTTATGCCCGAGGCTCTACAATCCTCTTGGATAGAAAACCAAAGGAAGATATGGGGTAGAAAGTTGCACAATTCATCGTCCATCGAGGATCTTCTACAGGTTTCCATACGTCCTAATTTTCTTTCACACATTTGGTGGAATTTCATTATGTCCTGATCTATCAATTTGCTTACTTTTCTTGGCTTCTGTCTTATCTCATCTAATTCAGTCATGGTTATGACTTTCCTCTTCTCCTTTTTTTCCCCTTATATCTTTTTTATTTTTTATATAATAGTTATATTGGTGATGATGATGATGATCATCTTTGAAAGAGAGAAGCCTCAGTCTCTAGTATATTCAGCATGTAAAACTCAAATCATCTCCACCCATGATGCTGTGGGTGTAACCAACATGGTATCTAAACTTTGTATTTAATGAATATGTTTTTAGGTTATGGTTCTTGAGGCTTTCTTAACTGCATCTGAAACTTCCTGCAATTCTCAGTGTATGTTGTAATGCACAAAGATTGAGAATCTGCATTGTCATTTTTCCTTTCAGGTGCCAAATATAATGGCATATATGTATGATTGCAATTGCAGACTTAATCTATGGGAATTAGTTTTATGTGTTTGATGGATTGTAATTAGTGTAGGATGACCGAAACTGTTATAGATGAATTTATGCGTCATTCAAGATTGCATTGTTTACATTATTGTTATGCTACTGAGTTATTGGTATTACACTAATAAAATGCTTGGGCTGTCTAGTTTGAGAACTGGGGCTTGAATACCGAAGCCGCCACTTTCTACAAATTAGGCCGAACATTAGGCCTGGTTCTTGTCTACTCCTGTCAGTAATGGGGTTCACGCGGAGTACTGACCCCATGAGTCACTGGCAGTTGACTTTATTTGCATTAGATAGGACATGACCTTTATCTCTCTTGATAGGACTTGCAATCCACAAATTGGGAATGGTAATATTCACTTGCTGAAGTAGGCATTTTCTTTTATATGGTTTGACAGTTACCAATGGAAAGATGATGAATCAATGATAGTACTGTTAATATATGAAAATCCCTTATCACACTGGTGTACTGGACATGATGAATCGATGATAATGGTAATATTTATTTGCATTAGATAGGACATGACCTTTATCTCTCTTGATATGACAATTATTCTTTTAGAGATATGAGTGTACCCGTGCTTCAATGGTAAAAGTAAAAGAAGAAAAAATGCGTCTTGTCTAATATCTTAGTTACTGTGATTTTTTTGAGTTACAGTTGTCATTGTTTACGTGTTATATTGCAGATTTTGACTCAGTTTGAGGTTGTCATAAAGCGGGATTCTTTATCGTCAAACTTCGAGACAACGGAAGAGTTATTGAGCTCCTGTCCTCTGCCTGCAAGGGCTATGTGTGATTCTTTTGGACTTGGTTCAGTCCCTCAACTTCCTTGGATACCACAAACTACTGCTGCTGTGGCTCTGAGACTTTTGGAGCTTGATGCATCTATTTCTTACGTACCACAACAGAAAGTCAGGCAGCTTGAGGCTTCCAATGGAAAGGGAGTTGAAGATTTCACAGTTGAGTTTTTTAACTTAAGAAAACCACCACCCATTCAGTCCCCTTTTCTGTGTATACTGCACTGAAATGGAAGTTTCTACATTGTTCTTGTATTCTTAAAATAAATATATTTCTAACCTGTTCCTTTAGTTGCAGAAGCTTCCATCGGGGAATTCTTGTCTGAAGAATACGAAAGAGGCTAAACCAACAGAATTGTACTTGGGAGAACGTATGAAAGAAGATAAATGGGGGGACCTGGGTGGCATACGCAGCAGCTCTGGTTGTAAGCAAGTGGTTCGTGGGAAAGGAAGTGGTCGGAGCCGTGGACGGTTGCAGAAAAGAGATTCTGGGCCTATATCAGAATCTGGCAGGAAAAATGTCCGAGATTATGGGACGTTAAATCAAGTACTGAGGCAGCAGGGAAAAGCACACGGACAGAGAAGTGGATGGGGTCGCCGAACTGTTAGGAGGAGGAGAACAGACCAGAGAGCTGTCGAGGAGACCCCACTACGTAATTTGGATAACATGGAAAGCCCTAACAACGCTGAGGAATCACCAGGAAACTCTGGTAGGGAAGAATGGGTTGATGAAGAAATTGTGAAGATTCAAACTGAGGATGCTAATAATAGTGACAATGTGGATGATGAAATTGAATCCGATGATGATGTCCCTGCAATAAGTTATCAGCATGGGAAATTGGTGGCAGGTTTTGATGTTGCTTCTAACAGAACAGTGAAAATGACGGGAATGAGCGACGAGGATATGAGTGATAGTGAAGATGATAATGGTTATGAAGACGATGAAGCTAATTTGGCGAATGATGTTGATATGGATGATTATTCTGATAGAAACGGGAATGGATACGAGGAAGGTGTGGACTCAGAAGTGTCTGAAGACTACAGTGATTGATATCATTAATTTTGAAGGAAGGACGGATACATTGGAGTAAAATATGAACTGGTTTCATTTTTAATAATTGTTTCTCATGTATATTGGTTTAAAGATAGAGGCTTCTCTGGTGGCTGCTATTGTGTATAATTATAGAGGAAAGGAAATATTTCTACTCAGCATCTCATTCCTATCCGACTGATTGGGAGGAGGGCTAAAATGAATAAAGGCAAAGCATTCAGGGTGAGGCTCTAGATTTGTATTGCCAGCATCCTATGTTTTTCTACGACGATGCTTAGCCAAAAGGGTTTGTTTAGCAACTCATATATCTGTCTTGGGAGGAAGTTTCTTCAGCTTGTGGTCGCTGATTTTGCTGTCATACGGTGCGACTTTTCTCTTCTTGGTAGGGAAGATGGCATGGAAGCGTTGGGAAATTTTGTATTACTAGTTTTCCCAACCCTCGAAGTAGGCAGGTAGTAGTACCACAGGGCTATCAAAAACCTGTTATGCTATCCTCTGTTGAAATAATTCACAGGTTTTTTGCACAGTTTGGAGAGTTCTTTGTTTGTAAAAATGTGGGCCCTATACTTAATCCTCCTGTACCCCTTTTGTTGCTTGACAAGCTCAACAAATTCCTGAGTTTTTTCTAGGAGGTGTGACGTGTTTCCAATGTCTTTGTTGTTGTCCTAAAAGTTATATAAAAGATGGAAAATGTTACATACACCGAATTGATAGGCAGAAATGAGAAAGTGAATCATTTACTACTGTTAGATGGATATGTATAATGAATAGTTTCACTGGGAATGATTCCACAGAACTGGTGTCCTTATGGTACGTAAACTGAGAATTCAAGGGATTTCTTGTAGCTCTATATAAAGTTTATTAAATTTATGTTTTATATCGACTATGGTTTTGTCTGGCTTGTGCAATCTGTGGCCACTTGATCTTGATGTGGTATCTTTGTAAACAGAAAAGTAAGTGAAGAAAATATAGGAAATGGGCTGTGTTTGTGTGTAGTCTTTTTTTAAAGGAAATATAAGGATTTCGAAGGAGAGTAGTTTTGGTATGGTCTAGGCTCTAGAGAGTGAAGCTTTTTGTAGTACTGGTGTTATATTATCGTAAAATTGACCGAGTGAAGACCAAATGATTCTAGAAATTGGAAGATCATGTTTATTTTGCAACAGCCAACTGATTCTAGAAATGGGAAGATCGTGTTTATTTTGCAACTTAGAAAATTGTGTTTTGTTTTTTTAAAAAAAATCTATTTGCAGTTGAAAAAATATCCATTTTTTAGAGAATGCTCTTCTAATTTGTTTTCAGAACTTTTGAGAACAACTTTCATAAATATAAACCAAGCAAACATGAATCCCTAATAATTTTCTATTTAAAAAGGTTGTTTCAACATTAATTAGTAACACATGATATGTGATGTTCAATATATTCGGGTCTATTTACGAAGAATGAATTATTGTTTATTTACTAAATAAAGAATAATTTACTGTTTATTTACTAAAAATAATTAAATATTTACCTATTTATCTTGTCAAAGATGGGAAAGATGGATTCAATGATCGCACACTTATTTAATCAATGTAATATCTAATAAAATCTAAATTTAGAGTCGTATTCTGTTGAATTCAATATCTATTTTATCAAACATAATTTTAATTTTTTTTAGGTGGGCAAAATAAACAAAGTCTAAGAATTATGTGGAGAGTTAAACATATTTTTATTATTTAAATTGATGATAGAGGAAGAGAGAAAAATATATATGTTAATGTTTTTTTATTTATTTTTATTCTATGATCAAAGTAGATTATTTCCGAAATAAGTGGTGGCTCTGGTAGGATGAAATTAATGTCAAGGGTTGAGAGAAATTTGTCAAAATAATGTCCTGAAACAAATAAAATAGTTGAATTTTTTTATTTTTTCTCCTAAAATTATATCAACTCTTTCCTTCTTCCTCTTTAAAGAAAATAAACTGTACTTTGTCTTCTTTACCCTCTTCCCTTTAGCCATTTTACATCATCCCCACCTCAGCCTCATCTTGCAATCTGAAACTCCCAAGTCCCAACCAATATTTTCAATCTGCCATCAAACTACTCCTTTCCCTTCTTCCCAAACAACAAAACAAAAGAAAGAAATGAAATGGAGGAAACAACATGGGAACAAAGACTCCAAGCCCTAACCCACACCCTAAT